>FR989907.1:8318215-9678424 GCA_905404115.1 Pheosia gnoma
GATCTGATGCTCATTATTAATGGGGATATGAGTAGCCAGTGATCATAAGCTTAATATATTTGTATGATTGAGTCAATGATTTTTAATTAACTTATACAAATAAATATCGTCAGACGAACACACCAAGTACCAACTGGACCGACCACTTTAACCGCACCACAAGCTACAAAGATGGCGCTGCAGACGCATTCAGAACAATAGACAATTCTCATCGCATTCCTGAATCGCGCTATAAGAGTTTTCGTAGCAAGTAACATATATACAAGATCCCGACATTAACCATCGGGGCATAGCGGCCGCCCCGCCAGGCATACCACCCGCCTGGCTGGAAGATCTTCCCTTTTTCGCTAAACAACTATACGGTCCCAATCTAAGCGACGCTTGTATAAATAAGTTGCGTAGAATGGACTGTGGGCGATCTTCGTATATAATTACGTCAGGTACAACTATTCGTGCATGTATTTTACCATTACCGGGATTCGTATCCGGGACCCTCGGTGCAGAAAGCACGGTTACTACTAACTGTGCCAATGAGCTTAATCATTTTTACATAATATTTTATAATTAACCTGCGCATCTTAGTGAGTAGTTATTACTAAAAGGCGTAGAAAGTTAATTAAAAGCAAAGCATGCAAAAGTTAACTACAAGCTGTCAGTACCATCGCACAGCTACCTGAGATGAGACTTTAATCGTCAAACCGGATATTATTAAAATGCTAAAGACTTATTTGCGACTTCATAATTTAACCATAAAGACGTTGCCTTCAAACACAAGCAACTCTTTGCTGAAATGGAGACTCCAAAACCTGTAAATTTTGTTCCATAAGTTTTTCTTATTTTTTTTAGGCTGGCAATCGGTTACATATCGTATAGAGCCGTTTTTTTCAGTGTCGAGTGTTGCTTAATAATTGTTATAAATCGATACGTGCCCCTAGTGATAATAATTATGATTACAAGGGGGAGGGATTCCCCTACCCCGATTTGACCTATCTTTCAGAAAAAAATAGAATTCGGTCAAAACAAAGTTGCAAAGCATGCACTTCGTTCGGGTCAGGGGTGGAGTGGGGGGGGGGGCAATATCACGCATTCCCTCCTACCCCCCTGTATCTGCGCCATTCTACGGGGCACTAACATATTGTTTTTCTTAAATCTATCTATCAATCCGCTAGGACCGCCACCTCGCGACCGACGCGAAGTAGTGAAAATCAAATGGCTAGGAAGACAAAGACTATGTTGCCACGCCAGAGTCATTACATAGGTCTCAATGAGAGAGCGAGAGACTTGAAGAAGTTATTTTTTTAATTACAGCAGCCTTATTCTATACTAAATCGATTCTATATATCTTCTTCATAATATATTTTGATTAAATACATAATTAAGAATGTGTACGCCTTAAGCTAATGTAACTAATTTGTCGGGCATTGAATGCGAAAGGGAAAATAAGGCAGATCAGAACAAGGTAAGAGCATGAAGAGGGAAAGGGCAAGAGCATGAAGGGGGGCCGGGGAGGGCGGAGGTGTTAGTAATGACATGTAATTTCTCCCGAGTGTTACAGAATAGCAATTGTTCCGTGTATAAATGATATTGAAGAGTGGTCTAATTGTAATAATGTTATTACTAAACATCTATAGTTTTATACAGGCAGATGCAGAAAGGGTATACTAAGCTTTAAAGTGCTCTTTTTTTTTTTAAACCTTTTTTTTATTTATCATTGACATATAATTGTGACTTTACATAATGATAACAAATGCTCTAATGAAGCTCAGTTTCAAGCCTAAGTATACCTTTTCCGAATCACTCTGTATAACAGTAAGTACTAGTGCTTTTTTGATGTATCTGAATCCAAAACAAGTGTCAAATATCAAGTATCAATGCCAAACTAAGTGGACCGATTAAAACAGGATTTTTAATTTATTGTTAACGGAATTTTCACTATGGGATAGCTTATGGTTCAAGATAAATCTATGTATGTTAGTACTTAAATTGTTCACACATACCCACACAATGTACTGCTTAAAAATGTATACAATCTTTTTAAAAAGATCAACCATGGAGTTTGTTGCCCGTTGTTCTCCATAGGAACGGCATTTCGAACGGGTGGTAAAGTTGTAGCTTAGCATTATGTGTCATTTACATAAATACATAAATAAAAATATTCTGATAGTGATACCTAGGTATACTTTCTTATAAATACTTCCGATATCCTTCAAATAAGTCTCAGATAGTATTACTACGAGAGCTGGAAGCACGTGCGTTCGACAGGCAATCTGTAACGAGTGCTAGAACAATCAGTTACGTCAAGTACCTAATTGCCTCTTGTTAACTACTTAGTTCCAACATGGCTTTGATGTAATAAGGTCTTATAATATACTAGCTGTTACCCGCGACTTCGTCCGCGTGGTATTTAACAAAGACATAACCGTTAGCAATAGTATCGGCCTTTGTGATATTAAGTCGCTGGCGGGGGTTGGGGGGGGGGGGGGGGGGTTCTAAAATAAAAGTAGCCTAAGTTACTCCTTGTTACATCAGCTATCTGCCAGTGAAATTCCTGTCAAAATCGGTCCAGCCATTTCAGAGATTAGCCGGAACAAACAGACAGACACAATTGTATAAATGTTGTTTTGGTATATGCACCTAGTATACATCCAAATGCACTTAGTAAAAAGCGGTTATTTTAATATTACAAACAGACACTCCAATTTTATTTATTTGTATAGATAAACATGTGCTTCTACGAGTATAGCGCATTCATTATCATTCTGCAAATCCGAATAGATATCTCGATTATAAAAAAAGATTGTCAAAAAATATCACACAGCAATTGTCGTTTCGTTCGTATCAAATTTTATGTTTTTAAATCGTCATATTGAAATTCTGACTTCACATAATGATTGCGCCAATGAAACGCAGATTTAAACGTTAGTTGAACCCTTTGTTAATTACTCTGTTTAACACAATATAACTATAGTACATCAGTAGCTAATCAGGTGTTACCTCAAACCGCAAATTAGGTGCGTTCGCGATGTGGCGACGAGCATTATTGACGTAATTAATAGCAATATACACGTATCTACGCATGTTAATTTAATTTAGGCAATATGTCAGGACGGAGTCAACCGTGTTAGGATAATCCCGAAATTATTTTTGGCTCATCCCAAAATAATAAACTTCTATTAATACTCGTTACAGCAAATTTATTATATTGGCAACATTTGTGTTGGGGCCTGTTTCAATTTGTGCTGATAAACTCTCTATACACAACTTATTTGACGGATGTCCTGTATAAATTCTGTTAAATAAGTTGTAGATACAACTTTTCAAATATAAAAGAGTGGAATGTCAAGTATTCTGAGACGATTTTTTTATGCACAATTTTTTGTAATTCGGAATAGCCGCCTTTATTCATAAAAGAACTTAATATGTATAATAACATCGTAAAACACATTTCCACTGTAATAACTAATGAATCAAATTTACCAATTATCTATAAAAAAAAAATATACTTAGCATAAACGATTAACCAAAACACATAAATTGAAAAGAACTATGCAATAAAAAAATAACTAATAAATTTTCCCAACTTACATAGAGTAAAACATTGCTTCAGAACATGAGAACTATTGATTATGCAGTTGTCAAGAAACCATTTTTATTCTCAACGGTAGCAAAGCCCAATAATCGCCCAAGTCCGAACGCAAGTAGCCACGTAAACACAACAAACTGTGTCCAAAGCCACCCGGAGCTGGATCCTAACCAGCTTTGTGGAAGTCGTGTGTGATCGCGACTCTAACATTAGTTCTCATACTTTCCGTGGCGTTACGTTGTTTGTTTGTGTTCACTGCAAGCCCTCTGAGATGTAAAGGGTGTGGCCACAGTGATAGCGAGAACAATATTAGTTGATTGAAGATGACCGAGTCATAGACTATAAACTTAAGACCGAGTGACGCATTGGTCTCACTATCCGTCTACACAGCTTTGAGCAACGAGTTATTATATCTTGTAATATATATTTTACTAGCCGTCCCGGCGAATTTCGTACCGCCTCATAGAGCACCAAATGTATGAGAAAATGAATTATCTTTATTATTATTTTTTAAGGAAAACATCTCATGTTTAAACACTTATTCTGCTAGTCGGAGCGGAGACAAATTAAAAAAAAACAAAGACCATAAAATCGGCCCAGCTGTTCTTGAGTTATAAATGGTAACAAACACGACTTTGTTTTATATATATAGAATTTACTGAGCCCTCACAGATGAAGAGAATTTAGGTCATAGTCCATCTCGTTGGCCATTTGTTTATCTTTTTCTTTGGTCACACCTGCATCTTGGGTACAAACATTTTCAGTCATCACACAGAGTTTGTCCTACTGGGATTTGAGCCCGGAATCCATGGCATCTACTAAACCAATCGAATTCCTAGCAAGCGATTACCAAATAAAAAATAAACAAGCAATGTCAGGTTATCACATTACAAGCACTTCTGTAAACTAAAATAGTTGTGATATCAGTGGGACAACACCAAATGTTTGGTGACCATTGTAGAGAGACCCCGGAAACCCTCGAATAAGAGGGCGGCTCTTGTAACCACTAGGATATTACTGCTATTTGTTCCTATTTGTTTTAATGTAGGCTCTTAATTATTTAGCCAGTCTGTTTTACAAACTACATTTAAAAATGATCTCGTGTGAATGTTTTCGTACCATAAAATAATATTTTATTAAACCGCCATCATTCGCACCCTATACCGCTTCTCAGACGGTATTTTATCTCCTTAATGAAGTAACGCAACGACAAATAGCAGCTCCATAGTAGCGGAGCCTTCTCCGGGGCTACATTGGCTTAGCCAACAATATTTCCTTCAGTCGGCGACCGAGTAATGTCCCATTTGCTGCACACACACACGATCGCAGTTATTTGAAAGAGACACTGGAGGTTGATTTATTAAAGTGAAGTAAGCTTCGATCATATAGCAGTGATACAAAATTTTTTCTGTCTGTTTTTTTCGGCTAATCTCTGAAATGGCTGGACCGATTTTGACGGGACTTTCACTGGCAGATAGCTGATGTAACAAGGAGTAACTTAAACTTAAGTTGCGGGTAACAGCTAGTACAATATATTTTTAAAGTCCACCGAGCGTTTGTTCATCCACGCACTCACCTGTTCACTCGACCAGCTTCAGTACCCAATATGATTATAAAACAGTCCTAGTTCACGAACAAGAGACCCAAACTAGTAAGCTCCTCTAAATACCGATACACAAACTTGTCGATAAGTTGACAGCTCGTTACAGATACTGCGACGCGCCCGCACCCTTTGAGAAGCTCCTCAAAAGCCTTCGAAACGGAATGTCTAATAAGAAGCTGGCAAACCGCTTTGAGGAGTCACGTGTGCGAGCGAATTTGGACTTTGATAACAGAGGGTTAAAGTGCTCTGTGATGCGGAAACGCCTTGGCTAATTGATTGCGCGATCCGCCACTACTGTTTGTTTAAGGATGTTAGAAAATAATATATTGGCTCGCTGGTGGATGTGGTAACTATTCAACCATTCCTCTTGTAATGCTTTTCAAAATGGCGTTAGGGCAAATGTATAATATTATGTGGCCTTCTATATTTAATGGGTGTTCATTTGGGCTTTAATGTGTTAGTTGTAGAACACAATTGACTCGTAATGAAATTACAATGGAGTCGTAATATTGAAATAAAACGAATTTTAAGGATTTTATCGCGTTTATATTATGATTTTTACGTTCCCGACGTTTCGTCTGATTTACAGCAACCATGGTCACGGGAGGACTGAGGTGGTTGACGTCCTAGTGTTATAGTTCGAGACGGGGTAACCTCATATTTAGTTGTTGTTTGCGGTCCGATCTACGCAGAAAGAGCTCACTGTGTCTTGAGGTATTGCAATGGTGCGCTTGGTTTTTGATTTAATGACATTTACTTGTGGATACCAAGTGGTAGCACCCAGCCATCTTCCCTATTGAAATTAGGATGTATTTTAAATTCAATGGCCTCGCGTATCATCCTTGGTCGGAATCGGTGTTCTTTTACGAGGATCATTGGCTTATCAAATCTGATATAATGTCGGGTGCGATCTTGTACATGTTCACAGATTGCAGACTTCGTGGAGCGCCGGAGTCGTAATAGTCATATAGTCTTCAGCCTTCAGGGATTAGCTGTGACATTGTTCTGGATAATATAGTTGCCATATAACATCACCTTGTGTCGTACCTCGATGGCGTATTCATAGCGATTATATAGGGTTCAGGGGAGGGGGGTCAATGCATTCTGTCCCTGCCTATTAGCCTTGGTTTAACTTAACGTCATGAAATAAATATGCAAACAGGGACTTTGCAGGCTGAGTGCTAATGAATTTTAATTGAATTTGTCGTCTCTACCTTTACCAATTAGGCTGTTTATGTTTAAGGAATGCGGCTGCGTGGCAGTCGGAGGGTTTAGCAAATTAATTAATAATAATACCGTAACATAGGCCCAAATCCCATTGGCCGGACGGCGTAGCAAGGAAACGACTAGTAATTAAGTAAATAAAACTTTTTAACAAATAAAAACCGTCTTAAAAAAACTGAAAAGGAAAAAGTAATCGAATCTAAAAATCCACCTTGTCTAACTAAATTAAATATGTAACGAATGTTGATTCGGTGCCAATCAAACAACTTAGTTGAGTATTGCCGGTCCGCGTCAAAGACTGTACCTACAAATTGGTCCGCGCATCTCGTTAATAAGTATTCTTTTATAATTTTACACCGACTTCACATTCTTTACATGAACGACGGAGTTCTGTGGTAATAAACTTTAAAATATATATATTTGAGAACCTCCTCCTTTTTTTGACCTCGGTTCAAAATAGTACTTCTTTTCTCGATGTTAAAACCAAGAATACGATTTTGTACAGCTATTATGAACAAATTTATTAGGAATTAAGGTCTATCATTCAAGTATCCACCAAAGAAAATTAATCTGTACATCCAACATGTAGATTCACTAACGTTTTTAATCGATTACATCACCGGACTTGGAATCCTTCGTAATATTATGTGAGTATTTTGGTAGCCCAAAAAAGCAACATTTAATATCTATCAACGACCGCGGAAAATTTCCAACAAAACTGAACAAATAAATTGTAGTAGAAAATCCGTAAACAAAAGCCACTAACGGCAAAAGGTACCTGGCTGAAAACCGCAAAAGTTGAAATGCGATGAGGTGCGGTTGACTATTTTCGGACTTATACGTTTATAGAAAATATATTTTATGGGGCTTAATTCTTTTTAATAAGAATATATTTATATTTATTAGGTACCTTTAAAATAGTATTTAGTATACATATGATCACAGTGTTTTTTTTTATTTGACGCCCAAGGAGAAAAAAAATATCAAAAGTAACGTGACCCATTTATTTGACTAGACCACTCATTGCGGCCACTTACATACCGACTGTGTTTATTAAATTTAAAAAAAATCCAAATCGCTTCATAAATGACGGAGATCTGAGGTAACAAACATAAAAAAAATACAACCGAATTGAGAACCTCCTCCTTTTTGAAGTCGGTTAAAAAGTGAGCTCGAGTTCCAGTTACTGGATAAGACCGCCATCACACCTATTTACAAGAAAGATTAGGTATTATTGACAACACTTAATTTAAAAAAGTACAAAAAATAAACTCGAATGACCAATTAGTGGTGCTCCTACCTCACTTACAAGACAACCCCCGCAAGACATTCAAGCGAGCCCACAATTATTATACCACCGCTCAAATTAAACGCGGTTTGATGTTTACGCGGTAGAATTCGCAAAAGTGTTTGTAACTAACGCTTTGATAACTCGCGGTCGAAAACAAGTGGTCACAATCAAAACAAAAGGCTGTTTATTTTTAAGCCGAAATAAATGAGCAACATCAATAGCCTGTAACTTTATGAGAACAATAACTATACGTTTCCAAAAGTTCTAAGGATTATTTTTCGTTTAAGGTACGAGTATTGTTGGAGAAATAAATTACAATGACCACAGAATGCTTTTTCTTCATTGATTTATCACATCAGATTATATAAATTGGGTTTGATGAATATATATTCTGAGGTAATTTATGAGATTTGGTCTTGAAAGAGCCCGCCTTTGTGAAGCTGAAAATAGCGGTCATTTTCTTGACGTTATATTTTAAAAATAACTCAAACATATCGCTATTTCACTAATATTAACATTAATTTCTGCGAGCAGTTCCGTCCGCGGTACCTTGATAAAACCTAGTCTATAGCAGGCAAGGATAATGTAGCTTCCTAATAGAAAAAAAAAGTATCGGATCAATAAATCCGGAGATTAATCTCTGCATCCAAACTCAAAAACTTCTTTATAATATTATCTATGTATATAGATTAATTTGAAAAAAAAACTACTATTGAAATAAAACATATTTTACAGATTTATTACATCATAAATTGTACGACCTCCCGTGACCATGATTGCTGTAAAGCAGCCTGAACGTCGGGCACGAAAAAAACTAAATAAACGCAATAAGATCTGTAAAATAAGTTTTATTTCAATGTGTAGTATTCGCGTAAATATAACAAATCAATATATATACAACTAATTAATTTCAAGGCCTACACGACTCCACGCTACACTATACTTTCCACTGTTCTTAAACTTTCTAGAACTATTTCTTCTCAATGCAACAACAAGTTCTATTATAAAACCGGTATTCATGTTACTTGTTTCGTTAAAACTTTCGCACACCTCCTAATTGCATTCTATGCCTTGAAACTTGGATAGCTAATTGATCACTTCAATAAAACACCACTCAAAGTTTGCTAACTAATAGTGATGTAACAATTTCTTTTCGTATTTATTTTTAATTCCTTAACAGCCATAAATGTTTTATCATACAGAACATGAAAGTCCTAATTAATATAAAAAAAAACTGTTTTCTATTCCATCCTGTGTTTTAAACCGACTTCAAAAAAGAGGATTTCTCGAATTGGTCGTAATTTATTTTTACAGGACAAGCCCAGTCTACTGTCTACAATCACGCCAGAATGGCTTAACGAATCTGGATGAAATTTGGCACAAATATAGATTATAGTCTGGAATAGCACATAGGCTACTTTTTATACTGGTAAAATATATGGTTCCCGTAGGATAGAATTGTTCATAGATCAAAGGATCGACATGATTGACAGAAAAGGACTTACTTTTTAATCGCGGGTAATACCGCGGGGCGCAGCTAGTATATAATATTTTCGAGTATAAAGATATTTGACGACCTACTTAGCTCAGTTGGTAGTGACCCTGCCGTCTACGCTGAGGGTCCCGGGTTTGAATTCTCGAAGGGAAAATATTGTGTGATGAGCACGAATATTTGTACCATGTTTAATATCTATATAAGTATATACTGGGTTCGCCCCCAATCCATAGTACGGTACCCATAATACAAGCGTTGCTTAGTGTGGGACCGTATAGTTGGTGTTATCGTCTGGCCATATTATATAAAAACAAATCCAGTTAGAAGCTCCGCGCATCTTTAAAGTCGATTAAAATGTCACCCATCACTATTCGAAGATAAACAAGCTCGCTAACTCGTTAGTAACTTATTATAAGGTAAATTAGATAATAGTGTTTGATCACGCACCGACAGATAAGTTATATATCTAAAAGATACGATAACGGTGAACTAAGCATCGCGAGAAAACATCTTTAGAAAGCAGTGTGAAGTTCGCTAAACAGCTCTGGATCAGCGTAAGTTATATTTAAGCATCTGCTCCCCCGAGACGGGCCCCCATAAGGGGGCGAGGCACAAGAGGGGCACCGGTGCGTTCCGTTTGGAGATCCCGGAGCCCCTCCAACATGTGTCGAAGGCGGCCACCGGGGGGGTTTTAGTGGGTAAGAATCCCACATAACCCGGCCCTCTCCCACACAGAGGCCGGGTATCTATCGAAGATTTCCCCCCCGTCAACAAAAAAAAAAAAAAAAAAAGTTATATTTAAGCAACTATATTCCATGTCACCATTAATGCATACTTGATTGTAACCTGTTTTGTGTCCAATAAATAAATAAATCAATAAAGTCGTGTGAGTTACACCATGTATAACTCAAAAACAGGTAGGCCGATTATTATGATCATTGATTTCTTGAATGTGTCGCCGCCCCGAACAGCAGAAATTGTATTCAAAATATATATTTTATATCCGACAAAAAATAAAACACACATGAACAAAAACATAAAACTTCAATCTCGAACGCGGAGTTGTAACACAAATGTCATGCAACAAAAACTCCGCTAATAACCTGTTAAAAACCAGTCTGGCGGTAATCTATACATATAAATAAAATTGGAGTGTCTGTAATATTAAAATAACCGCTTTTTACTAAGTGCATTTGGATGTATACACGTTACCTATACCGAAACAAATTTTTTTACAATTTTTGTCTGTCTGTCTGTCCGTCTGTCTGTCTGTCTGTCTGTCTGTCTGTTTGTTCCGGCTAATCTCTGATATGGCTGGACCGATTTTGACGGGACTTTCACTGGCAGACAGCTGATGTAACAAGGAGTAACTTAGGCTACTTTTATTTTAGAAAAAAAGGAAAAATAGGATCTCACGAAAAAAAAAAAAACAATGTTGCAGCGCAGCGCCTGATTGTTTGATAGCAACAACCTGCAATGCGTCCCGCGGGCTCAGAACGCGCGAGCCTGCTGTTGTCAACGGTTGTCTTTGTTAAATACCACGCGGACGAAGTCGCGGGCAACAGCTAGTCAGTCATATAAAAAAGTGTGTATATACAGTATAAATCTGGAAAGGAAAAATGTATAACGATGAATAAAAAGTTGAGTTCAAGCTAATATACTTTTTTCATTACCGCTCTGTAAATGAAGCGGAGAAAATTGAGCTTATTATATATATATTTTTTATTCAGTAGTTAACCATTACTTCTTGATCATAGAGAGCACATTTAATGAGCTAATGCGTGAAACGGCAATGTATTTGACGACAATTGACCGAAACTAAATAAGTTGTTTTATAGGTATTTAGCTTTATTAATAAAATACTTTAAATTTTAGGGTAGTTACGGTCGGATCCACCAGCAAAGCCCGTAGGGGATCCGCTGTATTTTTTCGTTTAAATCCCCTTACGAGGGGATCGAAAAACAATTGAATATTTTAATTATTTTTGTTCCCTTCTGATGTCGTCTCAAGATTAAATATTATTGCAGGTATTACTCAGTTAAATTAAAGACTCACCTATCTTTAAGTAGCTTTATTGAAATGGTCATAGATTTTACTTGTAAAAAAGAAAAACATTTTGGAACCGTTTGGTAAGTAAGATTGCACTTTTGTTAATTGAACAATACGAGTCGGTACCGACTTCGATACATAAACACTTATTTGACTGTTAAGATAGTGTAATTTCACACACCGCAAAGTTTAGCGGTGGCCAAAATTTAGGTCTAAGTAATGTAAAAAAAAAAATATGTTCGCGCGACCTTTCGTCAATCATCTAAGCGCTGACGAGGGATCCTTATGCGCGATTGTTGAGCTTAAAATTGGTCGTTTGGTATTTCAGATAAGGATATGGGTTATGTGATGAGATATACTTATACCTCGTTACCCGCCCGACCGGTAGGCAGCTTACGTATCTTACCATAAATCAGCGTCAGCAATAACTGCGAAATATTTGCTTGCAAATTGTATTATTAAAACGAATTTGCGAATTCAAAACAAATATTGCGAGATTATTGCTATCGTTAGACTATTGCAAGATACGTTACTAGGGGGCCGGTTACATGCCTTGCGGCTTATATACGATTTTGCTCTGCAAATCGACCCCTAAGAAAAGTAAATAGCATTTATTTAGCTTTATTGGACATAGGAGTGCGTTAAATCAAGAGCAAGAAAACATATGTAAAACTTTAATATTTTTTTCTATTTTGTATAATTTTGAATGGCCGCCTCAGTCAAGTGCGAGAAGCCACTTGATAACTCGAACAAAACCCTACAGACGCTGGCGTATTGCCAACATCTGGAACACGAGTGCTCTAATTCATGAATAAATGGAGTTGTTCCACGATGTGTCAAATAGTTGTTATATTTTGCGTGTGTTTTCTAGCGATGAACGGAACAAGCGATGAATGGAATATTCTCTTTGATGTGAAAGTGTAACTGTTCCGCGATTGATGTACCCAAATCTCTTCTTGATAAGGTTTAAGTTTGTAGAACTCCTGACATGTATAAGAGACCTATACATATATTTTTTTAAATTATCTTTCAACCGATAGTATACTTCTGAATCCATAATAAATTGGCGGCCTAGGTTCCTATTTTCCAGTTTAATTCGACTACCAGACTTCCTTTTAATTCGACTATGATTTGACGGTGAAGCACCATATATTTTAAGAAAAATATTCTAGAACATAATATGTAAACAGCTGTTTCTCGAACTAAACAAAGTTCAACAAATCTCAGTAATTGATGCCAGTGTCGTTACGTTTGGCGTTTGAGGTGTTTGACTTGTTTAGGGAGTTCAGAATGCTGTTTGACAGCGGCGAGATAGTTACTGCCAGTTCAGAGTTGCTGATTAATTTTTAGTTATGCAGCTTATAATGGTGCCAATGGTACCTTGAGTTCCACAACACAATATTATATAATACTAGCTGTCTCGGCAGAAGTTGTTCTATCAAAAAAGGAATTTTAGTTGTCCCAAATTTTCGGATCACCTTTTAAATTTTTCTTTCTCTAACAACCTAATTTGGAACCTAAACATATAAAAAACTAAATTTGTTAAATCCATTAAATTTTTTCACACACCATAGAAAAAGGGCAGAGAGTATATTAAAAAAACTCATTACCATAGATAAAAACACACACAGAGTATACGTAGGACTAATCATAAAAGAAAGCGACAGAGCTTATTTACCAAGAATCTTATCTCAATGGAAAAAGGCCATTAGAGGAGAAAAAAAAAGAATCTTATAAAATAGTGCGGCGAAATCAGTTGTTACGGGGTCCATGGGGCGGCACGCACGGTGCCCCGTCTCGCAATTTATTTCCCCCCTCGTCTGTCTAGTGACAACAGATGGGGTCGTTGGACTGGACATACATTGTTGAGCGGAAGCGAATTGGGAAACAAAGCACGATTCTTGTTTTTTGTGGAAATTGTATGGAAAATCAAGCCATGACCCAATTCACTACCGCTGTAGTAGATATGGGTTATATTTCTATAACTCGCGTCTGCTTTACCAAATTTGGCTGGATTCCGTATTTACGACAATCTCAGTAAAGCTCATAATTTTACTGAAAAATTGTATCTTGACGATGCCTAAAGTATTTTTGCCATCATGGTGAAAGGATTAGCAGTTGGCTAGCTAGTTCATCGGTTTTCCTGTGCGCACTGAACCCAGAGCGGGACATTACTTTTATTTCTATTTTAGCTATCCTATAATTTGTTTGTTTTAATGTTTTTGTAATGTATTGAGGTTTATTCATAGTGTGTTTAATAAATATAAATCTTGTTTTGCCTGCAGCGCTGTTGTTTGTTATTACTTAATCAATTAGATAATATTGGCGTAATAATTGTTTTATTAATTGTAAGATGTGTCTTTATCAATTCAAAAATTTAGATGCTTAGGAACTATCATTGTTACATATCGCTAACGCTTTCGCTTGAGCACCGTGTTCTCAGTCCATCCATTTTTCAAGGCTGTGACGGCTGAGGAAAAAATATATAGAACCTTATTGATGTAAGTAAAGATCATAGTTTTACTACGAAACTTGAATTTAAGAGACATACACTTTTATTTCCTGATTTTCCTTTCGAATTAGCATGTAGGCGTTCGGTTCTGTTAGATTATCTTTATTCGTTAGCCTTCTTTAGTGAGCATAACATGATACATGAACAGAAGAAGAATGAGGACATGTTTAGGCTATCGTGTCTTTTGTTCATATAATACTGGCCCTTTTATTAAATGTCCCACTGTTGGGCACGGGCCTCCCTTCAATGCGAGGAGGATTAGGATATAGTCCACCACGCTGGCCCAGTGGGGGTTGGCGGTCTTCACAGGTTCAGGGGTTTCGAAGAGTTTCTTCTAGACTTGGAGTTTTCCTCACGATGTTTTCCTTCACCGTTTAGCAAGCGATAATCATAGTAGAAAATAAGATTCGCACATGAAATCCAGAAATCCCAGAGGTGCGAGCCGGGGTTTGAGGCTGATGTTAACTCTCCAACTTCCATAGAAGTTTGTAGTATACTGATCGCAAGATCCATCTGTAGTTTTTATAACAGTGAAATAAATATCAGAACACACGTAGCATTTGCTTGGCCTCGCTATTTAGTTAAGATGAAAATACAGAATTAAAATGACAGAATAAGATTTCCTTTAAAACAAGTAGGTACTTAATGCTAAAGAAAAATCCTGAAGTAAGTTTTCTTGAATGTTTCGAATCCTGTATTGATCGTATAAGCCTCTTGCTCGATAAGCTCTGTGGGTCAAGTGCGAGTTTATTCGCAACCTGACCGTATACTTTAAAGTCTGCGTATCTACTTTGTATGAAGAGTTGAAAGTTTAACATACCTACTATCCTTTGGAGGCGCTCAATTAGCCATACAAAATGATATACGCAAACTGCGCGGTACACGTTTCGTTTACGAAAATACTCGTACTTAACTAAATTCAATGTACCTCGCAGGAAACAAATCACAAAGTTAATGAATGTTGCGGCGAAGTTACGAGTTTTGATCGGAATCGAATGAATTAACTTAATTACAGGGTTATATTGATCCCTTATATATGTACGGGATACGGATCGGAAACTCAAATAAAATCGACACAGAGATAATAAAGAAAAAAGCCGAAGGAAAACAGATACAAAATATTTTTTTATTTTTTATTACATTATAGGCAAGTATTTGATCTCGATCTCACCTGATGGTAAGTGACGATGAGATCTACGATGGAGCATACTTGCCTAGACCTCTGTGTGTGTGACCTGAAGGTACCTGTTCTCTCTGCATATCAATAAAAAAATAATGAATAAAAAGTGGTTGCTCATCCGTAAACGGGCAATAAAAGACTTAAATCTGATATAATTTAAATATTTATTCTGTAATGTCACTTCAAACAACATAAGAGCAGGCGGCGGCGTCACCCAGGACTCGAGAGCAATACCGTCGCGGCTTCATATAGTATTGTTACGCGTAAAAAAACAATTTGTCAACATCATCTATCATATACCTTTATATTATTTACAATATATCACCAATTCAACGTATTTACACTAACTACTTAGTATGTATAACATACAGAACGTGAAATATGATACAAGAGAGTAATATCTTTGGTAATATAGTCCTCCGGGCCGTGCGGGCGACCTCAATTATATACATAGTAATGACATTTTCGTTAGAATTTTTTATTTCTAGCCCGTCGGTGCGTGCCGAAGAGAATGCGGGCGAAGGCCTTGCGGAAGTCGGGGCTGAAGATCGTGTATATGACAGGGTTCAGGGTCGAGTTGAAGTATCCCAGCCACAGGAAGAAACTCGCTAAGTAGTCACTTATAACACACGTCTGACATATCGGCATCACGAGCGCCATTATGAAGAACGGTAGCCAACAGAATACGAAAGCACCTGTTATAATAGCTAACGTTTTTGCCGCTTTTCGCTCTCTCTTCGCTTCGAGCGACTCTTTCTTTTCTCTGTGCGATGGAGCGGGCATGATCGCGCGCTCCGGCTTGGAGCCGTTAGTGACAGTCGAGGAAGACTTTTCTGGTGACAATGAGGGGGGCGCCTTCTCGTTAACTGTAAATGCTGTCGTTCTTGGCTCTTCGTCTAGTGTATCTACCGTAGAAGTGCTTTGGCCTTCCGTCAGCAATAATGCGGCCGCTAGGGTCTCAGCCCTAGTCCGTTGGTTGCACTTCTTAAGATTCAGGAATCGTTTCTTGACAAACCGCCGGTCTCTTGCTGATTGGACCGGCCGCCCTGTGGGTGGGGCTCCATCAGCTGAAGTCGGACGCGGCGGGGGAGGATCCCGTCTCCTCCTTATGCGTCTTCTAGCCGTCTGGAAGATCTTCCAGTATAGAATTAGAATGACGGCGAGTGGCAGGTAGAATGTGGAACATGTAGCGAAGATTTGGTACGCGAGGTCTTGGCTCACGAGGCACTTCTGCTGCTGTGTGATCCTGGCCAGGTAGTCAGGGTCTTTCCAGCCGAGTTGGGGGGCAAGGGAGACCACGAGGGCTGCAGCCCATACGAGGAATATCATTGTGAAGATACGCTTCTCGTTGCGAATGTGGATGTAGTCGACATCAGTCACAGCCCAATACCTGGAATGATGAAATATGTTAGAGGTTTACTGGTTGGTATATTAGTGAGAGTATGGAGTATTATGGTGACATCCTGTTAAGTGGGATGGTTGATGCTAGCGCCAATTCTATTTCTACCGTTTATGCAAATATTTGCCAGAACTTACGGTAAAATTTTAACGGGTTCAACTTCTCAAATAACTTTCTGATTTTCTTGGCCAGATAACTTTTAAATCAGGTTTTTAATTAAACGACTTTTAAACTTTTGAATATTTTCTAGTCTTAAGTCCGAAAACTCTGAATAAATGAAATAAAAACTTTTTTTTTGGGCTTAAGATTTTATGTACATTTTCGCACAAATAGTTTAAAACGTTCTTATGATCATTTATACGGTAGCTGAATCAGCTGCCTGGCTGTCTTTTATGGCTGAATCTGTACTGGGCGTGGAGAATTCACATTAAAATCTCATAAAAAATATCGAAAAAAAAATCTGCCTCTTGGAACTCATGTTCCACAAGGATCATTAGTTTCTGGTCAATGTGGAACATTGACAAGACTTATCGAAAGAGAATCATGAAGATGAATGCTAATGATCATGAAGATGATCATCAGCGTACATTGGAACCAGACCCCAAGTATATATATTTTGTTTAATTCACTTTAAATTTCAATTGTATACTTTTTTTTGGATCCACAAATATAGGGACGAACATTCGTGGATCCATGTGGTTTAGAAAGATATTATAATTTTAGAATCAAAGTGGGGTCTTACCGATCGGTAGCTATAGCTACGAGATGAAGTATAGATGCTGAGCTGCACAGCACGTCGCTCGACGTCCACATGTCACATAGCTCCGGCCCAAGGATCCAGCCTTGGCTCACCTTGAGGGCAAAAAACCAGCAATGTATTCTCACCAAGCATGAAATAAATATTAGCACACGAACACAGCAACGTAATGCACGCTTGCGCATTACAAATTTGAAACATCCATGACTCCTGTATAAATACTCGCGCTAATCATTTGCTCCTGCCGGGATTCGAACCAGGGACCCTTGGTACAGAAAGTAGTTTAGCCAATGGCGTCATTTTTTCTATCTTCATCGTTATCGTTTTGTCGACCCGATTAGCTCAGTTGGTGTGACCCTGCTACTTATGCCGAGGGTTCTGAGTTCAAATACTGGTAGAGGCAACCTTTGTGTGATGAGAATTAATGTTTGTACCTAAGTCATTGATGATTGGTATCTATATAAGTATATAGTCCCCAGTCTGGGGGTCGTTCAATGATTGTAAAAGTGTCGAGATAAATAATATAATTATAAATTTACCAATATAACAGACTTTCCAAAAGATTATATTGAAGACGATAATGGAATTTATAGCTTATTTGCTAAAACACCCGATTGATCGGCGCATGTCCACGAGTGACCTAATTTTACTTCAGACGTGGTCCGTGCTTCGGATAGCACCTTATGCTGGCAAAAGCCTGAAAAATTCTGACAAATATTCCCCTAGGTTCCCACCTTTCGGATCTCGAAAGACAGATGACGATCGATCCAATAAAATATTCGCAATAATAGTAAACTGAAAGCCAATCCCAACACAAAACAGAAATGAGAAACAGGCAAGGAAGCAATATGTTGAACCCGAAAATTAATCACAATTTTTGTGGGCCCTACCTGAAAAGTTAAAGCTTGGATACCCAACTTAGTTTATATCAAAGTGGAAGGGTTTAGGTAAAGCCGACGCCCAGGGCGGACTGCTAACATCACATGTGCAGCCGAAGTGTAAACGAAACAATAGCTCGACTATGAGGAAATTACATGTTGTGAGTTAGCAAAACATTTTCCAACAACTCATAACTCCGTAATAGTTAATAATAGTTATCTATACTAATATTATAAATGTGAAAGTTTGTATGGATGGATGGGTGGATGTTTGTTACTCTTTCACGCCAGAACGGCTGAACGGATCTGGATGAATTTTGGCACAGAGATAGATAATAGTCTGGAATAGCATATAGGCTACTTTTTATCCCGGTAAAATGTATGGTTCCCGTGAGATAGATTTGTTAAAATTTTCATAGAATACCAATAAATTCATTTTCTCATACATTTGATTCTGAGGCGGTACGAAGTTCGACGGGACAGCTAGTTAGTAATAAATATTGCAGAGTTGGGAGTTTGTTTTGTAACTTTGCCCTTGTTATTGATAGATGGAGTGGATGAAAAAGCGGAAAAAGTGTATCACATTTATGAATTCACGGGCTTCTTCCCATCGTAGTGGCTTCAGCTGGAGTCGCGGCTGTGAAAGTGGATTTCGCTTCGTTAAATAATTACCGCGTATTTATGCCACTTGCCTGTGAGACCAGGCTCATGGATTCATAGCGCTAAAATCCTTTCAAGTTAATCATCACCTAGGCTGATAGCCCCCACAGGTGACAAGAGGGCTGGCTTGCTTAATAACTTCAGCATGACAATACGGCAAGGACATGCATCTCTCTAGGGAGCCCAGTTTTTTTTTAATAATACCAGCCCCTTTTTTTAATGTCCCACTGTTGGGACCTCCCCTCAATGCGACCCGGGATTAGGCCATAGTCCGCCACGCTGGCCGAGTGCGGATTGGCGGACTTCACACATCTTTGCACACGATGTTTTCCTTCATTTTTTTTCTAATAATTGGTGGGTATAGAAGAAGTTCTCACCTCGTAAACGGCTCCTAGGGGCATAACCAAACAGGCGACCATGAGGTCCGCGACTGCCAGCGACGCCACCAGGTAGTTGGCGACGTTCTGCAGGTTCCTCTCTATTATTATAGCTGCGATCACGAACACGTTGCCTGGCAACCAAAAGATATATTCAAACTCTTTAGAGAAAAAAAATGTTAAGTGTTGTCAATCCTGCTTCTGTGTTTCAAGGGGTGTTATAATTTTGATACCATTATCAAAGTTCAAAGCACGTTTGATGCTTCATTAATGGATTACGTATAAGATTTTTTATCTTTAATTAATTATTTTGGCTAAGGATTATAGACGCGGACGGTATAATAAGTTTTTAGAGACTTAGGTTTATTGTTAGGTACATTGTTTGTTTTATGTTAGTTAATTAATAACATGTCGATAATTTATAAAAATATGTAACGTATCCGTTACAAGTGTTTGTTACTCATGTTTTGAACGTGTTGCGAATCTATGGCACGAATTTGTCAAATTCATTGCCGCCTTATATCGATGCAAATAAAGGTCCTAATAAATCAAATTTCAAAACAGAAGGTAATAAATCATTCGCGACAATAGTAAAATTTTCGCTAACTTTGCGAAATTTTCCCAAAACTTTTTTGTCATTACAAAACTATGTTTTTTTTCTTTTTGTAAGCGGTTGTGAATTTCAAAAGAAACTAATTTCGAGAGCGGGAAGACTGGTTTTGTGGATAGTTTTAATTAAATATTATATATGTTGATATCAAGTATCTTTTGAATTATAACAAAAAGTGCCTACTTATGTTATCGTAATTTTACGTAAATGATTTAAAAAGATTGTCAATCAATCATCAAAGATCCTATTTTACATTAAAATCTAAAAGTTGATGTCGCGTCTATTGCTTCTCGGAAAATGATTATATACCTGTACTTAGACGACGAAATAATATAGATTGAGTGTCGTGATTAACACCCTGCAGTACCCGCGAATTCGCAAATACGTAAGGACGTTATTCGCATGTACAACAAAATGGGCTTGGTTTTTTTGTGCATCAATATGTTGTACAACCTGACTATATTTTTTTTCTGAGTGAATACACACTTAAAAGAAATAAGAGCCTTTTCGTATGTGTCTTGTGCTTAAACCGCGAAACATTTAAAATATTTTTTTTGGAAGGACATATTATGCAAAGCCTTATTTATGAAAATCCACACGTAGGCTCCAGTGAGATAAAGTGTCAGAATATACTTCTGAATATTACTGGGAACAGCCTAGCACATAATGAATGTATCTTGGAGCATGTAGAAAGATATGAAGCTCTGAGTGTGACAGTTCAAATCAGATAGTTCTATTCGTAATTGACAACTTATAGCTAAGTCGAAAGAAAATTATAGAATTCTATAATACTTTTTTAAGGAACCGACCTAAATATAACAACGCTACCTTTGCAGACCATTTCATATTTACCCCCAAATTTATAGACAGTATTTATAGTAGGTTATAAGGACGTTACAACGAACATTCCAAAGGAAAAAGTGCATTATATTGGCTATATAATCAATTATACCTTTCTATACATTTAAGGAGTAATTCTTTGGTTATAATATAACTAATAGTTTATCTGTGGTTGTCGTAAGTGATCTACTTCTCTTTTAATCAGTGAAGATTGGAGTATATTATGGCTGTTCCAAGGTGTGACTCGATTATGGGGATCCGTAACAAAAGCGTCGAAACGAAGCCCTATTGATATGCTAATGTTGGGGGTCCGTCTTTCCCTTTGAAAGAGGGTTCTGTAGCTTCTAAACATGAGATAGGGAGTTGAAATTCACGCATATTATGTATATCTTTGACCGCAAGATAAGCATTCAGCTATATTCAACCTCCCCTAGTGGAGTTGAAAAGGGCTTTTCAAATAAGCACTTGGTTAGGTACTTGTATTATTTGATTTTATTTTCTCAAATCGACTTTATGTTGAACAATAAAAGCTAGTTGGCCAATTTTAGAGACGTTTTGTATGTTGTTACAATAACTACGAAAAAATAAAACAATGTTTATAATATAAAAAATAAAAAAAATTGTGAGTAGTTAAAAGAAGTTATTTTTATTTCAGTTGCAATAAATGTAATGTTTTTGTGAACTTCTAAATTATGTTGCTTTTGTTTGCGATTGATCTTAATATGTAACTGACCGCTGGGATAAATGCCCTAGTTTGGAATCCTCATGTCCGACTTGGGTACAATTTATGCGTGTAGGCAGGTACATAGTAATGTACATAGCACTATCGCGCGATTGAAAGGTAATCGTAGTTCCGAATAGTTCCGCGCAGTAGAGTCGCTCACTTCACCTATATAAAAGACTTCTCGAACCGTATGCTGAAAGGCTGGGGTGGCAGTGCACGCGGGAACCCTACGATTATTTAGAAAGAGTAAAAAACATTTTTTCACGTACTTAAACAAATGGGGGAAGAGGAACCCACCACTGACCCTCGGCTTGTCAACTTTTCCAATTATAACCCAAACAAGTTTGATCGATATTTAAAGAAGCCAGCAACACCGAACTCCTCTAAGATGTTAGTCGAGAAACCATCTATCACGAGTGACGGGACCCCAAAAAAATGCAGCCAATCTAAAAAGTATTCGACACGTTTTTCGCCTCTATTCTAAACACATGTCGAATACTTTTTTAGATTCGCTTCGTTTCGCGGAGAAACGCCAACGCCAACACTGGAGCCATACAATATCTACCAATAAAGTTTGTCGGAAGGCGACTTGACCTACTAACAACAGATTTTGCACTCAACTCGGTTCAGTTTGCGTACGATCCTGTTTCAGTGATCGAACTAGTTGGATTGTATTTCGATCGAGATGGAGTGCACTTCTAATTTGTGATTGGAATACTGATCGGTCGTATTGAAGCAATTGAGAGTAACAGACGATCGAACTTGGTACGGGCTCGATCCCGGATTTAGTCCGCTCTGTACCGACCGTTCGTAACGTACTCTCGGCAGACTACTCACTAGACGAACCGATTTGGTACAAAGCGGAACATATCCGTGGTCCGTACCGTACCAAGTTCGATCTTTATTAATAATATTAGGTGTAAATAAGGCATGGTTGTATTTTATAATTATTAAATCTAGCTTATAGAGTTAAAAAGAGAACTTCCAACAAAGACACAATTAAGGTTACCAACGATTTTTTTAAATTTACATAATGATTGCAAATGCGCTCAAGACGCAGGTTCGGTAGTATACTCTTTCTACGTAACGCTGTATACGGATTTTCTTTTCCATTGTGAAAAAAATACAATTTATTCCTACAACATTTTAATTATAGCCACTTACGTTATTTTATATAATCCCTCCGGAAGTACTTATAAATAAAAAAGGACGTCGATTGAGCTACATTTGAAACAGCGAACCGTATCAAAGGGCGGGAAGCATTCGATCGTTTATTTTTCCTTATTTAAATTTTATTCCAATTACTTCTACGTAGTGGCGCGGCGGTTTGGAGCGAAATTAATTTCATTGAATATATTTTTAAAATTTTGCTAAATTATTTCTCTGTGGTAATTAAGAATAAAAGGCCATTGGTGGAACAGACTTCCTTGTTGTGAACTCAGATCTTTTAGCTGATTTATAAAAATTTTTTTCACCGCCGGAAAATTATTTTCAAAACCTAATGTTTTAATTTAATTACCGTTCCGTTAATAGTTTGACTTATATTTTTTGTTTTTTTTTTTGCATTTGGTATGAGAATTAGGTATTTTAGCTTCATTTGAATATGGTCTAGGGAAAGTATGCTTTAATATTGGCTGCTATATTGGTCTAATGACATCACGACGCCACAATTATTAAATCCCACCCACAATTCTAATAAACATAATCATTTATAAATATCTTTCTAATAGAAAATATTGATTACAATCAATGTTAGAATTTTATCCTCAGAAAAATAGAATCAAATCATCGCCCAATAAAGTTTTACGTTCGGAATGTGTGTGTTTTCCAACAAACAGCAGCCAAAACACATAAAGCGATAGTTGTACTGTAAGCTACGCTATATCATACAATACCTGATCGTTCTTTACGTGCCTCTTTTTAAGAGAACTGTTCATACAAGTTCCTTAAAATAGCTGTGGAGTAAAACTCGCGTGAAAATAACATTGCTTCACAAAAGAGTGGCTTACACACTAACATTTTCGTTTGCAATTCAAAACCGGTTCTGATATCTCTAATGTAAAGAAACGTTATCAGGACATAAATTCGGACCTTTCCGAGTGTTTGCCGAGATAAAATGCCCCCTATGTCAGCAGGTATACGCGCATATGGAGGGAGGGTCCGTACCTACACAATTGTGGGTTTTTTTTTACCCAACAATGAGGTTGACGCGATATATTTTTAAAATATTATACCACTATGCTTAACGACAAAAATATTGCCATTGGCACACTACAGAAGGAAGTAACCGTAAGTTTGAGATAAACTTCTCTTTGATAGTAAATCAAAATTGGATAGGACAATTGTCATATAAATATTTCGCTGAATCGCTGAATTTCATGAACCGAAAGCCTAAGGAAATACGTGCCATTTTCCATCGTTTACGATAAGTTTTTCCTGTATGTTTTTTTTTTCTGTAGAAAGCGATAAGGGCGAGTGTTGTTTGGCTGCGATTGTAATCGCTAAACCAAGACCTGACTACTGGAATAATTTGTTTCAAATAAATATTTCTAATTCACTTTAATTTTCTTCTAGTTCCAGTTCTATAAGAGTACATACTCGATCATAGCTTTTAACTGATTCTTAGGTTTCGTTGCACAAAACATTGATTTAGTATTCGGGCCGAACCAGACACTTTTCACCTTGCTCGAGACAGGACAATTGAAAATATGGGGTGGTCTTTATCCCATAAGTACTAAGGCATGCAGCATCTATGGTTAAATTTATATAGTAACAATAATAATACCAGCCCTTTTTCATGTCCTACTGCTGAACACGGGCCTCCCCTCAATGCGAGGGGGATTAGGCCATAGTCCACCACGCTGGCCCAGTGCGGGTTGACGGACTTCACACATCTTTCGAGGGGTTCTCTCAGACATGCAGGTTTCCTCACGATGTTTTCCTTCACCGTTCAGCAAGTGATAATCGTGGTTGAAAATGAGATTCGCACATGTAATCCAGAAATACCAGCGGTGCGTGGCGGGGTTTGAACTTGCGATCCTCGTTACCGAGGCAAGCGTTCTACCAACTTGACTATTACTGCTACATTATATGGTTAAATTTAATTAGCATGAATCTCTACAGATTCTATCAGATTCCCAATAGGACTGTAGTTATATTTAACCATAGATGGTGCACTCTACCCCAAAGTATGTGCAAATGGGAGTTATACAAAGAAATAGATTAATCACTTTGATCTTATATCAAAAGAGCCGTCTATCGCATAGCTTACACTGGAATTTGAACTTTATCGCAACGATGCCCATACATTATTAGTACGTCCAATTTGGACGTCAGCCAGTCCATACTGCCAGATTTCATATCGGTTTGATTAGAAAAAAGTGTACAAAAGGCTTTATCACGAGGGAAATTTCCAAGCTCCTTCGTACATACGTGTTAGCGAAAATGATAAAATAGCATGGCATAAATTGATGTGGGGTTATTAATGGACGGTGTGATTGTTTGCAGAAGAATAATGTTTATGTTTTTGTAAGGATAATGTTTATGTTCAGAAGGTTTATATTTTGCGTTGTTAGGACAACTTTGTTAACTTGTACTTAAGGTAATATTTATATAAGACGTGTATATTATTACGGTTAATTTAATAAGTGTATAATACTGGTCACCGCTGCATAGACAGGTTTCAAAAATAGGTATCGCACAGGGACAATAGGGTGTTTGACTGTATGAATAATAAGCTTTAAATTGTGGCCATCCTAAGAGATTATAACTTTTTATAACTATTAGTCTTCATTCATCATAAAATAAAATAATGTTTTTTTTTTTGGTTGGGTCACGTGATGAAGAACGCTCTGGATTGTTGGTTGATACATTGTGACTGTCAGGTTGTTAATACGAGTTGTATAATATTTAAGATTTTAATGTGTTTTCAGCTTATTTTTTTCACAAGAGCCACGTGACCAGGAGGCCGCGTATTGGCGGTATATTTATTTATTTGAACTCTACCATTGAATTTTATGGAAATCACTGGAATTTATAATGAAAGAACTATATTGTTAGCATCATATTAAACTAATGAACAATTTAAGATTGTTTTTCAAACACGGTCAAGTAGCCTGTTAACACGTTGACTGCGTTAAGAGGTCTAAAAGATCTCTAACGTGACTTTCAGCTGGTGCGGCGCCGAAAATCGTGTTCTCCACCTCTGTGCGGGAGGTCGTAACTTCTTTATTTCTATGTGTTTGACAGAGACAAATATACATACCTACTTCCCGCTGCGAGTTTGATTCAATAATGTAATAAAAAAAATAGGAGATGGATGAGGTCTCTAACGCACTGAGTTGTAATAATATACATCTGTTGCGTGAGGAGATCTTTCGGACCTCCTAAAACACAGGCGTCGTAGACGCAAGGAGCGGAGCGCGGGCGGCGCGGGCGCCGTTAGCTCGCGCTCAGTGTTGTTCAAATGTCGATAATGTGTACCTGCGCACTCCATTTAAAAAAAATGCGCTCTTATATTTGGTCAGCGTGGTAGCAAAAAAAGTCGTTGCACAGGCTGTTACAGTAAATTACGGCTCACATTTAGTAGCACAGATGCATCCAAAAAAAACAAACGAATAAATACACTATGTGTGCAATGCGAACAACAAATGTGGTTACCATGCTTCAATGAGGAACATTTTTCTTAAATATTTTTTTAGTCACTATGTTTATTGAAATAAAACTAATTTTATGGATTATCATAATTCATCATTCACGGAAGGACAGTCACCATGGTCAGTCCTCCCGTGACCATGGTTGCTGTAAAACAGCCGAAACGACGGGAACGTAAAAAACAAATAATAAACACGATAAAATCCGTAAGATTAGTTTTATTTAAATGTCTAGTATTCGCGTAAATATAAGAAATCAATATTACTATGTTTAAATGATTACTTCATAAAAAGTTAAGCCATCGATAACTGGGGTTTTATTTTAATCCCATCACTAGTCACAACCCAAACTGATCTATCTTTAGTTGCGATGCGAGATTCAATGGATACCTAATTTTTTTTTCGTTATATCTCATAACCCACTTTTCACATCCCCATGCGTAGCAAACTTGAGATAGAACAGTTAATTCTCTATTATTTACAGAAAGAACATAGATTGTATCTTATTTTTTGATAAAGATATGAGTTTTTTTAAAATACCTTATTTTACGAGATGGATTAGGTCTCATACGCACTAGAGTGAAGCTCGGTTAAGAGGTCGAATAGGTCTCTAACGCACTGGCTGAAAGTCCTCTGAAAATGGCACCGCACTCAACGTGTTAACGTTCGTACCCAGATAGCGACATTATCGCGCTTTAATTTTTTTGCCATTTATTAATCGCCTATTTATGTCGCAGTGCGCAGCATGTTATCTCTACTCGAAATTCATTGAAGAAGAGCGAGTCTTGATACTCAGTCCGGCACTGGATATATTCTTCTTCTTCTTCTTAGGCGGGCACTCTTGTCAGAGTGGTCGTGGTAATGGGCTGCTCTGTTCGGACATGGACGCTGCTCTTGCTATTTTTCTCCACGTATCTCGATGTAGAGCATTTCGGGAACATTCTACTATGGGACAATTTGCAGCAGATCTTATTAATTCAAACCATCTTGTTGGAGACCGACCACGCGACCGTTTGCCTTCTATTCGGCCTTGGATCGCCAGACGTTCCATGGAGTTATTTTTTCGGGTGATGTGTCCAAAAAATGTAAGGATATATACTCACCAACAATAGTAGCGAGAATGATGAGCGCGAGTACTACGGACGTGACCGCCATGAGGGCGAACGACGTGGTATCACCGCGCGTCGAGTTGCCACCAGTGGCGTTAGCAGTGTCGTTGCACGCCCACGACACCGCCTCCACCCACGAGCAGTTGCCGCCCTCGAACCACTCCGTGGTGGTGGAGTAGATGACGTCATCTGGTGGAAGAAAGATGAGAATTATGAAGAAAAAAAATATCGGTTGATACAGCGTAACTCTTCGACGATAAGGACTAAACTAGGGACATTTAGGCGTGAATCAGAATCAGAATCAGAATATTTTTTATTCATGTAAACCATTACAGTACTTATGAATCGTCAAAATAGTTACAAAATGCTATGTTACAACTTTACCATCCGTTCGGAATGCCGTTCCTATGGTATGGAGAAGAACGGGCAAGACACTCCATGGTTGCTCTTTTTAAAATGATCTTTTACATTTTTGAGCAGTACATTGTTATGGGTATGTGAGAACAATGTAACAACGGCGAGGCAGACTTTAGCAGCTGGTAAAAATGAAATAATTAGTATCCACCTTTCAAGATAGGTCTAGCATTAGGAGAGGCCGCAAAAGTATTGAAGTAAATAAAACTTGAATGGTATGTTGTCTGCATACAGATCTAGAACTAAGTCGTTATTTATATTATAGCGACATTTATTGTTTAATTCACTGCTGACGCAACGACGAAGCGATAAAAGATGTATATGATTTGTACATAAAATGTCAGTGGCTTAGTCACTGCGAACAGTGAATCTAGGAAAATGCAAATTTTACAACTTCGATAAAAGAGTCTGGGATGATAAGGGAGAAGCTGTAAAACGTATCACAATATAACAAGTCTCAACATATTATGATAAAGGTTGGCATGTCCGAACGGAATGATAAGGGACAATAGATACGACGGACTTTTAGGGGACATCACGTCAGCAAGCAACAAAAGATTGATGGTGTTATAGGGACCTTAAAGATGAAAGGCTTAATTGGATCCAGGAGGACGCTCTAGCGTATTTGCATAATTTACCTCGTCAGGAGAGCGTTATATCATAAAGCAATGTTCCAACGAGGGCGTTGCAAGTTTTAATTTCTTTGGATAATGGAATATTATGACGTCAATTTTGTTAATTAGTTGAATTGAAGTGTCTGTCAGTATGTCCGCATTTATGTTGAGGTGTTTTATGAATTTTCGCTATATTTTTATATAATTAAATCTGCCTTTATTTCTTGTTACTATTCTATTCTATCAGCCGAAAGACGTCCTCTGGTGGACATAGGCCTCCCCCAATGACTGGAAAGGAATGTTGGAAATGTTTATATCAGTGTTCACGGATGAAATTTTAAATTGGCTCAACTATGAAGTTAAGGTAGGCACTTGAAGAAGTGTACCCTAACATGTGTGAATTAAGATATAAATTGACGTGAGCCAGACATGGATGTTTAATATCTATATAAGTATTATATACTGAGTTGGCCCTCAGTCCATTGTACGGTACACATAATACAAGCGTTGCATAGTGTTGGACCGCATACTTGGTGTGTTCGTATAGCAATATTGTTATTATAGGTATCAAAAAAATACCCAGCAGCGTTTAAAAATCTGCTACAATTTGTTATCTGAAACTTTGGTTTATTGGCTTTGACTTCTCCAAACCATAGCTACCTGTTAGAAATTTTCCATGACCAATTAAACCTTTATAGCGGTTCCATCGAGCCAATTCCGATCACAATACAATTATAATCATACCTACTTCGCTCGACTCAATTAGATGCAGCAATTACGTGGACGCATTCAAATGGGAATGCTTTAATAAACGTTATGAAGAACGGAACGGAGTGGGCGCGCGCACAAAGAAACGAGGTTATAGAGGAGGACAAGCGTGAAAAGAATTTATAGAGTTCTATAAATTGTATTTGTATTTTCTATGAGCAGGCATGCTGGGGTTAATGGTTTTAAAGAAGTCAGTTAACATTGCGGATTTAGAGAACTGCGATAAAGGTAGCAAACTTTTTGGTAATTGGTTTTTGACGTCGTGATTACCTCAGTTGGTAGTGACCCTGTCTTCTACGCTGAGGGACACGGGTTTGAATACTGGTAGGGACAATGTTTGTGTTTTTAGCACGAATGTTTTGACAGAGTTATGGACGTTTGTTAATATCTATATAAGTATTATATACTGGGTTTGCCCCCATTCTATTGTACTGTACCCATAATGCAAGCATTGCTTAGTGTGGACCTTATAGTAAGTGTGTTCGTCTCGTGATATTAAAAAATAAAGTGTGAACAAGGATGATTATGGCAGTATTGAGGTCGTATAAAAACATCTTGACAGGTTATTAAAACTAAATCATGTTTTTTTTTATAACTCCTCACTTCCAAGAATTAACAAGGTGCCGAAACACTTCTAATTTCTAACATCTAAATCCCTAAAAAAAGTTAAACTCCTTAAACTGAGCAAAGAAAGTGACGAAATTATAATATCAAGACCTCCGAAACTCTCCCGGGGATGTAAAAAATTAAAAGTTAACGGCCCTTTCAAATGTTTTAAATGAATCATAAAAGAATTTGTTGAATCAAAAGTTGTGGAACTCAGCTGTCTTCCGATTGCGTAACACGGAGCATTTGTAAGGGCGAAGAACAAATGAATTTTTTTGAACACTTTTTTTTAAGTTAAACAAAATTTAATTAGAAGAAATCTGTTGGGAGTCCGCGGATTCAAGGTGGTCGGTGGATTAAAAAAATCAATCGTTGTAAGAGTCTGTAGTGATTAAAAATATGTTGCTGACATATAATTAAATAAATATCAAGTGACTGAAGCTAATTCTAAAAGTCATTCGATGCTATATGTAGAAAAGTTGTAGCTTAGAATATTGTGACAATTTTGACGGTTTGTTAATACCTCCTTCCTAAACGGTGAAGGAAAACATCGTGAGGAAACCTGCATGTCTGAGAGAACCCCTCGAACGACGTGTGAAGTCCGCCAACACAGGCACAGCCCACACAGGGCTAGCGTGGTGGACTATGGCCTAATCGCCCTCGCATTGAGGGGAGGCCCGTGACCAGTAGACATAAAAAAAGGGCTGGTATTATTATAGTTGGTAAGAATGGTTTTCATCTTCTAACTCGTTGGTTTACATGAATAAAAAATATTCTGATTCCGTTACACATGCAAATTTGTGTGTCAACAAGTTGAGCGAGGCAGACTTTTTTATCTACCTACTGTGTACCAACCTTCAGGACTGTCGGCCGCGATCACCCTTTTGACCTATCAGAAATAAGTCTCTGTGCTCAGGGGTCTATTGTAAACATAGACTTAAATCTGGAACAATTTATTCCACTTTGTGCCCAAGTTATTTATTCGAATTTGTTTACATTTGGGTCTCTGGATACTCGTTTCAATTTCTCTGGAAAGATTGCCACGGCGTCTCCTTCCGGTCTCTAGCACCCTCTCACATTGTTATTATTTTGGTCCATCTGTCAGCATCCTCATAATTGTGGGAACCATGTAGCCATTAACTTGTAAATATATAATTAGTTTTTTTTTTACCAGCTGCTCAAGCCTGCCTCGCCGTTCCTACATTGTTCTCACATACCCATAACAATGTACTGCTCAAAAATGTATAAGATCTTTTAAAAAAAGAGCAACCATGGAGTTTCTTGCCCGTTCTTCTTCATAGGAACGGCATTCCGAACGAGTAGTAAAGTTGAAGCTTAGCATTTTGTAACTATTTTGACGATTCATAAGTACTGTACTTAATCGTTTACATGAATAAAAATATATTATGATTCTGATTTTGATCGAGTCTTCTCACATGACCCACCCCTTACCCCATGAACATGAAATTTATTCCAGTCTCTTCTTATATGGAAATGGGCCTCATTTTACAATGGGGCATTTTATAAATTCCTAGAAGTTATAACTCTATTATGTCAGTTATAACTTCTAGGAAGGATACAGAAGGTACTTACTGTTAGTGTCGTTGACCCCGAATTCATCCGACGAGTTCATGTTAGCACAGTCGCTCGCCCTCCTGACAACAAAACAAAACACTGTTACAAGTTGGAACAAAACACTCATTTATTTAAAAAAAACAATGTTTTGCCCCAGGCTCTGCCTGCGGTACCTCAATAAAACATATCCTATAGTACTCCGTGATAAAGTAGCTTCCTATTAGTGAAAGATTTTTAGAATTGGTTCACTAGTTCCGAAGATTAACTTCAACATCCATACTCACAAACTATTACAAAGAGTACCTTTGTAAAATGTAAAGATGGCCAGTTAATGAAATCTAAAATAAAAATATGTAGGTACCTACATATTTTGATTCTAGAACTACGCAGAAAGTTGCAAGACCTCAATACACTGTGAGAACTTTCTGCGTAGATCGGACCGCAAGCAACAACTTAATATGAGGGTACCCCAGTTCAAACTATGACACTAGAACATCAACCACCTCAATCATCCCGTGACCATGGTAGCTCTAAAGCAGCCGAAACGTCGGTAACGTAAAAACATGATAAAATAAACGCGATAAAATCCGAAAAAAATAGTTTTATTTCAATGTGTAGAATTCGCGTAAATATAAGAAATAAATAGTGACAATTTTACTGTATTTTAATAGCAGGCACATAGAAAGACGCGTTTATTATAGGTAGGTACCCACTTGAATAGTACATAATATTATTCAAAACTATAATGCAACGCTGTTGAAACATTCTGGCAAATAATGTTGTCGCGTTCGAGTGCTCTCGTAACCCTGTTATGACGTAACACGGCGTTTAAAACGTTTATTCTTGCTCGGAATCATGTATTATGCGTTTTATTTTCATAACAGCTTAGTCAATAACAATTACTGGTGGTAGGCTTCGGCCGTGGCTAGTCACCACCCACTGAACAAAGCCATGTCGCCAAGCGGCCCAGCCGTGTTCCGGCATGATGTTCGGTGTTGCCATTCATGGATGGCGGGTCAGATCAGTTGCGCTGCATGTGCCTAGTGAATGTAGCGTCTCGATCTACTGCCGCCTTCCTACCTAGGCAAGTATTCTCCATCGTAGATCTCATCGTCACTTACCATCAGGTGAGATTGAGATCAAATACTTGCCTATAATGTAATAAAAAAAAAAAAATTAATCAGGGGGATTCTTTAAGAATTGGACTACTGTAGTTTCAATGTCATTGACAAGGTACTCAACGAGATTAACTTCGGCGTTTCTCTATACAACGTGTTTCATTGTTGATTTAACACTACACACAGTAAAACGATCTAATATATTCCGAATAAGTGACGTGCCAAATTCACCCGATCCTACCCGATAACACGTACCAAATGAGCGCACATGCAATAACCATTCAAGAATACATTCCGGAAAATACAAAATTCCAGCTTTATTTATTGGTAGTTAGGGTGCAGAATCGTTGGATTATTACGAGCTTGGATAAAGTATATGTTGGCATAAATAAAGCTTCGTTGTTCGAATCCCCGCGAATAACAGAGAGTTATTAATCTCGCGCGTTGGAAATACACCCGATTCGGTGGTGGGATGGGACGTTTGGTGGGATTTTAAGGTGTTTTCAGATCTATTCGTGTATATGAAGCGAATTCACAATTTCAGTACCTATTGGAAGGGATATTTATCTGTTTGCTTGCTTTCTCTTGTCGCTCTGCTGTGCGTGTAAGGAGCAGCATCGACTATATGGTTTAGTGTCGACGTCATTGACTAGATACCGCTATATTTAGGCAAGAGTAAATGATAAAAATATTGCGCTTGTAAGTGTTTTTATAAATAATGAGTTATAAAACGCCATTTAAGTTTAAATAATAAATAACCTACTTTAACATTATGTTCTTAATAAAACGTTATCTCGTTTATTTCGAAGCAGTAATATTTTTATGACAACTCAATTGTTGTAAATACGATAAAAAGTATGCATCAACAGTAAAAGAAGCTATTCAGTAACTCTATAAAAAAACAAGATTCAGTCATTCAGTAACTCTATAAAAAAGCGGTAAATTATTGTGAGTAAATCATTTGAAATTTGTTTTAAATTCAAACTTGTATTCTACTAAATTTGCTTCAAGAAATACTTACTTATAAGATTTTGGTATCTTGCAAATAATTGAGGATATATTTTTGTTTTTTTTTTTTATTTATCAACCGAGATTGGAAGCGCTTATTAAAAAAAAGAGAGGCGAAAAAAGCTGTTGTCAGTCTTGAGTATTTACGTTCCAAAATGACAATGCCACCGCTTACTTAGATTAGTATGGAAATATATTCGCGTCAAAAAGTATTATGCAAATACTTGGGACGGGAGTAGAGTCATTCGTCAGGCCCATAAAGCCTTCCACGATGATTCTTTTATAAATAACCTTATTTCTAACGTCATCAAACACGGCGTATGATATATGAAGCAGTGATAGCCATGTCTGGGTGTTTTCAAGTCGAGAGTGAACAGGTACCTTCTAGGCAAGTATGCTCCATCGTAGATCTCATCGTCACTTACAGGTGAGATCGAGATCAAATACTTGCCTATAATGAAATAAAAAAAAAATGTTGGTGGAACGCTCGCCTCGGTAATGAGGGTCGCAGGTTCAAACCCCAGCTGCGTAGATGCCTAGTCTCCGTTTAGATCAGCCGCCGTGACCGAAATTCGATGAGGAGGACTATTATGATATATGGGTATGGTGAGGGAGCGAGAATTTAAAATTCTACATGATATGAAATTATTATTCCGTAATTATTTTGTATCAATAGGAAAAAAAACAGAGATAGGATTATAATGTAATTTGGCTATGGGGTTCTGAGGTATCAGTTCATTTTGAAAAAGGGGTCGCTTGCCCAAAATAGTTTGGGAATCCCTGTTTTAAATGAATATGAAAAAATAAAAATTATCTTCTTCCGATCCTATCACTAAGGGACTTTTTCTAATTGCGCTGATGAGTCTCATCCTCAAGGTATTTACCAGAATTTGTGTGGACCAGCTGATAAATAAGGTGTGTGTATAAGATATATCCGTACATTGTGAAACAGTCCTTACATGAAATTGTTAGAGACCTATCAATTACTTTGATTATTTGCATTTAACTTGAGAAAATTAGAACCATAATTAAACAGCATCCAATCATCATAAGTATGTAGATCGTAATAAACGCGTTATCAACACGACATCCGGCTTAAATCTGACATCCGGTAATCCGGTTTGCTTCGATAGGATTAACGAAGCCGTCTGCCGTCGCGTGGATGATATTGCCGGATCAATAATAGCTCTCACAAATTAACTGTCACCGTAAGAAGGATCTACTAATGTAATTTTAACACCATCGAGAAAGCATGCTCAATGTCATTCTAATTTATGAAGTACGAGCTGCGCCCCGCGGTGTTACCCGCGATTAAAAAGTATGAATAATTAAAACAAATCTATCCCACGGCAACTATACATTTTACCGGGATTCAAAGTAACCTATGTGCTATTACAGACTATAATCTATCTCTGTGCCAAATTTCATCCAGATCCATTAAGCCGTTCTGGCGTGATTGAAAGCTATTAAATTGTAAACTTCATGCACAACCTTTAATTTGGTAATGTGTATTTCATACATTATTAGGATTCTTAATACCTAACTATAAAAAATGTTTTAAAATAAATTGCAGGTCAAACCTGGGTTTATAAGATGAGAAACATAAAGATTTGTAGTGAGCGAAATGCAACAAGTTTATAAGTTTATGGAGGCAATAGCTACTTAGTAGAAAGGAAAAAAAACGTGACTTGAAAGAAGAAGAGAGATAAAGATATACCTAATCCACGTGTCAGACAGTTTAACGCTCGCACTATAAGCTACACACTTAGATCGTTAATCCATCTGATACTCGCATTGAACTTAGCTTTGAACTCGGCGATAAATCCACACACTTCCTAAGTCCTGATACAGAAGATATAGATCGCAATCGATGTTTGCGAGCATTTCCACTGGATAATCCGGTTGGATTAATTACGTTTTTTGTCTTCGCATGCGCGCCTATCGCGCTATCTGCCTTACCTTTCGGGAATTACACGCGCGATCGTGTTTACTAAGTAATGAAAATCACACTTTTTAAACAGACGTTACGGCATTGTCAAGCATTTGCCAAATAGTATTGTTAAATCTATACTAATATTATATGAGGTAAAGTTTGTTAGTTTGTGAGTTTGGATGTAGGGCGTTATCTCCGGATCTACTGTTCCAGATCTGAAAAATCTTTCACTAATAAGATAATACATTTATTATACGTGAGTAGGGCTATAGGGTACCACGGGCGGAACCGTAGACAAAAGCTAATGTTAAATAAGTATTGTACCATAAAATTAACGAACCATTGCAAAGAGAAACTGAGTCGCTCTCAAATCAACCGGAACAATTCCGTCGCTGAATCCGAACATAAAATAGTTTTCACGATAAAACTTACCAGTTCCAAAAACTTTCAAAGACAAACTTGCTAGTAAAAGCTAGTGGAACATAAAAATCTCTATATACTATATTAAAGCGGGCACATATACTATTATTAATATAACAAAACAAAACCATAACGTTCCCTCGAACGCATGCCTATCAAAGCTTTTATAGCATCGTAGAACGGAACGCAATAAAAGGCAATACTGTTACGTGTGCTTCATCGAGAGCACTTAACTAAGCATTGGATAAACATCATTATATTATATAACTATATAAGAAATTGTATAAATGTGCACTCCTGTTGGAGGTAATGTGAATCAAAATTACCATTTAAGTGCTAGAGAACAGTTATAAGATCATTAACAGGTATGTGATGATTTTTAATATGGCGTTCCGCAGGGAGCTAACGTGGGGCCCAATATTAATACGGTATTTTTATAGGTGCTTAACTCGACGCTACTGAACACGATTTAGCACTAAAGGATTTACTACGATAAACTTTAAGCAGCAGTTATACGATTGAACGAATGTATCTAATTATCTAAGCCTATGCTCTACATTTTTGCTAAAAACTTAGCTGTGACTCTACAACTAAGATTTCAAAGCGGAAAAGCAGGAAAAGCGGAAATAGCAAATCAGTGTTTTTTTTCAGTTTGAATTAATATTTTACGCAATAAAAAGATGGATTTAATTATGCGGTATGAAAAATGATGTAGATGGAAAAAAAACTATGAAAAATGCTCTATATAATGTTCTCTATGGTTTTCTCTCGCTTCTCTATGGCGCCACCTTTGCATTGTTTGTTCTAAAAAGTGTTCTGAGTATTTAATAAAATTATGATTATATAAATATCAAGAAGTCTATAATTTCCACCCCAGGGCCCATGGTATATTTACCAATATATAATCAATATAGTATACAACTTGCTGTATACAAGGAATTACGTCACACCCAGTGCTGATGACACCAAGAACACGATAAATAAGGGAATGAATTCGCAGTTCAGTTATTCCTCGCAGCTAAGTGAACATAATAAATACGAAAGTTCACGAGATATGGCGTAATAACAAGAAATATTGTGTTCTGAATTGGTTGGACGTATACTCTCTAGTACACAGGCCCGGTGCTATGTGCTGTTAGGAAAATCTGAATTCCTATTCCCATCAACGCATTTGAGATAGTTGTTATATTGTGGGTTTTTATATAATTAAAAATATCGCCAGGCGAAGACACCAACTGTACGGTCCACTAAGCATCGCTTGTATTATGGGTACCGTACATTGGATTGGGAGCGAACCCAGTATATAACCCCGTATGTTATACACAAAATAATAATATGTGCGTGGTGGAACAGAAAATAAATATGTGGGCGTTGAATTAAAAATCTAAAAACACCGTGAATCATTGCATAAAAATAAATTAAAAGTGTTTATAGCAAAATACAGTGTACCTGAAACAAAAGCAAATCTCCCTCGCTTCGTGCATACTTGTAGCCGCTGAAACTACGCCTAGACTAGGGTTGCCAACGTTTTCATATAAAATATAGCATAATAGCGAGCATATTTTGACGGCCTGATTAGCTCCGTTGGTAGTGACCCTGCTTTCTGCGCCTAGGGTGCCGAGGGTTCCGGGTTCGAATCCTGGTAGGGACAAACTTTGTGTGATGAGCATGAATGTTTGTATTCAATTTCTGGATATTTAATATTTATATAAGTACTATATACTGGGTTCGCTCTCAGTTCATTGTACGGTACCCATAATACAAGCTGTGGATACTATACTGAAAATTTACCGGCCATATTGAGTGAACTTGAAAAGACAAGTTGTTTCATTTTAATTTTCTTCACCCATGCACATTTATGAACCCAGCAATAACACATTATTTATCAAACATATTTCTTGAAAAAAAAAAACTAAATTGGCAACTTCACTGTTCATCTAACCGCCAAAACGTTCACGTATTATTTTTAATTCTTGATATAACGTAGTTATAAGTAGTTTCAACTATTTTTTTTTAAATTATAGTGGTCGTTTCGTTCATATAGTAGGATATTATATTATATAATAGTATGGCAACCCTAGCCTCGCCTACGTCACAGTTTTCGCTTACATGAGCAATTTTACGGGCGCCGCACAAATCGGTCTCTAGGTATGCACTTTAACGCCTGTGGTATGAGCGTGTATACTAGCTATAGTCAGTACCTACACAAAATAGTAACTAGTTCATGCCCCTACTTATATTTTTTATCTGAATGTATATTGATTGTTATTAATTCGCCAGTGGAAATAAAACTAACTTTTCGGATTTTATCGCTTTTATTATACGTTTTTACGTTTCCGACGACGCACGCGTGCGAAGTGATGTGTTGTGATCGCGATGTTTACGATACATTGCGTGCTCAAAAATGACATCATTTGTAACCCATAACTTACGGCAAACATGAATTTTATAATAGGTATTTAGTGTAAGATTTACCCAAAATTTTCGTTACCATTCCCCTTACAAAGACACAAACTTACCTGTGAATGCAAAGTGAAAATGAAGAGATAATTTCCAAAATTTGCGCATACCCGGATCGACCCTGCAGCCATAGCAGTCGCAAAATGGTCTTCCCAGATAAACATTCAAATCAATGCCCGTTGGGTATTAAAAAAAACAAATCCAATCAGAATAATCCGCAAATAAAAAGACACTGATTACCTGTTACAAAATAATAAACATTGTTCCAGAGTAACACACGCTTCTATTAAGCCCGCTCAATTGAATTCCGTCCCCGCGCCGGCTGGGAATTGAACAAAAATATCGCCGGGAACACTCCCATCGGCTGCGATTCGAATTAAACTCGTTAATTCAAAATATTTCACAGCGCCTCTGCGGATTTGCGGTGAACCATTACTGTAATAAGCGTGTATGCGAAAGTCTGATACTATTCTCACATTCGTTTATACGAACTTTTGTTGTGGAATACTATGTTTTATATAAATAACTAGCTGTTACCCGCGACTTCGTCCGCGTGGTATTTAACAAAGTCACAACCGTTAGCAATAGCCCGCTCGCGCGTTCTGATTACTAAAATGACTATTAAAAATAGGGGTTGGTGATAGAAGGGTGAAAATTTAGGGTTGTATGTATTTTTTAATGCCACATTAGAAAAAAAATTACCAAAAAATAAAAAAAAAACAATGTTAGGGGTGGACAATCCTTATCACTTAGGGGTATGAAAAATAGATAGTAGCCGATTCTCAGACCTACTGAATATGCATATAAAAATTCGTAAAAATCGGTCAAGCCGTTTCGGAGAAGTATGCTAACTAACATTGTGACACGAGAATTTTATATATATATAGATAGAGAAGAGCACATATTGATGACCTGATTACTGCAGTTAGTTGTGTCAATGCTTTCTGTGCCGAGGGTCACGGGCTCGAATCCTGGTAGGGACAGTCTTTGTGTGTTGAGCACGAATGTTTGAACCGGAGTTATGGATGTTTCATACCTTAAGGTGCACGGCACTACGTCGACGTCGCATCACTAAGATGGACCCGACTATGGCGCCGGAAGAGGCAGACGTGTAATTTTATTAATAAATATTGTAAACATTGATTAAAAACTCATTATAACAATCAGCTCGTCATCGTTATTTATAAAGAATCCCTCAAGTTTGGACATAATATCTAAATAAGTATCATATACTAAGTTCGCCCTCAGTCTATTGTATGATATCCTATAATACAAGCGTTGCTTAGTGTGGGACTGTATATTTTGTACCGTAAATTGGCGTGTTTGTCTGGCGATATTATTGAGTATTTAAATTCAGTAGTATGCCGTCGTAGTAGTAGTGTTTTATTATTTTTTTCAAACAAAAGAGCGTCTGATATTTATCAACCAATCGCAAAACGTCTCCAAACAAAAAAGTCTTCTTTATTCCTTTTAAATAACGTGGAACAAAGTTTGTAACAGTCGAAAAAAACTTGCTAACGAACATTTTTAAAATATAAATTGCTAAGGAATTGTTTAGAATGAGTTTTAATGGGCCTTCATAAAAATTACGTTTCGATGAGATATTTTTACGACGACTAACAGATGGCGTTACTTGCAAGTTTTTATGTGATTACCAATCATGATTGTGTTCGTTGTTTTATCACAATTTTGTAAATGACGGCATTGGAAAGATTTCCCAGAATTTATTAAACACCTACTGTTTTGGAACTTTGATATGAACGTACATAACATTCATATTCTATTTTTTTTGTCATGTTTAGACATAAAAGGGATGAACACAAAAATTCAAAGTAGAACATTCAGACAGGTTTCAGTAGCGGGTTAGAAAAATATTATTTTTATTTCGAGTCACCTTCGTCCGTAGGAGAATTAAGTACCCTCGAGTTACCCTACACGTGACCCTGGGTGGTGCCAACCAGGTGACAACTCTACTGGTGGTAGGCTTCGGCCGTGGCTAGTCACCACCCACTGAACAAAGCCATGTCGCCAAGCGGCCTAGCCGTGTTCCGGCATGATGTTCGGTGCTGCCATTCATGGATGGCGGGTCAGATCAGTTGCGCTGCATGTGCCTAGTGAATGTAGCGTCTCTATCTACTGCCGCCTTCCTACCTAGGCAAGTATGCTCCATCGTAGATCTCATCGTCACTTACCATCAGGTGAGATCGAGGTCAAATACTTGCCTATAATGTAATAAAAAAAATATATATTTACCCTATGTATATAATGACAAGTTAATGTTTACACGGTTCCCATATTTACAAAAACAAAAGTACAAAGGTCCAGTAATATTATAACACTGGTATGTATTGAAATAAAACTAATCTTACGGATTTTATCGCGTTTATTGTATGTTATATCGTTCCCGCCGTTTTAGCTGCTTTATAGCAACCATGGTCACGGGTGGTCTGACGTGGTTGACCGCATGTATAGATCGGACCGCAAACAACAACTAAATATCAGAGTAACCCAGTTCAAACTTTGACACTAGGACGTCAAACACCTTAGTTCTCACGTGACCATGCTTGCTGTAAAGCAGCCAAAACCTTGGGAACGTAAAAAACAATAAACGCGATAAAATCCGTATGATTTGTTTTATTTCAATGTGTAGTATTCGCGTAAATTTAAAAAATCAATACTCTGGTATGTAAATGCGATTGTAGTCATTATGATGTAGTGCATAAAGATATTATTCCTGTCATCTTTAAATTAAAGGATCGCCTGCACCCATGGACCATTAAATAGGACGAATGCTATTTATAATGACCGAAGCTGTGGTCATTTGACGCTTTTTTCCTCAATTCCGTTCTCACGAAACCCATTTTCCTCATTTAATCAGACCACAATCATTCTGAGTGCTGCCGTGGGGGCAGTAATTACATTTTTTTTATATCCGAAAGCACCTGAGTGGAAGGGACGGTGTTTTTTGGATGCGCCAAGAATACTGATCCTTTGACGAGAAAGGTTCCGCCGACGTGTGTATTATGTAGGACGTCGTAAAAGGGTAAGTGTCTATAAATTTAATAGTTTATTGCCCAAGATCATATTGAGTTGGTAATGTACATACACATATTAAAAACTGTTTTCGATCATCGTCAGGTATTTTTAAGGAAAACCATAAGCTCTCAGAACGTCAAGTGCGAGATTATTCGGAAGCCAACCGTATAGTTTATAGTCTTCGTATTTAGACGTTTTGTATGGAGTATTGAACAGCTCCTCTAGCGGAAGGTTTTTAAAACTTTCGATTCTACATGCAAAATGTCTAAATACGTAGTCTATAAAGTATACAGTTAGCTTACGAATAATCTCGCACTTGACGTGCTGGAAATTTGTGCATAATATCTATCGTTTCTGTACCACGTCTTTGGGGAATTCCTAAAAATATCAATTTGCCATACAAACTCGGACACATAAATGTGATATATCGGTAGTAAAGAAAAAAATAATAAAAATAATTATGACTGAATACGATGGAATGTGTTTACATATTCACTGCATTAAAAACATAAACCACTGGCCTCAGAACTGACGTCCTCCAAAGACTCTCCCTTCCCAAAAGTGACGTAATACATTTTTAACGTAGTTATACAACATTAACGTATCGGAACACATAAAAACACAATTTGACGCGACAAGGCTCGTATCCCCTCGGCGCCAGCAGTCGCGTGAACATCGCGAGCACATCTCTAGTGTAGAGTAGATACGTCGACTTTTGTTAGCGGTATCTTTCTGTTCCACTTGTAGGCTCTGAGAACAGCGGACTGGACGTATTATGCAGGAGAACATATTACGTAAAGCTCGGTGGGGGTTGGGCTGGCCTGACGGACACCTTTATTTTACTTTTCGTGCTTTCAATTGTCGTAGTCGTGGAGTTAAGCGAAGTTTTATAAGTTTAAGATGTCTTGTTCGCGAGTCTCGTGATGTTTATGTAACCAAGTATGAGGATAAATTAGATGTGACAATGACTGACGTTAGTCAAGCATTTTAAATGTTCTAGATTCCGGGTGGATACAAACAGAGATAGTCAGATATACTATTTTGTTTAATATTTTAAGATAAGTATAAACAATAGTAAGGAATTGATTTCGAGGGGACCGAGAACTGGAACAGAGACAATAAGCTAAAACAATCTGAAAAATTCTACAATATTTTAGAAAATAACTATATAATATTTATGTATATCTATACATATAAATAAAATTGGAGTGTCTGTTTGTAATGTATTAAAATAACCGCTTTTTACTAAGTGCATTTGGATGTATACACGTTACCTATACCGAAACAACATTTTTTACAATTTTTGTATGTCTGTCTGTCTGTCTGTCTGTCTGTCTGTCCGTCGGTCTGTCTGTCTGTCTGTCTGTCTGTCTGTCTGTCTGTCTGTCTGTCCGTCTGTCTGTCTGTCTGTCTGTCTGTCTGTCTGTCTGTCTGTTTGTTCCGGCTAATCTCTGAAATGGCTTGACCGATTTTGACGGGACTTTCACTGGCAGATAGCTGATGTAACAAGGAGTAACTTAGGCTACTTCTATTTTAGAAAAAAAAATAGGATCTCACGAAAAAAAAAAAACCAATGTTGCAGCGCAGCGCCTGATTGTTTGATAGCAATAACCTGCAATGCGTCCCGCGGGCTCAGAATGGGCGGGCAGGCTGTTGTAAACGGTTGTCTTTGTTAAATACCACGCGGACGAAGTCGCGAGCAACAGCTAGTGTATCTATAAAACGTAGGACGTGCCCATTCCCCCCCCCCCCCCCGCTTCCCCCCGTCTATGGTCTTATCAGTAGCGAAGGACCTTATGTTTGAGCGCACGAAAATTAAAAAAAAAACTCTCATTCTCAATGTGGTCTGGACCTCCATTTGAAAATATATTATGGTAAACTACGGAAAACAACAAAGATAGACCGACTATCCATTCTAAACAAATAATTCGAAGCTTCTAGCTTGCGTTTCTGTTTCTTTATTCATTCATCTCTATTTGAAGCTTTCACAGAGCAATAGTGAAGTGGAGGAGTTTTAAAATTCTCTTTACATCCGCCACTTTCGTTGCCTAACGCAGTAGTCACTTGGAAAAATACGACGCTTCGGGCCATTTCGTGCTGAATTTCTGGATTTGTATGCATCCCGTTGTTGTATGCATACGCTGATACGTTTCCTTGTACGTACCAAATTTAGATCTTTTGGGCTATTATTTTAAGGCGCACTTTGATATAACTCTAATTACTAATCATGTTCTCCAAATGTTTAAAAAAGTTACAGTGTCGGAAATCGATTTTAGAGTAAATATTTGTTGCAAACACGAACATATTTTTTATTACGTGAAAATAAAATTACTTAGATCAGATAAGATTAAATTTCTGATATGTTTTAAACGATTAAAATAAAAAAGAACATAAAATAAACGCGATAAAATCCGTAAAATTTGTTTTATTTCAATGTGTAGTATTAGCGTAAATATAAGAAATCAATATGTTTTAAACTATCTTAAAAAAAAACGCGGATCAATCACGAAATACTTAATAGGTACCAAGCTAAAAGGTGGCATACCTAAATAGATCAGTGTTAGTTTACGCCAGCCAGTGGACGTAAGAATTAAAATATTATTTTCGACGAGCAGATATTTTGGAGACTGGCAACATGTGAGAGCCCGGCCACAACAATTAAAAATGACCATTCCAAATTTAAATCGTAATTAACTAAAAAAAAGCAAGGGCCAATTATGGCGTATAATTTAAAAATCGAACGCAAGCTCTCTCGGCGTGCCAAGATAAAAGACCCATCCCGCACACTTAGCGGGGAAGGGTGACCTAGAAACTATGCATTTTTTGTATTCCGTGAGGCGCAGGCTTTTATTGCACTCATTAGTCGTGGATTTTTATATTCTTTGGCTATTTTATATGCAGGACAGTGCTCGCATAGATGTGAGTTATATTGGGCTACGTACTTATAACACTCTTATAAATATATCGTGGTATTATATAATTGTTTACAATATTTGTATTTTTAAAAAGTATGAATTAAACAGTGATAGCCAAGTTGGTAGAACGCTTGCCTCGTCGGTCGGTGCCTCTGGAATTTCTGGATTTCATGTGCGAATCTCATTTTCAGCCATGATTATCACTTGCTAAACGGTGAAGGAAAACATCGTGAGGAAATGTCTAACACCTCGAACGATGTGTGAAGTCGTACCGAGGCAAGCATTCTAGCAACTTGGCTATCACTGCTCATGGCAACTTTATATTAAACAGACATAAATCCGATATAATTCTTTGAAATTAATAAACACAAGTCCACTTAACATTGAATTAAAATTTCATCAGAATGCCATCGTGCTCGTTCGATCGATATTTCGCCCTCAATTCCAAGGTCTCTCTTAACTATTGGTCGTTGTTTATCCCACGAATATTATAAATGTGAAAGTTTTCATGGATGGATGTTTGTTACTCAATCACGCCAGAACGGCTGAACGGATCTGGATGAAATTTGGCACAGAAATAGATTATAGTCTGGAGAGGCACATAGGCTACTTTTTATCTCGGTAAAATGTATGGTTCACGTGGGACAGATTTCTTTTAATTTTTCATAGAGCAATCGATCGACATGATTTTTTGCATAGGTAGTGGTAGTTTAGCGGAAAGGACATAGAGGAAAAGGACATACTTTTTAATCGCGGGTAACACCGCAGGGCGCAGCTAGTTAATACTAAAACGTCTCATCAAGCGTCGAAAACAAGACATATTTATTATGTGCGATGTTATTAATTCTCATCGTTGTTGTTCGTGAAATGTGTCCCGTTTTGTTATTTGTTAATTTACATGCAGACTGAACTCCCATCATTGTGTCACATGGGGGGATAAAGGAATTTATATCGCCGTGTTATGTATGCTTAAAGTGAATTACAATTCAACGCGGAGTTGTTGGATAAAATGTACTGTTTTCTTCCGCTTTACACCAACTTCGATCGGATCGATATCGGTTTCCCAGGGGTCGAGATAGACAAAACTGATATTGGGGGTCAACGAGGTCTAAAAATCGACCCCTAATTAACACAAGTTCTTATTTTAAACATTCAAGACACTGTATGAGTTGAGAATGACTAATATTTTAGTAGGAAGTATCATTGTAGTACTTTTAAAAAACTCAACAAGTCGATAAGCGTGCACAAGTTCGTACAAGATGAAATTATTAGATTGTATCAATAGGACAAAAAACTAGAGATAGGATTTTTAAAGTTATTTGGCTGAGGCATCAGTTCATTTTGGGAAAAGGGGCGGGCCTATCATAAAATACTTATATAGATATTAAATATCCATGACTTGAATACAAACATTTATGCTCATCACACAAAGTTTGTGCCTATCAGGATTCGAACCCGGGACCTTCGGCGCAGAAGGCAGGGTTACTATCAACTGAGCTAATCAGTACCTCAAGCATAATCTTTTCGCATATCCAAATGCTGACTTCATATATGGATAAACAATTATTAAACAATATTTTAATAGGGACAAAATTAAAAGCTAACAAAAGTGATAACAAGCTTTCCGTCACGTAGCCACGGTCAAAACTAATAAAATTTTACGTAATAATTAATTTAGTATGTATTTATGTGTATATATTTTTATTTTTATCATACAATGTCATTATTTTATTTACTTTGTTTATTTTTCCTATTAACAATTATATTTTAGTTTTTTGTTTTTCCATGTAGATATCTTTGTAAATAACTATTGTACATAAGTTATTGAAATAAATAAGTAAAACAAAGTCATCTTAGCTGCTGCAATATTTTAGAGCAGTAATTTCTTCTGACTCATGTTGTACCGTCTGCAAGTGTCACTCAACATGACACACATTTGGCAATACAATAAATGACGTAATCACCCCCAAAGTAACTACGTCACAGCCCCCAATCCCGCGCTTCTGTTTACAATTTCCAAGTGGCATTGTTTCATCGGCCGCCATTACAACCAGACGGCTTTATGGGTTTTGTAATTAATTTTATATGTAAATGTTGTAGCGTGATTGTCTCACCCTGTTTACTTTATCTATAGGTACCCTGTTACGATACTGTCGTTGTAATAGTACATGGAACCTGGTAAGTGGTATATACTATATATACCAGGTGATTCAGAAAGGGTATACTAACCTTTGAACCTGCGCTTCTTTAGTGCGTAGTAATAGTAGTAGTGAAGTTCGAATTGAAATAAATAAAACTAATTTAAGGATTTTATCGCGTTTATATTTTTATTTTTACGTTCCCGACGTTAAATTAGTTTTATCGCAAAAATATAAGAAATCAATATATGAAGTTCGAATGTCATAAAGTCAGTTTTAAAAAAATTATCTTGGTCCTAACGAAATGGCAATTGTGACATTTTGCAAACAAAAAAAAATTACATAAGTCCGATATTATGTCTTTTTTTTTGTTCGCAAAATGTCTTGTTCGCAAATGATCTACAGGATACTTTACCAATTATGAAATGTGATTCGAACTCACAATTAGTGTTCAGTAAATTTGAGAATCAAGTCCATAGAATATCGTTTCTTCGCATAATGCGCACGCGATTTTAAACAATACGGCTTAACCTTCATTTAAGTTAGTAATTTACTGAATTTAATTAAAATCCTTTCCTCGACTATAAGGGCTCTGGAACAATTTATATTTATTCCTCTTTTGTTATTATCTTGAGTAGTAACACCACGATGTAATAAAAGATAACATGAGAATTAATTCAATGGACCCTCGCCTTTTAAGCCGCGTTTTCGCAAACCAATGCCCTCAGAACGATAGATTAAGATAGAGCAAATTGGCGCGATCAAATTTCTAGTACTGATCTTCAATGAGTGATATACCGTATACAGACAACGGGAACACAAACATCGACCTATGTTTGGCCCGTGTTCGTGAACAATTGCCATTTCACTATCATTGTCGGTAACCATGGTTACGCCCTAGAAAGTGAACGATAGAGAAACCTTTTTTTTTTTCAAACTTATTATTTTTCATAATTCTTCAAACAATACACTATAAGTACAATATAAGTATATTTAAAATAACATTTTATTTGACACTGGCAAAATGGCATTATTTTGTAGCCAATTGCCTACATACAAAACAGAAGAAGAACGTACTAATCGGATCGCCGCGAACATTTTCGCCGAACACAGCATTCGGTGTTCGTTAATAGTATTTAAATGTAAAAAAAAAATGCTGATGTGCGTACATGGCCTTAACTATTATGTCAATTCATATTAATCTAATCTGTCAATAAATAAATGAACAGTAAATAAATTACTCTATGGTATTACAAATAAGGTTTATTTTTTTGCGAAATAAGTGGATCATAGATAATCCGAGCCAGCTAGACTGACATCAGTACTTGATTCGTTCATAAATATGTTACCAGAGTAATACTATTTTCACGCTTCTACGACCCCTATTGTGATTGGAGAGTTACTTATTTTGGCAGGATCGTAATCGAATAAAAATAGCATGCGCTTGATACTAATAAATAATTCTAATGATTTCGTATAGTAAATTTATTAACATAATTGTTGCGAACAAATTGTATTTGTTTATTTTTCATCGTTTCATACTTTTATTTTGTTTTTAACACATACTAGCTGTCCCGAGTCCCGCCGAACTTTGTACGGCTTCAGAATCAAGTGTATGAGAATATTTAATCTATACATATAAATAAAATTGGAGTGTCTGTTTGTAATATTAAAATAACCGCTTTTTACTTAGTGCATTTGGATGTATACACGTTACCTATACCGAAACAACATTTTTTACAATTTTTGTCTGTCTGTCTGTCCGTCTGTCTGTCTGTCTGTTTGTTCCGGCTAATCTCTGAAATGGCTGGACCGATTTTGACGGGACTTTCACTGGCAGATAGCTGATGTAACAAGGAGTAACTTAGGCTACTTTTATTTTAGAAAAAAAAAATAGAATCTCACGAAAAAAAAAAACCAATGTTGCAGCGCAGCGCCTGATTAAGTTTGATAGCAACCTGCAATGCGTCCCGCGGGCTCAGAATGGGCGAGCAGGCTGTTGTCAACGGTTGTCTTTGTTAAATACCACGCGGACGAAGTCGCGGGCAACAGCTAGTGTCTTAATAAAGTTATTCTGCTACTCGGGGCGGAGACAAATTCAAAAATATGTAGCGATAAAACAACATGATAAAATTATTTTATGTAACCGAAGACTCCATTGGAGCAGTTTGTAGTGACCCTGTACAAATTGTTGCGGGTTCGACTTCTAGTAGGGTCAAACTTTATGTGATAAGCACGACTGTTGGACTTGAATCATGGATATTGTTAAAGATTATATATCCTACTATCGTCCCCGGTTCAATCTATGGTATAGCTAATTCTAAATCAAATATCGGCCAGGGCCCCAAGTCTGCTATCACAATCGATTCATAATCGAACAATAACCGCATCGTAACTGTCACTTTGACACATATCCCATACAATATCTGTCAAAAGATGTCTGTTAATATAACACTCTCTGTCTGATGACTCTCTCTCTATTTCTCTGTGATGTCTGTTAGTAATATGGTGATAAGATGAGTTTCTGTGATTGTGATAGCAGATTTGGGGCCCAGGTATTTAGGATACAGGCTTTCGTCTAGTTTAGAACTGCAATTCATTCTACAATGTCAACGTCTAAAAATAAAATATAATTTACTACACAAGCGTTGCCTAGCTGCTGTGTTTGTCTGGCGAGATTATAAAGTGTATGTCATCCAGAAAATAAAATTGCTCAAATCTTATATCCTCCAAACCACCGTACTCTTAAAAATTATATATAATAACATAATTTCACAGTTCCGTGGCCCCAATCTTTTCCAGCCTCTGTTTACGATTCCCATAAAACACTGGGCGTTAAGCTCATAGCTTTATGTACCCCACTTCAGGCCCAGTGCACACGTGATCGGTTTATGAGGTACATATAGATAATACATTACGCAGCTAATGCAGTTTTGTGTAAATGCATTTAGGTCAACTTAGAGGAGTTCGGTGTTGCTGGCTTCTTAATTATCGATTAAATTGTTGAGTTTATAATTAGAAAACTTGACAAGCCGAGGGTCAGTGGTTGGTTCCTCTTCCCCCATTTGTATAAGATTTATATACGTTGTGTGTGGGGCATATTAACCATTGTGTGTATATAAACATACTCAAGAGAACGAAATTCCCCCCAAGAAGTCCAAAAATTTGTCAGTACGGTAACTTATACTTGACTAACAGGGTTGGAGCAGAATAAGGCGTGCTTAGAAGCATTTCCACATATGTTTTCTTATAATTAAACACTATTCCTACTCCATGGTGTGTGACGCCATATTATACAGGGTGGCTCAGGAACGGTATACTAAACCTTAATGTCTAAATACGTAGACTATAAATCATACGGTTAGCTTACAAATAATCTCGCACTTGCCGTATTGGAACATAATAGTTAGCTTGAAAGCTCTTAAGCACAGACAGCGTAACTAACTCTCATTACTTGCATCTACGACCGCTACGAAATGCTACGTTTTGCTATGTACGTAGCATCGTGTAGCAATTTATCGTCTACGATTTTGGGGCCACAAGACCACGAGTTGGAAAGCGATGGCATCTTATAATGTATTTTATTTTAAAAACCCTATTAATTCTCTAAAAGGAGGAGTATTTAGTGACTAATAAATAATTAAAGCTCAATTTATTGATAAGCTTAAGTGGTTTTTAATTTAAGAAGGTGGCAAGCCGAGGGTTGGTTGTGGGTCCCCTAATTTGTTTTACTAGTGGTTGTAGAGCCACTTTAATCATTTGGGTCACTTCATGACGCTTTACAATCATAATGTTTACTACAAACAAAATTGATTAAATAGTGAAATAATTATGAAAGGAATAAAAGTATATTCATCATATTTCTAAGATTTATGTAAATGATTTATACAAATTTGCTTCAAGCTTCAAGTTCGCACACTTCGTGGCCTAACATTTTGGGCGTCTTTACTTTTTAGTGATCATCTTTTGTTTCTCCGACTTTCACTCGAAAAATGTTTAAGCAAATTCAGTTTTATTATTTGCTATGAGAGTGGAGAATCATACAAAGTTTTATTTCTTATTTAATAACTGGAGTTAGGCGAGTTAACATTTTTTTATTGTTAGACTATATTCTATGAAGTATTATAAAAGTCCTAAGTAAATATTTTGTACTTTAAGTTATTTAGATAATTTGAAAGTTATATTTTATATACCTACACAACAATACATATAATTAATTTAAGAATTTCAAACCATCATGCGCTTATTAGATGTTCAAAATATTCACGAGTACGAAAAATATTTTTTCGGACTATACTTACTTTACTCGGTTATTCTGCAATTGGGGGCGGAGACTAATTTAAAAAAATCAAAGATCATAACTATAACCCCACCTGTTATTGAGTCATAAATGGTGTAACTCAACTTTGTTATATATATATATATATATATAGATTATCACAGTACAATTCAATAAATTACTTAAAAGATGGCAGTACCATTGCTTGAAGTACTTTGCTCTCTCTCTTATTAATGGATTACAATATAGTAGATCAACAAAAAAGTTTCAGAGAACTACCAACAACTTCATAGTTAGAGTTAGTTGTAGGTAGTCTTCTATACATTGCGTAGTCGTACGCATATAGTGAGTCACAATATACGCATATTTGTGTTACGTTGTATTAATAGTTGATAAACAGAAAAACAATATTGTGACTAATCAGTCATCGGTACATGTGAAAACAGATATTATTCTCATGGGTAATGTAAGTTCCGGCGTGCGAAGCGAAGCGAAACGTAGTCCGAGTCTAAGTTCCTATTATCCATTGGTGTATGTGCTTATTTACATGAGCGAACTCACAATGGGGCAGACGGGGGCAGCTGCCTCCCCCTGGCTTATGGAGTCAAGCGAAAGATATAAGACCTTATCATTATACTAATGTCCAGAACTGACGTGCCTTTAGGTATAGTCTATACATCTATACATATAAATAAAATTGGAGTGTCTGTTTGTAATATTAAAATAACCGCTTTTTACTAAATGCATTTGGATGTATACACGGTACCTATACCAAAACAACCTTTTTTAAAAATTTTGTCTGTCTGTCTGTCTGTCTGTTTGTTCCGGGTAATCTCTGAAATGGCTGGACCGATTTTGACGGGACTTTCACTGGCAGATAGCTGATGTAACAAGGAGTAACTTAGGCTACTTTTATTTTAGAAAAAAAATAGGATCTCTCTAAAAAAATTAAAACCAATGTTGCAGCGCTGCGCCTGATTAAGTTTGATAGCAACAATCTGCAATGCGTCCCGCGGGATCACAACGCGAGCAGGCTGTAGCCAACGGTTGAGTCTTTGTTAAATACCACGCGGACGAAGTCGCGGGCAACAGCTAGTTGTTAAATATATTTTCATTTTGAATTTCGACGACGTCAATGTCGACGACCTGATAAGCTCAGTTGGTAGTGAACCTGCCTTCTGAGCCGAGGGTCCCGGGCTCAAACCCTGGTAGGGACAAACTTTATGTGATGAACATGAATATTTGTGCCCGAATCATGGATGTTTAATATCTTTATAAGTATTATATACTGAGTTCGCCCCAAGTACATTGTACGGTACCCACAGTACAAGCGTTGCTTAGTCTGAGACCGTATAGTTAGTGTGTTCATCTGGCGATAATCATATTAATATTAATTTCCAATTAGTATAATCATATCTACCTTTTAAATATATGCCAGCACGCCCCTGCATACTTTAGTTTATTGTACGTAGGAGAGTTGACTATAAGTATGTTATTAAATACGTCCTTTTATGAACGGCGACAACTTTCCGACCGTAATAATTAATTATTATCGATTCCTAGTCTATCATATCAATCATAAGAGCTGTATGAAAGTACGAGTTTATACGACTTGTAAGGTCCAATTAGTATGATAATACCAGTCCCTTTTTTTTTAATGTCCCACTGTTGGAACCTCCCCTCAATACGAGGGATATTAGGCCTTAGTCCACCACGCTGGCCCAGTGCGGGTTATCGGACTTCACACATCTTTCGAGGGGTTCTCTCAGACATGCAGGTTTCGTCACGATGTTTTCCTTCACCGTTTCGTCCAATTAGTATTTGATTATTTTATGCTAATGTTTTTTTAAGGTATTCATTTGTTTGCGACTGTAGAATTAAATACAAGACAGTGGTGTCTGACGACCATTGTGCTATTTTACAGGCACTATTTTATTCACAAAGATATTGTCCCGGGAAGATAAACATTTTAATGTATCTAATTATACTGATAGTTATAAAAAGGATATATAAGGGTCTAGGTGCTCGTTTTTATTCGGCTTGCAAGTATACGACTCGTAAAATTGGTCGTTAGCATGTTGTTATCCAGAATTTACGTATTCCAGAGAGCTTTTATATTATATTTTTTTCATTTCACACGCCTTTGGTTCAATAGAACAGGTGTTCATAATAAATGCTGCGTAATGTTACCAGTATTTTTTATCTGTAAATAATATATACCTGTTAAATAACATATTTTTTACGGCTCGATTTGGCTGTAAAAAGTATTATAATCCGAAAATAATGTTAGACCCATTGTAATGTTTCACCAAAATGCGTCAAGGAGGGTTTTTTGGTTGTTATTTAATAATAAAAATAACACCATTTAAATTAAATATAAACTATTATTATTATTTTCGATTTTCAGTGTTACCGTAATAATAATTTATCGAAAAAATCGTTAATCGTTAAACTTTTATATAAAAAAACATAAACATAAATATTGGCCTATCCATCGACTTGCAAGATCGATCTCATCTTATTCCAAATACAAATATACGTCGGAAAATCAATTTACATGCAAATAGGTACACGAATGTATGAGAAACAGAATATTGTAGATGCTTTCTAATCGTGATACCGTCGAAATACGGAGGTTATGTTGCAGAAAGTTCAACGGCTCTACTTATTATAGGGCATTGATTCAGAATCATAGAATGATTAGAATTTATACGGACCAACATATTTTTATAATGATCTATATCGGACTCTAGTCTACAAGCAAAAATGTTATAATTCCTGAGAAGAGTTTGACAACTCGCCATTCTTCTGCATGTTGCTCCACACGTGCCAAGAATCTTGGCAAGAATTCTTGCCATAAACATTCACGAGAGTTTTCTCTTGATTTCTTATATTTACGCCAATACTACACATTGAAATGAAACTAATCATGGGACTTGGGACCACCGAATTGGGATCCAGTAATTAGTATAATTAAAACCAAAACTAAGCGCATCATTGCCAGCCCTCAACACTGTGAGCACTTTCTGCCTAGATCGGACCGCAAACAACAACTAAATACGAGGTTACTCAAGTTTAATCTTTAACACTAGGACGTCAAACACCTCAGTCCTCCGTGACCACGGTTGCTGTAAAGCACCCGAAACGTCGGGAACGTAAAAATATAAAATAAACGCGATAAAATCCGTAAGATTAGTTTCATTACAATCACAGTTTTTCTCTCAGCACAAAAAGAGACAAGAATAATGTAGCTACACTCTTGCTCTTCGGTATTCTTGCCCTGAACGTAATATCGGTGTTAACTAAGATAACTTCATTATCTTGTTCGTCATATCTGATTAGTTCTTCAACCGATAACCCCAGCCTTATAGGGGCCCCCAGCCTGATATAAATGCATTAGACCATTACTTTATATACCTACTTGATTGAGACTTAACAAATAAAAGCTTTTGATAGTTTGTTAACCTTTCCGAACTAATATTAATTTTCCGTTAAAAACGTAGTTTATTGAATACGTTTACGTAAACTAGACACGTTTCATTGTTATAATAATGTACGCAGTTCTTTGAAAACTCACAATTCAGCTTTTCATAGACAGTACATTTTTATAAGTAGATATACCTGCTGAAAAACTCCAGTGAACAATTTTTCACGGACTAATTCACGTGCGCTCTCTCTCTCTCTAACACTAGATAACAACGCCTAAATATAAAGCCTGGATACATTTTTCAAATGTACAACTTATAGATAAAATGTATGACAATAAGTTCGACGTTAGACTTGTGTGCTTGATTTAACAACATTCAATACATTGTATAAAATACACTAAGATTTATTAAAGAAAATATCATTTTCCCTAATATTTTCTTGAAACAATATTTTAGTATCTACTTAATCGCTCCGTAGGTACTAGGACCTCATAAATGTACCGTATCGTTTGCTTCGACATTAAATCGCCTTTAAAGGTCACTTACCCAGTCCTAGCTGCCCATCCGACTGGCTGGCTCTACTTATAAAATGTGACCTTACGATCCAGACGTATCTATAGACTGTGTAAGTTCAAAATGCCTGGGTTAGAATCCTGGTAGGAACAATCTTTGTGTGATGAGCACGAATGTTTATACCCGAGTCATGGATGTTGAATATGTATTCTATTCTATTAGCCGATAGACGTCCACTGCTGGACATAGGCCTCCCCCAACGATATCCACACATCACGGTCTGAATATGTATATAAGTATGATATACTAGGTACAAGCGTTGCTTAGTGTGGCATCGTATAGTCGGTATACACCCTATGTTCGTATGGCGATATTTTTTAATTCATTTCATAAAGAATGAAGTAGGAAATCTTTATTTTATTTCTAGCACAAGCAATGCAATGCAATAATCACATTTCATACACAAATACAATAATACAAATAAAAATTTGTATGTCATAAACATGTAAATTAGAATAGCTAGAGTGGAAATAACAACGGTTTTAAATTCAACAAATTACTTAAACAGCGTTACTCTACATAATAGGAATAGCTTTGGTCGACATACATTAGGCAATAATACGCTGTTGTTTTAGTAACATACTCTACATAATATTCCGTATATACAGTGTGATTCAGAAAGAGTATACTAACCATTGAACCTGAGCTTCTCGAGTGCATTTTTAATAATTATTTAAAGTCAGAATTTAGATATAACAATTTTAAAAAAAGACGCAAAACCTCACGATTGCCGTTTAGCTGGAAAAAATATTTTTTTTTTTAAACGCATATATGGACATTGCACTAAAGAAGCGCCGGTTCAAAGGTGAGTATAGCCTTTCATTATCACCCTGTATAAATTTTAAAGTTTAGGAGTTTATACGAGGGCCTTGAAAAAATAATTTGATCATGCTGATCATTTAATATTTAATTGTGATTATCAAAATGTATACGCATTTGAAAATCGCCATTAGACGTTCCATCCCCCTCATTCCATGGTTTACATCCACCCTACTTGTTATTCAGTACACTTGTACTTATCATAGTTTTCATTTCCCGAGGCGGCGCGAAGTTTGTAAACATGAGTCGACACTTCGCGACCGTCGTCACCTTGGAACAGTAGGTACTGAATAATTTAAAGGGAAGAAATAAATTCCTTCTTCCACCAACTTGAGGATGTTTTAAAGGCCCGTAAAGTTGTGAATAGAACTTGTCTCATTATTCGTGTAGGGTTCTTAATGTTACAGTGTTGGGTTCGGGTCACCTTTCGAGATAAGAACTGTGAAGGATTAAGGTTGTACTGTTGGATTTGTTTGGTGGAGTTGGCATGCCATTTCGCAAACTTTATTGATTTTTGAACATAAACAAATGATAATCTAATTTAAAAAAAACACTACTTTGCTATTTAGATTAAATATTAGACAAATAATAGACAAAGCATTTTTTTAACTGTATTCATCCGTCTATTTAAAAAGTAAACTCGCGCACAAAAGTGTTTCAAAATAAATATTATATTTCCATGAGCGCTGACACAGCAATCATGATTAATTACGTAACGCTAACATAATCGTATTCAGCTTGACGACTCCGTTTAGAAAGCATCCCCCGGGGGTACACGCTCACCCTCACCCCTTTGGTATTATTATCGTCCACGGTAAACGTGCTAAGTGGGAAATTATTATTGCAAGCCTTGGTGGTTACGTCAAATATTTGTAATAAAAAAAAAACCAGATTGTTTTTTTTTATACAATTGAGTTTTGCAATAGTAATGAAAAGACTTACAATAAAACCGACTATTGTTAAATACGTAGGTTGTTAAAAAAATCCGTATAAGTACATGTAATAATTCGTATTCAAAAAAATTAAGTCATCCATTTCTTTTGTAGCTGATTGTACATCTTGAACGTCTATTAAAATAAGGTCTTGTTACGGACTAGATTAAAAGAGAAGGTTTTTTTTTTTAATTATAACTAGCCGGGCTGGTGACATCATAGGCGTTGACTTTTAGTTATTTGACTATTCCTAGGAACCCCTAACTTTTCCTGCCATGAAAGTTATTGCATACATTGTCAGCGTATACGGGTTATTCAGAAAGGTTATATTATGCCTTGAATCTGCGCGGCTTTAGCGCATTTGTAATCATTATGTTAAGTCTGAATTGCGATACACTAAATTAAAAAAAAAACTATATTGCAGAAATTATTACAGAATTGTCATTTTGTTGCACAAAAATATTTTTTTAAATCGCTTATTATGTGAAGTTCACTTCACATAATGATCACAAATGCGCAATAGAAGCGCAGGTTCCAGCCTTAGTATACCTTTTCTTAATCACTCTGTAAGAGCTATAATTATACTAGCTTTCAAATCCACCCTATTAACTTTTCTCAAAACAACAATTATTATACATTTATAAACCTGATTAGAACTATTATCTTGAAAATCTGAGCTAAATATCAAATAAATTATCCTCCAATTTGAACTGAAATATTTTTAAACTAGGTACCTTATAATTATTCAGTAAGAGGAGCCAATTTAGCCTACTTTCATCTGGCTGAAAGGGTAATTATTCTACTGAATTACTGAGTAAGTTCTAATGATCAGTCCAGAGGGCCACTAATCTGTAATCAGAATATAAAGTGGAGAATACATTGTACCTTTCTACATTTTGTGGATGCTGTGAACTAATGAGAATAGCTGAGATGATCCATAACTACTTTAGTTTACTTTACTAAAATGATTAGTATAGTACGACGACCTGATTAGCGCAGTTGGTATTGACCCTGCTGCCGCCGGTCCCGGGTTCGAATCCTGGTAGGGACAAACTTTGTGTGATCAGCACGAAAGTTTGTACCCAAGTCATGGATGTTTGATATCTATATAAGTATTATATACTGAGCTGGCTCCCAGTCCATTGTATGGTGCCCATAACACAAGCGTTGCTTAGTGTGGGACCGTATAGTTGGTGTGTTCGTCTGGCGATATTTATTTATTTAATAATAAAACTACTCAATTCCATTTAAAAATATTTAATTACTTACCTATTATTTAACAAAAATATTCTAATATGATTCACAATAGTCAGCTTATTTCAGAGACAGGTTTATTTCAAATTATTTTCTTAATCAATCGCTGCCTTTAGAATAATCTGAATAGTTTTTAGTAATAGTTGAAAATATTATTTTCAGCCTGTATTTTTCAAAGCTGTATTTATAAAGATATGCGTTAATACTCCAATAGTCGTGGCCATAAGCGACTGTCTCCTAATGATTTGTTAGTGGACGAGGAAGGCCATTATTTACTTCGCCCCATATGAGTGGCCCATATCTCACATTCGTCGCATATACGTAACGTTCATAAAAACCGTTATAACGTTAATATAATAACGCAATACGCATAATATTCCATTATGTATACATACCTATTATTTTTGAGTAAAGTTTGTTTTTAATTTAAATGTTTCTTCACGAAATTGATGGTGTTACAAACAAGACTGCCAGCGAGAGGCTTTTTGTGACCGTTTTTCAGCAACGCTTATAAAAATGTAGGTCGTAATTTGTTTCGTTATACTCATTATAGTGATGCTAAGTTATTAATTAAAAACCACACATAATTATAATTATTAGCCGAATACAAAATTATTTATATTTTGTTGTTTCCAAATAGTTTTTTTTTTTATTTTAACTTTAGTAACTATTGTATAAGTTATAGAAAAAAAATAATTACCTGGCAGTACCACGTTCAAATCCTCGTTGCTCTGATCATTTTATCATCAGTGTGATGACATGTTTTTTTCATCAGCTACCCCATTTCTGTCATGCACCACATCATTAGCGTATACGTCTATCACTGACACTGGTCACTGAGAAAAGTTAAATATTCGTTTGAAAATGGAACTATATGTTTGAATTTAGAACATCGGCGTTGGGAGGTACAGTGGCGGGTGACGTGCATGCGGCGCGACAGTTCAGAGTAAACTGAGGGGGGCCGAGGCGAGGCGCGCGCAAAACTGTTGAATCCGTCTCTGGATCGCGTCTCGCGTATTTCTTTTTTTTCAGTAGAATATTGGGTATTGCACGCACATATTTGGCTGTGTTGTATCTTAATGAATTAAGATGTACGTTATGAACGGTCCGCTACATAGACGTTACTTTAAACCGTCTCCATTTAGAATTTCCCTACCATTAGAGAGACAGCTGCAAATAATTGAAGCTCGGATAATACGGAACTTTGTTACTGAATCAAAATGAGACTATTGTACTATTTTCAAAATATGTATTGACATATAAATATTTTATTTATATAAGGTGTAACAATATTAGTGTAAAATATTTTCACTAAGCCAACAGAGGTTATAAAGATAATATTCCCAAAGAAACAAATCAAATTATTATTATTATTTAATTTATTATTTCAAAAATTACACCCTATACTGAGCGTATCGCCAACCGCTACTGGTTCACCTTGTTTAAAAAAAAACAAACATCATTTACACAATTATTTTATACATCAACGTGATCCATATAACTTACTGATTCATGGGTTAAAATATTTTTCACCATTTTTGTTACACCTTGTATATAAACAAAGAAAAACGAGTGGCATTATAAATGCCCGCCTTTCCATGAGAGAGAGAGAGAGTTTTCCCGAGAGCGATTCTCCTCTAACCTCTTTTTAACCGACTTCAAAAAGGAGGAGATTCTCAATTCGGTTGTATTTTTTTTGTGTTTTATCCGATAAAATAAGTATAGTTCTTGAATCTAGATTATCGCTACCGTATCACTAAATGCACTATATAGGTACATATACTTTTTGAAAACTTAAACGTCTATGTCGCGAGGTTGGTGCGTGCCGTCGTCTGATTTGACTACTCAACTCAACTGGTACGGGAGCAGACATAGCGATTGTTCTATTCATTTCGAACCAAGAGATCTGTGTGATAGATCACACAATTGAACACACCGTACAATATATTATATTTGTATAGACATTGTCCTTGCTTAGAAAGGCATTTTAAAACTGTCGCTACAACCAAAAGCCTGATAAGTTTAAATAAATAATATCGCTGTAAGGTTATCGACTGTTAGAGGGTTTCGGTACGGTAGTTGCTCGGTATAAATATTTATCCTCAGCCAGCTGACTCGAAGGATGTTGTTCTGTCGTGAAGATTTTTTTTATTTTTTTTTCCCTAAAAAGTTATACGAGCTATTACGTACATTTCAAAAGAGAAATTTGTCGAATGTGTTGAGCCGGTCTCAGGCTTAACTGTTTATTTATAACTATAGATTAGCGACCAGATACTATAGTTGAGCCCAATAATAGTAGATAATTTGAGATGAGGCTAGAACTCAGTTTACTATGCCAACGGCGCTAAGGATCCTGTTATTCATAAATATTATTCCTTCCGTTGGAATGGGCAGCATATATGCATACCATAGTATGGTTGAAATAAAACTAATTTTACAGATTTTATCGCGTTTATTTTATGATTTTACGTTCCCGACGTTTCGGCTGCTTCACAGCAACCATGGTCACGCTAGGACTTAAGTGTTTGATATGCTTGTGTCATAGTTTGAACTAGGGTACCCTTATATATAGTTGTTTCTTGCGGTCCAAACTACGCAGAAAGTGCTCGGTATCTTGAGATCTTGCAAGGGTGCGCTTGGCATTGGATTTAACTATATTAATTACTGGATCCCAAGTGGGTGGTAGCACCCAGCCATCTTCCCTATTGGAATTAGGATGTTTTTTTAATTTCAATAGGGATGATGACTGGGTGCTACCACCGACATGGGATCCATGAAATTTGGCTGTTTAATAATTTCAATAGCCTCACGTATCATCCTTGGTTGGGATCGGTAAACTAAACCTATTCTTAATTTCCCTACCTAACATAACCTGAGCCGGAATTAAAACATAGTATTTTTTATTATATATATTCAAGAAATCAATGCAAACGAACTTGAAAGTAGCGCAATTAACCCAAACAGATAAGTAAATAAAATTCCGCGCATATTTAAATCGCAATCTCTTCCCCCGAACAAGATATAAAGTTCTTTATATCTCGTGTACAAGAGTCTTAATTTAAGTTAACGGTGCTCTAAATCTGGTTTAATTCATTTGGGCTACAGCTAATTGCTACGGTATATTTACAGCGAGTGTTTGACGGCCCATTGAGAGGGTTAATAGGGATGTAAGCTTGTGTGTAATATGAGATTTTTAAACCTCATAGGGGCGCCACTGGCGATATAGGGCAACCCTGTATACTGTGACGAGACCGGTTTTGATACTTTCATAATTATTTATTTACGTTATGTGTAAATAAACAGCACTCAAAGATAGTTTAGATTTTATTAGTAAAACAACTTTCAGAATCGGACAAGTAGTTCCGGAGGTTACCCCCTTAATCCAAACTCATGAACTTTTTCTTTATAATATTAGTATAGATGGGATGGTTACTATAAATGGCGTTGGCTCTATTCTATATTGATGTCTTGATAAGCTCAGTGGGTAATGACCCTGCCTTGTCCGTTGCGGGTCCCGGGTTAGAATCCCGGTACGGACAATCTTTGTGTGATGAGTACGAATCTGAACCCAAGTCATGGATGTTTAATATCTATATAAGTATTATTAATGGGTTCGCCCCCAGTCCATTGTACGGTACCCATAATACAAGCGATGCTTAGTGTGGGACCGTATAGTTTGTGCGTTCGCCTGCGATATTTATTCATTTATTTATTCACCTCTCACTCGCACACTATCGCTGTCCACGTTCACATACGCGAGTACAGACTGCAAAACAAGTTACAATTTAATAATATCAAAGTTAACCAACTTATTTGTAGTTTTTTAAATATATTTTCCAAGGAGCTACGTTTAAGATATTGATACAAAAACTTGTGTCCCCTCAATATCTTCCTAACAAAATGTCAAACAATATGATCAGCGTTCTGGAAGAAAGCAATTAGATGAAATGTGGCGTCAGAGCGAGGTATTGTGTGAAGCTAGCGGTGTCCGATTGCTGTTGTTGCTGATGGAATAGAAAAAGAAAAGGTGGGGACACACGGCTTGGTAAGATGGCCAACTATACAGTATCTTGACTTCTAAATTAGTTTCTTCTTGGGTGAGGCTCTGGGCGGAACAGGGCTTCAAATAAAAACACTCCATGTAAAGATACTTGCGCTTTATTCCATAAAACATACTTCGTATTAAAAACATCTTAGTCGCTCATTTTTGTTTTCCTAACTTATGTACTTTTTCCATATTCAAAATTTACAGGACATAGAAACATAAAGGTTGTATATTTCCAACATGATTGGCTAGATATCTTGGATCCCACTTCGGATCAAAGGCCACTCCTTTACTCTCATTACTGTGGGCCTTTGTTTTTTCTTTTGTGCTTTTCCAAAACAGCCCGCTATAGTTTGCTGACATGTACCAAAAAAATACATAGGTACTCTCCTTAGATTGTCACATAGTAGAGCAGATTTGGTATATCGACTCTTTACCAAAATTAGATTAAAGAACTACGACAGTATGCTCACCGTCATAAGCATCGCATTCCTATTAGTTGGTTCATCATGAACTATGAGTTAAATCTGACCCAACAACATAAAAATAGGTACCTACCAGGGTACCAGGAATTAGGTAACGAGCTCATCACACGAGCCGCCAGTGTACCATTCAAATAATAGAATCCCATGTAATGTCCGATACACATTTTGTATCTGCAGTTGGTAGCAATTAAATATCCGAATCCGTGATGATCGTTTTTGTCAACATAATAGAGACACGTGATGCGGTGACCAATTGCATGCTTTTTTGCTCGTTATGAGGCTTTGTGAGTGTGCCTGTAATATGGAAACAGGCACCTCTTATTTAGTGGTCTTTATATGCTTCCTATGCTATAATTAGCATAGCTAATGCTCTAAAGGGATAACGAAGTCTTACTTCTTTAATAGCGAAGGAGAGAATTTTTTGCGCACTAAAATTCATGCGCAAAATCAAATAATAGTTGATCTTATAATAATGTTGATCATAAGAAAACTGCAATATCAACGGAGAAGCTTTTTTAACCAACATCGAGGATGTCTCTTTACTTTCTTATTAAGGCAAAAATCATCTCGAAATATGATAGAGTTTCAGAACTGTGATCAAAATCGTGAGAAAACTACGGTGATATCATTTTTTATGGAGTTTTTTAGTAAACCGCTTTAACACACATCGATTCTGATCCTGAAACCTAGCACAGGCGGACTCTTAATACTATCGGCGTAACATACTTACCTCTAAGGCTTAAGGCAGGTGTACAATATATGCTACAATGGTATCTCTCTAATACATTTTTTTTTTGCAAAAGTTAGCAAGACCCCAAAAAATCCAATTAAAATTACGTCTCAATTAATAATTGTATATTGATTTCTTATATTTACGCGAATACTACACATTGAAATAAAACTATTTTTTAAAGGATTTTTACATAGGCCAAACTAAAAGATCAATTAAAACCCGGGTAAAAGAACACTTTATTTCAATAATAATTGTATCTCTTAGCAATTTAGAATATAACAATGATGTACACCGGTGGCCGACAATACTCTATTATTGCGCGAGTTTAACGGGACGGACAAAAAGGGTGATGAAACACGAAATAACATTTTATTCGCCGGATAAGCGGAAGGGTCACGGAGTGAATCTGTTACATTTATATTTATGTTTGTACAACTGTTTGTACAACTGTTTGAAAACGTTTCGTTATACGACCACAGACTAATGAATATAAGCAGAATAATTATGCATAGTACTCGTACTCGACCACAGAATAAGGAATACTAGTAATTAATATAATCCTTAATTAAATAATAATTAATTAATATAACCTTCGGCGCAGAGAGCAGCGTAACTACCAACTGCGCTAATTAGGTCGTCCAATGCATAACATCAATGGCATTCATTGTGTGCTCTAGATAGAGTCAGATGGATAGAGAAAGAAGAAAAAGTTTAGTTAAGTAGCCAATAACATTAATAACAAATTATAATATTCTATGCATTTAAATCGTATCTTGTAACCTTTCACTTCATCTCTACATAAACTCTCCGGTATTGTAGAGACAATAGGCCGCGTGCATAGCCAGTTTATGCAGGCACATGTATTCACGCCTGCAGATCAAAAGCCGCCTGTCGAAGCTACGGAGTAATTATAACCAGTTATTACCGACTATTACTGGTTCGCAGCGGACAAAGGCAGCGGTCGGCTGCAGCGCGTCGACATGTCATAGGTCTGGTGTGGTACAAGTCATGAGAGATAGACAAGTGTATCAAAAACATATGCTCTGAAAACCTTGGATGATGATGATGATGGATGTTTGTTACTCAATCACGCCAGAACGGCTGATCTGGATGAAATTTGCCACAGAGATAGATTATAGTCTGGAATAGCACATAGGCTACTTTTTGTCCCGGTAAAAAGGCCATAATTTTTAATCGCGGGTAACACCGTGGGGCGCAGCTAGTTAATATATATGTGAGGTTAACCATAAAAAAGTACGTGTCGTATTGATAGCCTTCTTTTTTTTCAACAGTTAAAAAGTGGGGCTGGTTGACGGTAACGATTTTACGGCGGGCAAGTAGTGCTGGAGCCACTTGGAGGGGTTTGCACTGTAACTCCTGAATTTTTTGATAAATATTTTATTGAATAACAATAACACAACTGTTTTTTTCTGAATAATGCTTTGTTACGCTATTGTAAATACCTTATTTTTATAAGTTTGGGGGTAAAGGTTTTAAGTGCTTTACGTATTGTTTAATCAACATAACAATAGTTATTCTAGAAGCTCCCGAATTTTACGAGCCAATCAGAGTACGTCAGTGTGTAAAAACAAAAATAAACAAAATTTTACGAAATACCTAGGCTCATAAACTAATATCCTAATTTAAGAGTACTGCAACATTTTTTTTCATAAAATAACGACTAGAAGCCGAATTGTGACACGCTATATGGTACCTGTTAGAGGACTGATTTATTTTTATAATCGCTTACAAATTGGACCACAGTATAATTTTGAACAGTCCGCGATTGCGGAAAGAGCCTCAATGGACACAAATTGAGTTGGAAAATTGGAATTTTAAAATGGTGAGCTTTTAAATGCATTTTCAATATATAATCTACAGTTGTTAGACTTGGAATCTAGAGACTCTCAAGATTTTGGGCTATTCCTATAAAAATATACTTGTAAATAAAAAAAAACCAATGATATTTGGCTTTTATATACTAACCTCACTAGCTCAGTTGGTAGTTACCCTGCCTTCTGGGCTGAGGGTCCTGGGTTCGAATCCTGGTAGGAACAATCTTTGTTTGATGAGCACGACTGTTTGTACCCGGGTCATAGATGTTAAATATCTATATAGATATTATATACTCAGTTCGCTGCCATTACATTGTACGGTACCCATAATACAAACGTTGCTTAGTGTGGGGCCGTATAGTTGGTGTGTTCGTCTGGCGATATATTTATACCAATAATACAAGCAGTTCAGCAGTACAGTTTGCTTCTACTTTCATCGTGCGAACTGCCAAGCCGACGCCGAACGGGACGAGACTTTGATCCCGGTTGACTTCAATCTGGGTGTTTTTAACTCGAGAGTGAACAGGTACCTTCTAGGCAAGTACGCTCCATCGTAGATCTCATCGTCACTTACCATCAGGTGAGATCGAGATCAAATACTTGCCTATAATGTAAAAAAAAAACCAGTTCTTCTGGCGATAAAAACAATCAACGTGATAAATCTACTAATTCCTGACAGTCAAGTATTTCAATAAAGGCACGTTTTAAACGAAAAGTAATAGCTTTGGCAGTATTCTTTCAATTACGGACTACGTCACTCTCAATTAATTTAATCCATTAGTATAACACTGCTTTATTACGTTCAATGATATTGCTTTTTAAGGAATAAGTATATTAAAAAGCAATACTATACTAGCCTTTAACACGTTGACTGCGTTAGGAGGTCTAAAAGAACTCTAACGTGACTTTCAGCTGGTGCGGCGCCGAAAATCGTGTTCTCCACCTCTGTGCGGGAGGTCGTAACTTCTTTATTTCTATGTGTTTGACAGAGACAAATATACATACCTACTTCCCGCTGCGAGTTTGATTCAATAATGTAATAAAAAAAATAGGAGATGGATGAGGTCTCTAACGCACTGAGTTGTAATAATATACATCTGTTGCGTGAAGAGATCTTTCGGACCTCCTAAAACACAGGCGTCATAGACGCAAGGAGCGGAGCGCGGGCGGCGCGGGCGCCGTTAGCTCGCGCTCAGTGTTGTTCAAATGTCGATAATGTGTACCTGCGCACTCCATGTAAAAAAATACGCTCTTATATTTTGTCAGCGTGGTAGCAAAAAAAGTCATTGCACAGGCTGTCACAGTAAATTACGGCTTACATTTAGTAGCACAGATGCATCCAAAACAGCCAAATGAATAAATACACTATGTGTGCAATGCGATCAAAAAATGTGTTTAGCATGCTTCAATGAGGAAATTTTTTCTTAAATATATTTTAGGTCACTATGTTTATTGAAATAAAACTAATTTTATGGATTATCATAATTCATCATTCACGGAAGGACAGTCACCATGGTCAGTCCTCCCGTGACCATGGTTGCTGTAAAACAGCCGAAACGACGGGAACGTAAAAAACAAATAATAAACACGATAAAATCCATAAGATTAGTTTTATTTCAATGTGTAGTATTCGCGTAAATATAAGAAATCAATATTACTATGTTTAAATGATTAATTCATAAAAAGTTTAGTTATCGATAACTGGGGTTTTATTTTAATCCCATTACTAGTCACAACCCAAACGGATCTATCTTTAGTTGCGATGCGAGATTCAATGGATACCTAATTTTTTTTTCGTTATATCTCATAACCCACTTTTCATATCCCCATGCGTAGCAAACTTGAGATAGAACAGTTAATTCTCTATTATTTACAGAAAGAACATAGATTGTATCTTATTTTTTGATAAAGGTATGAGTTTTTTTAAAATACCTTATTTTAGGAGATGGATTAGGTCTCATACGCACTACAGTGAAGCTCGGTTATGAGGTCGAATAGGTCTCTACCGCACTGGCTGAAAGTCTTCTGAAAATGGCACCGCACTCAACGTGTTAAATAGCGTTATTCTTCGCCACGCCAAGCTTAATGAAAATCTGCTTCGTGGATTTTGAGAAATAATTTTATTGCGCGAACCCATCCATTTTTTCAGATAAAAGTATGCTATATTTTGATACAGGATATCAGCTATCACCATGCGTAGTTACATCTAAAACCATGTAGTCGTTTTAAGACAGTTCATAGAAGAACAAAAACAAACAAATATATAGCCGATACGGCTTCCGTATCGAAACGTATGTTCACTCCGACATCTTTTTTAATATTTAATGTCCAGCCACGATCATGTTATAGTCTTATTTTATGTGTAGACTAGCCATGTGCCCGATCGTAGCTTTAAAAAAAACTTGAGAGGTGTCAAGGGACACCCGGATGGAACGAAGTTCCTTTATTATTATTTATTATGTACAAAAAATCAATAATTTTGGGAAACAAAAATATATCGCCCCCGGGTGTGCTCGAACCACCAACCTTTCGGTTAACAGCCGAACGCGCTAGCCAATTGCGCCACGGATGCACTTGATGCAATGTCTCAAAAATACTGACCATTATGTAAATGCAAATGACAAAGAAAGCAAAAAGTGTCGTTACAACTTTTCGTCTTAATTTTTTCCGTCTAGCCCCCTTTCGCAACGCGCGATAAGGAACTTCGTTCCAATAATGTTTCTTAATACAAACTTCAATCCCCCATTTGACCGCCTTAGAGGTGAAATTTCCAAAAATTCCTCTTTAGTTTCAAAATTTCAAGCTTCAAAGTCCACCGCTTGAAGTTGTACGCAGTCTGTTAGCCAGTGTTGAGAATTGTTTAAATTAGATTTACTAAGCGATACGTGATGCCATATCTTCTATATATACACAGGTGGCGCTGCAGACGACATTCAGAACAAATGATGCGGCTCCACACAATTCTGAAACGCGCTATGTGAATTTTTGGAGCACGTAACATATATACAAGATCCCGACAATAACCGTCGGTGACAACGGCCGCTAGGCATACCACCCGCCTGGCTGGGAGATCTTCCCTTTTCCGCCAAACATATAACAAACTTGTGTTAGTCCCACCATTTATAACTCAAGAACGGGTGGGCCGGTTTTGTATGATCTCTGATTTTTTGAATTTGTCTCCGCCACGAAAGAAAAATAAAAACCATTGAAAAATGGGCTAAATTCACAAAAAAAAAAACATTTTCTCATACATTTGATTCTGAGGCAGTACGATGTACAGCCAGTATATTATAAAAAAAAAGAAAGCCCGTCCTTATTTTATGGTAAACAATGGATTTCACATTAAATAATACAATTCCGTTATACAGCGGGCTATAAATCATGGCATTACAGTGTCATATAAAAGCTCCAACTGTTCCCAGAGATATCTGCACATCTGTCAAACTATGCACATAAATCTGCGGCTTAATCTAAAATTATTCTTCTCGTTAATGACTGATCATTTGACCCTTATTAGACGATTAACTTAATTTGATATGAAAGCTGTTTAAGTTAGTCAACTTTACCTTTTATTTTCAATTGTTTCTAACAGTTTCTAGATATAAAAACAAACATAATTAAACTGAGCTACATCGACGACTTGATAAGCTCAGTTGGTAGTGACCCTGCTTTCTGTGCCGAGAGTAACGGCTTCGAATCCTGGCAGGTGCAAACTTTTCGAGATAAGCTCGAATGTTTGGACCCAGGTCGTAAGTATTATGTACTGTGATCGTCCCCAGTTCATTGTACGGTACCTATAATACAAACGTTACTTAGTTTGGGACTTTACAGTTGGTGTGTTCGCCAGGTAACATTATCTACTAGCTGTTACCCGCGACTTCGTCCGCGTGGTACTTAACAAAAAAGTTTTTCTAACATAAAAGTAGCCTAAGATACTACTTGTTACATCAGCTATCTGGCAGTTACAGTCCCATCATAATCGGTCCAGCCATTTCAGAGATTAGCCGGAACAAACAGACAGACAGACAAAATTTGTAAATAAAATTGTTTTAGTATATGTACCGTGAATACATCCAAATGCACTTGGTAAAAAGCGGTTATTTTAATATTACAAACAGACATTCCAATTTTATTTATTTGTATGTATAGATGTTTGATAACGTACACCTGTGAATATTATACATGCTATGACATCCACGTAATATAAGGAAATGTGTTCCAAAAATAAACGGCGCGTATCTAACCGAAACTCGTGTTCTGGTGATGCGTGCGTCAAAATGGGATTTTAACGACGAGCGAGGGGGCGATTAACTTTCTTGTTGTTTTTGTTATAATTCCATGCTTTTTAGCCTATTCAATATTTAGTGGCCGTTGTTTTACATTGAACTTAATGTCGTTGTAGCGATATATTTTGTCCGATACTTAATGTGACTTCTTACGCGTGGATTTTAGTTTGCTGGCAATCCCAGGGAACCCGGGTTGAACAATCCCAGATATTGAGCTTTACAATTAATGCTAAGTTTAATTAACATCCGTGAAGTAGTTAAAAGTTGAATAGTTTTCCCATGAATCGCGAACAGAAAGACAGAAAATCCAATAATCTTGGATTTAGCTTCTGCATCAAAAATAATGACACCCATTTTTTTTTACAAAAATGTTCAACTCACTGACACGACAGAATCTTAACTATTAAATTTACCTACGCTAGATAGAATATGCAACATATTTATGCATAGACCACAATTATTAATATCCTAGTCTGTTATTTCAAAAAGGGTCTAATACCATCGTCATTACTGCGACTATCCAATCAGCCAGCTGCCATTCTATGCAGCGGACATTTAATTTATTGTATTGTTTTGTCCTGTCGGTCCGTTTGTCCGTCATTGAGCCGCGGATCAATTGCTGTGCATTGCCAAGTATATTATAAATGTGTAAGTTTGAATGGATGGATGTTTTTTACTCAATCTCGCCATAATGGCTGAGCAGATCTGGATGAAATTTGGCACAGAGATATATTATAGTCTGGAATAACACTCACGCTACTTTTTATCCCGGTAAAAAGGACATACTTTTTAATCGCGGGTAACACCGCGGGGCGCAGCTAGTAATCTATATGTAAGTATTTCAATCATAAGTGTAATTTTTTTCGTCACCTTCAATGCAGAACAATATAGCTAATGATGTGACGTCATCAAATTAGGGTTTGCAGTGACCTTATAACAAGTGCCACTCTATTTCCGTCAGGAAGAAGAAGTATGAATTTCAGATTTCTAATCAATATAATATTTCAAAAAGATATATTTTATTACGATTTTCGTGTTGACTATAATGTAATGTATGTTTGAAAACGTTTGTCGCGAACCGTATTGTAGAGATCATGTTCCTGAATCATAACACCGTATAGTCTGTGAGTAACCTTTTATTAAAAAATAAAATAAAATAGTTTTTTTATTTCCATTAACTAACTTAATCAATATAAACAAATTTGTTGGAGCACTCCTTTTAAGTATGGCAATACCTGTGTTAGGAGGCCCCGCTCTAAGTGGAGTGGAGTTTTATTCACACCACAACCTTTTTATTAAATTCATTCTTCATACTGCGACGAAGTTCGTTTTTTTTCTTTGCCGCTACATCCAATATTTGTAAATCCATTTCCATCCGTATTGATTGAAATAAATTTCAGTACTGTGATAAAGATATCTGGCTCACCAATACTGGAATACGGGAAAAAGCTGCCTTTTCCTTCCAAAGTGATAATATCGCGACCAAAGCCCTGTGATCTTGGCGGAATCAAAAGGATAACTTATTCATAATATCATTTCTTTACACAAATCAATTTACCGCAAACAATGGCCGATCGCCATTATTGGATTCCAGACAAAGACACCCCGAATGCGATTGATAAATTGACAATCGAATTGCCGAATCGATTATCGATTCGAGACGATTATCAATATTGAGGTTGCGATGGGCTTATTTTTTATTGGAGGATATTGTTAAATTATTCATGATTGGAAGGATTTTAAAATGGTGTAGATTAAGTATAAAGTTAACTTTTTTACAGTAACCTGGAGTTATAATTTTGCATTATATAGAATATTATTTTATTTAATGATTTTAAAGAAAATAATCCTTCTTTTTGCAGAAAAGTGAAGACTAATAGTTATAAAAAGCTGTAATCTTTTAGGATGGCCACAATTTAAAGCTAATTTTTCATACAGTCAAACACCCTGTTAGTGGATACGTAAGAGCAATAGTCAGCAATGCTGGCACGATAAAGGATAAGATATTATTCCGATATTTTCCAGACACCGGGAGAACACTGAATTATTAAATTATTCCCGCCACCCGTTATGTAGAGCGTTTGATATGGTGTTATTGGTAGAGCTATCATATTTATTTTTTACAAGTACCTTTATTTTGATAGTTAAACTTATTATATAATACACAATTAAAAGGTTTTAGAAAATCGAATGTATTTTAAATAACTAGCTGCTCCCCGCGGTGTTACCCGCGATTATAACGTATGTTTATCCTTTTCCTCATGTCCTTTTCTGTACCCGTTGTATGCAAAATATCTATGAAATATAATAAAAATCTATCCCACAGGAACCATATATTTTACCGGGATAAAAAGTAGCCTATGTGCTATTCCAGACTATAATCTATCTCTGTGCCAAATTTCATCTAGATCCGTTCTGGCATTCTAGCGTGATTGAGTAACAAACATCCATCCATCCATCCAAACTTTCACATTTATAATATTTGTGGGATAATATCGCCAGAATAACACACCGCACATGTACGGTTTGAAACTAAGCTACTGTACGATGGACTAGGCCGGCAGGGTCACTACCGACTGCGTTAACGAGGTCGCCAATATTAGCTGGTTGGCTAGCTGGCTGTTTGGTTAGATGCTGGTCCGGCTCCTCAGGAATATAAATATAAATATAAATACAGGAATATAAATGACCCAAAAGTAATTTGTAAATGTGGGAACCATGTAGCCATTAACTGTAATTTTATACTGAGTAAGTACTTCTTTTTTACCTGCTGCTAAAGTCTGAGTAGCCGTTCCTGCATTGTTCTCATATACCTATAACAATGTACTGTTCAAAAATGTGAAAGATCTTTTAAAAAAAAAGAGCTACCATGGAGTTTTTTGCCCGTTCATCTCCATAGGAACGGCTTTCCGAACGGGTGGTAAAGTAGTAGCATAGTACTCGTATTTTGTAACTTTTGACGATTCATAAGTACTGTACTTAATAGTATACGTGAATAAAAAATATTCTGATTCTGATTCTGATAGCATGTGTGTGTGTGATCAAGCTACTTGCTCAAGTACTAAACCTACTTAAACACTCCTTCATGACGGCTGTGCGTATTCGGTGCTCCTCGTATACCACACGACAATGTGTGGAATAATGAAGTTGTCTCCTTGAAATTTTTCAAGAGAACAGTTCCTCATGGTAACACATTTTTTCTCAAATATTATTATTGCAAGACATATTGGATTCTGTTTACCTATGTAGGTTTTTTTTACTTGACTATTACAGATGTATGCACAAACTAGTAGGTATTGTTGATTTTCATTTATAAAGCTATGATGGAGTTGAGTGGGTTTTAAATTTCTACATGCGTGTTAATGGCCTGATTAACGCAGTTAAAAATAAGAATAAAGGTAAAAATTTGAAACCAATTCTATCGAGATTTTCACTATTGGATAGTTAATGGTTTTACTTTAAACTTTCAAACTATTTTGTAACATTACTAACTGTCAAAATATATTCACTCCACGAAAATAACCTAAACCGACTATTTTGAAAAAGGCAAAACGAATTTATCAAAATAAAAGAGAAACATAATAGGTCCCCCTTTCCCACAATTCCAGGACTGTCTCAAAAACAATCAAACGTAATAAGCCTTTTAGTATTCGCGTCGCGCTCACACATAGTTTAGCGTAACATATTTATATTTTCCCTCACAATTGTTCCCGCTTTTGTGGGGTGACCGTGCGGAAAAATACACGGAGATAAAGTTAACTAACTGTATCAAACAAATAGGTACTATTTTACCTGTTGTTCGTACAGATGTTTAAGAAATGCTGCAATAAACTATTTGGCTTGGTCTGTTCACAATCAATATACAATCAATAAAACAATTTCAAACTCGCAGGATAACTTAAGTACAAGCTAACTATTAGATCGTAGTTATATTTCTAATCACTTCTGCAAAAGTTATCATGGATGTATGTATCCTATTCTTAGTTAGTATTTAACAAAATAGTTTTGTTATATTTTTTACGACTTTAGTTCCTAGCGAGAGGTTTATATTTTATCTCTGTGTTGGTATAGACAGCAACAGTCTCCTTAACTTAAACCACTTAAACATAATACACTAGGTCAATATACAGCATGATTCAAAAAAGGTATACCAAGCCTTGAGCCTGCGCTTCATTAGTGCATTTGTAATCATTATATTATGTCAGAATTGTCAGAATCACACTGTATACAATACATTCTTCATCCTAGAAAAAGAAAGAATAAAAAAAAAATCACGAAACCCGAAACTAAACGAATGCGAAGGCACTGTTACAGTTGAAATAAATACAACTTAACAGCAATGAATTAAACGTGAACAAACAATTTAGAAACGTATTTAAAAAGGGCAAGTTTACAAAACATTATTTATTATTGTCACCCTTTTATACCTCACACTTTTTGGAGTGGTTTACTTTTCAGGAGGCGAGGCTTCTAAGCAACAGATCTCCTCTGTGGTTACTCCTCGAACCGAATCATTTGTACATCACCGAGATACAAGTTCGCAAAAGTAGTTTTTTTTTCGAGCATAATAGATGATCCATCGATCATGTAATGTCTGGTATTTTTACCGTTTAAGGTATAAAAAGCAAAAGTCTTTTTGTATGTTTTGTAATGTGTTCGTGCCTTTAAACAACTGTTATGCAGCTATTTTCGAACTCGTAGTATCTAGTAGTGTAATATTTTATACTCTCTTTGGATACCTATCGTTTAATTTTTCTTTTTCTTAAAATATATATATATTATGTTTTTTTAATGAAATAGTAACATGCTAGTATAGCTAAAATATTACTATGCCCGCGGATATTGCTACGCGTGTAGCGATCGTAGGTCTAGGCACTACGACGTAGCACAGCGTAGTAATACTATTCTCATCAAAGTAAATAATATTATAATAAGTCCAGGTATGCCACTGTTATAGTATCACTTTATGGTCTGATTTTTATTATTTAGAAATACAATGTCATGAATAAATACATTCTTATTTTTTTATACATATTTATAATTATACGAAAATCGGTGCGACACCACATAAAAACTTCAACCCTTCATAACGAAGGTCTTTTGATTTAATAAACAATTTCCGCGCACTCTTTGTTAGATGCAGATAATAAATCTGAAGGGGTCCGTAAACGCTTCCCGAAAACTCCCATCCAAGTGGGTCGGAGGCGTCGTTTAACTTTGTCGTCTCATCAATTTGCTTGAGATTTTTAGGGATATTTTGTCATGTACATTATCTGTAGGTACACAAAATAAGGCTGAAACTTGGTAATGTTTGTAAATAAATCGTAGGGGACATTATATTTGATACAAAGCCGAATCTGCAATTTTTGGATTTTTTATATTTTAGACGGATTTTAATTAAAAAACAAAAAAAACGGTAACTCGAAATTACTTAAAAAGCAGGCATACCAAATTCACTTACAGAATGTGGGTAATTGGACCTACATGTAGATTTACTTTCTTTTTATTACTTTTAAAAAGTATTTTTATTTTGTTTTATTTCATAGTTGGGTTCTGTTTTTTATTGTGTCCGCATCTGAAATCACCTTCTTTTCTTCACCTCCACAGAGTTATAGGATATATAATAATATCGCTCTTCATTCACTCCTCCATATACTTTACAGAAAAACTTTGGTCATCGATAAAAATATAATCCCCTGCCGTCACAGAACCCCTCGGAGTGCGACCTCTGCACTCATATTTTTTTAATATATTTTTATTCGATAAAATGCCGGATATTAAAATCCTCACCACTCATTTGAGACACTTCGCTGTCGTGGTTGCCGCGGTATTAGCTGATGTCAGTAGATTTTTTTTAATACGGGATTTATGGTTTTAAACAGTAAGCAACAACCATGGTCACGGGAGGGCCATGGTTGCTGTAAAGCAGCCGAAACGTCGGGAACGTAAAAAACATATAATAAACGTGATCAAATCTGTAAGATTAGTTTTGTTTTCCATCAGATAGACATTAGTTGGCACTAAAACATATATAAAACAAATATTAAAGCATAAATCTTCTCACACTTCATTGTACATAATTTTATCTTCGATTCGGTTATGAAGAATGGCTCTGAAAAATTCTAATCGAAACGATTTGGATACGTGTCGAAATATTCTGAATAGATTCGCAGGCCCGGGCCGTCCACCGCACTGGCCCAGTACGGGTTGCTTCACACAGCTTTCAAAAGACGTTGCCCCAATCATCTTCAATAAAATCTTATAATCCATCAATCACGACTACCTATCAATATCAAAAGATGTTAATTAATTAGAATTTCAACCGCATATAGAACCCTACGTTCTCATAAATATACTGAAAAGCTTTTAATTATCCCCACAGCTCAGGGGACCCTTGAATGAAGGGCCATTCTGGAGCGATCGATGAACAAAGGCATTGGTGAATGATAACATATTGATTGAGACCCCTTCACTTGGGTCTAAATGGAAGTATAAGAGGCGGAGAGAAGATTGATAAGATCATTATTCATTTATAGATCTTGCAAAGCTATTTATTAGATGACGTTTCCTTGTGTACATGTGTCTTTATTTTTATAGGCAACCAGCTGTGATAGCCAAGTGACAAGACGTAGAAGTTCAAACTACGGCTCGCGTCTCTTTGATTTTCATGTGCAAACGTTTTCAATAATGATTAACACATGCTGTATCATGAAAATTCATCGCATAATTAAGCGAAAATCTTTCATTACGAGATTTCTTTGAATCCACTATCAATTATATTCGAAAGTAATTCGCTTGTCCATGCCTCAATAAGAAAGATAGAAACTCGGAGTTCTCCCGTGACCATGGTTCCTGTAAAGCAGCCGAAACGTTCGTAAAGTTAGTTTTATTTCAGGAAATAAACGATTCCTATGTTTTCCATTTAACATAATAGCTTTTCTATCACCTCATTTTTACCCTCGCACCCTTACTAAATAAAATGAGCGCTATCTTACTTCCTTCCACCATTTTAATATGCTCCCCCCTTTGTTTAGATTCAAGCAACGAATCGTACAACAATCATGTAAAAGAGGCTTATCTCAAAGGCAGGTCTAAGTTTAGTCGAAAAGGCTTCGAGAAAACTTGGCTCCGTATAAAAGATTTTCTTTGGTATAGATAAAAAAAATCTGGTAAAACACTTGTATGGAGGTTGCTTGGATTATTACATGCCTGGAATTGCCATAAGAATCAATAAAACGTACTGGTATTACCAAAGAAACAGAAATAAAAAAAGAAGAAAGTCAAAAAGTTCCAGAATATATCACAATGAGCTTAGGATATGGCAATAGCTAGTAATTTTTTTATTTTTTTTATTACAGTATAGGCAAGTATTTGATCTCGATCTCACCTGATGGTAAGTGACGATGAGATCTACGATGGAGCATACTTGCCTAGGTAGGAAGGCGGCAGTAGATAGAGACGCTACATTCACTAGGCACATGCAGCGCAACTGATCTGACCCGCCATCCATGAATGGCAACACCGAACATCATGCCGGAACACGGCTAGGCCGCTTGGCGACATGGCTTTGTTCAGTGGGTGGTGACTAGCCACGGCCGAAGCCTACCACCAGTAGAGTTGTCACCTGGTTGGCACCACCCAGGGTCACGGTAGTATCTCTATATAGTATCTCGAGGGTACTTAATTCTCCTACGGACGAAGGTGACTCGACCCCAAATCGGGGATTGGGAAATTGGGGATTATTTAAAGGTTTGTCTTAAGCCAGATTTTCGGAGTTGATTTTACATTTTCTGTGTGATTGATTTTTGTTGCGTGCTTTGCGATTGGGTGTCGGGCTTTAATATGCATTTACACCGAGTTATTGAGAAAGGGTATACTAGCCTTTGTACCTGCGCTTTTTTGCGTATTTGTAATCATTATATCATGAAGGCAGAAATTCAAGTGTAATAAAAAAAATTACCCGTCATATTTCTGACTTCACGTAATAATTAAATTTGCGCTGAAGAAGAATAGTTTTAAAAGTTAGTTTATTCAACCTGTATAAACAACGATGTGTGCTATACCTACATGTTTATCTCGCCTCTGTCAAGAATTACTTCTAACTTCTTTTCTAAATGCTCTAGAGATTATCCTGCTCCATGGAATCTAAGTAAACAACAATAGTAGACCGGCCCGCGATGGCCCATTGTCACGGACGAGCAAGATGGCTGCCAGCTTTTTTATTTAGCCGCAAAACCCAAGAATAAAGAGATGTCCGTGTTATTGTCTCAGTATTGAGGACTGGGAGTATGTCGGAGAGCTGGCTTGCGGGGTGCGGGGGGAAACTAACATTAGCTTAAGTAAGGGTTGTAATAATAAAGGTCTTTGTGAAGGCGATGGAATGATATATGGTTAGGCTTTTGTGTTTTGTGGGTAGGCTTTTGTATAAAAGTACAGTCGAATGAGGTGCATTCTTGATGCAATTGCGGTAGTTGCCTGTTTTTTTTTTATTTTATATTTTAAGACTTGACAATGAAATTATTTTCTAAAGATGACAAAATTCAGACATTAGAAGTTTCCAATCAGAGAAAACTGATAAAGGTACACAAATGCATGCCTGGACTCCAATTGCACTTACCCCCCCTCTTCCTTCTTCGCCCTCCCCCTTCCGATCTATATACTATTAAAAGTCTGTCCGTACATAAGAAATTAATTTTAAATGATTTTTTACCCGACTGCGCAAGAACGTAATGTTTTATTCTTTAATGTCATAAATTGAATAACTGTAATTTTATAACTTCTATAATTGATTACTTATATTTATAACTAGCTGTTGCTCGCGACTTCGTCCGCGTGGTATTTAACAAAAACAACCGTTGACAACAGCCTGCTCGCCCATTCTGAGCCCGCGGGACGCATTGCAGGTTGTTGCTATCAAACTTAATCAGGCGCTGCGCTGCAACATTGGTTTTAATTTTTTTCGTGAGATCCTATTTTTTTTTCTAAAATAAAAGTAGCCTAAGTTACTCCTTGTTACATCAGCTATCTGCCAGTGAAAGTCCCGTCAAAATCGGTCCAGCCATTTCAGAGATTAACCGGAACAAACAGACAGACAGACAGACAGACAGACAGACAGACAGACAGACAGACAGACGGACAGACAGACAGACAGACAGACAGACAGACAAAAATTGTAAAAAATGTTGATTCGGTATAGGTAACGTGTATACATCCAAATGCACTTAGTAAAAAGCGGTTATTTTAATATTACAAACAGACACTCCAATTTTATTTATATGTATAGATATCTATGCGATAGTTAAGAAGTTGTATATGATTGAAAATATAATCGTCTAGAATGTAACACCATCTATTATGATAAGATCTTTGTGACGTTACAAACACAAATAATGCAAGAAGTTGCTGTAGATCTACACAAGTTTCGGGAGAACTGTAGAAACTTGTCTTGGCCACATTGATCAAGTGAGTTATTTATTCATGCAGTATTGATTATAATTTTATGTTTTGGTGACGAGGGCAGTTTGATACTTTACGATAACGAGGGAGAGTTCGAATTTGATTGGGAGGTTGTTTGTTCAATTTCTTATATTTACTTCGAAATGGAATGTGTTGTTTTATAGTGTCAGCAGTATTCTGGCACTGTTGTTATCAATACATTTTTATATGTACAATTTATTGTCTATCTCCGGTTGTTTCCTTATAAATTATTAGAGTGACATGATTGATCTTCTATGCTCTATCTATCTCACTGCGACACTAAATCTAGCGCTCTGCAATTGGATAGTGTAATGGACGTTTTAGTTGTCGATCTCTTACTATGTCTCCTTTATATCCTTTTTTCCGTTTTTTTTAGTATTGGGACCAGCTTTCGCTCTCTGTATCCCGATTTGGCATATAAATATGATCACAGAGCAAATGCCTTCCACCATCCGAGACCTGACTAGTGAGACTAGAGTTGCCTAAGGGTAAGCCAATTTTGTCAGGACTATTCAGGCTCTTGATTGCCTGGAACGACTGACAATGGTGTTAGTGTAGCGACCACTTCAACCGCACCACAAGCTACACAGATGGCGCTGCAGACGCATTCAGAATAATAGACAATTCTCATCACAATCCTGAATCGCGCTATAAGAGTTTTCGGAGCAAGTAACATATATACAAGATCCCGACAATAACCGTTGGGGCATAGCGGCCGCCCTGCCAGGCATACGACCCGCCTGGCTGGAAGATCTTCCCTTTTCCGCTAAATTAGAACCAAAACCCTCAAGCCCGGAAGATGATATCATTCAGTCATCGATCCGCTCACTTCACTATATAAAGGGTATTTATTCCAGAAGTAAAGTATTAAACAAGATTAGCTGATTGGTCATTGAACCAAATAATTACTTTGGAAAGTAGCCGACGTCCAAGTTTTCAGAATGTTCGATAAAGTTCATGGAGTGACGAATCATGTTGATCGTTGATGGGAGACGGGCGAAGTTCTTGTTTGAAAATGGTAGCTTTATAACATACTAGCTGCGCCCTGCGGTGTTACGCGCGATTAAAAAGTATGTCCTTTTCCTCTATATACTATGTCTATATAGCCAAAGTCATTTTCTGACCCCTAAACTACCACTACCTATGCAAAAAATCATGTCGATCCTTTGCTCTATGAAAAATTAAAACAAATCTGTCCCACAGGAACAAATAAAAAGTAGCCTTTGTGCTATTCTAAACTATAATCTATCTCTGTGCCAAATTTCATCCAGATCCGTTCAGCCGTTCTGGCTTGATTGAGTAACAAACATCCATCTATCCATCCATCCATCCAAACGTTCACATTTATAATATTAGTGGGATTGATATTTGTTTATTGCTGCTGCTGCTGACTATGGCTGTAACGGCTGAAACATCGTGTCAAATACTTTAGTCTGATAGCAGTAAAGAAAAGTGTTCAATTTAATCGGAATGTAGTGAAATATAGTCTTTTGCTCTCAATTGGAGTACTCGTAACATAATAATTGTATTCAATCAAAATTATTATGAAATAGGGAGCTATAACATTTTATGTAAAAGGTCCTATAAAATATGATTTGTAGGTATCGTTATAGAAGAAAAAGTACGTCAATACAACTCTGAATTTAATTAAATAGGTTACTTACTTAGAGTTCTTGTATTGGTAATTAATTATGTTCGATTACTTAAATTAATAATTTGACACAAACGGGTACCTATTAATAAATTTGCGACACGTTTCCCTCGGCCCTCGCGTTGCCCTGTAATTCATCGGCCAGATGTTAGTTACTGACTCCATAAATCATAATTAGACGTTGTTTGGCTTCCTTCCAAACATTACTTTTTTATTTGGCGATGCCAACCAGTTCCGAGTTCACCCGACGGTGTGTTAGATAAAATATAACTGGTAACTAGTGTTAATGTATATTATTGAAAAAACAAACAACATTCATCTAAATAATAGATTTTACGACTGGATACTTTTTTTCGAAAGGATTTATTTTATAAACGTATATGAAAAGTTATTGGATCACATGCCTTGGAAACGTGTAGTAGATCCAACCATCGCGTCATACCATGGGATTACCGGATTTCATATGAGTACCAATCTTATTTTCAACCATGAGTATCACTTGAACATACGGTCCAAGAAAATATCTTTATGCAACCTGCACGTCTGTAAGAACCTAATCAATTCTCGAAATACGTGTGAAATAGATGACATCACACGCGTAGCAGGAAGCCGGTGGATGCGAGTGGCGGAGGACCGTGATGTGAGGAAGTCGTTGGGGGAGGCCTATGTCCAGCAGTGGACGTCTTTCGGCTGACTGATCGATTTTGTGAAGTCCGCCGACCCGTACCCAATCTGAGTGGACTATGGCTTGAATCTTATTCTTTGTTGATTTATAATATTAACTTAGGTAAACGATATAGATACCTACCTAAGTAACGTTACACAATATAGATAGTCAAAAGTATTGTGTAAGTATATTAAACTATATTTTACAGGTAAAACGTGCCTCAACGTAATAACGGCGTACAGTATGCGCCTCGAAGGAGAGTTCCTAAGTTAATTTAAACTTCACACATGCTTCCAAAGTTTGGAGAGCTGAGTCTGCCAGGTATTGTTTTATTCTTTTACGGTTAAATATGTAGTAGAGCAGTTACTGTACTTATATTATTGTATAACAATTACTAAGGTAGAGTTGCAAGATGGATTTGCCGATGACGAACTGATTAGCGCAGTTGGCAGTGACCCCGCTTTCTGAGGTGAGGGTCCCTGAGTCATGTATGTTTAATATCTATTTAAGTGTTAAATACTGGGATCACCCTCAGTCCATGTACGGTGGCCATAACTGTGGCTTAGTTTGGAACCGTACAGTTGGTGTGTTCGTCTGGTGATATTTCCTCATTATTTATTTATGTATATACTTACATTAGAATCGCAGCAGCGGGCACTCAATTTGAAATTCTAAAGCTCTCATTAAAACATTGGCAGCTTAAATATATCATTGTTCAGCGCTTACCTATTTGGAATGGTACGTTTAAGTTTGTAGCGCATAATGAGTAGTGAGCTTTCACGCCGCGACCGACGATGCTTCCGGACGTCGCATTACTCTCGGGACACACCGGGAATATGTGAGAACAATAAATATTTACGTATTATATTTTTCATGGAGCCTGTTCTTAGAAAAATACGCATAGTTTTCGATTAAAGTTCTACTTATTTTTTGAGCGTACGAGGGTATACTCTACAAAATACTTTACTACTCCAGAATGTCTTAATACTCGTACCATTACATACACCCAGGCTCGTACGTCTTGGATGCCTGGATTTCATGTGCGAATATAATTGTCAACCATGATTATAACTTGCTAAACGGTGAAGGAAAACGTCTCGAAAGACGTGTGAAGTCCGACTATGGCCTAGTCCCCCACGCATTGCTAAGAGGCCCTTGCTCAACATTGGGACATAAAGAGCTGGTATTTTTTTTTTATTATAATAAAACCAGCTCATCAAGACACACGCTGTTTTAAAAGCCCAATTGTGTCTCCATCTTCATAAGTAGTGCTTGATTGGACTTTCGCCACTCGACTTGTCTTTAACTCTGCGCCTATACCTAATACTTTTATTGCGGAATGTCAAAGTCAAAGTCAAAGTCAAATAATTTATTTCGTATAGGCCTACGGGGGCACTTACAAATTGTCATTACATTTTTTTTTCTTAAGTCTACAACCGGATCGGAACGCGACCTCAACTGAGAAGATCCGGCAAGAAACTCAGCGGGCTTGTCTTTTTTTTTTAAATTCATTATTTTTACAATATAAAAGTAAGCTCCAGTGTGTTGCCATGCGGGGCGCACACACGCTACACTTTAACATTATATATATTGATATTTAAGCGATCAGTCCCAGCGAATGGTATAAACATAACGTTACTTCCGAAAAAAAAACACAAATTAGAAGTAAGCGAAGATACGCAAATTCTTTTTAGGCGCGGATCTCCCAGTAAAATTGTAGATTCTGCTTTGAATTAAAAAACTAATATTAAGGATTATACTATATTTTTACGTTCCCGACGTTTCGGCTGCTTTACAGCAACCATGATCACGGGAGGACTGAGGTGTTAGACGTCCTAGTGTCATCGTTAGAACTGGGGTACCCACATATTTAGTTGTTGTTTGCGGTCCGATCTACGCACAAAGTGCTCTCAGTGTCTTAAGGTCTTGCAATGGTGCGCTTGGTCTTGGATTTAATTATATTAATTACTGGATCCTAAGTCGGTGGTAGCACCCAGCCATCTCCCCTATTGAAATTATAATGTTTTTGAATTTCAATGGTCTCACGTATCATCCTAGGTCTGAATCGGTGATCTTTTGCGAGGATCTGTGGCTAATCAAATCTGATATAATGGCGGGTGCGATCCTGTACAAGTTCACAGATTGCAGACTTCTGCTTTGCAGTTCGAGTTCGGTTTCTTTGTGTTCGTTTTATCCGTAGACTTACCAAGTATGATATACCTATTTAAATAGGTCGAATAGTTTTTACGTAGTGCTTGAACAAACACACATAGACACATAGACAAAAAGACGATGATTTTAAAATCACCGGTTTTGGATTTAATGACGTCAAAGTAGCCTATTACACTATTTTTAACCGACTTCAAAAAGGAGGAGGTTCTCAATTCGGTTGTATTTTATTTGAGAAACCACGATGTCACTGTCATATTTAATTATGTAATCTGTGGTTTAAGAGGGACAGTAGACGCTTACGCTACCGAAACGATATGTAAATAGAATTGTGCTTGCGGCACAAATATATTTTGTTACATCAAGCTCTTACTCCGTATCATACAATAAAGATGCATCAATCTCCGAATCAGATTTTTATTGAACACAATGAAATATTTACAGCTATGACCCATTGTACCGTACTGAATCACTATGATTTCCCTCAGGCATTGGAACTGCGTCGTAACATTAGGTTACTTAATCTAGTCGGGACAAGTTTTGCAATTGTGGTACCTTCGAATCCTTTTGATCGTCAGTTTTTATTGTCATTTTATTTTTATTGGTCATAATATTTTTGGGCTATAAACCCTCGTATATAACTAGTTTCACTTGCATAGACTTCCCAATAAAAAGTCTAATATATTATACCAGAATACAATTTACCATGTACCAGATTTCATTCAAATCCGTTGAGATATTATCGCGTGATTCTCAGTGAAACTTACAAACGAACACACAGTCAGATTTATATAGATAGGAGTAAGCGTAGTACCTGGGATCGTTTATCGGATTGGAGTGTCAAATATCAAACTTAATGATCATTAATAAGGTGCTGATTTCACTTTTCTGTTCAAAAGAGCAAAGTTGTTATTGGACACGTATAAGAACTATACACTTTATTGCAATTTGGCTTTTTATACGTAGGCCACGAAAATTCGCAAAAAAAAATTTGTAAGCATTAAAAATAATCACTGGAAACAATGCAACGATTGTTAGCCGATGCTATGAAATAATATTGCAATAAGACCCTACATCTAATTAAAAATGTAAAAGTTCGGTGTTGAAAACGAAACCTTGTGTTACTTAAACTAACGTGTATAATACATTAACAATTTAGCAGGGCAGTTACGAGGTGCAAGTACCTCCATCGGTACAACAGCCGAAAAACGTCCACTGCTGGACATAGGCCTCCCCAAAAGAGTCCTTCGCAACTTACATCCACCGGCTTCCTGCGACGCGTGTGATATCATCAGTCCACCTTGTAGAGGCCATCCTATACTACGTATTTAGTCTCGTTGCCGCCATTCTAGCCCATCTTTCTGCCTCAACGGCCATCGGTTCTTCGATCTAGTGAGTACCCAAATTCATTTCTCTTTTTTTTTTTAATTTATTCTAATGTGTTTTACGCGGCTTTATGGCCCGTGTCGAAGCGGAATAAGTTTTCGGTAAGTATACAAGTAATCCAAGTCAAGTCTTTTAAATTTGTCAGGTGTCAAATAGATAACAAGGAAGGTGCGTGAGACGCGACGGGAACTTTTCTTTTAGCGCCAAGTTTGTTTTTATGAAGTGAAAAATTACGGAGCGACAAATTCGTCGGAGAGTTTGACAGTTTCATTTGTTAGTTGATGTTGAGAGGCGAAGGTTTTAGTTAAAAATATGTTTGCCTTTTGACAATTTTAAAACAGATCCGTTTGGTAACAAAAGTCCGTCAAAACGTCAGCTTCAACTACAATCTTTATTCAAAAATTCCCCGTAAATACTTAATTATGGTATTTACCTCCGTTATAAATTAAATATAGTATACTGATTTGTTATATTTACGCGAATACCATACATTGAAATAAAACTGCTACGTTTCAGCTGCTTTACAGCAACCATGGTCACGGGAGGACTGAGATATGAAACTTCGGAAACGTAAAAAACATAAAATAAACGCGATAAAATCCGCAAAATTAGTTTTATTTTAATGTGTATATAGATTTTTTTTATATAGTCGCTTTGAACAGTTTGAACATCAAAATATAAGCCCTAGTTTCTAAGCACCAATAAATCCGATAAAAATCTTATAACACTAAGAAACGGTCCCTAGGCACCCATCTTGCGAGATAAATAACACAAGACCGGTATCTTATCGCTGAGATTTTTTACGCAGTACCTCTTATATTGGAATGACTTTGTCACAAGCTGTTATGCGAAAATCTATGGGTGTGGCACTTGGGATATTTTGAATGTTATATGTAATTTGTAAAGAATATATTTTTTTTATATTGCCAGACGAACACACCATCTATACGGTTCCACACTAAGCAACCCAGGTATTATGGGTACCGTACAATGGACTGAGGGCGAACCCAGTATATAATACTTATATACATATTAAACATCCATGACTCGGGTACAAACATTCGTGCTCATCACACAAAACTTGTGTCCCTACCAAGATTCGAACCCGGGACCCTCGGCGCAGAAAGCAGAGTCACTACCACTGCGCTAATCAGGCCGTCCTAATGTGTGTCCGTTATAATGTAAGAAGAATCTATCATGCTTCTGTTTGATAAAGGGGTAAGCAGACGAACACTATTGTGCATCTACATATATATTACGGTGTATGCTCATAAGTTAGCGATATATTAGACTTAATAATGATATGAGGCATTGTTATAATATAGCCAGTTACTTACTAATACTTACTTGCGTTTTAGACTATTTTTAATAATTTACACAAAATCCAAGTGTTACTGCGCAAGACTCGGTAACGGAAGGACCCAGGATCGCATCATATTCATCATCATATGTTTATCGTATACATCGTCATCATCATAAGATCGTCAGGCTGCGCTTGCGATCAATTAATCAACAAGTTAGTTAAGTAAATAAAACAGACCTTACATTTTTCTAAGACCATAATTCCTTTGGGAAATCTTCGAGTAGCTTACGATTGGTTGTACATCAATGTAATTTGTCTATAAATAACGATAAGATCATCATTAGTTTTAAAAATAAATTATGTTTTAGAAATATTATACCTACCTTAGGGTTTCTTGTATATTAAAAAATCTCCACAAAGTTTATTAATTTGTTTTGTATAGTCCTACGGGGGCACTTAATAATTTATATTTTAATTTATTTTCTTAAGTCTACAAACGGATCGGAACGTGATCTCAACTGAGAAGATCCGACAAGACTTGACTTTTTTACAAGATTTTTTTCAAATCGCCATGCACATTTTGTAACACAAAATATATTTTTCGCCACAAAAACAAAGTAATCACAAAAAATATGAAAAAAAAATACCTGAAAATTTAATGACTTATTTCTCCGTTACTACGCATTAGGATTAACATACTCCATCACATCAGACAACTCATTATACGCTACGATTCCAGAATTGCAAAATATACGAAAATATTTGTTTTTATCCCAAAAGGTACTGTCAGCACGATAGCAGTGGCGAAGGATGCATATAACACGATTCCTGTGGGTTTCTCTTTCAAAATAAAAAAAACGGGTACTTTAGCTACGCGAGCAATGCGAGAAAATGGTTGCTTTTCCGAATAAAATAATATATTTTTAATAAAAGTATGAGAATTTCCTATGCTTATGTCTCAGTAAGTACTCACAGGTAAGGTATTTTGTACCGGCTTCCCTTCTGCGAATATTCATCCATCGCCACTGATGGACAGACTTTTTTAATATTATAGATTGATTATTGACACAGAATATATTGAGATTTGTTACAGGTGGTACGGGAAACATTGTCTCCGCATCCATCTTACTTCTATCACATCCAAATTTCATTTCACGCTCTTATTGCAAAGAGAATAAGAACACTATTTAGTTGCGTGGATCGTGTAGATAAGTTTGTAACGACATTACGCCACTTTCCAATGGAATATCGAATGAGGTTGACAAATGAAGAAAGTTGTGCGGAATATAAATCTCCGAGGATCATAAAGGGTGATTCACATGATGTTCAATTGCAACTGAATTTTCATAAGAGTCGATAAACGCAGAGCGTCCTGTAGGTTTTTTAAAAGATTTACCAATAATTGATTTCCTATATTTATGCGAATACTACACATAATAAAATAAAATAAACGCGATAAAATCCGTAATATTAGTTTTATTTTATTTAGTCGTAATAAGTTTAATTTTGGGTTAGGAGTTTTCACCCAGTGTGGGAATCGAACTCGGAGCCTCTTGCTTACGAGAGCAGATCCTATAACTACTAGGCTATCGACGTTATATATCAGTACGTCCTTCTGCTCTGGTAACCGAACATTTGATGACCAACGCGCGTATATCTGTAATCATAATAATATAGGTACTTATCTTTTAATTCATTTTCATTCTGAGTGCAGTGGTTTATGGGTCATTCTAGTAATCCGACAGTTGTGGGGTAGATTCCGTCTCAGTAAATGTTTCGGAATTTGGCCAAATCTAATCAGACATTTGTGTATAGTGTTAGATAGTACGTCGAAAATGGTGATTTCATTTTACACACCAACTGTACGGTCCCAAACCAAGCAACGGTTGTAAATAATGTAACACCGCACAATGGATCCCAGTAGGTATTTACTTGGGGATGCATCCTAACAAAATGTTAATAGCCAGCAATAGATGCGGATGATAATTTCAACGGATTAAAACTTGTGTTTCAACTCGGATTATTCGGATTTAATCAATTCTAAAAGGTTCGCCCGCTCCCCTCCAAGGGGGGCATGAGACGTTCAGGATCACAACGCTGTCAAATAGAACGGTACGGAAAACCGGCTTAGTTTTATAAAACTGATACATTTATTACGATAAAATTATGTACTTATTAAATCAATTAAACGAATGTTCTTATTGTTATTAAGGATTAGGACTTAACCTGACTTTATTCATGCTCTTATAAATTGGATTAGAAATATAGATTCGAAAAATAAATTTACCACCGCGAATGTTGAATATCGAGTAATACATCAACCGTCACATCGTTGACTTGGAGGTCGGTAAAACAGCACGTGGACTTGGTGGTCGGTAAAACAGCCCGTTGAGTCGGTAAAATAGCAATAAACTTGCCCCCTATCACATTAGTCTTAAATACCATCTGCAAAATATAGATGTTCTGCAGTATAATTCGGCATACCTATTCGGGGAAGGCAAGCATGAACATTTATTCAATAAAACAATTGTTTTATATTAATATACCCGGAAGAAAATTAATATTCTCTCCATTATAGCTTTAAACAATAAGAGAGGTTATAGGTTTGTGGTCACGAGGAACAAATAGCCCTTTGTTTTGGGAGAAATCGCTAACGATCTGTTCAAAAGGAAAATTTGAATTCAGAGGTGTTGAGGAGATGAATTATCAAAAGCAGAATGACGTAAGCGTCCAACTCGTCACCGAGTCGGTTTGTTTGAAGTATTATGGAGATGGTACATGAACGAAGGATAAGCGATTTACTTATATATAATACTGGCTGCACCGTGAAAATTAGACTGGCGTATGAGATTTGTCAATAACAGAGGTGCGAGCCTGGATTTGAATCTACGACGCATTATTTCCATGGCGACGTTCTTGCAACTTGGCTATCACTGCTTGCAATTTATTGAACTCCAATATAATAGTAGCAGTATATAGATCTTATGAAGAAAATTCTCTTGTCATTTGTTAAAAAGTAATATCATTGGTTTTATACCTACGTAATAACCTTTCATCGGTTTAAGACTCCACTCAAGTATAGGTTTCAAAAAGGTATCCATCGATGATATACAATATTTGCCAAAATACCAGTAAAGCCTGACTAAAATATTTACTCGCGAACAACTATTTTCTCGAGCGTATTACCTGAACTAAAGACTAAAACTAAAGGTAACCTTTTACCATAAAACGTGTCCCCTGTACACAAACTGGGAGGCTACCAATAAATTATCATTTTCCCCAAAGTAGGCTTAACACTGACGTTCGAATAGGCACCTTTAATACCGACTTAGACCCAACTTCCATTGGCAGGTGGGGGATCTAAAGCTTTGAAGTTAAAAACATCGTCCGCGAACTTTGTTGATTGTATTAAACAGTTTAGATTGATAATGTGCAAAATGAGACCTTAAAAATCAGGGATTTAGGAATTGTTATATAAAAGCACGAGGAATAGGATAGATTGGTACATGCTAAAAGATAGGATAATTTTAAGATATCTAAACAACTAATAGTCCGTCTGCCTAAATACATATACAAAGATTGTTCGTAAGCTAACTATATAGTTTATAGTCTACCATATAACATTATGTATATGGAGAATTGAAAGTTTTAAATACTGTCCGCTAGAGGCGCTTTTAAATTCTCCATACAAAATGTCTAAATACGGTAGACGGTAGAGTAGCACCAGACAGTAGTTAGCACGCACTTGGCGTGCTGTATTGTCCCAAACTAAGCAACACTTGTATTATAACGCATAAAATAAAATAATGTGTAATAATTGAATGTGTTAATGCTTTTGATTAATAGCCAATGTCAAGTGATTACTTGACATTGGCATTGTCAACATTGACATTGTCAAGTGATTACTTGATATTGGCAAAATACCCACTAAGTAGTGGGTGAGGGGCCATATTCATATCCATTTGATTTCGTCGCATCTAATTTCGTGAAGAAAGAAGAATAATAAGTTTACATTAGAAGCGTACACACGAATTTGCGTGAACTAAATAGTTCAGCCTGTACTTCAATATGTCGCTTGCGTTACTCACCACGTTATGTTATTATTTCCAAGTGAATTATCGAATATCCATGACAACATAAAACACGAGTTAAGTCAACAAGAAACTCGAACCAGCAATATTGCTTCAGGGCAAGATCCTGCCAAAACACAACTACTAATTTATTGACGGCGCAACTTCCCCTATTATCGGGCTAACGTCATCGTTATTCATATTCATCGTTATAGGGACAGAAATATACCTTCAGTTATCTCGTTACGGGATAAAAATTACCATAATAAGATGGTATATAAGTAACACCTTATATACCATCTTATTATGGTATTTTTTTATCCCGTAGCGAGATATAATGTTAGATATTGTAACAGAGCCAACAGTAGGTTATATAACACATTCTTAAAGAAACAAATCAAATTATTAGTCATTTAAAAAATACACCCTGTACGGAGCGCATGGCCAAACGCTACTGATTCGCCGTGTTTATAAAAAATCATAATTTACGTTTTTTTTTTAAATAACGTGAGCCGTACAACTTACTGATTCATCTATTATAATATTTTACAAAAAAAAAAAAATCTGCTAGAAGTGTTTTGGCCGATAAAGGTGGTATTAGATCTACGGGGATAAGGAAATAAGGAGAATTAATAGCAATGCATAATGAGAGTGGAGTCGCGAGCGGGAGCAGTCAATACCTTTAAAAAATGCTTCAGTTCATATTTACTGCGTTCCACCGTTTCCATGGCAACGACAATAAATCTCGGAGATCCTAAACGGTGTTATATTTTGCTCATTAGTGACGGAATCGAGAATAAATATAATTCGCGACGTTTTACAGCGATCACCCGATTTGTTTTGGAGGATGAATTCAATTCTCCTTCCGCTTCGTTAATTCGGGGTGAATGGAGAAAAAGTATTTCCATTTTGTAATTCATAATTATTATTTAGATTGTATCTGATAACCTTTCTATTATTTACTGTATTTTATTTTCTTTTATACCGCTTTTAATTTAATTATAATAAGTATGTGACATAATTATTATAAAAAAAGCAGTGATAGCCATGTTGGTAGAACGCTTGCCTCGGTAACGAGGATCGCAGGTTCAAACCCCGGCTCGCACCTCTGGGATTTCATGTGCGAATGCGAATGTGCGTGGACTATGGCCTAATCCCCCTCGCATTGAGGGGAGGCCCGTGTCCAGCAGTGGTACATTAAAAAGGGCTGGTATCATTATAATTACAATCCCAAAAAAGGGCTTGAAGGTATTTCTGGTTAACTGTATTTAACCTACACAGTCCCAGTAGATACAATGTAGAGCAAACACTATTCCCAATAAAATCGATATTATCCAAAAACCCGATACCTACGTTAAACCCGCGAACCCATTAAGCGTAGCGCGATGTAATTAAGTACAGGATGTTCACATTTCGAGTGGTTTACTGAAGCCATGTGTATATAATGCTTCACGCTTTGTAGCGTCGGTAGATAGCAGAATTCCTTAAATCAGCAAACTAGAATAACGGGTAGAGCCGTAGTAACGATTCAAACCATGACAAAATGAAACAGCACCATCACGCCTGAAATCCCTAAAGGGACAGGCAGTAGAGCACTGAAGCGCACCCAAATGACTTTGATTAGTTATTTGGCCCAAATGCCTATTGCGGGTATTTGCTTATGTTATCGGCTTTAACTGAATAATAACAATATAATATAATAATTCCAGCCCTTTTTAATGTCGCACTGCTGGGCACGGGCCTTCCCTCACTGCAAGGGGGATTAGGCCATAGTACACCACGCTGGCCCAGTGCGGGTTGGCGGAGTTCACACATCTTTCGAGGGGTTCTCTCAGACATGCAGGTTTCCTCACGATTTTTTCCTTCACCGTTTAGCAAGTGATAATCGTGGTTGAAAATGAGATCCGCACCTGAAATGAAATCCCAGAGGTGCGAGCCGGGGTTTGAACTGCGATCCTCGTTACCGAGGCAAGCGTTCTACCAACTTGGCTATCACTGCTTTTTTATAACTGAACTAGCTGATACCCGCGACTTCGTCCGCGTGGTATTTAACAAAAAGCGGACGACGTCGCGGGTAACAGCTAGTCTAAAATAAAAGTAGCCTAAGTTACTCCTTGTTACATCAGCTATCTGCCAGTGAAGTCCCGTCAAAATCCATCCAGCCATTTCAGAGATTAGTCGGAAGAAACAGACAGACAAAAAATGTAAAAAATGTTGTTTTGGTATATGTACCGTGTATACATTCAAATGCACTTAGTAAAAAACGGTTATTTTATTATTACAAACAGACACTCCAATTTTATTTATTTGTATAGATATATTTGTGCTTTGTATTGTGTCGGTACAGAAAGCAAGGTGATTGCCAACCGTCGGGTGCTACATAAGTTTACCATTAACTGTACAAACCCGATAAGGTCTGCGCATGCCACTAACAGGCACGTAAAGTGTGGTCGGCCGGTCTTCTAATTTCGCTTTACGATCGCTTAAATTCTGAAGTTGCAACCAAACGCTTACGTTAGCAGCTTAACGGTGGTCATAAGTGTTGAATCGTTTCAACTGTAACATAATATACAAGCTTCGAGGTTTAGTTAATAGATAATAATAGTGGTATCTAGTTATACAGAGAGTAACGGGTATGGTAATTTATTTGTATATATGTATAGATAATACATACACACAAAACATCAGTCATCCTTTGGTGGTACACAATTTAACATTCGTGGCACACCTCTCATGATTTACGGCACATAATGACTTTATAGGTGACGCTGTTAACATAATGGCGCACCCTTTACGAGCGAACGCACCATCCGCGACTTTAATATTTTCTTTTAAGCATTTTCGGATAAAAAATTCAAGCTGTAAAGGTAGAATTCCTGGATCCCCCAGAGCCGGTAAAGTAGGCCGATTAAAATGTTCGAATAACGTACCTACGTGAGCTTAAAAACCTAGTCCTTTATTTGCCTTTTATAACCGCCTTATGTGTTAACACATAGCTTTAAACGCTGCTCTACATGACAAAAAATGTTTTATTTTAGTATTAGATATGTCCAATTATAACGTAAAAAAACTGTTCATATAAACATTGCCTCCAATTCCACACTTTGCCCCTTAGGGGTCGAATTTTCAAAAATCCCACCTTAGTGCACTTTTAGGGTACTCTAGGAATATACCCTTTAAATATCAAATCTCTAGGCCCACCGGTTTAGCATGTGCGTTGTCTGGCAGGAATTCAAAATGTTGAGATCACGAAATTAATTGATGTATGACGGCTGACATTAAGTATTATGGCATTCATTCTACTCTATAAGTAACATTACATTAACGTGACTCTAGAATACACAACTCACTACAAAACTCTTGGGAATGCCTATACCTTCCTAACCCTTTAATAAAAATACAGACCTACCTAATGGCACTACTTGCTACAAATTTCTTGCGGCTACTATGACATATTCCTACACAATGAAAAAAATACAAAACTACCTAATTTCTTATTTAAGTATACTGGTGAATGGATAATGTTTATTCAACAAAAAGTTCGCTCAGAATGAATTATTCACGGGCCTGAGCCGGGGGTACAATGAAATGAAATCTGCCCTTAAGGTAGCCATGTACACTTCAGGGCAGCGGAGGGGATAATATATATATATATTTTAAGGTTATGAATGAACACCGAACGCTCTTATAAGCGTTCCGAATCATTGACAGAATTCAACTGTCATAAGCGCTATTTACAAATCGGAACGCAAAATATCAACTTAAACGCTTTCAGCGATACGTGCACGTTTCGGAATGCAACCTAAAATTACTTTGGTATTTTCGACCGCGAGTAATTTGTTTGCTAAAGCTTATATTAATTTGTATTTTTTTGTTTTACATATCCCGCTCCGCTTATACTACCATGGTCACAGATTGCGGTCCTAAAATGAAAGGTACCCTTAAGACCTTCACTGAACAGACGGAGAACATATTTAGAGGTCCATATTTGTTTGTGCGTTATGTAACGAGTATAAAGGGTCCAGCTGAGCGAGAATTCAATGCTTATAAATTAAACGCTGACTTGACGTGTCACATTACCTGCGTTTTTGGTAAATATATTTTGATGTGATGACAGGGTCTGTGAATATTATTGTGGTTTGAATTTTGTTGATTCTTCTTCTTCTTTCTTTACGAAATGAGATGCGATGAAATAAAATGGATATGAATATGGCCTCCCCCACCACTTAGCGGGTATTTTGCCAATGTCAAGTAATTAATAGCAGTAACACATTAATAAATACACATCTATACATATAAATAAAATTGGAGTGTCTGTTTGTAATATTAAAATAACCGCTTTTTACTAAGTGCATTTAGATGTATACACGTTACCTATACCGAAACAACATTTTTTACAATTTTTGTCTGTCTGTCTGTCCGTCTGTCTGTCTGTCTGTCTGTCTGTCTGTTTGTCTGTTTGTTCCGGCTAATCTCTGAAATGGCTGGACCGAATTTGACGGGACTTTCACTGGCAGATAGCTGATGTAACAAGGAGTAACTTAGGCTACTTTTATTTTAGAAAAAAAAATAAAAAATTAAAACCAATGTTGCAGCGCAGCGCCTGATTAAGTTTGATAGCAATAACCTGCAATCCGTCCCGCGGGCTCAGAATGGGCGAGCAGGCTGTTGTCAACGGTTGTCTTTGTTAAATACCACGCGGACGAAGTCGCGGGCAACAGCTAGTTATAAATAAAATAATGGATGTGATATGATGATATGAAAATGGCGTGTAATTTTGTTGATGATTAATGCTATAACTAACGTCTACCTTCTGGGAATCGCATGGCAATACACTGGAGCTTACTTTTTTATTTTATTGGAAAAAATAATGGCTTTAAAAAAATGACAAGCCCGCTGAGTTTCTCGCCGAATCTTCTCAGTTGAGCTCGCGTTCCGATCCGGTTGTAGAGTTGAGAAAAAAAAATGTTAATGACACAATTTGTAAGTGCCCCCGTAGGCCTATACGAAATAAACGATTTGACTTTGACTTTGAACCATTTGGGAGTTTGACCGTTGAAAAAAAGGAGTTCACCAGTATAAACTAACAAAACTTGGAACGTAGCATGTTACGTCAGGTAACGGAATACCTCAGTCTCGTGATCACATGATAGGCCCAAGACTACGATAGCCGTCTTCGACCAAAGAGTGTTAATTCCATTGAAGATGTAGAATGGCAACACTGATTGTGATGTAGTCTTGTGTCATCCTTGAAAGAAGAATACATGGTATAATTTTTTTTATATACCTTGGAATGTAGGTTTGAGAGTAGGTCTGTAAGTATACCTTGATACCTTATTATGCATGTAGTTTGCATACAATAAAACGTCTCATACGCTCGGCATACTTCAAGCTAAAAGCTGGCAGCACAGCTATGACTTTGAGAAACCCCAAGTGCACTTAGTCGGACGAGAACTTTTGTGGTGTTCGTATGACAGAGATAATTCCCTAGTCTCCATAAAGACTTCCACATGGATTATACACTAAAGTCTTGCAGTGTCTTAAGAGTCAGAGTGGCATACTCGTATGTGAGCAATCGCGCTAAAAGCCGCTAGTTGCCCGATCGCGCCTGACCCCGTACAACTTAATGATTCTGCAACAAATGGCAAAAAAATATCAGTATTCTTTTTAATGAAGTCTTATATTTATGCGAATACTGCACATTGAAATAAAACTAATTTTACGGATTTTATCGCATTTATACCATGACCATGGTTGCCGTAGAACAGCCGAAACGTCGAGAACGTAAACAACATAATATAAACGCGATTTTATTTTGTGGTGGAAAATAAAAAGAGAAAGGGAGACCATTCCCTTTCTCTCTTTCTATTTATTGAAATAGTGAGTATGTTTTTAACGAGTTAATTATAAAACGAATGGAAGAAGGTTCCCGGGTTTGAATCCTGGTAGGTGCAATGTTTGTGCCCGAGTCATGGATGTTTAATATCTATTTAAGTATTATATACAGGGATCGCTCTCAATGCATCGTACGGTACCTATAATACAAGCGTTGCTTAGTTTGGGACAGTACATTGTGGCTGGTGTGTTCGTCTGGTGATATCGTGGTATTATATTAATTAGATAAATAGATAATTGAAGCCGCCAAAGGAATTAATTTAGTGTTTTTTTATAGAAGATACAAATTTGTGTATTTTTTTTGCTATGTTACAAAATGCAGAAGTATAGCTTATTATATAAGTCATTACGGGCGGCTGCCTCTGTTCCCTGGAGTCCACCAAACCCTCAACCAACTAGGTCATAACTCTGCACACACGCATCAAAATTCACACGTTTACGACCGAATTAAAGTTCAAATTTGCAAACTTTCAACCATTTCCGTGCATACCTTTGAACTAATTGAACACCTCACTGGGCACCGTGTTATGAACTCATGAAAGTTATATATGCCATTATAATTTGCGATAAAGCATGGCACGACGGCTAGGCCTACATTTCATAAATATGGGCGCTATAGTGGACAGTGTTAATTATGTGACCTCAGCAATTCATAAAGTTTATTATTAGATCTCTTCATATGTGAGTAGGCTTAAGGCCTACTGATAATCCCTGTACACAACACACCAACTATACGGTCCCACACTAAGCAACGCTTGTATTATGGGTACCGTAGGGCGAACTCAACATATAATACTTATATAAATATTAAACTTCCATAACTCGGGTACAAAAATTCATGCTCATCACACAAAGCTTGTTTGTCTCTACCAGGATTCGAATCCGGGACCCTCGGCGCAGAATGCAGGGTCACTGCCAATTGCGCTAATCAGGCTGTAAAAGATATACCATAAGGTTTTATGGTTTCAACTCCATGAAATTAGCCAAGTAAATAGTTGAATTGTATTACATTATACCTTATAAACCGTAAATCTACAATAATAATCCCAGCCCTTTTGTAATGTTCCACTGCTGGGCACGAGCCTCCCCTCAATGCGAGGGGGATACGGCTATAGTACACCACGCTGGCCCAGTGCGGGACTTCTTTCGAGGGGCTCTCTAAGGCACGCAGGTTTACTCACGATATTTTCGTTCACCGTTTAGCAAGTGATAATCATGGTTGAAAATGAGATTCGCACATGAAATCCCAGAGGTGCGAGCCGGGGTTTGAACCTACAATCCTCGTTACCGAGGCAAGCGTTCTACCAACTTGGCTATCACTGCTATAAATCTACCGATGAAAAATGAGCCGTAAATAAACAAAATACATCTCCGATCGCATGCGTCACAAAGTATGCTCGGGAAGTATATTTTTAATTTGTTCTCCGGCAACCAATTAAATGTCTAATGCATGGCAGGAAAAGGGCAGTCGGTCCGCTGAGGGCGATTCGTGTAAATTAAAACACATCACGGCCCTTAACGACCGCAGATACCTTCGGCGACAAAAGTTTTTGGTGAAATCCCACGCGTGGGACCCGATTGTTTGGAGAGTTTATAATGGTTCAGGTGATGATACTCTAATTTGAACCGAATTAAAAATGGAGGAAGTTCTCAATTCGGTTGTATTTTTTCTGTGTACCAATTGGACAGATTGTTGGTTAAGACTCCGCCGGTGCTTATGTTGGTGTTATTAGTATTATATCGATTATATCGACGGCCTAATTAGAGCAGTTAGTAGTGACCCTGCTTTCTACGCCGAGTGTCCCGGGTTCTAATCCTGGCAGGGACAAACTTTGTGTGATGACCACGAATGTTTGTACCCGAGTCATGGATGTTTAATATGTAAATAAGTATTATATACTGACTTCGCCCTCAGTCCATTGTACGGTACCCATAACACAAGCGTTGCTCAAAGTGGGACCGTATAGTTGGTGTGTTTTCTGCGACGCGAAGTATTTCTGAAACATCACTAAAATACTTTAAAAAAACTGTTCATATATATATCTGAAACATTATTTCATCATTGTCAGCAAAGAAGCTGCTTTTTAACCGACTTCAAAAAGGAGGAGATTCTCAATTCGGTTGTATTTTTAATTTTTATTTTATATTATGCATTTGTTGTCCGCATTACTTTCAGTTTCAGGAAAATGTCCAATTGAACCATGAAATTACGATCTAGTTCGAACGAGATAACAGTATCTACGACTTTTTTGCCGTCCGTACAAGTGTCAGGCATCATTAGTCGTATTGTCGGAGTGTTCGCTATCGGCACCCTTATATCTCTAACTACGTAACTATTATGTGTTTATGTAGTATAGGTTAACTTTAAGTAGTCACGTTTTATTTATTAAGGGAAACGAAGGACGCAGAACAATATATACTTATAAAATAACACATAAGTATTAATCATAAGTACCTAAATTTTAATTTGTTGCCACTCAAGGTCTGTAAGAAGCCGGTAGATGCGAGTGGCGGAGGACCGTGATGTGTGGAAGTCATTGAGTGACCTGTGTCCAGCAGTGGACGTCTTTCGGCTTATAGTATAGAATAGGTCTGTAAGATGTATGCTAATTATTTTAAGCGTCATATCAACGGGAACATTTTAGCAGAATATCTATTAATACATTGGAAAAATTACAATTCATTTTCTCACACATTTGATTCTGAGGTTTTCTGAAGTTCGCCGGGACAGATCACTAGCTGTAGTATATAAACTCATTTAAACTATTGTACCTTAATTTTCTTTGTAATCTTATGTAGTGTAGTTGAGTAAACAAAGGAGCTCCCGAGAGCCTTGAGAAGGGGTCCCATTAAGCGAGTTAATAAGAGGAGATAAGCAAACAAACAGAACGCCTCGGCGGGATCATGGGATTCGATTCGGGAGGAAAAAAAGGCGCATTAATGTTATCCAGCCTCCGTAGTCTCCTCTTCTAACGGTATCAAATTCGCTCCAATTATCCTCTAGTCCATTAGGATAACGCGCATTTAAGGGCTCTTTTTGTGCGACAGGGAGATCCGAGTTTAAATTTCGGTTGCCATTCCGAAGCCACTTCGCATTTACCGTAAAATTAGTTTGGGAGATTGCTTTGAGCTTCCGAAATAATGGTTTTCACAACAGTCATTGATGACCAATTATGTAGATATGTGTTGCTATCATTTACGCTTTGTCATTAATGTCCCAGCTGACGCACACACGTGTGCGATATCACACTATCACACTAACATTACTCGTATAAATGTGAAAGTTTGGATGGATGGATGTTTGTTACTCAATCACGCCAAAACGGCTGAACGGATCCGAATGAAATTTGGTACAGAGATAGATTATAGTCTGGAATAGCACGTAGGCTACTTTTTATCTCCGTAAAAAGGACATACTTTTTAATCGCAGGTAACACCACGGGGCGCAGCTAGTAATTAATATAACGTACTCTGGCTGCGCGCACTAATACAATGGCAATGTAAACGAGATAGCATGACAATTAGCAAAAGCCAAAGCAAGACAGATATATATTGTGCTACGATGTTTCAATGTAGCTAGACTAATTAGACTCAGTGGTAGGGTTGCTGCGCAGCTCAGTTTTGTGGTGCCATTTTCGAGCGCAAGAAACCTATCTATAATAATAATAATACCAGCCCTTTTTGTAAGGTCCCACTGCTGGGCACGGGCCTCCCCTCAATTCGAGGGACGAAACCTATCTACGTCATTCTTAATAGACATCGATGACAACAGCCATCACAATCTGGGTGTTTTCAAGTCGAGAGTGAACAGGTACCTTCTAGGCAAGTATGCTCCATCGTAGATCTCATCGTCACTTACCATCAGGTGAGATCGAGATCAAATACTTGCCTATACTGCTGTAATATAAAAAAAATGAGTTGCAATTGAATATGTGGCAATAAATATCGATTAGTGGATATATACTCACCATGTAATTCTTTGGACGAATAATTCGAATGTCTGCCTATTTTTATTCGTCCCTTACTTCTATTCTTTTAATAAATACAAACTAATACACACACTGGACCAATTTACTTAACAACACAGATTTGTTTAGAAGTTCAGTTCGACGTTGCCACTAGCAAAGTGAACCTACTGTTTCAATGCCTTTGTGGTGGTAAATGTTACTACATACAACACTGTTTACCTAATAAATGGTCGACATAGACAAAGATGTTCCTGACATAGTTTTTTATATGTGTGCCTGAGTGGGTGTGTTTACATGCTAGGCCAGAGTTTTTTTAGGGTTCACTCGTAGCGCACTGTCATGCCAATAAAACTTCTGCTCTTGATAAAAAATAGGACTTTAATGTTCCTATGATATAAATTGGGATAATTAGGATACGGGAAAACGGCTTTCGTGCGTTCAAGCGTTTTTGCCATACCTACTACTGGAATCAAGTTTAATCAGCTCACAAGTTTAGGACCAATTAGTATTTAAACTCTCCGTGGTGCCTTACACCTGGAATTAGTCCAGCTGGAAGAGTCTTACTTCTGTGGACATTTGTCTACCAGATCTTTCTGTCTCCCGCTTTGCAATGGAGGGAAGTGGATAATGTTCTTCCAACTCCTCCTATTTATCTTTCGATTAATTTCGTGCGGGTTCCAAGACAATTAACTTTATCCCGGGACTCGCCGAGGGTCAACGCCGAGGGTGTGTGGCGGGCCTAGTCCCATTTAAAAATGCGGGAAAATATTTAACACAAAACAACAAGTGTTTACTGACTCGCGCTCCGATCCGTCCTGAGTTTGAATATCATGAACTTGCATTAATCGCGCTGATTTGGTGTCTATACATCAATAATCACCACATTTCACGGATATAACAGTACGCCGTGGGCTGTCTGAATATTATAACAAGTCTGTCCTTAATACCAGGTCACAATAAAACAAAGCACACATAACTTCATAATAAGCGATCCACCCTCCGACCGCCTCGATTATAACATCAAAAGCTACCCTCGTATCTACTAAAACCACTCCGTTATAAAAAGCTTACGAAGGCGTATCCGACTAAGAAATCCTGTACATATTTTATGACACATACCATATTCGGCTAGGTGTAAAATGTTATACGAACAATGAAAGGGGAAGCAACCTTTAAGCCGAGTCGTCAGTCAACTCGTTTTTAAGATAAAACGGTAATATTAGAGATAAAATAAACGACTGAGGAATGACTACCTCGGGGGGCTGTGGCGGGTCGGGGATGGTTTAAGTTAGAGGAGAGCGGCGATTTGCTTTGGCCTATTTCATTTAATAGACTTTAAACGCACCTGACGACTTGATTAGCACAGTTGGTTGCTTAGCGATCGATAAGGCCAATCTTTTTGTAAGCCGAAACGTCGGAAACGTAAAAACATAAAATAAACGCGATAAAATCCGAAAAAATAGTTTTATTTCAAGGTGTAGTATTTGCGTAAATATAAGAAATCAACATAATAACCTGCAATGTTACGAGACAAATCATTTCTATAAGGACATTTTGTTTACATTTGATAAACTCCATCCACATTATAATTGACAGATGGCTCATACAAATTCTGTCACATGACTTATGGTTTATCAGCATATCTTGAAACAGTTCCTAAATCGCTTGTATCCTCTAACTTACACCTCCATCTACATAGGTAGGTGCGAATAAGCGTTACGAACAGAGACGCTCCTCGCAAATGGGCTTCGAGTGGTTCGGATCTGCGATTGCGATTGTCCCTACACAGCCAGTGAAATTGTGAAAAATATAGCCCGACGCGAGCACCGACGTATCTCAAGTGTTACGGGAAACACCAATTTTGTTTTCGTTCGTTCAGCGTTTTTTGGTGGCAGTTTATTAATTGTGTTTGTGGGGAATGTTGTTCAATGTTCAGTTCAAACTTTGACAATAGGACGTCAAACACCTCAGTCCTCCCGTGACTACGGTTGCTGTAAAGCAGCCGAAACGTCGGGAACGTTAAAACATAAAATGAACGCGATCCGTTAAATTAGTATTATTTCAAAGTAAAATAATTAAAGCGGGCTTTTAGATACGTGTTTCTCCTATAAGCGCACTATCCCTCAGGGCGTTTATTTTATTAGTCTTTGGCAACACATCTCTCAAGTAAGTTACAGTAGGTTCATGCCACTCCAGGGACAAGCAACCTAATGGGAATAAAAAAATTAAATAGTCCGCTCAGAAGGGTGACCTATTTGATCGTGGGATATTGGCGCCTGGAAATATTTCTTCTATTCCATTCTAAAAAGAAAATCAAAAGTAATCGCTCGTATAAATCGTCAGACGTCGCGACATCACCAATCTGGTCACGTCCTTAGCTCAACATGGGAGCGAAGCGAGCCTATTTATTAAGATTTACATTGACATACATTATTAATGTATATTTTTGGTGGGATATGATGTAGGCGACTGCTGCAATTCAGTATGTATTTTAAGTATCAGAATATTCAGCGTTAGAGAGGCTGTAACGCACTAGCCGATAGAATGCCTGGCGCACTTCGCACTTTAGGTGCGAAGCTACAAGTACATCGGCGGGTCCGCCTTGGCGGGCCCATTCATTGGGTTGCCGCGCGTCAGAAGAGATAAGAGTTACGTGATAGAAAGAGTGGCACTATGTTAGACACTCAGCGCTGCGCAAGCTGAATTGCACTCATTGCGTCGTAGCAAGAGTCACTATTTAATTAAATGTCTTTACGGAGTGTTCCTTCTGTACCTGTTCTATTAAATATTCAATACCGATACACTTAGCTAAAAACCTTGTATCGCACTAGAATTAAAAATTACTGTAATATAAAAATTCCAGCCAATCAGCAATTTTGTCAGAAATTATTTTTTTTCTTCTCAATCAACATTATAATGTAATTAGGAGCGCTGATGGTAAAATAATTATGAATTTCAAGAAAAAAGATTTATGTCGTTGGCCAACGACGGTTTTTGCGTCGAGTAGAAAATCGTGATTTAATTGTTAAGCTGTATTTATCAACTAGTTCAATCTTGATCTATGTCATCTTGCAGCTCTTAGAATTTTTTAAACAAACTAGCCCGGCGAACTCCGTACCGCCTCGCCTCAGATTCGAATGTATGAGATAATTAATTATCTTTCTTTTATTCAATGATTTTTTTCTCTCGTTTTATTGGTTATTCTGCTAAACGGCGCGGAGTAAAATTCCAAAATTCGTTAAAATCGACTCACCCGTTCTTGAGATATAAATCGTGTACCTAACACAACTTTAACTTTATATATACGATTTCAAGAAAAAAAGGAAACATATCTAACTTAATAAATCCACTATACATTTAATTATATTTAAACATAAAACCAGCATAATTTAAAATAAATTACCACGCACTTATTGCAGAATATTAAACGTTTATCAACTCATAAACAACCAGACCCGTCGCTCTAACATTTCATTAAAATAATTCATTCCATACCCAGAATATAGTACGTACATGAAGGGGTATGAACTGTCTACTCGTTTCACCGCACCTATAGTATTAGTGACCAATTTGATAAGACCTGCCCGTCTCTCCCCCATCTTACAACGTGCAGGGCTATAAGAGGATCTGGTAAGAGTACAGAGGGTTCAGAATAAATTGGGCTAGTCCTGAATGTAGTACATCATGCGTGAGGAAAATGTTCTGGCTTCGTAACCGCGGTATTTCGGTCCAAGCGATGACAAGAATGGTCTAATTGTAAATAAATGAACGATTTTCTTATTATTCATTCAATATTACATATGTTTCACAATATTGAATTCTTATATTTATGCGAATACTATACATTAAAATAAAATTATTTTTTCGGATTTTAATTTATGTTTTACGTTCCCGACGTTTTTTCTGTTTTACAGTAACCATGGTTACGGAAGGACTTACGTCGGGAACGCGATAAAATCTGTAAAATAAGTTTTATTTCATTGTTCAATGTTTTTTACGCGGCACTATACATCTATAATATTAGGTTTAAGATAATATCATGTTAATTAAGACTCTTACAACGACTGAGCGTTGACAGAATAGAAATAAAATAACTGAATTTGACAGAATTTGTTTTGTATGAGCCAACTATCAAATGATTTGTGAATAGAGCTTATCAGCTCATATTACTTGAACATATCTAAAGTACTTACTTTGTGTACTTACTTAGTCCAGAATTATAAGGTAAGTAGGCAACCTCTTTGAACATTCACGAGTTCCTGATGCATTTTAGATGCTCGCTAAGAAAAATAAAACGATATTCATAGCCGCAATTATTTATAATTACGTCAGAAATTAGTTCTCGATTCCCGCGCACTAGCTGGACCTGACTAGCACGGGTATTTTAAATCGTTAGAAATCGACATCGGAAACGGATTTGAAACTTTCCGATGTTAATGTCGCTCCCGAGGAGCTATCCGACTGAAACTTAAAAAAAAAACGATTTGGTATTGTCATCGAGAAACATCGAAGATAATCAAATTTGGAACTTTTAATAGTGATTGCGGTAATCCAGCTCGGAAGTTTTCGATTCCGTTTCCGATATCGATTTCGAATGGTTTAAAATAAACCCGCTGAAAGCCAATCCTCCACTTCAATAATTAAAACTCGCTCCCAGTAGCGCCACACACCAACATACATCAGAGCATAATATACATTAACGACATTATCTTTCCCTCTATCGCGCGCCGAAATTGCTACTCGTCTGCTCTTAAATTATTGCATCGTAACTCACGGACCTTAAGAGGAGCCATCCTGATCGCGGGGCCACGGGATCTGCGGATTAAACGGGTCAATACATCACCGGAAACAGTTATTACTGGGGTCATTGATGTTTTCTGTATGGTTATCGCTTCGCTTTGTGTGGACGGAAGTAACGATGGATCTACATTCATTTTTAGGGTTCCGGGGGCGTATTACGAACTCCCATTTCCAGTTAATTCAATTTCCGGATAAAAAAATTGACAATTTATCATTTTAACATCATGTTCCCGCTAATTAGTTTAGGTACTTTTTCTCATTCTGTAATTGTAATATTGACTGACAACTTTTGGAAACAGGATAGATTTTATCCGACCGGGTAACGTAAAAGGGGGTAATGTGTTTATTAGTCACCAGTATGTATATTTGTTCCTTTGCGGCGCTCTAGAGACCAAACGCGTGGGCCGATATTGATGATTCTTACATCAATCGGTTTGTCTTAACCTTGCAATTGTTCCTACAGACATGACAGTTATCAAAGTCTAATATGGCGATAAGCAAATGTGGTGAAAAGGAAAATATGAAAGTCGACGAACTACGTTGAATGGGATATCTTTAATAGATATTTGAAAATCATCTTAAGGTTTATGTAATTATTTATCATCTCGAATGATCAGACTTAAATTACTTAGAAATCGTTATCCCTCATATTCTCAATACTTATAATAAAGTGGTGATAATGTTGTTATATAATCGCATAATATATTGTATGACCGTGATAAATAATACCTAACTGAAACATGTAAAATAATAAAGTTTATTATTTATTAAAAGTTCATTTTACTCAGGTTTTTTTATTTTTAAAACGTATTTTTTTTAATAGTATAAGTATGTACTGAGTTAAAATATAAAATAGCGAGGGGATCAATATACTGCGTGGAAATAAGGGTTGATAATACACCCCCAGGTGCTGAAAGGTACAAACGGTGACCTTTTCGTCATTGTAGGTCCGACTGTATAAGCTATTAACTTCTTCAAAAATAATATTAAAAAAGCATATTGAAATAAAACAAATTTTATCGCGTTTATTATACTTTTTTCGTTCCCGACGTTTCGGCTGCTTTACAGCAACCATGGTCACGGGAGGACTGAAGTGGTTGACGTCCTGGTGTCATAGTTAGAGACGGGGTACCCTCATATTTAATTGTTGCTTGCGGTCCGATCTACGCAGAAAGTGCTCTCAGTGTCTGGAGGTCTTGCAATGGTTCGCTTGGTTTTGCATACATAGATGATTATTATATACCTGACATGGTCATACGACGAACGAATAATAAAAAATACATTTAGATCCATTTTGAGTAATTTTAAGTCAATGCCGTTACTCGTACAAGGACCCTTTTCGGTTGTGTGGGTACACCCGCCATGATCACAATATCTAGTTACAAGTAAGCAATAGGAAAACAATACATCCATTTATCGGCGCCTGATCAATGATACCGCTCATGATTAATTATCTACAATAATATTAATCGAATGCTTGAATGGGTTTTCATGTAATTAATTATTTTTTTTTTTTTATTACATTATAGGCAAGTATTTGATCTCGATCTCACCTGATGGTAAGTGACGATGAGATCTACGATGTAGCATACTTGCCTAGGTAGGAAGGCGGCAGTAGATAGAGACGCTACATTCACTAGGCACATGCACATGCAGCGCCACTGATCTGACCCGCCATCCATGTAATCCATGTAATATAAATTACATATTTATATTTATTTTTTGTTTTTACGTTCCCGAAGTTTCGGCTGCTTTACAGCAACCATGGTCACGGGAGGACTGAGGTGGTTGACGTCCTGGTGTCATAGTTTGACGGGGGTACCCTGTTGCTGTTGGATGGTTCCTGTAAAGCAGCCGAAACGTCGGGAACGTAAAAACAAAAAAATAAACGCGATAGAATCCTTAAAAATAGTTTTATTTCTACATACTTATGTGTCTAGCGTTTAGAATAGCATGTTTTTATTTTATTAGGTACTAGCTGCGCCCTACGGTGTTACCCGCGATTAAAAAGTATGTCCTTTTCCTCGTATGTCCTATTAATCAAGCCTTCTTGAGAAAAATGCGCTAAAACTCTATTTCACGAATGTTTACAAAACCCTTTAAAAAGACGGTTCCTGCATGCTATCCCGTAGGAACCGTGCATTTTTTCGGGATAAAATTAGCCTTTGTCATTTTCTGACCCCTAAACTATCACTACCTATGCAAAAAATCATATCGATACTTTGCTCTATGAAAAATTAAAACAAATCTATACCATACATTTTACCGGGATAATAAGTATATATATATATATGTGCTATTCCAGACTATTATCTATGTCTGTGCCAAATTTCATGCAGATCCGTTCAGCCGTTCTGGCGTGATTGAGTATAAAACATCAATCCATCCAAACTTTCACATTTATAATATTAGTGGGATTATAGTACCTACGATTGTAAATACCTACCTACAGTCGAAAATCGTGTGATGGTCGTGACTCCAAAAAAAAACACAAAATAAAAATATACTCAAGATTTTCCACCCTAACAATGTAAATAAGTACCAAGCTACAAATCATAGGCACTAAGACTCTTGTAAATTGGAGCAAAAAGAAATAAACTTTATAATTATTGTTAATCGCCGTCACTTTATTTAACTTATTAAAATATAAGGGGTGGAACTGTCAGCTCTAGTTAAAAGGTCCCGAATATTTCCACTACACTTAGAAAATTTCCACAAAGTTTTTCCAGCAATCCCAAAAGCTTGACAACATGAAAGCTAATTAATTATGACCCAGTTAAAACGCTTCAACCACCAATTATTGAGATGAAAGCTTGAAATAGCTTCGTAATTATTATAATAAGTTGAAATTGAAATAATAATGAATTTTAAATTGAAAATAACCCTCAAAGGTTTTATTAATTACTTTGGATTCATGACTTTTATAAAATGATTTTGTTTATTGAATCATCGAATTACTGTTATAGATCTTAATACAAAAAATATATATATATTTACAAATTAAAGATAATATATTGATTTCTTATATTTACGCGAATACTACACATTGAAATAAAACTGTGATTTCTTTCTGCGTAGATCGGACCGCAAGTAACAACTAAATATGAGGGTACCCCCCTCAAACTAGGACACTAGGACGTCAACCACCTCAGTCCTCCCGTGACCATGGTTGCTGTAAAGCAGCCGAAATGTCGGGAACGAAAAACAAAAAATAAACGCGATAGAATCCTTAAAAATAGTTTTATTTCAATGTAAAGATAATATATTAAAATTAGACTAGTATCAAAAAGCACTCAGCAAATCCCCATAACTATCAGGCGGCAGGATGCCTAGAACGCTGGCAGCATTGCCACGTTGAATGGGAATGCTGATGTTTTGACCAAAATAAGAGCCAGCTTCTTGTCACCAAATGTCTCCACCAGACGTTATGAAATCTCTTTGAATATCCGGTGGCCACCTGGTCCCCACGGCCCCAATATCTCTACCCCAAAATGCAGCCCCGCCAGCCCCAGCGGAAGTCTCCGGATGGTGGGCAAGATTATTAACACAAGTGGCATCCCATACTAATGGCCACCCATCATTAATTGCTATCCTCGAAATGATGAAACGAGCAAGTAAAGCTCTCAATATATTACACTCTATGTTTGAGATAATAAAACAACATTTTCAGTAACAAATATGATTTAATTAAACCCCAAAAAAACCATACAAAATGTAATAATTACTTATTAACATCACTTAGTTTATCTTAACAAAGTGCATATTATTTACACAACACGTCCACGTAAATAAATATAAGCAAAGCCACGCAAAGATGCAAAAGTGTTAATTACAATTTATCAATTATAAAACAATAATTTTGCAAACAAAAATTACCTTTCTAAAGGTCGATTAATAATTCCGTGCCAACAAAAAAATAATATATTTTTACTTGGTACATATTTAAGAACAATTTATCAATAATTACACAATATTTTTTCAAACAATAATGACCCTTCTAACAGTCATTTAATTATTCCGCGCCAAAACACGATCATATTTATTTTATAATATTTTTTATAGTCCTTACATTTGTCTTTGATAAATTTATTAGGATATTACCTACCTTAAGTAAATATGTACCAAGTTAATACAAGTTATTTATATGATCAGATATCAGAATATATGATGTAAGTGTTACCGTAATGTGAACCGAGTCACAAGATCATCTAAATTATCTTCTCATGACAAATTAATACTGCAAGTTAGTCAGATATATTTATCTCGAGTAAGTGCCTACAATTTGTGACAGAAACTAGTGACAAATGTTGAGAAAATATCTCGTTTAATAAGTAAGTACATAATACTGCTTATTTTTCTCATATAGGCACGGAATAATAAAGACGTATTATACATTGAAACGGTGCCAAGATGGTGGAGGCTGTATTTAAAAAAAAAACGATTTATAAATTTCTCTTTTCATGATTTTTAATCACAAATCAGTAGGGCCGGCTGTAATTCAGCTAAGTCATTATAAATACAAACTAAATTTATGTTATTTTTCAACATAATCGTATATTATTATTTAAACGAAGTAGGTGCTTACTTATTTCTAGGATAGAAGGTGGTAGGTAGGTTAAAAGCATCGAAACTTTTTCAAAAGTTGCTTTACAAAAACTTCATATTCAGTATATCTTTTATAGCAGAAATAATGAGATATATACTGATACTTGTCTATATATAATCGTTATCGTAGTCGTTTGCAATGTGTTTTCACCTAAAATATAAGTTTTGGCACAAAAACAATTTTGGATACATTACGCAAGTATTACATTTTTGTTGGTAATATTATTTATGGCTATGACTAGACATAGGTAAGGTACACATGCTATATGTAATAGTAAAACTATATGTTTTATCAAAGAAAGATTATGTCTAAAATAATTTACTTACGTAGATATATTACTTAATTATTTTAAATAATGATCAATTCAGAAGTAAGTTTAAGATTCTTTTCTGTTACTATACGTGAAAACCTTTAATTGGCTTCCTGTCACCAAACTTGTGTTTAATATTTTGTTTGTAGCTGTTGGTTTTCCATAATATAAATAAATAAATACGTAAGTTAAAAATATTTTGCAAATATTTTTCGTAAGATTTTTTGCTTTACAAATTGACAAAACTTGACTGGAAGACGAACTAGTGTCATATTAATACCAATTTCTACGAATAATTACTTAATTAATGACTTTTTAAAAGGCATTTCAAAATCATATTCATGTATTTACTGTTTTAGTTTGCATTTTATGAACTTTTTTATAACTATAATATGATGGTAAGAGTATTTATTATGTTATTTATTTTATATGAAATCTTTATTTAAATTAAACTCGCCAAATGTTATTTATAGTTTTTTTGTCAAAATATTTAAATTTATCTATGGATGTTTCCTAATATTTATATACGATAGATTTGTAACAATATACGAGTAAGTCATCATTGCGAAACTGTAAAGTCACACTGCTTCAAAAAAACTTCTCACAATATCAAAAGAGGCTCATGATAAAAAAAAAAGTTGCGTTCAGAAACTTTAATTTGAAAAAAGCAATTTAGCGTCCGTTACATACGTGAGCATTTATTTAAATGTAATTAATTATTCAAAGTTTTGCGCTAATATTTTTCGTAAATGAATCACGCAATATTTCTATCGTCATTCAATTCAAAGATGTCGACGACTACATTATTTTAGTCCACGTACACAAGATTTTGTGACCTCATACCAATAGGAGGGAAGGGACGGGCCTATGGGAAATCACCGCGTTCGTCGATAACCGACAACAATCTGTCTTTAAGTGATAACTCCGACGACAATGATCGAGCGCCGCTGCTGAAAAGCTTTCCAATAATATAAGGATTCAGAAAAAGAAGCAACATTTTTTTTCGGTATTTTTACCTCGATTCATTTTAATTTATTATTTGGAGTGAACAACTTTTTTAATATTTCACGACAACGCGTTCTCGTGCGAGTTCTTTTTTTAAGTTGTTAAGAGTATTGGTACCTCCTTATATTCAAAATAATATTCAGTTAGATATCTTTTCAAATTTGGAATATTAAAAGAATAAAGAAATTGAATTTCGAAAACATGTTATTTATTGTTGACATAAAAATACAATATTGTATTTTGTTGAAGATTATGAATTAATGACAAAAGGTACAAAAGTTATCGAAGTAAAATAATTACTTTTACATTAAGCTATCATTGTTGATGATGAGTTTTCGTTGACAATGTTGTTGGAACTGAAAACATCAAATATAATCCATTAATATGTACCGATATATACAGAGTAATTCAGAAAGGGTATATATTATTATGTATTAGTCCCAACAATTATAGCTAAGGTGGTAGAACGTTTTGGGATTGTCACCAAATAGGTCGCAGGTTCAAGCCTCGGCTCGCACCTCTGTGATTTACAGATTTCAAGTGAAAATCTCATTTTCAATCATGATTATAATTTGCTAAATATTGTGAGGAAATCTGCATACCTAAGAGAACCCAACAAATTATATGTGAAGTCCGCCAACTCGCACTGGGCTAGTGTGGTGGACTATAGCCCATAAGAGTATCCCTTTGGGTTTAAAGTAATTACCACTTAGGGTCCGTTTTTTATCCGTAGCTAAGACAGTCAATAGTTACTCTTTGTCCAATTTGTGTCGATTTAATAGAAAAAATAACCATTCATATAACATTTTTAACAATTGGTTGCCTTGACTCAAAAAACCTACCAAAAAGTATGAAGGTTTGTACTTTGAAGGGAATTGGGACTAAAGTACTAGGTACTATGACTAATATTAAACTTTTTAAAGACTTTAATAACACCATCATCGTACCTTAAAAGACCTGTACTCTATGGTTCTCCCGGTCACACACGATAATGTTGCCCCCGGACATGACGGCTATGCCCTCAAGACCCTTGAACTCGCCGTCTCCGGAGCCCCAGGATCCAAAGGCCCTGAGGAAATTCCCGTCAGGGTGGAAGATCTGGATGCGATTGTTGCCGGAGTCAGCGACTACGATGTAGCCTTGATCGTCTACTGCGACACCCCTGGAGGATTAAAAAAAATACATTTATTTTTATTCTCATATTCCTTCCCTCTTATTGAGTCCACTCCCCTGTTATCGTGGAGGAATGTGCCCGGGAGGAATAGGTCCGCCACATTAGGACTACGATACCTTCAATGAAAAGTGGGTGCACTACAATGCACCTCTGTCTACCCTTTCAGGGATTAGAGGCGTGATGGTATATTTATTTTTATTCATGTAAGCCAAAATACACCTACAAATAGGCTGAATCTTCCACCGGTTCGACACATCGGTTACCCTGAGAAGATGCGGTAAGATACTTAATGGTTACTTCTTCTTAACACTTTATGTACCGAGGTTCCCGGGTTCAAATCCTAGTAAGGGGCAAACTTTGTGTGATGAGCACAAATGTATGTACCCGAGCAAGGGTTGTTTAATATCTATATTAGTAGTATGTACTGGGTTCACCCTCAATCCATTCTACGGTACTATATATACACACATACATACACACATAACTATATATACGGTACGGTACTTGTATTATGTACAAGCGTTGCTTAGTATGGGATCGCACAGTTGGTATGTTTGTCCGGCGATATTATTACTTGTTAGTAGAACTAATAATTATTATACCGAGCTGTACCGAATATATAGCTAATCTCACGTAATTCTATGTTTATAATACACTAGCTGTTACCCGCGACTTCGTCCGCGTGGTATTTAACAAAGACACAACCGTTGGTAATAGTCTGCTCGCGCATTCTGAGCCCGCGGGACGCATTGCAGGTTGTTGCTATCAAACTTAATTAGGCGCAGCGCTGCAACATTGGTTTTAATGTTTTTTCGTGAGATCCTATTTTTTTTAATAATAGTAGCCTAAGTTACTCCTTGTTACATCAGCTATCTACCAGTGAAAGTCCCGTCAAAATCGGTCCAGCCATTTCAGAGATTAGCCGGAACAGACAGACAGACAGACAAAAATTGTAAAAAATGTTGTTTTGGTATAGGTACCGTGTATACATCCGAATGCACTTAGTAAAAAGCGGTTATTTTAATATTACAAACAGACACTCCAATTTTATTTATTTATAGTATAGATTTTATAAACTAGGATTTAGTTGTTTCCAATTCGAATCAAAGTTGCGTAAAAAATATTATTTTTAAGATTAGTGAATAACTCCAGTCAGCATAGCTTATACATCGTTAGTATATTATTCCAATCAAAGCCGGTCCATTAACATGAATAAAGGACGGTAGTAATCTCAGTCATCGGGATGATGATGCTATTTTTCAATGTGCCACCACGACCAGACGGCCACCTTGACCGAATTCCCGGAACTACAATAATACAATATGACCTGAATACGTGGTATGCTTGCCCCGTGATTTACGTCTTTTCGTTTCAGGAACGTTGTAACTTGCAATATTGCTATTTTTATGATCGAAAACATAGCGTCTGCGAATGTATTTGTAAGTTAAATAAAGGGTAATTATTGTGTAAACAACTAGTGTGCTGATTCAAAGTAGAATAAGTAAAGTAATCTTTATATTTTCTTATAAAACTTGCCAGTATATATTGTCGATGAATTTATAGTATTTTTACGATTTGCAAAGCAATAAGAAATGCTTAGTGATTTTATTGTTAATTTTATTGTAAACCTTTACCCAAAGTTTTCATTACCATACCCTTTACTCTCTGTATAACTAGATACCACTATTATTATCTATTAACTAAACCTCGAAGCTTGTATATTATGTTACAGTTGAAACGATTCAACACTTATGACCACCGTTAAGCTGCTAACGTAAGCGTTTGGTTGCAATTTCAGAATTTAAGCGATCGTAAAGCGAAATTAGAAGACCGGCCGACCACACTTTACGTGCCTGTTAGTGGCATGCGCAGACCTTATCGGGTTTGTACAGTTAATGGTAAACTTATCAGTTTCAATGTAGCACTTTAAATTCTGTACCGACGGTCCCGAGTTTGAATAACGGCAGAGGCAAACATTGTGTGAGGAGTACAAATAAAAATATATATAATAAAAACTACACTTATATAATAATGTTTGCTTATCATTAATAAAACGTTTGACTACTAGTTACACATATATTGTGGCATGCGAACTATGTGTTACTAGTAACAAACCGAGTTTTGTGAGAGTTGTATGTGTGCTACATACAACTATAAATTTAATCTAAGTTCGGTAAAATTTAAGTTATTTTGGAAATAACTGTTTGTTATTAAAATCCTTGCAAATACCGATAATTATATTTAAAAAAAAATGCTTACCTTGGGAATTTAAACTGCCCGTCCTCAGAGCCTTCCTCACCGAACGACGATAGCACCCGTCCGTTGACGTCAAACACTTGTATCCTGTGGTTGTTTGAATCGGACACCAACACTCGGTTGGTGCTGGACACGGCGATGTAGTGAGGGTGCTCGAGCTGGCCAAGCTTGGAGCCAAACGAGCCAAACTTGCCCACAAACGTGCCGTCGGATTGGAACACCTGTAGATATTACGTCCAAGTTGAAAGTTGCTTGACCAAAAACCAATAACTACATTCTTTGAAAGTAATTTTACATCCAAAAGCACAATCTTCTAAATTTAATATTCCTTTTAACATGTGTTCTTTACGCTGCAAAATGCGTTTTGTAGCTTAAGGTAGTTAGTTTTTAAGTATTGCAACTTGCATCGTTATCGAACGAAGAAAGTAGAACGCAAACAATAAGCGCTCTGGCCATGTCTTATGTCGTTTTATGAACCATACATTTTACCGGGATAAAATGTAGCTTATGTGCTATTCCAGACTATAAATCTCTGTGTCAAATTTCATCCAGATCCGTTTAGCCGTTCTGGCGTGATTGAGTAACAAACATCCATCCATCCAAACTTTCACATTTATAATATTAGTGGGATAGTGGGATAGTGGGATTATGTACCTGGACTCTATGGTTTTCCTTGTCACAGACGTATATGAATCCAAGCGCGTCTGTGGTGATGCCCCACGGGTAGTTGAACTTGCCATCGCCAGTGCCCTGGCTGCCAAACGCCCTGAGGAAGCGACCTTGAGGGTCGAAAACCTAGGAGAGAAAAACACTACATCAGAACGTGCGCGCTAATATAGCTGAAGGCATTTTAACCGGAGATGTTTGCTGCTGCAAGCGGTATTCGATGTCAATATACAAGTGTTAAGCAGCTTGTTAGCATATTGCTAAGGCCTGTCGCACATGGAGCTTTTGAAAAGAAATCAGTTACGAGTAATAACGCGAATTACCAATCAGCTGCTGGCAGTTCTTTGGACCTATAGAAATGCTTAGAACTCCATACATTTATTATTTTGGATCCAATATTGGTGGTTTTTCATTCACCGTTTCCTTTTTAATTTTAAGCCTGCCTATGGCACCTTCAGAGATCTATGTAGCACGATATTTACATTCATGAAACTGATACACATAAATAGCTAGAATTATAGTTTTTTTGCTGTGGTTCCATAAGTAAATTTTATAATTAAATTTTTCGGCGCATCATTCTAATCTCATCTACGCTCATAAACACTTCCCATCTCTGTTACACGCGAAAGTAAATCACGCTATCCCTTTCACCGTACTTAGCATACGCGACCTCTTAACAACATCTACTATTGTACCAGGTATGGTGTATACAAAAAAAAATACAACCGAATTGAGAACCTCCTTCTTCTTGAAGGTGGTTATAAATACTCCATCATCTTGCACCATGAGTTCGCAAGGGCGACGAATACATGAATCCCAAAAACGTCATCGCGACCCCCGCCGGATCTAATTCTGCGTTTACGCCAATTCACGTCTTACCAACCCTCAGGGACGGTCAGCTCTGACTGACACTAATGAATTACCGCCAGGACAAATAGATGAATGGAATACAAATTTGTGTCCCGTGGGAAATACGTTGAGATACGCGTGTCGAGTTCCAGTTCGTTTGCACTGTAACTTAGATAGAAGGTAAAGGTTTGGAGATTTAAGACGATAGATGAGGGTACTTCCTGATTTAGAGTCATTTCAAAGATATCAATATCGCCGGACGAACACGTCAACGGTCGCACGCTAAGCAACGCTTTTATTACGGGCTGGGGGCGTGCCCAGTCCATAATACTTATATAGATACTAAACATTCATGACTCGGGTACGAACATTCGTGCTCATCACACAAAGTTTGTCCCTACCAGGATTCGAACCCGGGACCCTTGGCACGGAAAGCAGGGACTATCAACTGCGCTAATCAGGTCAAGATTTAGTTTTACAAGATAATGGATTTACGATAAGATTTTGAACATTTTGTATACAAAGATGCTGAAATTAATATGAATTATAGTAACAAAGAAAATAGGAAGTATACCTACTCTGCACATTTTGTAATAATGACCTTTTTATAATTATAATTTTTATTATTATTTAGACGGCCCGATTAGCGTAGTTGGTATTGACCCTGCTTTCTGCCGAGGGTCCCTGGTTCGAATCCTGGTATAACAAACTATGTGTGATGAGCACGAATGTTTGTACCCAAGTCATGGATGTTTAATATCTATACAAGTAATATATACTGGGTTCGCCCCCATTCCATTGTACGGTAGCCATAATACAAGCGTCGCTTAGTGTGGGACCGTATACTTACTTGGTGTGTTCGTCTGGCGATATTTATTTATTAGGTATTTCATGAAAAACCTCTTATGGAACATAATTCCTAATTAATACCCCTAGTCCTATACAAACCCCTTCTCTGTATTGTGAATGACTAAACAGTGTTTTCATTGCTGGGGCACTTTGAATTTTAAATTAATAGTATTCATATTTGCATAGCTGCCGGCTCGCAGTTGCTTTATCATTCCGTTTTGTTCGTTTGTGAATTTCAAATGGCAGATTATGCATTGTGTTGGAGTATGTATCGACAATTCCGGGGGCTTAGTGCAAATTTGTATTTATTATGGGGTACTTATATTGCTTATAAGCCCAGCAGTCCTGAGGATGCCTCGTTTGGAGGCGAAAAACGTGGCGAATACTTTTTTAGATTCGCTTCGTTTCGCGGAGAATTGCATTTTATTTGAGGTTACGTCACTCGGGATACATAGTTTCTCAACTAACATCTTAGAAGAGTTCGGTGTTGCTGGCTTCTTTAATTATTATCGATCAAACTTGTTTGGTTTATAATTGGAAAAGTTGACAAGCCGAGGGTCAGTGGTGGGTTCCTCTTTCCCCATTTGTTTAACAATGAATTTCCGCCAAGTATCGCCTATTTCTATCAATTATACTGTATAAATAAACAATATCATATCTAGGTACTACTACCTACTTATGAAAATAATTAGCTTAGTATACATAATACGGGCATTTACCTAGATTGTACACTTCCATTTAATCTATGTTGTAATGAAAATAAACTTAACTTGCTTTTTTAGTTTTGTTTCTGATTCTTCTCAGTGAAATCAGCATTCTGAAAGCCTAGCAAATTAGTTGCTTTCATAGCCCAGCCGATCATTAAGGATACTATTTATCCCGGGAATTAAAATAGTTCCCCGGGATAGAGAGAAAACTGAAGCCGACGCTCAAGACGTCGTCGGGACTGTTAGTTAAACAGATTGGATTTAATTTGAGAACACGTTTAAAAAAAAGCAATGGCAAAATGACGTCATTTTCGGATCGCGTAGATTCTAAAGTGTTGTATCGGGAATTAATGATACTCACGTTTTTTTAATGGGACTAGGCCCGCTACACACTCCCACCACTGCTACTCCTGTAAGCCAGGATCTACAGTGGTGTCCAATGAAGACACCGAGGTTTGACCCTCGGCGAATCCCGGGATACAGTTAATTGTCTTGGAAACCGCACGACATTAATCGAAAGATAAAAATAGGAGGAGTTGGAAGAAAATTATCCATAATTATGATACTCACTTGTATACGATGATTGTATCTATCGGCGATAATGTACTGTCCGATACGGTTGACGGAGACGCCGGCGAGGCAATCGAACTCGCCCTCGCCGCTGCCGTACTGTCCGAATTCCTTCACGAATATACCATTGGAGTCGAACACCTGGCGACAAAGATCATGGTTAACAGCTATTCAAGTTCCTTACCCAAAGGGTCCAATCAAGGCCCTATTGTTAGTCAACTCTCAGGGTTTTTTTTTAATTGGACTAGGCCCGCCACACACTCCCACCACTGCTACTCCTGTAAGCCAGGACCTACAGTGGTGTCCAATAATGACACCGAGGTTTGACCCGCGGCGAGTCCCGGGATAAAGTTAATTGTCTTGGAACCCGTACGAATTTAATCGAAAGATAAAAATAGGGGTAGTTAGAAGAAAATTATCCACTTCCCTCAATGTTCAGTTAAAACGACATTTAAACTAAACGTCTTTGGCAGAGTATGAGTTTGCCTACAAAATGTCGTAAGCGATATTCTAAACTAAATCTGTCTCAATATACAATAGACCATTGTATTTTTATCAATCAAGAACGACTTATTCCAACTAAGATATACTTTATAAACAATTGATCCGCATATATGTTTAGAGCTTTTAAAGTCTACTGAGAATTGTATTAATGTTATTAGCCTCTGACAATGGTTACTTTTCCGCTAAAACTGGATTAGTGTGTTGTTACGCCCTTGTGCCAAAATTCCAAACAAATTTGCCTACGACGTGGTATATTTGGATCGCTTTAGTCATTGAAAGCTTCATTTATTGCCGAAGCTTATCTTTACTACTTTACACTGTGAGATAAAGCTCTATTTTAGATGATGATTCGAATTTGACGCTTATTCCAAGGTCCGAAAAGCAATCATCATTCTTCTCATTGTCAATGTGGCGGGCGGCAATTATGCCTTACATACCTATTATCTCATTACGATCATCTTAATAGGGATTGCCTAATATTTGATGTATAAATTTCATACCTGTACTCTATGATTAGATGAATCGGCCACGACCATTGTGTTGTCAGGACCTACAGCGATACCACGAGGCCATGTAAAGCATCCGGGTTCGCTCCCCCGACTCCCCACGCTGAATTGTAAACGGCGTTTCTGCATATACTGGCTCCTAGGGGAGGAACCTGCTGCTGCGAAACCTGGTACAAAAAAAACAAGTTAGCATACAAACATTTTGACACAGAACAAAAAAAAAACAAAGCATCAAACCCTATATACACGCTTTTTTCCATTCTAACCTGCTACCGCTGCTGTAGCCGCCGTAGGGGAGATGGGGGAGCCTGCCGCGTTTTTTGAATCGTCATCAGAACTGGCAAGCTCGTTTGCCGAGCGCAATGGTAGCCCGAGAGAGAGGCGACGGGACGTGCTCGACGATGTACTGCTGGGCTCGCGGTCTTTGCCGCGCGACCCGTACTTGCTCTTCAAGTATCTCGCCCAGGAGCTTAAGGCCGCACCATCTTTCTCTCCGGTGACGGGCCTTTCGGGCGAGTTCTCTCTGGATTTGAGTGCGTGCGACGACCGGCTGCGAGACAACTCCGAACCGCCTGTGCCGGAGCCGTATCGAGCCGCGAGGTACGCAGACGGCGACGCTGTGGTCGGTGACACCGGGTCGTCCTGATCGTCGTCGTCTCCCGCACCGAAGCCGGTGTGGCTGCTCTTGCTTCTCGCGAGACGATTGCGGCGCTCTTTCAGGGCGAGGTATCTCGATCTAGCCGTTGGGTATTTTGTCTCGTCGTCTATAGATGATGTCCTTTCGGGCTCTTCATCTCGAGGCTTACTCCCGTATCGGTTGCTGTACGAAGATCCCCCGGCGCCGTACCTTGGCGCCGGCTCTTCTTCAGTTTGTGACGTCTGTCTCGTGCGCGGATAACGCGACGGCGCGGGAGCATCCTTCGACTTGTTGTCGTGGGCGTCGTTGCGAGCATTCGTACTACGCGCGAGAAGCGGACCAATATCACTTCGAGCCATCGTCTGACTCTCGGGCTTTCTTGGCGGTGCAGGCTCCTCTTCGCTCTCCTCGGACGAATCTGTCTCCTCCTCGGAGCTCGTGTCGGAGTCTTCGTGAGCCGGCTCGGCGGGTGCGGGCGCGGGCGTGGGCCGCTGCGAGCCAACGAAGCGGCTCTGGACCCGCTGCGCACCGCCACTCGTGCCGTTAGTCGACGCCGGCGCTGGTCTCTCGTTGCCTGCGGAAGAGAAACGAGTTGCAGGTTTTGGTGGAAGCGCATCATTTCTGTACTTCGCTCTTAATTCAGCGATAGTAAGAATGGCACCTGTGTGTTTAACCGCCGAGCCGGAACTTTCTGTCGATGCGCTTGATTCAGTACTGGGCGCTCGAGCGGCCGGACGGTGGGGCGCTGGTGCATCAGCGGATGGCCTTCTGGCTGTTACTGTTGGTTTTTGCGGGGCGGGAACATTCTTACGCTGGGTACGTTGAAGGGACCCAACAGATTCGTCCGATTCACCGTCGCTGGACGCCTGAGAAATACATTGAAAACGGTATGGACACCAAAACGGTACGGTTTTTTTTGTGTTGTGTGTATGTGTGTGAGTTAACGTGGAGTGTATTTTATGGAATGCCGTTAGTTGTTGCGTTTTTTTTTCTTGTTAGTATCGATGATTTCCCTAAATTCTACGTTGTACTGCTCTGGTATAAATCACTTCATTCTCTTTCTTCTTCCCAACTCACCTCCCGCGCCGGTGTGGGCGGTTTACGGTTAATAGAACTACGTTCTTCCTCCGCTGGGCGTTGAGGAGCGCGGTCTGGTTCTTGTGATGTCGCCGCGCCTTTGTTTTGTCTTTTGAGGCGAGTGATTTCATCATCTTCGCTCTGCTGTCTCTGCGCGGGCGGAGGGCGGCGCGGCTGAGGTGCTGGCTGGACCGGTTTCGGCGGTGGAGGAGGTTCTTTTTTTTCTTTCTTCTTACCGCTGTCAGCGTCTAATATCCTTTGCATGACTCGGGGACAGTCGCTTAATCGGAATATACCACTAATAGGACCGCGAGTCGCATCCTCGGTGTCAGTCACTTTCTCCTTCTCCTTCTGCTGCTGTTCAGCTTTGACGACACGGCTGGCCTGTTCTGTGTCAGAGTCGTTGTCCTGTTGGTGACTCCTAACGAAGCGCGATCGGAATCTACGAGACGGGCGGTGTTCGGACTCGTAGTCGCTATAGGTATCGGTGGCGCCGTAGTCTCTCGCTGGCTTCTCTGGGGGCGGCGGCCGACGTTCGCCGAATTTACGACCACCCAAGATTGGTTCATCGTTTTCCGTCCATCCCTTTGCCTCTTCTTGTTGACGGAATTGCGTTGCTAGACGATGGTCGCTCTTAGACCTTGTCAGACCTTGACTCGGCTGTAATCCTGCACCGTACGCATTAGGTTGCGTGATATTCAGCTCTCCATAGCTGGCGACATGCATGACCAATTGATTGGGATCATGTGTCATGATGAACCGTACCCGACGGTTATAGTCACCAGCTTCGTAATCAAAGTTTCTAAGGAACTCAACCGTTTTGAGGAAGATTTCTTTGGTATCTACTAGCTCGGTGTCCTCCCATTCTATATCGTCATTCATATATTTATCGGCGAGATCACAATTGCTTTGAATATTACCTAATTCTAACTCTAGATTATCTTTGAGATTTGTGAGGTTTCTAAGTTCAGTTGCTAAGTAACGGTCGACTTCGTTTCTTAGGAAATCGGTTCTATCTTTCAGAGCCTTGGCTAGTCTTTTGTGTATTTCGTCGACTTCTCCGGCCACTGCACCGCAGTTTGTCTGAAGATTCGTTGTATTGCGTTCGACCACTCCAAGGATATCTTGGAGCCTGTTAAGTCCGCGACGTATTTGGTTATTGATTCTAGCGATTTCTCTACGCAAGACTTCCATATGAGCGGACTTGCAGTCTTCACAGACTTTCTTGTCGCAATGGGCGCATATTGCACAGTATGCTTTCTCCGAGCATACGTTGCATCGCTCCATGACCTGCCCAGCGGTTGGGTCCGGGAGCTCTCCAGCAATTTGAGCGTGGAGCTCCAAGAACCGCTGTAGGGTGACATTTGTTGGGAATCCCTGCACACCCTGATAGGGGATTCGATGCTCGGCACGACATTCTGGACATTTGACCTGTAAAGGAATTTAAACTTTAATAGCATCCAGAAAATGGTACACTTGTGAATCTTTGTTCAAATGCACAAAGGTTTCGATTCCTACCTGTCGCCTAACGTAGTCGACAAGTCCGTCCATACACGGCTCCATACAGAAGCTGTGCTGACATGGCAGCAGCTTTGGGTTCCTGTACCGGTCCAAGCAGACGCAGCACGTCAGTAGTGACTCGAACTGCTCCATAATTGCCTAGCGCTGCTTATGTACCTGTTGAAAAAAAGATTCTAATATACTACTATATAATATGAAAACGGTAAATCTAAATATTGTTGTTTGTTCCCCGTTGACTTCAATCTGGGTGTTTTCAAGTCGATAGTGAACAGGTACCTTCTAGGCAAGTATGCTCCATCGTAGATCTCATCGTCACTTACCATCAGGTGAGATCGAGATCAAATTCTTGCCTATAATGTAATAAAAAAAATGTAATTTCAGCCAACATATACATTGTTGTGCATGACATTGGACAGTTTAATTCATTTTACAAGTCACAGGAAGTCTTATAAATGAGCCGTTAATTTGTCAGCGAGGCACGGAACTTCTACATGGTCTTAGCCAATGCTGCCAAAAACACATGTGAATGCTCAAACAACCTTTCAAAACTCAAACGACCTTGACTAATATAGAATTTTATAGCACCAGTAATACGGTTCAGTTTTAGTTATGGACTAAGCGGGCAAGTTTAATTCGGTGTTAGTGTGAGCCACATCCCGTGAGATCCGGCTGCCATTATATAAATAGAAACGTTTGGCGGGCCCGGATTTGACTGGACTTTATGAGCATCACTGTCAATTTTAAACTCTGTAAGCTTTGCTATAGGGTAAACATTTCAATGGGTATAGGGCGCGTTAACTTTTGGGTATTTTCATCTCAAATTGCTTCTCTGAATATTAAATGATTTTATGTTTTATGTCAATGTAGAGACTACTTAAATTTGCTTCAGACAATTTTAGTATTATTTATTGTTTTATTTAATAATAGGTAGTTATTATATGTATAAATTCCTATATTTACGCGAATACTACTCATTGAAATAAATAATTTTGCGGATTTTATCGCGTTTATATAATCCGCAAAATTAGTTTTATTTCAAAGTTATAGACTATATTATATATTGACGTTTTATGATAAAAAAAAATATTGTTTGCTAAATGAGAATCAGAGGCTAAATTTTATATGGAAATTTGGATATTAAATCGAAGATGCAAAACAAATCAATTTGAATCTTCTGTTAGTAAGTAATATGATTTCAAAGTTAGTTTTAATGTTGAAAGTTTGGGTTAGAATTTGAAAATGGCGTGTTTGGGTTTACAAAAACTATTGGAAAATTACAGCCTCAGACAAACTTTGTTGATTTCAATTCTTGATTCGGTTTTTGGTTTATCCTCACCAAGATTAGAATTTTGTGTTAGAACTTCGTATTGGCAATTAATAAGAAATATTGAAGCACAATTATTTTACTCAGAGCATTAATTTCGGGGATTCAAAGTTGATTGGGATCGAAGATACTCTTTGGATGATGTGCTTCAGACTTCAAGAGTGGCAACGAACAAAACCACAACGCGAACTATTATATTTTATGCCATTTTCTCTAGCTGTCAAATAAATGATGAAGTAATAGATAATTAGTAACTCTGTGTTTTGGGTGAGTCGACTTGGCTGAGTTTGAATTTGAGTCATGAACATGTAAGCAATATATGACTAATTACATAATTTTGCGTTTTTATTTTTTGACTAGCATTTTTCAAGAAATTTAGTGCGCAGTTAATACATGAGGCTACTACATACATATATAAACAAAGACTGTAACAAATAGAATATCCAAGGACATTCATGAAACTGAAAATGTTCAAAATATTTTTGCTCACTGCTCACTCTGACGAGAGATTTGGTTTTAGACTAATCTTCTTGGCGCGTCATGATCGAACGTCACATCATATAAGACAATATTGATCTGACGTAAACGTGGCAGATAGTAAGACCTATTTCCATAAGATCTATACTCGTAGCCACCCACGTTACGGGAGCTCGATAACGGACGATCAATTATCGGTAAATCAAATAGAACATAAAGCACGTTTTACAATATAAATAATAATAGTATCACCTGAAAATCACACTAACTGTACAATCCTAAACTAAGCAACGCTTGTATTATGCGTACCGTACGAGACACTGGAGGCGATTCCATTTATATCATAACGTATACAGGTGATTCAGAAAGGGTATACTAAGCCATAAACCCGAGACATTTAGAACAGAAAGCAAGATCACTGATTTATTGAAATAAAACTAATCTTAAGGATTTTATCGCGGTTTATTTTTTATTTTTTTATTTTACGTTCCCGACGTTTCGGCTGCTTTGCAGCAACCATGGTCACGGGAGGACTGAGGTGTTTGACGTCCTGGTGTCATAGTTTGACGGGGGTACACTCATATTTAGTTGTTACTTGATAAGATTAGTAAGATTAGTAAGATTATAAGATTAGTTTTATTTCAATGTGTAGTATTCGCGTAAATATAAGAAATCAATATCACTGATTGAGTTCCGATTCAGTTCTAAATTCAAAAAAAGACAAACAAAAGACGGTAAATGACTTGATAAGTAACATAATGCGTGCAACTTGACAACAAGAAGATCTGAGGTAACGAACATTAAAAAAGAAAACAACTGAAGTCAGAACCTCCTCGTTTTTTAAGTCGGTAAAAAAGTTACATCCATATTTTATGACTTGGTACAACTTGATCCAAACTTGAATGTATCCGCGGATGCTTTTGATTCAGACAAACAATTTTGATGTCTAGACCACCTTCAGAGATTTGATCTGATATACTTTTAAAAATAGGTTTGTAGTCAGCAGAAATAGCAGTTTATTAATCTGTTGACAAAATCAAAATCGTTCCTAGAACCAATCGTTGTGAAAAGAAAATTGAATGGCTTTGTCAAATTAGTTAAGTCCATACTGTATTTTGAAGAATGCAAATTCATGTAGGTTGTCATTTTCTATGAGTCATAATATTTACCGAATGAAATTTCATTTTTCTTTGTTTGCAGGAGAAAATTTGTATGTACGTACTTATTTTATAGTTCGTGTGTTCCGTCAAAGAAATCTTTTATTAATAACAATACAGTTTCAAACTATGTATTTAATATTGTGAAATTCTAATATTTTTATTATAATTACTTTTTACCGTTATTTCACATCTATATGTATTACATTCCAAAACAAAACATCATCATGGCCATCTGATTTCGGTGTTTTGATTCCAGACACAAATTTTATTAATTCTCATTGCGTGGGATGTTACAAATATGCCTGAACGTTTCCTATGTAGGCACGCAATGGGCGCGTCACAATTATTTTTAGTCATTTTGGCAGACCACAAATATGTTTTTATTATCTTTTCATTGAATGTTTTCTCCGTATTTTGTCTGAGAAGGATTTTGTTTAACTTTCAAAATGTTCAACTTAAAAAAAAGATTTCTTATAGAAAGCCAACAAAAATGCTAAACATACATTCACAAATAGCAAACATATAAGATTTTTGTACATTAATATATCCAATTTTTACACACTCCGAATATGATTTCAATATCTCGTGTATCTCAACAAGATCTCGACAGATTACTTTAAACAGTCGAACTCACAAAAATATCGCTCGCTTCTAAAGTTCGATAAGTATGACACGTCATGATTATTCGATGTCTTTATCATCCCCTTTTATTACAATAAATTCAGAGGAAAATTTATCATATTCCGTGACAAGTTAAAAGCATAATGTTCTGGTTTTTTTTTGGTTAGACTTGATGAAATCCCGACGATCATAATTATTGTAATAATCCACTACTGATTTTACGAGATGCTGCATCAGATACAGATATTCCACCTCATATCATGAAAATTAAGTTTCATCCATGAAACATGTATTAAAGACATACTCTAATGTGTAGACGACCATATTGGCATAGTTGAATGAGATCCTTCTTCCTGAACCGTGGGTCCAGGGTTCGAGATCCAGCAGGGGAAAACTTTATGTGATTAGTACGAATGTTTGTACTCGAGTCATGTACTTTTTATATCTATATTAGTATCGCCCTCAGTCCATTGCACGGTCCCCATAATACAAGCATTCGTTAGTTTGTGACCGTATGGTATGACCGTGTATAAAGTAACCTCCTCCTTTTTGAAGTCGGTTCAAATTACAGTACCTTACATTGTGAACGGGGTTAAACGCACAGCACCGTAAAGTTATTGAATTAACTGCTCAATGATGCACCAGTTAATTATTATTACTTATTTAACTTTGCAAGTTCACTGTCACTCGTACACCAAAACAATTGCAAAAATCTATGGCAAAGTAACAGAAATGTAGGGTAGACGGTTGGGTCATGAAACCAAGCATTTTTTTTTAAATTTTTGACGGCTCTGGGTGCTAGCTTTTTGGAGCTTTGAAACCGAGCAACAACATACGGTATCACATGTTTACGATCACAACTTTTTTTCAAATAAATGGTAGTTTCCGAATTGGAAGTTTGAAGAATGCTTATAATTAATTTCATAAATGATTTGGAATGTGGACTCTTTAAACACAAGTAACTTCTTGCTTAAATGGAGACTCCAATATCTGTAGCTTTTAGTATCGTAAGTTGATGAAATAAACTGTTTTATATTAATTTATAAATGTAAAGATAAAATAATATTTAAAACATTGAAATTGGCTGTCGCTATTATTTTTGATATTCTACCGATGTAAGTGATACGGATTTGTGGTTTTTTTAGTGTTAGATATTATTAATAGGTTGGTATGTATCAGGCTGGTTGGTTCTATTATGATTTAAACTTCGACGGATCAGTTTCCCAACGTGTTAATTTTCAAATTATTATTCGTTTAGAAAATAAACACAAACAAGGAGTGTATAGCGCTTGGAATCGTTATTCTAAAATAGTTTCAAAACTTAGAAATCATAAAGTTGATACAATTATTTTCTTTGTAAGTTTAGGAATTCGAATTTCAAACAAGACTAATACAGGTATGGGTGTTATCTTATCGTGATATTTGTTATGTTAGGCTCGTAAGGGAGGGGAGGGGTTCGCAAAAAATCTCGAAATATCACGATGGGGGATGGTGTAGTGAGATATCACGAGTATTTATTTTTTCTTTGGACGCGCGATTTCTAACCTACCAGTATTAAATTATATTATACCTATTATCGGGGAGTGCCGGGGCGAGTAGGGACGAGTAAAGTCTAAAACCTCACCAGGTATCACCAGGTGGCATTAAAGTTGCCAAAACATCACCTGATTAGTGGAAGACTCCAAAATAAGTATGTATTGCTTCCCCGCAATAATATAGAAAATATTAAAAAATAAACAACTGTTGGTAATGATAATAAAGTCTCAATATAAATTAAACTGGATTAAAAAAAAACAATTCTGTTTTAAATAATAGTTGCCTACAACTTAATGTGTAAAACTTATGTAAAATTCAATAAACCTATTCAATCACAAGGTTAATAGTAAAAAGATTTTATAGATACGTATTTTTATGTTATCCAAATATTTGCGTGGTTGTAAATAATCTACCGTACAAACGCCCACGGCAATAGACAAATAAACAACTCCGGTTCGACTCAAAGGACCAAACTGTAAAGTAAACAGATCTATTTATAGCTTATCTAAGGACACAATCTTGGTCCTTACTTCACCAGTAACTAATGACGTGACGGATACCTATTTTTAACCGACTTCAAAAAGGAGGAGGTTCTCTATTCCGTGGTATTTATTTTTTATCAATTTATTTTTGGTATAGAAATCCTTAGACGTAAAAATAATACAGACTGTGTGTTGCGAACAACATTTGGAAGCACAGAAAACAAAGCTGATCTGTATAGTAGACGCAAATTCGCGTGTACATAGAGACGCAATTCGCGTGTACTATACCGAAAAAATCGGCTTTGTGTTTTGCTTCAAAATGTTGTTCGCAACACACCGCCTTTATTATTTCTACGTCTGAGGAGAAATATAAGTTGAAAACAATCTGTACTTTGGAATGGTATCCCCAAAACTGATTGTAATATGCAATTGTAACTTCAATTTGAAAGTAAAAGTTAGTTCGCTACACATTCCAATGACGTAGCGGTAGCACGTGCGGAGATTTGCGTTTCTTTCAGCTGGGTCACAAGCGTTCCGCTTATTTTAAACAATGACTTAATGGCAGGCGGAGAATGTGCAAAAATTGTCAGATAAGCCCAACTATAGGGTGCGAAAATGCGGGAAGCACCGCGCCATTGTCAAGTGCAAAATACGGGTAACACCGGGCCATTGTGGGGTGCAAAAATATGGGTAATTACGGACTATTATTGGGTGCCAATATCAGTTTAGAGGCTTACAATTGGGTGCGGGAATAGCTGAATATGGTATTGTATGCAAAACTGGGCGGATAATATTAACTGTTACGTAAGTAATTAATTTTAACAACTGTACTACTTAAATAAAACTTTGATTAAAACATGTCAAATAAATTCATTTTTAAATATTTTATTGGTTCCAATTAGTTACCATTATTATTTCGAATCCGTGCATTATGCCTAGTCCATAGGAAATATAAAAAAATATAAATTTCCCAACATTTATCACAACAACAAAAATAAGCTGTCAAAAGCTGTTATTGCGTCAATTGATATTTTTTTTTAAATAATATGGGGTAATACAGAGAGGCTGAACCACTGCTGTCATATTTATACTGCTACAGTCAACGATCGTGCTACTAAATTTATCCCTCGAAACTGGCCGGAAACATCTCTTTTTGTCTCGTCGATGGCTTTGTTTCGAGCATGACGAGAGGTTAATAAAAAAAAAACAAAGCACACAGGTACTTACAGCGTAATTATTGCCACATAAAAAAAAAATAACACCGGGACAAATCCAGATCACACAAGCGAGATTATTTCGGGGGAGAATGGAAAACGTTATCGGGTGTTCTATAGCACTATATTACTTGTCATATTGTAGCGTGGTGTGTTGCACTATGGGTACTTTCGACTAGAGATTTATCACAGGCGTGGGGTGTGCTCGTGGGCACACGTTTGAAGATACTGGGGGGAACTCGATACTGCGTGCGCGGGAGTTTATTTCTGGACGTGGGCCATGCGCGTGCGCCGCTTGAAGATTTATTTTCCTCCCGTCACGGTTTACTTTTGGACGTCGAAAGGTCATTGGACAGGTTGGGGTGTGATTGTTTTGCGATTATTGAAAATGCGCTCGAGTTTATGTGGTGTTCTAATCGATAAGATTACATATATATTCAGTTGCAGAACAGTATTAGCGTTCACCCAATCAGAGCCCCGAGTTTGAATTCTTTTGGCAGCGAACCGTTATATTTACAAGCGAGATTTCTCCACTTTAAATGGACAATTGAATGTTGGAAAAGGAAAAGGCTGGTCTTCGTAAATTGCTATATAAAAGAATAAATACATAGCTTATACACGCTACGTTTCGCTTGCGTAAAAAGCGAGCGATGTGTTCGCTCGCTTTGATCGAGCTATCCTTCATTAACTGGTGCCACTGTTCACACTGGCTAATAACTCAGGGAAATCGTATCGGGGAAATGCCCTTTCATTTGTAAATGTAATTTTCGTGAAGTCTGAATGACATCATTCTTTGTTTGAGATGTCAGAGCAAGTTCTCTTTGTACTGTTCTTTTTTTGTAACTCTTTGTACTAAGTACTGCAACTTTGTTGTAAGTAGGTTTGACGACCTGATTAGCTATGTTGGTGTGACCCTGCCTTCTGCACCAACGGTCCCAGGTTCGATTTTAGTAGGGGACAAACTTTGTGTGATGAGCGCCAATTTTTTTACCCGAGTTATGTATATTTAATATCTATATAAGTATTATATACTAGGTTCGCCCCCAGTCCATTGTACGGTACCTATAATACAAGCGCTGCGTTTTGTGAGACCGCATATTTGGTGTGTTCGTCTGGCGATATTTTTATATATACATTTTTTATTCGACCGTTCTTGCAGCGGAAATCTTATTTTAACCATGCGCCCACATAATATTATATTACAGTTTTAGCGAGCAATAAATATTTTTTGATCTTATTTAAGCAAATATAAGATAATAAGGTTAATGAACCTTTTCTGGAAATCCCACGTTGTAGGCAAGAATATACGTCCTTTTATTTTCTTTTTGTTTATTGTAAGGGTCGACAACACCCGTTGCAACGGGAAAAGGGTTGTTCTGAGTTTGACTATTTAATCTTTATAGGACAGGATATCTGTACACAAAATTGACTTGTGATTGCATCATCATCGTAATTATCACTCTTGACAGTTTACAAAAAAATAAACATTAAGAAACAATTGCTCTTCCATTGCGAGCCAATTTCGTTTCCAGACGCGGGGCCTAGATTATTTAATCTATTAAAATCAAATCATTTATTTCGTATAGGCCTACGGGGGCACTTACAAATTGTCAGTATAATGTTTTTTTTTTAACTCGACGACCGGATCGGAACGCGACCTCAACTGAGAAGATCGGGCGAGACACTCAGCGGGCTTGTCATTAAAAAAAAAATAACTAAGTATTTTGTTTAACACTCTTTTTTTTTAGTATACTTTTGGATTAAAAAATATCATGATAAACAGTGTCTTATTTATTTTTTTGGAAAACGTAACTTAAGCCTCAGACATTTCCCTATTGTACGAAAAAAAGCAATGGAATTAGCATAACTCTCGTGCGAATCGTCGACTAACATTATATTTGACGTCATAAAAAGCCGCCTTTACGACTCCAACAAGTTGATCCTATTAAAATAAATTTCATGTAAACCACACAGTGCGTGAATACGGATTAGGTCCCAGAGAGTCGTTTAACGTAGTTGGAATATATTATTCAGGATTTGGCGAATAAATTTTCGCAGTTTTAAAACCCGCAGTCCCAGGGCTTGAGGAGTCGGGGACCCTGTACACCGGCATTTACTTACCTACTTTAAATAGACATATTGAATTAAGGCTTATTTTACTGCTATTCGATATATATATATATATATAGTCCTGGTACGTGCAAACTTTGTGTGATAAGCACAAAAGTTTGTATCCGAGTCATGGATGTTTAATATTTACATAAGTATTATGTACATGCTGGGATCGCCCCCAGTCCATTCTACAGTACCATTGAAATTCAAAAACATCCTAATTTCAAAAGGGAAGATGGCTGGGTGCTACCACCGTCTTGGGATCCAATAATAAATATAATTAAATACAAAACCAAGCGCATCCTTGCAAGACCTAAAGACACTGTGAGCGCTTTCTGCATAGATCGGACCGCAAAAAACAACTATGAGGGTACCCCATTTCTAACTTTGACACTAGGACGTTAAACACCTCAGTCCTCCCGTGACCATGGTTGCTGTAAAGCGGCAGAAACGTCAGGAATGTAAAAACATAAAACAAAACGCGATAAAATCCGTAAAATAAGTTTTATTTCAACAATAGCAGCGTTGCTTAGTAACCGTACAGTTGGTGTGTTGTTTGTCGATGTTATTATTATTACATGAGTTTATAAACGTATGTGTACTTCAAGAAAAAATCAGCTACAGTAGTATATAGCAACACATAACTTTAGTAATATATTTATTCATATTTTTTTTTGTCTATGTAGTTATTTGTTTTTAATTTGCGTCACATGCCATTTTAATTATAAATTTAGAATTACATTTAGCATACTGGTGTTTTGGCGTAAGCTGTAAGCTACATTGTTTATAATTGAATCAATAAATGCTGAACAGAAAATGTGTGGTGAGCGGTGAGCTTCACCAAAGCTGTACGGTTTCTCAAAATCTAAGCTACTACATAATATGTATAATGATGAGTGATGTCAATACCCGAATTAGCAAAATCAACTCCCGGGAGGGGGGGGGGGGAGCAATAGCACCCAGGGCATGGTCGACCTTACAAGGGACAAAGCACAAATAAAAAAACGCAAAGTCATGTATGTATTGTCACAGATTTCATTACCTCGACCTTGTCCTATTTGCGCTGGCACCAAAACCGGGATCTTAACATTAAATAAACACTTACAAATTTGATTTAAACCCATCCTTTCTCCGCCTTGTTTACATACAATGTTTTATTTTAGGACGGGAATGTTTTATTCGTGCAGAATAAGACGCAATAAGATGGTCTTTGTGTGTTGATGCGACTAGAGAGTTCGTGCAAAAAAAATAAATGACTTTTTTTTAGATAAATGATGGCCACGTTCTTAAAATGTCCGAGGGATTAGCTAGCTATTATTAGCTCGTGGATTTGTTAATATTGTTTTGCTTCGTGGAGCGGGTGTTTGAAGGTTATACGTTCGTAAGTTAGGTTAGGGTTATAACTTAGGTTTCACGTTTTAGGGCTTCACAAATCCACCTTCAAAAAATATTTTCAACTCAACAAAGGTCACGAATTAATTTACGTAACAAAAAGGCCATATATTTATGAGTGGGGACACTTAAGACAGTTCCTCTCAAAACAAATTATGCTAATTACAGGAGAGAAAAAACATTACGGAGGGCCATTATGAGACCGAAGAAAGCTAGAAAAGAGACGAGAACCCGAATTAAAGAAACAAGTTTACTGATTTTAATAAACAATGGCCGAAATGGGAGCAGTTTAACAAATTATATATTTTGTGTACATTTATCGTTTCTTTGGCGGGTAATCGGTCTGTTTCTTATTAGGATCATTATTGTTTCGTCATGCCACACTATTTTATACTAACATAATATAAAGTATAACTTCGACAGAAGGACCAATCAGTCACGCCGCTTCGATGCCAGGAACCAACGACACATAATGTTATACTATCAGGAGATAGCTATGAAAAAGTCGTAGCCAAACTTAGTCAAATTACCCGATAAAGTGTTCGGTCGGACTTTTGATGGGTGACCGATTTAAAGCATCTGCTCTTACGTGCTTCGGAGGGCACGTTAAGCTGGCGGTCTTGGTTATTACAGAATCATCTTTGTGAGTCGTTACCGGCAGTCAGAAGCCTGGCAATAGGTGTCGGATGTCGGCGCCGAGGCTCTATCTATCAACCTTGTATTGGGAGGTTGATGGATAGAGCGTCCGTCATAGCACTTAACCATATGCCACTAGCTGGTTCATCAATCTGGCCGTAACCCATAGCCTGCTCCATGGTTCTCACATACCTATAACAGTGTATCTACTATTCAATAATGCCATCGAGATTCTTGCCCGTTCTTCTCCATAGAATCAACATTTCGAATACCTAGGTGATTAATTCATAGCTCATTATAGTATTCGATACATAGTCGCGTAATAGTTTACTTAAAAAAAATATGCCGATTCTGTTTCAATCAAAACCTATTCCAATATTATTCACTCAGTAAATAAGCGCTTTCTCAGTAAAACAGAAAACAATTCAGCATTACTATGCATTGACATCTTTCAATCTAAACGGAACGTTTCAGATGTTTCTTTATACACAAAAAGTAGTACGAAATGGCAGATTGCGAATTGGAAACGGACCCGCGCAAACTCTTTGTTCAATTCTTTTGAGAAAGTGGAATTGCCGCTAAGGTTTTGTAAATGAGGTGCCGTTGGAGCTGTCTGCATCAGGGAATGAGGGTAGGCGCTTTACACTTCAAAGAACTTTGGCGATGGTAATTGCGGGAACGAAATTAAAATGTATGATAATGTGAATAAGTGGTATAAGGAAGAGAAAAAGTGTCATATTCATTTCTTATTTACGCGAATACTACACATTGAAATAAAACTAATTTTAAGCATTTTATCCTCTGGCCTGACCTCAAGACACTTTCTGCGTAGATCCGACCGCTAACAACTAAATATGAGGGTACTGTAATTCTAACTATGACACCAGGATGTCTCACACCTACGTCCTACCGAGACCATGGTTGCTGTAAAGCACCCAAAACAACCATTAAGTTTAAAAAACAAGGTGATAAAATATATTGATCTCGAAAACGTCTTGACCTTTCATATCTATTTCCATTTATGATCGATCCTTAGTAACTCACTACTAGTAAGTATACGACTGCAATGAATAGATTGATTTTATTTTTGATCGGGCTAGATGAGCGCCGCTGAAGTACAATTCACGGATTTTGCACTAATGTCGAGATGCCCGGTGCCTTTTTAAATCAGAGTATGCAGGGAAAATTTTCTTAAAGCAATCCAAGACCGCATAAAATATTCCAGAATGGGTTCCCTGATATAAGTGCGTGCTATGTTCTTGGCGTAGGCAATACTGTTATGAAAAACATGACTACGGGGTAGTCACGTTCGCGAATGAAATCGCGGGATGGAAGGTGCAGACGGACAACAAATCAGCAGATCAATTTCAACGATTAATTTAATTTGAACACATGTTTTTGGGATATATGTGTGTAGGTAGTCGTGAGAGTCAGGAGGCTTCTGATAAAAAGTCATGCGGATGATTACAGCATTATACTTAGCTGAAACCTATTAGGCTTATAACAACATTACTATTCGTTTTTTTTTTTTGTAAAAAAGTATTATTTTGTTGTAAAAAAATTGTTGCCAAAAACAGTTTTTTTTGGTTTCAGTTTTTTATCAGAGAATCTGCAAAACGTTGACAGAAAGATTATACCACACGATTTGGGTGATACTGGGACCACCGCCAGTCCGTTGCCCAGTACCCATAATACAAGCGATGCACATTTGAGACCAACCGAAGCCTTCCAACCATGTAGGTCGCGTCGCGTCGCGATAGGACAACGGCATTCATTTAGTTGCTTAATTTTTTTTGCGATTGCTACGAATCGCGTCGAGACAAAAAATTGCCCGTCTACAACAGAAGCGTGACTAAAACGGCGGAGCGTTGCGATCTATCACGCGAAAAAAAAATGGAGGGGAACTGGCACGGCGAATGCTAAAGTTCACGTTATTGTCGCAGTGAGTAATTTCACATTCAGAGATACGTATGTATGTTCTTTAATCTTGCTGAATGACGGCGAAATCACTTAGGATGCGATGTTTCCCGAATACGAATTATTGTCAGTTCACCCGATTGTTTTTATTGTGAGTATTCGAGAATCAGAGCGAAGGGGAACATTCCGCTTAAAACGGTAATAAACTCAGAACGTGACAGGAAGGTGTGCTTGACTTTTTTTTGTGACACACACCTGCTTATTATAGCGAGCTATATTAACTTAGGGAGTAAGGGAAGAACAGAGCCGAACATCTATTCGACCCAAGCCAACCCTTCGTGCACGCGTTAGTGGTTCGACAGAATAGCTGGCGACAGTGGCCTAGGCCACCGTGGTGGTCCCTGCAAGACAACAGAAGAGGCCCATCGGCGGGATAACCATCAACCTAGCCGGGAAACCGACAGGAAGAGGTATCAGTGACCTTGGGGCCCAAATAGCCCTTAAATGATCTGGTGCAAAAGGCAAGGGGAAAGCACTACACTAATATCCCAAGAAAACCATATGTAGAAATGTCCAATGGAGACAAATCATATATTGTACGAGGGAATGTCAAAGAAGAAGATATTTACTTAAAGCAGTGACCGTGATTTCGTACGTCTTGAATTTAGTTTTGATGGCACAATTATTTCTAATCTGTCAGTTTGTATACTTATATTAAATAAAATACAACCGAATTGAGAACCTCCTCCTTTTTGAAGTCGGTTAATGATTGTTTTTTATAGAAAGTGTTGAGACATTGTAGTTTATAATTTTTTTAGAATTGTTTGCCAATCAGCAGCAACAAATTGTGGCTTTGCTTCGTCACAAATTCCTATAAATAATACTGCAAAGTAATATTTACAATTAACATAATTAAATAACTATAATTGTACAACGCAAAATATACGTCCGTAGCCCAAACACAAGCTAATAAGAAAACCAAACGTAGTAGAAATAAAGTATGAACACCATATGGAGTGGAGCTACGGGATCCCAAACCCTTCAAACATTTATATACCGTGACCTTGACACGGCTCGCATTCCGCGCTATAGAGTATGGTGCTTTCCTTTAAAGGTAGAGCCACATCCCAACACAAAGCGAGTAGATAACTCAGCGTGTCCGAATTACGTAAATGTGAGTGCTCTATGACGACTAGTAGAGAACCTCTCTACTGAACCTCATAGAGCACAACGGAATATTTGTAAAAAAAAATTGTACCTACTATTTTGAACACAGCTATGTTTAATGGCTTGTGCATACAACGCACAGCGCACTCAAGCAATTGGTTGCGAGTTCGATTTCCACCTGGGTGAATTTCGTATATATTAATTGGATCGTTTCGGACCCCCCCCCCCAGTTTTTAGGACCGTATCCATAATACATCGCTTAGTTTGCGACCATACTGTTGGTGGTATATGATCGTCAGTTTGATATAAGTATATGTCAATAATATCAGTATCAATTACCACATTATAGTATAAGCAAAAGACGAATAATAAAAAACAAAAGATACCATACCGGTACCTCGGTATTTGGTACCGGTAACTCAAGGTAAAGGTACCCTGTCTTACCGTTGAGTGTGAATGTGTCTCCACCCTAATATGTTGTGAGAAAACAGAGCCAACATACTTTTATTTATTTGTAATATGGTCCCAGGTTTTGCGAGCTATGGGATTCTCGCTTGGAAATTAAAAACTTTATAAAAGGATATTGTTTTCATAGTTTCAACGATAGATACTTAGCCCCAAATTTATAGAAGTTATATAATGATATCAAACGTCATATAGTACTGCGCACAAGAGTTTTGCTTTGCGCAAGCTTTGCTTTGATTAAGTTATATAACGTCTATAAATTTGGGAGTAAATCTCTTTGGCGTATAATTAACAATGAAGTCTACATTAAAAAACGCGCGAGCAAGGAATTACCATTATAAAATTTCCACAAACAAATTGACATTCACAATACGACATTGCGACGCAAATTAAAAAGTAATTACCTTACCTATTTCAAATTAACAAACTTCAAAAATAAATTAAGAAAAAAACACCGCACACCATTCAAACCCTTGAGCTAACCACAATAGAACCTTCATAGGATAAATTTTAAGGTTTACGAACAGCAAAAATAATTTTGTCAGTCGTTACGTGCGTTTCGTAATTAGCATACATGTATTAGGGCCTTTGCGAACAAGAATTTACAAAGTTTTCGCTTCGGTAACAAGTTGGCCGAAGAAATGTAATGTGAGTTTATTAATTTCAGACATCGTGTGTGTGTAGATTGCAATCCGGAAGACTGGATCCGGTGTTCCGGTGGATCCGACATGCCTAAACGCTTAATGGATCCGGTTAATGACACATTTTTGAGCAGTACATTGTCATGGGTATGTGAAAACAATACAGGAACGGCGAGGTAGGCTTGAGTAGCTGGTCAAAAAAGTACTAACTCTAAGTATATAATTATGAATTTACGTTAAAATTGCAAAACTTTACATCCCACTAATATAATAAATGTGAAAGTTTGAATGGATGGATGTTTGTTACTCAATCGCGCCAGAACGGCTGAATGGATGTGGATGAAATTTAGCGCAGAGATAGATTATAGTCTGGAATAGCACATAGGCTACTTTTTAGCCCGGTAAAAGGTATGGTTCCCGTGGGATAGATATGTCTTAATTTTTCATAGTGCAAAGGATCGACATGATTTTTTGCATAGGTAGTGGTAGTTTAGGGGTCAGAAAATGACATAGGCTAATTTAATACCCGAAAGATGCACGGTTCCTATGGGATAGCATACAGGAATCGTGTTTTTTTTAAACTTAACTTTTTAATCGCGGGTAACACCGCAGGGTGCAGCTAGTATTCCTTAAATTAAGCAGGACTGCGGTCCACTTTTCAATGTGTTCAGGTTACAAAGGTTAGGGTTCTCCCAAACTCAGCTTCTTTATGCCGCCATTGTGGTGAGAGCTAACGACCCATAACTACTTGTTTTACCAAATTATTTGAGTCCAACACACTTTTGTTAATGGCTTGGGTCATTTAATACCCTTTAATGGTGAACGACATTAAAATACCTTTAAATAACTTTAAGTCACGGTTTAACTCTAAACCAGAATCGGAATTGTGTGGCGTCGCATTAAAATATCACCACTATTACATAAGTAATAGAGTACATATTCAATATAAAAAAAGCTCGTGTCAGTTAAACCATTTATAACTCACGAACGGGGGGCCGATTATTATGATCCTTGATTTGATTGAATTAGTCTCCGCTCCGAATACCTAGCAGAATAATGATTAAAATAATGGAAAAATTCACAAGAAAATAAGATAATTTATTTTCTCATACATTTGATTCTGAGGCCGTACGAAGTTTGCCGGGACAGCTAACATATTGAACCGACTTCTTTTATCGAACGGGGGGCCGATTATTATGATCCTTGATTTGATTGAATTAGTCTCCGCTCCGAATACCTAGCAGAATAACTATTGAAAAATTCACAAAAAATAAGATAATTTATTTTCTCATACATTTGATTCTGAGGCCGTACGAAGTTTGCCGGGACAGCTAACATATTGAACCGACTTCTTTTATAGCTTCATATCTATTTTTTCCGATATACTTCTTCATCAGAACAATAAAACCTAGCACTAAATAACAATAGCCAATGTTTTTCTTTCATTCTGAACCCAACTCAGCGAGATCTTATTTATTTGTCTTACACTGAACAAACCTTAATTCATCTCATGTCTCGTTATCGTCGGCTTAGTCGATGGACACATATGTGTAATATTAACGCTATCGTTATCTAATTGCTTATTAGTTACAAAAATATCTTTAAATCTTCCAAATATCTATCTTTCCACAAAAATATCTGTCTAGTTAATATGGAGTGATTATATAAGTTGTAACAATAATAGCGTAAAATATTTTATTACGGCCAACCAACGGAAAGTAGATTCTACGTATAGATAATATTCCCAAAAAATAAATCAAATTATGAGACATAAAAAAAAATTACATCCTGTACTGAGCGCATGGCCAAACGCTACTGGTTCGCCTAGGTGAAAAAAATAAACATAAATTACCCAATAATTTTAAACATCATCGTGATCCATATAACTTACTGATTTATCTGTTAAAATAGTTTAATATCTATATAAGTACTATTTACTAAGTTCGCCCTCAGTCCATTGTACGGTACCCATAATACAAGCTTTGGTTTTTTTTTATGTACGTAGGCATTCTTAACATATGTAAAAACCTCTTCATTGTTAAAATACTTTAAACTAAAAAAGAATTTGAATATAAATTAGGTCCTACACCGGGAAAGGTTATAAATATTTATTTTCATTAAGAACTCCTGAAATTAATGTAAAATACTAGAATATCTAAATTCCGCGTACCGACAAAACTCAGACATTTCTCGGTAATGTATACCTAGTTGGTGTATTGTACAAAATAAGATTGTTTTGTTAAGTAAACTATCCGTGCGAGGAAAGAGATTTATTGTCGGTAAATTGGCTTTCTCATTGCTCGCCGTGTAGTCCACCACACACTGGGATCGCGTGGTTTTATTTATTTTTCGATGAAATATGCGAATGGAGAATATTCTAGAAATATTGTTGAGATATATACACAATATGTAAGGGCTTGTTCAGTGATGTTACATTAAGATGTAGATACAATATTCGTTCTGCAACATATGTCATTTCAATTTGACGGCCTGATTAGCGCAGTTGGTAGTGACCCTGCTTTCTGTGCCGAGGATCCCGGGTTGGAATACTGGTTGAGACAAACTGTGTGTAATGAGCACGAATGTTTTCTACCCGACGAAATGTCAAAAAAGAAAAACTTACACGTCATTTACAGACTTAAGAGAGCAGAGGCCGCGGCCGGTATCATTATTTTAAATCATTCGAAATCAAAACAGATTCAAAAACATTTGGCGTGGGGAGTCGCTTCCGACGAGCTGATAAAAGACAATTTTAAATAGCAGTCAAAAGATGGTCCGATAACTTTCGATCGAGGAAATATTGTACGATTTAGCCCCACTGGACACTGCTATTAAATAATAAAGTACATATCTAGCTATAAGTAAACCAATTTCACCCAGAATAAAACAATGACATAACAACCACTCAAATCTAAAGACCCCGCCAACACCTAACGTCTGTTAAAGAGGCAGTACACGTTGGGCGCTTTGGAAACGCGTGTTTTAAGAACCACGAGGTTCTTTATAGGTATACACACGCAAAAGCTCGACTCTAGCCAAGCTCGAGCCAAACGCGCATTGACAGATTTTGGTTAGAAACCGCGATGGGCATCGCTTCCATAGATACAGTACCCGGCCATACAGTATTCGGATACCCATAGGTACAGTATTGGGGTAGAGTGGACGCTTCACTTACACGTCCATTTCCAAACTGACCTAGGGCGGACGATTTACTGACACTCGTCGAACGCTGAGCTGAACGCGCGGTGTGTACGCTGCTACCGCGCGCTCAACCCAACGCCTAGTGTGTACAAGCTCAAAGGGTTACACGGAACGTTTACCATTACATTATATGACACGTGAACCATTCCAACGGCTTATTCCGTACCACAGCGGTTGGTTTCATCCTGTTCGTGTTATGATAAATTGGTTTCGCCTGATAGAAACGTTTCAGGGTGGGGTTAGAGTAATTGGAGGCTGTAGGTAAGCGTTGGTTATGAAGGATTTACTTGCGATGTTTTCTTTTAGAAATATGTTATGTATTAAATCTGATTATCTCAGAGGGTATTGGCCCAGTCTTCTGAGATGATCCCGGGTTGGTTTCATGGTAGGGACACACTTTGTGTAATGAGCAGTGAGCACGAATGTTTGTACCAGTGTTCTGGATGTTTAGTATCTATAAAAGTATTTTATACTAAGATCGCGCCCAGTCCATTGTACGGTACCCATAATACAAGCGTTGCTTAGTGTGGGACCGTACAGTAGGTGTGTTGCTCTGATGATATTGTTATTATGAATTGTAAACAAAACAAAATATATATTAAGGTTTACTTTATGTTAGGGTTACCATACTACTAAAGAGACAATACCACGAAAAAAAAGTCAGTTAACACGACGAAGATTCATTAATCAAGAAATTTTGGGCCACTTATTAGTTAACCTATACCAACTAATAAGTTTAAATCGTGGATATCACAAGGTAAACAGGATAAAGTTATCCGTGATCAAGCTAGGTTAATTGCAATAGAAGTGCTTGTTTAAACGGTGTGCTCTGAGACAGTTCAAGCTCAGTGCCTCTGTAATTTGAACTAGGACTCGCGATTATAAGCGTTGGTGCAAGTTGAAGGGAGAACCTTAAATCTATACTATCTATACTAATATTATAAATGTGAAAGTTTGGATGGATGGATAGATGGATGGATGTTTGTTACTCTTTCACGCCCGAACGGCTGAACGGATCTGGATGAAATTTGGCACAGAGATAGATTATAGTCTGGAATAGCACATAGGCTACTTTTTATCCCGGTAAAATTTATGGTTCCCGTGGGATAGATGTTTTCATTTTTCATACTTTTTGTCGCGGGTAACACCGCCGGGCGCAGCTAGTTAATAAATAGTTCAGGATCAGTAATCAGCCAAAATCAGCAATTGTTAATAATGAGTTTAAGAGCGTAGTAGAAGTAGTATATGTCAGGCGTCCATCCCTCGTCGATCGTACCGCGATAAATAACTACGGCACACTGTACCCCGGCGGTTGGAGCCGCAATGCTTGCAAGAGATAGAGGTTCGCGATAAAAAGAGAAGCGCATATTCACGTAATAATATTTCTTTAAACGCATAATGTGCAGCGTCGCTCACCGCTGATGTGCACTTTATTGCTTTGTAACAAGAGTCGCGTGTCATTTAATTGTCTTGGGGAAATTAAACATCTGTTCGTAAGATTTATTAGATAATCTGTGGTATGGCCCCCAGAACGCTCCTACCGGTAAAACTATAACCAAAAAAACATCCAAATAACTCCTGTTAACTCTATAAAATATTATACACTATTTCTGTTATAACTAAGCAATTAATGTTCACTGAATTTAATGTCACTCACAAAATATTACCAAATTCTTACCTATATAGCTTTTACCTTGAACCGTTATCCGACATGGCAAAGTTTGAAACTCAAGTGTCAGTGAACCGTGCCTCGGAGACCTGAGTCCGTCACTACGGTTTTAATAAAGCTTAAACTAGATTACGAGAGCTTCTGTGAAATAAATTTACGTTTTATAAACGATACTGAAGCGAGATGCCGGCTAGACATTTAATGCGTAGCTTGACTAATATACGCATAAAATTGTAATAATAATAATATCGCCAGATTGACACACACACACACACACACTAAATATGTCGGCTGTACGGTCCCACACTAAGCAACGCTTGTATAATCGGTACTGTGGTATAGACTGGGGGCGAACTCAGTATATAGTATATATAGTACTTATATAGATATATTAAACATCCGTAGCTCGGGTACAAACATTCGTGCTCATCACACAAAGTTTGTCTCTACTAGAATTCGAGCCCGGGAACGTCGGCACAGAAAGCATGGTCTCTACCAACTGAGCTAATCAGGTCGTTCTTTTTTATAATAAGCATCGTTACATATATCATTTCATATATTGGAGAGAAATGTGCCCGGTACAAAGGCGTAGGCTCGCCCCCCTATTACCATGGGATCAAATACCATCGGCGAAATTATGGGTGCACTATAGAGCACGTCTGCCCATCCCTTTGGGGATCACAGGCTTGATGGTGTATGTAAGTATCTTAACCATTTTAATTATTTTGCTTTATATGCGTCTGCTTGTGATTAACTTCAACAGTAATTTTTCACACAAACAAATAGTCAACAATTATTGATTTCTTATATTTACGCGAATATGTACTACACATTGAAATAAAACTAATCTTACGGATTTTGTAAAATTACTGCGATAAATTATATAAAAAATAAACGCGATCAAAAAAAACAAAAAGAAAAATAGTGCCTAATATTCTAACATTTCTGAGAATCGCACACAATTTCTGGACACATAGTCGGGACGCTTCGCTTAATGAACCTCGGACCTCTTAAATAACGTATGCTATGTAGGTACGAACGCTACATTTTCAGACAACATTTAATTAAATTTCCCGCTTGGTCCACAGATCATGTTGAAGAAACCAGTACAGCATATAAGAGTAGAAGAACCTTCTGGGATCGAAGTATCACATGAATAAACCATCAGCTAACCATGACGTTAAACCCAACGTCCCCACGACGGCATTAGCTTACAAAACCACTCTGCTTATAATTAATCTCGTGTCGTTCTTGTCATTTCTCACTTCTCACTTAATTACATCGCAAATGCGGTGAAACAATTTCTATACAGGCATAGTGTAAGGGGCATGGAAACGAAAATATAGGGTAAATGTTCTGCACTCTCCTTGTTCTCCTAGAGACGCGCTAAAGAGTATCCCACAATTTTAATAGACGTTTTATAACATTATCAAACGTCATATAGTACTGCGCAAAACGTCTATAAATTTGGGGGTATAAGTATTAAGGCGGCTAATAACGAAGATGCTTCACAATTCAACAATAAATATATACCAAACTCATATTCTCGTGTATTAAACATCACACGACGATTCCCGGCATCAGCCCTTCTTGGATAACAAATTCAATATTTCCAGCCCATTGCACCGAACACGGCGGTATCGTAAAGTGACAGAATAACGCCGAACGATATACATAAGAATCCGAAGTGGGTTCCCTCATCTTGTCAAAGGCTTAGGGTGCTATTTCGTAGACGCGTGCAATAGCGTACTGAAATGAGAGTCGTTTTATAGAACGACCACATACATATTATGTCTGTTGAAAAAATGTGAAGCTGGAGTCTATTGGGAATACAATATTATCACATATCTATAACATAGATCTAGGGTTATATAAATATATGACCATGAACGGAATGTTGAAAACTACAATCACACAAAATAATTTTTCTATATTAAATTATCATACAAAATTCCCCCTGATTCTCCACTCCTCCTCCTCCTAGGTCCTCTATTTGTCATATGATGATGTAGATTTTATTACCATATGCTCTCTATATAAACTGTGATTATATTCAGTGTGTACATTAAAGTATTATTTACCTTTGTCAGAATAAAATCTAGGTTTTACAAATCGCTGCTGCTGTTACAGCAGCTGAAACGTCGGGAAGGTAAAATACACAATATAAACGCGATAAAATCCTTAAAACTAGTTTTATTTCAATGTGTAGTATTCGCGTAAATATAAGAAATCAATATGTGAGCCAACCTTTGTTTATACTCAGTGAGCCCAAAGTGGAGTATGTTACAACATATAGTTAAGCAACGAATGACTCGGCCGTTTGTAGAATCCCTTTTGCAGCAATACAATAAACTGCCGATATAAACATTCTGTTTCCTTTTAATCCAAAGATCAGTGTGTTTTCAGTGCGTGTCAAATTCCACATATCTGAGGATCGATGCCCTTTTAAATTTAGGAAACGTGTCAGGGCGTAATGACGATTAAATGTTGCAGTCAATTTGAAATATCGGACGGTATGTTAATTTTCTAGTTATCATTACTGCAACGTGAAGAAAGAAAAGACAAAAAGGGTTTTTTATAATAAAAAAGTAATTATAAAACGATTCCAAAAATCCTAGACAATTAAGAATCTAGAAATATTTTTTTATTGTTTGGAGTCAGTGTCAATCCAAGTAAAGTAAAGTAAAGTTTATTTCTGTTTAAGCATTACACATGGCAGTTAAGTAGCGGATCCAAACTAGGCGGAAGCCTGTATCTTCAATATCTCATGTAAGTACTCCTATGTTAGTGAGAAAGATTTAGGTAAGCTGGAAAAGCAATTAATTCTTTTTCAAAGTGGCAATATTTACATCTTATATTTGCAACAATATGGCGGGTAAAAGGCGGACGATACGAGGGAACGGGGTACGGCTTAATGCTGCTTTATGACTGTGCCTGATGCGTTTTTTATGTCACCTAGTTCCGATATAAGATGTCAATATCAACTACAATATTGGGATGTAAGGAAGGGAAAAACTACCAAAGATAATCGAATTACAACCGAGTTATTTTTGGTAATAAAAAAAAACATTAGTTACCCGGGATCGCTTTCAATCGAATTATCTTTATTTATTTTTTTGTGATTTTTTCCATGTCTTAATAGTTATTCTGCTATTCGGGGCGGAGACAAATTCAAAAATCTAAAATCATCAGAATTGGCCCACTCTTTATTGGGATCAAAACCGTGTAACTAACTATAATTTATCTTATCTATATATATAGTTAGAGTTATTTTTTGAAAACGATTACCAATTCAATTACACATCAAAATATTTTTGCAAGCAGTGTAAACGTAACTTTAAAGCCTTAATGAGAAAAGTCTAAGCGCACGAGTAAGTACAGATAAAATTTAATTAAGTCCCTGTCAACGGCATCCCAATATTGCGAACACCTCGGGCCCCTGTTTATTAAGCCTTTAGATAAAAGTTCTCCTTTGATACTATTGTCTAGCAAACTCATAGGTCGTCGTCTCCTCCGCACCCTTTCGAACGCATGAAGGATTCATGATGTGAATTCTTACGAAATATTTTCTACGAATTTTAGACGTATAGCTTTATGACGTCATAAATGGTAATAAGGCCTCAGCCTCGAATTTAGCGGGCAGGGGGAAGCGGGGGCGGCGGCGCGGGAGCGGGGCTCGTTGGCCGCCCTGCGCCGCTGCCACGCCGCTGTTTTTGAGAACCGGTCCATTTGATTTTACGCATAAGATCCTGATGCCGCTCCCGCGCCGCCGCCGCCGCCGCCTCGCTGCCCGCTAAATTTGAGGCCGAGGCCTTAGATGGCTTGTCTCGTCAAAAGGTCGATGTACAGAAATACAAAAGATACATGCTAGTACAGTAACAATGCATACGAACCTATGAACCTAGATTGTCTTTTGTCGAACTGCTAATGATGACCAAGCCTGCCCAGCCATTCCTACATCGTTCTCACATACCCATAACAATGTAGTACAATGAAAAATGTATAAGACCCTTTAAAAAAAGAGCAACCATGGAGTTTCTTGTGCGTTCTACGCCATAGGACTGGCATTCTGAATGGGTAGCAAAGTCGTACCTCAGCATTTTATGCATTTTTTGACGATTCATAAAAATATTCTGATACGATTAAAATCTTCACCATTAACATCGATTGTTCAATTCAATTAAGATTGGATAGTCGATTATATCGGAACGATGAACGACTTTAACAATTACCAGCTGCTAGTAAAGCCTGCGAAGCGATTTTATGACGTCATAAAGCTATATTCGAGGGCCTTTAATAACTTGGTAACCCTATTATTATTAGATTTCCTATATTAGGTACTAGATCTGCCCGCAACTGCGGGAAAACGGTTTTAATTGTAGAAATAAAACGTGTTGTAGATATATTGATTTGTTATATATTTACGCGAATACTACACATTGAAATAAAACTATTTTTGCGGATTTTGCTAACTAAATATGAGGGTTCCCCAGTACCCCAAACTATGGCACTAAGACGTCAAACACCGCAGTCCTCCTGTGATCATGGTTGTTGGAACGCAGGCGAAACATCGGGAACGTAAAAAAAAAAACATAAAATAAAGGCCATAAAAACAGCTAAATTAATTTTATTTCAATGTGTTGTAGAAAAGGTTTGAAAACAACTTCTAGTTCTTGAAAAAATGTATAAGGCTGAGATTTGGAATATTCTAGATTCAAATTACTAACGAATAATAAACTTTGCCAACCTAATAATAATAATATCAGCCCCATTAATGTACCACTGTGGGGCACGGGCCTCCCCTCAATGCGAGGGGGATTAGGCCATAGTCTACCACGCTGATCCAGTGCGGCTTAGCGGACTTCACACGTATTTCGAGCGGTCCTCTTAGACATGCAGGATTCCTCAAGTGATAAAACACGATTGAAAATAAGATTCGCACATCACATCCAAAAATCCTAGCGACGCAAGCCGGGGTTTGAACCTATGACTCTCGTTTCCAAAGCAAGTGTTCTACACTAGGCTATCACTGCTTTTACCATCCAAATGATATTTGATCTTAAAGTGATAAAGGAATTTAATGTTATCACTTCGAACAGATGCACAGCTTCCCATCAGTTTGGTTGGGCTACAGTTAATAACAAAGGCTGTTATCACAATAAACATAACATGACAAAGTGTTGTATGTTTATTTATACAAAGCACTTTACATTGCGATACGATGTTTATATAACACCAACAACCAGTTACTGAGATGATGGCTGGGACAGACTAACAAACACGCCAGTGACATTTTTATTATTATATAAATCACATTATATTTAAAGTTGAATATTGACAATTAAAGTTAACATATTGATTTCTTATATTTACGCGAATACTACACATTGAAATAAAACTATTTTTTAAGGATTTTATCGCCGCGATGCGATGCGATGCGATAAAATCCTTAAAAAAATGTTTTATTTCAATTAAAGTTAAAGTAAATATGAAAACAAACTATGTACCAAAAAGACCTTGTCCGCGTGGAATGGTGGTGTATGCTGTTTGCGTTTCCTCGCCATGATCTTATATTAGGAGTTCCGCATTTTCCGTTTCAGCTACGGAACCCCAGAGTATGTTACGGGCTCTTACCTTTTCTAATATCCAATTAAGTAAAACTACCTATCTCATTAGCCACGCGATAAAGACTATGTAAGCTAGACTATGCCGTATATTTTCTAAATAAATTACTAATTAACCAACTTAATCTCATTAGCTATACAATGCGCCTATTCTATCCGCTAAATTATCTTGAAGGAGATACTTCTAAAGTTAATTTAGTACCTATCCTAAAATAAAGAGTCTAGATATGTTCCAAACGAAGTCTTGAAATTTTCATTTGAAATATATATCTAGACACTAACAAAAGTAATCTGTAAATGTTGGAACCATGTATCCATTAACTTATAATTATATACTTAAGTTAGTACTTTTATGACCAGCTGCTAAAGCCTGCCTAGCCGCTCCTACATTATTCTCACATACTCGTTCATGGAAATGCCGTTCCTATAGAGAAGAACGGGCACGAAAATCCATTGTTGTTTTTTAAAAAAATATATTTTACCTTTTTTAGACCTACTCCCATTGTTCTATAACAATGTAGTGCTAAAAAATGTAAAAGATCTTTTTAAAAAGAGCAACCATGGAGTTTCTTGCCCGTTCTTCTCCATAGGAACGGCATTCCGAACGGGTGGTAAAGTAGTAGCATAATATTTTTGTAACTTTTGACGATTCATAAATACTGTACATAATGGTCTGCGTGAATAAAAAATATTCTAATTCTGAGCGCTTGGAACAAGTTCAAAGCAATATATATTTTTGAACAATTCATTTGCCGTTTACAGACAGCAAAACCGCACATACCAACGGACAAATGCAGTTTTATAAACAAAGGAATTTGGTCTCTAAAAGCATGCACTTACACCTATCGTTAAGGTGCTACATTTAGGTGTGCGTACACACAGCAATAACGATTACTTTTCATTGTGGCGAGCAACAAAGCTGCCAGCTTAACTGCGCTGTAATTACACGAGCCAGGGGACAGGTGAGACAGAATATTTTAAAATTAACAATGCAGATGGCTTTATTTAACGGGTTCAACCATTCGCAATAGTTTTAAGAAACATACAGGTTAAAATCCAAATCAATGGCCATATTTAAACTATACATATGATATGATCTTTATTATTTTAGGACCATTAATGAAGTTCCACTGATTAAAATAATTTTGAAATTAACCTGTGTTCGAAATTAATTGACATTTTTATCATAGTAGAATTTTATTTTAAAATAACCGGGTAATTAATCGATATTATTTTAAAGTCAAAGTCAAAGTCAAAGTCAAAGTCAAATCATTTATTTCGTATAGGCCTACGGGGGCACTTACAAATTGTCATTACATTTTTTTTTTCTTAAGTCTACAACCGGATCGGAACGCGACCTCAACTGAGAAGATCCGGCAAGAAACTCAGCGGGCTTGTCTTTTTTTTTAAATTCATTATTTTTACAATATAAAAGTAAGCTCCAGTGTGTTGCCATGCGGGGCGCACACACGCTACACTTTAACATTATATATATTGATATTTAAGCGATCAGTCCCAGGCTGCTTTATCATCCAAATAATCCAAGATCCTGTAATAACCCTTACGACAAAGATTACTTTTTACAGTTGTTTTAAACTTAAAACAACAACTTATTTACGCTGTTCGGGGCGGAAACAAATTAAAAAATCTACGATCTTAAGGACTGAGGTGTTTGACGTCCTAGTGGCAAAGTTTGAACTGGGGTACCCTCGTATTTAGTTGTTGTTAGCGGTCTGATCTATGCAGAAAGTGCTCACAGTGTGACAATTGCAAGACCTCAAGACTGTTTCTAATCATTATGTGAAGTCAGGATTTCTATAAGCATGTTCCATTAAAAAAAAACCTCCCAACAAAATAGCAATTGTGTGATTTTGTGTGATTTTTTTTTTAGATTGATATAACATTCTTAAAGAAATGGAGTAAGAGGAACTAACCACTGACCCTTGGCTTGTCAATTTTCCCTATTATCAACCAAACCAAAAAAGTTGATCGATAATGGCTTACCGCCAAGTACCGCCTTGTTCTATCAATTATAAGTGTCTGAATCACCAAGCTTTGTACCTTAGCACACAGCGCTTTAGCATTAGCGACAGGAGAAAACGAAATGTAGGAAAATGTGGACGTCCAGTGACAAGTCTTCTGTCGCGTCTCTCATCACCACATCGCCATAGCTGCAAAGCATTGCATCTCGCTTTAGCTGACGTCAGAATCACAAAAGCGACTGTGGTATCCCCATACAAAAAACAAAAGAAGGTGAAAATGAAAATCAAATTTTTATTTTCCCTCGTAAACATGAACGGAGCCTTATAGCGGGCAGCTTCATCAGGCGGGTAATGTAATTACCTGAAAATAACAGACTTTTCACAGCCGCCATGTCTGCCCCAGCTTACCGTTTTTACACAATTTTTATTGGACGTGATAACCGAGGAATATTTTGTCGCGCTATGGTTTTGAACCGAGTGTAGTTATATAAAGTGGTATACCTATTGTAAGGGGCATGACAACGAAAAGTTGCACTCAATGCCTATAATAAAATTATAGAAATTAAGTATGTCGAAAGTCACGGGTTAAACATGTTGTAATTTTTGAGCGCGCAATGTATCGTAAGCAACGCGATCACAACACAATGCTCCGCGCGATATCCGACGCGTGCGAGTGACGAGCGCGCTCAAGCGTAACGAGTTTTAATTCACACTGCAGTTTTAGGTGTCAATTAGTAATTCGTGATGTCAAGGTACCATATACAAAGTCATTTTCTACTCTACTCTAACTCTACATGTATCTGCATTTTTAAATTCACTCATCGTCATAAAAATTTACGTCATGATGGTTGCTCATAAAGCTAAGATCATGTAGGCATCTCAAGTAATAAAAGGGTCTCGTTAACCGTAATGGAGGGGCGTAATTTATTGAGGGTGCACTTAGAACAACCTTATTTGTTTCTAATGTAAATACACTCCGTCATAATACGTTGCAATCAAATAAAAAAAAACTTTAAATAATGATAAATATAGCAGTGTCACAGTCTGTGGTCAATTTAAAGGATGCCTAAAAATGTAACGAATTTATTGTCTATGACTTTTACATTTTATGTATTTGTACGCCATTGGCGAAACATAACGCTTTTACAGATAAAAAAAAGAAATTTAAAAAATCAAAACTCCCGACTGCGTACTGTAACAAAAAAGCGTCTGTTTGTCGCCATATTGAATTTTGATTACAGTACAGACTTGCAGGATTAAGACAAATCGTTTGACGTAAGAATCATCAATATCGGCCTACGCGTTTGGTCTCTAGAGCGCCACAAAGGAACAAACATACATACATAGACTGATAAACACATTACCCTCCGCAGTCGGGCAAATGATTGATTGATTTATTGAATATACTAAAGTATATACACTCTTTTAATTCTCTTGTTTTTCCGATGGCATAATTATTTTAGTCTTTAATTTCGTAAAGTTGTTAGATTGGTATAAGTTCCATATTCAAGATTAATCGGACAGGCCGTATACCTGTTATATTCCCAAATCTGTCAAGTGCAATACGATTTTACATGCTTTAACTAGAAAATTTTGAATAATGACGTTGCATTATATAAGAAATAACTTTGAAATAAAACTTATTTTACAGATTCAAATTTTACGATATATGTAAAATTTGTTTTATTTAAATGTTTACTATTCGTGTAAATATATGAAATAACTGTAATAATATAAATCACTACTCTAGTATGATAATGTTACATCATTATTATAAGATACTAGCTGTTACCCGCGACTTCGTCCGCGTGGTATTTAACAAAGACACAACCGTTGGCAACAGCGTGCTCGCGCGTTCTGAGCCCGCGGGACGCATTGCAGGTTGTTGCTATTAAAACTTAATCAGGCGCAGCGCTGCAACATTGGTTTTTTTTCGTGAGATGCTATTTTTTTTCTAAAATAATAGTAGCCTAAGTTACTCCTTATTCCATCAGCTCTCTGTCAGTGAAAGTCCCGTCAAAATCGGTCCAGCCATTTCAGAGATTAGCCGGAACAAACAGACAGACAGACAGACAGACGGACAGACAGACAGACAAAAATTGTAAAAAAATGTTGTTTCGGTATAGGTAACGTGTATACATCCAAATGCACTTAGTAAAAAGCGGTTATTTTAATATTACAAACAGACACTCCAATTTTATTTATTTGTATAGATAACTTCCGTTTCCGTCAACGGACTGAGATTAACTAGTGCACTAAAATACATGTATGAAAACAATATTAAATATTAAAAACTCCTTGGAAATCATTGAACATAATGTTATTATAATCACCATCATACATACACTACAATAACTACTAAACTAAGCTTGTATTCGGGTCTTAACGTTGTAATCGCCCTATAAAACTTTATAGGGCGCACCACAACATAACGAGTGTTATAAGACCATTTTGAATTATTTACGCCCCTACAACGGCTTCAGCGTAACAATAGTCGCTTACTAATTAGCAATGGTGAATAAGTTTGAATGAGATTGATGGTTATGGTGAAAAGTTTATATTACCGTGGGATATCACTTGCTGGTTGTATGTGAAAGTTGCAGACGGGGTAAGATTTGGTACCTATTTTTTAGGTTGGCAATTGGCCACAAAATAGTGCCATTGTTGCCAGTATCGAGTATTGGTTGATAATTGTTATAAAGTTATAAGTCCCTCTGATGATAATGATGATGCTGATGACGATGAAGATGATGAAATGAATCCCCTATCAGTAAAGTTGTGGGTACTTTTTTTAATCTATCGTATATTTTTTATATCATAACAAAATTGCGTTATCTCTGAGACACCTTAAGCTCTTCAGTCTATCCTACCTTCAATAAATGATGACTAGTATCTATACAAATAAATAAAATTGGAGTGTCTGTTTGTAACATTAAAATAACCGCTTTTTACTAAGTGCATTTGGATGTATGCACGGTACATACACCAAAACAACATTTTTTACAATTTTTGTCTGTATGTCTGTCTGTTTGTTCCGGCTAATCTCTGAAATGGCTGGACCGATTTTGACGGGACTTTCACTGGCTGCAGCTGATGTAACAAGGAGTAACTTAGGCTAGATTTATTTTAGACTAGCTGTTACCCGCGACTTCGTCCGCTTTTTGTTAAATACCACGTGGACGAAGGCGCGGGTAACAGCTAGTAACTATAATGTCGCCCTCTCTGTCCAGCACCGCAATGATATCAGTGCGTAGTACTGGCACATCAGTCGTGTGTAGCGCTAAAATTAAGTTATTAATGTGCGGTTTTCATGTCTTACATTGCGCAACAAACGTGTCTAACAACTTATAACTAGTTGTTCAAGTTATTATATTATTCGAATCGTTTGTCTTGTGGTATGACGTATGTATGTAATCACTTTAAATTGTTTCAGAAAGCGAGGGCGAGGGCGAGCCGTATTTTAGAACCATCACACGCTGGCCTCTCATCTCCCTGTTTACCTCGACTCAGAATCAGAATGAAAACAGTTTTAATTCATGTAAACGATTACAGTACTTATGGATCGTCAAAATTGTCGCAAAACAGTATAGTTGGTGTGTTCGTCTGGGGATAAGAAAAGTTAAAAAATTGCCATGCTACGACTGTAGCGACTACTTCAACCACACCACAAGCTACGCAGATGGCACTACAGACGCATTCAGAACAATAGACAAGTGAAGTCACAATCCTGAATCGCGCTATCAGAGTTTTCGGTGCAAGTAACATATATACAAGATCCCGATAATAACCGTCGGGGCATAGCGGCCGCCCCGCCAGGCATACCATCCGCCTGGCTGGAAGATCTTCCCTTTTCCGCTAAATTGGTGACCCCGACGTGATCTGAACACGCAACCTTCTGATCTGGAGTCAGCGACTGTAGACTGTAGAACCACTGTACAGACGCATTCAGAACAATAGACAAGTGACGTCACAATCCTGAATGCGTCTGTAGTGCCATCTGCGTAGCTTGTGGTGTGGTTGAAGTAGTCGCTACACGTCTTTAAAACCCGTTCGGAATGCCGTTCCAATGGAGAAAAAACAGGCAAGAAACTCCATGGATGCTCTTTTTAAAAAGATCTTATACATTTTTAAGAATATTAGTATGTAAGTGTAAGTGAGTAATGGAACGGCTAGGCAGGCTTGATTAGCTGTCCCAGACAACATATGTATAAGTGGTCATAGAAATAGATCCACGTGAATTAAAAAAAATATCCTGTAGGTACATCAACCTTTTAAGTACTGGTCAATGACCTCCAATAACATGTACCAATAGATTTTTACTAAAACTAAAAGCACATCCATTATTCTTATAGTATCTTTTATGAAACCCACTCAAGTAGAGAAGGGAGAACCCAAATCAATACCTTTGTGTCCCTTTTTTCTAAAGTATCTTTAAGCTTAGAAAAAAATGGAAAGGTCTTCATTAAAACGGTTTTTTTCTACGCTTGGCAAAATAAGCATGAATCGGCGGACTCTATCGATTTGTCTAATACAGAAAGGCTAAGTTGAGGACAGCCTTTCGTATGACTAGAATCTATTCCAAGACTACTACACCGGTACATCAATTGCGAGATTGTTCATAAGCTAACCGTATACTTTATACTTAACGTATTTAGACATTTTGTGTGGAGAATTGAAAGTGAGTTTCAAATTCTCTACAAGCTACACAGATAGTGCTGCAGACGCATTCATAACAATAGAATATTCTCAATACAATCCTCAATCGCGCTATGAGAGTTTTCGGAGCACGTAACATATATACAAGATCCCGACAATAACCGTCGGGGCATACCACCCGCCTGGCTGGAAGATCTTCCCTTTTCCGCTAAAATATTATAACACTTAAAAAAATACATATACATCATCACTCAAGATCATTATATTGTATTCTTATCGCTTGATATCTTAATAATTTCACGGTAGGCCGTATTTTTTTTTTCAACTCCCCAGCCAGTTAATCCGTTAGTTTTTCACGAAATCACAGTCCCAGACGCTGAATAAAACGTGTCTTAACTGACGGATATAAAAAGAGATTTCCAACAGACCGCCGTTTTATTTCACCTCCACAATTCCACCCGGAGTCGGTCGTTATAATTTTTATTTTTATGGGACACTCGCCTGAGGAATTCCACCGTTCCGAGTTGCCGAGATAATTTAGTTGGGCACTCCGTAACAGATTGTTGCAATGAAGTGACAAAGTCTTTAATGCCGATTTTTGGGATATTCATTGATGATCTCGCTATGTATGCGAGATAGCAGTTTGATAATAGAACTCTACAAACTTGAACTGATAATGTTAAAACAAATAGGCGTGAACCGCGATTAATAAAAAAAACCCGATAGTAATAAAATCCTTATACGTTTTTTCTTGTTATTCCTATACACAAAAAGCGCATATTATAAGGTGTAATTTTAATAGTGTATAATATTGTAACAGGTACATCAGTATGTTATGAAGATAACATTCCCAATTAAATAAATCAAATTATTAGACATTTTAAAAAGGACACCCTGTGCGCATGGCCAAACGTTGCTGGTTCGCCTTGTATACCAGCTGCTAGTCGCCTTGGCCGTTCCTACATTGTTCTCACATACCTATAACAATGTACTGCTCAAAAATGTAAAAGATATTTTTAAAAAGAGCAACCATGGAGTTTCTTGGCCGTTCTTCTCCATAGGAACGGCATTCCGAACGGGAGTTAAAGTAGTACCTTTGCAATTTGTAATTTTGACGATTCGTAAGTAACGTACTTAATGGTTTACATGAATAAAAAATATTCTGATTCTGATTATATGATATAACTTACTGATTCATCGGTTAAAATATTTTATACTATTTTTGTTACACCTTATATACCTATGTTTATTATTTAAATATAAAACTCACTTTATATCTACTGTAAGCTGTGGAAGCGGCAGGCCCAGCCGAGCGGCGGGCCCGCACGGGCACCCTTTGTGCCGACTCCCTCTTCTAGAAGATTGCACGTACACCTGGAATTTAAAAAAAAACACACACACTTCAAACACTTCTTCTTCTTCTTTTTTTACGAAATGAAATGCGATTAAATAAAATGGATATGCAAATGGCCCCACCCACAATTTAGCGGGTATTTTGCCAATGTCAAGTAATTAATAGCAATAAAACATTCAATAAATACATCTTATAAATAAAATAATGGATGTGACATGATGATATGAAAATGGCGTTCCACGTCAAACACTAAGACTGACCCAATTGGCAAGTTGGTAGTGACCCTACTTCCTGTACCAAGGGAATCCAAAGGTATGCGAATCGCACACATATGTATATATCTGACTCATAATAATACGTCCGACGAACATACCAACTAAACGGTCTCCCATTAAGCAAAGCTTGTATTACGGGGGTACCGTACAATGGACTGAGTGCGAACGCAGTATATAATACTTATATAGATATTAAACAACCATGACTCCGTTACAAACATTCGTGCTCATCACACATGGTTTGTCCCTACCAGGATTCGGACCCGGGACCCTCAGCGCAGTAGGTAGGGTCGCAACCTACTGCGCTAAACAGGTCGTCAATGGAGGTTCAATACGTATATTATTTAATCATATAATGGGTACGCCCCCAATCTATTGTACGGTACCCATACAAGCGTTGCTTAGCTTGGGAACGTAAATTTTATGTGTTCGTCTGGATTTTTTTTTATTTAACTGTGTGTATTACGATTAATACGAATAAAAAAAAACCACCTGTCCACAATTTGTCAGCAGCGCATTCTGTCATACTTCGGCCATGTAGTACAGAGAGGAGATGAGAACCTCGAAAAGCTGATCGTAGTTGGGAACACCGAGGGCAAGAGAGCTCGAGGACGGTCCCCAACCAAATGGACCGATCGAGTAAAGGACTCATCTTCAACCAAATTCAGCTCGGTGGTCAGAAGCGCCATGAACAGAGACCGATGGAGGCTAATCGTTCGATCCCAGTGTGGACTATCCAGCTATTATCGCGATCCACAGACATGAGGAACCGACCATAGAGAGAGAGATTACGATTAAAAAAAAAATGATCAGTTAAAATATTGCTGGTTTCTTTATAATGACCGCTAGTAGCTTTTTGTGCAAACAGCATTTACATAAGCTGTAAAATGTTCGAAGCAGCAAAACGGTAGAGACCAAAGAACAATGCTTTAACAACAGATAACAGACCTATTGGAACGGTACAAACGGGAAATGGTCGCTCTTACGAGAGCATGTAGAGTTAGTAAGTGTTGCAAGGTATTTAAATATTGTTGGGAATGTCAAGGAATTTAATATATATCTGCAGTTAAGTCAACATGCAGGAGAATGGTTTCGAGTCCGTTAACTATTTAGTTAAACTGTTTTTACCGTTATAAATAGTGCTGTAATAGTTTTAAGGAATGCTGCAGTAGAAGTTATTATATATAGATGACTAAGAGCTATGTCTGACAATCCAAAACTGGGTATAATAATGTTGCCAGACGAACACACCAACTATACGGTCCCACACGAAGCAACGCTTGTGTTATGGGTACCGTAAAATGATCTGGGGACGAAGACAGTACCCATATAATACCTATATAGATATTAAACATGCATGACTCGAGTAAAACATTCGTGCTCATCACACAAGGTTTGTCTCTACCAGGATTGGATCCCGGCACAGAAAGCAGGATCACTACCCACTGAGCTAACAATGTCGTCAAAATACTTAAACAATAGATTACTGCAACTAATACTTATATTACTGAAACTTTAAACCTCTTTTGAGAATCTCAATTGAGTAGCCATAATTATTGAAATAAAACTAATTTTACTGATTTTATCGCGTTTATTTTATGTTTTTTTTACGTTCCCGTCGTTTCGGATGCTTTACAGCAACCGTGGTCACTCCTCCATGGTCCTCCCAAGACCATGGTTGCTGTAAAGCTGCCGCAACTTTGGAAACGTAAAAAACATAAAATAAACGCGATAAAATCCTAAGTTTTATTTCAATGTTCGCGTAAATATAATAAATCAAGCCATAATTTTCTTCTAGAACTAGTTTTAAAAAAATACTCTTAGTCGGACCTAGCCGACATGTGTCTTCTTTTAAGAAAGCGACATACATTGCCCAAAACTAACACTTAGTATGGTTCCCAGATACACCCATCGCGATGCCACTATAGCTAAATGGCTCGCTTTATTTCTTTTGTCGTTTATCTCCGCTTCCGCAGGCTGCGGCGGCTGGCAGCAAGCCAGCTCAATGTTATAGCTTATGTTTTGAGATACAGCGGATTAGCTAATTATCTCCTGGCCTTTTTTTAACTATCCAATCTCACCTGTATGATGATTCAGAAAGGGTATACCTTCGCTTTTATGGCGATGGCATTTTATGGCTTTTATGGCGCTTTGAACCTGCGCTTTTATGGCGTTTTTGAAATCGTTTTTAAATTCAGAATTCGATTTTCGGCATTTCGAATTAATAAAACAATTGTTCGCAAAAATCTCAATTGTCATTATGTTGGTAACAAAATATTTTTTTTATTTTCATGATTTTTAATACTAGAGATGTTTTGAACTATTTTCAGGGAAATATTTTAAAATAATCTTCTTTAAACATACACTGATTATAATAATACAGGGACGTGTGAACTTGCTAAGTATGTACGCACCAACTAAAATTCTAATGTCCTACTGTTAGAAACAGGCCTCTTCTCGAAACACTTGCGAAGTCCGCCAACCCGCACTGGGCCAGCTTGGTGAACTATAGCCGCTACCTCTCATACAATGGACACGCTAATATCCATTTTATGTTAAAATAATCGCGTTATATTAGATTGTGTATAAATTAGTCGGAGTGCAGGCATATGAAGTGACGAGTTAAAATGACAAAACACCCTAAATTAGCTACCATATTAATTAAGAGTTTTAAAATCCAAGTCGTGTTAAGTTAACGTCGAACAAAAGTTCCAATGGAACCTGATTCTCGCAAGACACGCGAATCCCGACAACCCGCACTAAGCCAGCGTGGAGGACTATGGCCTTTACCGCCTACCCACCCACTCAAAAATACATTAAAAGTTCTGTGATAACTAATGTCTTACCAGCTGCAGCAAAATGGAACAATTCCAAGTCAGTTCAATTGGCTACAATTTAAAGACGAATTTCGATCGTCGGCCTATAAATTAGACTTTAAAAGAGCTAACGACACGTGCTTTGTGGTGTTTGGCAGACAGCCAACCGGTCCATCTGATGCGGTTCTATTGAAAATGTTGTGCATGTATTTTTTTATTTTCTATAGACATTAGTAGACAACTTATACAATTGGTGCTGGAGCTATAGCCAATTTATCTTGTTTATATTTCATGAATACTAGAAATACGTAGACATCATCGCTATTGTGCATTCGAGATTGATAATTAAAAAAAAAAATGATTGTTTCAAATTCTTAAACCAGTTTCTACTGAAATCTATTGACACATATTGGGTAAAAAACAAAAAAAAAGTAGTGATAGCCATGTTGGTAGAACGCTTTTCTCAGTAATGAGGATCGCAGGTTCAAACCCCGGCTCGCACCTCTAGGATTTCTGGATTTCATGTGCGAGTCTCATTTTCAACCATGATTATCATGTTGCTAAACGGTGAAGGAAAACATCGCGAGGAAACCTGCATGTTCGAGAGAACCCCTCGAAAGACGTGTGAAGCCGCCAACCCGCACTAGGCCAGCGTGGTGGACTATGGCCTAATCCCCTTCGCATTGAGGGGAGGCCCGTGCCCAACAGTTGGAAATTAAAAAGGGCTGGTATTATTATTATTATATTGTGTAGATAACAATAGGTATTCACGACTGCTTGAAATGCACTTGTCTTTCACACTTTGGCATAATCCCTATATAAATCTACTTCCCCTTCCTTTAAAGCCTTATGTATCACGTCGCCCTGATCCCAATCCGACGCAAATAGGAAAACAAACATCAAATTGTAATTCCCACTTTTCGCTAGATTTACTTTTCGTTGGACCGACAAAACGTTCTTGAGTTTCTTTATTTTTGGGATTCAGCAAGTAAATTATCTGGAACTGCTCGAGATTGTTTCAGGATGTTTATTTTTACGGTCATTGTTATGTGCCAAGAAGGAAGGTGCGCTTTTACGAGGCGATTCAGACGAAATTCTACCCTTTTATTACAGTGACACTGTATACTTTCGCTTGAAACTGCGGATACGAGTACCTATTTCACTAAAATAATATGGTGTAGTTTCAAATGAAAATTTCGTAACTATATTGTATTCATAGTAAAAATATTAAACAAACTGTTTCAAACATGACGGGACACTGGATCATTGAATTCTATTGTAATTTTTGGTTTTTGTTTATTTACTTTTTTAATTTACACGTAGGTTTCCTTGTCTACTATGTTACATATTTTTATTGAAAAAATAATTATCATTTTAATTACCAACAGAATCCAATAACTCCAAAGAAAACTCTTTCCTGACCGCATTTGTGTTCCTCTTCGTACCCGAGACCCTGCATCAAATCGAGCGGAATAGAAACATGAAGCTGTGAATTTAACGGATGTTTTGAGAATAAATAAATCGCACGCAACGACCCTCCCAATTATGTTTTTGTTCCTGATATAATATCAAAGCAAATTATATTATTAAATTCGATGAGAGCCTTGAGAAATATTTGCGGGAGAGGGTAGAGTGATTCTGATTAGGTTAGCTTCTTAATTTAAACGTGATTACTATGTTTTTTTTAAAATTCATTATATTGTGAATTGTTTAAAAGTAAGACTAAAAACAATAAAGTAAGGTCTATAATATAACGTTTAAATCTACTCTATATATTGTCAACCTGACTAGCGCAGTTGGAAGTGACGCTGCTATCTGCGCCGAGGGTCCTGGATTCGAATCCTTGTAGGGACAATCTTTGTGTGATGAGCATGAATGTTTGTACTCAAGTCATGGATGTATAATATCTATAGCAGTATTATATCATGAGTTCGCCCTCAGTACATTGTACGGTACCCATGATACATGCTTTGCTCAGTGTGGGACCGTATAGTTGGTGTGTTCGTCTGGCGATATTATTATTATTCATCCGTTCACTAGATTTTATTATGGTAAAATATGTCTAACATATGTATAAAACAATTATTACATATCACTTAAGTATGTTATTCCAATTTAAGAGTCTTACAGTAAAACCGAGAATGCTCGAAGGTCCTACACACTGTTTCCCTAGAACCCTAAAGAATTTAAAAAAATTCTAAGCTTCGGTTACCTGAAAAAAATCCTTGGGTCTCTCGTATCAGTAAGAGTAAAGAAGAAAAAACATCTGATTGGATACCTGTTTATCATGCCACTGTTACTTCACACCCTGACAAAGATAAGTTAGGTCTTTTTATTCTTTCTCATTACATTTTTGTGTGGCCTAAATGGCGTGTGTAGGCTCTGATCCAGTGATTTACGGATTAATGATGCCGGTGTTACCGTAATGAGATCCTACGACGAGATAATTTTGTGTAATTACTGAAGGATTTGCTCTTACATTTTACCTTTTACATTCCTGAATATTGCTAGTAGTTTGACTAATGCATTTATTTTATCATATTTTTTCAAAATAATGTATTCATTGCTCGTTTGTTGTCACTTAACAAGTACTCCTATTATAATCGTATCGGGGCATTCCACTTAGAGCACCAATTTGATTATCACCGATAGTATTCCACTTAGGCCACCCGACGGGTGCGCTAACAATAAAAATATATTTATTCTATTTCACATAGCGCACCAACGGTCATGATCAATTAATTCCATTGGTAATATTCAAATCGTTGCTCTAACTGGAATGCCCTATCGTATCGTCATATATAAAGCATTCTGTTATTGTTATTCTCAATTATGAAATAGTGTGAGGCAGTCAAAATTTCAGTAAACCAGAATATTTCTCTCTCTTTATTTAAAATGAGATTAGTATATGAAATCCAGAAATCCCAGAGATGCGAGCCGGGGCTTGAATTTGCAATCTTCGTTACCGGGGAAAGCGATCTACTAACTACGCTATCATTGCTGCTACTAATTATTTCCAAAACCGTAAAAATAGGTGAGCATCTACACCTACATATATATATTCTAGTAATTACAAATTAAGGGTAGGTAGTTAACGCGAGTATACGATAATGGTTGTACCCCGCGTTCCGGACACACATTGCGGCCGTTCCAGCCATTAATGCTGCCTCATTAATGAACACGATGCGGTAAGGGAGAGGGAAGGCTAGGTATCTATTTCACCGTAGAAGTGACTAAGATACTTGTAATATTATGTGGACCTCCTAAGTAAGAATAAAATGAATATTTATTTTTAAAATCTCACTAAATATTTACAAACAGAAAAATAAAAAAAAACTTAAAAATAATATGAAAACAAACTATGTATAAAAAGACCTTGTCCGCGTGGGATGGTGGCAAGAATGCTGGCTGCATTTCCTCGCTGTATTATCATACTAATTTTTTGAGCGAGGAAAGAGCCAGCCCTCCTGTCACCTGTGGAGGCAATCAACCTTGGATAATCATAAATTTAATTCATTTTATTTTTAAGTGCCCACCAAATTGTACTAATTACAACTTGTTACAGAAAATTAACAATATAATTCAATTCGAGTGTCAAAGCCCGAACGAAAAATGGAAGCCTTTAAAGTATTTCCAATTAAGAAAAGATTGACGTTAAGTGTGTTTACTGGAGTTGACGTGTAATAGGCACTCGGTGCGGGCTCGAATTCCGGGTCTCACCCAAACTCGATGGGACGGGAAAATGCGCATTTTTTAATATTTTTTACGGGAGTTTATTTGTACATGGTTAATTATAATTGGGTAAAAAATGTGTTAAACATGAAAACCATTTGTTTAGTTACTTTTCCCATCAATTAAAAGCTCGTGTCTGAAAATGAAATAGCAAACGACGCTGACTGCTAAATTATTTTTATAAACTTATCTTCTTTTACTCGTTGAAATTTCAGTTATTTAGTGGGCGCGCATGTTTAAGCTTATTGGACCGATTAAAACCTTATCTAATTTGCAACCACAGATTACCTAAATAGGCACAACCTTCAAACTAACTGGTCAACAGTTTCTACGTACAATTTCCAAAGTCCCAATAAGACGACAGCTTCGCTAAGCATCACATATCCAGATATATTGTATTGCCTATCACCGTGTCGGCAAGTCACGTTTATATAATCAAACTAAAGCTTATCTTGTCTGAACAGCATATATTTAATTAACCTAATTTGCTGGTGTTGCTGCATTGTGACTGCGGCCTAATGAGGGGGTTGGAGGGGGCGAATCGCTTGTCGAGTCGAATTCGAAGCGAACAATTGCTTTTATATATTTTCGTTTTGAATTGGAGTGTACAAGTATAAGATTCAAGCAATGATTCAGATTGATTGAAAAAGTACTCTATCAACTAATACATTGGGTTTGGTTTGCCGCAAAAATACATTAACTCGTTTTTGTTTTAAATCGCCTTACGTATTATAATTGAAAATTATAATAGTTGAAACATATATTTTATTTTTTTAAGCATTATGTTTGCATGAGTCTTCGTATCATGAAAAAAGTTACACGAATGGCTTAAAAAAAACATGATTAATAAAGTTGTAAACCAATACCCGCCACTGTTTCGTTAACCATCGCAACGTTCGAAACGAACGCAGCCGGCCAGGCTCCCAACTTCGATTCCCGTCACGTACAATCTTGGCAGTCACCAGTGCCCCGGATAACTTAGTTTTATGCCCGGCTTTGCCCGCTAATACCTTTACGCCACTTTGCGGCCGGTGGCATTTGATTTAAGGCCGGCCTAACTTATTTAAGCTTAAAGTTTTTTACATCGCTCGCCGGGATTTTGGGGTGTGATAAATGCTCTTGAATCTGCCGCGATAAATACACACGTGGAAATATTTTTGAACTACCATTAACTACTGGAAATTGTCTGTCGTGTCTACTGGAAACTGCCTTTTGGAAGCATTATGTATGCAGTTACAGCACTTTATTATAAAAACACCTACCGGTAACCAATAATATAGTACTAATACTACAATGATGATAATCCCACTAATATTATAAATGTGAAAGTTTGGATGTATGGATGTTTGTTGCTCAATTACGCCAGAACGGCAGAACGCATCTGGATGAAATTTGGCACAGAGATAGATTGTAGTCTAGAATAGCACATAGGCTACTTTTTATCCCGGTTAAATGTATGGTTCCCGTGGGATAGATTAATATGGTAGCATACATACTTTTTAATCGCGGGTAACACCGCGGGACGCAGGTAGTACAATCTATAATCGGCGGTCTGAGCACGTAAAGGTTAAATTGGACTTTAATAACATAAGACAGTAAAAAGTAGAGTCGTAATGTCGAACTGCTGGGCAATGGGCTTGTCCAGCAGTGTGACATAAAATAGCCTAAATTATAACATAACGATTACATGGAATCCTACAAATTTGCCCACGATTGTAGAAGCCGTTATTGTTTAAGCACTTCAACGAGAATATCCCAAATCGAGTCCATAAATAAAAAAAAATACAACCGAATTGAGAACCTCCTCCTTTTTGAAGTCGGTTAATAAACAGATACAGGCTCTAAGAACACGCCATTCATATCAGCACCACATTTTTCATTTGCACTTTCTTTGGGTCTGACCGTCAGGGAGCAGGCGATTTGTCTTATTCTCATATTTCCCTCGGGCACATGAGACTCGAGCCGCCATTTTTATTTTTTTCAAGAAGATAAATTTAGAAGAGGTCCGATGCGACTGCTATTAACAAATGTTATGTATTCGGTTTGGGAGTTGACTTCGCGTAATCTAAGTGATTGTACGTTTTGATTATTGGTGGGAAGATACTTCGCAAAGTAGAGGGAAAACGAGCATACCACTGATCTAAAGGCTTGCTATTTTCGTGTCGTATTATGTCCCACTTCTGAGTAAAGACCTCCGCTTTCCTTCGCAAATTAATTAATCATTGTTTGCTAATTAGCGTCAGAATAAACGCCTTATTAAATACTTAATAACTAAACCTATGATAAAGTTGTAATAGTAAAATGTCCGTCAATTTTGAGCAGAAAATATCTAAGTCAAAATTACGATACCTAGGTACGTTTTTCAACATTCTTTTCGCTCATATAAATGCTATTTTACATAACAATTGAATACCTTTGAGAATAAACTGAGGCTGAACAATGGAACAGACTGATAACGAAATATAGGCACAACAATATATTCACAACTTTATAAACATATACAACAAAAACATTCAACATTTTCGAATTATACAACAGCTTTCACATTATACTACTGTATTCTCTAAATCTGAACTCTAAATAATATAACGCGTAATAAATCATTAAAATTACCATTTAAATTGTATCATACAAGGTACGGGAATATGTAAATCATGCCGTAAACACAAGAACTATAACTCACTGGCGAACGTAGGGATATAACACGAAGACTCAGGTTTGTATGGCGTAAAAAATGCGCTTGAATAAGGTATAACGCACACGAGACACGTAACATCTGGTAAGTTGCTTTGCAGGATAATATATCGCCACACGAACACAGCAACTGTACGGCCCCATACTAAGCAACGCTTGTGTTATAGGTACCGTACAATAGACTGAGGGCGATCCCAGTAACACCCAGACCAGGGCAAATTACGAAAAGACCGTTTTCGAAATTTGCCCAGGCAGGAATCGAACCCGCAACTACCTACCTGGTGCAGTGACCCAAATGGCCTACGCTCAAACCACTAGACCAAGCTGTCGTCAAGTAACAAATTAGCTAGAATGCAGCGGTTGTTCAAAATGTGTAGTGGATCAAAGGAGCATACAATTTGTCTGGGGATCGATTGTTAGTATATAATAATAATAATAATACCAGCCCTTATTAGGCCTCCCCTCAATGCGAGTTTTTTTTTTATTAAATTACATATTTTGAGATTTAAAAGGATTTTGTGTTTAGTACAAATTAGGTAGGTATGTAAAAAAAACTCCATACAAAAATGAACTGAATTGAATTTTCAAGGAACTGTGATTTATATTAAATATGCCAAGTGTGTGTCGAGTATATATGGGCGAGTACCGCGTGAAAATAGGTAATGGCGAAATTACAACGAAACTCATACCAAGCCTCAATGCGCTGAAAGAATGGCTGAAAAAATACGATGCGAATGTAGCTATAAAAGGTGATACAGTGGATGTTAAAGATACTTGGATAAAGCACTTATTACTATTAGTCATGTTGGTCGATCGCTTGCTTTTAAAACAAGGGGTGCTGGTTTAAACCCCGGTTAAGACCTCTGAGATTTTTGTATCTATATCAAGTGGGAAACTCATTTTCAATATTGATTATCAATATCATTATATAAAATGGTTGTAAATGCAACATCGAAAAAGGACTTATCCGGGACTCCTAAAAAATATGTGTTCCTCAGGTTCATAGAAAATTTAATTCACTTAAACAATGGCATCCAAAAGCATTTCTAAGACGAAAAGCGCTATAATATAATGGTTATTGCCAAATCAATACCATCCTTTTGGCGCAGTCGGGTAAAAATTAATAGTACTTTCTATGAATTTGGGGGTTTTATATAGTTTCTGAGCTCGCCTACCTTAATACTTCTAATCCAAACCCTGTCAGCCATTCTCAAATAAACACACTCCTCAATATAAATTGGATTGGATTGAATAATTCAATTTATCAGATTAGCCCCCGTCTCGCTTTGTTAACTAGTTATTTGAGATTCGAACATTGGCAATCTGCTGGCATACGACGTTATTAGTGAGAATCGTTATTGGTACAGTCCAATACTAAAACGATGTAATTAATCAAACAACTGTAATAGCAAATATATTATAGTACTAGCTGTTGCCCGCGACTTCGTCCGCGTGGTATTTAACAAACACAACCGTTGACAACAGCCTATTCGCCCATTCTGAGCCCGCGGGACGCATTGCAGGTTGTTGCTATCAAACTTAAACAGGCGCTGCGCTGCAACATTGGTTTTAATTTTTTTTCGTGAGATCCAATTTTTTTTTTCTAAATAAAAGTAGCCTAAGTTACTCCTTGTTACATCAGCTATCTGCCAGTGAAAGTCCCGTCAAAATCGGTCCAGCCATTTCAGAGATTAGCCGGAACAAACAGACAGACAGACAGACAGACGGACAGACAGACAAAAATTGTAAAAAAATTTGTTTCGGTATAGGTAACGTGTATACATCCAAATGCACTTAGTAAAAAGCGGTTATTTTAATATTACAAACAGACACTCCAATTTTATTTATATGTATAGATACTACATTTCACTCGAGTACGGTAGCGTAGCGGTATGAAAAGATTAGTCAGTTCTCAAATTGTATCATTTTACGTTAGTTTCTAACTATGTCACAAAACATACTGTTGCATAGAAAAATATACTTAACTGTTCTACAACAAAGTTCAAATTTACCCAAATCAAAGTTGTTTATTTTTTTTCTTGTCTTCTGGTTTTTGCCTGCCATTTATATTTTGATATTAACGTAATGGTTATATCCTCTTTGTATAATTGCATTATTTTTCTTTTGATTGGCAATCGGCTACAAATAGTGTATTTTCTGCCAGTGTAGATTTTTTCAATATTTTTTAATTCATAGGATAGAGCAAGCAAAACCTTTATTCCATAGATTCTATAGTAAACAAGTCAAAACGCCTTACATTTATTAAAATGTTGGCAGTACTGTTTCTTGCACTGGAATGTTGGCATTACGGTTCATGAACTCTTGTAAGCAAAAGTCGACTTCAAGATGACGAACCTTTTCATTCCGCGACTGTACATATCACAAACTTTAATATCTAGAAAAAGGAAAATTTTATTTACGTCAGAAATGTACATACGGGAGTTTAAAACTAAAATATATTCATAGCCTGGAGAGTTTATTCACGTTTTAAAAGTTTGTTTTCCTCGTGGAAACCTCCACGCTCTCAGTAAATGAACGGATTGAAATTTGATTAGCACAAAGGTTCGGCTGGAAAGTTTTTTTTTAATCGCTGTGAAAACCACGGAATGTTTTCTGAGAGCCTTTATTGCTTGGCACGGTACAAGCACAACAGTACACAAGTACCTACCTACGTACATGTAGTCTTTGAGTAAAAAGCTTTATATAAGTCTTATTACGAGGATGGAGAATAAAAAATAACTAAGAATGTCACGTGATTAACTTGTTAGTAGTTAGGCAAAGCAAACAGTGCTGTAAGAAAAATGCAAAGACTTTTATTGTAAGCTCTGTATAAGTCATACATATGTGTAGATACACACACACGTTGAAAGGCAATACACATACTCAAAAATATAAGTATATCATAAAACAGGGTGTAACTAAAGCATTGGGCAAAGACTACTAATGTTTATAATAAAATTATAGAAATCAATTTGTTACATTGCTTGTACCAAAGACCATTGGTTACAAATATTGTCATTTTAAGCGCGCCATGTATTGTTAACCACGCGATCACAACATAAGGTTCCGCGTGATACCCGGCAAATAAAATAAAATAATAATACCAGCCCTTTTTAATGTCCCACTGCTGGGCACGGGCCTCCCCTCAATGCGAGGGTGATTAGGCCATAGTCCACCACGCTGGCCGAGTGCGGTTTGGCGGACTTCACACATCTTTCGAGGGGTGTTCTCAGACATGCAGGTTTCCTCACGATGTTTTCCTTCACCGTTTAGCAAGTGATAATCGTGGTAGAAAATGATATTAGCACATGAAATCCAGAAATCCCAGAGGTGCGAGCCGTGGTTTGAACCTGCGATCCTCGTTACCGAGGCAAGCGTTCTACCAACTTGGCTATCACTGCTTTTGGCTATCATTGCTATTATATATTAATAAAATATACCGGTTTAAATATTTACTATCAAACTGTAGACCCCAAAAATCAGTTGAAACCGAGTGATATATGCGACGGAAACCGGTTTATCACCGCTGTAGATGTTTATCGAACCGGCAAATGGTATATGGCCGGCTCTTACTCCAATGATAGCATCCTTTTTCATTTGTAAGGGATTTGCAGGATGAACAGCCAAGTATCTGATAACGGGGTCTGTTTTCATTTTGTGATACTGACTTTAGTCTAGACGGCACAATAGTAACTGCTAGGCAGTTTAATATTATTAATCCTTTCGAAGGTAGAATTATTTTGTAGTTATTAAAAGTAGTAACTGCTGGGCAGTTTAATAATAATAATCAGTTCGAAAATAAAATAAATTTAATGTTATTGAAAATAGTAACTGCTAGACAGTTTAATATTATTAATCAGTTCGAAAATAAAATAAATTTGATGGAGGCGCGAAAAAGTGGACTGTATATTGAGAAAAGAAAAGTAGGGTTATACGACAAACACGAGTGACTTACTAAATCTGTGAATCGATGTAATATGTGGAATGAAATAGAAAATAGGATGGGCAGGTAGGTACTCACGCAGGTGACGATGATGGTACACTTCGCGAAGGTGCAGTGCGATGCAGTTCACGAGCTCGTGCGGGTGATTTTGTCTATTTTGTAGTTACACTGGCGAGCTTCACGTACACTTAAGTATAACACAATTTCACAATATATTCACAGTATATTATTACGATTCGGAAGTGAGGTGAGGGTGCGCTGGCGCTGGAGCGGCGCGTGCGACGCGTGCGCGGATCGATGCACTTTCGATGACGTACGGTGAAGGACTACCGGAACGAACGAGAATGCGGAAGGAAGAGGCGGGAGCGGGGGTGGGCGGAATAGTGATGGGAACACTTACATAGATTCACAAATACGATAATACGATCGATAATAGGCGCAAACATTCCCCCCCAGCTTGAAGGAACCCATTTCTTCAAACAAAACGAAACGAAACTAATTTAAACCGAAACGAAATTAATTCAATCAAATCAAATAAAATCTATCATACAAAACGAAACTAAATTAAATCTAACCTAATCAGCGAATCGATTCGCCACTATTGGTTTGGCAGGGGACAGAGACGTACCACTGGTCGCAGGTACGAACCTGTAGCCGTTCTAATTCTAACAATACGAGTGACTCCATTCGAGCCAGGGAACACCTCCTCAACAACGCCCATGGGCCAATGCAGAGGTGGGGTATTTTCAGTAGCAAGTATTACCACTGCTCCGACAACTACCGGGTTACTAGGCGTGTTCCACTTCTGCCTCGACTGCAGAGTGTGCAAATATTCCGTTCTCCAACGCTTCCAAAACGATTGAACTAGTTTGTCTAATAGCTCGATACGCGAAAGAAGATGTAGCCTGTCTTCCGTAATGTCTTTCGAGGGAAAATATTTCAAAGGGGTAGTATTCAAAAAATGCGCTGGAGTGAGGGCGAGCGGTTCGATAGACGACGAAACAAGATATGTGGTTTTCTTCTCCTCCGGTGGGTCAGCCACCGCGGAGGGGACAAACTTCGAGACTGGCCACTGCGATGGGTCAGACTTAATCCACGGAGGTCCACTGAACCACAGCGGGTGATTCAGCAATTGTGCGGGTGTGAGACCACGTGACAAACAATCAGCTGGGTTCTCAACCCCCGACACGTGATAGAATCTATCCGACGGTAAATCCGACTGTATCTTGGTTACCCTGTTGGATACGAAAGTATCCCAGCGGTGGGGCGACGAATGAATCCAACAAAGGGATACAGTCGAATCTGAAAAGGCGTAAATCTCATTTACGTTACAACGACTACCACAAGCGATAATTATTTTGCGAATAAGTTTCGCTAGTACGAGACAAGCACAAAGTTCTAATCTAGCAAGTGATACGACTTTTCGAGGCGAAACCTTAGACTTTGCGCTCACTAAGAAAACGGAATTATTGCCATCGACACAAACATGGAAATATACGACTCCCCCGTAAGCCTTCTCACTCGCATCCGCGAAGCCGACAATAGTCACGGTGGCGCTTGGTCCAATGCCCGCGTGACGAGGAATTTTAATCTGCGAAAGCAACGGAAGCTCCTTTCTAAAACGAGTCCATAATTCGACGATGCGAGGAGGGGGCGGGTCGTCCCAATTACAATTACCCAACCATAAATATTTTATAAGTAATTTAGCATACAATACAACGGGTGCTACGAAACCCATCAGATCCCAAATCCTAGCTACACACGATAATATGGCCCGTTTGGTACAAATCTCGGCGGGCATGTGTATGCTCAGGCTGAACTGATCTGTGGTGGGGGACCAACACAAACCCAAAATGTTATGTTGGTCAGATTCATCAAACTCTTTGACCGACGATAAACGATGTGACGGGGGTATAGAATCAACCACCGCTTGCGAGTTACTATTCCACTTTACCAAATCAAACTGACCGGCTTTCATGAGTGCGATCACTTCAGCTGTGGTTGCGATGGCCTCAGCTTCAGTATCGACCGAACACGCGAGATCGTCCATGTACAGCCCAGTGCCGATAGTAGTTTTCGCGGTAGGGTACGATTCACCCTCATCTTCGACGAGTTGTTTAATAGTTCGAAGAGCGTGGAAGGGACTCGACTTGAGTCCGAAACAAACACGATTAAATTCGTAAACCTTTAGAGGTTCGTCCGACGAAAAACGATACAAAATTCGTTGAAAACGACGATCGCATTCGCGAATTCCAATGCACAAAAACATTTGCCTAATATCGGCCGAAAGAGCGACAGCGAACAAACGAAAATTAACGATAACATTAAATAAATCACTTTGAAGATTTTGACCACCATATAAAAGATCATTAAGAGACACGGACGAACTGGTCTTGGCGCTAGCGTCAAGTACGATACGCAATTTGGTTGTGACCTTATCCTCTCTGATGACCCCATGATGCGGTATGATATAACTAGGGGCATCCCTAGTAGCCTCCGTTTCTTGAGGCGCAAGCGACAAATAACCCTTTTCCAAATATTCTCGTACTACTCCATCGTAGGCGAGTTTTAAGTTAGGTGAAGCCAGCATTTTACGCTCCAAGCAAAAAAAGCGCTTCTCCGCTACTTGACGCGAGTCTCCCAATGAGAACACGTCACCCTTAAACGGGAGCGCGACGACATAGCGACCGTCCTTGTCGCGCGTAGTAGTGTGCGAATACAAATTTTCGCAGTCTTCGTCTTCTGGGCTGAGCGACGGCGGAATGTTGACTTCCTCTAGTTCCCAGAACCTACGTACTGCAGATTCCAGCGGGTCAGCGACACAACAACACGAAATCGAAGTCGAATAATCAAAACGAGCGGGCGCCGAGCCGACGACAACATAACCCAACACGGTTTCCAAGGCGACAGGTGCGATATGAGTAGGGTGACCATACACCCTGCGAGACAATAAAAGGTGTGGGAAAATTGATGCTCCAATAAGCATTTCAATTTCACCCGGTACATCAAATGTATCGTCGGCTAACGGCAAAGAGTCGAAATTCGAAAGAATTGAAGTGTCCACCGCGGTGGTGGGTAAACACTCCGTTATTTTATCGACTACCAATGTTTCCATATCGAAGTTAATATTACGATCAAAACGAGAATAAATCTTAAATTAGTCGAGCCTTGTATTAATTTAGTAGAACCCCCAATACCCTTTACGGTTAAACAATTCAATTTATTAAAATGACTTAGTCCCAAACGTTGACAACAAGAACGAGTTACGAAATTACTTTGAGATGCACTGTCCAACAAAATTCTAACATTATGGTTCCTCCCGCGACTATCTACGACAACAACTCGGGCGGTACCCAACAACACGGTACTCGCGCGCGAGCGAGAGAGCGACGAATTATTATTTTTCGAGTTCGATTCATTACTAGATAAAGTGCATAAAGTAATGTCATTAGGCGGGGCGGTCGAGTTCCCGCTCCGATCAGCTGATTGGGTTTGAGTCTCAACCGGGCGAACAGGCATATTTGTACCTATTTCACTCCTTTCAAAATGGGTAGGTTCAAAGTGCAACATAGTATGATGCCTATTATTGCATTTACGACAACTAAACTTCGACTTACAATCGGTAGAATGATGATTATTATTAAAACAATTTAAACATAGATTATTTGACTTAACGAAACGAAAACGTTCGACCGGCGACAATTTTTGAAACTCGGAACAAGTATACAACTGATCATGGGGCAACTTACACAAAGTGCATTTTTCCTTGTGCTGGGACGAAGACGACGCGGACGATGTATTGACATACGCATGTGTGGGTTTAGCGGTCTTATTAATACCAGAAGTATCCGATCGATGTGCCAACTTTCGATCCGTTTGTGTCCTATACAATATTTTTATATTGTCACGTACAAATGTGACCAACCTGTCAAACGACGGAATTGACTGTGTGCGATTATCTAATTCAAACGAGCGAACAATATCTGAATCTAGCTTTTTCAATGCCATGTAAAGAAAAATGAAATCAGTTAAGTCCTCAATACCTAGATTTTTAAGTGCGGAGAACGACGAACAAAATTTATCCAAAAACAATTCTAAACTAGCGGCTGTGGCCGAACCCACAGGTTTTAAGTCGAATATTTGATCCAAGTACGACGAGGCTAGCATACGTTTGTCTTCGTACTTATTTACTAGCGACTGGTAGATCAGCTGATAATTATCGGCGCTCGGCGTAATGCCGGCGAACACGGCCTGTGCTTTACCAGTCAATTTTCCTAATAGGTAGTATAACTTCTCAGCGGACGATAACGATAAATTAAGATGTACAGTATTGTTGAAACTAGTGTAAAATAAGGGCCACGACTTTAGGTCCCCATTAAACTCGGGCAACTCGATTGGCGGTAGTCTAGTCCTGCTACTAGGTACATGTGTGGCCGGTGGCGCCCCCGGTGGCGACAACTCCTTACTAGCGCGCTTGATACGGCCATACATGTCTTCGAAAGCGGAGAGTTGCTGGTAATTAATAGCGTATTTTGGGTTTTGTTCTAATTCCAAGATATTAATTTCATCTAACAATTTTTCGAAATCAGACCGCAAGCCATCAACGGTTTCTATTTCACACAAAAATAATTCTTTGAACGAATCCAAGTTAATTTGAACCGCATGATTACAAATAGTTTGAATACGTGCGAATAATCTTTCTTTTTTCGCATGTAAAAGTTGCAATTTTTGTTCAACCGACATTGTGAACTTCGTACCTATGTACTTATTTAGGTACTTACTACGAAACGATACGACAAGATAGTTAGGTACCTACTACGAAGCGAAATGTACGTAGTACGTACCTACAAACGAAACGACGGGTAATATCAAAAAATATACGATATACGATACGATACTTACCTACCTATGAAAAACGATACGACGACAAGATAGGTAGGTACTTACAACGATACGAAATGTACGTATCTACTTAAGAAACGACAGGAAAATAGATAGGTAGGTACTACGATACGACACTTACCTAGCTACCAAACGAAACAAAGTATTAATTTATTTTAATAAAGATCGATACAAAATGGAGTCCTTCGAACGCACCAAGCGCCCGGGCAGCCTCGCGATACGAACGACGAGTTTTGCTTACCTACCTACAATGGATCGAAATATGAGCGTCGGAGAACGTAATGTGCGATATTTCCTAGTTATGCGAAACGAAACGATACGAAAATAGGTAATAACTAGAAAAATACGAAAAATGTCTCCGTACACCTACCAAACGAAAAATGGCGGATGACGCTCGCGACCACGACGCGAAATTTTACAAATAATTTTACGAAACGGTAACCAAATCGAATCGTTTCAAACCATCCAGCATGGTCTGACCCGGCTCGAACGGGACCAAAATAATGGAGGCGCGAAAAAGTGGACTGTATATTGAGAAAAGAAAAGTAGGGTTATACGACAAACACGAGTGACTTACTAAATCTGTGAATCGATGTAATATGTGGAATGAAATAGAAAATAGGATGGGCAGGTAGGTACTCACGCAGGTGACGATGATGGTACACTTCGCGAAGGTGCAGTGCGATGCAGTTCACGAGCTCGTGCGGGTGATTTTGTCTATTTTGTAGTTACACTGGCGAGCTTCACGTACACTTAAGTATAACACAATTTCACAATATATTCACAGTATATTATTACGATTCGGAAGTGAGGTGAGGGTGCGCTGGCGCTGGAGCGGCGCGTGCGACGCGTGCGCGGATCGATGCACTTTCGATGACGTACGGTGAAGGACTACCGGAACGAACGAGAATGCGGAAGGAAGAGGCGGGAGCGGGGGTGGGCGGAATAGTGATGGGAACACTTACATAGATTCACAAATACGATAATACGATCGATAATAGGCGCAAACATTTGATGTTATTTTCAAAATAAAGTTTTATTACCATCAATCATTATTTTACCCCTCTCAGCAAACAAAATAAAATTACATACAAATGAAAAACATGATAATGAGGATCCTAACACCAAGGAGTGTTATGCACGGTATAACGACTTGTCCCCAGTACATTGGGACCAAATAGCTCGGTAAAATGTGGGTACACTGCAGCGTACCTCTGCCTACCCCTTCGGGGATTACGGGCGTGAAAGTGTTTTTTTTTTAAACAACACGACACCTTAGGCCTGGATTGTCGGAGTGAGCCGAGGCCTATCAAACTAATCGAAAGTTCAGGAAACGAAGAGAATTATAGCCAAATTTGCACTAATAATGATGATTGGAATTGTCACCTGATACAGCATCAGATCTGTAGGTATTAAAGTTTCAAAGGTTTCATGATGCCGGAGTCTGTCAGTGGGTTTTGTATACAGGTTGAGTCACACTAACCTTTGAACCTGCGTGCTTTTACAAGCGCAATTATATCGTTACGTATTTAAAGGCAGAATTTCGATACGATATTTTTTTTTATATATGGTCGCAAAAAATTACAATTGTAGATTTGTTGGGAATAAAACTTATTATATAAATTGCAAATATCGAAATTCTAACTTCACATAAAAGCACAGGTATAATGGTTGGGATACCCTTTCTGGATCACCTGTATAAGTACCTACACGAACAATATACACCGCAATAAACCAACCTTTGAACGTACGAGAAAAATACCAACTATCCAAGATATACCATTAACCGTCGGTAATGTCGCGTAAAGCTTCACTCAGTGATCCCACCGAGTTACTCGTATATGTACACGGACCATCAACTGCGGCCCTAACACTAAAACCAAATGACTTGGTTTGAGTTACTAGATGTACGGTAGCGGAAGAAGATTGTGGATAACATTGTAGGACGTAGTGTACGTTAAAGAAATCTTTCTGTGAGGTAAATAGGTTTAAGGAGAAGGGCTTTTGGGTAGGTACTAGTATTTTTGATACGAGACCATTGTTATTAGAATCATTTCAGTAGAATTGCCTGCAGATGTTCTATATTATTGTCTGGAAAATGGGGCATAAAAACCTACGAAAGTTGGATTATTTTTTAAGCAGATACCTACGGTTTTTTGGTTACAGTAATGCTTTCAGACTATAACCTCCGAATTTATAGACTTTACAACTTTATCAAACGTCATATAGTACTGCGCAAAGCAAAACTCTTGTGCGCAGTACTATATGATGTTTGATATAGTTATATAACGTCTATAAATTTGAGGGTAAAGATGTACTGTCTAGATCTGAACGAATTTTTAGGTCTCTCATCTGCTTTTCAAGAGTTTAGTGTTACCTATATTTGTAGAGATCATAGGTTCGAAATACATCATTAGTAGCTTTTATTCATGTAAGAACTTTAAGGCTGAATTGAACAATGCTTTACGCTTAGCTATTATAGGCGAGCAATATTTAATTTTTCGATCGATGCGAATCAAAAACTACATTATTGTTACAGCAACTAGAACTAAAATAAAAGTTGTTGTAAAATAAAATGATATTAAAACATATTATGCAACCTACTTTTATCAAAGCCCATTAATGCAGCGTTGTCAGCGATATTTTTTCAGTCCCCTATTGGTTAGTTTACGCGCCATGTCGTCAGATCGTTAGCCCCTCCACTTATGTGTTTTTGCCCACACATTGTCCCATAAAAACATCTGCCTCTAATGACCATCTAACTGCAACAGCGATAAATAATACGAACGCTAATGTCTACGGATATAAGAGCTAAACAAATACAGTTGACATCATAACACTAATATTATAAATGTGAAAGTTTGGATGGATGAATGTTTGTTACTCAATCACGCCAGAACGGCTGAACGGATCTGGATGAAATGTGGCACAGAGATAGATTATAGTCTGGAATAGTACATAAGGCTACTTTTTATCCCGGTAAAAAGGACATACTTTTTAATTGCGAGTAACACCGCGGGGCGCAGCTAGTTAATTTATATGGTGAATATCCCAAAGGTAATAATTAACAGTACCTTCTTGTCTATCCGTATGTCAGGACGTAACAAACTTACATAACAGTGGGAGTCAATGGCTAGTCAACTCCACATCTTAACTTTTGTTGTATTACAATATTTTTAATTCCTACAGTTTTTTTGTTTTATTTCGTTTCTGTATTATGTGTAGGGATTTTCTTACTTTTTTTTAAGTTTTACTATGCCAAAACACTCCGATGCTGGGTTCTTTGCGTAGCTTATATTACAACGACCACGAGCAATATGAGATTAGAAAATTAATGATATTAAATAGAAACAGTATATATGTTTATAAATAAAAATAAACAACCGCCTTAAATTTTCCAAAGAACACAATACAAATATACCCGCGCTGTATTTAAACGTTTGCACACCGATTTGGATTCAAACGGCCTCTTGAAGAGTTTAAATATCGCATCAAATAGTATCAAAATCAGTTTAGCAGCGAACCCGAGGAGAGTTCAAACTTCAGCCGGTCTAAAACTCAGAATTACTTACGAAAGTCTCGCTATAAATTCTGTTGGAACGTTTCAAAGTATTTCATAAGGAAAATTGTAAATAAATTTGGATAGTCGTAGGGTTGGCACTGAATTAAAAAAAAACTGCAGCATAAATAGAACATATTGATTTCTTATATTTACGCGAATACTACACAATCAACAATTAAATATGAGGGTAGCCCGTTTCTAACTATGACACCTGGACGTCCACCACCTCAGTCCTCCCGTGACCATGGTTGCTGTAAAGCAGCCGAAACGTCGGGAACGTAAAAACGAAAAAACGAGATAAATTCCTTAAAAATAGTTTTATTTCAATAAATAGAACAGTAAAGAATAGCCGAAGCACGATCTTTTTACGCAGCGTTACCTTAACTTAACCATCTTCCGTCCCGTTCGCACCACCGATAAATATCCATGACTTGGGTACAAACATTCGTGCTCATCACACAAAGTTTGTCTCTACCAGGATTCGATACCGGGACCCTTGACACAGAAAGTAGGGTCACAACCAACACCGCTAAACAGGCCGTCAATATATATCTAGATGTAGGTTTTTAATTTTTTGATCTCGGAATATTTACCAACCCTGACAAAGAATTTGAGTAACTTGGACTGTAATCCCGAGGGCTGGATGCTGTGATATCTGTATTTGCGTATACTCCTAACGCTGTTTGATCTTAGTAATGTCGTCATGGTTGAGTCAATTAAGATAGGTATCGAAGCGCGATTCCATTTTAATTTGGGTAGCCATTCAGTTTTAGGGTACCTACCTAATGGTAACATTACGAGGGTAGGTACTGCTATAATCTAATGTAAATCTTTACTGCCCATCAAAGATATTTGTTTATCATAACTATATCGTTTTATAAAAAGCAGTGATAGCCAAGAATGCTTGCCTCGATAACGAGGATCACAGGTTCACGCACCACTGGGATTTCTGGATTTCATGTGCGCATCGAATTTTCAACCATAATTATCACTTGCTAAACGGTGAAGGAAAACATCGTGAGGAAACCTCCACGATGGAAAGAGCCCTTCGTAAGACGTGTGAAGTCCGCCGACGCGTGGTGGACTATGGCCTAATCTCCCTTATATTAAAAGGAGGCCCGTGCCCAACAGTGAGACATTAAAACGGACTTGAATTATTACTTTATTCCTTCGGTTTGAAGCAAGAAAAGCTTGCATTGCAGAGGTATGTACTCTAGAAAATGGTCGAGTAATAAGGATAACATGATAATGTCAACTCATACTAAAAAAAGGTATTAAAATTATTCCTCTAAGGATATTTCTATTACAAAAAGCTCTGGGCCCGCAAGCAAATCTACACAAAACGCTGACTGCGTAGCTAAAAAAACGCTTGCAAATATGACTGGAAATATACGGGAGGTGAAATCGAGGCGAGACTCACATTATAATTATTTCTTTAAGGGAAGAAATACATCCCATTTAATATAATAGTTTCACATAAACTAGCCGTCTTATTCATAGACAGTTACAGTTAGTCTACAATGGCATTAGAAAGCAATCTTTGAAAATCCTTTACGGTCCCAAACTAAGCAATGCTTTTATGGGTATCATATACAATGTATTTGGGGCGATACCAGTGTATAATTAATTATATAGATATTAAACATTCGTGCGGGTCAGACAAATGATGGCCCAACCGGCATTTGAACCCGGAACCCGCCGTACCGAAAGCAGGATCCCTACTAACTCAGCCAATAATCAATAACTTAAGTATCTCCTCGAAATCGGATCAAATTCCAATAAATCGCGCGTTCGCGCTCCAACCCAACTTCCAGTACATTTTGACACAGAGATCTTGGCATTACCTCGGGTTTATATCGTTTTACAAACGAGATAAAGCCGCCGGACGAGGTATGAACGAGATTATAACATACATATATAAGTATGAAATTTTCCGCAATCGGTTTTCAAATAGAAAATGTCACGCCCCATTGAGCTTAAGTTGGGTTGAAGGAATAGAGAAACGGTGACAATAGAGCTCCGCGATGTCTTGGAACAAACTGATGAGAATTTGAGGAAAGGGTTAGTTTATCTAGTATCCTCTCTCTCTCTCTCTCTCTTCCGTTTTCTAAATGAATTACCGAACACAAATAACAAAGCAGATGTTCGAGTATTCACTCGTTATTCATAAAACCGAAACGAAAACTCCATAAAACTGCCGGCTTCTCTTTCTACTCGGCCACCTATTTATAAACATTGGTCCTTCGCTACTGGTACCTACATAGTGCAGCCATCGTATACCTCCAACCCGCGAACACATCTAATGATTTACGCGTCTATACAGGGTTATTCAGAAAGAGTATACCAGTATACCTTTGATCCTGGGCTACTTTAGTGCGATTCTAATCATTATGTAAAATCAGAATTTCGATATCGCAATTTAAAAAAAAAATCACACGAACTTTATGTTCAAGGGTTAGTATACCCTTTCTGATACACCCTGTGTAGACTATCATTTCGAAAAAATGCTATTTCTGGTCTTGGTATCAACTCTCATTTTTTCTTACTAAAAATATTTTACGTTTAAACTGTACACTTTACAGACTGCGAAAGATAGTATCTGCTTCTATAGAAGATATTACTTTCATTTCAAACTTTGTTACATTGATCCAAATCCCTGAAACCTCCCGAAACCTTCAGGACCTGTCAATATCTAACATCGGCTGTAACACGCATGGCAGCTACAAATGTAACCAGACATTGCGGGCACAACAATGGTGCCGAATGAATTGCCGCCAATTCTGAAAGGGGTACGACATTCATTGAATATTGATTTGTTGTCTGATACTATTTGCGCTTTGATGATACGTACTGGTGAAGAGAGATTTGTTAAGTTAAATTTAAGTTAGAAATACAATATTATTGGCACAAATTTGAGTAAAAAAGTGTGTCTTTGAAAACGAGAGGCTATAAACTTCTGATAGTGGTAAAAGGAATAATCATCGCGATGAAAAATGTTCGGAGGCGCCGAGATAGGAGCTGTTTTTTTTCTCTATATCCATCTATACTAATATTATAAATGTGAAAGTTTGGATGGATGGATGTTTGTTACTCTTTCACGCCCGAACGGCTGAACGGATCTGGATGAAATTTGGCACAGAGATAGATTATAGTCTGGAATAGCACATAGGCTACTTTTTATTCCGGTAAAATGTTTGGTTCCCGTGGGATAGATGTTTTAATTTTTCATACTTTTTATGGCGGGTAACACCGCCGGGCGCAGCTAGTACATATATATAAATATAAAAAAAAGTCGTGTTAGTTACACAATTTATAACTCGAGAACGGGTTGGCAAATTTGTATGATATTATATTTTTTTACATTTGTCTCCGCCCTCTAACAGCAGAATAACTATTAAAACAAAAGAAGAAATCACCGGGACAGCTAGAAAACAATATAAATCAAAATCTATAGGTATGTGATTATTACATTGTTAAATATTGTACTCGTTTTATAGTTTACTCTATAAAATACCATAGAATTGAATTTTCTATGGACTAAATCATTTTGTTTTATAAAAATAGCTGGAAAATATATTGTTTTTAATTAATTAATTCGTTCAAACGTTCCTAGCTCCAAAAATATGGTTGAAAAAATAATGGTTTAACACTTTTTATCGCGACGATACACGATACACTACAATAATGAGAACGATAGTACCAGCGAAGAGTACTCGCATGTACTATCGCACTGATTGACAATACACTGTAGGACCGCGTACTCTATTGTCGATAGAGAATGGCGATAGAAACGAGCGTATTTGTAGAGTTATCCATGGAAATATTATGGATACTATAATATTTCATGTCTCTATGAGTTATAGGGATATGGGCTATTGACATTTGATTTGCTATATACTCGTATATGGTATTGAAATAAAATTATTTTTTCCGATTTTATCGCGTTTATTTTATGTTTTTACGTTTCCAACATTTCGGCTGCATTACAGCAACCATGGTCCCGGGAGGACTGAGGTCCTAGTGTCAAAGTTTGAACTGTAGTAGTATACAGCATGATTCAGAAAGAGTATACACACCTTTGAATCTGCGAATTATATGAAGTTAGAATTACGATATATCGATTTAAAAAAATATATTGTTCGCAACAAAATGACAACTCTTTTCTTTCGTGAGTTTTTTTTTTACAAAGGGTAGTATTCTTACCCTTTCTGGATCACCTTGTATACGCAAGGTAGTATATCCCAACATAATGGCAGTGTAGTAGCAAGACGCGAGAAAGATCACAAGGGCGGACGTCCGCTCTGAGCAGTGATCGACGCATGAGTTCCTTAATTGCGCTACTTTATACCACTGTGAGCGTTAGTCCGGCGAGACCTGTAAAATACAGTTGACTTTGAAATAAAACTTATTTCTCATATTTTATAGCGTTAATTTTATAAAATAAGTTTTATTTCAATGAGTGGTATTCGCGTAAATATAAGAAATCAATAGAGTTGACTTCTGTTTTACGCAAGTCGTTAGAAGTACTAGGTGCATGTATACTTAAGAATTATCTGGTTACTATCTCTATTCCTCCAGACTATTACTTTTTTCATCGACATTTTTAATGAACTTATACATCAAAAAATGAAATTATTGGAATGTGTACCTATTCCATAGCCCGTTGTTATGAGTGAAATATGAGCATTCAAGTTCTATTGTATTCAAGTATATTCTTTTAAATATGAATTCTTTCATTCTGGTGATTTTCAAAGACATCTGCATAGCGTCTTACGTATTTTAGATTTAAACGTACGTAAGGACTAATGTATTTTTTCTTATTTTTACAAAAATCAAGCACTTTGTTAACTTTGTTAGATACTTTTGATAGTTTGTAATAATTTGTAATCATTGTTTTTAACAATTGTTGTATTTCTATCAATAGGTGTTCACGGTATATTGACGTACACATTTCCTTAGACGCGACACTAAAGGTGTTTTGACATAGTGTTTTATGTCGTCCCTTGAGTTTTATTTTTAAAGCTTTTTCATAAAGGGAAACTAAAATTCAAGACAAGTGATGAAAAAACATTATGAACTAGTTAAATAACTAACATCAATATATCATAGACCATTTTTATTTAATTTTTTGGATGGATATATTATTATTATTGTGATTCTCATGTTTTATCAGTTATTCTGCTATTCGGGGCGGAGACAAATGCAAAAAACCGAAGAACATAAATCTCCCCCCCCCCCCCCTTCTTGAGTTATAAATGGCGTAACTAACACGACTTTGTTTTATATATATACTTAGATAATGGAAAGCAATCATCTCGTATCGCGGCATACAAGTTTTAAGTGTAGCCGCTATAAAACTGCTCGTAAATCTGATGCTTGGAGCAGAAAGCTTTAAGCTTTCTGTGTTTGTATCGCAAGATCGACGCTTGAGAACGGTATGATATCGTTACGTTAAACAGCTGGACGCTGTATAAGAGCAATTGAATTCCATAAGCTCAAATAAATGTTTTTAGATCTATATCTTTGCAAGTTTTGGTAGTTCAAAAACTTTTTAACAAAATAAGAACCGTCTTCAAAAAACTAAAAAGCCAAAAATAATCTAATCTTGAAATCTACCTTGTCTAACTAAATCAAATATTTAATTAATCTGAAGTCGGTTCCTCCTTTTTTTTGAAGTCGGTTCAAAAGAAGAACATAGCTTTGTTTAAAAGGTATCTTAATCGGGTATGCCTAACTTGGAAATATAGCGACGGTTGAATTCTAATATAATAATAATAATAGCAGTGATAGCCAAGTTGGTAGAACGCTTGCCTCGGTAACAAGGATTGCAGGTTCAAACCCCGGCTCGCACCTCTGGCATTTCATGTGCGAATCTCATTTTCAACCATGATTATCACTTGCTAAACGGTGAAGGAAAACATCGTGAGGAAACCTGCATGTCTGAGAGAACCCCTCGAAAGATGTGTGCCAACCCGCACTGGGCCAGCGTGGTGGACTATGGCCTAATCCCCCTCGCATTGAGGGGAGGCCCGTGCCCAGCAGTGGGACATTAAAAAGGGCTGGTATTATGAATTGTAATACCGATATAGTATCAACAGGATTAACTAAGTTCATTTTTTTTGCTTGCTTAACTTCTTCGTCATTATACTCTTGGTAGAGTGGCTAATTATCGCTTAAGGCAAATAATAAATAAATATTAGGTAATACGTAATTTAGGCTGTGCAGATATATAAGATAGAAAAAGAAGATATCAATACTTTAGAAAGTCCTCCAATAGGATTTGTATATCGTTCGAAAAATATAATCCACTTCACGCAATCCAATTTCTAGAAAAAAAAACTCTGAACATTTTATATTTTTATCTGGTTTTCATCACAAATACATTTCTGGCTAACTTCGAAAGGCAGAAATTCGGTAATCTCATTGCTCCGCGATGAATAAGTGAGTTTGTTTGGCGCGGAGCACCGGCCGAGTTTTGTTCAGACTCCGGGATAATAATGTAACATCGTTCGGCTTTAACTAGATAATGCAATTTAGTAAGGAAAGACGGAGAATGAACGGAACACGAAATGTTTCGGAGGCGGTAGTGTGTGGTGCCGGGTTTCACCCTATAATAGTAATTGATGACATAAGCAACTTTGTGTTGGTGTTTCAAATTTCGAAAGGGTTCAGCAGTCGGGATATATTTCACACACACACACACGCAATAAAACACCTCCCAAGGCGCAAGTATTGACTTAGTTTGGGGCTTAACTAATTTCTGATATGCATTTATACATCTATACAAATAAATATAATAAAATTGGAGTGTCTGTTTGTAATACTAAAATAACCGCTTTTTACAAGTGCATTTGGATATTATACACGGTACACATACCAAAACAACATTAAAAAAATGTCTGTCTGTCTGTTTGTTTCGGCTAATATCTGAAATAGCTGGACCAATTTTGGCGGGACTTTCACTGGCAGATAGCGATCTAACAAGGAGTAACTTAGGCTACTTTTAGTTTTTTTTTTTTGTTAAATACCACGCGGACGAAGTTGCGTATAAAATATGACAACTGTAATAGTATGGTTTTAAATCGATGTTTAAAGTATTTTATAGACGGTCTTACAACTAAAACAAATTCAGTCCATTTGAATTTCTCGAGTGACTAATCACAAGGTAGTCTACTTATTTTACTCTGTAATCAAATTTCGTTCGCCTTTTCTTTTAGACAGATTAAACAGCTCCTATTTCACTAAGTAAATCAACGAACAAGAAAATCAGCAAGTAATTAATTTGGTAGCTAGCCTCCTTAATGTAATCCTCTTCCCTACATCGTCGCTGAGCCCAGCGGGCCCACAGTTGATTTGTGTATAAATATTTTAAATTTCCATATTGTATTACACAAAATAAATAAATAAATATATTTTTTTATATCGACGCCAATACTACATGTTGAAATAAAACTAATTTTACGAATTTTATCGCGTTTATTTTATGTTTTTACGTTCCCAAAGTTTCAGCAGCTTTACAGCAACAATGGTCACGGGAGGACTGAGGTGTTAGACGTCGTAGTGTCATAGTTTGACGGGGGTACACTCATATTTAGTTGTCGTTTGCGGTCCGATCTACGCAGGAAGTGCTCACAGTGTCTTGAGGTCTTGCAATGGTGCGCTTGGTTTTGAATTTAATTGTATTAATTACTGGATCCCAAGTAGTTGGTAGCCAGCCATCTTTCCTATTGAAATTAGGATGTTTTTTTTAAATTTCAATGGCCTCATGTATCATCCTTGGTTGGAATCTGTGTTCATTTGCAAGGATCTGTGGTAGATTAAATCTGATATAATGGCGGGTGTGATCCTGTACATGTTCACATGTTGCAGACTTCGTGGAGCACCGGTGTTTAACATCAGCAATGTGTTTCTTATACATTTTATGTGTATTTTAAAAACATAAAATAAATGCAATAAAATTCGCAACATTAGTTTTATTTCAATATTAAAGTCTATTTATTTTTTGCTTCTTGATAAACAACTAGGTATTAGGTAGCTAACTAGATATTAAGTTAGGTTAAGTACTTAGCTTAACCTGACTTAGCTAATAGCCAGAAAATGTGCATTATCCAATTGCCGCATCGTCGTGCACATAGCTCTTGTACCAAGTCAATTGCAACCGACCGTGCCGGGAATCGCGAAGTTCATTATTTCTATTGAAATTGGCATGGAACACCGCGCGGTGTGGCTCCACAGACACAACAGAGTTTAAACAGTTGACTATAGTTCTAAGTAAGGTATGCTCACTTTGAACCGCTTCTTTGCCTGCGTAATTTCATTTTTAGGTAGTATTTATATTATTCCAAAAAACAGTATTTTAATACTATTCACCTATTTATTTATTTATTTTTCACTTGAAACTTAAACGATACTTTTAATATTTTACTTGTTTTTTTAATAAAGTTAGCCGTAAATTAATTGTGCCTAAAAACGGAACTTTACTAAATCGTAGTCATCCTATTGCATGGACACATATTTCTTAGTAATTGCTTCACCGTTCAGACGGTAAAAACTTTCAGTAGAAGCGAATTTTATGCGATGAGCGCGAATGTTTGTACCCGAGTCATTGGTGTTTAAATGTAATTATACATTTACTCAGTTTGCCTTTAGTCCTTTCGACGGTCCGATACTAATAAGTATTGCTTGGTTTGTGACACTATATATTATAGATTATCCATCCATCTATCAGCCGAAAGACGTCCACCACTGGAGATAGACTACCTCCCTCATTTACTTCCAACCATCATGTGCCTCCGCCACTTGCATCCATTGGCTTTCTGCGACGCGTGTGATATCATCGGTCCACCTTGTGGGGGGCCGTCCTACACTACGTCCTCCGGCTCGTGGTCGCCATTCTAGAACCTTTCTGCCCCAAATGCCATGGGTTCTTCAAGCTATATTGTACACATTGAAGATTGTTGTACAACAATCTTAAACGTTGCAAAACATATCCTAATACTATTCGCAATGTCACCCTTGTTATTATAATTTAGAGCAGACTAAACTTTAAAATATAAACAAGTTTTTACGATCTGTAAAGTAATATTTTATGCTGTAAAAGTTTTACTGCTGTTAGGTCACCAGAGATGAAAGTTGAAATCGCTTGATAGAACAGATTTCAACAAGAATGGTGATAAATATTTTACATGGTAACAATCAAAATAAAATATAAATTTATATTATATTCATTATATAAGTAGTCATTTTGTAACACCCAGTACTTAACTAGACCTAATTATGCTGTCGTCCTTCTCATCATCGTAATGAAAGACTGAGATAGCCAAATATTTAGTTGTTAAATTTAGTTCAATGAGATGAACATCGTTCCTTTTTTTGTGATTTTTTTTCCATGTTTTAATAGTTATTCTGCTATTCGGGGCAGAGACAGATTCAAAAAATCAAAGGTCATAAAATTCGGACCGCCCGTTCTTGAGATATAAATGGTGTAACTAGCACGACTTTGTATTATATATATATAGATGATAGCAGATGTTGTGTCTACTTCAATTCAAAGCAGGGAGGAAAGTTGTTAAAGGGATGTGAACCTAGCATAATGTGATATAAGACTCAGCAGGGGAACTATTGTTCTCGCCCACTTGAACGATACTGTGACCATGATGGGTGTATGATAGATATTTTGTTGAGAAATATTTTTATAGTATTTATGTATGTGTATTCGTATTTACTATATAGAAATATACTTAATGTATCCGACTCGTAAAATCACAAACATTGAAATCGTTTAACATCTTCGCAATTGTGAAACTTTCTCAATTGTAGCTTGCAGTATTACTTGAAAAAGTACAATTAATTATTGTTATTAAGAAAATATACCTACGTTATTAAGAAAATATGCCTATAATAGGCATGATGACAGTAACTAAGAATCACTAAAATAATGTGTTTATCTAATGAGATAGGATTAATAGGTTCTGAAAAATGTATTTATTTACAGATTTAGGGCGAGATTGATAATTTATTTAATAAAATAAAACGACAAAATTCAGCAGTCCGCCATTATAAGTTGAACACCAATCAGAGTGAACTACGTCACGAGCATGTACACATTGTAAACATCGCTAAGTTTCGTACGAACTTCGAAGATCTCTGCACTTAGTAATTGCTTTTACCTGCGTTTATAAAGTATTTCGTGATTTTTATCGATCAATTACATAGTTTTGTGTTCTCAAAACATGGAACAAGGATTTACCATTTTTGACACAAACAATATAAAACCTGTTGCTAAGCAACCGCAACATTATCAGCAAAGAGTAATAAGATAAACTCCATACTCTTTACAATATGTATATACGTAAATTACTGATTTGTTGTGTTTACGGTCAGTTTGCATAATAGTGACGTCACAAGCAGACGCCATGACACCGGCGATCGTTTTGGAGCGAATTTTAAAATTACAATTTAAATAGCGTTTTTTTCTAATAAAAATTAGTTTCCTGCCGAAATAATATTATTTTTTTAAATAGTAGATACCTTAGACTATTATAGAACAGTTTTTCAAAATCAGTCATCATGCCTATTGTCCACCTTCTTTGTTTTGAATCAACAAACTGAATTATGTTGTTAAACAATTTTATTATTGAACTCCACGGAATTAAATATTTTTAAAATAATTTTAACTGCAGTCAGTTGTTTTAATGAATATTTGAATCTCGGTTAAACTATTAAAATAATGACAATCATATGTTATTACTTCCATAATTAATTAGCTGCCGAGCGGTATTCTGAGGTCGATTTATTTTAACATGCAATTTCGTATGCCTGCTTTGTAATTAATTTAATAAGTATTAATAGTGATATGTAAGTACTTAATGAACATAATAATAATATTTGTACGCTGTAAAGCTAAACATGTATGTACATAATTATAACTGTCCATCTTGCATACTATAAGTATGCATACTCGTGTTTTTTTACAAATAAATATATCTCTATCTCTATCTCCATCTCTATCTCTATCTCCATCTCCATCTCTATCTCCATCTCTATCTCCATCTCTATCTCCATCTCTATCTCTATCTCCATCTCTATCTCCATCTCTATCTCCATCTCTATCTCCATCTCTATCTCCATCTCTATCTCCATCTCTATCTCCATCTCTATCTCCATCTCTATATCTATCTCTAGCTCTATCTCTATCTTTATCTTTATATTTTATCTTTACCCCTGATCTATAAGTTCTTTGTGATTGTTTTATTGTATTCCAAACATTTATGAGCAAGTCGCACCAATGGAGTCATTACTAAAATAGAAGTATCAAAAATACGACCTATCCGCCAGTCCGGTTTTTAGTTCTTCTGAGAAGAGCTGAAAATGATACCTTAGAGAGGTTACCTAGATATCCCGAGTTCAGCCAGGGCCAAATTGTATCTATACGTAAACTAGTCTACATACATGTAGTTCCTATTTGGTCCTAATATAAAACGGGGTTTATAATTCATTTACACCCTGTCACTAATATTAAGATAAATAAAGTCTCTGACCCCCATGCCAGAGGTGTACGCGGGCTGGGTCCGATAGAGCCCGGACTAAAAAAAAGGGGCAGTCTAGCCTACTGCTATTATACTGGGCATACGGGGACTGGGCTCAATGTGAAGAAGACTCGGACCAACGTTGACCACACGGACACAGTGTGTCCGGCACGCAGCTTCATACAACTCTCAAAACACGTACGGATTCTCCATTAGCTTTACCATACAGCAAGTGACAATGAAATACCTAAACAAAATTGCAAATGTGTGAGTTCGAACCATCTTGTATCTAAACCGAGCATTGTACTTTTCTATTGTCTTCATAATATTTTAGGGTATACTGGTCACCCTACACGTAGACAATAACACAATTGCCTCGCAGAAGTTAACTGTAAGTTAAGCTTGAACCCAAAGGCGGCGGTAGGCGTTAATTTGATACGTGTTATCTCACTTAACTGAGTGCTAACGTAGATTTTGGTGTTCGCCTTTCAATTACAGTACCACTTTATTATGTATTTTCGTGTATGTAAGGTTTTTGTCAGGAAAGTAAATAACTGACGTTAGGGACTTTTTGGCGGGAATATGAACCGGGAAGTTATAATTTTTTTTTGTTTTCCAAAAATTTGGTTCTTGAAATAATGTGTAGTATTAGTGGGATATTAACCATTGTGTGTTCATAAACGTGCACGAATGAAGGAAATTGAAATTGAATTAAGAAATTGAATTAGAATTAGAAAATGAAATCGAGAATTGAATAGCGCCTCTAGCGGACGGTATTTAAAACTATCAATTATCCATACAAAATGTCTAAATACGGTAGACTATAAAGTATACGGTTAGCTTACGAATAATCTCGCACTTGACGTGCAGTAACAGAATTCGTACCAATTGATAAAATGTATTCCACGCAATCCTTTTTATAGTTCGCACACGAGCCGTCTAATTTTTGCCGAGTGTCACAGACTAGAAGGTCGACAGTATGTTAACTAGTTTATGGCTATTGGCACCTCACCAGTATATAGCACGTAATTGTTATACTGAACAGATCCCGTTACTGTTAAAAGGCTGTGGTAAATTATTTTGTAGGCACAGCTGCCGGGAGTCTGTGGAATCGATAAGTAATCTATAGTGAGGGGCTCGTGCCGCGATTTATCTGCCATTGACTCTCTGTTAAAGCTTAAAACTTAACAAACAATACTTTTACGAGTAAACATGGTCCAAGCCTAGTAATAAAAAAAATGTACCTATCCATAAAAAGATAGGTAGGCAGGAACTGTTATTTGAAATTATTAAAAAAATCCTTAACTTTGAAAAAGAGGTTGTCAAAAAAAACAGTGTCCATAGAATAAGACACCTATTTATCAATGGCGTAATTGAATTTATATAATCATAACAAATATTCATCACTCATAAATGAATAAACTGTTCAGCAAACCACTCGATGCACGTTCCAAAATCTACTTCGCAAATTTCTCGAATAAGACACCTATTTATCAATGGCGAAATTGAATGTATATAATCATAACGATTATTCATCACTCATAACGAATAAACTGGTCAGTAAAAACCGCTCGATCCACGTTCCAAATTCAACTTTGTAAATCCGATCTAGACAAATATTATTTCAATAACACTTTTGCGTATCGTAAATAGTTGTAATTAAAAATAGCAATCCATTTATATAGGCGTGATGAGAGGGACAAATAGCATGCAGGTGAGCGAGTAGGAAGCGGGCGGTGCCAACTCCGAATGCGCAGTGAGTCATTGGCACACAACCTCAGGTGAGGTGCAAAGATTGAATTGCTGAGACAGCTTAGTACTAGTTTTGCCTGCTCACCTTTAGTGGATATGTGATCATTATGTAAAGTAGGAATTCCAATATGACAACATTTTTAATGAGAATTTTTGACAATTATGATTTTATGTGAGTTTTTTTTTTTAATTGGCGTAATATAGATATTCTAAGTTCTTATTATGATTACAAATGGGCTAAAGACGCGCAGGTTCCGGGGTGAGTAGACCATTTCTAGAGTTGGCATTGTGAACTGAAGGCAAAACATTGATAAGCTAAAATTATCGACATTAATATTAATTCCGAGACGTGTAAATTTATATTTATTCTAAGTTTACAAATTAACTTCACGATTTACTGAACTCGAGAGTAAATCATGTGAAAATTCCACCACACACAAGTAAATAAAAGTTTTAACACACAAATCTTACCTTCTAAACGAAAAAAGAACAGCATCTTGACTATTCTCACGTCCACAGCTATGTTTTACACTATGACGGCGCACCTGAAAAAAATATACAGGTTTGGTTAGCATAAACTGAAAAATATTACTCACTACACTCAATTACTACTAAAAAGCAGTGATAGCCAAGTTGGTAGAATGCTTGCCTCGGTAACGAGGATTGCAGGTTCAAACCCCGGCTCGTACCTCTGGGATTTCATGTGCGAATCTCATTTTCGACCATGATTATCACTTGCTAAACGGTGAAGGAAAACATCGTGAGGAAACCTGCATGTCTGAGAGAGCCCCTCAAAAGATGTGTGAAGTCCGCCAATCCGCACTGGGCCAGCGTGGTGGACTATGGCCTAATCCCCCTCGCATTGTGGGGAGGCCCGTGCCCAGCAGTGGGACATTTTTAAAGGGCTGGAATTATTATTATTACACTCAATTAAAATGAAACCTTAAAAATATATTGTTACAGAATGTTTCAGAAACGTGTCTGTTATTGCTTTTTTTTTAATTTATGTTTTTTTTTAATATTAAAAATATAATATCAATGGTATAGGGTTGAGTTGCGTTACTTCAAACGCAATTTATTTTCGCTTGAAACTGAGATAATACAATATGTTTTCCCGACACTCCGTCCATATTATTTCTTCGTCTAAAGCTTGATCGATATTATTGGGAACACTGATGGACACACCACAATGTCAAGAACCCAATGAAAAAAAGGCTAACAACATTTTACTTGATATGAACCCCAAACTGAAAACTTACCCTCGTACTAACATTTATGACTGAATTAAATGGCGGTTCGCAAACATGCCTACGGGTAGCCCTCTGAAAAAATTACTCCTAAAAATACCTATTCATATTAAATACGAAACTCGGTAAGTTTATTTAAAACGCTTTCATGATACATATAAGATTAATGGGGTTCGCTGGAATTTTTCACGCATTTTTACAAGAACAAGGAAAGCTAATTTAAAATACTGAGCGAATAGTTGTAGCACGCTACAACTATTCGCTCAGTATTTTAAATACTACCCAACATAATTTAATAACACGTCACATATTAAACTTAAGATAATATACTAATTTATAATTAAGCAAGAAAAACCCGTTAAACATTTAACCTCAAATTTATAGAAAGTTATAATGAATTATAAAGGCATTGTAACGCATTTTTCCTCTTAAATGTTCGTTACAATGCCAGTATAACTGTCTATGAATTTGGAGGTAAGTTGTTAGTTGTTCAAACATTCCCGCTTTATTAATAACACAATTAATCTCAAGCTTTTGTGAGCCAAACTTAAATTAATGTGTGTATGCTTCTAATATGCAATAGTGTTTTATATCCATATCTAAAACGACCATAAATATGAACTCTAACACTAAAACATAAAGTGTATTTCGGAGGTTCAGTAACAAGTTGGATGTTGTATTATCGTATAAAAGATTAATATAGAAACATGTGCGTATAGCGTGTTAAGTAGAAATACGAGTAATTGATAAACTGCGTAGCTTAGATAGATTAACGAATAGTACTTAGCGATAAGTTGCGCGACTTTGAACTTGAGACTTCAAAGCGATTGATTGGCGTTTGAAAGGGTTTGCCACTAAGTGAACGCGGGAAACGTGATTATAGCTTAAGAGAGCCAAGTTGGTAGAACGCTTGCCTCGGTAACGAGGATCGCAGGTTCAAACCCCGGCTCGCACTTCTGGGATTTCTGGATTTCATGGACGAATCTCATTTTCAGCCATGATTAACACATGTCAAACGATGAAGGATTACATCGCGCGGAAACCATGTCTAAGAGAACACCTCGAAAGACGTGTGAAGTCCGCCAACCCGCACTGGGCCAGCGTGGGAGTCTATGGTCTACTCCCCCGGGCATTTAGGGGAGGCCCGTGCACAATAGTGGGACATTAAAAAGGGCTAGTATTAATATTATTATAAACATTAAGACTGATAGTTAAATGTCTTAACGTTTGATAGTTCAACGTAGTGCAATAACAATTACACTCGCAACAAGATATTGTGATCAAATATTTTTTTTCTAAAACCCCAGCTTATATTTACGCTGCTCAAATATATTTTTATGTAAACAATACTAGTTCTACTGGCGCATGCTCTTACTCATTAACGCATTGTTAGAATCCCTTGACCTACAAACATTATGAGATGCCCCTCCGACGAACGCTTTCGTTGAGAAGAAATTTCGGTTATAAAATCACAAAACAGTCGTCTTTCAACGGATTTACAGGTCTAGTTTTTTTTTCACACTTCTGTAGGTGACCTTGTCTAATCGTTGCTAGCACTGAGTCATTTGAAGTATTTTATATTTGCATTATAATATTTATTATTTTTGAGGCCTAATCCCCATCGCATTGATGGGAGGCCGAGCCCAACAGTGGGTAATTAAAAGGGCTGGTATTATTATTACATCTAATTGCATTGTATGGAATGATTTCGGTTGTGGACTTTTTTAAGTATAATAATCCTGCTATACTTTATTCAAATTCAAATTATTCAAGCACGTTTTCTACTCGTAGCGTCTAATTGTAACCTCCAGATATTTTTGACATACCCACGTAATGAAATTATCGCCAAATTCATAGTTAAGTATGTATAAGTAGTGTTGTTGACTGACATTAGGTTGAACAGATTAAACTGGGGCTGAACTATGAATTCTCTTTAATGGGGCTACAGTTAGGTATTCAACGTAATTCGCGGACTTTAATTTGAGACCCACGGTTGAATATCGTACAGCAAACGAATACCATAAGGGTACTATATTGACGTTACTAGGAGCAACTGCTCTCAGATATGACGATATATAGATACACGACCTTATTGCATTATAAGTATTATTGAAAATAATAAGGAAATGGGTCCCATTTTAATGGTCATGACAGTACCTACGTAAACTTAAAAAACTAAATCTATTATAGACTGCCTTGGTAGGTACTATCATATCCAAAAACTAGATAATTTTATTAGTCCAATAAAAAAAACGAAATGTTAATGGTTAGTCGTCTGGGTAGTATAAATGAAATGGTTAGAAAGAACAATCTTAAAATAGCTCTGTCGCGCCTGGGCACTCTCCAATTTCAACACACAGATAAAAAACAGAACATGTCACATGTTTAATTGCCACACATCTTCACCGTGTCACTAGCACTTAAAAAGACAATAACAGACACATTTTAATAAAAAAAAAACGATTATAAACGACCGCGCACTATTCGAAAAAAAAAAAAAATAAGCAAGGTACTTGACGTTGGTGTACGGCGGAAAATGCCGATAATCTGTATTGATTGTGTTTTTAAATTACTTTTTTAATTGGTAACTTACTGTAGTGCGCGCGCCTAACGCAAAGATACTGCTTCTATTCAGCCCATCGCGTTTCGTTCGCTAAATTCTAAAAAAAGATAGTCCACTCATCGGTGTGGAGTGCGGGAGTACAAATCGGGACGACACACGAGTTTTTTTTAAAACAAAGTTTGGTGTCACCGCGTCTAGTTTTGTGTTGTTCATGAACATTCGAGTTATTATAAATAGGTTTATGGTACAAATTAATCCAATAAATCATTTTGACACGTTCGCAGACGATACTTTAATTGATATAAATCATGATGTATTTTATTAACGCTATAAGTTTATCTGTCAGTCCGATTTTATGTTACCGACGATGTGAGTTGTTAATTAATGTTAGTGCTCTGCATTGCACGATAACTTCGGAGCAGTAAAGTGGGCAGTTCAAATAAGACGTCAAATGCAATATCGTTCAGCCAACTCGTTCATATTTTTTTTATATATTTTTTTTAAACAGCGTATACCAGAGCCCATTTATGAATGCTTTAAGCTAATATGCATTTCAAGTAGGCCGCATAGTATAGTTTTTTTTGGAAATCGTTGAAATACAACAATAGTTCGCTATTGATTTCTTATATTTACGCGAATACTACACATTGAAGTCTGCAATCTTTGGACATGTACAGGATCGCACTCGCCATTATATCAGATTTGATCAACCACATATCCTCGCAAAAGAACACTGATTCCGCCCGAGGATGATACGTGAGGCCATTGAAATTAAAAACATTCTAATTTAAATAGGGAAGATGGCTGGGTGCTACCACCGACTTGGGATCTAGTAATTAATATAATTAAATACAATACCAAGCGCACCCTTGCAAGATCTCAAGACACTATAAGCACTTTCTGCATAGATCGGACCGCAAACAACAACTAAATATGAGAGTACCCCAGTTCAAACTATGACACTAGGATGTCAAACACTTCAGACCTCCCGTGACCATGGTTGCTGTAAAGCAACCGAAACGTCGATAACGATATAATACCTTTTATTTCAATAATATAATTTATTAGGTAACAGGAATGGCGAACTCTTGTGCGTGTTGTGCGCTGGCAAATTGTCAGTTCCAGCGGCTATTTCTATCAGTACAGGTTAAGGGCACACCGCGTCTAGGTGGATTGCCAAAACTATGCGCCTTTTGCACGTAGAAATTATTAACAGCTGCAAACGAACGGTATCTAGTCTTAATATATCTGATGCTAATTTTTTTAAGTCAACAGTAATAGTGAAGTTATTGGAACACTCGCTTAAGTCACAAGAGGTGCCGGTTCAAACCGAAAGCGTTGCTGTGGCCGACCATTGAGGAGGTCTAGTCGGTAGGAGTCCATAACCCGCTTGCCAAAGGGAATGCTATCAATGAAGTTTTTCCCACATAAAAATAAGTTTAAAACACTGGTTAAATTTTAGGTGTAAATTTCATTTTCAATTATGATTATGGCTTGTTTTAGGTACAGTGAAGAAAAACATTGTGGGGAATTCTACACGACTTTTCAAAGTCGTATGAAGTTCGCCAATGCGCACCGGGCCAGCGAGATGAACGATGGCCCGGATGACCCTCGCATAAAGTGTTTGGGACTTTTGCACCAGAATCCATTAACGATATGTGAGCGCAATGCGATGCACCTGTGCTTACCTCTAGAGATTACGAGCGCGATGGTGTGATAGTTTACCTACATGAATTCTCGAATACTCCCTGTACGATCCTGCAGATCCTGCTTGTAGAGAAAAGCGCTGAGAGGTACACGGTTTTCAGTCAAACAGTCTCGCAAAATAGCTACATAGGTAACAATTTAATTTTGTATTGAATACTCATCTCCGTAAAAAGGTAGAAACGTTGGAAGAATAAGATTCCCAAGGTCATTCCGCAAAAAACTACAATTGCATCATATCCAAGCACTGCACACAACGTGTGCACGTTTTTGTACCGATTTTAATGTTGAAACGTATGTTGAGCCCGCGCGTGGGAAGCCCACCCACTTTGAAACTAATTCCCTAGTTACGATTGGCTAAAATACATTATCATTTTGGCCTTGGCAAAATTACAATATGCATAAACAAACGCAAAAATAGTGGTTTATCAGTTTTGACAAAAACTCCTTGTTGATAAAATATCTACTAAGGCTCATATTTAAGACGTTCTAAGTTCAAATCAATAACAAATGATAAGCATAGGCCTTCCGATTCTACGATGTGCAAATGATATTGAACCATAAGGTGATAAAGGAGTTTCTTGGTCAACTGCTTTCTTCTGCTTATGTTCTGCTCGTAATTAGCCCATGTCTGAGTGTTATTGGATCGCCCTTATTCCAACCAGATCCAGCAAGGTATCCCTCATATCATACAAACGTTGCTGGGTTTGCGACCATACAGATGGTATGTTTATCTGGACATTTTCATTCCGTATTTCTGTAAGCCAGGATCTACAGTAGGTACCAACTAAGACGTAGATGATTGACCCTTGTTTAGACTTGAAGAAAAGTTAATTATCTTGCAACCTTCACAGAATCTACCAATTTTGATGGTATCTGGCACACATCACCAAACGATTAAACTTTTAAGGATATCTCTGGCATCCCATTACGGAGAGCATTAGATGTCATCTGCTGAGGATCATCCATCATCCGCGATACCAAGTTGTTGGCCGCGAAAAGCTAATCCCAGTTTAATGTAGCATCGCTAATGTGGACAGATAAGTGGGGTATGTGATGTGTGGCCAGCGTCAAGGAAGTTTTATTAAGTTGTTCAATGTTACTGGTACTGCGCAGGAGAAATGATACCTAAGATCAATATTAGTCATGATAATATAAGTAATATCACACTGACAAAGATCATGTACTATGCCTGATTGATTAAAAAAACTTAAAATAACTGCTATACAAAGACTAAAATCTAGACGAGGTTATAATAATAAATATTATAATACCAGTCCTTTTTAAAGTCCCACTTTTGGACACGGGCTTCCCCTCAATGCGAGGGGGATTAGGCCATAGTCTACCATGCCAGCCCAGTGCCGGTTGGCGGACTTCACACATCTTTCGAGGGGTTCACTCAGATATGCAGGTTTCCTCACGATGTTTTCCATCTCCGTTTAGCAAGTGATAATCCAGGTTGAAAATGAGATTCGCACATGAAATCCAGAAATCCCAGAGGTGCAAGATTCTACCAACTTGGCTATCACTGCTTCGAGACGAGGTTGGATGGCCATTAATACTAGCCAAGAACTACTCCACAAATACCAAACGCTAAATCATTAAACAGAGCTTTTTTTTTTTATTACATTATAGGCAAGTATTTGATCTCGATCTCACCTGATGGTAAGTGACGATGAGATCTACGATGGAGCATACTTGCCTAGGTAGGAAAGCGGCAGTAGATAAGAGACGCTACATTCACTAGGCACATGCAGCGCAACTGATCTGACCCGCCATCCATGAATGGCAACACCGAACATCATGCCGGAACACGGCTAGGCCGCTTGGCGACATGGCTTTGTTCAGTGGGTGGTGACTAGCCACGGCCGAAGCCTACCACCAGTAGAGTTGTCACCTGGTTGGCACCACCCAGGGTCACGTGTAGGGTATCTCGAGGGTACTTAATTCTCCTACTGACGAAGGTGACTCGACCCCACTCTACCTCGCGATTATTTATAGACAAATAGACATGGCTAATCGCATTATTATCCTTTTGGCAGCAACAGTTTTTATTCCATAAATACCAAAAGACAAATCATTCAACGGACCTTTTTTACTCTATCTCGGCCCTCTCTACCAATATATCTATAAATAATCGTATAATATTCATTTTCGTGCGACAATTTTTCAAGTAAACTTTATATAAAGACGTTTGCGATCCAAAGGGGCTAACATCTTTTTTGCGAAGGGTTAAAAAGGACGTCGGTCGGTATTCTCGGGGCTGTGAAAATAGGTCGGGTGTGAAGTTGTCGAATTAAAAAGGGCTAGGTCACCGTTTGGATTAAATTTCAAGGGTCTTATATGTAGGTGGGAAATTTATGCCACTGTAAAAATACTTTATTTAAATTCTTTTTTTTTCTCAAAGGGTAGGGGATTAATCTTTAAAGGAGGTAAGGCAAAGGATTTTTGGGACTTTGTACTTTATAAACATTTTAAGTAATTACCTTAAGCTATTTTGAGCCAGGCTCTACGCTGAGGCGGGAAAAAGCTGAATGGTCATGCAACGTGCCTTGCCTTTTGGAAAAAAAACTTATGCCTTGCTTTCAAAAACGGTCCATCAAGACAAAATAACAAAACTCGCAGCTCAGCAATTTTTCAAAGAAATAATCGGCTTCGTAACCGTAATATTTTTTTATAAACAATCACGCCGGGACCTAAAAGTTTATTTGAGTCTAAAAAAACAAGATTGATTTTCAAACAACTTAGTTGACGGGCCCATAGTTTCTAGGGCATTGTTCTTTATAAGGACGTCGTTCAGAAAGCGAAACTACCAAACTTCTTCCGGCTTCCGTAGCCTCCACTTCAATTCCAATTCAACGCTAATATTTTTACCTGCGCACGCGATAGAGGTAATGTGTTTACACGCCACTCCACCTGCAATTGGCTACCAGAATTTCCGGAAAAGTGTTTTCCCCGGTAAAGTATTTATGTAGGTAATGGTATTTTACTTGAGAACTTTTGAGTCTGTAATATGACAGGAAAAGGTTTCAAAACTGTAAAATATGGACTGTAGTGAGGTGACGGTACTGAAGGGACTTTTCAACAGTCATTTTATAATTAACTAGCTGTCCTGTCGAACTGAGTACCGCCTCGGAATCAAATGTATGGGAAAATTAATTATTCTTATTGTAATTTTTGTTCACGTTTTAATAGTTATTCTGCTATTCGGGGTAGCGATAAATTAAAAAAATTAAACATCATAAAAATTGGTCCACCCGTTCACAAGTTATAAATGGTGCAACTAACACTTTGTTTTTGTATATATACATAGTGCTTGAGAATTGTAATTTTAATCTAATGTAGGTAGTAACTATTATTTTACAATAAATAGTTTATTTTCCAGGTAAACCTATCGACCGTGGTTGCGTGACCATGGTTGCTGTAAAGCAGCCGAAATACCGGGAACGTTTAAAGATAAAATAAACGCGATAAAATCCGTAAAATTAGTTTTATTTCAATATCTTGTTTATAGTAAAAGAGAATTTCAATTATCTTCAAAATTTTCTCAACAAAGAGCTGTATTTAAAAATGAAAATACTTGAAGCTTTTATGTAAAAGCGCCGTAACACAAGTCAGCGAATTTACAAAGGAAATTCCCGTTGCAACGAGCAACCGCGCTTACTTTAGAATATTCGCAGTGCCCCACTCGAATGGAGCACCGCTCGTATTAGTATTTCTAACATCAAACACTTGTTTGCGTGCAGTGAACGCCGAATTACTTTCGCGTGGATATTTCACAAATATGCTTAACAAATTAAATTGTGGCTCGGGGAATAATTAACTGAATATGTTTTGTTATTGAGTGTACGTTTTATAGGGCTTTGTTTGATTTGGGAATTGGAGCTGTAGTGCTTTGTGGTACGAGCTAGAGCAGTATGAATTAATATAGGCATAAATAGCTACGAATTAGAAGCGATTATTGAACATTATATTTATTTGAATACTTATTTCTTAACGCTACAGCCAGATCGGAACGCGACCTAAACTGAGAAGATCCGGCAGCAAAACTCAGCGGGCTTATCTGTTGTTTTTTTTATCGCTGGCGCTGCCAATAATGAATAGCAATCCTTATGCTAATCGATTGCATAAACGTCTATGCATAGGCAGCACTTACCATAGAGAATGTAGAATGTTTATTATATAAAAATATGAAGTATAGGGCATCCTGGAACGCATATCACATCAGCTTAATTTTATTACAAAAAAATCGTCATCCCGGAATCCAGGTGGCGACCGGCGCGCACGCAGTCATTCAATCGCCAATTAATATCTATCAGTGCCAAATTAATATCTATCAATGCCATGCAAGTTAGCCCCCCCCCCCCATTAAAAACGTGTACGTTTCTTTTTACAAACTATCTTAAATCATTTTAGAATATTATCTTAAAAAACAGGTATAAGGTTGCAGGTGGTTTACAAGTCGCGCGTACAACGAAAATATAAATACACGTGATATTACACCCCCCTTCCCCCCCTTGTGGTATTTCGTGTAAGTAGTGCGGTTTCAATTACGAATCGCTGAAGAATAATATTTTCCATTTTGTAAAATGCACAAATGTTTTCAAATTTATTGAAGTGGAAACGTAGAAAATTTAATTATCATACCCAAATTGTATCTGTCTACATTTTTGTGTCTCGACGAAAGCGAATATTTTGTATGCGTTTAAAGTGCATGAGCGAACAAAATATTAATTTCAGTCGTGTGTATGGGGTGAACAGCCATCAAATAAAACGCCCAGATATTCACAATATGGTAGGTGAGGTAGAAAGAAAAATGTGAAAGAATTACTCCTTACACTTACTTATGACGACACTGAAGACATGTTAATACCTTTTCGGTAGTATTGCGACGTACTTACGGATGTACTTAATATACACACACACACACACACACCCATATACACACACACACACACACACACACAATATTCAGTACCACAACAAACGGTTTAGCGATCTTCTTCTTTATAATATTGTGAGTCTTTTAAGTTACTAGTCTCATTGACTTATCCGACTAATGTGGTAGGTCAATCCTCAAACCCATGACTTGTCACTGTAGGATGACTCCTTTGACCGCTATGGTATTGATGCTTTTGTTTTATTAAACGAATTTCTGAACACTAAAAAATCTGCGAACACATTTCGTGGGTTTTAATCCTAAGAGCTTCATATAGCTGAACATTTTATTTTTTAAAATCGCAACGCTCTTACCCTAGCCTGTTAAGACTGTTTACACAACCAAAGGCCAATAATAGACTCACCTCCCATGACCGAATGTTTAACTCGGCCTAAAATATCCAGCGAATGGCTAGGCAAGTATAAACAGGGGATATAAATACTTGGATATATTTAGAAACTGCGAAATTATAATTCAGTATTAACATGAGTGATCCGACTGTAGTTCAGCAAACGTTTTAAAGATTTTTTTGCCGGTTTAAAATGTTGATTCACTGTTTTTTTTAAATGTTTTCTTCTAAAACAAGATTTAATATACTAATTCGTCAACTACACACACACACGCACACACACACATACATACACACAGACACACACACACACACACACACACACACACACACACACACTCAAAACAAGTAACATAGCATACTGACCTAAGATATCACCAGTAACGCTATTCTAACCTGACATCAAACGAATACCTCTGCCCACACGTAAAGGGACGCAGGCGTGATACTATACTTAAGAATATAAAAATAACTAAATTGGCGTTATTTGAGTTCTTAAAACAACTTCTGCATATATAAGCCCGTTCTTTATGCTGCATTAAGGTCTCTGTTATATCCCGTTTCTGCTATAAAAATGCACAAGTTGTCAGTCGTAAACTAGGTTGTAGTCCTACTTTATAATACGATACTAAACGTTTTCTGTGGGTAAATATTATAGCTTTTACAAAATCAAATGTTTATCTGAAGTTAGACTAAGATTACTGTAAAATACTTTAAGCGGTTATGGTCACGAGTAGGCTATGCAAATTCGCGCTTACTACACTAATCGGCTTGGTTTTTTGAGCTTCAGTATGTTTTTCCCGATACTCCATCTATATGATTTTTTGTCCGAGAATATAGCCTCAGGTATATTTTTGCATGATCAAAATATGCAATTCGTCGAAACATAAAATAAATACGATAAAATCTGTAAAATTAGTTTTATTTCAATAGGCAGTTCATATATATAAAGAATAAAATCCCAAATTATAACAAAAAATACTACTATTAAACGTAGGGTAATTTTATTTCAATCTTACCAGCTCCTCGGTAGAATCTCTCTTTTAAATAATACTGAAAATAATTAGCACAGAATATTACAACAATTATTTTAGGCTTGACAGGTCTGTGACTAAAAGGTTTATTAAATTATATAAAATATTAAACGTTGACACTATCCAAAAACTTGCTTACAAGGTACAAAATGTCATGATTAATCGTTTTTTTCGCTGAAAACTTACGTTTCAGCCGTCTTCAGCGAGTCGCTTTTAGTGTTAAATGTAGGCTTCATGCTGTAACCAATTTATCAAGTCTTGGTGACAAAATAAAGTTAATATTATAATTTTGAATATAAATGTGTTATATATTTCTATACTAGCTAGCCCGGCGAACGTCGTACCGTCTCAAAATCAAATGTATGAGTAAATTAATTATCTTTACTATATTTTTTTAGGAAAATCTTCCCATGTTTTAAAAGTTATTCTGCTATTCGGGTTGGAAACAAATTAAACAAATCAAAGATCATAAAAATCAGCCCATCTGTTCATGAGTTATAAATGTTGTTACTAACACGATTTTGTTTTATAAATATAGATAAATAATTCGCAGCTCTATTACAGCTCTCATTTTTTTGTAAACAAGTTACAACATGTAAGATTAATTTAATTTGTCGTAAGTATGATTGGGTTAACGTATTTACTATAATTAGAATGTACTTTTTAGGGTGGATAGTTGCAGAACTTTAGAGAAAGTGACAGAATCTGTAGCGATTTGACGGTAGTTAAATTTATCCATATATGGTGCACACCGACCTTAGTTTTGTGAGTTTTTTATTAATTCTTGAGAAGAATATTCTTACTGTTTAACTGAATCAAAGTCGAATGTCTGCAACGCACTTAACAATAATCAGATAGAGATAGACGGATTTGTCATTTACTGCCAACTCGTGCCACAGATTAAGTTATAGCTCGTGCCAATAATGAAAAACAAGCTTTACACCTACTGCATAAAGTTAGGAATCGAAATGTGAACAAAAGCATTTTCGTTCGGCCGGAGATTTGATCGAGTGAATTTAGTTATTCATTATGCAACGTTCACTCCACATACTGTGGCGAATGTGCTTTATAGCTGTAAGTAAATGAATATCGCCAGACGAACACACGAATTATACGATCCCAAATTAAGCTACGCTTGTATTATGAGTAGTTTACAATGGACTGGGGGCGATCTCAGTATACAGGGTGTCAGTGGCTTCGTACCGAAAACTGATATAACCTGCACCCAGCAGTGGGACATTAAAAAGGGCTGGTATTAAGTATTGCACGTAATTGAAAATGTTGTACGTATTTTTATTTAAATACATTCTTAATTTGATTAAAAAAACTACCTCTGCAAGGCTATCCCCAGCCTCCATCCATAAGGCCCTAGCAATCTCATTCATAAATTAATGAAAGGCGTCATTATCGTTTTACAGCATTATCTCATTAATTAATTCTGATCTTAATAATAATAGGATAATATTGCATTATTAAAAAAAAAACAACAAATATAATTGTGATAGCAAAATAAAGTATATCTTTATCGCAAATATGTATCTGTAAATATCAAATTAGGAGTTCAACGACTTACAACTCTTTTAATTGAATAAATCAACAATATATACAACCTAGCGATTTCTCAAAGAGTTCTCGTTTCCATCGGAACTATGTATTTTACTTTTGAACCCTTTCCGTGGATATTAAGTTATACAAAAAGTAGGCGAGTTAATGAAGTCTAGTAAGCAATTTTCAAACATTAATTAGCTTTGAAATTCAAACATCTTGCTGCAAAGTTGGAGTGGTAATGAGTTTTTGGTTTGTAAGAAAATGTATAATAATTCTAGGTAGAGAAATGTTGATACTAGCGATGACTGAATGACGTCATAAGGTGATTTCAAGTCAGCGACACGTCACCACTATCTGGGCAGTGATTAAGATTAAGAAATAATTGATAACTGGTCTAAAATACTTTGGCATGGTAGCTTTGCTTATAGTCCTTAAGATACGGCTGTCGTTCTGTGCGGACATATCAGTAATCAGAAAACTTGGGTTAAAATCAAATAAAACTTAAATAGAAGGTCAAATTCACAATGTTCGGCTTAATCAATCAGCTTTAGATCCAAATCTTCAGTGGGTTAAAGTAATCCATAGCAGTAAAGCACGGATCTCTTTCAAAACACCAGTAACCCAAATCAAAGGGCCTTTTATGGGAAAAGTTTGTAAGACACTCAGGGGTATACCGTTTTAGACCTATTCAGTAACGATATATGTTACACTGCTAAGGAAGTTCGTAATGTATCCAATAGTAATGTGTGAAGTAACTTGAAGACACGAATAATATAACACTAAAGACAATAGGCGATTAAAATAAAACTAATTTTACGGATTTTATCGCGTTTATTTTATGTTTTTACGTTCCCGACGTTTCGACTGCTTTACAGCAACCATTTTCACTGGTGTTGGACGTCCAACAACTAAATATGGGGATACCCCAATTCAATCTATGACACTAGGACGTCTAACACCTCAGACCTCCCGTGACCATGGTTACTTTTTTTTTTTTTAAACATTATAGGCAAGTATTTGATCTCGATCTCACCTGATGGTAAGTGACGATGAGATCTACGATGGAGCATACTTGCCTAGGTAGGAAGGCGGCAGTAGATAGAGACGCTACATTCACTAGGCACATGCAGCGCAACTGATCTGACCCGCCATCCATGTATGGCAACACCGAACATCGTGCCGGAACACGGCTAGGCCGCTTGGCGACATGGCTTTGTTCAGTGGGTGGTGACTAGCCACGGCCGAAGCCTACCACCAGTAGAGTTGTCACCTGGTTGGCACCACCCAGGGTCACGTGTAGGGTATCTCGAGGCTACTTAATTCTCCTACGGACGAAGGTGACTCGAATCAATGCGAGAGGGAAAAGGTCATAGTCCAATACGCTGGCCCAGTGCAGGTGTGAGGACTTCAGATGTCTTCCGAGGGGTTCTCTCAGACATAGACGATTCCTCACGATGTTTTCCTTCACCGTTTAGCAAGTAATAATCATGGTTGAAAATGGATACACATAGCAATTTTTATATAATTATCATAAAATTTTCATTGAAAAAGTTAAGTAAAAAAAAACGGCGTCAATAAAACATACCTACATAGCCTACCAACAGTGAAATATTTGAAATATAATAGAGTAGGTATCCATTTTGTGTGCCTAAAATTCCTCGCGTCGATTCAGCTCTACCGGATATAGAACAATATGGCGCAAATGTAAAATCCCGGAAGCCCTACCCATTTCAGTTAGAAGCGGATTTTGTGCGATTTAAAACAGTTTCTATCCGGTAAATACTGGACCGTGCCGGCTGCCGGATACAATTTCGCCGACATTTTGTCCGGGATTAGGTGGCGCGGCCCGGCGGAATTGCCACGTCAACTTTTAGTAAAGTTAAAATTATAATTTTGCGTGTTACATTTTGTAATAACGCCTCCGGCGCTGGCTGATTAAGTAACGTATGGGTTCATATTAGAAGTAAACTTTTAATGTGTTCAAGTTCATAATTATAATAATAATATCGACAAACGAACAAACCAACTATACGGTCCCACATTAAGCAACGAATTTATTAGGTAGATACCGTACAATGGACTGAGGGCGAACCCAGTATATAATACTTACATAGATATTAAACATCCATGACTCGTGTATAAACATTCGCCCTCAGTCCACTGTACGGTACCCATAATAAAAGCGTTGCTTAGTAAGGGACCTTATAGTTGGTGTGTTCGACTGGCGATATTATAAAAAAAATACATACATACATATGCTGATAAACACATTACCCTCGCGTCGCGCAATCTGGTAAAAGGGGCTACAGAAGTTAATCAAGAGTCAAGAGATGACGTCACCAAAGACGTAAAATACAACATAATTACAGTAAACACAAGATAAGTAATCGAAGTACCTCCTATAAAAAATTAGTCGTCTTCAGAAATTTTGGACAATCCATTGTATTTTTAGTACAAATACCACCTTTACTTTTTCCATATTTTTTTGTCAGTAAAACAAACAAACCCTTCACCAGATCCGAGCCCACCTAATTGCCCATTGTCAGCCTAATTGACAGTTTTCTTACTAATTAGGTGCTGTCACTCTCGGCTGACGGGGAAGACTTTTTTTGCTAGCACTACTTAACTGTATACTTAAGTTAATGATACAACTCGAAAGTGCGTTGAACAAAATAGAAGATATTCACCGAAATCTTAAATTTAACCGGCATATCATATCATATCATAGCATTTAATACGGTTGGAAAATGTTCAACTCTATCAATATACTTTTGGGGACCGCCTCTACCCAGTATTGCCATACGAAAATGGTCTTAATGTTACCAGACAGTATTGTATCAATCTAAATGTCAGTTAGCCAGATCTCGCCCGAACAGCGAACCAAATGTATTAAATGTTGTATACATTACATAACTCTATAAAAGTCTCCAACAAATAATATGAGAATGTAAATAAATGCAGTTGTATGGCTTGTATGTACCTATCTAAGGGATCTACCTTACAGCCACATTGTGTGGAGCAGACTAAACGGAATGCATCTTGAATATAGAGTTCTATTGGATTTGGATTGGGTGACTAGGTTTCGAAGACGTGTGCCTCAGGTGTTTACTTACCCATTGCAAGCAATGTATCAATGATATTGTATAAGATCTTATAAGAAATATTAGGTGTTTACATATGAAATTGACTTTTAAGAAATGAGATAACGTTCTGATTTCTTATATTTACGCGAATACTACACATTGAAATAAAACTATTTTTAAGGATTCTATCGCGTTTATTTTTTGTTTTTACGTTCCCGACGTTTCGGCTGCTTTACAGCAACAACGTTCTTTTTCTTTTATATTTCTTATTTCTATTAATCAAAGTAATCACGCATGCATCTTTACTAACGCAGCGACAGTTTATTGATGCCCTTCTTGAAGATATCAGCTGGAAGGGAGGCCCATTTTCTTCAAAGGCATTTTGTATTGCATCTTGGTTATTGATTTTTTTCCGCCAAAAGTATCCATATTCTAGAAAAAGTAAAAGTCTGTAGGCGCAAGGTCGGGTGAGTATGGCGGATAACGGAGAGCTTCCGACCCCAGCTCTTGCAATTTGGAGACCGTCTGCTGTGCAGTAGAAGGTCGCGCCTTGTCGTGCAGGAAAGGCGGAGACGAGCGATTGACCAAAGCTGCTTGGAGACGTGCGAGCTTCTACATCATTGTTACTGCAATTGGTAATTGTACTTTTCTGTGGGATGGTTCGAATTCTGGTCAGGACAATCTTTGTGTGATGAGCACCTGTGTGTGTACCAGACTCTCGGTGTACACAATCGAACTCTAAGCAACAAAAATCTATATAGAATCCCCTCTATGTAGTCTAGAATCTGTACTAAAGTACGAACTCTATCAAATACCGACAAATGATATATAGGAGTCTTAAATGATACCATAAATCTTTCCCACATTTGTATATCGTATTCCCGACTCGTATCTAACTAGTATCTTATAGATGCCCGTCTCTACCAAAATCTTTCAATATCTTCCTATAACTTAGAACATATTTTTTATACTAACTCCCAAATTTATAGACGTTTTATCTCATTTTCAAACGTCATATTTGATAAAGTTATAAAACGTCTATCAATTCGGGGAATAAGGCTTAAAACCATTTTTAAATCGTAAACTATAAAAACGTGAACGATACGGTACTGCCATATTGCTTTTACTGCATTTTCAATATCGAGACCCTAAGAGCAGGTCGTTTGCTGCAATAATAAGAAAAATATCTTCACTCTACGTCAATAGATGTAAGAGCAAGAACTGAAAAAGTGATTCATTTCAGTATGGACTACGATTTCAAAACGTTCAGCGAAACATTTAATAATATAACGAGACTACAATAATTTGAGCGCCTTGAAAATAGTTAGTTACTAAAAAGTTTATCACTACTTTCACTATTATTATTATGTGAGGCCTCTCTGTGCACCTTGACTGAATAGGATCTTTATAAAATAAAAATAAAAATATGATTTAATATCGAAAAAAAAAAATTGCGTTGAGTCTGCTACCAGTTTCTATGAAGAAATATGTATTTTTTTACATTAAAAAAAAAAGAAATATCAGTCCCGGCGAACTTCGTACCGCCTCAGAATCAAATGTATGGGCAAATGAATTATCTTTATTATTATTTGTGATTTTTAGCCATGTTTTAGTTATTCTGCTACTCGGGGCGGAAAAATAAGATCATAAAAATTGGCCCACCCGTTCTTGAGTTATAAATGATGTAACTAACACGACTTTGTTTTATATAAGACTTTGATTGTGATTATTGTCGATGATATTTAGTGTAAGTGACTACGCTTCGTTAATTCAATAGTGCCGATAAATCTATAATAGCGAAATCTTTCTGTTGGATTTTTTTAGTGTATTTTTTTAGTGCTGCAACCGAATTGGTCGTGTAACACAACACTTAACATTGTAGGAGACGATAGATTTCGCTCTGAGCCGTGGTCATTAGTTTCTCATATTGTTTCTTGTCGCGATCTTTGAAAAATTACACTCTTCCACGACGGCAACCTTTATATAACAATAAAGCTATGCAATAAAAAAAAAAAGCTGGAATCGAAATTAATACCTGATACAATAGATAGAACTAGGCGATACTTGCCTCGACTAACATCTTAGAGGAGTTCGGTGTTGGTGACTTCTTTAATTATCGATAAACTTGTTTGATTTATAATTGGAAAAGTTGACAAGCCGAGGGTCAGTGGTGGGTTCCTCTTCCCCCATTTGTTTATTAATACCTGAGTGGGGCAAGAGACCCCCCCCCCTTTTCCAAAATGAACTGATACCTCACACCCCCATAGCCAATTTACTTTAAAAATCATATCTCTTGTTTTTTTCCCATTTATACAAAATAATAATTTCAACTTGTACAAACTTGTGCACGCTTATCGACTTGTTTCGTTTTTTAAAAGTACAACAATGATACTTCCTACTGAAATATTAGTCATTCTTATAACAAGTTGGCACACGTAACACAACTTATACAGTATCTTGAAAGTTTCAAATAAGAACTTGTGTTAATTAGTAGGGGTCGATTTTAAGACCTCGTCGACTCCCAAAATCAGTTTTCCGAATCGACCCCAAGGGATCGATATCGACCACTTTGGGAATCCCTGCCCTAAATGAAAGATTATGATTAGAAAAGTTAGTAAATAATATCATTTAATAAATTATATACAATAGTTATGTACATGGAAAAACAAAAAAAAAACTAAAAAATACTTATTAATAGGACATTAAAAAATAAAATAAAATTATATACACAAAAAAAAAGTTAGTAAATCAATCTCGTTTCAATTCTAGATGAAGGGTAAAAAAATACATGTGACTTCATTGCTTTCTTCGTTCCATTTCTAGATGTGCCATCTCACGTGTGTTATTAAATACTTCATCGTGACGTAGGCACGTAGTCGTCGAGGTCAATCGTGTGTTGAGGTGACCACACATTGTACTCGGACTTTAAGGCCGGAGTACACCGTCTACGGTTAAATTTAACGATTGTAAAATCTCTTACTATTTGACGCAAAGTTTTAGTAGTGAACCAGTTATGTATCTTTAAACATATAAATCTATATCTCCATTATAAAGTAGAAGCAGTTTTTTTTTATAATATATTTTAATGGTGCCTCTATCCAACAGAATTATTAGGATCCTATGTTGAATTCATTTTAATTAAAAATCAATATGCAAATACTTTACCTTACGGGAAACCCTTTACCGCCGTCTAAACTACGCATCATTAGAGCTTACACCATTATTGAATTTCGGATCCGTAGTTAAATTGTTTCCACAAAATGGACCCTAAGATAATATAAGATAGGCCGTTCCGTAAACAATTTGCATAAAACTGTTATGCTGCGTACAATATGTGTGGAATATTAACAAACATATTATTACTATGTATAACTTTCAGGAATAGGTATATTCATGTAATATAAAATATTCAAGCATTGGCTTAGTTAGGGAGCCAGCCCACACTTCTAATCACAATGTATTACTTTGTGGAATATTGGTATATTCTTTCAGGCATGAAACTTTATATTAAACACTGCTACATAATATAACACATTAATAATATAAGATGTAAAAATAATAGTGTAAAATATGTTAACACGGCCAACAGTAGATTATAAATATAACATTCCCAAAGAAATAACTCAAATTATTAGACATAAAAAAAAATACTCTGTTCTGAGCGCCTGGCAAAACGGTAGATCACTATGTTTAAAATAAAAAATCAATCATCAATACACAATTATTTTATACATCAATGTGATCCATATAACTTACTGATTCATCTGTTAAAATATTTTACACTATTTTAGTGACACCTTATAGATATAAGCATTGGCTTAGTTACGGAAGCCAGCCACTGTTCAATGAAATTGTGATGAGCGTTTTGATTTAATTAAATTATTCTTAATCCTTAAAACTAACATATAACGTCCTAAACAAAAAAACCCTAAGTATACTTACGTACTACTACATTTTTTTCCTGCATGCTTGTATATTAATAAGCAATGATAATACAGTATTGTTTAAAACGTATTGCGATCTATCTTACTGTCAGCGACTTTAATATTAACCGACTTTATATAACACCATTCATCATAAATATCCCTACAAAATTGTAGGGACATTTTTTGGTGTTTCATCATACAATTTTGTTATTTTAACGACTCTGAAATATGTTGATTTTATTTATCCTCTCTCGATTTTATTTATTGTTTTTTCCCGATGCATCGACACGGTGGGTTAAGTATTTGTAATATAGTCAAGGTAATAAGGCAGAAAGGGGCAGAAAAGTTCTAGAATGGCGATCAAGAACCGGAAGAAATAGTGTAGGACAGCCCCCCACAAGGTGGACCGATGATATCACACGCGTAGCAGGAAGCCGGTGTATACGAGTGGCGGAGGACCGTGATGTGTGGAAATCATTGGGGGAGGCCTATGTCAAGCAGTGGACGTCTTTCGGCTGATAGATAGATGAATAAATAAATATAAATATCGCCATACGAACACACCAACTATACGGTCCCACTTTAAGCTTAACGCTTGTGTTATGGGTACCGTACAATGGGCTGAGGGCGAACTCAGTATATAATACTTATACACATTTTTTTTTTTTTTTTTTTAGTCCGGGCGCTGTCCTGGCCCGGCCCGCGAATCCCTCTGACATGGGGGTCAGAGACCTTATTTAAACTAATATTAAAATATAAGTACATAGGATTTTTTATTTAAATAAAGTAAAAGTAATCTTTATTGTACATTTTAAAAGGCAATGAAATCTTATAGCAAATAACAACTTAAAGCAACTTTTATAAAGCAAATAATCTAACATTTTAGGGTACAACTTATGACATCTTTTGGGACAGGGGAAATTCCCTCTGCCCACTGCACAAGACCGCTAGCCAGTGTAATCAGGATCGTGGTAGTGTTAAGATTCTGGATTTAAATATTAACATAATATTTATACAGACATCTTCTTTCCAGTTAGGTCTTATTCCTGTTTATTACACCGGTCGCTAGCTTCGCACAGTAGGACTGAAAGGCCTCCTGTGTCCTCTTGTCCCTAATGAGACTGCCTAGATTGTCCAACTTAAGCTGGATGTCTAAAGACATTTCCAATTCCAGTCTCTGGAGAGCGTAAATTGGACAACTAAGCAGTATGTGTGCCACCGACTCACTCACGCCCGGTTCGCAGATGCACGATGGATCTTCCTTGCACTTGAAGCGATTCAAGTACTCGGAAAACCCACCGTGCCCCGTCAGCACCTGAGTGAGTACGCCGGTGGGTTGTATCCTCCTGATCGTGTTGTGTGCTTCTAAAAGGTCAGGGAAAAACATCTTTGTTGTAGACGCAGTGGTGTCAGTTTTGTACTTACGATTCCACTCGTCAAGCGAGTATATACATATTCAACATCCACGACTCGGGTACAAACCTTCGTGCTCATCACACAAAGCTTGTGTCCCAGGATTCGAACCCAGGACCCTCGGCGCAGAAAGCAGAGTCACTACCACTGCGCTTATCAGGCCGTCAAAGATAGACAAGGTAATAATATACGATAGAGCGGAACTCGTTCGCTATATTTGGTCGCGGAATCATCGCTTGGTTTGTCGTTGTCTATATTATTTTCGATTCCGAAGCTCACATGCAAAAAGTAGCAGATTCGAAACCTTTTTGCCTGTAAGTTCGCGCATCATGAGAAAACTACGGGTAGGTTTTTGATGAAACTTGGCATGGTCATATCTTGGTCATAGCACCCGGGTCAACACGAAAACAAATGGAACACCAGATAGAGCATAATAAAGGTTTTTTAGATATCAATTCGACGTTAGTAGGTCGCCAGCGGCCATTTGACGGCGAGATAAAACGTGTGGCCCGATAAACAACGCTGCCAACATGCCATGACCTGGGAAATGCGAATTTTATTTAGACATGCCACTACCAACTTGTTTGTAATGTTTGCCGGTTCTCGTATTTTTCTTTACGGTTTTGAAAAGGTAGGTATTTGTTTTAGTTGTAAGATTAAAGTTGCCTGGGAGTAAGTATACATATAAGATGTAAAAAATAGTCAACAATATTTTAACAAATTAATCGCAGGGTATATGGATCACATTGGTGTATTATTTAAATGTGTAAATGATGTTTGTTTTTTTAACCAAGGCAAATCAGTAGCGTGGCCATGCGCTAGGTACAGGATGTAATTTTTTAAATGACTTATAATTAGATTTATTAAGAATGATAATATAACCTTCTGTTGACCTGTCAAAATATTTTACAGTATTATCGTTTCACCTTAAATATCTCAATTTAAAACAAAACACGGTAGCTTCTATATAATATATATACATTAAAGATTTTTTTTTCATATATCATTGAACTTATTAAATAAATACAAAACATTTTTTTTAAATACCACCAATATTTCCAGCCTTTTAGATGTGAGAAAACAATGGATTAGTAAAGATTTGTAGGAAACTTATGTAGCCTACATGAGTACGACATTATTCAAACCCTGAGTTTAATTGAGAAAAAGCTATTAACGATGTTAATTTTAATAAAATTAAAGATCATTTAAGTAGGTATCTACGAAATTTAAACACAAAAAGGCATTTATTACAGAGTACAATCTAAAAGCAACATCAAAAATATGACATTAAGACACAGAATCAACCATGTATCCCGAAATCTGCATACGAAAACGCTTTCTAATTGCGCGATACGCTATATCAGATGGCTCGCATTGGTACGACGCCACCAGAATACGCAAATAGGGTACGCAAATATTTACCTGGCGTACCACACAGCTGTAACTTTGTTAGGCAGATTCGCAGAATAATTCGGTTTGGTAATAATTTGAATTGTGATATGTGCTGTCAGTTGGTTGGTACGGCTTGAGGGGTTTGAATGTTAGGATGGCGAAGGGACTTTGAGCATTTACCAAAGGAGATATTAAATTCACACTTAAATTTTCATCTATTCGCGAAGCACTTTTCTTAGGAGGTAATGCCTTTGTTAATTGATTAAAATGTTTATTAACAGAAGCTTGTATTTGATTGTCATATATAAGGTGTAATAATAATAGCGTAAAATATTTTATCAGGGCTAATAGTAGGTTATAAAGATAACATTACTAAAGAAATAAATTATTTTTTTTAATAATTTTTTTTTTATTACATTATAGGCAAGTATTTGATCTCGATCTCACCTGATGGTAAGTGACAATGAGATCTACGATGGAGCATACTTGCCTAGGTAGGAAGGCGGCGGTAGATAGACACGCTACATTCACTAGGAAGATTTTTAGACATATAAAATGGCACCACACCAGCACACAATGACAAAGTAAGTCCCGCCAACACCTGATATTAGAAAAACATTTTCTTTTTATATGACCTTAAAAAAAAAAAACAATACCTACGTGGAAAGACACACGGGAGTCAATAAAACAAGTGGCCACCGGCGCTGGGAAGGATCGCGTGAAGAAACTTCTGAATTATTCAACATTGTCCGCTCCTTTGCACTTTGCCAAATGAAATAAATTACCATTGATACGTATTTCACAGCGATACGGTTCACATTACAATGTACATTGCCAGCTTTAATTTAATCGTTTTACTTGTATTTTTTTTTTGGTTTCGGACAGTAATGTTCATTCTTTACGAAATGCAATGCGATGAAAAAAAAATACAACCGAATTGAGAACATCCTCCTTTTTGAAATCGATTAATAATAAATTGGATATGAATATAGACTCGCCCACAACTTAGCGGGTAGGTATTATGCAAATGTCAAGTGATTAATAGCAATAACACATTCAATAAATGCACATCTTTACAAATAAATAAAATTTGAGTGTCTGTTTGTAATATTAAAATAACGCTTTTTACCAAGTGCATTTGGATGTATACGTTACATATACCAATACAACATTTTTTTAATTTTTTGTCAGTCTGTTTGTTTCGGCTAATCTCTGAAATTGCTGGACTGATTATGACGGGACTTTCACTGGCAGATAGCTGATGTAACAAGGAGTAATGTAGACTACTTTTATTTTAGAAAAACTTTTTTGTTATATACCACCCCTTATTGGGCCAGCGTGGTGGACTATGGCCTAATCCCCCTCGCATTGAGGTGAGGCCCGTGCCCAACAGTGGGACATTATATAGTCCTTGGATCTGGAGGGTAGTTCTGTTTACAAAACCTCTTTCAATATAGCCTTCAGTATTTTTTAACAATAATGGCGGTTTGGTATTTTACCTCATTCAATGCGGAGTGAGCAGAATCCCCATTAACCTATCCATTGGATGAAATAAAATGTCAATCGGCCGACTTCGTTGAAACATTGTGAAAAACCAAAGATAAGACTACTTTTTCTATTCAACGAATTGATACGTTATTTAATCTCTACAATACCAACTAGTGTGCGGTACGACGACTACGGTAGCTGTTAAGCCACTCTTTGGTTCTAACCAACGATGGCCATTGAGTTCTAAATAGGATTCGCATCCCGCGGAGTAATTTGTCATGTCATTGATAATATTCTGAGCCGCAAGTGCGAGTTTATTGATGAGTATACTTTGCAGTCTACGTATATTTGTCTACTTAGCAAGAATATTTGATTTCTTGGATACCGTCCGCTAAGAGTTAATGTCGTTTTTTAACCGACTTCAAAAAGGAGGAGGTTCTCAATTCGGTGGTATTTTTTAGTAAATAATTTACAAATGACTTCAATTTGCTTTTGCAAAATGTTCTCTTAGCCATTACGTTGTAAGGCAGCTGAAACTCCGTTTTATGCTCGCTTAAGCGTCTCTCGCCAAGTCGAGTGAGCGTTTACTTGCGTCTAATTGCTTGCAAAATCCCGTCTCCGAACTGCGTCACCGTATGAAGCGAATATGAGGGAACATTTTCAGGATTTAATTCTGCATAGAGGAAATTACTTTGCGTGTTCGGAAAGTGTGAACTTTAATATAGAGGTAAACTTACTCCTAAATTTATAGAATATTCACTCAATTTACAATGGCGTCACAAAGTATTATACAGAAGAAAGGTGCTTCGTATTATCATAATAATAGAACGAAAATGTTAAATGTTAACGAAAATATTGTAAGGTTATGGACATAAAATTAATTTAACGGATTAATATAGTATATAGATATATATAGATAAATTAGTTTTATTTAAATTTTTAGTATTTGCGTAAATATAAGAAATCAATATTGTTGGGTTACTTTATATCTTCCCACTGCGGTAGGTATTTAAATTCTCTTTGATATAAATGTTTGAAACGCGCCTCTTCAATATCAAGTTCTTCTGCAAAAATAAACTTATTATACGTTATTTAGAACAGACCAAATGTAATCAACGGCCATATCGAATACGAGAGTTCGTTAAGCCCATACTACTTGTTGGTCGACGGACTCATTACCGGCTTGTGTAGGACAGTTTCGATCAGCTGGGAGCTCTCTAATCAACGGTTTCCTCCTGCCTCGACTACAGATTAAATAGATATATTAAAGTCAACGACAGAACAGAAGCGACAACTTACTGATACATAACAACACTTGAGCTTCATTCTGTGCCTATTTTAAGTTTGCAAGTCAATTTTATTCTAGTATAGTAGTATATACATTCAATTACACCTCAATGTATGTCTACTTTAAGGTGTTTATCGCATGGCAATATCTAGCTCCAGCCCTGTGTATAACTGTAGGGAAAATTAACGGATGAGTTCCTAAAACTTACTGCGTTTTTTTCTGACTCTACATACATAGAATATTGGAGGCATGAATTGCTTTAACTATCCATTTAATAAACTAAAAAGCCTCACTCTCGGTCCGATATTGTTTCGTGTCGTATATCGTGTCGGATCATGTAAGCGTCTCCAAACGTTGAGCTCTGGTTTAATCGAAGTTTATCTAGCAGTTTGGAATACGGTGTCCAGAAGATGTCGCATAAATAACGACACTGCATAGGGATTGTATTGACTTATTGCTTGCCGTTAATAGAGTTTACATTGCTGTTGGCTTGGCATTCGAATAAACTTCCATTAAATGGCGTTCATGGCATTTTAACATAATAACAATATCGCCAGATGAACACAGTAGATGTATAATCCAAATCTAAGCAACGCTTGTATGTATGGTTGTATGGTGCCGTACGATGGACTGGAAGCGATGAAAATATATACTAGCTATTAAACATCTCTGATTGGTGTACATACATTTTGTTCATCATATAATGTTTTACCCCCACCAGTATTCGAACCCGGGACCCTCAGCACAGAACGCAGGGTCACCAACCAAGCTTATCAGGCCCTCAACAGACAACATGTCATGTAATAATTACTTCGTACGAGTTTTGACAGGATCTAAAACCGATCGAGTGATCCCATAAATGTCTCAGCTGTATCGCCTCCTGGGAAAACTAGCATTTTTTTCTGGTAAATGTATGGAACCTTGATCACTCGGTGGGTATTTGAATAAATTCAATATGAGGCTCCTTTTCTAGAATTATATCAGCAGTGGTGCTACAACTTGGGTCGCTTTATGGCTGTATAGTTTTATTATTCCGATGCCGGTAAATCAAGACAATATGAATCAGTCCGCTGGTCGTAAAATGATGAAATAGTTCGGCGTTATTGTTGTAATAAAGAGTAGCTATACACAATGTAAGTGGATTCGAAACGAAAACTGATGCCATAGTTCTGGACCCCCATAGTTGGCATTTACCGTGGACCCTTTCATGAATTATACGCACTATTGTCAGTATTTATAATTTTACTTTAGCATGAAATCATAATAGAAGTCTATCTTAACGTGATTTTAATAAAAAAAAACAATAGTTACTAATCTAAATCTAAAACTGCAATGTAAATTAATACTCGGTACGCTCGAGCGCGCCCGTAAATCAGCTGCTTCACTCGTACGTCGGGCATCGCGCAGAGCGATGTGTTGGGATCGCAGTGTTTATAATACATTGCTTGCTCCAAAAGTATAACATTTGTAACCTACTACATTCGACATTAATGATTTCTATCATTTTAATTTAGGCTTTTAGTCTTCGTTACCAGGTCTCTTACACCCTGTATAACTAAAGTTGGACCTGAACTAACGGAATCAACTTAAAAGGGCAGCAAGAGTTTCAGGGAACTAATTACTTAAGTGATTGAACGGACTGTGGAATGAACATTTTAGATCTGTAGTGATAAATTATCACGTTTATCGAGTCGTGATCCATCTCAATGGGATTTTCACCATTATTGAATGGGTTTTGAAGCAACCAAAGTCGAAACCTCAAGTTTATAGGAATTTACGATGGTATTAAAAAGTGTTTTTAGAAGTAAACTGGTTTGTATGTTTATTTATATATAAACTAGATGCGCCCGGCGGTGTTACCCGCGATAAAAAGTATGAAAAATTAAAACATCTATCCCACGGGAACCATACATTTTACCGGGATAAAAAGCCTATGTGTTATTCCAGACTATAATCTATCTCTGTGCCAAATTTCATCCAGATCCGTTCAGCCGTTCGGGCGTGAAAGAGTAACAAACATCCATCCATCTATCCATCCATCCATCCATCCAAACTTTCACATTTATAATATTAGTATAGATAGTATAGATAATAATAGTAATACCAGCCCTTTTTAATGTCCCACTGTTGGGCACGGGCCTCCCCTCAATGCGAGGGGGTTAGGCCATAGTCCACCACGCTGGCCTAGTGCGGCAACATCTTTCGAGGGGCTCTCTCAGACATGCAGGTTTCCTCGCGATGTTTTCCTTCACCGCTTAGCAAGTGATTGTGGTTGAAAATTAGATTCGCACATGAAATCCAGAAATCCCAGAGGTACGAGCCGGGGTTTGAACCTGTGATCCTCGTTACCGAGGCAAGCGTTCTACCAGCTTGGCTATCACTGCTGTATATATTTATTTAAGGATATTAGAAAATGTAGACTCATTCTTATGTGGTCACCTGCCGCCCTCATTTCACTAGTGTAACCATTCGGATTATAAAATGTAACCCTGATCTTGACGGCGTTATATTAAACCTATATGTTTTTCAAATTACTTCACCGAGACGTCACGTGATGTATTACTATTTGTGAACGCGACCGCAGATGTCAATTTGACAAATGACTTCAATCTGTCTCTTCTTTCGTTTGGTTATTGGAACATCATCATCTAAATTTAAAAAAATAAGAAAAAAAAATACAACCGAATTGAGAAACTCCTCCTTTTAAAAATGGATATCATCATGTCACATCCATTATTTTATTTTCAATGTGTATTTATTGAATGTGTTAGTGCTATTAAGTACTTGACATTGGCAAAATACCCGCTATGTTGTGGGTGAGGCCATTTGCATATCCATTTTATTTCATCGCATTTCATTTCGTCAAAAAAGAACAAGAAATTAAAAATTTATATCATCATGCCACATCCATAATTTTATTTATAAAGTGTATTTACTGAATGTGTTATTGCTATTAATTACTTGACATTGGCGAAATACCCGCTAAGGTGTGGGTGAGGCCATATTCATATCCATTTAATTTCATCGCATTTCATTTCGTAAAGAAAGAAGAAGCAAAACATCAATCAAAAAACTTCTTAATTTTAAACGAGTACAATAATTCTTCGTGGTAATGCCCAGTAAATATAACATCATAACCAAACAAAAATGTAATCCCAAAACCGCATCGAAGGTTCAAAATGGATTGCAATTGTGAAACGGGTCACGAAGGGTTTGAATTATCGAGATGGAACCTGTGAATTGTGAATATCAATGATTTGCGGCCGCCGTTTTAGGCACGTCCGAGAGTGATGTTCCGGTTTGGATTGCCGAATCGAACGCCGCGGTTGAACTTTTTTCGTTATTTTTTATTGGCTGATTGCGCTTTTATACATTGGGTGTTGCTATCTGGAATAATAATAAGCCTTTTCACTTCTCACGCTCGTAATGTACCTGTTTATGGTGGGTGTAAGCGAACTGAAACTGTATTTCATGATGCACTAGGCATACAATTCTATACTTGAGTCAGAAAGTGTATGCTAAGCCTTGGACCTGCAGTTCCTTAGCGCATATATAATCACTATGTGAAGTCAGAATCACGCGTGAACTTGTCTTTGGCGCTGCCACCGGCACCCATCCTATTCCTGGATTAAAAAATAACAGATATTTGAACGGGATTGAAGCTCTCACCATACCGAACAGCCGGACAAAGATTTCAAATATGGCGGAATCACTAAGTAATCAAAAATAATGTCGTTTATACAATATTTTTCTAAAATATCATATGTATTCATCTTGAAAAATATTTGAATATTAGTAGATTACATTCGCGCATGAAATCTCAGCATCCCAGGGATGCAAACTGGAGTTGTTTTTTTTCCTCATATATTATCAACCACCTGTCCCGGCGAATTTCGTGCAGCCTCAGAATCAAATGTATGAAAAATTGAATTATCTTTACGATTATTTTTTGTGAATTTTTCCCATGCTTTAATAGTTATTCTGTTATTTGCCGCGGAGACAAATTAAAAAAAATCAAAGTTCATAAATATCGGCCCATCCGATCATGAGTTATAAATGGTGTAACTAACGCGACTTTGTTTTATATATGTCTAACTTTAGTTTTATGTGTAATCTTCTATTTATTACACATAAAACTAAAGTTAGAAATTCATGAAATGGCCACCTACTCCATTACTACACTACTACCTAGACTTCCAAACTAGAACTAAACATTTATTCGTAAATACATTGGTACTACAGCATCTCGTTTCATGTAAAAACTGTTTTAGAACTCAAGCGTCTCAGTTAGCACACGGTATAAAAAGAATTCCCGGAGATTACTCCACAAGTTCATTTTAATCTAAGCAAATAAACGAGGCGCCTTCAGAGTCGGTGCTCGAACAGTCTGGCGCGCAATCCAATCTACCTAGCTCGATTGTCTCATGTAGGAATACAAAGGTGGTATGAGAGACTCAGGCATTGATAAGTACTACGTAAGAAAATAGAAATAGCTAATAACTTTGGAATGTACATTAAGACGAAAATAGATATAAAACAATTTACCAAACGCTCACATTTTCAGGAAACAGTGAAATATTAGCACTGAAGATATCTCCGGCTCAAAATGGCCCTCAAAAGAAACACCCATCGTTCGAGACGTGGCCTGAATCAGTCTATTCAAAAAGGGGCAAATGGAGGTTCGAACCCCAGCCGGTACTTTACGCTTTGACCATTGTCTTGACTTTATATTGTTCTTTCAATGAGCATTCGTTGATCCTACTGTGCAATTATAGAGTTTGCTCCACAACTTACCTCCGTGTAGTTGTAGCGTCACTGAAACATCACTTACACACCGACACAACATATCATTATACTTAGAGCACAGTTTGGTTCCTAATCTATGGACTGGTGATCCACGGCAACCCACCCAACAAATTGACCCAACCACCCAACTTGCTCTTCTTGACATGCCAGTGATAGTGATACTCAGGGATAGTGTAGCATTCTAGTAGAGAAAGATTTTTCAGTATTGAATTAGTAGTTCCGGAGAAAACCCCTACAAACATAGCTTACAACTTAGCCTCTTTATAATGCAATATATGGATATAGATAAGTCGATTAGTTGTAAAATGTGAGTCCAATTTCTCCACAAAGCAACGTGACCTATCACCTAATTTCAGGTTTTTAAACATGTGGCTTAACCTTTCTCGCATCGAAAGAATGAGGTTTAATTAAATGAAAAAAGAAAAAAAAATGTAAAGTCTCGTCGAAACGTAACAGCAAACGTGCCAGCACGCACATTACCGCACCTTATGTCTACAGGGACCCTCAATTACGACCTTCGTCCAAATTAGACATTTTTTTTTCTCCGCTAAATGTAGCACGAAGTGAAAAGAAAAGTTTCACCGAGCCTTTTACTCCAAGTTATGTAAAAGGTATTCTCTGTCGGTGTAACAAAAGAAATTCTGTGTATTCTTATGAAAAGTTGGCACCAGCGTTGAAATATAGATAAAGACTTTTTGGAGTCTCCGCTGATATTGTGAGCTTAGATCTTTAAAAGTTGGGGACGTTTTCGACGGTTTTGGTTATTTTTTGTGCGGGTCCTAAAGTAGGTGAACAAATTATAAACAGTCCGAAAAAGATTTCATTGAATAGGGTGTTTGACTGTTTGGAAAATAAGCTTTAAATTGTGGCCATATTAATAGATTATAGCTTTTTATAACTATTAGTCTTTAATTTTCTGCAAAAATATGGATTATTTTGCTTTAAATTAATTTATTTTTGGCTCGGACCCGTGATCAAAAACCGGATTGTTGGTTGATGCGTTGTGACGTCACATAGTCGCCATTAGTGTCAGATTGCCAATACGAGTTTGGTAATATTTGGGATTTTTTGTTTTCAGTATTTTTTTTTTAAAGTTAAAATTATAGCCGACGTAATATTTATGTGTGTCTAGCTTAATTAGTTGTATTTGTCTTATCTATGAATTTTGACAATTTATGAAAACAAATGAATGACGCTCTCTAATCTTAAATCTTTAGTTTTTATACTAAAGAACTCTTACGGCATGTTTTATACAGAAAATATATTTTATGCAAGTGCCCTCGTCTCGCGTAGAGCCGCGCTAATGAGGCTTTCGTTTTTAATAACTCACATAATTATTCAGAAATGCAGTTTACAGTGTTGCAGTTCACGGCCGAACATGACGGAGATGTGACCAACTTTATACAAATCTTTTCTATTCGTTTTTTTTATAGATTAAATTTTATCGTACTAATAGTACCGCTTATTGATACTCGTTTTGAGGATATACTTCTTGGGGTTTTAAAGCTTATTTCCGTAATCTATTAACGTACATATTTACGTAAATATAATTAAAATATGATAAAGAAGAAAGTAATTCCAGGTGACATTACACGTCGCGCCAAGCGCAACAGGCGCATATAATTTATGTCAAAAACTCCCTGTGCAATTCAAACGCACTGGACTATTAACCGCCCAAATTATAAAATGATCACCACAGATAACTTTATTATCACTTCTGAAAAAAACAGAGGTTGCTCGCTTGCTAGCTAGGGTTGCTTTATTTCTATTGTATCGAATTGATAGCCTCCTTCTCTGGTATAAAAATCTCATTAATATTTTGTCTATCAGCTATGGTTCCGATCTGATGTGTCAGTAATTATGCACCAAGTAATTATGCTCATAATAATTCGTATTATAATCAAGACGGAATGTTCTATATATTTTTTTGGAACCACGGTATCATTTAAAAATTCCAAAGTTGTTAAAAGTTTGGAATGTCAATAATTTTAAAACGAACGTTTGTTTTGAGAACCAATAAAAAAAGTCATCCAAGTGCACTTTTCCTAATTTGAAAAGTACCGTATCTCCCGAACCTCGTCCCTTATAACCATTCAGGCGCTCTGGTCGAAAACAAAGGCAGGGTTTTTTCATCAACTCGATAGCACCTAAATGGGAAGCCATCAGTTGAATGGAGGCGAACTTTTGCCTTTCCGACGCTATATCGTGGTGTCCTAATTCTGATTTAATGGCTCACAGAATAGAGGCCCTCAGTCGCCGTAATTAAGGGCCTGATTATGCAGAAGACCCTTCAGTCACCTTTGCTAATGTAATTATGAAAATTAGCGGTTTGGCAAAATTCGGGTTTATGAGTTGTGGCGCTTTTTGTGTGCATTTTGTCTATTCATTTTCGACGCAAAGGGGTAGACTATGTTTGATGGGCAAAATGGGATTTTAATTGCGCCGCAAAAAATATTGCAAGAAGTATTGTAAAAAAGTTAGAATCGACTGAAATTAAGTTCAATTTAATGACATTAAAGCCGCAATAACATTATTTAAGTGCACTGCTGTAAACTCTAATTACATAAGAATAAGTGTGTTTTTTAATAATAACTTTTAAACAAATACTTGATTATTAATATGACCAAGAAACAAACAGCGCCAAATACCCCTGTTTCCCAATCCTATCTCAACTTTTTTAAATATCAGAACATTTTTTCAAATGCCGCAATCACAGCCCACTAGGCTCTAGGGTCCATAAAGTCCAAAACTTACGAGTTTGTAGATTGGGACCAATCTGGCCGGCCCCGGGGACGCCCGTAATGGTGGGCCATTTAGGTACCATGTGTCGGCATACAGTATTAAACGACGGTACGGAATACTCTTTTGTGAGAAATACTTTATAGGAAGTGGGAATAAATGGGTGTGTTCACGGGTATCTTGTGGGAACCGTTTGTTAGCTAGGACCATGATGGCATGGTCGTGCTCATGATTGTTTGATTTGTATGATATTAGACTTTGTGATCGTGGCATAAGATCTGTTTTTGTTAGCGAGGAACATGATCCCATGATCATGCACGCAATTATTTGATTTGTATGAAATTATACTTTTTTATCGTGGCATAAGATCTGTTTTTGTTAACAAGGACCATGATGACATGATCATGCATATAATTATTTGATTTATCTGAAATTATACTTTGTGATAGTGGCATAAGATCTGTTTTTTTAACACTTCTTTAGCCAGAAGAACGAACTGAGAAAGCCCCAGGTGTCTCTCCTCAAACAACATCCATCATCTAAACCCTAAGAGAAAATTAAATGACTCTTATATGTTTCTCGCTAAGCTCGTTGTTGGTGCTAAAGTGATCCACCGTTATAGAGAGTAGTAAATCTATGGCTAAGACAGAATATTTAAAATACATAAGAGATTTTCTGAAAGAGTTTTGTCCTTAACAATTAAGTTAAATTCGTGTTCTCATACTTCCTTACACAACATAAATTTTCATTGTCAATAGGGTACCTTAACAAACTGCTACCCAAACTAACCTAATCAAGGACCCATGTAAATAGACACCAATTACCGTTAACTCCTTTAACTGCAGTTAAAGTCTTCGACAGGCTAATGTCTGTCTACCCAAAGTTGGCCTATTATGGCCACCATTAAGTGTCGAACTCAATGTGTTAGGAATTCCAAAAGATAAGCGGTGATTTTGAACATAAACTGACGACCTGATTAGCTTAGTTGGTAGTGATTCTGCCTTCCACGCTGAGGGTCCCGGGATCAAATTTCATGGAAATTACTGGAATTTACAAAGAAAGACTACTACACTACCACTACTACTGCACTACTTTACTATATCGTTACCATCATATTAAACTAACGAACAGTTTGAGTTAGTTTTTTTAAACACAGTCAAATAGGCTATTTGGTACCATAATAATACCACTGTTTGGTATCATAATGTGTGCGAATGTTATAAACATTTCTGTATACTCTGAGTGTGCCCACTGAGCCGTATCGTTTAATATCCGCTTGTGACCACGGACCGTCTCCTCGCTCGCAAGCAATTCGTATATGCAAACAAAATGAGAGGATACTTTGATAAAAAATACTTTAAAACTTCTATATTCACTGGCTGCTTCTCTGTGTGAGCATAGAGCCTAATACATTGCCTTCAATTTCGTACATAAGGCTAGGAAAATACTTCATACATTATATATTATCTGGCTGCATCTCTGTGTCAACTTAGAGTCCGATACTTTGCCTTCAATTTCATACATTAGGCTAGGAAAATACTTCATATCTTCTATATTATCTGTCTGCATCTCTGTGTCAGCTTAGAGTTCGATACTTTGCCTTCAATTTCATACATTAGTCTAGGAAAATACTTCATACATTCTATATTATCTGTCTGCATCTCTGTGTCATTTTAGAGTCCGATACTTTGCCTTCAATTTCATACATAAGGCTAGGAAAATACTCCATACATTCTATATTATCTGGCTGCATATCTGTGTCAGCTTAGAGTCTAATACATTGCCTTCAATTTCATACATAAGCCTTGGAAAATACTTGCCTAACACTTAAAAGTTCAGAGAAGCACATGCCTAATTCTATGGCCTTAGTGAATGGGGTATACTACCACTACTATATAATACCACTAACTCTACATCCAACCATCAGTCGAGAGATGATCGGACAGACATTCTATTATTATATAAAATAGGATCTGCTGTACGACTAACAATCATCACGAGCCGATCAAGTGTCGACAAAATTGGTTTAGCGATACTTATTTATAAAATTTCACTACAAAGAAATAGAAATAATGTGAAATACATTTTAGACAATTTCATACTAAAAAAGATTCTCAACACGGTTGAATCTTGAAGGATTACGATCTAAATTCCAGTTTAGGCGATACAGCTCATTTACTTCAGCACCCAAAAAGCTTAAGCCCATCTTTGCTGATATCCACAGCAGTGTAATTTAAAATCCGATACAATAGAAATAACGCAAATAAAATTGAACAATCTATTTAGAAGCCTATTTTATGGAGAACGGGGCCCTTGAGAACGTTTGGCAAACACATTAATGTAACTGTGGAACAAAACTTTAAAAGATAGCAAATTCTGGTCAATATTTGAATTTATAGAATTGATGCCAATGATTAAAAAAAAAAAATTTTTAACCTTTTTATTTATTTCCCACTGTTGGGCACGGGCCTCCCTTCAATGCGAGGGGGTTTACGCCATCGTCCACCACGCTAGCCCAGTGCGGGAGTATTAACTAATGAGGTTTTTTAAACTATAATAAACTGGTACAGAAAAAAAAAAGTGAAATGATATTGTAGATAAACATAAAAAAACGTCAATGGTAAATGGGCGTGGCAAACTGTATCACTAATAAATTACAAGGCGAGCCAGTAGCGTGACAATGCGCTTAGTCGGGAGTAATTTTTTAAATGTCTAATTTATTTACTTCTTTCAGAATCAGAATCAGAATATTTTTTATTCACGTAGACCATTATGTACAGTACTTATGAATCGTCAAAAGTTACAAAAATATCATGCTACTGCTTTACCACCCGTTCGGAATGCCGTTCCTATGGAATCCCTTTGGGAATGTTACCTTTATAACCTAGTGTTGTCCGCGTTAAAATATTTTACACTATTATTTTTACACCTTATATACTCAAACTAACGCTCACAAACTGAAAACATAGCCAATACTATCCAGATTCCAAACTGAAACGTCTATTTATGTATTTCTATTTATATAAATCTCCAAAATAGATCAAATTCTCAAAAGGGTTAAGATATGGAATCCTAGCCTAGACGGATCGCCAGACAGGCGTACTTGTAAAACAGTCGCGTGGCTTAGGACGTCTTGTCCTTACACAACGGATCAGATAAAGGGCTAATAGTCTTAGGACATTGCCAGTTTGTTAAATAGAGATGCATTGGACGACGTTTTGGTTTATACATCTAGTAGTTTTATAAATAATAATAATAGTAACGGCCTTTTTAGGGGGCCCACCTAAAGAGCGGCGAGTCACCACCTGCCAATAGTAATAACATAAAAGCTGATTATAGCAGGTCCGCAACCCTTCTAATATTCCCATCCCATACCCATCCAATCCTCAATCCATAGTCCCAATTTTCTTTCCAGTTTCCTGCAATAGTTCCTCCGCCTGCTGAGGTCCATTCGCTGTTTATGCTATGATTTTCAGCAGTTGACCCCAGCAGGTGGCTAACATAACATTAAAATTCTCAAAAAGGGCCTCTACGTGTTGGATCCATGTCCCCGCGCAAGCCTTCCAAAGCTCCGGGTATAGCCCGTGTGGTGAGAGACATATAATAATACCGGTACCGAGGCGGTACGAAGTTGGCTGGGACAGCTTTATAAAATACTTTTCTTTCAGAAACTGCTTTGTAAAGCCCCTATAAATATAGGGGTATGTGGATTGAGTCGTACAACATGGATCTCTGTACGATATTGAAAATATCAAAAAAGATAAAACTAAACAAAAGATATAACATACATCAGAAAAGATCCTCTATAGGACATCTCGAGACCTCCTCACTCAGCACTAAGTCGGCCGATGCAACCAACACAGGAAATGGATTTCACTGAAAACGTCACAAAATAATACTCTCTACGTTTTCATATAACATCAAAGGATACACTTTTATATCCTTCCTTCAAACTATTTTCGATCATATTCCTGAAACACGAAAGTACATTTTATATCGTCTCGGTGTAAGTCTCTGAAATAGTTATGTAAATAAATATGGGCTTAAAATTGTGGGGCGCAGAGTGGAGTATAGTTTGAAGGATAATAGGGTGTCAATTTCTTGGAAATGTAAAAGGTATGGGAAATATTGACTGTTTCTTTAAGGACACTCAGCGCTCAAAGCTTTCGTGGACGCCCGTTTAAAGAAAACTAAAAGGCTCTACGAACGGCCCAATTTGGCACCCAATCTGTATGGTCGATTAATAGTATCCTAGCAATTGGGATGTCAATTCACATATCAGCCGTACAATATTTCCCATTCCTTTTAAAGTTCCAAGAAATTGACACCCTTTTATTCTTCAAACTATACTCCACTCTGCGCCCCACAATTTTAAGCCCATATTTATTTACTGTTATGCTGTTCGTAGAGGCTTTTAATATGAATAGCCAGATCCAGACCGACAGCACACATCCATCTTTGTTCGTGTGGATTAAATAAATAAATATCGCCAGACAAACACACCAACAATACGGTCCCACACAAAGCAACGCTTGTATTATGGGTACTGTACAATAGACTGAGGGCGAACCCAGTATATATTACTTATATAGATATTAAACATACATATGACTGGGGTACAAACTTTCGTGCTAATCACACAAAGTTCGTCCCTAACAGGATTTGAACCAGGGACCGGCACGGAAAGCAGGGTCACTACGCTAATCAGGCCGTCCAAAATTTGTTAAAAATTTAAGTTTAGTATCCCGAGGTAACTTATTCTAAGGCCAATTTCACATTGTAAGTGGCATCATATCCAATCTAGCTAAAAGAATATGTAGGTATTATCCTAATGAAAGTATACCTAAACACATTAACAATTTCACGGTCCAAATAGCACTGTGTAGGGGATCACATTTGCCGGGTAATCACCCGTGGATTACACTTTAGTCATGTGGATTACGCTATGTGATTGGTTTAAATAACTATTTTGGTATCTGTTGGTCGGTTACCTATTGGGCCAGCTGCCCCCCCCCCCCCCCGGCTCATGGAGTCAAGTGAAAAATACAAGACGTTATCAATACTGAAGTCAAGACATTATGTGCCTCTATATGATCTTGGCAAATGGGAGCAGTGACTTCAGGGAAAGAGCGACTTCCTATTGGTGTCAGATTTTTTCATTAAGAAAACATAATAGTTCAATTCGAGTTTCGTTTACTTCGCCCAACACTGAAGCTAAGCCTGGCTACGTCCATGCCTATTGTATATAATTCCAGCCCTTTTTAATGTCCTCCCCTCAATGCGAGGGGGATTAGGCCATAGTCCACCACGCTGGCCCAGTGCGGATTGGCGGACTTCACACATCTTTCGAGGGGTTCTCTCAGCCCTATGTGGGTGCCTATTGTAATTAAGTTTTAATATTAATTGATATTCATAATTAATTAAAGCAATAAATACTTTAAGATCTATGGTATTGAGCCGTTATTTCTGATAGCGGCGCGTCGATTAATATTTTAATAAGTATCTCACTTGAATATTGGAACATAAACAAGGGGTTCATATTAGAATTTGAATGGCCCCAGACCGGCGTTGTGACCACCTGCGTTCGTGTTTCCAATCCAATATCAAACCAATAAATGCAAGTAGATTAATAGGCATTAATAAAATCAAAGAGCCATGTAAAAGCTGAATATATTTTGGGTTTACAATGCGAACCATTGTTTATTAGTACGGGTAATGCATTTTTCCCAATTGAAAACGAATTTTGACTTGATCAATGAATAATATTCCGATAAAATTTAGTTCTTATAGTCATAAAAAAAAAATATATATAAAAATAATTTTGTATTATTACGTATTGCAATAAAACAATACGGATTTTATCGCGTTTATTTTATGTTTTTTACGATCCCGACGTTTCGGATGCTTTGCAGCAACCATGGTCACTGGAGAACTGAGGCGTTAGACGTCCTAGTGTCATAGTTAGAACTAGGGTACTCTCGTAATTAAACGTCGGGGTTAATGTTTAGTATTTGCGTAAATGTGAGAAATCAATTTATTATTAAGTAAATAAATAAAAGTACACCAATAGGTTATTTTATTTCTCGTAGAGAGACTTACTCCCAGTGGGCTTATAATAAGTCAGATTGAATAGATAACAAATTAAAATAAAAGACCCTGGTGTGCCATCGAGTGATTCTCAAAATAACTAAAAAAATACGTACTCCCAAAAAAAAAACACGATATCAATCGTTATATATTTTGTAGCCAAAAAATAAATTTAAAAATATAAAGAAAGCAAACATTTTAATAAGGTTCGATAAGCGCGGTTATAACTATAATATAATATTATTAATTTTGCCATTCCATGCACCTACCAATGTAGATTTTTTTAGTAAAAGAAAGTCGAATTCAAGGGTTCTTTCTAACATCAAAATTTTATATTCTACGTTGAATTCGCATTTTAAAAGAAGTTAAAATGTCCAGTCGTTCGTGAATTACTTTTGAGTGAATTCTCCAAGCAAAGCGAGGCGAGATAATATCGACATATGTGACCAACTAGTTACGTAAATCTAACAATGTGAATTCAGAAGTATATAGCATCAATTTTAAATAAATCCTTATTGGAAGTTGGTAGGTAGTATGTACAGCAAGAGCTTTGTTTACTACTAACTTCAATACCTCAAGCATAATCCTTTTTAACGGACGAAAAAGTACCAAGACATGTTTATCAATACGAAACGTATTTCTTTTTTTAGACATTTTGTATGGAGTATTGAAAGTTTTAAATACCGTCCGCTAGAGGCGCTGTTCAATTATCCATGTCTAAATACGGTAGACTATAAAGTATACGGTTAGCTTACGAATAATCTCGCACTTGACGTCCCGATGACGTCGTCTCGAGGAAAAGACTACAAATTATACGGTACGTATTGTTTCCTACGTATTTGCCAAAATACCCCCATTCAATGTTATATCGAGCGTTCAAAGATAAAAGCTGTGCTTAAAAGCCGGTCCGTCTGCATTAACCTTGGCGCGGCGCTGCACAGCCGATAACAAACTCGATCGATTCTTCTTCACGGCCGGTTCGACCGTCCAACAGAGGGAGACGGAGTTATAAAACGAATATACGCTCGGCAACTGCATCTTTTCTCTTGTATAGCTTTATACTTATATAAAGTATACATGTAACATATTATGGTTACATTACACAAAAGTTAAAATTAGCATTTGGAAAAAATCAGATTTAAAAAAAAATACATTTACCTTGGTATGGTGGTGTGGATACTAATATCAGGTACATGGGACCCGCGGGCAATCAACGGGTTAAACGGTAAACATTTAATTAATGACACTGATTTGCGACCATCATTAACCGCAATGGTTTTTATATATGTATAAATGAATATCAAACGAAAATTACTACGTCCATTTTGTAAAAAGGATGATATACTCGTAAATAAACGCCCCATAATGTGTTTTACTCTCTTGTATTACTGGATAAATATCCTACCTACGAAACCGAAAAGGATTATTGTAAGTTTCCATCTCATAAATCTATACAGTAAACATAAAAAACAATGCTTTAACCTATTAAGCTCAACGTTCTCTGATACTGGGAAATAATATTTTTAGTTTACATAAATGTATCTTTTTAAAAACACGTTAAATTAAATTAAACACAGATTGAATAATATTTTACACGCGATACACAAAACATAAACCCATCAGGGGAATGAGCGAACAAAACAAATAAAACAGCTTACGACGTTCCAAGTTGGGCGGGCGGAATTGACTCGCGCCCTAGGGACGAAACTCGGGCGGGCGGCGCCAACGAATGGCTGGCGGTACAGAAACACTCAACCATCGTAAGCCCTCAGCTTGATGGTCTACAGATCTATTGTCATTATCATCAATAACCATTAGGTTACTGCAGTCCAGTGCTAAACACACAATATTCTAGGTTCTAGTCAAGTATGGGTGGGTGTGACAAAATACGGAAAAATCCGAGTTAACAACGGATTTTTCCGCATTTTGTCAACACACCTTTACGACGCTAGTACTATTTCACTTGTCTTAATTATGTCTATGGTACAGAGAAGATATTATCTTGCAGCGGCGAAGACTCCATACATCCCGATTCCTACCGCCCTTTCTTTCGAAAAAGAGCATCCACTAGTGTCTATTATTGCTAAACAATAAAGACACATTACATATATTTAAAACTAGTCGGCATCCCTATTACAAAAATCCTTCGCCTTGTAGTCAGACTATCTTTTTTAATTTATAATTCTAATATTCGGCCTTATCATTATTTCCAGACATTATTTGCGTCAATATAGCGGTATATAATAATATTATGATCAATCTTAAGAAAGATGGCTGATTAAAAAAGTTGATTTAACATTTTTATCCAATCAGTGTATAGTGGTAACGCAAATCCGATAAGATCCGGACCGCTGTGGATTTAATTATTAGTTACACGGTAAATTTAAATTGATTCCGTCCGGGATAATCCGGGCTGGGCTGGCGCGGTTTTACCCCGCCTCGTGTAAGGCACGGACGGCACCGAAGCCTTGACTATTCGCTTACTGTTGCTCTTACATTTGAGTTTACGTTAAGTTAAGTTAAATTAACGTAAGTAAAGTTAACGTAAGTTAAGTTAGCGTAACTTAAGTTAATGTAAGTTAAGTTAACGTAACTTAAGTTAATGTAAGTTAAGTTAACGTAAGTTAAGTTAACGTAAGTTAAGTTAACGTAAGTTAAGTTAACGTAAGTTAAGTTAACGTAAGTTAAGTTAACGTAAGTTAAGTTAACGTAAGTTAAGTTAACGTAACTTAAGTTAATGTAACTTAAGTTAACGTAAGTTAAGTAAAGTATATCGGCATGGTAGTATACAGAGCAGCTTTTATAGAATAGACTATTCCGTTCCGTTCCTTATAATTGTTTATATAAGGTACAAACATAGAAACAACTACTGAAAATGTGTATTTGAGTAGTGACTGGTTTAAAAAAACACAGACAATTACTGATCAAAATTTAAATAAAATGAAAAATGAATCACTGTATCATTCTTAAATAAATATATATCACAATATGTCCAGGCTAAAACGCGAAATTACAAACTCAATCGGTGACAGGGTGACCATAAATCTGTCGTGAGAGGGACCATTCGACCTCTTCAGTTAAGGTTGGTCGTTTGTTGAAGGCATATTTATACGCTTTGGAAGGTTTTCATATTTTTTTTATATGCTGAGCTAGAATTGAATTTAAATTTTGGCGGGTGCCCTCAGGAGTAGTATCCTATTTCATTAGCTATTATTTCGGGACAGAAGCTACTCCTGGCTGACCACATTATGCCAGAATTATGTGTGAGTGTGGATCGACAGGATATGGCTTTACGGTTGCGTCCTTCTCGTCTATGGTTTAAATATACCCGTATTTTATCTCATTTGCTAGCTATAAAAATACTCGTAAATCATTATTTCGCTTATCTATTATCTATAAGCAAGTTATTGTTCTTTTATTCATTTCGTTCTTCCGTCATACTCATGTTCGCTCCCACCTACTTCATGTAGCTCTTAATTACAATTCGTTAATTTATTCTTAGGTCTTCCTCATGGGCTTAATCGACATTTATACTGAATTATATTTTAGTTACATGTATAATATAAAATCGCCTGACGAACACACCAACTATACGGTCCAACACTGAGCATCGCTTGCGTTATAGTTACCGTACAATGGACTGAGGGCGAACCCAGTATATACGTAAATGTATATAGATATTAAACATCCATGACTACTTACAAAGATTGTCCCTATCAGGATTCGAACCCGGGACCCTCAGCGTAGAAGACAGAGTCACTACCAACTGGCTAATCAGGTCGAGTGATAAGTATTATTTCTTCTCATCACATCCCCAAACCATACCAACTTTCTGGTTCTTATCACTGATACATGCGCTTTTCTAGACTTTACTTATAAGTATTCCTGACTCCATCTTTGTCTCTCCTGACTCTATATATGGACACCTTTGTCTTCTCGCAGTTTAGACGCCCAGCATTTTAGAGCCATATAGCATCGGTTTTTAATATAGATTTGTAAATTATTCTAAAGGCATGATTTTATTTTTAATTTACTCAATTTACAAAAAGTTATCAAAAAATAGCCCTAGCTCATAAATAACCTGAGGGCTCATGTTAGGAAATGGGTTTTCGGAACCTCGTAACTTAGTACCACCGAATGAAACTTGATTTATAAATATTGGAATATGGCCCCGCGGTATACTTAAAAGAAAAATGTCTCGAAATATATTTTTCCACACTATTCACTGGCCGAACACACTATCTTTGAAATGAGGGTAATTTATAAGCTTTAGGAAATTGAGGTGTAAATCTGTAGGTTTGGTGAGGGTGTGATAAAAACTGGACGCGCATCAAAGTTATATCGTGCACACAACACTGTGAAAATAAAACATTTGAAAATAAAATATTTTTGGTTTTTTTTTAATTCAAACAACAGAAAGGCAATACACAGTGCACTTGTACCTACTACAATAAATCTACAAGTACCAACGACCTCTTGAGCCTCTCAAAGACAAGCTAAAATGAATAACGTACCTAGTGCTGGACACATTCCAAATATCTCAACTATTTCAAAATTATCAGCACTGTCGAGTGCATGTTGCGATTTACAGCGTACTATTCACAATACAACTTTTTATTGCGGCTACCAAGACTCTTATAACGCTTCTCCCTCTCTTTCTCTCACCCTCTCTCACACTCAATCTCCCTCTCTCTCTCTCCCTCTCTCACTCTCCCATCTCTCTCTCTCTCTCTTCTATTATGACTCTTGGCAGGGTTAAGGAATCTAATGCGTCAATGCATTTCCCAGCGGAAACAAAAAAAAGGGTTAAGGAATCCGTGATTTCTATTAAATTACTAGGTGTCACGCTTCACTGTGCCACTGATCGTCAGGAATGGCGGCAAACCGTCATAGAAGGCCTTAGCCGCCATATTTAAATAAAGAAATCAGCCAAATCGGTTCAGCCCTTCTCAAGTTATGCGCTTACCAACGAACTTCATTTAATTTTTATATTATTTTATATATATATATTATAATTTAGATAGGCTAGATTTATATTATTTATTCGAACGTTATAAAGTGTAAGACGAATAAATTTGTAGATAAAAAAATCGTTACTAACAATGTACCTACGTGCTATCAGCTAATGAGATCGTAGCCAAAGCTTTATTTGTTATCTTTAACATCGTAATATAAAATATAGAATATAAACTTTCATCCCTTACTGGCAATGCCCTTGAATAGCAGGTTTTAGTCCTCTGGCCGCGAAACAGCTCGGCTGCATGTGACTCCACGAGATTTTAATAAAAGATTCGTTTCCCTGCATACAAATATATCTCTTTTAAACTTTGCAGAGCGTATAATTAGAATTTAAAATATAATTACTTATGTATTTTTGCATTTGTGCAAGAAAATAAATTGTTCGTGTGAATCCTGTATACTTATTATTATAAAGTATATTATCATGGTAAAGTTTGTTCGTTTATGAGTTCAGATGTAGTCGGTAATCTTCGGATCTACTGATCCGATTATGAAAATACTTTCACTTATTGTTAGCTATATTATGCATGAGTGCTATAGGCTATGTTTCAACGAGGTACCACTAGCGGAGCCTGGGGCAAAAGCTAGTATACAATACTATACAATATTATTTTTACAAATGTTTATTTAATTTACTGTTGTAGAAAATTATAAAAATGCCACAAAACGAAATCATTTAACCAAATCTACCTAAATGTCAGCTACAAAAAGTTTAATAATAGATCGCCCAACAAAAGCTATAACTTAAACATCAAACAGGATCTTGAGTCACAATTATAACGTAAAGGCCGCCATTTTCTATAAAATAAAACTGAATTCTTTGTATTAAAATTTAATTTCCTCCGCGAAACGAACCTCAGTCATTCGGATGATGGAATGACATCTTTAACTATAACAGTGCCTGTTACATTTTTCTTTTCAATTTACAGTAAAAATCTTGTGCTTAATTAAATTGCGCCCTATGTTATAGGAGGCTGAATATTTATAGGATCTTAAGAAATAGCAGTGATAGCCAATTTCGTAGAACGCTTGCCTCGGTAACAAGGATCGCGGGTTCAAACCCCGGCTACACCTGTGAGATTTCTGCAGTGGAAGGGTGTTCAGTGGAATGTGATGAGAGAATCGAGTACATCCATCCAGTTAGGGTTCCTTTGGCAGTTTGGAAGACCACTTGAGCAACACATCAAATAATCATTCAACTCCAGAGCAAGATTTAGACAGGAGATTTTATTAATTACTTTAATTACAAATTACAACACATATTCATCTATACTAATATTATAAATGTGAAAGTTTGGATGGATGGATGTTTGTTACTCTTTCATGCCAGAACGGCTGAATGGATCTAGATGAAATTTGGCACAGAGATAGATTATAGTCTGGAATAGCATATAGGCTACTTTTTATCCCGGTAAAATGTATGGTTCCCGTGGGATAGATTTGTTAAAATTTTCATAGAATACCAATAAATTCATTTTCTCATACATTTGATTCTGAGGCGGTACGAAGTTCGCCGGGACAGCTAGTCTTATATATGGCGGAGGACCGTGATGTGTGGAAAACATTGGGGGAGGCCTATGTCCAGCAGTGGATTTCTTTCGGCTGATAGTATAGTATAGTATTCATCTTATTACATCATTTCATTTCGCAAGAAACAAATCAAGAAACCCTATCCTGTTATTAAATCTATCAAAGGGTAAGCACTAAAACAATCTTCTTCATAAAACGTAGTGTGTGTAGCACTTACGTCAATTTGTTTGTTCTTGACAGATTACACGTATCCGCTGTTGTTTATGAAGGAGTGTTTGCTTTAAGAGACCAATCTGCCAGGTTTATGTTACGTTAAAATAACGTTCGATTAACGTACGGTTAACCGTTGAACCTTAAGATGTTACGTTATACAGGTGTGCGATTGGAGCTCGACTTGCATTAACAGGCTGTAATATGATAACTTTAATTTAATTATTATTGTCGACTGCTTTATCAGTATAGTGTTTTGAGTACAGGTATCACGGACTTCGGCAATAAGTGGTTTCGATTCCCATCTGGCAAATTTCAGAAATCATCTTTTCCACACACACATACAGTTTTATATTAGAAATCTTCGGAACTATAAGTCATATTTCAAATGCATAAATTTGGCTAGTTACTTATTTCAAAATTATCTATTAGATTAATTAGCCAATTCCGTACCTATTTTGCACTATACTCAACTTTAGCGCACTTTACGCATTAGTTGCTAGAATACGCTTTACGTCTTCAATACGCTCACAGAGTACTTTGTATATAAATACGCTTTTAAATAGCTCACCGACAATATGATTGCGCCAGTCAACTCTGCTACCTAAAACATTCCCCCATAAACCATCACATGAAAATCTTCCAAAAAAATATTTAATTAAAACAAAGTATATTTGTTGAGGAAAAATGTGCTGACGCAACGTTAATTTTGTCTGGTCAATATTTATTCGCAAGCCCCTCCAATTCCGTACCTCGGATTGTAAATAAAAATATTCCTTTTTGCTAAATACGGTCGATGATATATTTTTTGACGACTTAAATCTGCTGTAGAGAGGCGAGTGTTCAGAAATTCGGTAAATACATTGGGATCACTGTGTACCGCGCTTCTAGTCTCAGCTGAAATAACAAGGTAGGTCGGAATTGGACGGTCGTACGAAACTCAACTTTAATGGAAGCGATTAGGTGATCGTTGTGCCTTCGAGAAACCTTTCTGTGATTACCAGCCCGTTATAGCGTCAGTATGCCCGCCGATGCAATCAATGCAATCTTCTATGTCATCCAAAAATTCTGTCTTCCTCAGTAGTTGGGAGGAGATGTATATAATGTTATGGTAGATTGGAAGCCAATCTCAATACAAATTTATATAGGGCTAGAAAAAAGTCATATCCTACCTTCTTAGGCAACTACTTACCTACCAACCACCTAGCATTATGTGCAGAAAGAAAAATCCGCCTAAAATACCCAGTTACGCTTGACTTAAAATATTTAGTTCTTACTTAACTTAAGTTTAAGACGTAAGTACATCTTTCATCCATAAATTTAAGCAGCCCTCAAAGTGGAGTTGCAGTTGAGTATTCGGCAGTTTATATTATATGAAGAATCTTATCGAAATAAAACTTAATTAAAAGATTTTATCGCGTTTATTTTAACGTCGGGAACTTAAAAACATAATATAAACGCGATTAAATCTGTATAATAAGTTTTATTTCAATGTGTAGTATTCGCGTAAATACTAGAAATTGATATGAATGAATGAATGTTTTTCTCTCGTTCCTTTATGTTCTGTTATATACAGTGTAGTAAATATTAGCAATCTCAATCAATTTGTGAAATAGAGCGCAAGAATGAAACGACACACGAAAAACAAACAAACAATATTGAAACTTAGTAAGTTGGATATAGTTTGTTCGTACAAGGGAAGCGTGAAGGACCTATTTAATAAATAAATAATGTGTGAACTAAAATAAATATACTTTGCCCAAGGGTAACATTAAAAAAAATGTTTCATCATACAAACTTTAGCACAGATTAAAATACATTAAACGTAGCCAAATCCCGAAATATCCTACCATTCGACTTTTCTATAACAACACTGCAGAGATAGCAACACAATTACGTATATATAAATGTAATTAATGTCCCGCCGCGAAGCACTTTGTCACGAGATAGGTGAGCGTCAGCAAAAAAGGTTATCGTCATTAATCCCTTTATTAATGGGCCATGAGTTGCCCATGTTTTTCCAACCCTACGTCGCTAATGTAAGTTGTACATTCCTATCGTAAGTATGTATTTAGCCGTATTAATATTCAATAGGCCAGGGGCCTAAGTCTGCGAACACAATTGATTCATAGTCGAACAGCAACCGCATAGTAACTGTCACTTTTGACAGATATTGTATGGGATATAACGAGTAGGTCACAGTCTGTCAATGCAAGACAAGATAGATGAGCGTACCTATTAAAGGTTTTAGGCTGTGTCCCCAGTCGGCAAACTGTCAGCGGCTGACTGAGTGAGCCGCAAATTTGTGGCGAACTGAAATTCGAATTAGCTGCAAACTCATATCAATTTGCGTGCGTCGCAAGCAAACTGTTATGTGTTAGCCGCTTATTTAGGTCGACCGACCGACTGAATTTTCACTTTCAACTGTCAGAACTGACAGTTTGCGGCAAACGGACTCACTACGCCCGGCGAACAAGCATATCGCCGCCGCCGACTGGAACCGGTTTTGCTGTGAGTCGGCCGCTCACTGAATCAATCGGCGCGCGCAACACAGCAAACTGCGTAGAGTGAGCGCAAACTAGCAAACTGTGAATACTCCATTTTAAATATATGGAAGGGCGTACTAAACCGATACGCCGCTAACTCAGTCGGCCGCTGACAGTTTGCCGACTGGGGACACAGCCTTATGCAATCACGGCCAAGTCTGAATTATTAGGGTGCAACAAAAAAAAAACTAAAAAGAACAATTTTGCTGAGTTTTTCGTTGGATCTTCGTTGCGATTCGATTTGGCTAAAGAGTGTCGAAGGAAAAACATGTACATTTGTACCTAAGTGCCAAATTTGAAGATATTGTCAATATGTGAAACTACATTTGTAAATAACATTCAAATTATTTTGAAACTAGCTGTCCTGGCAAATTTAGTACCACCTCAGAATCAAATGTATGAGAAACGAATTTTTATTATTATTATTTTTTGTGTATTCTTTCCACTTTTAACAGTTATTCTGATATTCGGGGCGGAGAGGAATAAAAAAATCAGAGATCATAAGAACTTACCTACCTAAAACTAAAAGAATTCTGGTTACTTTATTAGTATTCTAGTCCCATACAAAAATACCCAACGGCTTAATATTTATGATTAATTAAATAATGTTCCCAAAATAACACATGCATTTTGTATGTATAGAAGAACAGATGTAAATATTTAAAAATTTACTAAGTATGTAGGTACTTATGTAGATATATAATTATTCCAATCATTATATCTAGACTTATTCATGTAATAAACACGTATTTAAATCTGTAAGCATTCCATAAATCCATTATGTTCAATCTGCATACAGCTGAACGAAACTAATACTATTTCTAAGGTGTAACGCACAAAGCTGAAAGCCATGTCTATCAGCCAATAGGATCAGAGGAGTTCCTTATTTCAAATCTGTGTTATCTATGCACGAGTTTCCCGATACCATGCTATTACTATAAACATTAAAGGAAATTGACACCTATATCAATGGACTACAGTCGAGGTGGGATGGAAAAGTAAATTTGCCAGCGAAAAAATCCGCTTAGAAGGCGCGCCAATTCCAATTTTGAAATGGTTTTGGCGAAATGGTAGTGGATTTTGTTTTTAGAATTCTGTGTGCAGATTCTGTTTGTCTATTCCTTCTCAAAGCATTCTAAAAAGGTTGGACTAGAATCGAATGCAGAGGGTTCCACTCTTGTCTTGCATACATAGAAAAGAGTGAGGCAGTGAATCTGCCTAGTTCAAATTTCAACCTTAATACCATACGATTATATTCTGTAATCTTGTCTTGACTCAATCTACGCTTGAGTAAGTGCGTGTCTATGGCATCGCAGATATCGAAGCGATGCTCTCAGTTCAATGCATTGTTTTTAATAACGGGCATAAGCGGTACGGCCAAATGATATTTTTAAGGAAATTGACTTCTATTCTTATTTTAGTATCTATGGAACCCAAAAACATTTTCTAATATTTGCTCTATTTTTACCGCATAGAATGGGCTAAAAGTTGTTTCCATTCACACTGTATAGTGAAATAGAAATCGAAGCGCCGCTAGATGGTAACACCACAACTAAGCCGACTTCTGAAATATGTACACGGAATTATTTCTCATTCTCCTCAATTCTGATATTAATTCGTGAAATATTTTCAGTAGCTGCTCGTTCGCGATAAAGGGAGAAATATTGAATAAGTCATATACAGATAAATATTGTTTCTAACGGTTTCTTGTACGTTGGTTTGTAACACTAACCCCCGAATTTATAGACGTTATATAACTTTATTAAACGTCATATAGTACTGCGCAAAGCAAAAGTCCTGTGCGCAGTACTATGTGACGTTTGACGAAGTTATATAAAGTCTATAAATTCGGGGGTTAACCTAAGCGCGGGCGCGGCCTTATTTAATGTTACAGACGTGCGGAATCACGTGCGCGGTATTTTTTGTTTTTGTATTATCTTTTATACATACAAATAATTATTAAAATAATAATAAAAAAAATATTGGGGGCATTTTTTTCAAAAAAGCTTTGAATTACAATTTTTGTCCGTAGGTGCAACACCGGAAATACAACTAACGGATTTGGATTAAACATGATAGTATGGTTACCTATATAGTTTATAATAACAAGATCATTTACAAGAATAATTTGTATCCCGGTAAAAGAAGGGTTATTTTTTTTATTTTTTATTTATTTATTGAACACAAAACAGGTTAGCCTAAAACCTAATGTCTTAAGCACTGCTGTTCCTAAATATGAGCGATTAATTTCGTCCAGTGAGCCGCTATGAAGCAGTTTTTAACCAACTTAAAAAAAAGAGTGTATTTTTTTATGTTTGTGAATAATATAATAATTTATGAACCCATTTGGAGAATTATTTTTTTTTTTGAAAGGATACACTTCCAGATTGGTTTAAGTTGTTTGTTTCGTTAAATATTTGATTTACCTAGTTAGACAAGGTATATTTCAAGATTAGATTATTTTTTGCTTTTTAGATTTTTGAAAAAGGGTTTTTTTTTTTAATTAGTGCATATATTTTAAATTCTTATAATTCGTACATGTTTTCTTTACATTTAAAAACTACCTCAATGTGAATATAAAGTATATGAGCAGAGCAAGCTATAATTGTAACTATTCGGGAAATTAGTGACCTTCTACACTAGCCGGGGCTAACGGATTTCACGCAAATTAAAGAGCCAATCTGATCATTGAATTAAGAGAAAGATCCTGATTTAAATTAAATCCTTTTCCTGTAAGGTCGATCAATAAGCCTTTTATTGTTTGTTCTAAGGACGTCTGTGAATTAATTGAAACGGCTGAATGGGTTTAGAATGGAATTCGGTTCACATTATAGAATAGCTATTTACCGAGACTATAAGAAAAAGCTGGGCGGTGAAGGAAAATACATAGTGAGTAAAGCTAATTCGTTTTAAAGATATGGGTGCAGTCCAGCTTCCCGTACAAGTCGGGGTACCATAGCCTCAATTCCTCTCGTAATAACGGGATGGACACTCCTGTCCAAAGATGGGATATTAAAAGGGATTAATTTATTATTGTTATAATTATGTCTCTCACCACACGGCCTATACCCGGATCTTTGGAAGGCTTGCACGGGGACATGGGTCTAACACGTAGAGGCTCTTATTGAGAATTTTAATGTTATGTTAGCCACCTGCTGGGGTCAACTGCTGAAAATGATAGCATAAACAGCGAATTGACCTCAGCAGGCGGACGAACTATTGCAAGAATAGGGAAAGATGATTGGGACTATGGATTAAGGATTGGATGGATATGGGATGGGAATATTGGCAGGGTTGCGGACACCTGCCATAATCAGCTTTTATCTAATTATTAAATATATTTTCTTATCCATCTATACCCCACCAAATTAAAGGAATTTTAAAGTATACACGAACAAAGTCGCTGGTGTAGCCGAGTATAAATAAAAAGCTTATCATAAAACATCGTCGTTCAACAATTGTTACACACAATCAGCTATAAACACAATATATATTTTATTTATCGCCTCGTCTTATCAATTTGCGGTCTAAATGTTTGGCAATATTTTCACAGCTAAAGCTCCCAATCGTGGCTCTGAAAACATTGGACATTATCGTTAATGACTTACGATTCAATACTGTTTCCGAGGTTGGATGTTCACCACCAACACTGGCTGGCGGAAACGTCATGTTGTTTATAACCTCTTAAAAAGCTATGTATGGCACTCACGTCGTCAAGTTTGTACAGTCGTATCCGTTCCAATAAGTTTTTTTTTAATTATATACGCTATATTTGCCTTTTTGTATTACAACATATACAATTGTAAACGCAACAAATGTAAACTCTACCCACATGGCAAATATGAAAATGTCAGCGGTGCATACTAGTGTTTGATCCAGAACACCTTGTTTCCAGAGCGACCTTAAGTATCCCTGCTACATCACAATAATAAATTTGCTATAATATTTGGATTAAATTGGAAAGCGTTTGGTGGGTTATTTCTGACTACAGAGAGCGTTGCCACTCAATAGCCAGCTCTACCAGTAAACTTACTGGTAAATTTTTAGAAAAAAAAATCCTGTTAGCTCATAGCTATGAGCTAACAGGATTTTTTTTTTCTAAATTTTTTATTAATTTTACATCTCACTAAGTATTTACAAACAGAAAAAAAACTTAAAAGTAATATGAAAACAAACTATGTATCAAAAATTTACAGGATTTCCTATATTTTTTTTCAACAAAAGTATTGAATATGTCGATGCGAATGCGAATAACCCTCCCCAGCTAAGGCGTTTACTCTAAATAATTTCGGACGGGACGCGCCGCAAATTTATAGCATCCAATGGCTTTGCAGGCTCAGCAATAATAATACCTTTTTAATTATATTGATTCCTATTTAATGCCGGAAATTATAATTCATATCTTATCATTTCAAGATGCTGTTGTTTTTATTGGTTACTAATAATGGTGGTCAATTCGTTGTTTATGCTATCATTTTCGGCTGTTGACCCCAGCAGGTGGTTAACATAACATTAAAACTCTCAAAAAGGGCATCTACGTGTCAGACCCATGTCCCCGTGCAAGCCTTCCAAAAATCCGGGTATAGCCCGTGAGGTGACAGACATAATAATAAGGTGTCATAAACAAAGAAAGGCATTTTTTTGTTCTGTTATCAACTGGTACCGTATTTACAATGGACTGACAAAATTCAAAGCCGTTATTTCAGTGCGGTTATATATCGTCGGTCGTAAGATCAGGACTTCATATGCAAAAAATCGTCTTTTAATCCGATCCTGTTAAAAAGGTTCGGGTAAATTTGTCGGTTGATAGCTTTTGCGCGTTTGGTGCAAGCAATAAGAAACATGTATTTTTAATGCCTTACTAAGAATATAGGGGAGTGCTTTTATGTTTGACCCTTTAATCTGTCTCTGACATCATACGGGCATTCTAAACACCGCATGGTGTTTTTATTATTGATCTGGTACAACTTTACCGAACGCTATATGAGTATTCAAAACAATAGCAAAGGTATGACAACGTCTAAAAATCTCAACACAAAATTATTTTTGGCATGATAGGGTCTGTGTCGAAATTGGAAATACGTTATATCTTACTAATTGCACCAGGCTCTAAGTTCACATATGGGACGCGAGGGTAGGTAGTCTTCGTGACTTTCTAACATGATTTTAGATTTTCACGTACTGTTGATTAGCCGGGGCGACGATGCGACCACGGTCGGATGCCCTAACTAAATCCTTTATTATCTAGAATCTACAAGGAAGCAAATGGTTTAATATAGAGACTACTTACTCCTGAGTCTTTACTCAATAGGTGCAATATACAGAGTGTAGTTGGCTTCGTAACGAAAACTTATGCCATTAATTCAACTCATGATTATGGAGCCCCCAGAGTTGGAATACTCCGCTGATCTTTCCATAATATTTTTTTTCAGTTAGTTTTAAATTAAAATAGAAGTCTATCTCAACGTCAATTCTAAATAAATTAAATCATAATTACTAATTTGACCTACAACTGCAATGTAATTTAAAGCTCGATACTCTCGAGCGCGCTTGACACTCGTACGCGTTGGGTATCGCGCGGAGCGTTGTGCTGTGATCGCGTTGTTAACGATACATTGCACGCCCAAAAATTACAATACTTGTAACACACCATTTTTCATCGATGCTTGGGTTCTACTAATTACATCGTTAGTTAATTAACGGATATTAATCAGTTAATTAGTACCATTTTTTGTTTTTGTTCTCGCATATAATGAGATAGTCGTTAGAAGCCAACAAAATATAGATGGAACTCAACGTCGATTAAAATAAATCAATTAACACATCTGAGCAAGATATAATCCTTTAACAATAATAATTAACTAATTAATATCCTATAATTAACTAATGATTTAATTAGAGCCTTCCCTAAAATTAGTATAAATATTCAGACATCAAATCATTATTTATTATTGTACTTTAGACATTGAGTGTTGAAAGTTAAAATAGTTAAATAGCTCTGAGTTAAAAAATAAGTTAACGAGTAATAAGATGAATAATCGTAACACAGATCTGCCTCATTGTCGCTGTGATTTTGTAAGTTTAACTTTTAATTCTTATTTTAATATGATTAACATTATTCTGATTATATATGTATATTTATTGGTATGGTATTTAGTATATTTATATTATTAATACTAGCTGTCCCGGGAACTTTGCGCCGCCTCAAAATCAAGTGTGTTAGCGATTTTTTCCGTTGTTTTAATAGTTATTCTGCGATTTGGGGCGGAGACAAATTAAAAAAATCAAACATCATAAAAACCTGTCCACTCGTTCTCGAGTTATAAATGTAACTAACACGACTTTGTTTTATTGATATACCCTCAAATTTATAAAAAGTTATAATGGATTATTAAGTCAATATAATTCCTTTGAAAAGTTCGTTATAATGCCATTATAACTGTCTATTAGAATTTCTATAAGTACGAGGATAGTTTATAGTAATAACTTTGTTTTAAAATTATTAGTCGAGAGGGAATATAAAATAAATGGATGTGACTGTCTTAGAATTAAAACAATCATATTGTAATATATCCCATAATTTTCTAAGCTAAGGGGCATTATCATATGAATAGGCCTACATAGATCTATGTCATAGCTGTATGTTTATGTAAACAGATTAAGCTGGTATTTTACATACAATTTTTTTTCAGGTACACCGCTGGCTAGACGCCCACGCAAAGTATTTCGCAAATTCATCCCGGATACCGAAACCCACCACCAGCTACGCTCACCCCACGTACCAAACAAACCAAGCTCTCACCACGAAGGCTCACTTTCACCACGAGTATCAATACCAACCAGTGCCGGTCGTTGTAAAGAACGCCCAATTATTACACATGTTGCAAGTACCACATAGAATATCTCCCATGAAACCAGTACACCATTGAGATTTTACGATGCATTTTATAAGTGCCAACGAACCGTCAAAATGGTCATGGATTTGATCGCACACCGATGACTCTGCGCCAAATATTTTATAATACGGTTGAGTAAGATTAAGTTGAGATATGTTTAAGATTACGTTACGATGGGACTTTCACATCCAAGAGGATAAAAGTCCCTAAAGAATAAAAGTTAAAAAAAAATATTATTAATTTTATTACCGCTTGTAGGAGCGGCTTTGTACCTGTGTGTGGACTATTATTGTTAGTTATTGAGTATCCCGAGAAAATATTTATTTTCCGGGATGAAAAGTATTGTAAGCATTGACTCGGTGTATGAGCTATCATTTAACCTTTAATAAGATCCGTCAAGTTTATTTTGAGATACAGTCATTTGGCCATCTCGCGAGCACCCATCCATTCCCCGAGATAAAAGATTTCAAGGTTGGCCTGTCCCACTGTCCGAATAAGGAAACAATATTTTTCTCGAAAATATTAAATGCACAGTCACAACCAATTCACAGCCTAAGTATGTATAAGTATAGTTTAGGAATGAATCATAATTGCATTTCTTCAAATTGTATGTTATTAAAACTTAATTTTCGTTATCGGGCCTCTTACACCCTGTATACCAGCCTTTGCCAAAGTGGGCGATAACGCCTCCTTGTGGGCGCTGCAGGCCTAAAGGGTAAGAGACCCAGAAAAAAATGGGGGCGTTGTGTAGAGGCTTACAATAATTAATTTAATTTGAAGTTATAGTGGTTTTTAAGTAGGTGAAAAAATGGGGGCGTTAAAAATAATTCATTCTCGAAGTGGGCAGTAGACAAAATAAGTTTGGGAACCCCTGCTGTATACGAACCATAGTTTATTTCAATAAAATAAAACCTAGACCTAGGAATTTTGATTCCATGGTTATCCCAATACGGTTGTGCCACAGACTACATAAAAAGTATTCTCGAATAAATTTGACACTGTAGGTATATAAACTCTTGAACCACAAACATGAATCGAGATAGCCCTTCATAAATCTGTGCTAATATAATTAATGATTACACCCATACATTTAATTAATGTGGCATCAATTCCGTCCTATTGCCAATTGTGCTAGGGTGCCCACCGCATATAAATTGAACCAATTAATTTAAGCAGTTTAACTATTCGCACGATTTATTGGGTTCTACGAGCGATTGAGTTACCGTAATAGAGATACTACGAAACTAGAACAACACGTATATGAATGATATATGTATATAATGTATGAGTTAATTAATAATTACGAATAAATCTTTTTTGGTAACTGCTTTATACTTCTTCTTTTTTTAGGTTGGCAATTTATGCCAGTGTCGAGTAATTCTTGATAATTGTTGTTGAATTATATGTACCCCTGGTGATAATGATAATGTTGATGACGATGATAATGATGATGTTGAAATGAATCCCCTACCAATAAAGCTGTGGATACTTTATTGAAATTTTACTGGACATCTTGCGAGAACTTGAAAAGTTAACTTGCACTATTTTTTTTTTCAATTTCCTTCACTCGTACACGTGTATGAACACACAATGGTTAATATCCCACTAATATTACACATTATTTATCAAAGAAACTCATTTTTTTGAAAATAAAATGAAATTGACAACTTCACGGTCCAACTTCCCGCCAAAACGTCCTATATCATACTATCATGTTTTTTTTCTTTACTTGTTGTTTTTTGTAAAGTCTTAAAACTGAAGTTGTTATTTATGTTGTAATTAGTTTTTATTAGAATGTTAGTAGTTTCTTTTTAAATCCATATATATTAAACATTTTTTTTTAACATTTGAGGCTGAGGCGGTACGAAGTTGGCGGGAAAGCTAGTCATATATTTAACAAAATCATTTTTACAAAATTCATCACTAATCCAAACATTATCTGTCTCTCATTATTTTGACTGGTATTTATAAATTAATTTGTGCATAATACGACTACTCGCCCATAATACGATTACTGGCCCTTGGGGCCCGGAGCCTGTTTGCAGAGGGCCTCCAAGATGTTGATTTGATAAAGTCCTTTGTTCCGCTCTGTTTACTTGGACTACAGAATAAACAATCACGTAACGGGGTCTATTCTCGTTTTAATAGAAATAAACTCGAAATAAGCTCAACTTGATTTTCACTCGAGAGACGTTCGGATTCGTTTTTTTACGAATTCGTAATTAATTCGAATGCACAAGAATTAGGCCCTAGAGGGCAAGGACGTGCCTTTACCAAGACTAGTATGGTAAACAAACTCATAGGAGCAAAAACATTATACAAATTAATGTCATTTTTTCCTGTCACTAGTATTTTACGGAAAATTAATGATTCAATCCACAGTATCATTAGTAAATGATAAGGTAAAAAGGCAGATTTTGGAACTAAGTACAAACCTAGAAAGTAGCTAATACTTTTATTTATATTTCTTAATATTCCTGAAAGTATTCGCATAACAAATTTGTTTTTTTTCAGTTACCGAACTAAATCTGTAGAGTTTCCTTGTAGCCCTGAATATGTAACTGAACCTAAAAAAGGTTTGGAATAATCCGATCGGATAGGGCCAAGTGTAAACTATAGGCCCCGAGTAATATCGAACGGACCCTGTTGTATAGGCCTGAAGACTAACCTTCAGTATGTATTCATGAATAATTTAATTTCTAGTGTGGATCGTACATGCCTTTGGACTTATTTTGGTAGTACCTACTAATGGTTAAGCCAACGAAGGGTCACGTACTTCGGTTTCGGACTGAGCAATCAACTCGAGCGCGAGCTCAAGTATTGTGGTTATCGGATATTACTACCTAGTACTCCTTACTATCCTACCTAGTACTCCTTACTATACTACCTAGTACTCCTTACTATCCTACCTAGTACTCCTTACTATACTACCTAGTACTCCTTACTATACTACCTAGTACTCCTTACTATACTACCTAGTACTCCTTACTATACTACCTAGTACTCCTTACTATACTACCTAGTACTCCTTACTATACTACCTAGTACTCCTTACTATACTACCTAGTACTCCTTACTATACTACCTAGTACTCCTTACTATACTACCTAGTACTCCTTACTATACTACCTAGTACTCCTTACTATACTACCTAGTACTCATCAATATGCTACCTAGTACTCATCAATATACTACCTAGTACTCATTACTATACTACCTTGTAATCATAAAAAAATGGCTTAATACTTAGTTACGCACTGCCCATTGTATTTAAGGTTACAAAAGAACAAATTTACCAAGCACCAAATCATTAAAATCACCAATGATAACACAAAGTTTGCAGAAATATCCTTTCACTCGAAGCCGCGATCGGTCTGACAGATTGCCCGTAATTCTCTTATAGGGCACGTAAAATTTTAATTGCACCATATTTTATTGGCACGAGCGGAGTGCTTTGATTAAAAACCTTTTGGGAATACCCAATCGCTAGTACGTGATTATCCCTTTGTGACCGCTATGGGAGGACCCTCATTATGTTATAGTTAGGTGCAGTGGCGAATCAAGCTTAGTTGGCAACTTGGATTAATAGTTTGAAAAAGTTTTAAAACCGTATTTATGGGAGTTTTAAAGCTGTTATAATGTCTACATAAAATATAAAAAAGTATACAAAAAAACTATCTGGTGGCACGTTGGCGTTAGTAAATACATAGTTCAAACACGAACTGAATCGGATTAGGTTCTCTCTTAGGATACGCCATGAATACATCGAGTTGTACTCGGCTGCTGCATTTTCACAAGACTTACATTCACATATATTATTTTTTACCTCGAAAGTGTGGATTAGATGGCCATACAGGTACAGGCAGGTACAGGCAGGACAAAGTCAGAGGAGGCATGTAGGATGGGTGATCATTGGCAAAAGATTTACCAAACTGGGTCCCCCAAGGAGGGTATGTTTATCATTATATTTGTAAAATAATCAATTACTTATTTTTGTATTCAAATATGAAAAAAAAACAAATGCTACCGATCCTGATTCTAAGCTATCCAACATATGCTTACCTATAAATCCGGGCCTGGTTAAGTAAATAAAGATGAACGGGACTTGAAACCGTAGTTTTTGCAAGGGGTAAGCTAGGTTAAGCCGGGATAATGAGGATAGAGAAATAATAGGTAGAGGATAATATATACTATTATTGAACAAATGGGGGAAGAGGAACCCAGCACTGACCCTCGGCTGGTCAACTTTTCCAATTATAGACCAAACAAGTTTGTTGGCAACATCGCCACCAATACTAATAATATTTTATAATTGGCAATGTATAGTTCTGTCTCGCTCTCTTAGCTCTAGCCCCTGACGGGCGCACTACATGTTTTTATGTTGTCTTGTCGAGAAATATATACCAAAGTGATTTTAATACCTAAAAGTGAGTTTCAATAATATAAAAAGGCCCCCCCCCTGCAAGCAAGGAGTAGGAGCCTACAAACTGGTCCTTCGCAAGTTTGAGCAGCGCCTCGAAAAAAGTGGTATCAACCATTTCATAGTGGTATCGTCCATTTGTCGTCCATTTTTATTTCATCACAACAAAGAAGGTATTGATTTGACTAGAAGTTTCACTTTCGGTGCTAAGGAGGGCGCCACATTCACTACGTTTTGGTGTGAAGTGCGCGTCAAGTCTGCAAGCGACACCCAATAGCGTGCTCGCGCCGCAGCCCATTTCAGCCAATCACAAGACGACATCATATTCAAGAACTGCAGTGCCAATAGAGAAGAGCAAAAATATCTGACGTCACAGCGTGCATCGTGCAAATCTCGTGCAATCGTGCAAATCAAGTTTGGATTGGAATCCATTTCCGCCCGCTTTACCAGCCAAGCTTCGCGTCGCATCGCTTTGTTCATCCGTTCGTCAACTTCGCCATTTTGTTTGTGCGCTTTATAAGACTGTGCGGAACTTTAAAATTTAGACGTCACGAAAAGTTTAGATATTTAATAAGTTTATATATAGGAAAAAGTGTTTTAACGATAGTTGCATTTACGTAAAATATTGTATTTAGATAAGATGACTGACGGTAATCGCGGCGAGTCCAACTTGTCCGACATGGACTTGAAAAAACTCATAGCCAAACGAGGATACATAAAGGCCTCGATTACTAGACAGGTAAAGTTAATTGCAAGCAAAGAATCTCTTTCGGGTTCTGTACAATTTCTAAATACCTTAAAAGATAAATTAATTAGTACATTCCGTGATTATGAACAGGCTAATATGTCCGTCTTCGAGTTGTTTCCAAGCGATACCGAAAACATCGAGGCTATGGAAATAACCTATTTGCAAACGATGGCGACATTACAGGAGATAATTGACTCGCAACAAAACTCTGCCACGAAACCGACAGTCACTACTACCCATGCAAAATTGCCTGAAATTCATATAAAACCATTTACTGGTAAGTATAGTGATTATAAACCATTCATCGAGTTGTTCACTTCGATGATTCATAATAATAGTGCATTAGATAATGTGCAGAAAATGTACTATTTGCGTTCGCACCTCAGGGACGAACCCTACGATCTTATTAAGAACTTGTCACTCACAAAAGAAAGTTACGATGAAGCCTTCCGTCTACTCAATGATAGATATGATAAAAAGCATCTTATTATGTTCGATCACATCAATACAATTTTGGATATGCCTATCATAACCAAATCAACTGCTATACAGTTGCGAGAATTTGTGTCTTTAGTAAGACAGGAAATGGCAGCTTTAAAAAACTTATGTAATGAGGTCAGTTCATGGGGTCCGTTGATAATTTGTATTCTCTCCCGCAAATTAGACATGTACACAGCAAGATCGTACCAGATGGAGCGAGATGACACCAAGGATCCATCGGTAGAGGATTTACTTCAGTATTTGGAGCGCAGAGCGGCTGCTCTGGAGACGTCTGACCAAGGTATAGTGAAGAAGAAGCTTGTTGTCAACTTCAGCGCTAACAAGTCACCAGTCGGATGCCTAAACTGTAAGTCAACATCTCATAAGCTTTATAATTGCCCGCAATTTAAATGTCTTTCAATAAAAGACCGGGTTGAGTTTGTGAAGAATAAGAAAGTTTGTACTATATGCCTCAACATGCATCCAGGGAAGTGTAGGTATCACTTTAGGTGTGGTATATGTAAACAGCACCATAACACATTATTGCATAATGATGAGACCGCTACAACTAACACTATTTCCTGCAATTTTTCTCAGCATGGCACACAAATTTTACTTCCAACGGTACGCATTAAAATCTTTGCTTGGGATGGGACTGAAGTGCATGTAAAGGCCTTGTTGGACAGTGGTTCACAGGCATCATTCGCTACAAAAGCGCTTATTGATATTCTTGGTTTGCAACCCATGCAAACTCAAACTGAGATCATGGGCATTGGCCGTGCTATAACGGATGTAAATTATTGCATACCATTGAATGTCCAATCTATTGCAACTGGTTATAGTATAACTGTCAACTGCAATGTTGTGGAAAATATAACATGCAAGCTTCCGCAAAATAAAATTAATATTGAGGATTTTAAGTTTCCTCCGGACTTGCAACTGGCTGACAGTGATTTTAACATACCAGGTGAAATACATTTATTAATGGGAGCTGATGTGTTCTTCCAGGTGGTCCTGCCTACAACGAGAGTGGAGTTCCAGTCCTCGCAACATAAGGCACCTGCATTGAATGCTGTGAACACTCGGTTCGGATATATTGTGGGAGGCAGTGCATCTCAACAGTATGTTGCTAATAAGGTTGTAAGTTTATTTTGTCAAACATGTGATTCTGATATAAATAATAATTTAAAAGATTTTTGGGAGGTCGAAAGTGTTCCTCAAGTTTTCCAAGAAAAATGCTCAGAGCATGAATTATGTGAATCTGTATTTCAAAGCTCAGTAGAATTAAATAATAATCAGTTTTCATTAGATTTGCCATTAAAAATACCTTTAGAAACTGTCAATCATACTTTAGGTAATTCCTTTAATATTGCAATTAGTAGGTTTTTGAATTTGGAGAAAAAGTTACATAGGGAGGGTTCCTTTTCAGATTATGAGAAGTTCATAAAAGATTTTATTTCCTTAGGGCATGCTCACTATGTAGATTTACAATCTTTAGATTTTAGTAAGGAACCTATATATTTTTTGGCACATTTTGCAGTAATTAATAATGAAAGTAAGTCAACTAAACTTCGTACTGTATTTGATGGCTCTGCTAAAACTGATAAGGGTATTTCTCTTAATGATTTATTATTAAATGGACCGGTGGTTCAGCGAGATTTATTTGAGATTATGTTGTTGTTTCGTTTAGGTGCTTACACATTAATTGGAGATTAAGCACATGTTTAGGAATATAAAGGTAAGCCCAGACTTTACCTCATTACAAAATATATTGTGGCGTGACAACCCTAATGATTCAATAAGATGTATTCAATTGGATACTGTAACTTATGGTTTAAAGAGCTCCAGTTATTTAGCAACTAGATGTTTGAAGGAACTAGGTATTAGGTTCGCTTCAGAGTTTCCTTTAGCGGTATTTATATTAAATAATTGCTGTTACGTGGACGATTTTTTGTATTCAACTGATAGTTTAGATAGTTTAATAGAAGCAAAAACACAATTAATTGAATTACTTAGTAGAGGTAGTTTTAAAACTCACAAATGGACATCCAATAACTCTGATGTTTTATCTGATGTGCCATCACAGGATAAGCATTTTGATGAGGTTGAGTTACAACAAAAAAATGTCCGTTACAAAGCTTTAGGTTTAAATGTTAATTTTAAAGGTGATTCTTTTAAAATTTCATCACCGGAGAGGTTTGATACTAAAACTAAAATTACAAAAAGGTCTATATTAAGTTACATATGTAAGATTTATGACCCAATGGGTTATGCAGCTCCTATTGTTGTTAGGGCCAAGGTTATATTGCAGAAGTTGTGGTTAGCAAAAGTAGACTGGAATGATAGTCCACCAGATGATGTTTTGAATGAGTGGTTGCAATTTGTTACCGAGTTAAACAGCATGGAGCCCATATATTTAAATAGAAACATAGATGTTAAGAATGTAGTGTCAGTGCAATTAATAGGGTTCGCAGATGCATCCACTTCAGTGGCCTATGGCTGCTGCATATACCTGCGAGTGATATATGAATCAGGTAAGGTGTCACTCTATTTGCTTTGCGCGAAATCTAGAATTAAACCACTAACTAAACCGCTGACCATTCCAAGACTCGAACTGAATGCTTGTCTGTTGTTATCAAAACTTATAGTTAAAGTTCATGAAACAATAAAAATTAAGTTAAGTATTAATGATGTATATTTGTTCTCTGATTCTCAGATAGTACTCGCCTGGTTAAATAGGGATCCTGCAAAACTTGAAGCGTACATAGCGAATAGGGTAAAAGTAATTTGTAAACGAACTTCCAATTTTAGTTGGGGTTATATCAACACTCAGGATAATCCAGCAGATCTGGTTAGTCGCGGTGTGAGTCCCGGTAGTTTGTCAGATAGTATGTTATGGTGGAAAGGTCCAACATTGTTACAAAATAATGAGTATAGTTTCATTAATAATATCCCACAGGAAGCTACAGAGCCTCCTCTATGTAATGCTACGGTATCCTTGTTAGTCCAAGAGTCTTCAGAGATATTTAATTATTTAAATAAGTTTTCTAACATATGCAAAATGACCCGTGTGTTAGCTTACATTTTACGGTTTTGTAATAATTTAAAAAGTTCTAATAAAAACAAGTTGCCATTTCTGTCATACAAAGAACTAGAACAAGCTTTATTTTTAATTATAAAGCATATTCAAAGTGTTAATTTTTCTGAAGAGATTAATTCATTAAAAAATAAAAGGGTAATTAAAGGTAGTTTAAGTTCATTTAATCCATTTTTAGATGAGCAGGGTCTGCTGAGAGTAGGCGGCAGGCTTCAGAACGCTAACATTTCTTACAATCAAAAACATTCTTTAATATTACCTAAGGATTCTCATGTAACACAATTAATTATAAGAAATGAACATTATAGGCTTCTCCATGCGGGACCTAGATTGTTATTAGCTAGTTTAAGTGAGAAATATTGGATTGTAGGTGGTATAAGGCAAATTAAGAAAATTACTCATAAGTGTATTTTATGTTATAGATTAAAGGCCACCGCTGCCAAGCAGCTGATGGGGTCATTGCCCGCTGGCAGAGTCACGCAGTCGCGTCCATTTGACAAAGTAGGCGTAGACTTTGCTGGTCCAGTCAATGTTAAGTTATCTCGCATAAGAAGATCAGTCATAGGTAAGGGCTACATATGTGTTTTTGTCTGCTTCTGTACAAAAGCTATTCATCTTGAATTAGCTTCAGACCTAACCACAGAAACCTTCCTAGCATGTTTTAAAAGGTTAATCTCGAGACGTGGGCTGCCCAGCGAAGTCCATTGTGACAATGCTACCACTTTTAAAGGTGCAAATAATCATTTAATTGAATTGTATAAGTTGGTTAGCTCTCCGGGGCATCAAACACAGGTACATGATTTCTCAGTTTCTAAAGGGATTCAATTTAATTTCATCCCAGCATATTCGCCTGTGTTTGGTGGTCTCTGGGAGGCCGCAGTAAAAAGTACCAAGTATCATTTAAAAAGAATTGTATGTAATCATTTATTAACATATGAACAGTTAAGTACAGTTTTATGTGAAATTGAAGCAGTTTTAAACTCAAGACCGTTGGTGCCAATGTCATCAGATATCAATGATTTTGCATATATAACACCAGGTCATTTTTTAGTAGGTACTTCTTTAACTTCTTATCCTGAAAACAATGTAGTAGATATTCCGGAGAATAGATTAAAATTCTGGCAGATTTGTACTAAATTAAAACAAGATTTTTGGAAAGTGTGGCACAAGCATTACTTATTTGTACTACAAACACGACCAAAGTGGCGAGATGATTTACCTAATCTTAAAGTAGGTTCTCTAGTTATTTTAAAACAGTATAATATGCCTCCATTTTCATGGCCAATGGCTCGAGTTGTAAAAGTATTTCCTGGTAAAGATAAAAAAGTTAGAGCATTAGAAGTAAGGACTTCTAGTGGTAATACCATTGTAACTTCAGTCACTAAAGTTTGCGTTATGCCTGTTGAATAATGTCATTTATGAATATTGTTTGTCTAATTAAGTCTAGTACATATGAGTATGATTGTTTACCTAATAATAGCAGGTTGTTAATTTGAATATTTTTAAATTTTAAGGCTGAATTTGTTTTTATTTGTTTAAGCTCTAAGAAGTTCAGGGTTCTGTTTATTTATTAAGTTAATTTGTTGGTAAAATTGTTTAAAGATTAATTTAATATAAGATAAAAATAATTAACGCTAATATTCTTAAATTCTCACTTAGATTTGATTCATCTGCTTGATATTTAAAAATAATATTGTAATTTAATTGGTTTAAATTGCTAGTTTTCAAAAATATTGTGAGGCCGCAGCATGTTGGCAACATCGCCACCAATACTAATAATATTTTATAATTGGCAATGTATAGTTCTGTCTCGCTCTCTTAGCTCTAGCCCCTGACGGGCGCACTACATGTTTTTATGTTGTCTTGTCGAGAAATATATACCAAAGTGATTTTAATACCTAAAAGTGAGTTTCAATAATATAAAAAGGCCCCCCCCCTGCAAGCAAGGAGTAGGAGCCTACAAAGTTGATCGATAATTAAAGAAACCAACAACACCGAACTCCTCCTCCTTGTACGTCACGAGTCTCAGGACCCCAATTAATATATGCAATTTCCTGCAAAATGATGCGAATCTAAAAAAGTATTCGACACGTTTTCCGCCTCTAAACGAGGCATCCTCAGGACGGTTAGGTTACGAATGAGCCCCCATTTGTTTAACAATGGATTTCAATTATACTATTGTTATGAAGGTAAGGAGGAAAATCAGACACGACACCTTAGCTAATCACCCTAGCTATCATTGGCAAAGTATGTAGATACCCATACATATGCATACCCCTTGGGGGAAGTGGAATACATACATGGTATTTACCCACGGCTCCGCCTGCGCAATCTCTGATTTTGCCCTGCTGATCGACCCCCAATGGTCACATCGTGATCAAACCATAAACTATTCACACACCATCAACAGTGAAACCCCTGTTTTAATTAAACCCGTAGTCTAGTATTTTTTTTTATTCTAAAACTAGCTGTTTTAGATGCAGAGATGTTGAAGGCTTTTGCACCATTTCTTTATGTATGGTTTACCAGTTACTCTAATTAACAGTTCGGAAAAAGAAAAGGATTATGAATTATTTTTGCTAAAAGATAAATCACCAAAAAATTAGTTCCCTCCCCCCGAAGAAAATCCTCCCCGCTCCTAAACGAAATCCTGTATTCGTGCCTGTATGATATTGCAGACCGTGCCTGTACGATATTGTTGTCGGACGACACGTAAAGCCGTCCGTACTGCGCCAGATGTGTCTCCGGTCTTGTCGGATTCCCGTCCCATTGGACCATATGAGAGCGAGGAGCGAAGAGAGTGCACCTGTGCTTGTCACACACGTTTGCACTATAATATCTCCCGCGTATTCGGCTAGTCGTCATTGAGATTGGCCGCCGTCACCGAAATTCGGTCAGCAGAACTACCTATCCCACTAATATTATTAATGTGAAAGTTTGGATGGATGGATGTTTGTTACTCAATCACGCCAGAACGGCTGAACGGATTTGGATGAAATTTGGCACAGAGATAGATTATAGTCTGGAATAGCACACAGGTTTTTTATCCCGGTAAAATGTATGGTTTCCGTGGGATAGATTTGTTTTAGTTTTTCATAGAGCAAAGGATCAACATGATTTTTTGCATAGGCAGTGGTAGTTTAGGGGAAAGGACATAGAGGAAAAGGACATACTTTTTAATCACGGGTAACACCGCAGGGCGCAGTTAGTAGTATATATAAGGATGTTGATAAATAAAACGCAATATATAATCAGCAGTAATATTTTAAATTGCTTTGAATCACAATTTTGTAGTGTTTATAGATTATAATAATTACAAAGGAAGATTATTTTTTTTTGTTCAAAGTACACTTATCCAACAACTCCTCAGCATGCACACTCGTGTCCAACATCTTAGAAAATTCTCACTAAACCTTGAACATATAGGTATACCTACTTACATAGAATTAAAAATAAATTTAATATAATAATGTTTATAACGAAACCGACCAAGTATTAGATAAGTACTTTAATTGTATAGTTATATGTACCGGCAGTCCACCGACTCGCACTGGGCCAGCGTGGGGGATTATGGCCTAATCCCCCTCGCATTGAGGGGAGGCTCGTGCCCAAGGGGCTAGTGCCATTATTATATATATGTATACCATTCTAAATGGTTATTAATTACAATATCATAATAAAATAAAATAATTCCAACGCGTAACGAAATAATATGTCTCCTTATTAAAAAAATAAAACCATCTCACGTGAGTGTATTGCTTATTTTATCATGAAATTACAACTTTGCTCAAATAACTCCATTAGTCACAGCAAAATGTCCAGGAACATTATTTGAAATGTTCAAGCACTAACATTTCATAAGAATACAATCATAATATTACATATTATTGCTACAGGACTTTCACATAATTAAATGCATTCATCTCATAAAATAGAAAAAAAAATGGTCGGACGACCACACAAACCCCCAAATTTATAGACGTTTTATAACTTTATCAAACGTCATATAGTACTGCGCACAAGAGTTTTGCTTTGCGCAGTACTAAATGACGTTTGATAAAGTTATAAAACGTCTATAAATTCGGGGGAAAGTGTATGGTCGCAAACATAGTAATGCTTGGATTATGAGTAAGTACCAAATAAAATGGACTGAATGAACAAATTTACTGTAGCAACATTATTTTGCCTTTTATTTATACTCACTTAAAATATAAGTAGGTTTATTTTTACAGTAGAGATTCTAAGTTGTTTTAGTGGACAACAAACAGACACGCATCCCGCATTTTTTGGTGTTTTAGAAACCTTGAAATGGCAGTACCTACATAACAATTTATTACGTCATTTGCTATTCACAAAATGAAAACTTAAATAACGCTCAAAGTTGCATACGAACAATGTTTTTCATGCTTTTATAATTAGAAAATTAAATAACATCATAAAATTCGCTATCAAACGCTCATAATCTATACAAAAACATTAATAAGTAAAGCAATGTATACTAGTATGGCTAGCTATAAAAAAACTGTAGGGTTGCCACGCCGCTTAGTATTCCATGGTGACTAGACAAAGACTAAGTAATTTATTAGTGTATTTTATAAAATAACAAATAAAAAGAACTACCTACATTGCAATAATGTTGATGCATTATAAATGGGATCTGGGCAATACCTGTTCCACAAATTCCGTTACAACCCGTAAAAGTAATAGCAGCATTAAAAAAATATACCGGGTGTGAGCGTCATGCTAACGAAAACTTCGTGTAAAGTTTAATCTTAATGTATATAATAAAATTATCGAAATCATTTGTCTAAAGTTATGGGTTACAAATATTGTAATTGTTGAACGCGCAATGTATCGTAAACACGCGATCACAACAACGTTCCGCGGCGCGATACCCAACTCGTGCGCATGCCGACCGCGCTCGAGCGTAGCGTGTTTTAATTTACATTGCAGTTTTCGGAATAAATGTGTAATTCTGTTTTTTTTTTTAATTTAAATCATGCTGCGATAGATCATACCATGGTATCAGTTTTCGTTACGAATCCACTGACACCCTGTATTTAAATAAAACAACTAGCATTTATAAAATAAAATATTTTAACATATGTCTTACGCGAGTTTCGAATAACGTTCAAAGTTACAATTAATCTAAGTGATATGCAATATACGTTAGGCAGGCTCAATATTTTTTTTTTATTAAATTATAAACATTTTTGTTAAATCGTTTCAAATTAGTTAACCAAAAGTGAATATAGCCACTTCGCGTTTAAACTAAATTGAAACAACTCCATACAAAAGAAAGCGCGCTATGGCGAATAATTTCACTACAAACAATCGCATTCAAACAATAAACGTAATTAATAAAGCTACCCTAAAACGTAGACGCTTAAACCAAAGCCTTTTGCTATATTTTATCACATTGTTTAAAAAAAAAACACCGTGCCTTTGGCATTATAGCTTACACTACCACGGCACACCGTAGTCAATAAAAAAAAAACTCCAATTATAATCTCACTAATATCTCATTCCAGTACCAGTTTGTAACAATTTCTATCATTTAGTCTTAAAAATACTTACTATAAATATGAAGTTAAAATGTGAACAAGCTTTCTTATAATATAATAATAAAAAGTATTAGTTAAACTTTTAGTTTTAAATTCTATGTATAGATATCAAGGTTTTTTTTTTAATTGTAATTTATCTAACTATTTCCTACTTCTAGTGCACTATCCTTTAGCTGTGGTCAATCACTAAGCCCGCTCGCCAGTATGCCACTTTTATTTTCCTTCATATTCATTTGACAATACGAGAAATTTTGCAACTAGATTTTAAAGTTGTGTATCTAATTGGCAGCAATATTTTAAAACTTGCATGCTTTGCATTTATATACGTAATTGACCTACATAGCTTAAAAAATATATTTTTTTTAAATTTATGTAACGAAAATTGGTAAAACCTCAATTGTTTTGTAGATGTTAGTAAAAGGGGCACAACTGACTTGTGGCATTATAAAGCGACTATTATATAACTGTAGGGAGTTACTGTGACGATCGCGTGGATATTAAAATACTCATTCTTAGTTTACACAAATCGGAGCTGATTTCACCACAAAAATATTATTGCTTACAGAGGTTCTGCGTTACTGCGAAAAATACTTTTTTTTTATTTAATTTTCTCAATTTTCTTCATCCGTTTCGTAATTATCAGAACATTGTCAGCGCTCCAGAAGCAATCGTGCACGCTACCTAAAAATATAGTTTTACGCATGACCACTAGCTAATTGAACTATTTGTTCCATAATGAAAACATTGAAAATCATACAATAACGTTTTTTATGGAAAATTAATACATCAAAACTTTTGGCGCAATACATCTCGAAATACTGGTATCGTACCCGCCATTACTACATATACATATATAAATATAACATCTTAAAATTAGCGATCCAAAAATATGAAATATACGTGTTGTGTTTGCGCGCCCCCGGGGACCCGCGTCGCTAGCGTCTGGGCCCCGCCTCGCAAGCGTGTGGGCCCCGCGTCGCAAGCGTCTGCGCCGCGCCGCGCCGGTGCCAATGTGTTCGCGATCTCGCGGCCTGTGCCGTTGCGCCACCGGAGGCTGCAAAAGCCGCCACATCTGGACGGTTTTCTCAATCCTCGTCGCGTGTTTTATTTTCATCTCATCGAAAAAAAGTACGATCCATCCGCAACAAGCTCTTTCACAAATAAAAACGTGCTGTTGCGAACGTACCGCCCTTCCACCTACTTAATTCATCTCTGGGCCTCTCAGAATCATAAACTATCAGGAATATATCGGAATGTAACAACACTAGAAAGTAATACATGTTTGACGACAAACATTCTTCCAAACACAAATGGAACGCAACTATTTTTTTTTTTTTATAAAAAAACTAAATCGTAAATAATTAAAGTTATATTAGTTGATGAAATAAATGTAAGTAACTCAATGTAGATACACGGCCCTGCTCAAGCAAAGCGTCCTTATATCGTTCGTAACTTTTGCTTTATAAAAATACGAATCGAAAATATCTCGACTGTAGCACGTCTCCTTACGTTTAAGCTATGATTAATCTAGTATTCTCTTAGACTATAAACATTACTATGTTTTACTACGTTAAAATATCAGAGAATTCAGAGAAAGGGAATATTTTATTTTTTAATTTTCTATATTTTAGTGGTGCACAACCTTATTTCTTCATGAACGCTAGGGTAAGTAATGGCATTAGCATTGACGAGGGTACAAAATCAAAATTACTCTAGAACTAATTGCAGTTGTAGGGATTAAACTTCATTCGTGGGTCAGTAGTACTTATTGGAATAGGAACTAGAGGAGGAACAAAATCTTAAAATATATTTCAAACAATAACTATACCTAATATTATGTAGTTCATGGTTCAAAATACAAAGTGTAACAATAATAGTGTAAAACATTTTACAAACTAACAACATAACCATCATGTTTATGTATAAAATATTTAAAGTGTTAAGACTGTTTGAGTTTTCTCTGTGTAAGCAAGCCTGTGACGTTTCATCGTTCACTTAGTACTTAGTGTTATTCTTAAAATTTCAAATATGATATTTTATTCGGGAATGTGACCTTAATAGCCTACTGTTGAATGTTTTAACACTATTATTGTGACATAGTATATAATTGCAATAGAAAAATTGCATAAAATTGTCGAAGGCCTTTCATAAGATTTAGATCTAAGCTAAGAAGTTTTAAAAGTTCATAGATGATGTTCGATGATGTCTAAGGCTCCATCGTCGCTGCTCCAAATGAAACAATTAAAACTATTTAGGCTCAAACGAAACCTATTGTAAACTTCGACTGAAACTAACCGCGAAATTACTTTTTTTTTATTTCCTTAAATACGATAAAATCTCAAAATACTCACAGCTCGTCGGGTTTATTGTATCATACGCTAGGTGCATCTACTTTATAAGAACAGTGGCTTTTTTTTTAATAATTTGAATTTGTACTTAACCTACATTTTAAATCATCAATATAATAAATCCCAAGGTTTGTCTAAATAAAGTTGTAAGCTAACGAAAGAACCATGTTTTCCTTCATAAAGTGTCAGTAATACATCGTTTGCAATTGACGTCAATCGGAAAAGCCAAACATAGGTACTACTGAGTACTCAAACACAACTAAAGTTCGAGTGCTGCCGAAAAATGCAAGGAAACGACTTCTCAAAGACTTAAACATTTCAGTTGTGTTTGAGCATTCAGCCGAGGTACACACATCCATTACAAAGAGATATTATAAGATCAAAATGAATCTCGCGATTCCACCTCACGAAAATTTATCAGCCAATACACTTTGATGATCTAGGTTTATTAATTTTTAAATCCAATTTAGAGTTTTCAAAAATATGATTCCAATAAATGTTATAAACGAATATCTCAAAAATACGTTATGAAAATATAATATAAATACGATAAAATTTATACTAAATATAACCCTGTCTATGACCTGAAGAGTTCAAAATGAAGAATAAATCGAAATCCAAACTCTGAACAAGTCATTTCTGAGGAAAAAACGAAGAACTACCAAAAGCCACTTAACAACTGTTCTTAAGATTTGTTCACTATAAATCCAATTCAATTTAGCTAACTGTACAAGTACTTACATCGAATCAAATAGTTACTTGATCAATTCAGTTGATTTGGGCAAACAAATCTTAGCAGTCTACTGTCACGCGACAAAAAAAGTCAAAGAAAATCCAATCAGCTATAGTAAATCTTCGTCCTAAAAAAACCTTAGGTAATTTGTAAAAAGATAAGTAAAAATATTTAAAATAGACAAGGCCTGAGTCAGTTCACAACTCTGATAAGAAAACTTAGTTTTACGTTCAGAAAGTTAAATATTTTGATAACGTTAAAGGCAGTTGGTGCATATTTAACCTATACGATGAGAAAGTTTACAATTAAAAAAATACAATTTAACATTTTCAAATTAAACATTTGAAATAAAATACTACTTTTGTGAGGATGAAGATAAAAGAAATTGTAAATTGACAAAGTCTAGGAAATTTGTCTCCGATCATATTTTAAACAGAAGCTCAAGTAGCAGGTCTTCGTCGACGTTCATTGGCGATTCAGGAGCTAGATAATCAACGATCCTAGAAAAAATAAATGCATTTGTAAATTGTATATACATTGAAATAAAACTACTCTTGACGGATTTTATCGCGTTTATTCTACGTTCCCGACGATTCGGCTGCTTTACAGCAACCATGGACACGGGAGGACTGAGGTGGTTGACGTCCTAGTGGCATAATTTGAAAAGTTTTCGAGTAGTTTTATTTCAATGTGTAGTGTTCGCGTAAATATAAGAAATCAATACATACTTTTATACTAGTAGGTATTATAATTTGAAATTGAAATTTCTATAAATGAATTCTTATATTGATTGCTTGGTATTGGATAACGTTTTGGAAGTACTTCATTTAAATGTTCTACATAACATTAACAAGAATAATGAAATCAAGGTCTCTGATTGGTGATTAATTTTGAATTAAGTTCACAGAATAATCAGGATTGGTCGGTCATTGGTAATGCAGCTCACCTATTGGGCGTGGGCGGAGTACTTATGATGCGCGGCAATGAGTTTTGGCGGGCACCCGGCGACCGCCGGGCCGCCCTCGCGCTTTCGGCTCGTGCGCTCTGCAACCTTTGAACACAATACAGTTACACATACAGTACCAATCATCACTTGTGAGAGGAATTCAATGCAATTTGAAATTTGGTCCAGTCATCTTCATGCAATTTCAATCTGTATTTCTAATAAAATTAGGTAGGTATCTCATCTAAAACTTACGCTGGTTGTGAATTCCTCCCATGTACTTTGTTGCGTGAAAAGATAATGTTATTAAAAAAAATACATCCCAAATGTGAAATCAAAGATTATGTATCTACCTTATAAATACGAAGTTCCAGGTGTTAAAGGGGCATAGTAGATCTTATAAACAGTGGGTACTATAATAAGTTTAATGAATAATATTTCGGAGGGCCCTTGAATTTGGTAAAGAGAAAGTTTCCCTGGAAAAGTTTTAACGAAATCTCCGAACTTACTTACAAAAAAAAACAAACACAGACTAGGCACCAGCAGAAGTAATCCTAACTTCCGACATACATTACCTCTTCGGGCCTTCAATATATATTAATATATTCTCCCTTAAAAACTCGCATAAACACAAAACTCGTACAAAAACTCAACAGCGCTCTAATTTAGAACAACAAGTCTGAAAGTTTAACAAAATTCATGTTCAGAAGATTCTGTTATCGTCGGCGAACAAACTTGGATCCAAATGATTTATCTATCCGGCGCAGATACTGAAGTTTCGCGAAAAGCTGAAATGTTTCATTCATAAAGTAACGAAGTGATGCCGGCTTAGATTACTTGAGGGGATCGGGCACAAGTCAGTGGGCCAAAATTAATTTAATATTGACTGTTTTGGATGGCTCCGAGGGACGGGTTTTAATTCGTTATAATACTGGCTAACTGGGTAAAGCCAGGTAAACAAAGAGTAAAAAGAGCATGAATAAAATTTGATTAAAAAAAAACAGAGAATGGATTACAAATAACCCTTTTAAATATCAAACGCAAATCTGAGTACAAAAAGAAAATCTCAACGCTCCTATACTGCGGTGGTACAACGAATATTACCCGAATATGGATGGGTACTGAAAGTAATTTTCCCGACAATTATTATTTTTTCAGGAATTCATTGTATTGATTACTTATATTTACGCGAATACTACACATTGAAATAAGACAAATTTTACGGATTTTATCGCGTTTATTTTATGTTTTTACGTTTCCGACGTTTCGGCTGCATTACAGCAACCATGATCCTCCAGTAACTATGGTTGCTGTAAAGCAGCCGAATCGTCGGGAACTTAAAAACACCAAATAAACGCGATAGAATCCGTAAAAATTGATGTATTTCAAAGGTATTCATTGAAAAGACACGAACAAGTTATAGTAATTGTAATGCATAGAAGACAAATCCACGATTTGATGGAACAATTTGAAGAAACACTATATCACCGCGGCGATACAAGGAATATTACCCCAATATATTCTATCTGTATTATTAGCGATATGGCAACACAGTTTGACAGTTCGCGCCTTCGTGCCTATATAAGGCACGCGCACCCCGACATTGCGCTCATTTGCTCTCCGAATTTTGTAGCGATAAGACGTGTTATAGCTCGTTGGAATTGTTAAATTTGAGTTATTTATGTTGGATTCCGATATTGAAGAATTGAGTTTGTTCGTTGTGTCATTACATGTTTTCATGTGATTTTATTCTTATTCATTAATTAAATCTACCCTCGGTTCCTCGTGCATATATTTTTTAATACAATTCGATAGGAACCGCTAACAGTATATCCACGGGCTTTGAACTGTTTACCCGGAACTTACATCGCGACTCCATTATGCCGTAACTGGAGGGCTAAAGCCCCTTTTGAATGGGTAAAGGATATAAGAATATGATATATTGTGCGCAATCTTCCTTCCTATATTTAATAATTCAGTGAACGGAAACTCTTGGTTTAAGAGCGAGAGATTTGGCTTTCGCTCGGCGCATAATTTGGTTTGTTATGAAGCTCAAAAAAGTTCTTGAATGAATTCTTAAAAATTAACAATCAATCAATTCAATTAGACACAGGACATAGTTTAAATAATTGTCACACTTTTAATGTTGTTCACATATTTAGCTAAGGTTGTCTGTTTTGGAGCGATTACAAATTGTTAGACGAATCGCTCGCGCCTAGTATGAGGACCACTGTTTTTTGGATTTAATTATCAAAAATCAATAAAATTAAATAAATATGAAATATTAAGAATAAAAATAAACCATTAAAAAAAATTACACTATTAGATTTTTTGACGTAATACTTTAACTTCTAGTGTTCCCACCTACAATTTGCCTAAGATTCACCTTCCGTATCTAAATGTACCAACCCTGGGATTATTATTTTACACGATCCAATTCCAGGCATATTATACGAGTATATTATTGTGTATACATACATTGAGTATCTAGACTAATATCAGCAAACTCATCTAAGCACCAGTAAAAGTAATACAGCTTGCTTTTAAAACATCTAGGGATACGGTACTGTGGACACAAATGCGATAATTATACTTCAGGTTAAGCGATATTCATCTCCGTATCAAATATGTATAACTTTCTACAGCGAACAGGTTGGATCGACAGCCTTCTAATGAAGGATGAACTTTCGGGTTTCAAACTTCGCGCGAGTTTGAATAAGAAAGTTAAAAATTACGCAGGATCGGCTTCGCTCGGTTCAAACTGTTAATGTTGTTATTTTTGTACTTCTTGTACATTGACGATTATATATTCCAAAACGTCAAAAGTAATATAAACGGCAATATTATAAAATATCCATGATCAACATTTTTTTTACAACGTAACTACCGTAATAAAAAGTATTTTGGTATATATATGAATAAAAAAGAAAACAAGGAATGGGCATTCTACATCTGTGATATAAACTAAACTGTAAGTCGTTTTTTTTATATTTATGCGAGCACTCACATTGAAATAAAACTAATTTCAACCAACAACCGACCGCAAGCAACAACTAAACATGAGGGTACCCCAGTTCAAACTATGACACTAGGACGTCATCCACCTCTGTCCTCTCGTGACCATGGTTGCTGTAAAGCAGCCTAAACGTCGGGAACATAATTATAAAATCCTTAAAATTCGTTTTATTTCAATAAAGATAATTATTTATTATTTCAGAAAAGAGTTGAGGTCGCGTTCCGATCCGGTTGTAGACTTAAGAAAAAAAAATTGTAATGACAATTTGTAAGTGCCCCCGTAGGCCTATACGAAATAAATGATTTGACTTTGACTTAAACTGTATGTCAATTTAAGAGAAACGCTACAAATATATCCTAGAATATCTGGGCACCAGTCGTGCTTAGATATTTTATATTTCCTTGACGGAACGAAAACTAACAAAGCGTAGCATTTTCATACATAATGTAGGTAACTACCAAAGGGTGTGCCCACTGTATTGGAAAATTGCGCACATATATACAGATAAAAGAAAGTTCTACTCCAATTATATTATGAATCACATTATAGGTACGTAATGTACATCATCATTCATTTAGATGAGGCGATGTATAAAATGAAGCCCATATTCTAATACAAATATTTGTTCGGCCCGTTTGTTTTGCAATAAAGGAAATTGATGTTGATTCAGTTTCCTTTGTTGAGGATTGGGATAGGCGTATATCTTATTGTATTATTACCACATATATTATCTGAGACCTTGGTAATATTCGTGATGAGAAATAACGGTTGAATATTCGTTAGGTAGTCAGATATTTATATACAACTAGCGGTCCCGGCGAACGTCGTACCGCCTCAGAATCAACTGTATGCCATAATTAATTATCTTTTTCATTTTTTGGGGAAGAATTCCCATCCAATTCCAAGTGTTAATAGTTATTCTGCTATTCGGGGCATTCCAAGAATCATAATAATCTGCCCACTCGTTCTTTAGTTATAAATGGTGGAACATGACTTTGTTTTATGCATATAGATGGATTATAGTCATCTTAATTCAATTGTGGGTACTTTATTTTATTTTAACTTTTAGCGGAAAAGGGAAGATCTTCCAGCCAGGCGGGTGGTATGCCTGGCGGGGCGGCCGCTAAGCCCCGACGGTTATTGTCGGGATCTTGTATATATTATGTTACTTGCTCCGAAAACTCTTATAGCGCGATTCAGGATTGTGACGTCAATTGTCATTGTTCTGAATGCGTCTGCAGTGCCATCTGCGTAGCTTGTAGTGCAGTTGAAGTGGTCGCTACAAACTGATACAATTGCACCGTGTGCGTGGAAGGCATTGGAGAACGCCCATGTCAGTGGTAGAGAGAGATCTTTCGGCTGATGAATGAATACATTTGTCTATTATCTTAGAACTAAAGACGCGTTTTTATAAACTGTCTGTAATAAGTTCGGCTATAATGGAAGATTTTGTTTTATTCGCAAGATTACCTACTTTGCGGAAATTATGTCGTTAATCCATCTCGCAATGAGGGTGGGTGTACTCGATATAATGGCAACATGGCTTGCCCCATTCTGAGGGACATTGAATCAGAATCAGAATATTTTTATTCATGTAGTTGTAGACCATTAAGTACAGTACTTATGAAGTGTCAAAAGTTACAAAATATTGTGCTACTACTTTACCACCCGTTCCAATGGAGAAGAACGGGCAAGAAACGCCATGGTTGCTCTTTTTTTTTTAAAATATCTATTACATTTTTGAGCAATACATTGTTATAGGTATGTGAGAACAGTGTAGGTAGTTTTTATTGCGACCAAACACCATCGCCCAAAATATGGGTACAGTGGACCTGGACCTGATGATGTTTGCAACAAGATTATACCCAAACTTTCGCGGGTTCTTTGCAGTGAGGCAAATATTCCAAACGGGTACTAGATTGAATGGTTACCTGATTGCTTTACTGCCTAATTTATTGGTCAAGAAGGTAGTAGCTCACACTGTTTCTAATATTCTCGTTTTGCATGCAAGTTTGACTTAAAAAATATGTTACAATTTTAAAAATAAAATTATCTGAGTATACCTATAAGCTGTGTTTAATGTTACGCCATTGAAAATTGTGCTAGACTTTCTTAGTTAATTAAAATAATAATAATCTTAAAATCAAATCAAGTTTTTGCTACAATAAACATGACTGTTGTAGGTATTTTATATCGAAAAAGGTCTGGAACATTGTCAGTGTGTATATTAAAAGTGGCACTCACTTGATCTTGGTCTGCCTCATGAACTGTTGGATCTTCCTCGCCGCTTGATTCTGACGCCTTTGAGAATATGTCCTCCTGCACAATGAAAACACATTATGTAGTTTCTAGCTTTTACGGAAATTTCAATAAAATTGTCTATTTTAACTGCAATGGCATTATAATTTCGTGTGTTATGATTATAAAAAATCATGAATGATCAGGAAAAATGAAATTAAAATAGGTACTAACAACTAAGGTTTGGTAGCAGGGGCGGATACAAAGGGTGGGGTGGTGGTGCAAGGGTGCAACTTACCTCCTGACCCACGACTAAATTACTATATTGCGACCAATATTTTTTTTAAGTGAGATAAAAATCGCACTAAAATGCCGCCACCCAAACGTAAGATACGAATGAGAAATAGATTATTTACTGGGTTCGCCCGCAGATTGCCCCCAGATCATTGTTCGGTACCACTAATACAAGCGTTGCTTAGTGTGTGACCGTGTAGTTAATGTGTTCGTCTGGCGATATAAAACCATAGTTGTTAAGTTGGACACTCACTTGTTAGGCGAGGCGGCGAGGCGGCGCGCGCGCATGGCACGGTACCCGCGCTGTATCACCGTGGCCGCGGCGTGCATTTGCTTTAGGTACGCGAACTAGACAAAACAGATAAACAATTATGAAATTCATATAAATCATTTAATTACGCAATTTATATGATTAATTTTCAAAATAGCCGTAAAATGAGAAAGGGACAGCTTTTTTTGTATCAGAAAAAAAAGGAGACTTCTTTAAAATTATGAAAATATAATTAATTTAGCCAATATAATATGTGAGTTGTGGAGGACCGTGATGTGTTGAAGTCATTGGGGGAAGCCTATATCCAGCGTTGCTCGTCTTTCGGCTGATGGATGATTTAGAAAATAATCAGTTACCTAGTACATATACCTTCATACATAACGCATAGTTGATTCAGAAAGCGAATTCGTAATCAGCATGTGAAGGAAGAATTTCAATAAGTATGTCGATTCGATACAGCCAAGCATTTATTTCTATTCGCTAAAGATTCAATTTCAATCCACGCACACTTGAAAAATGAACCTTGTATAAATGCCACAAGATACCTATTATGACTTGTTGGATGGATTATAAATGATCAATCACCTGTTTATATCTCCTGTAACAATTCTGTATAGTGATGGCCGCGGCGGCCGCGCGCCGCTGCAGCTGGCGCCCTCGGTACTGGCGATACGCTTTCTGTATCGTTATCGCCGCTGAGTAGAGCTCGCGTTGTTCACGATCTGTTTACAAATGAAATATTATTAGTTTCTTATATTTACATTGAAATAAAACGATTTTTTAGGATTTTATCGCGTTTATATTTTGATTTTACGTTCCCGACGTTTCGGGTGCTTTACAGCAACCATGGTCACGGGAGGACGTAAATTAGTTTTATTTCAAAACATTATTAGGTCAATATTAAGTCAAAGTCAAATCGTTTATTTCATATAGGCCTACGGGGGCACTTACAAATTTTCATAACATTTTTTTTTCTTAACTCTACAACCGGATCGGATCGCGACCTCAACTGAGAAGATCCGGCGAGAAACTCAGCGGTCTTTTCTTTTTTTAAAGCCTTTTTTATAATAATATAATATCGTCATACGAACACGCCAGCTATACGTTCTCACACTAAGCAACGCTTGTAGTATGGGTACTATACAAGGGACTGAAGGCGAACTCAGTATATAATACTTATATAGATACTAGACATAGAAGACTCGGGTACAAACATTCGTGCCCATCTCACAAAGTTTGTCCCTGCCAGGATTCGAACCCGGGGCAGTCGGCGTAGGAGGCACGGTCACTACCAACTGTGCTTATCAGGTCGTCGTCGGTTGTCGTATTAGATGAACACACCTTTAAAGCAACCATGGCCACGGGAGGACTGTCACGTCACGAAACGACGGGAACGTAAAAACATAAAATAAACGCGATAAAATCCGAAAAATATAGTTTTATTTCAATGTGTAATATTCGCGAAATATAATAAATCATTATAGGTAATAGGTCGTCTTTTTAACCCACTTCAAAAAGGAGGAGGTTCTCAATTCGGTTGTATTTTTTTTTTATGTTTGTTACCTCAGATCTCCGTCATTTATGCACCGATTTCGAAAATTATTTTTTTATTTCAAAGGATATGCTTACAGATTGGTCCCATTTTTTTCAAAAAAAAATTCTGGTCATGAGATCCATGAGGAATTGAGAGGACTCCTCAAATTTTATAGGCATACCTATAGCGATTTTAGTATTTTCATCATTTATGAACCGATTTGGATAATTATTTTTTTTACTATTTCTTTGAAATTATTTCTATCATGGATATAATTGTCGTATATTAACTCACCATTCAGCGTAAGGTTGGAGAAGTGCGTAGTGGCGTGAAGGAACTCTTGCAGCGTGGCCGACGGCGTCGAGGAGTGGGAGGAGGCGAGGGAGAGGGGGCGGGGCGAGGGAGGGGGAGGGGACAACGCCGCCGAGCCCGGGGACACGGACCCGGACGAGCAGGGAGTGGACCCGCCGCAGTACCTGAGTTATAAACAATTCTTATTTTTTTTTTATAATAATAATAATATCGCCAGACGAACACACTAACTATACGGTCCCACACTAAGCAACGCTTGTATTATGGGTACCGTACAATGGACTGGGGCCAACCCAGTATATATATTACTCATGTAGATATTAAACATCCATGACTTGGGTACAAACATTCGTGCTCATCACACAAAGTATGTCCCTACCAGGATTCGAACCGGGGACCTTCGGCACAGAAAGCAGGGTCACTACCAACTGCGCTAATCAGGCCGTCTAGCCATATGTACAAGGGGACCAGCATACGTGCGGATACGTCACTCATCTCGGCTCGTTGACTTTTTTTTTTTTATTATTACATTATAGGCAAGTATTTGATCGCGATCTCACCTGATGGTAAGTGACGATGAGATCTACGATGGAGCATACTTGCCTAGGTAGGAAGGCGGCAGTAGATAGAGACGCTACATTCACTAGGCACATGCAGCGCAACTGATCTGACCCGCCATTCATGAATGGCAACACCGAACATCATGCCGGAACACGGCTAGGCCGCTTGGCGACATGGCTTTGTTCAGTGGGTGGTGACTAGCCACGGCCGATCTATATAGCAATAATAGTGTAACTATTTTGGGAGGTCCAGTATGTCATAAAGATCTCTTTCCTAAATCTTTTTTTTATGTTAAAAAATAACACCACATACAGTGGTTAAGGAAGCATATACCATCAATTGATAGTGCATTTCCTTAGCGCTTATTTAGAGTAGCCACAATTTAGATTATTATGGCAATAAAAAAAAAACCTCATAGACATTCACAATAGGGTGTTTGACTGTATAAAAAATAAGCTTCAATTTGTGGTCATCCAAAATTATAGCTTTTTGTAACTATTAGTATTCATTTTTCTGCAAAAATATGGATTATTTTCTTTGAAATAATTAAATAAAAAAAATATGGTTTCTTTTGGTTCGGTCACGTGATCAAAAACGCTCCGGATTATTGGTTGATGAGTTGTGACGTCACGCCGTCGTAATCAGTGTCAGATTGTCAATACGAGATTGGTAATATTTGGGATTTTAATGTGTCATTTGTTTTCACAAGGGTCACGTGACCCGCAGTCGCGTTTTGGCGGTATTTTTATTTGAATTTACAAATGTAAGAACATCATATTAAACTAATGAACATTTTAAAAAGGTTTTTCAAACACTGTCAAATACCCTAAAGTCATATAGTTGAGAGCAATTTTCGAGAAATTATCATTTCATAGCACTCCACCTATACGTGTTATCGCAGAACTCGAAGCTGAACTCGCTGCTGAAGGTGGACGTCTCGTCAAGCAGCGGCGTCATCAGTGCGTCCTCGCCGCTGCCGGCCTCCAGCCCGCATCCAGCCAGCAGCGACGAGCTCTCGTTCTACAAACAATAATAATAATAATATTATAATACCAGCCCCTTTTTAATGTCCCACTGCTGGGCACAGGACTCCCCTCAATGCGAAGGGGATTAGGCTATAGTCCACCACGCTGGCCCAATGCGGGTTGGCAGACTTCACACATCTTTCGAGGGGTTCTCTCAGACATGTAGGTTTCCTCTCGATATTTCCCTTCACCGTTTAGCAAGTGATAATCGTGGTTGAAAATGAGATTCGCACATGAAATCCCAGAGGTGCGAGCCGGGGTTTGAACCTGCGATCCTCGTTACCGAGGCAAGCGTTCTACCAACTTGGCTATCCCTGCTTGCTTCAAACAAACAACCATAAAATATGATATTACAACCAAAACGCTTGTTTAGCTCCCCAGCCCCTCCCCCCAGCTCGTATCTATGAGATTTTCCGATTTCTTTATCAATAACGATGATCACTTGCTGAATGGTTTCTCAGCCTGCTGGTCTTTTTAAAGTCGTTTGATCGCTAACCTACACTGGGGTGGCCGTCATAAGTATGATAGCCCCCAATACATTGGGACCAAACAGGACTAGCAAAATCTGGGTGTACTACATTATACATCTTTTTCTTTAGAAGAATGCTGGCCGAGAGAGCCTATTATTATTAATAAAAAAAAGTTATCACTGTTTATATTTTTTAATTAAAACCAATTGTCGCGTTGGATAGAGCTTAGTCGCCATAGAACAATAACAGCCCCAAGGTTATTTATGACATGTGACTTACCACAGACAAAATTTAAAAAATGAACACGAAATGAGTGTTTTTTTTTGGATCGCCATTTTCATATCTTCATGTCACATCCATTATTTTATTTATAATGAGTATTTATTGAATTTAATATTGCTAGTAATTACTTGACACTGGCAAAATACCCGCTAAGTTACGGGTAAGGCCATATTCATATCCATTTTATTTCATCGCATTTCATTTCATAAAGAAAGAAGCAGAAGACTGTTTTTTTTTTCAATAGGTCAACGCGTTGATTTGTTACTGACCTTTATCCTTTCTGGCATTGCGGCAATGATCTGTTCTGCCAGCGTGAACACCCGGTCATCCTGCTCCCCTGAAACGTTCTTATGAAGTGGAAACTCGTAAAGGTAAATGTGAGAGTTACGTATCACTACTGCTAGAGCCCGTACCACAATGTGACGATGGCTCACACAAAGTATGTCAAATAATTTGTGTATAGAGTTTATCGGCACATTGGGAATTGGAACTTAATACCATAGCAATAGCAGTTATTGTTACAAATTGATCACGATACGTCTCAAAAACAGATGCAATTTTATGACGAAAAAATACTGAGAAAAAGAAATTTGAATATAGTCATAAGAATTATTTTTTTCGCCATATTTTGCTTCTCATACGATTATTTAAAACACCGAGGCTTTTATAGGATTAACACATAAGATCGAGATAGCGGGATGATTTAGTTTTTATCTACAAACATCGATAGAGCACATTGAGATAAAATAGGATGAAGTATTCAAATAAATACGTACGTTTTTTAAAGTACTTTTAAATATATTATCCATATACCTCATAAGAAAAATAAGTCACCCACGAATTAAGTACAGTGTAATGTAATTTTATCCCTCCAATTTATAGAAGTTTAAACCACTTTACAATACCATCAAGAAGTATAAGAAAATTGATTTGTGATACAATTGTTAACTGACTAATACATTCTATAATTATGAGGGTATGTTGGTTCTATTAAAATGTGTGTTTTATTAGCAATAATTTGTAATGAATGTGACAGTTTTGTCATATTATTAAACAACTGCAACTCGGGGGTACCAAACTATAACTTTACAAGTTATCTGTGACTCGGATCTGTTTATAACCCGAGGCAAGAAACAATCCTGTAAAAAAATATGTTTATGATTTTCTAAAGCAATATTGATGCAATTTTGATAATGGATAAACTTGGATAGAAGTTGAGATGAAAATTGTCATGAGATGTGCGGTCATAGAATCAGTGCCATAGATAGCGCTTACCTTAACAATATGGCATCAGTATAAATACTACACATAAAAAGCCTCTAAATACAATCATGCAAGCCTTACAGCATCCATGCAGTGTTGATACTGTCACACAAATAGTCTGTAACAAGTGTACTGACTGAACAACGAAGTCTTGTGTACTGAAGATGGATAGAATCCAATCGATTTGGCTGTGGCAGTGATTGCGGATAGATCGATACGAACCACTGAAAGCGACATCGAAGGACAACATCGAGTGAACTAAACCGAACTTTTTGTCAACAGTCGTAAAGTTGATAACGCGAAATACCTTCGTTTGATTTTCAATTATTTTAAAAAATCGGCACAAGTCAAAAGAAGGTGCAGTTACGCGGAGTTAATTTAAATTTTAACTCAGGCTTTAACTAGCAGTTATATATACTTGATAGAACTAGGCGAAACTTGGCAGAAATCCATTGTTAAACAAATGGGGGAAGAGGAACCCACCACTGACCTTCGGCTTGTCAACTTTTCCAATTATAAATCAAACAAGTTAGTTCGATAATTAAAGAAGCCAGAAACACCGAACTCCTCTAAGATGTTAGTCGAGAAACTCTTTATCACGAGTGACGGGACCCCAAGAGTTCGGTGTTTCTGGCTTCTTTAATTATCGAACTAACTTGTTTGATTTATAATTGGAAAAGTTGACAAGCCGATGGTAAGTGGTGGGTTCCTCTTCCCCCATTTGTTTAGCAGTTATATTTGGAAACTCTTATAAAATTTTAGACCACTTATTTGCTTGAATTATGTAATAAAAGTCGGTTTAGTTAAGGTAACTACAGACAGACAACAAACACTCAGGGGCCATCTCCGCTTAATTGGATCAAAACGTATTAGAAGAATCTACAAGTGATCTACCGACGTATAGTGTTCAAGAGCTACTGACTGGCGACAAAGAAGGAGACAAAAGATATATAGACGACATTGTTAGAAGAAGAGGGAGGCAATGCAGCTACTACACACAACATCGACGGATAGGACGAGCAGAGGTATCGATGCCACTCGACAATAGTACAGATAGAATACAAATAATTTGCTTAAATGTGTTCAAAGTTTTTATATGAAAATGTAATATTAATTTCGGAGTTCCTTTAATTTTTGAAAACAGTCTCATTGCATACATTATTCCAATGCTACAAATGACTTAAACTTTATAATTTTGTTATTTAATTATCAGTTAGTTTTGTTTCTGTTAATGAGGCCATTGGAGGATTTATGCTTTCAGGCATTCGAAATTATTTTTATATTTTTTTTTCAATAAGGCCTTTTTATGCAACATAAAAAATAATATACGTAAGGAATTGTGGACCTCTTTTTTCATCGATTAAATATGTAGTATTGTTAACGGGATGTATACCGTGCGTGGTATCGCAGAGTCGCGACTGACCTGGGTGCGGCCGCGGGCTGGCGGGCGGCGACGCGTCGGACAGCGCCTCCACGTCTATGAGCGGGCTGGCGGCGCGCCGCGGCGCGGTCTCGCCTGCGGAACCACGCTCCCACACTACTCCACGAAACGCTACCAGCTACGCGCTACGAGCTACGCCGTAGCGGGTCAAACCAGAGCTCCTAGCCTTTTGTTTAACAATACTTGATTTCGAACCTCGATTAAATTGAATGATTACCTAGGTAATCAAGGATGCATTATTACCGAATCCATACATACATTAAATTTGGGGCTGTCAAGAGACATGTTAATATACAGAGTGATTCCGAAAAGGTATACTAAGCGTATTTTTAATCAGAATTTCTGTGTGAATTAAGAAAAATGGTGACGAAAAATGACGATTGTCATTTTGTAACAAATTTTTTTTTTTAATCGTCGTATCAAAATGCTGACTCACATAATTATTAAAAAATGTACTGAAGGCCCTTTCTGAATCACCTTGTGTATTTCGCGAATGTTGAGGCTGCCTCGGATGCAGTACGTCACGCGAGACAACCCCAATTTATAGTTTTAAAACGTATTAACACCGTTTTGGGTAAGGAACTCATAAGTTTGACCGAGCATACACCGTTAACGACGTCGAGAAATAACCGTTATAATAAACGCAAGTCGAAACCTTCAAAATCCACGGTCAAAACCTTCAACATCAGCCGCCGTGCCGTATATAAATTAATCAGCAAATGAAAAGTGAATTGTCTATGGAACGAAGCTATGGGGTTGGTGAATAACTTACAGAGGGCCAGGTCCATGCGTCTTCCGATCTTGGTATCACCAAGACTGTCCTCTGAGGTATCAGAGTCGAGGGGCAGAGACATACTGCGTTCCCATCTGAAAATAGGAAGTTCTTGAAGACAATTTACAGAATGCATATAACGGACTCCATTACCTAATTTGGGGTCCGTCAATAGAAGGCGGATTTAGGCCATAGAAGTAGTGATAGCCAAGTGGGTAGAACACCAACCCCGCCTCGCACCTCTGGGATTTCTGGATTTAATGTCCTTACCTCGCAGATGAGCTGCTTTCAGATTTATCAAGAGCGGAGCTTGACCTGAAGGCGTCGGCCATGTTGATGCCGCTGTCTATCGACGGCCTTTTGACGAGGTTGCTCTCCAAGCTACCGGCTCGTCCTTTTTGCGATAAACTGGAAAATAAATTACATTTTATTATTCCCGATAGCCATAGTTGGTGGTAAAACTGTACCGAGAGTCCCTAGCTCCAATCCCGGTAGGGGCAATACTTTGTGTGTCGAGCACGAATGTTGGTACCCGAGTCATGGATGTTTAATATCGATATAAGTAATTTTGTGATCGGCCCCAGTCGAGTGATGGTACTCATAATATAAGCATTGCTTAGTATGGGACAGTACATGATACATGCAGCCTGCCCCACGCCTGCCTGCAGTACCCTCACCTGTGCGGCCTCAGGAAGACCCCGTCGCTGGGCGGCGGCGGCGGGTGTAGCCGGTCGAGCAGCGCGGCCAGCTGCAGGTGTCCGGCGCGGCGCGCGGCGGCGGCGGCCTGCCCCGCGCCCGCCTCGCGCCGCGTGCCCGCCGCCCAGCGCGCCAGCACCGCCGCCGTCTCCGAGTGCCCGCACAAGCTCGCCACCATCTGGGGCGGAGATCAACATCATTATACTTTCCACCAAGATTCAAAAAGGCATTTAATTAATTAAAAAATATTTTTTATTTAATTGTGTACAATAGTTATTTACATGGAAAAACAAAAAACTAAAAAATACTTATTAATAGGACATTGTATAATAAGATAAAAATAAAATTATATACACAAAAATGCCTCCACATCGTCGTCGATGCCAAAAGTGCCCAGCAGGCTGGCCGCGTTTCCGCGCTGAATAACATATTAATTAAATAATAGGACATTGATTGAAGATAATCGAGTCTGTCGTCCATTTGTTCGGGAAATGCATAATTTATATAAAGAATACGGAACGTCAAGCGGTTCTTTCACGCGACGAAATAACACACCAGGGCCCCAAGTCTGCTAACACAATCGATTCATAATCGAACAGCAACCGCATAGTAGCTGACACTTTTAACAGATATCCCATACAATATCTGTCAAAAGTGACAGTTACTATGCGGTTGCTGTTCGATTATGAATCGATTGTGTTAGCAGACTTGGGGCCCAGCAATATCGTAAAACATAAACTCACCAATGGTGTGCAGTTATCGCTATCCCTTGCGCCCAAGTTGACTTCTTTTTCTAGCGCCAGGCTATTGTCGTGGTGGCTCCACCGTAGCAGCGCGGTGGTGAGCTGGGTGTAGCCGAGCGCGGCCGCCAGGTGCAGCGCGGTGGTGGCGTGCTCGGCGGGCTCAGCGGTGAAGCCACCAGCGGCACCCAACGACCGCGCGCTCAGGGATCGGCAGAACGACACCAGCCGCTCCTCAAATTTCGGATTCGAGTACAATTGGACATCTTCGATCTGAAATTCGAGAAGGTTATATGTCTTTCAGTCCAATCTCACCAGTTGGTCGTATCTGATTTGCTGTCTAGTGGGAATTCAGACTCTTCATCCTACCTAACTAATACTCTGATCTCCCATATCCATAGCGGAAAAAAAAGGTCAGTGTAATAACATACATATAAGAGGCTGCTTCAGATAGAGACCAGTGGAAGAAGCCCCATCAGCTACACCAACAATGGTTTTATTTGACCCGTACATAAGAAGATATCCTTTACATTGTAAGTACTAGATAAAAATGTAAAATTATTTTGTTGTACATTAACCGTTGAGTATCTTGTCATCTCCAGAGGAACGACTTTCAAAACGAGTATTTCCATATGTCTATTTTGGTTATATTTTTTATTTATTATCCATTCATGTCTACATCTATGTTAAGTCTTACCTGACTATTATCATCAGTAGGTTCAATCTTCATCTGCAACCGACCCTGAAGCCGCTGCAAGCGCTGCAGCAACGAGAATCTCCTAAAGTCCAGCGATGGTAGTGGCGCCGAGGCTGGCGACGACGGTGCGGGCGCTGGTCCAGCTTTGTACTCAAAAACAACTGCATCAGATACTACGCGACCGCTTTTGGCGACTTGTAATGCTGCTAAGCCCGCTTCGTGCGCTGTAATAGGGAATAAGCCTTATGTTTACTGCCTAAATGAACACAAAAAAATTCAACGTCCCATACAAAACAATTGAAAACGATTTCGAGACGTACCTGGGCAATAACACCTAAGAAGACCGTTCTGCACCAATATCGAGGGTACCGGGAAATTATCAAACAGTACAGTGTACTGCTCGGACGTGTCCGTCCAGGGCCCAGCCACCAGCACTTTGGCACCGCCCTCAGGGTACGCCCACTCGGGCGAGTAGTCCGTGATGCTGAGTGTACCGCCTCCACTGCATTCGATCTGCATCTTGCTGTCTTCTATAGGTGGCGATTTGATGCAAAACGTCTGGAAAATTAAGATTAATAATTTGCAACCCTGACAATATTTTTTTGCATGACCGGCTATTCAAAGGTAACAGCAACATGTTACACCGGAACGAGCTGGTTTACGTTTAGGATGGGTCTAAGATGACAACCAACAGACTAGGATAAATAGAAAGAAAGAACATACTTTGCACATCAACGGGTTCCTATTGGCTAATAACGATAATGTCATATACTATGAGGAATTAATTGTTAAATAATCTTACCATAGGATTAGTGGATATCGAACTGGGATCCAGCACTTCCAATTCAGGGAAGTCCCCTAACATATCAAAAGCGTCCAAATTCACAAACACATTATCATCGACACCATGCGCAGGAGACGCCACAGCCTCACAACTTTCTATAAAGTCCATTGTATCTATCCCCGAGACCATCACATTGGCTGTGTCAGTTGTCCTGACACTGTTTCTATTTAATTCACAAGTTGGCATATTTGCTGACAACGTTTTTTGAATGTCTTCGTGCGACAATTCGAGTGTCTCATCGAAGAAGCCATTAGGACCTAAATTGCCATCAGTACCGAGTAGCACTAAAGTGTCATCACAGTTTTCGTTCAAAACTTTACTTTCTAATCTTTCAACTAAGTCTGGGTATCGGGATGGGGTCACTGGCGCGCTTGCGATCAATTGGTTTCTACTCCGCGGTTCTATTTTGATCTTCCTTTCGAAATTAATGTCAATCTTCTCCTCTTTTGTCTCGATTTCAAACGTGGAATCCGAAGTCTGTAGGCACGAAGAAGGACGGCTGTCTGGCACTTCTCTTTTCAGAACAAAAGTTGGCTTATACTGCTGCCTATACCTGTCCCTGGGTTCTTCGCAGACAAATGAAGTCACTGATAGAGGAGACACTAAAGACGAATTCTGCTGGGTGCCGTTGCTCGTTCCATTAAGTATTAAAAGACCACCACCTCCTTGGATTTGACCAAGAGACAGAAGCAATGGTGAAGATTGCTGAGCTGTTCTGTGATCTCTTGTGTACTGTCTTGGTGGATGGGACAACGGTCGTGGTGAAGGGCCTGTGGTCGATGACACTTGTTGATCCGAGGGAGGTGGCTTTGCTGCTTGGATTCTCCGCAACGGGTGAGCACAGGTCCTTGAGTCTTGGCAAGTTGAATCAGGACACCCGCATTCCAGTTGCCTGGCTAGAGCTGCAGCTCTGGCCGCTCTCTGCTTTTCCATCAACTGGCCAACTATCGTTTCGACGGTTTCCGTCGTCTGAAACATTTTACCCTAAATTTGAGTTATAGTAGCGCTGTGTTCATAAAATTTATTTTAGATAGTAATCCTCACCGATATTTCCAAGTCGTTGTTGATGTCCGAGTCATCTTCGCTGAAGACTGAAAATAAACAGAATTGTTACACACGAAATACAATATTGGTTTGTTTAATATGGAAACATAAATTCACGTCCAGAGGTAGATAAAAGGCTTCTATGTAAAACAACTTTATTTTTTAATCTAAGCGTATCGTATTTAAATTCAGAAATAATAACGACCGAAGCCTTAAATTAACAGTAGCATCGTTATTCCAATCAGATAGGATTAATGAATGCGGTGCATAATTGATATTTGCCATCGTTTTCATAAATATTCAGCATTCGAACGGAACCCCTCTGCGTTCCAATTTGGCTCTAGTGTTGGCATTTTTAGATGTCCGGTTGAAGAGAATTGGAATTAAAAAATCTTTGTATATTTGAATTGCTATCTATTACTTAGTCTAGGTGAGATTTTATGATATTTTAAGAATAGGTAGTGTACCAAGAATCTTGCCATATGTTAAAACCTTGCTCGTAGAAAAATAAGTTTTTTTTTTTATATTCTATGCGTAAGTATGCAAACAGAGTAGAAACACGAAACTTAATCAATTTTAATAAAAAAACCTGACACTTATCATACTTTTGAATGTTTTTCATGCGAAAACCTTTGATTACGTTCTTATCTTTGGACTTATTCAAATTTATGTTGATCCACAGTCAAAATGGAGGAGCTCGCTTCATTCTCATTTACGAATCTTATAATTTTATTCATAAGGTGTCTGTTTGGATATTACTAAATAAGTTGGTCTTTAGTTCGACTGAGTTCATTGTATCATGAACTTGAGGTTATTTCATCATCTCTTGGGATAGTTTTATAAAATTATGAAAATATTATTGTTGTTTTTTTTTAATAGCTAGATTATCTCTAATAACTCCATGGCCGTTGTTGCATGAGCTAGGAGCTAATGTACAAACGATTACATAAGGACATTACGATAAGTCCCTACATCGCATCATTACATAGCTGTGCCGTGTAAGGGTTAACATTTATGATACTGAGCTATGGGTAGTAGGAGCGACATGGAGACATAACCTTAATGCCTATAGCATTGGAAAATGATTATGAATAACGCTCGAAATTTCTGAAAAGCTAAACGACATTAGCCCTTAATGAATATACACAAGCTCGGTCATCGAACTTTTACGTTTCATTATTACACATATATAATTGTTAAACATAGCATATAAAATAATTTATAGAACTAGGCGATAATTGGCGGAAATCCTTTGTTAAACAAATGAAGGAAGAGGAACGCACCAATGACCCTCGGCTTGTCAACTTTTCCAATTATAAACCAAACAAGTTGATCGATAATTAAAGAAGTCAGCAACAATTATCGATCAACTTGTTTGGTTTATAATTGGAAAAGTTGACAAGCCGAGGGTCAGTGGTGGGTTCCTCTTCCTCCATTTGTTTAACATAGCATATAAAGTCACGACGAATGATAAAAATGACAGATTATTATTGTTTAAGCCTAGAGGTTTGTGGAACTGCACTTACAAGCGAAAAGACTAGCTATCTATTGCCAGCTTGGTTAAATGAAACTCAATAGTTTAATCATCAGGGGCTTTGGAGACAGTTGGAGGGGCTTACGAAGCTACGAGTAAAGTGTTGGAAGCAAATTATTAGTAATCTAATATAAAATATACATTTGGCGTTCCACAAGGTAACATTTTAGAACCACTGCTATTTCTTTACTAAGTCTCATCACTCGCAAAAACATAAATACAACTACAGCGCCCTGCGGTGATACCCGCGATTAAAAAGTATGGCCTTTTCCTCTATTTTTTTTTCTGTACCCCAGTGCATTTTTCCGGGATAAAAATTTGCCTATGTAATTTTTTCACCCCTACCACTAACTACCACTACCTATGCAAACAATCATGGTGATCCTTTGCTCCATGAAAAATTAAAACAAATCTATCCCACGAAAAGACTATAATCTATCTCTGTGCCAAATTTCATGCAGATCCGTTTAACCGTTCTGGCGTGATTGAGTAACAATCATCCATCCATCCGTCCATCCAAACTTTCACATTTATAATTTAAGTGGGATTATTTTATTAAATTATATTAAACAGTGTTAAGTTTAAATTAAACTACTTACACATGGGCTTAAGCTGGCTGACGAGTTCATCTTTAGTCCACTCCTTCTTGTCGGCCCACAGCGCGAGGCTCGGCGCCACCGTGGCCAACTTGTTGTCGTCAGGGTACGGGACGTTCAGATAATGCACCAAGACTATGTCAGGGTTCTGAAATTAAAGCACGGGCATATTGAAAACAAAGTTTGAAATGGTTAGGAAAGTGCAATTTCCTCGAGGACATCGCGAAATTACAAATTTTGGCATAAAAAGTCCCATGTTAGAGTTGCAGCTGGGGGACAGTCATGAAAAGATTATTTCAGATTTTTTTCACGCACCGGAATCGAATCCCAAGCACTAAGATGAAGTGAACCGAGCAGCCTACGTTTAATCTACTAGAAAAGGCGGTTGTCGTCCTTTTACTCAACTCAACCGATACGGTAGAGACCACAGCAAAATAAATTTAATATGAAATGAGTTTTGTTTTTATTAATTAATATAAATCATGTCAAAGAAAAACTAACATAAACAAATGAATACAATTACATAATGGATCAAATTGAGGGGTTTATTAGTAATTATTAGTGGAAATACAACATTAAAGTATAAAGACTGAAATCCTAAGTTCTCCTGTCTATATTATAATAAATAAGGTAAGACATTGCATACAACATAGAAGAAGAAGAAGACTAGTTACATATATGTCTTGCTTGTTATTTTGAGTATATAAATCAAAGAAAAACAAAAGGCATTTATAAAAATATTTGATATGTGAAAATTTATTACGTAGGGACTAGCAAAATGGGGTAGGTACTTAAAAAAACAAAACACCCCCACAACAGAATGCACACAGTGGAGCATAAACAAAACGCAACATCCGAAACTGCCAGTAAATCGACTCCAGCGCAGTTAAAAATAAGTAATACACAATATTTTAATTTCACCATCCCGAATGGGGAATGTAAAACGGAGAGCGCCGTAATAACTAACCATTTGTCTTCAAAATGGCGGCAATAAACATAGCGTCATTATTTATGTAATGGCCACCAGGATAGGGTTGCCACTCGACACGTGTGCACTTTATTATTGCTGTGGTTTTTCATTAGCGGGTCGTTAAGTGCGCGTGGAACAAGGCTTTAGTGTATCGTTTAATGGTGGCAAGTTATCATAATTTTTCAGTTTTAAAAACTATGTTTATTGTGTACCACTAGATTAATCATTTGATATTACGAGCTGTTAAATGGAACGTTGTATTATGAATAGCGCGAAGTAAAACAACTATTCTGTCCGATCCCGCATTGAGTGTCCATCATTAAACAAATACATCGCGCACTAGGTAGTATAAGGCAATCTCTCTCTATGGTCGGTCCCTCATGTCTGAGGATCGCGATCATCGTTGGATAGTCCACACTTGGATCGAACGATTAGCCTCCATCGGTCTCTGTTCATGGCGCTTCTGACCACCGAGCTGAATTTGGTTGAAGATGAGTCCTTTACTTGATCGGTCCATCTGGTTGGGGACCGTCCTCGAGCTCTCTTGCCATCGGTGTTCCCAACTACGATCAGCTTTTCGAGGTTCTCATCTCCTTTCCGTACTACATGGCCGAAGTAAGACAGAATGCGCTGCTGACAGATTGTGGACAGGCGGATTTTTATTCGGAGCTGCGCAAGAATTGATGCATTGGTGCGCTTGGCAGTCCAGGGTATCCGCAACATACGCCTCCAGCACCACGTCTCGAATGCATCAATTCTCTGTCTCTCTCTCGCTAGTATTGTCTCTTGTTGTATTGTATTATAAGGCAATAATTGAATTAAAATAATATTGATTTCTTATATTTACGCGAATACTACACATTGAAATAAATCCATTTTTAAGGATTTTATCGCATTTATATCGGTATCGGGAACGTAAAAACGAAAAATATACGCTTAAAAAATAGTTTTATTTCAATGATTTAAAATAAAATAAAAAAACATTTTCGATAGAAATGTTTCGTTTTTATTGGTTTAAAATGTCATAGAACTCATATATTTTCTATTTATGACAAAAAACGACTTCATTACTTGTATAGTCACTTGGCTTTATGATATACCTTATTGTTTTAAAAAACATATCTTCACAATTTATTATATGTAGGTACTTAGAATATGTTACAGTCTTGGTGAACCTTACATTATTGGTAATAGATAAAATGTGACAGCCCTAGTTTTTCTATGAGCCGAAGTCGAAAGTTAGTTGCAGTTGTATGAGCTCGACGATCTAACGGTCGGTCTGGCGACAGGGTATGAAAGGATAACGTACTGTTTAATACAACACACGAGATACGTGCGTCTAATGTGCACCGAAATGGGTCGTTTCAGAAATACTTTCAGTAAAATGAAACAAGATTACCGTTCCAATTTCATATTTAATATTTTTGAATCAAAACAATAACCCGGGAGCTAGGTTTGGGCACATGCTTGCCTTATTTATTAACCGACCGCAAAAAAGAGGAGGTTCTCAATTTGGTAGTTTTTTTTTATCAGCTCTAATACCAAAATATCTATGATATTGATTTCTTATATTTACGCGAATACTCCACATTGAAATTAAAATCATTTTACGCAATTTATAACAACAACTCAATATGAGGGTACCCCAGTTCAAAATATGACACTAGGAAGTCAAACACTTCAGTCCTCCCGTGACCAAAGTAGCTGTAAAGCATCCGAAACGTCGGGAACGTAAAAACATAAAATAAACGCGATAAAATCCGTAAAATTAGTTTTATTTCATACTTTAAATCTTTAGGTTCTTACTTTTTCTTTCTTTCTTTTATTTTCATACGATAAATAGCTACCTATACCGATAACTATGTCCTTGGCGTACCGGACTGTAGCGTACTCTTCACACTTATTGTAATTCTGGCAGTTATTCCTCCCCTATTTCGTCTCTCTTTCTTTTATAACTTCTACTTCTCGTCTACTTTTATTATCAGGTCTATACTGACCTTAAAAATAATCCAAATAATCACTAAAACTCAATGTTAGGATATCTTTTCGCTGCCGATCGAATACTGTGAAATAGGATAAAGCCTAATTTCACCGGATAGTCTCGGGCTGATTGGATAACGTGAATGTGTACGCGACCGGAATCTTAAACCAGGAGGCTTTTATTACATAAACTCTGTGACCTGAAATTGGTTGCACGATTGGATAAAAGCGTTTTAGACTTTATATGGAGTGTAGAATTTACAGAAGTATGATAAGTAAATACATTTATATATAAATCTGTTCATTTTATGTCACGCGATCAGACCGATGGCTTCTATTATTATGTCTCTCTCCACACGGGCTATACCCAGATCTTTGGAAGGTTTGCGCGGGGACATGGGTCCAACACGTAGAGGCCCTTTTTGAGACTTTGAATGTTATGTTAGCCACCTGCTGAGGTCAACTGCTGAATATGACAGCATAAACCGCGAATTGACCCCAGTAGGCGGAGGAACTATTGCAGGAGTATGGAATGATAATTGGGAACGTCTTCTAAACGCATTATCTATAAGGTTTGACTGTCAGTACTTGAATCACTGCAACGTGGTTCATGTACTGACTTGCTGTCAAAATACTTTTTATTGTACTATTTGCTGCATCCTGTAATTATTATTAGTATATATTACTAGCTGCGCCCCACGGTGTTACCGCGATTAAGAAGTATGTCCTTTATCCCACAGGAACCATACATTTTACCGGGATAAAAAGTTATATTCTAAGCCTATGTTCTATTCCAGACTATAATCTATCTCTGTGCCAAATTTCATCCAGATCCGTTCAGCCGTTCTGGCGTGATAAAGTAACAAACATCCATCCATCCAAACTTTTACATTTATAATATTAGTAGGATGATTAACATCATAGGTAGAAAACAAAAAAAAGTAATCGCTGTTTAAATTTTACCACGACAACATACGCCTTGCTGTCTCAACAGTATGACAATAACTGTTCCAAAACCCCCTCCTCGCACCCTCGACCCTCAAAGGGAACCTTTACATCAATTTAATTGTCTAGTTAAATATTAACTTGGTCTAATTGAACTATCTGAGTTACGAGATTGTATAGATAATACAGACTATAATAATAGCTTCCTTAGGGAAAGGATTACAATTTATGGATTGTGTATCCTTAAACAAACTACTTAAATAGCAGTGCAGTACAAACTTAAATAGCAGTGATAGCCAAGTTGGTAGAACGCTTGCCTCGGTAACGAGGATTGCAGGTTCAAACCCCGGCTCGCACCTCTGGGATTTCATGTGCGAATCTCATTTTCAATTATGATTATCACTTGCAAAACGGTGAAGGAAAACATCGCGAGGAAACCTGCATGTCTGAGAGAACCCCTCGAAAGATGTGTAAAGTCCGCCAACCCGCACTGGGCCAGCGTGGTGACCTAATCCCCCCTAATCACATTGATGGGAGGCCCGTGCCCAGCAGTGGGACATTAAAAAGGGCTGGAATTATTATTATATATCTATCCTTATGGTGCGTACCATAGACAATAAAATTTCAAAGAAGAACTCGTACTTCTACGCCTAAACACTTAAGACCTACTTAACGGTTTGAAAAAACGTTATCTTTCATCCTTGTATTAAGCATTACAATTAAGTAGTCCTTAAATTTGAGTTGTATTGAGTATTTTGATATCTTATATTTACGCGAATACTGCAGAAAGTGCTCACTGCTCACACTTTGACACTAGGACGTGTAACACCTCAGTCCTCCCGTGACCATGGTTGCTGTAAAGCAGCCGAAACGTCGAGAACGTAAAAAACAGAAAATACGCTACAAAACTATTAACAGAAGTGTTATTTCAATGTGTATTCGATTGTTAGTGCCTCGCGATATCGTTGGGTCATTTGCAACCATCCTGTGCTTACCGTCTCGTCCAATGTACACGTCCGATAAAATAATGTAACATGCTGTTTACAATCACCAGTAAATTTGACACCTGTTACACCGATTAACCACTGCAACTAGACCCAATCAGAAATTCCATTACCACCGGCATTTGGACCCGGCGCCACGGCGGTGGCATTTTGCTAAATGTCATATTGTAATGGTCAGGGTACATTGGATTAGTGTTGGCTGAATTTATTAGGGCGTAACGAGTAGTGGTAGGAAGTCGAGGTTTGAATGGCAAGACTTAGGCAAATATTTTTTTTAAGATTGTAAAAGTTCGTTTAACTATATCCTAATTTAAAATAAGACGCCTGCATACAAAATTAGCCGGGTTTGATTGAGGACAGATTTTATGGAGAAAAATAATCGTAGTCGTGGAGGACATTATTTTTGATTCAGAATTTTGGGGTCGAGTCACCTTCGTCCGTAGGAGAATTAAGTACCCTCGAGATACCCTACACGTGACCCTGGGTGGTGCCAACCAGGTGACAACTCTACTGGTGGTAGGCTTCGGCCGTGGTTAGTCACCACCCACTGAACAAAGCCATGTCGCCAAGCGGCCTAGCCGTGTTCCGGCATGATGTTCGGTGTTGCCATTCATGGATGGCGGGTCAGATCAGTTGCGCTGCATGTGCCTCTATCTACTGCCGCCTTCCTACCTAGGCAAGTATGCTCCATCGTAGATCTCATCGTCACTTACCATCAGGTGAGATCGAGATCAAATACTTGCCTATAATGTAATAAAAAAAAAAAAAAACAGAAACCTCGTCAAATTTGAGTAGCTTTACAGGATTTTCAAAAATAAAGGTAAGCCAAAATTGTTGAATTGGATTCTGAAAATCAGGTCATATGGATTATAATCAATAATCTCGGATCCCAATAAATCCATTAAATAATAAATGGCATGGATGGCACGAGAAATAATAACAGTTAAAACGATGATACTTTGGTGAGTTGTGCGCGCGCCCGCGTGAGTATCCGAGTCATTGCAACGCATGCCGGGTACTGGCATTGCAACACGCCGGGTAGTCGCTAGTACGTTATACAATATTAACTTTTCGTTCGGTAAGCGGACCGCGTGCAGCGCTGACGAGTCGCACTTTACTTGCATACTTCATTGTAACCAACAGAGATATTGTGTTCTGTGCTTGTTTAGAATTAAATGCAATGTACATTAAAATGAAAGAGATCTTAGGTTAATTAACTATCGGCGATATTACTGTCTCAATACCTTTAAGTTAATTTTCAATTTGAAAGAAAGATAAAATACAGTAATACCAACAATAAAATGTGACCTACTATACTAAATAAATATCCCCAGACAAACACACCAACTGTACGGTCCCACACTAAGCAATGCTTGTATTATGGGTACCGTACAATGGACTGAGAGTGAACTCAGTATAAAATACTTATATAGATAATAAACATCCATGACTCGGGTACAAACATTCGTGCTAATCACACAAAGTTTGTCCCTACCAGGATTACAACCCGGGATCCGCAGCACATAAATCAGGGACACCCTACCCATTGAGCTAATTAGGACGTCAAACACTTTAAAGGCACACTTAAACGCAAACATATAAAAAAAATCTGGTAATACACATGGTTATTGTATATTGATTTCTTATATTTACGTGAATACCACACATTGAAATAAAACTATTTTTTTCGTCCCGTGACCATAGTTGCTGTAAAGCAGCCGAAACGTCGGGAACATTAAAACATAAAACAAACGCGGTAAAACCCGATTTCTTTTTTACGGTTATTTCTATAAATATTTTTCAAAATAAATGTTTCTTTATACAATATGTAGGTCGTATCTATGTTGTCTAACACTGAATGTGCACCTCTTTCTACCCGTCGGGGATTAAACGTATATTTTATTTAATTTTCATTCATCATCACTAAGGCAATAACCAAATCACCGCGCAAACGCTTCAACTTTGTAAATCTCAAACATATCAGTCGCATTAATACTTCCATTCGAAGAAAATCCATTAATATAACGGCGTCTTCAGTTGAAAATATATTACAAATATCGGTACGAATAGCTTTCCCAATTCGCGGTGCCATCAGTACCGAGGCGATATCAAAGAGGCATATTTCATATTTCAGTGACTGTGCATTGGACGTCACTGAAAAATATTTTCAGTCCTTGAATGATTACTGCCTATAAATTTCAGTCGCAAGGTGGGCTTCAGATATGTATGGCTTTGGACGTGTAATGGATAAGAGTATTCGTGGGACGGCCTTTGAGAAATTCTTTTTGGCTTCATATTCTTACCAATTTTAACCGATTATCAATTTATACTTGTTTAATACAATAATGTTATTTTTAATTGTTACAATTTCAAGTAAATAAACTAAATTGGAAAGATAATAAATTCAAATGTTAATATATTCATTTTTTTAACGAATAATAACCAATGGTACATACGCTACATACATATATACTCATATGACAGGGATACATGACGTGTGCATTTTGTTTTTTAGTTTTATTCGACTATACTGAACGCGTAATGAACGCTAGTCTCAGCCTTTAATATGTCAAGTTATAAGTATTGAATATTCGATCTTACCTGTAGTAGCCAGTAACACCTCCGGTGGAAAGTGGGCAAGATGGCAGAGTGGACGTAACACCCGTAGATACACTGAGAACAACAAAACATAATAATTGTTCGTGCTTCGAATAACACAGATCGCAATTCGAACTCGAAAAAATATGTCCCCATCATGAAAACAGGAAATTCAATAATAGTAAATCATTATCGCATACAATAAATGACGATTGTAAATCAACGTCACGTTTGATAATGCTTCAATATTTCAAAAAAACGAAACCTAAAACTATTGTACATGGGTCGTTAAACAAGGCTAACCAGGCTCGGCCTAGAATTGGCACCTGAACTAACTTCGTTTACCAGGAAAGCCACTCTGTACATATGTTCGTTGTAAGTTATAAGTGACAGCGGGTAACGTAGCGGACACGGATTACTTTCCGCACACACACAAAAAATATTTTTCAGGGTATTTTGCTTAAAAAGCATTAAGATTAAACGTTGCTAACTCAACACCATTCTATTCTCAAATATACCTGATTCTAAGTATCGCATTGGTTCGTAGTAGTGAATATAATCACGATTCCTTTTTAGAAGGACCAAAACAGATGTTGACAAAAAAATGACATAAATTTTTGACTTTTTGGAAGTATTTCTTTTAAATCGTCATACCTATAGAAATAATGACTTTACATAATGCTCACAAATGCGCTTAAGAAACGCAGGTTCAGGTGGTAGAATACCCTTTCATAATTATTCTGTATAGCCAGATTTCAAGCTAACAAGAATGTATTCCAATCCTCCGCTCCGCTATCGCCTATGACATCCACTACCGCTCATCGTACTCAACGGTCACAGTTGTGCAAAATGTATTATTCAGCATTCCTTACTCCGTACGTGGGCAGCCGTGGACTCGCGATCAGTTGCTATCGCTACGACACTCGTGCTTACATTCGATTACTATCCTTTTTTATTTTGAACACATAAGCTGAGGTAGCCACGATTTTTGACGGAATCTCCGTGCTTAATAGACAGAAATTAAAGTAGATAATTGGCAACATTAATAAAAAAACAACAAGGTTTAAACTTAGGAAAGGACAACACAAAATATACCTATTGCCAAAAGGGTTAACAATCCAGCTTATTGTTATATGGCGATAAATGTCTACTCAAAGCTGATTTTCAACGGGAGCCCGCGAGTGTAGGAAGCACAAAGCTAAACATTACTACAGTTAATATGTAACTTATAATACTTAAATAAATGATATCCAGTACAGCTAAGGTGTAGAAGCGTGAATAGCATAATGATTAGAGGGGCCATCGGGGCCATTATAGTATTGACGCGATCCAACTCCTAGCACATGGCTAGGCTTACTTGGAGGGGCTATAAGATTTCTATTAACATTATTAGTATCCTTATGAAAAAACTAGCTGCGCCCCGCGGTGTTACCCGCGATTAAACAGTTTACACATTTTACCGGGATAAAAAGTAGCCTATATGCTATTCCAGACTATAATCTATCTCTGTACCAAATTTCATCCAGATCCGTTCAGCCGTTCTGGCGTGATTGAGTAACAAACATCCATCCATCCAAACTTTCACATTTATAATATTAGTGGGATAACTTATTCAAAATGTCTCATAGTCAATTACTCTCCATCCCCAATACATCGTCCAAACACCAACCCTTTAATTTGAGGCTCGACCCCAATCAAATATCCGGGTAGGCTGGGCCAACGGCACTGACACTCAGATCTAAATCGGCAGCCATATTGGTGGATCGTATTTCTGCGAGACCATTCGAGCCAATAACCGGCTCTGTAGTGGATTTTTCGGAGGGGATATCCGGATTGTTAGGCGTGGTGAACAAGCTATGAACGTAGAGCGGTTAGGACTATTGCTAAAAGCCACATGCAATTAATGGCATGACATTTGACGACAGTATGGCCTAGTGGTTAGAGCTAGGATTCCCAAACTATTTTGGGCAAGAGACCCCTTTTCCATAATGAACTGATACCTCAGACCCCCGTAGCCTAACTACTTTCAAAATCGTAGCTCTAGTTTTTTTTTCCTATTGATACTAACAAATTATAAAATAATAATTTAATCTTTTACAAACTTGTGCACTTTGAGTTTTTCAAAAGTACAACAACGATACTTCCTACTAATTCTGATCACTGAGAAATATACCTATACAAAGGCAGAAGGCACTCAGAGCTGCCTGTTTAATACAATTTGTCTACATCGCCCTGATGTAGTTAGAGGCTATTTTTGTAACCCTAAAATTAATTTTATTCATAGAAGATGCAATGAAGGTTACTTAATAATAATGTGGTTAACCCACATTTGATTATAAGCTAGATTACTTTTGGCTGGAGAATGAAATCGCCGCAACACGCTAGCTTTCATGTATTGCGCCCCCGCCCAATATCCACAAAAGACTCGCTCGTGAGTGAATTAGACTTTTACGACTCAACCACCGAATCCGTGCCACCATATTGTAGGTAGTAATGACGTAAATCGACGTGAGGGTATACATACATATATACATACAAACAGATACATATAGACACATATACATACATACAAATAATCCGGGGACGAAAGCGTCTGCACATACATTTCTATAGCTCCGTTTGATTGCTATCGGTTTGTTTTATTTGTATAGATAATATTTTCTCATTTATTTGCTAAACGGGGAAGAGGAACATCGTGAGGAAACCTGCATGGCTGAGATAATCCCAAGACAGGCGTGTGAAGTCCGCCAATCCGCACTGGGCCAGCGTGGTGGACTATGGCTTAATCCCCCTCGCATTGAAGGGAGGCCCGTGCCCAGCAGTGCGACATAAAAAAGAGCGTAAATAAACCGCATCCAGAATTTATCTGATAGAATTTAAACATGGCATCAGATAAGTTCTGAATAATGTTTATTAGGAAATGTTAAAACAGTTTTGTCATGTCTTAAAATTCTTCAATTGCCTATACATACCCTCTGCGTGGTAATAAGGTTCTAATCTGACACTACTTGCTAAAACATATTTTATATGTAAAGATACTTTCAACTAGGTACTTACTTGAATACTAAACTATACAGGCAAACATGATTCAAAAGAACTTTGATGTACGTACACTCTATGGAAACAAGAAAGCTTTTGATATAATCTCATCCTAGGACTTTTATCTAGCCCTAACAACGAATTTCAGATTTACTCAGCACGCCAAGTGCGAGCTAACCGTATACTTTATAGTGTACCGTATTTAGACATTTTGTACGGAGAATTGAAAAGCGCCTCTAGCGGATGGTATTTAAAACTTTCAATTCTCCATACAAAATGTCTAAATACGGTAGACTATAAAGTATACGGTTAGCTGCCAGTAATCTCGCACTTGACGTCCTGAATGTCGAACGGAATTATCGAACCGGAAACTTCCCAGAAACTGGCCACACACAATCAAACATCGGAAGGCAAACAAATCATACTAATAGTTCTAAGAATTTTACTGGTGCAAACCGAATAAAAGCGGAAACGTCCGGCTCGAACCGGTGAAATCCGGTTTCGCGGACCAATTGACGGGGATCGAGCACGGCTCAGTTTATCGGAGTGCATTTCCGGATGAATGCGTCCGCAGATTGGACGAATTAATAAGTTTCAGGCCTGTACGTCCGTTTGTTAAGCGAATGGATTAAGCATAATTCCGCTTTCAAAATTAAGGATGTGTCTCGCTTGTTTGCTGTCTTGAATTTGTCATCGAAGTTAGTACAGTGTGGTCTCCTGTTGTGCGTCAAACATATGACCAAGAATCCCATCAGCTCGTAATCCTTGAATTATCCAGGAACAAAAGAATCGTATAAATTGACCCGTTACTAGTTACGCTTCATTAAAACCTGTTCAGTGGAATTTGAGATAATTGTAATTTTTTGAGGCGGGAATATGTAGCCTATGGCGGGTATCCATCCATTTTCTGGGGTAGAAAATTATCTTAAATTTTGACTCGGATTACTTTATCAAAATCACAGAAAGACGGACTAAAATCACAACAATAGCGAATTCGCCTTCTGTATCGAAAATACTGTCCGCAACATTTCTTTTTTCGAAAATAATAAATGTACAGACAAGACAGTGTAATTGTAATTTACATATAAATAGATCGATCTACTACAACAGTTATTTTTTTATGGTTCGTGCACTTCAAAGCAAAACTGAACTGAATAGTAAGGCAGGCTGGACGAAAGCCAGAATGAGCTATTATTGCGAGCGACCTAATGGCAGGCGACCGTTGAATTGTTAAAATTACTGCGTACAACTGATTTTTACTATATCCATATGTCTATACCTAGTCTATGAATTAGGTATGCAGAGCATCTCTCATATTATTTGAAATTTATTCTTACTTGACATTGGCAAAATATTGAAATAAAACTAATTTTACGGATTTTATCGCATTTATTTTACCACCGACATGGGATCCAGTAATTCATATTGTGAAATCCAAAACCAAGCGCACCATTGCGAGACCTCAAGACACTGTGAGCACTTTCTGCGTAGATCGGACCACAAGCAACAATTAAATATGAGGGTACCCCAGTTTCAAACTATGACACCAGGACGTCAACCACCTCAGTCCTCCCGTGACCATGGTTCCTGTAAAGCAGCCGAAACGTCGGGAACGTAAAAAACATAAAATAAACGTGATAAAATCCGTAACATTAATTTTATTTCAATGTGTAGTATTCGCGTAAATATAAGAAATCAATATTGGCAAAATATCTACTCCCTGGAGGGTCAAACCATTTTCAAAAAGAATATGCTATCTTTTCCTGCTTGCAGCATCTACAAAACCATTTATATTTATCCTGCTACACCACCACAGCTTGGGTCGAAATATTGGGTCATATAGAAAGAGTCAGATGGGCTGCACGCCCGCCCCAACCTTGTGGCCGAATAAACAATACGTAAAACGACCGAGTGTTGCATGCGTCCTTGCAATTTTAATTTTGCACATTAATTATTCTATTCTAAGCCTTACTACACACGTATTAAGACTCGTACAAAACGCTTAGACGTCGCGTGATTAATAAATTTTTGACAAAATTATGCATGTTAAAATTGTTTAGTAGTTAATACCTTAACTATGTCGTTTATATTTATATTCGTGTTAGTAACAATACGTTGAATGAGTTAAGAGTGGTTTATTTGACGTTCATTTTTATTATTAGTCTTGATTGCATTCATTATGAGGGAGGCTGAGAGAACCCGCAACTATAGACAACGTTTGTACATATTTTTTCCAATGTTAGGTAAAAATCCCAAAGGAATAGGGGGCGAGGCTAGCATAAAAAAACCCCAGATGATCATTTCAACTATTTGTGATTCTGCACTAAGCAACGCTTGTCTTATGGGTACCGTACTTACAATGGATGGATCCCAGTATATAATACGCATATGACTCGAGTACAAACATTCGTGTTAATGGCACCAACTTTGGCCTTACAAGGATTCAACCAACCAACAATTTAACCAACCAACCAACCCGGGACCTGGCACAGAAAGCAGAGACACTAACAACTGAGATAATCAGGCCGTAAATGAGAATGAAAATAAATCCGTGATGATTGACCATCCACCAATCAACGAAGTTTGATTCCATTAATGATCGAATAAAATTCGACTTTTGTCCCAAAAATACAGACAATTAAAGAAAATTGGCGAAATCATCATCCACTGCGCGTAACGATCCGTGAATGCGGCGAGAATTATTGCAGCGCTCCGTGAATGACTTTTATTTTGTTTTAAACAAGAACTCGCTGTTGGATTTGCGATTAATTTTCGATTTTCGGTGAGTACCATGAATCCTTGATTAATTAAGCGTGATATAATAAACACCAGCCCTTTTAATGTCCCACTGTTGGGCACGGGCCTCCCCTCAATGCGAGGGGGATTAGGCCATAGTCCACCACGCTGGTCCAGTGCGGGTTGGCGGACTTCACACGTCTTTCGAGGGGTTCTCTCAGACATGCAGGTTTCCTCATAGTTAGTATATTCTCTCTGAATTACCCTGTATATACTCGTATATCAATACTCGAACAACCGCGTGCTACCAAAAAAAAACTCAAGAAATTACTTAAAAAACATCGATTTCGTAAAATCCGTAGCAGGTAGCAGGAGCTACCTGCTACGGATTTTACGAAATCCATGTTTTCATCATTTCCCTGCGACAGATACACGACTGGACTGACCCGCGACCTCTTTACCAAGCGCTTTTAAAACCCAATAAACAGTAATTCTCGCTTAAACCGGGTTCATTCTCGCATTGATATCGCGCCGCGCCACCGCCGTGTTTTGTAGCCCCACTCGGGCTTGGAGCCACGCCAATCTTATGAGGCGAAAGTGATGAACTCGGAGCGGAACAATGGTATTTTCATTGATTATTAAATATTTTTGTGATCAGACTTTCAACCTATTTTTACTGGTATAATTTTATTGGATGAATAAAAAACCGTTTTAAGATAATGCTAACCGCGTGATTAAAATACTTCTTGCTGTATCCTTTTAGTGGGTGTCACTAAAAGGTATTTTTTCTTTTCTTAGGTTGGCAATCGGCTACAAAATAGTGCCATTTTTGCCAGTATCGAGTATTTATTCATAATTGTTATATCGTTAATATCCCACTAATATTACACATTATTATCAAAAAACACTCATTTTTGAAAAATAAAACAAAATTGACGACTTTACGGTCCAATTTTCCGCCAAAAAGTCTTAGTAGTTATTTATACACGCGCCCATCCTTATTCTTGTAGTCCGAAATTCACGTGTGTTTTTTTATATTGTGAAATAAAGAGCACTAATCTTAATATCTTCATATTAGAGGTACCCTCACATTAAATAATAAATTTAAAAATACACGAAATCTGTTCAATTGAAACGCTCCATTAATATAGGAGATAAATAATTTGATAATAATGTACTAAAAAGTTTCTTGCCCGTTCTTCTCCATGCGAACGGCATTCCGAACGGGTGGTAAAGTAGTAGCATAATATTTTGTAAATTTTGACGATTCATAAGTACTGTACTTAATGGTCTACGTGCATAAAAAATATTCTGATTCTGATTCATTCTAAACGACCTCTCTATTCAGCGCTAAGACATTGTAAAGCTGTGTGAACGGCCTTATAAAATCTTCAATCAGCTTGGAATGCCGCCAGATTCGGTGAAAGTAATTAACAATATGCGGCCTTGTCAACTTGGTTTGTTAAATATGTTTCAGTCAGCCTTCAGTTCGGTTATTGTTTGAAGTTTGAGTTGTTAAGTTTTGAATAAAAGGGAAGAGAAGTCTAGAAGATTCAGAAAGTTTTACATTAGTTTTATATTTCCAGTAATTGAATTTATCATCGGGTGTTAATTGATTTGAGAGTGTTAGAAGAGGCGAAATAGCAATTTTAAAAAATCATAAATAGAATGACTGATGGATAAATTCTTACAGACCTTATGATTGAGAAGGATGCTACTTTTACACGATATTTCGATTGCAAACACCGATTTTATGGTGACTTGCACAATCGGTAATATCTATAATATTATCGGTAAATTATTAAACTAATTTAAATTGAGTACTTAGAAACGCACGCTTCATTTAGGCTTATCTCACTTTATTGTAAAACATCAAAATGTTAGTGTCAAGTATTTACCAAGATAAAAAAAATAGTTTTAATCAAATTAACATGTCCTCTTATTAATGACCTCAACAGCTGATAACTTGGACTACACAGGAATTGAGGCACGCAAGACTGTCATTGGTTTATGTGCAAAAACCGCTAGGCCACCGTGAAGTGTGGCCAGCGACTTGCGAGCTCAGTCTTCTAGATTATGCTGTTGCAGTGGACTAGATAACTCCCATGGTTTAGAAGGTATTCACACATACATTACGAGATTTAGTAGTTCAGTAGGTCGATTACAAGAATGGTCGGATACCTTTATTTTTCATTAAATTATAAACGTCGTGGTTAGATTCGTAGGGGAGCATTGGGTGCAGATTGCTGTCCGTTGAAGAGTTTTATGGGGGAGGCCTATGTTCAGCATTGGGCGTCATCCGGCTGATGTTGATGAAATTATAAATAATTCTTAATAAATTTCATATTAGATTATAGTTTAAATTAAATATTAATAAAGGCAGTAGGAAGATCGAATGATCGAATCATAAATGAATCGAATGAATGATCGATTGAATGATCAAATGAATGATCGAATGAATGAATGAATGTGTAGGGTTGAGGTATTTAAGAATTGAAAATGATGCAATTAAAAATAAATCATATATCAAAATAACAATAATGGAAACGTCCATATCTAGCGCGAATAATCAACATTTAACCGAAAATTTATTATAAATTCATCAATACACCGTTGAGGGTTCATAAATCAATAGTCTCTTCATTATTTGGAATAATGTTAACTAGTTATTAGCTAATGTTTGGCTATAATTTGTGTAGGCTTAGTTCGCTGCGGTTGAGTTTGATTGTGGCTTTGTTAATAATGAGATTCGAATGCCATTGTGTGGATTGGTGTATTTGAGGGCTTTGAGGTAACTAGTTGATAAGAAGGTATATTAATTTCTTATATTTACGCGAATACTACACATTGAAATAAAACTAATTTTACGGATTTTATCGCGTTTATATTATGTTTTTTATATTCCTGACGTTTCGGCTGCAAATTAAATTCGGTCCCAAATTAAATATTGCAACTGAACCGCTAATTGCAAAGCAAAACATCCACTAGGTACCAACAATAAAATGACTACAAAATCCCATCTAAAATTTCCACCAAACATTTGCCTCGAACGATCAAAGGCAACACGAAATGAAGCCAGTAATTACTTAACAATATTCATTTTTCACCTGCCAAGGTTGCTGAACGAAAAAAGTGAAAAAGCACCGAGTTACATAACCGTTTCAGTCTATTTCGTATGTTCTCTTTTCACAAAACATCCAATGAAAGTAATTGCTCGCCGGTCCTTAGAGATGTTTCACACGGAAAATAACTTGCAGGGGAAAAATTTAATGTAAAAATAGATCGCCAGAAATCTAGTCGATACCGATCCTGTTGAATATAAAAATATCGTTGTTCGACATAAATGTATCTATATTATCGTTAATGTGTTCCGACCTGTGGCTCAAGCACAATATTTTTACGGTGATATAAATGACTTTCGTTGCGCTCACACCATAGGTTTCATAGATAAGAGTGACAGAGACAGAATTCTTTCTCTCGATGACGTTATTACATTAGGAGTCCTGCTTATCCTACTCCTCACACCACATTATGAATGACAGGGACAGCATTTACGTTGACGAATTTGTGGCCACAGATCCGATCATGCCTACTATTATAAAAATATATATTTAATAAAAGTCTTAACACCGACTGGCTGGTTGGATTTTAAATTTGGAGAATATATTTTTTGAGTACCGTGGAGGTAAGGAGGGGTTTTTGGAAATTCGACCTAAGGGTGTCAGATGGAGGGTCGAAGTTTGTATGAAGAAACATTTTTTGTATGTTACGATCGGACATATTATGGCTAGTTGAGTAATAAGGTGGTAAAATTAAATTTAATTCGCAATATTTACTTCATAGAAGATCTAAAATATAATTAGTCAATTAAATCGACTTATAGATAATCGCTGCGTTTCACAAACTTTATCTGAAACATCCTAACATTTGAAATCTAGACCACTATTAGTTTCGGAGGCCTAGTACCTTAAAGCTTAACCGCGATGTTTCTTCCCTTAATTTCGCTTTTAACCATCGCTTGCGGTGTCTGTCTGCGAGTCGGCGACTTTGAAACGGAATGATCACTGACAAATGAATTAATGGTATGGAGTTTTTGGTTTTCTGTTTTGAGCTGTAACTAGGTTACATGTCGTAATTTATAACCCATATTTATACATTATTACATAAATCCGACGACTCAGATATATTATATGTTCTAAACGTGTAACAAATACAGTGTTTGATTAATGTTAAATGTTTTAGTAAGAGGTTAGTCATACCGACGACGTTGATGTATAAAATAAATTAAAATTATATGTATTTTTTACGGAAGGCGAATTAATTTATCATGGCAGTTGTATTACCTACACAAGTCTCTTACCTCAGTCCCCTGGACCTTCAGCTTCATGTGGTCTTCCCTGGTGGTCTTTCCGTCTTTTCGCTTCTTCCAGCAGTACCCATCGCGTCTGTAACGGACCTTTTTGCGGCTGTATAACAGCATTGAGCCGCTTTTTGGCCTGCAAGAAAAAACTCTTTATTAGACATTATAATTAACGTTCAGTCAGTTACAGTCTTATTATATTTAATGATATGCCAGTATCGAACTGTAGTTTAATATTGTACCGTCGTTAGGATGTCTCTTATAGAAACAAATTAATATTGCCTGCAATTTTTTTAAATACCTATACACCTAGTTAGATTTTGAAATTCTAACTGATTCCCGAAAGAGTCTTATCTTGTCTGGTTAGACATATAGTATATATAAGCCAGCCCTTTTAATGTCCCACTGTTGGGCACGGGCCTCTCCTCAATGCGAGGGGGATTAGGCTATAGTCCACTACGCTGGCCCAGTGCGGGTTGGCAGACTTCACACGTGTTTCGAGGGGTTCTCTAAGACATGAAGGTTTCCTCACGATGTTTTCCTTCACCGTCATATAGTAAACACAAAAAAACGAATAATTCAATGGAAAGTTCCAACTTCTTCATTATTCGCGAGTGTTGTCGAGGGCCTGGGCGAGTCGCACGCCCGCCGACAATCATTTGAATTATTGTAGAAATGGCGTCCGGGTAACCGGGATTTATTGCCCGGTTGTAAAATGAGCCGGCCCCGGGCGGACCCACGCTTTATGACGGAATTATTCGAAATTATAATAACGTATCAAGGTTCTAAATGAGATGACAAAAACAGACCCTTATGTGTGCGGTAGGTTGGGTTTAATATGATACAAATTTAGTACAGTCGGTTTTTGATGATATATAATAATAATAATACCAGCCCTTTTAATGTCCCACTGTTGGGCACGGTCCTCCCCGCAATGCGAGGTGGTTTTTTTTTTATTACATTATAGGCAAGTATTTGATCTCGATCTCACCTGATGGTAAGTGACGATGAGATCTACGATGGAGCATACTTGCCTAGAAGGTACCTGTTCACTCTCGACTTAGGATTAGGCCATAGTCCACCACGCTGGCCCAGTGCGGGTTGGCTTTTGATGATAACGATTCGTCATTACCAAAAAAAAAATGGATGCCAGAGACATGGTACACATCGCTACAGGTACTGTGGATGAGAAAATGAAGAGAGAATATTCCAAGACTGTAAAGAAATTTCTTCCTATAAAATGGCAGAAATGATATGTGTCAACCCGACGCGCACCAACCAACTTTATTATAGAAAAACATGAAACATGATATTAGAAAACTGTCACGTACGAAATAACTTAAATTATACACCAATACGTGTCGCAGATGTGGCGCGTCGTAATGTTTATGTATCTTGTACCCACTCGCACGCACTTTTAGCATAGTGGCATGTCTATATATTTTTACGATGGACCTCTCGTCCGATGCCAAATACCAATGGTCCGTTGCTGTAATCCTAGTATTTTCATCACAATCGTCCACATCACAATCGTCCACGTCACAATCGTCCACATCACAATCGTCCACATCACAATCGTCCACGTCACAATCGTCCACGTCACAATCGTCCACGTCACAATCGTCCACGTCACAATCGTCCACATCACAATCGTCCACGTCACAATCCATAACGGGACAGGCTTTCATTGATGCAAGTTTATTTATTCCCGCTATAAACACCGACCGGCGCCATATTTCGCCGTGACGTCACTCAACAATATATCGACAAAAACACGTACACTCAGATTCATGGCCGCGTCGACTAATAAATCGCTATTGAACACATAAATCTCGACGATCTATGCGCGATTTTTTGGAGGTAAAATCGTTTCGGTCGGCCATTCATGGGGTTTTTATTGTCATGTTTAGATTGCATATTCAATTATGGTTTTAAAGACAGTATACAATTATTTAATCCTAATTAATTACGGATCTCGGTTATCTACATTTATTCACTTGCAGCTAATTGGTCTTCGAGATACACAGAGATCTAAGTCGACATTAAACGCGCGAACCGAGCCAAAGTTTAAAATAAAATTATGAATAATATACACTGGTTATTGTCACGATGGCCGTGGCCGTACACATTAATTAATCTGGTATAAGACAATAAAATTAATTTACGCGGCCCGTCGGGACAGGCCGGAGCGGGAATTACGGGCCCGCTTTTTAACCTACGTAAACCAGACAAATAGTCGGCTATAAAGGGAAGCTGGCGTAGGGCTGCCACAAGGCATATCCCGAATTGAATGCCTCACAAAAATATTATCAATAAATTACTTATTCGTAAATCCATGTTCCCAGTATATGATATAGATATTAAACATCCACGACTCGTATACAAACATTCATGCTCATCACAAAATATTTTCCATTACGAGGATACGAACCCGATGCCGTTGGCACAGAAAGCAGGCTCTTTACCAACTGGGGTGCTATGTCAGACAACCTCCTCGTGTGCTCATCCCATTGTCAGTCCCGAGGATACGTCCAGAGGAACGGCAATGGGAGGGGCCGGTGCACCCTGGGTATCGTCGATAATTTTCCAGGTTTTCCTGGGTTATTGTCGGCGATGGCTAATAGTCTGGCGTGGGGACATATGGGGAGGGGGGCCGCGACCGGGCCTCGGCCTGGACGCGGCGGACCCACCTCGTGGAGGGGAGGGAGGCTGCGTGAGGTAGCGGCGGGCCCACCCCTCGGCCCCGCAAGGGGCGTGAGGAAAGGGAGGGGGGCCGCGATCGGGCCTTGTGCTTGGACGCGGCGGACCCACCCTCCACCCTTCCGGGTGAAGAGGCCGACCGGGGGGCAGCTCGCTGTCACCCGGGAGGACTTGCTGGCCGCCAGCTGGTGTGGCAGGCGGTCGGCGCTGAGCCCCGGGCGGCGGACTCGGGGGAGTTCGCCGTTCCACTCCGGGCTCGAGAGGATTGGCGCTGTGTCTGGTGGTCCGACACAGCGCCTGGCCGCAAGGCCTGGAGGAGGCCGAAAGGCCGCAGTCGTGTCGGGGTTCGCGGAAGTATGCGCAAGCGTTCCCGTGTCCCCGACACAAGCGACCGTGAGGATTCACCATGTGGTTTTAGTGGGTATACCGGCCGCTGCCGGGGAGTCCCACATACCCCTCTCGTCCCCCCCGGGGCGTGAGGGACGATGCGTAATTGCAATTCCACATGTAAAAAAAAAAAAAAAAAAAAAAAAGGCTCTTTACCAACTGCGCCAATCGCATGGAAATTTTTCGTGTGTTTTTACATAGATTGAGTTCTAGTTACTTATTAATAGTCATAGTTTTATCGGTCCGATTGGATACTTAGTAAGATAACAGCACTGAATACTAATAAGATCAGAAAACACATTAAACTCTAATTAATTGAACAACATAATTAACATAAACAAAAGTTTCACAATTAAATGCAAAAGTAATTACAAGAAACTAGCTCCCAAGCTCCCTGCCTTCAGGCCCGAATGGCCCGAGTCGTGGGGTGGGTATTAGGGGCAACCCTAGTCCGGCCACAAGCGATTTGTCAAGCGAGTGGGTCGTGAGCCGTGATTTTCCAAATAATTTTCGCTAACACTTCACGAACATTAAAGTTCCCTACAGCGGTTTCGAATGCGCTTTGAGTTGTGTTGTTGTTTGAACATTTTTTTGGCTTTTATTGACATTGTTTTTTTTTTTATGTTACTGCGTTCATTTCTACGTCATATAAAGGGATTATTATTAGAGCTTTCAAACTCTATTAATTAGTTGTTAATTACATGAATCTCAACTCTAGAAAAATCATATTTATAATTAATTGTTCGTGTTAGTTGTATTTATTGTTATTATTACAAATTTAAAAACACAAAACTAATAAGTATCATAAAACGAAGCAAGAACTAATAAACACAAAAAAAAATCATGAGCAAAACTAGCAATAATGCAAATACCTGCACACAATTGCATGATAACATTACCGGTACCGTACCGGCGGCAATAAATCATTAATTCATGCCGTTTTTTGGCCGACAATAATAGTTTGAACGAAAATTACCGATAACTTAACGAAGGTTCGGAAGTTATTACGGCTCATAAATAACATCAGAGTTATGTAGGTGATACGCGAAATTTATAGATCAATCGTTTTTATAGACTAATGTACCATCGGCGAAGTGTGGGTGCACTACAATGCACCTCTGCCTAACACTTCGCTGATAAGAGGCGTAATGGTATATATATAATTTTTAAATCAGTCAGCCATTATTTTATTGACGGCTTGATTAGCTTAGTTGGTAGTGATTCTGCTTTCTGTGCCGAGGGTCCTGGTTTCGAATCCTGGTAAGGAGAAACTTTGTTTGTGTGATGAGCACAAATGTTAAACTTTGGGTGATGATGACGAATGTTTGTACCCAAGTCGATGTTTTATGTCTATACTAGCTGCGCCCGGCGGTGTTACCCGCGATAAAAAGTATGAAAAATTAAAACATTTATCCCACGGGAACCATACATTTTACCGGGATAAAAAGTAGCCTATGTGCTATTCCAGACTATAATCCATCTCTGTGCCAAATTTCATCCAGATCCGTTCAGCCGTTCGGGCGTGAAAGAGTAACAAACATCCATCTATCCATCCATCCAAACTTTCACATTTATAATATTAGTATAGATAAGTTTAATATACTGAGTTCGCCCGTAGTCCACGGTACGGTACCCATAATACAATTATTGCTTAGTTTGGGACCGTGAAGGTGGTATGTTCGTCTGGTGATATTATTATTATTACCTAAGTATATTCTAGTCTTATCTAGTAATCAAGCGAAAAACGTTATAAATACCTTTATAATAGTGACTAACTTTGTATTTAACCTTAATAATGAACACCTGAAAGCTTGACAAGAAAATTAGGTCTCGACTCTGGAGCCTTGTTCGGTTGAAAACTTCATATCTACCAACAAAAAACTACATCGGTAATGAACTTTTCAAAGTAGCTCGCTGCCGACAGGAATTATTTTTTGTACTTAGTATTATAACTTGCCGTACAATGGACTGAAGGCAAACTCAGTATATAATACTTATATAGATATTAAACATCCATGACTCTGGTACAAACATTCATGCTCATCACACAAAGCTTGCTAACCTAACCCAACCAGGATTCGAACCCTGGAGCCTCGGCGCAGAAAGCGGTGTCACTATCAACTGGGTTGGTACCGTCAAGATATTAGATATATTAATAAGCCATTACAATTTAAGCACCATATTTCAAATTACAATACAATGGTAACTTAAGTCACCGTTCATAACTTACAATTACCGTTAAGTATGTGCTTAAGTAATTGCTTGGTAATAAAACGTGGCTGCGACGTGTCGCGATAATATATTACTGGGATAGTTATTGTGTCAGATGACGTGTGGTTGTGGGCTTTATATATTATCGAATGAAATACATAGCAATTAATTAGTGTTTGAATTACCCTCGCTCACAACAAACACATGAACAGCCTTATTAATAAAGATATACTAGAGCTAGATTAAATTCATTCCAAGTTTTAAGGTAATATTAATTTAAATCAGTATTAATAAACATGCAATAATAAACTAATCCAAATCTACTCTCGGAATAAATTTTAATCATCGCGATACATAGTTTTACGTCTGAATAAGCATGTAATAAGATGACAGATGTCGCATAACCTAACATATATTTCGTCGCATTTCATTTTGTAAATAATAATAATAATTCCAAAGTAAGTACTCGGTTACTCTGGGATTAACAGGTCCAAGTGTCACTTTTGATTATGTTTGCAATAAACGATTTCTATTAATAAGGCCGTAAGCGAATACGAACCTGTGATATTTCGTAGGCCCTACGAAAGAGCTACGCCGTAGCAAGTACAGCATAAAATGTAACTAAATTCGTTCGTGTAAATTTAACAATATATTAGTTATTTCTACAAAAAATAATGTAGCACACACTTCTTTAATCATGTCACTATCTTGAAAGGTAGGATTCTAATTTTGTACCTGTACTAAAACACTAGTCATTAGTCAGAGGAAGCCCATTAGGTTGTGCCATTCATTCCCATCCAACCTGTAATTAACGCTTTTGACGTCTGATTCCGATTTCATTATGAAAAATGTACTTTCATACTCCAAATATAGGTGTTCACATGTCAGTAATTTGAGGGGTATGATTAAAATAAGTCTGCTTGGACTGAAACTCAATCTAATAAACATCAATTAATTTCATTGCAATTATTCTAAACCATCAATTTCGGTTATTATTTTCAGATAACTAACAAAACCAAATTATATATACAAAGTACACATGACTTTGAAATAAAACTAATCTTGCGAATTTTATCGCGTTTATTATACGTTTTTTACGTTCCCGACGTTTCGGCTGCTTTACAGCAACCACGGTCACGGGAGGAGTCCTCCCGTGACGTGATAAACGCGATAAAATCCGTAAGATTCGTTTTATTTCAATGTGTAGTATTCGCGTGAATATAAGAAATCAATATACACATGACTTGTTCAATAAAACGAGGTCTAATAAACAAGGGGGAGGATCCTCCAACTCCTTCGACAAATATAAGTTATGTCAATTTTCCAGGTCAGTTAACAATTAATCGTTACCACTACCACTCGGAATCTGTGTTAAAACATTGTTCCGAGTCCAGTGCGGCCGATCCAGCCGATATCAATTAGCGAGTGGCTCGCGGCCCACTCGTGAAATGCATACAGACGGCGCTACCAGCGCCGAGCACAGATCTGTGCATTGCGATATTACGGATATCGAGCTGAAAATTTGTCATGAACGGTAACAAAACGTTTCGCTGAGAATTATATATTAATTGGGGTCCCAACAATCGACTAACATCTTAGAGGAGTTCTGTGTTGCTGGCTTCTTTAATTATCGATCAACTTGTTTGGTTTATAATTTGAAAAGTTATCAAGCCGAGGGTCAGTGGTAGGTTTCTCTATCCCCATTTGTTTAACAATGGATTGCCGCCAAGCATCGCCTAGTTCTATCAATATAACAAAGCCTAGTATAATGGAAGGCTAGGAATTTAATATTGCTTAGCTTAGTTATCAGCGTGTGGAGACCTGCATGTCTTTCGAAAGACGCGTGAGATTGGCGACCTTTTCTTGGCATGGTTGAGTGTGCCTGGTATAATCACAAAAGACTCAGAAACATAATTGGGTTCGTCCCCAGACCATTGTATGGTACCCATAATACAAGCGTTGCTTAGTGTGAGACCGTAGAGTTGGTGTGTTCGTCTGGCGATATAAAAAAAAGAGTAGCAGATAAACATTGAATAAAATATTCAATACACTTTAAGTATTCCACACACCGCTAACAAAATAAAATGTAATCTAATACACGTCCAATATTTCTGCAACGCATTTGAAACACGTAAAATTTCAAGCTGAAACTTCAACGATGCACAACAAAAAATCCGAACTGGCCGGCTTCGCTATCCCAAATCAATTATGTCGAGTGTGCGCCCCTCACAATTTAATTGCAACTCGCTAAGTGTTCCGCGTGCTATGCATTTTAATGCGCAACGTTCCTTGTTAAATATTTAAAGTAATTTGAGATGTGCTTCGGTTGGTAATGAAAAATAAAGTTTAGCTAGTCAGATATGGAACAGAATATCTTACATTGTAAAGAGATTACAGAACGGAAAGTGTGAAGGTGGGAGACTTGATAGAGAGTATTGTTATAATACTAATAAGATGAGAGCTAGAATGTGGATATAAGACAAATATTAGGCGTGAAAAAAATACCCCAAATTCGTATATTTTTTATCTTAGGTTTACATAGAATCAGATCAGAATATATTTTGTCCATGTAAACCACTAAGCACAGTACTTATGAATCGTCAAAATAGCTACAAAATGCTAAGCTACAACCACCCGTTCGGAATGCCGTTCCTATGGAGAAGAACGGGCAAGAAACTCAGTGGTTGCTCTTTTTAAAAAGATCCTCTTTAAAAAAGTGCTCTTTTTAAAGAGATAGAGTAGGTATACGTGTATTCTTAGTTTTATTATGCACTCTCCTAAATATTGTCAGACGATTTCCCGGGCTTATAATTAGAAACACGAATCGCGGTTTTATTTTAATGCGATCATCATGTATTAAGTTTTTTGGCACTCCAACGCACAAACCAACCTCTGTTAATTGGCTAAAAGTGTATGACATTTTTACAAACGTGTGTAGAATCCCTCAAACCCTGAATACCTCTTAGGGGGCACGGGATTTATTGCATGTGACGTTGCAATCAGATAGCAATGAATTACGGTTGAGTGGTCTCGATCCTGCAGGAAATATATCAAGCGATCCCTTTCGCCCCGGGCACATGCTGAACTATCTTCGGACCAATTATAGTTTACTTTATCGAGTGATATATGCAAATATATCTCGTATATTTTACGTAGACAGAATATTATTATTTTTAATATAGGAGATATCATAAACAATCAATTTTTGTTGTTTTTGTAAGTCATATCTTACATATAATATAGTGTGACTTTTATACTAGACATGGCTATAACCAGAATCCCACTAATCTATACTAATATTATAAATGTGAAAGTTTGGATGGATGGATAGATGGATGTTTGTTACTCTTTCACGCCCGAACGGCTGAACGGATCTGGATGAAATTTGGCACAAAGATAGATTATAGTCTGGAATAACACATAGGCTACTTTTTATCCCGGTAAAATGTATGGTTCCCGTGGGATAGATGTTTTAATTTTTCATACTTTTTATCGCGGGTAACACCGCCGGGCGCAGCTAGTATTATAAATGTGAAAGTTTGGATGGATGTTTGTTACTCAATCACGCCATAACGGCTGAACGGATCTGTATGAAATTTGGCACCGAGATAGATTATAGTCTGGAATAGCACATAGGCTATTTATCCCGGTAAAATGTAAACGCGGGTAACACTGCGAAGCGCAGCTAGTGTTTAATATACTCACTTAAAGATTTCTGAGTTCGAGTAAAAATAAAATATTTTCAAAAACTATAATGAATATTTTTTTTAGAAAATGAAACCAGCACGAAATCAGATCAAAGAGTAAAATAACTTTAAATTCGAAACCCACCGAATCAATTCCGCTGGCTAAGCGCAAACACTATTGCTAATAGAAACCAATCTACCGCTCGCTAGGCAAACGCTCCGGCTACATAAATCAAGCTACGCAAATAAGCCGGCCGGAGCTAGGGCTGTGACGCGAGCAAACACGTGACCCTCAGTTCCTGCCCTCAATGGCCTTACAAATTATACACCCGTGTAGTGTTTGCGGTGATCCTGGGATCCATAAACGATACCGCGGTAATACGCGGACGGGGAGTTCACGTTATTTGGAAGTGGATAAATAGACGGTCGACGGCCCTACTGGTAATATTATATTTTGTGTCGGGACACAGCGACCGCTAACTAGTTATTTCTGTGAAACCCGTTTAATATAATATCGCATTAAAAAAAAAAGTAAAAGTGTTGTATCATTTTATTATGTATAGCTTCTTACAAGTAAACAGCTCTCGCTGCTAGCTCTTAAGCTATGTCAGCCTTTAGATATAAATTAGGTTTGTGCTCCTAAGTTTATATGCATAGGTATTCGCCTATAATTATGATGAACACAAGTTTTCACCTAAAGATTTTGTTTATAAAGACATGTATAATGTATCAACAGATGGTGAAACTGAATAAAATAAATCTCATGTGTTAAAGTAGACATAAAAAAAAACAAGATCAAAAAATAAATTTCAATATTTATTTTGATTTCAACTTTTTAATAAACCTCTTTGACATAGCCATAGCCCTGAATCGAAGGCTATCCGCTTTGAAGGTAACAATAACAACATTTCTTTGAAATAATGTAATTTCTTTCTGTATCAATAAGAAGTGGTACCAAAAGAAATTCAAGCAAGAATAAACATCAATAAAAAATAAAGTCACCGAAACACAAACACGTCTCAAATATAGGACATACCCAAGTTGAATAACAAAACAAATGACGATACTCGGTATCCGACGGCACTCGCCCAAATCGCCAGTTACCATATTCATCAACTACAAACCCCGATTACGTAATAAAGCTCCTCTTATCCGTACCACGAGACAGATGGCGTTGTTACCAAAAAGCGTTAGAATTTCAGATAGCCCAACGACTTCACACATTTTCGAGCTAGCCGGTGATGTTGAGACCTATCTGTCAGCTTTAATTCGAGTCTTCAATATCGATCAGTCTAATCGTAACTATAAATATTCTCGAGTCGTATCGATTTAGGAATCGAGTGATTTAATCAAGCATTACGACGGTCGCGTTAATGGTGGACGCTATTTGTTCGGATGAAATGGGGATTTGAAAGCTTAGAGTCACTGTTTTAGAGTTTAATTTCAAAGGAATTAAGGCTGATACTCATCAAAAATACCTAATTACATTAATATAAAAGACACTGAACATAGATTAGTAAACATTTCTTACACAAAGTTTGAAGTTAAGTACATTATAATTGCAAAATCAGATGATGTCCTATATAAAGTACACCAAACAATATGACTCCAAGTTGAACATTAATTATGTTAATATACCTCAGATATAAAACTCATAAAGGATTTATAACCAGATTTACAACTCGCATTCTTAACTAAAGCCGTTTAGGTGGCAAAGTTACCGAAACTAACTTTCAGCCGACCGCACAAATTCCCCAACCGAGGTGACTTTTTAATAAATCAAATTAATCACCGCCATATTTGAATTCATATAAAAAAAAATCTGAAGTTAAGTGGAGTTGTAAATAAATGTGTAAGAATTACGTTTTATTAATGTCTTCTCTTTTCTAGTCATAAAAGTACTTAATTCCGTGACTATCATGGCCAGCCAATGGTTTTAGGCATGCGAGCATTAGGTACTGCATGCAACTTACAACTACTATTAGTGTATTAATGTCTTATATTTACGCGAATACTACGCATTGAAATAAAACTTATTTTACAGATTTTTCGGGTTTATTTTGTTTTGAAATCAAGGTAAACTTAGAGACAGTGACAATGATAAGTCAAATACGTGACCGCCTGATTAGCGCAGTTGGTAGTGACCCTGCTTACTGTGCCGAGGGTCCCGGGTACGAATCCTGGTAGGGACAAACTTTGTGTGATGAGCACGAATATTGGTACCCGAGTCATGGATGTTTAATATCACTTGACATTGGCAAAATACCTATCCAAAGGTGAGTGAGGCCATTTTCTACAAAAAAAACTGAACAGAGCCGAAGACGAAAAAAAATTAACTGAAAATACTAGTGTAAATACTAGTGTAAATACTAGTGTAAATACTAGTGTAAATACTAGTGTAAATACTAGTGTAAATACTAGTGTAAATACTAGTGTAAATACTAGTGTAAATACTAGTGTAAATGGCTCGATTAAATGTTTCCCTCGGTATTTTCATGTTATTATTTTAGTACTGGGTACCTCGAATAACATGCTCTCCGCATCACTACCGCTAAGTTATTAATCCTCATACAAAATCTATTTAGTGTTGTGCCGATAGCTGTTATTGCTACTCATTCTTAAGTTTATTGCGGTCGTAACGATAGGATTTACTGCCATACTTTGCCCCTAGTGTGTTCTGTACGCGATATCATTCTCAAGTTGAGTATAATCACCGTAGTTTTCGGTTAAGTTGCGATTCAATGTTTTGTTGAAGTTATTCGCCATTGCTCGCATTAAGTTCTTTATTGCTGTTTGAATTTTTAACCTTGGTGTTTATTATAATTTGATGGATCACTTTCGTGTTAAAAACGAGGGAATAAGTTAAAATATATTAAGAAGAGGTGGCAGGGCGTATGTTGAAATTTCAATAGCTTTTCAAAAAGCTGGTTTCAAGAATGCGACTTCACTCGGCAACTTATCCAAACTCCTGAATAAAACGCCTTCGGAAATCTCAGTGCAGCCTTAAATAACCTAACTAAACTCGATCACGTACAAAAACTTTGCGGCACCAAAACCATTATTAAATTTTTATGTAACGACAAGGACCCGGTACCACCGCAACTCTCGCAGTACATTGCGCACCCATAAAGAGTTAACATTTCAGCGGCATACACAAAGAGAGCAGTAGTCACGGCCCAAGTTTTAATTTGCTTAAAGTTGTTACAAGTTGGAACGGGTCCCTCGTTGGGCGCCAAATTAGGTTCAGTCACAGAGTAAAGTACAGAAGTAACGATCGCGTTATTCCACTGATAGTTTAATTCGCTTCGGTTGTGAGTATAGTTTTTCGTTATTCAGTTGTGTTGAGTTTTTAAATCCTAGAAACTGTTATAATTTATAATGTAACTTTAAAAAAAACTTACCGTATTTTGACCTCCTTTGACTGCCATTCGCTATGCTTGTCGAAACTGATGAGTATAGCCGCGATTTCCTGTAACAAAAGACATTTTTTTTTAAATTTAACACAGCTCGCGAATTCATACACGTCATTCTAAAACTTTTTATTCTAGTAATTAATGGTAAGACTACTTTCTTAATATATATTTTTTAACTCTACCAAAAGTTGTTTTACTGCCATGTCCATTGTCCATATACCATATGTTGAACACAAATTACGGTTTAACCCTTAGCAGCCTGATTTAAGAAAGTGATTTATTTTTAATATTACTGTGTTTAATGTTACTGTGTTTAATAATAATGACATTTGATTTTTTTTTAATTTCGTTGGAAAGAATATTATACAACAGTAAAATACGTACAGCCAACCTATAAAAGAAAACTAATAGTAATGTGAACATTCGGTGTAAAAGATTGGTATCAAAATTGAAACTCTAGGCTATTAAGGGTTAATTTGCAATTTCTTATACGTTATACTCATACGTGTACGATTGAATGATAAATGTTGATAAAGTACGGAGATTCTACTCAAAAACTTGTCTACTTTGTGAGTTCTATTATTAAGGTAAATGATTTATGTTACCGCTGGTCGCACTCAAACAGGATAAAAACGAGAGGACTACGGTCAAAGGAGGGAAAATATAATGTTTCTGCTTTTTTATTTTAATTCACAAAGGGATAGCATTAATTTTCAGTTTCGTAAAAAGGTATTCGTTCAACGGAGCAGCCGGTGGATACATTAATGTGAATTTACTTCTAAAAATGTGTTGTAAGTGTAATTTGTTGCGAATAATTTAACGTTTTCTGATTACTGATTTCTTATATTTAAGCAAATAATACACATTGAAATAAAACTAATTGTACGGTTCCAGAGGTTTCAATCCAACGTCACAAAGTGTGCAATCTGTGAACATGTACAGGATCGCACCCGACATTATATCGGATTTGATCAACCACAGATCCTCGCAAAAGAACAACGATTCCGAGCAATGCTTGTAATATGGGTACCGTACAATAGACTGAGGGCGAACCCAGTATATAATCCTTAAATAGATACTAAACATCCATGACTCGGGTACAAAGAGTCGCGCTCATCACACAAAGTTTGTCCCTAACAGGATTCGAACCCGGGACCCTCGGCGCACAAAGCAGGGTCACTGCCCACTGCGCTAATAAGGTCGTCAATTTGCCGCAATACACATCAAGGACCCCATAGATTTATAGCCCGCGACATTATCCGGGCACGGCACAGCATACTTAAGTAGTACGAATTTGTTAACGAAGTGGTACCGTACTTGCAGGAAATATCTGTCCGTCTGTTCGTTTGTACGAAATTTCGACCCCAATTGTTTGTTTACCGCATCCCTATGTTCAATACTGGTGAAGCTTTTATTGTTGTTTTGCTTTTTTTTGTGTCTATGATATACGCGGCTTTGTGGTTTTTATTATTGGTCGAGTGAGTTTTGTACAAAAAATAAAAAATCAATGTCCTTCTATAGTTTTCGGCTATCTTTCTGCCAAATTGTATGTCAAACTTAAAAATAGTTTCCCAATACTTATCTATCAATGTTTTAACATACGGCGCAAACTGGTTTAGCATCTGACCATTTATTTAATTGACCAGTGTCTCAAGCGCAATACTTTACACGTACCGTTTAGGTAACGAATTTTTCATCGCGTTTTTATCCCTCTCACACTACTGATTTCATAAATAAGTATGACGTGGCCACATGTTTTCTCAATGACGTTACGATTACTTTATACTACAGATTTTTTATTTTATTTCGTAAACAGTTTATCGAGTATTTTTTCTTCAATGAAAGATATGACTTATATAATAATGAAAATAACTTTATTGAATCAAAGAAAAAAAAAAGTAAGTGAACATTCTAGTATCCTCGATAGGAATCCCTGTATCGTAGGGACTAGAATTATAATAGAAAATACAAAAATAGACCTTAAATAAATTACATTATGAGTGAAAATGAGTGCCTGCGTGTGTTTATGATAATTATATCACCGCTCATATCATACATACACATTTTGATGGTAAATTTTATACTGTTACTCCACTAGAACCTATAGCACACAAAGAAACCAGGATACCATTACATAAACAATAAATCGTTCCAGAAAAAAACAAATTATCACGTGTGGGGTCAACTAATAAATAATAAAATCCCGAGTTCCTTTCTTGATAAAACATCTGCACTCGCTCCCATCAAAAAAAAATTGCTTTTACTAATTTATTTATGGAAACAAAATTATCGCACCCCTATTCTGTGTAACAGAACTCCTTAATAATACAACGAAACGAACAGATACAGAATATGTAAATGTAAGAATAGGACAGGAACAAAAGATGTAAATTATATACACATAATGTTATAGCATGTTTTATATGCGGAGTCCAATTTGTTGCTTTTGTAATGAAACAGTCATTGGGTATGCTGTGAGGAGTTGCGATAATATAACAGACTTTTTATCATTATTTAAAATTGGAATGTTAAATAAAAAGGCGTTATTCATATTCCGTAAACGATTATTTAAATAAACCGTTATCTGCCTACGTTTAAATAAATATTCTAATGTATTTTTTTAAATGGAATTAGTTTGATTACATTTTTAGATTCAGTTGAAATAATAGCTTCAACCGAAACGTAACGAAATTTACATATCGACGAATTAATATATTAATTTACTATTTTTAAATGTCGGATCGAAATAGATAAATTATGTTCTATGTCTAACCCATCAATTATTCGATTCGGTAATCTACAATATATTATTTAATATTTTTTTTTTTTTATTACCTTATAGGCAAGTATTTGATCTCGATCTCACCTGATGGTAAGTGACGATGAGATCTACGATGGAGCATACTTGCCTAGTTAGGGAGGCGGCAGTAGATAGAGACGCTACATTCACTAGGCACATGCAGCGCAACTGATCTGACCCGCCATCCATGAATGGCAGCACCGAACATCATGCCGGAACACGGCTAGGCCGCTTGGCGACATGGCTTTGTTCAGTGGGTGGTGACTAGCCACGGCCGAAGCCTACCACCAGTAGAGTTGTCACCTGGTTGGCACCACCCAGGGTCACGTGTAGGGTATCTCGAGGGTACTTAATTCTTCTACGGACGAAGGTGACTCGACCCCATTAGCAATATTATCAAAAAAAAAAACATGTAAAACAAGTTTCAAACAACGCTGTTAAACTCTTAAAAAATGTACATTAGTTTATCAAAGGAACAGAGACGACCGTAATCATTAACATTAGTGGAATATTATAAAAGCAATTTTTTGGTAGAAAATTTTAATAAATGAAAATTAGGAAGCGCTCGTTAGAATTCTCGCCCGGAGGGATTCACTTTCTCTCGTCAATAGCCGATAAGGCCGGCATCACGTTACTGAAAGGGGCGGATAAATTACGAAACCGTATTTTAAAAAGATTTCACATTTTTTTTAAATTACGCGACACACATATATGGTATGGTTTATGTAATAGAATCATCATATAAGAGCGCCATCACACGTCTTAGAATCATGCAATGTAAGCGGAGTTGCACTTTTTTAACTACATTTTGCCGAGGTCTATCATAGCCCTTCCACGAACACTTCAAAACATTTTGAGCTATACGTATCCACCGGGGTTTGCCCACCACCACCACACATCCACCTTGCCAAGCTAGAAAACATATTAATATACGGTCGTATCATCATACACCCCATCTCTTTATCTATATAATATATACTGGGTTCGCTCCCAGTCCATTATACGATACCTATAACACAAGCGTTGCTTAGTGTGGGACCATATAGTTGGTGTGTTCGTCTGTCGATTATTATTATTTATTATCTTATCCTCTTCAACAAGGCAATAATGAAATAAATCCGCTATCGCCCATCACAGCGTCTCGCGCCAAGTCGTTCCGCCCGACGGGTGCCCAAAAGTTCATTGGGACTTTTATTGGCGTAGCTTTTAAAGCTCCCTGTCAGATGTAGCGCTAACGATGCTATAAAGCGCGCCCGATGACGTCACGCAGACGACGGCAACTCATAATTAGGGTTAATTGTGTAAACATTTGTAGAGACGGTCAAGTTCTAATACGGGGGAGTTTATGGCATTTTTCGTTTCAAGGCCAGTGGGTATTTGTTTTGTAACTTGACGTAATACATGTGACACAAAATTACAACGAAAATAGAAATTGACATGAGAATAGGAAACTTACTACCTACTTAATATTTACTTATGTGAACTTATGGTTTTTTTATTGTAGAATTATTTTAAAATTTCAGCTCAGCACGCCCATGTTTTGTGTGTACTTCGAGTGAGGGCTCCAAGAACACTAATGTTGTTTTACCTTGGCAGAAAGCTCGTCTACAAAAAGATCATTAAAAGGTTCATGACGATGGATTACCTTACCCGTGGCTTCCTTAGTCAATTGCACAACTTATAATGGATAATAAACAATATAGTCATGTGTAGAACAAAATTCTTCTTAATTGCCAAAATATGGGCGAAGTTTTATAAAGTTTAAGATATTGAAATAAAACTAATTCAACTGATTTTATCGCGTTTATTTTATGTTTTTACGTTTCCGAAGTTTCGATTAAATCCGTTAAATTAGTTTCATTTCAACATGAAGTATTCCCGAAAAATATAAGAAATCAATAAGCTTGGCAGAAAGGTTCTAGAATGGCGACCACGAATCGGAAGACGAAGTGTAGGACGGCCCCCCACAAGGTGAACTGATGACATCACACGCGTCGCAGGAAGCCGGTGGATGCAAGTGGCGGAGGACCGTGATGTGTGGAAGTCGTTAGGGGAGGCCTATGTCCAGCAGTGGACGTGTATATCGGCTGATAGATAGATAGATAGACAGACAATAAGCTTACGAAAAATAATTCTCGGTAAGAAAATAAACGTACATTTTCATATACGTCTATCAAATAATATAAATGGTTACACATGTACCGCGTCGGTACAGATAGCATCCCCACACGTGCCACGAGAGACGCGTGAAATGATCCAATAAAAACATAAGGTGATTTTATGTGAACGTATAAAACTCCCTGAGAAAACTGTGTAGCTTGATAAATGTATTGACGAGGTAAGTGCGTTTATATTGAAACGGTATTTCCAATATTTCTATCCCTATTATGTAAAGTAACTTGTTAGGGAATAAGTTAATATAGATTTACTGTCAACAATAAGTAAGTTCATATTACATTGCAAGTTAACCATCGATCTCGTGTCTAAACCTACTCGACCACTAATTAACGAGTTGAAATAACTTATCTCAACTTACTGAGAGGTTAGTTTCGCTGTTAAATCGTCAGATATTAACTGAGGGTTAATTATACTAAATTACCACAAGTTTCAAACTGTTACAAAATGTTAATTAATTAATTTGATGGATATCCTTAGAGATGCTAACAATTGTGAAAGTTTCAAGATCTACAACTTATGTTGATTGCGAACGGTTGTTTATTTTATAGAGATGCGAATAGACGTACAGGAGAATAAGTAATATAGGAAAGTCTTGTATTGCTATTCATCTCATCGACATTAAAACGTACACTAGAGGTGACCTAACGAAGCATAACTGATAAAAAATGTGTGTTCAGTCCGTCAGCTGTCATGTGTTTGTGTATGTGTGTGTATGAAGGCACTGAGCGCAGTTTAGTAATGAACAGGTATTAAACCTTTTTCGTTAGTGAGGCAAAAAAACATAGCTGTCAATATGTAAGAAAAATAAATCAAACTGACAAGAAATAATTTGTATAACCTAAACCTATCCACAAAAAAAAAACGATGTAAAATAAATATAGGACACGCCATTTTCATTTCATCATGTCACATCTATTATTTTACATATAAGCAACAAGGTAAACATAGAAAATAAACCATAATTTAAATACCACAGACTAAAAACCGATAATATCCGTTATCTAATCTACAATCATACGGAATTAAAACGCGATGATCCTAGCACTAACGTTAGACCTATTGCGCGGACGTTCTATATTTGTCGACAAACGGATATCACGGGAGCCGGCGGGAACGAGCTCTCGATTACATGAATATCGATCCCGCCGACCTATTTGTAGCTGCCATTATAACGATGATCGAATCACTACCGGTTCCATAGCGATTCTTGTTAGGGTAGTGTTACAATTTAAAAACAGATAATAATAATATCGCCAGACGAACACACGAACTTTACGGTCGCCAAACTTATCAAAGACTTTATTATGGATACCGTACAATTGACTGACGGCGAACTTCGTATATAATACATATTTAGATATTAAACATCCATGACTCGGATACAAACATTCATGCTCATCACACAAAGCTTGTCCCAACCAGGATTCGAACCCGGCACCCTCGGCGCAGAAAGCAGGGTTACTACCAACTGCGCTAATTACGTCATCAGTTAGGGTGCGCGATACAGTCAAGAGTTTATAAGCGGGTCGCAAGTTAAGATATGCATCGGCCTTTAAAAAACTATCAGTCACCTACAATCACCTACAACGCGTCTTGTTTTATAACTAGGAAAAAATCCTCCCATATATAATAGTGTAAAGGGAATTCGTGACTAAAGACACAAGGCCCAGATTGCTCCAAACGGCTCGCCCCTAAACTAAAACAAAGCAGTTAAAGTTAGTACGACTACAACGTGACTAATAGGCATGCTCCGCTGGCACTTAGCGCATGCGATGTTGTTGTATGGCGAGAGCTAGTTAAAAGCTTTAAGGAACTATAGAAACTTATAGGCACTTGCTCCATGTCATCTTAAGCACACTCCACACCTCCCGATCTTATCTTAATTATAGTATGAAATCGGTAATCGGACGTCCTAAATCCTAATTTAGGACGTTCGATTGGATTATACACACTCAGATTCGGATAGGAAGGTGTAGAGCCTCGAGCATGTGCCCCGCGCGGGCTAGCACTGGAATGACAGTCTTTCCTTGAGGCAATGGTCATGTGCTCGAGCGTGCGAATTAAAGTGTAGTATGACGGAATATGACAGCGCCCGCTCGAGGCATATGCCATGTACCCAAGCCATGCACCCTGATTTTCATGCAAAAACAACAATTATCAGATTTAAAATGGCAACAAAAGTTAGAAAGACATAATAGTTGAAGAAATATTAACCAGAACGCCATTTCACTGAGCAATAAAACTAGTGCTCAACAGATCCGTATTGCAATTAAATTGGAGCGAGTAAAAAAGCCGGAACCGGTGCCATTGGAGCCGTCGCCATGGCAACCGGCCGGAAATTAAACTGAGTCGACTTGTACCAGTACCAACTGTAGGTTATTGTTTTGCTTACAACTTTTTTATTAAATATTCAGGTGGTACCAATTTTAACGTAAAGAAAACGAAGAGAAATATAATGGAGGGAAAAGTAGAAAAATTATGAGTATCTTTGTATAAAAAAGTTAGGCAATATACAAAATTAGGTCGCTACAAATTCATTACATCCTACTTGTCATGTATGTACAGTTGTTAGTTTGGAAATAGATAACAAATAGTACGAACTGAAAAAGTTACGACCCGTGTAAAAATGAGCTAAATATTTTTATTTGATTGATTATGTTCACCCCTCTTGCAGCTTTATCGAGGTATTGATTCCGGGAATTGTAAAATCGAAAGAATTTGGGTCACTTGATAAAAAAGCGAGTCTTAAACCCCAACAAAAAAAAAAATAGTAAACAAGGGTGTAAGTGGTTTCGTGCCCAAACTGATACGGGCCAACAAGTCCGCCAACTTACTCTAGCAAGATAAACTAATTATAGCCTAACTCTCCTTGATGGATTCTGTACCTAAAACGCGCACACAATCGTTGTGTATTGGATGACATTAATCATGTTTACAAAAGCTCCGCCGCGGCCGCGAGCTCTTGCTGGCACAATGATGCTGTAGTCTGGAGCGGAGTAATGTAGATTTATCTGTTGCGAAGTTCTCAAGGCTGCATATGTACCGTGTCGGGTGGGCTATTAATTGTGTAAATTATTTCTGTTCTATTCGCTGTTCGCCAGCTTTCCTCGATGTTTCTTGCGTTTAGAATTAGACGGTATATATACATTTTAAAATTGCAGCAACTGACGAAAGAAATATAAAATGAAACAACCTAATAACCTAAATTTAAACTTTAACATAGTGATACCTATTCTCACCAAAAACTGAAAGTTGACATTGAAAACATATTCCATTTGTTACGTGGTCACAACCGAATATTCTAGGCGTTAGGTAAAGTGTATAATGCCATATTTAAAACATCACACTTCAAGGATAAGCTGACGAGACAACAAGAATTCGGCCACTTACCGCGCACTTACCAAGTTCTAAGCCAAGGCCCTCGCACTGACTCGCAGTGATTAATGCGTATTTAATGGCATATTGTTTGCGATCCATCGCCATTATTTCATTAATGTGCCGAGATAGGAAAGTATTTATGTTCGGAACACTTCGGTTATTGGTTCACGACGATGACTATGAGTTTTAATGATTTAAGCGTAGCTGATAAGACTCGAAATGGGTCGATAAGTGTGATTAAGTTGAGGTACGTGCGGTCAACCCTAATATGGTATACATATATTATCTGTTTCCATAGTTATATTAACGATCTAACAGCTAAGAAAAGAGATCAAAGATGCTTAAAAAAAATAAGGCAGGTCAAACGTTCGCTGTTATTTATTAGACCTCGAGTGACATGCGACCTGACGGAGCTGTGCATTCGATCTGTTAGGTACACAGCCATTGGCTAGTTAATTATTCAGAATAGAGTCATATAGTTAGGTAGAGAGAGATCGTCTCTGCTACGTCATTTATACAATAATCACTGAGGCTTCATAAAAGGCATAACTTTTAAATATTGACGGCTGCCAAGTCTCACAATCGTCGATCATCTCCGCCTCTGACATAATTTTGCGCAAACAATTATTCTATATTCCTAGCATAGCACATTTTTGTTCTGCACACGCGAGCCGGAATAAGGCGGAATTATTTCATTATATTCATGAATCCGGGCTCTCACGTGACGGGGCTCGCGAAACGTGAAATATATAACGCTTACTTGTGTGGCGTATTTTATTGTAATGCTATTTATTTTGTGGTACATGTGTGGGGAATTAAGGTATTTAAATTAAATGGATATTTATTAGTTAGTTCATAGGAGTATCTATACTTCTATACTAATATTATAAATGTGAAAGTTTGGATGGATGGATGTTTGTTACTCTTTCACGCCAGAACGGCTGAATGGATCTGGATGAAATTTGGCACAGAGATAGATTATAGTCTGGTATAGCACATAGGCTACTTTTTATCCCGGTAAAATGTATGGTTCCCGTGGGATAGATTCGTTTAAATTTTTCATAGAATACCAATAAATTCATTTTCTCATACATTTGATTCTGAGGCGGTACGAAGTTCGCCGGGACAGCTAGTATATTATAAATGTGAAAGTTTGGATGGATGGATGGATGTTTGTTACTCTTTCACGCCAGAACGGCTGAACGGATCTGGATGAAATTTGGCACAGAGATAGATTATAGTCGCTGGAATAGCACATAGGCTACTTTTTGTCCCGGTAAAATGTATGGTTCCCGTGGGATAGATTTTCGACATGATTTTTTGCGCGGGTAACACCGCTGGGCGCAGCTAGTATTAATATAAAAATATAGCAAAATCGTGAGGAAACCGTGCAAGTCTTTCGAAAGCTGTGTGAAGTTCGCCAACTGGGCTATGCCCCAAACCTTCTTTGGACTGAGGGGAAGTGTGCCCACTATAATAACAATAGGCTTGCCATTTATTAAATTGGGGCCTAATGGGGCCTGTGCCCTTTGAAGATTACAGGCGTGATATAGAAAATTATATACGCACATTGCTTAATCCAAGAGGAAATTGAATCTCAAATGTCTTTATGAACAACACTAAAGTATTTAAATGCGATATTATTGAATATTATAATCCAAAGTCAATTTTGGATCTATATTTTGGACCTGTTTGTTATCTCCCTCTAACCCTTAATGTGGAACCGTCAATAAAATCATAGTTTCTATGTGGACTTAATCTAGTAAACGCATTAGTTCCCCGCTACAATATGAATTCAAATGCAAATGATATAAGTCCCATCAAATCATCGTTACCGGCTATCACCCGCTATATTACTATTGCTTCTGCTTTCATCGTGCGAACTGCCAAGGAATGGAACACGCTACCGGCGTCTTTGTTCCCCGTTGACTTCAATCTGCGTGTTTTCAAGTCGAGAGTGAACAGGTTCCTTCTAGGCAAGTATGCTCCATCGTAGATCTCATCGGCACATACCATCAGGTGAGATCGAGATCAAATACTTGCCTATAATGTCATAATAAAAAACTTTTTAACAAAATAAAAACCGTCTTCAAAAAACTAAAAAGCAAAAAATAATCTAATCTTGAAATCTACCTTGTCTAACCACATCAAATATTTAACTAATCTGAAGTCGGTGCCAAACAAACAACTGAGTCGAGTATTGCCGGTCTGCGCCAAAGACTATACCTACAAATTGGTCCGCGCATCTCGTTACTGAGTATATTTTTGTTATTCTTCGTCGGTTGTTTATTTGGCACCGACTTCAGATTAGTTAAATATTTGATGTGGTTAGACAAGGTAGATTTCAAGATTAGATTATTTTTTGCTTTTTAGTTTTTTGAAGACGGTTTTTATTTTGTTAAAAAGTTTTTTATTTTAAACTTTTTAGTGGATATATTTACTATTCTTTGTCACTAAAAAGATTTGTATATCAATCTTTTTACTGGATAATAGGTATACCAATAATCGAGATTATCTTGGCGCAACCCGTGAAATACGTATCACTGACAAGTTCCGGTGGCCATTTGTGGCCTTCTTCATCACTTCCACTTCAGCAAATGATACTTTCTGAATGCAAATGCTTGACTTCTTGATGAAAATACCAAAATTGCTATCGGTATGCCTATAAAATTTGAGGAGTCCTCTCAATTCCTCATGGATCCCATGATCAGAACATTTTTTTGAAAAAAATGGGACCAATCTGTAAACATATCCTTTCATATAAAAAAATAATTTTCCAAATCGGTTCATAAATGACGGAGATATGAGGTAACAAACATAAAAAAAAAAAAAAAAAAAAAAAAACAACCGAATTGAGAACCTCCTCCTTTTTGAAGTCGGTTAAAAAAAATAACTAGACAATTATCAGTTAGAAGTAAGTGTCATAGGAATATATTCAATGGAAATTGGGTCATACACAGATTATTTCAAGTCACAAATTTGAAGACGTGAATTAATTGGCTTAGCGTAGATATTTGTGTATTACTGATAAAGCTGTCGTTACACTACATACCAAGCATATGGCGCGATATAACTATTAACATACCTACTAGGTATAACTATATTCTTTCTAATTTGTTTTGAGATGATACAAGGGGTATTATTATATCAGGTAATTTCATTGATGAAGTCATACCGTATTTCGTCGTGTATTTTTGTGTCGTAGTATTACTGAAGTCTACAGTAACAGAACACTTGCGATCCTATTCGAAATTAAGAAGTGTAAAACCTATTGTAAAATTAGGGTAGATAGTCAAGGAAAAAAAAACATAAATCTCAAAGTAAGCCGAATAAATACAATACTGCACTGTCATACGCTGTAGCCAAGATTTGAAAGCATGGAAATTCAACATTCGAAACGGAATTCCAAATTTAAAACTTAGCAACATATCCAGCAAGATAGATGTAGCTTAATGATCGCTTCACCTAAGCTCGCTCGTGAGCAACAAGCTTTACTCAAATCCCAGCGGCGCCTCGTGCAGTTATAACGGATTACGGTAAGACATTCAAGTTGCTCTAATATATTAATGTTAGCGTGGCATCGCATTAGCTTTTAGTTTGCTTGAAACTTAAGCTCTAGAGCTGTGGAAAGTTATTTGTGAATTGCTAGAGTATATATATTACATGTAGGTAAAGGTTTCTATTACCAGGTTTATTTATAAATAAATAAATATCGCCAGTCGAACACACCGACTATACGGTCCCACACTAAGCAACGCTTGTATTATGGGTACCGTACAATGGACGGGGGGCGAACCCAGTATATATTACTTATACAGATATTAAACATCCGTGACTTGGGTACAAGTATTCGTGCTCATCACAAAAAGTTTGTCCGTAATAAGATTCGAACCCGGGACCCTCGGCACAGAAAGCAGCGTCACTATCAACCGCGCTAATCAGGCCTTCAGATTTAAATAATGAGTTTAAAGAATTTTACACCTGAAACTATTGAACTACCGAACTACTAAAAAATCAACTAGTTATATAACAATCTTGCAACTGAAAAAGTAGTCATTAGTGTGAGTAGTTCTTATCATAGCTTAAGTTAATTTTGACAAAATATTGATTTTATTGGATGCGAATAAGTATGTAATGAAAAGTACCTACTTAACTGTAGATATATTTGAACAAAACAATGGTTTACATCCAATCAAATCCCAATAGTAAAGCCCTAGGCTTCATTATCATAATTTCACAAGGAAAAACGTTTACCTCCGCACAAACAAATCACACAAGTTCGCGAACAAAATGGAACAACAAAAATGGAACCGTAAATCAACGGCGGGACAATATGGAACAAATCCACAGACCGCAGAGTAACAGATGCGACAGCGTTAGCTGGTGGAACATTCAGACCTGAACTAGCGTAAATCATAGCGTCTTAATGTTACAGCGGGATGTGACGTCACGGCTGCTTATTACGTCATTGTTACTTAGTAAATGAGAATCGTATGAGTATTCATCAATGGTGTATATTGATTAACGTAGATCTATAGGGTTCTATAATTCTATAAGTCAATTTAAATTTAGTGGGAATATTAGATAACTTGATATTTTGAACTATATTTTTTTTAGTTATTTAGTCTTATTACTATGATCATTTGAAAATTGACTTCTCAACTGTAAATATGAGAGTACCCCAGTTCAAAATATGACACTAGGACGTCATCCACCTCAGTCCTCCCGTGACCATGGTTGCTGTAAAGCAGCCGAAACGTCGGAAACGTAAAAAACATAAATAAACGCGATTCAATATGTTAAATTAGTTTTATTTCAATGTGTAGTATTCGCGTAAATATATGAAATCAATATCCTCAACTCGCAATAATGAAAGAACTTAATCGTAAATCATTCATTACGCACATTATTTACATTCACAAAAGTATCAACCATTAGGATTTAAAAGGCACAAATCGGCGTCACTGTAACAGCCTTGGCCGCTATAAAAAGGCCCGCAAAGACGAACGATCGCGCCCACCTCGACTAATCTTGTCACATTAAAGCCAGTTAATGAATAGACGGCTTAGCTTCCTTTTTCCATTCTCGCAAATACCAACGACATTAACTTAATGTTTTCTACACAAAATGTCGGTAGCTTTTGTCTCCCCAACAATATGTCCTCGTCCTGTTAAAACATTTAGCGGTTTTAGTTAGAATTATTTATATCTTAGTGCAAAACCTAAAGATTGATTAATTGATCTGTTATATTTACGCGAATACTACATTGAAATAAAACGAATCTTACAGATTTTATCGCGTTTATTATACGTTTTTTACGTTCCCGACGTTTCGGCTGCTTTACAGCAACCATGGTCACGGGAGGACTGTAGTTTTATTTCAATAAGTATTGATGTAAAATTTTAACGATAAATAATCGTAGCTCATGAATGTTTATGACTGGTTAAACTTTATTTTTTTACCGTGTAAATAAAGTAGTAGTAAAATTAAGTATATATTTTATCGTTGTGACATTTTTGTAACAAAGTAGTATTTAAGTATTTTGCAAATACAATTTACAGTGCCGCCAGATCAGAATACGAGCGCTTTCAAGCTCCAGCCCGTACTAGCTATATCTATTATATACTAGGTACTGCCCGTAGCAGCGCCTGCAGTACCTCCTCTCAGTGACAGAATTTTAAGAATCGGATCAGTAGATTCGGAGATTATCCTCTACATCCCATCACACAAACATTATCTTTTTATAATATTAGTATGGTAATTATCAATGTAGTGACCCATTTATGTGGTTCATTAGTTACGTGGCGCAATTAGGAGAGATCTTTACATATTTTTTAAATTATTCTCAGTACCTAGTGTTGCTTGCTTTTGGGTACGACGCGGGATAGGACTGGATAACGGAATGAATGGAAGAGAAGTAGAGAGCGAGAGTTAGTAAATAGTGGATTTGTTATTGAATGCGTGAGTGTGCGAATGCATAATGCCAGTATAAATATATTATGTAATTTTATAAAAAACATGTTTTATATATTTCGGCGCAGCCAGTGGTAATGTAATAAAAGCGAACTTTCTAGAAAGTAACTACACCAATTCCTATAAGGAAATCAGAATTTCGTAAAACAATTCCGAAACTTTACCCAATCTAATATTTACATCCGAAGGCCATACGTTCACTTTCGGTCCATTTTGGGACATTTAACCCGTTCCCAACCGACATTGTCCCGTCGCTCCTTGAATAAATAACATAAAAGGCTCTACACCGCACATTTACATTGCCAAAACTTTTGTCTGAACACGTCCCGAGGAAGCCCGCGGTATAAAGATAAATAAGTAACAATACAATCAATATTTACAAGATTTAGTTGCGTGTTGGGAGGCTGTTGCTTGTCAGCCGATAGTAAACTCGATGTTGGCATTAGGGGATTGGCTGGTGTAGAGATTTGTCGATAGAAATTGTCGATAGAATTGTATTAATATCATAAGGTAAGCATAAACTCGCAATATCATTGAGAAAATATGCTGTCACTCTCATTATTATGTAAGACATCATCTGTGTGAGCGAGACCGAGAAGCGGTAACGCTTTGTATTAGATCATGTTTGAGCCACTGGTACAGCTTTATCACTGTAACAGTATACTTATATTTTTTCTGGCATCTTACATTAAAAAAAAACTGGCATACATATATTTGACATACTTGTTTTTTTTCTACGTACGATAGTACTGAAGTTAGTATATTTCACGAGCTGAAGTGATCTACATTTTTAAACCGACAAATTTTATTATGACATCTTTTTTTTCTGTTCATATTCAAAACCCCAATACGCTAGTCTAAATACATAATTTTGTGAACCGATCTGTAAATATATTTAAAGTATCGATAACAACAATCGCATCACTACACCAAAACTAATTTATCAGTTATCCTTTAGCCTGCGATGTATCGAGGATGTCGTAAAACGGGTTGAGAAGCTCCTGTTAAACAAACTGGCGGAATATGGTGTCGTAAATAAACAACCGCGCGACGACCCATTAGGTCTGTTAAAAACAACAAAAGAAATCCCTCCCTGCAATACTGGGGAATCGTATAAGATAAATAAAGATTATATACTTTCTACACGTTCAATCTTAGAGAAAATCTTGAGCATTGATTGTAATTTAATTTCGTATGATATAAAAGCAGTGATAGCCATGTTGGTTGAACGCTTGCCTCGGTAACGAGGATCGTAGGTTGAAACCCCGGCTCGCAACTCTGGAATTTTCTGAATTTCATGTGCGAATCTCATTTTCAACCATGATTATCACATGCTAAACGGTGAAGGAAAACATCGCGAGGAAACCTGCATGTCTGAGAGAACCCCTCGAAAGACGTGTGAAGTCCGCCAAGCCGCACTGGGCCCGCGTGGTGGACTATGGCCTCATTCGCCTCGCATTGAGGGGAGGCTCAAAGTCAAAGTCAAATCAGTGTGTGTAAAAAAGTGCCCAGAGTCCAGAAATCTATTAAGATCCGTTCATACCTTAAGTTTAAAACGTTAATTTTCTACGTAAACCTTTACTTGAAAGAAAGCTTCTCAAAACGAAACATTTTGTATCACTGTGTTTTTTTTTTCAATTTAAATCCACTTTACTCATCCAAAGTATCTATCTACAGTTACATTGCCGATGTAACAAATCAACATAGTTATCTTTGTATAAACTTGAACACAACAATAACGGGATACGGCATCTTTGCTTTAAAGGCCGCCGTCACGAACTCAGTGCGAACTAAAAGGAACTTGGCGGACGCACTTCTCCGCCGTGATACGGAGTAAGCTGAGGGAAAGTTTAGTTTGAAATGTTGTCGCTATGTTTCTAAGCGGTTGCAGATATAGTTTGAAGTTCTTTTTACTCACGGATGTGCGCTCGGCCAAGTTCCTACTGCCGTGAAAGACATAAGAAGTTATCTTAAGTGTTACGATTTATGATTTTACGGTTGTTACGAGGGCAACTTGCCTCGTCGGCGTTCCCAGTATTCAAAGCGGCCGACCGCGCATCGGACACCGCCTTGATGATGACATCAAGCGTTGCCGCTTCGGTAGTGTCGCCTTCCTATTCCTAACATCGGTGGGAACGGACACGTAGTTTATAATACCTAGCTTATTACTTTTTATTGTACCTTTTTATTATTTCATACTTGTAACTTGTGTATAATATCTGAATATACCCATTTTAATTAAGGACTATTTTATTGAAGCTTACTGACAGCCGCCCCGTACATATCTCGGTGAATAGTTTCGTCAATCTCTAAACATCTGGTTTTTTACTGATCAAGCAAATAATCGGAACAACATATATTGTAAGCTATATCGCTAAGAATATTATTTGTTTGAGACACATTTAAAGACAGTTGAACACAACTTTAAAAACTTGTAGCAATTATAAGTACTACGAAATTTTGTAGCACAATTGCTGCGCTGTTCGTAGCAAACTTATGTTAAAATTTTCGTAGTAGACTACGGTGGTTATTTTTGCAAACAAAAGTTTCTTTGAAAAGTTGACTGTACTTATGCCAAGTTAATCTAAATATCTCTCCAAACACATCAACTTACCTTAATGTATATACATTTCAATTGCCGATAATAAACCAGTGGTAGTGTAATACAATTTATAAATGCTTTATTGGCCTACATTAATCACAAATAAACAAGTTCGAGTACTCAACGTACGTAATTTCATCGATCATTTCAACAACACCTCAACACCTTATGAAAAGTTTTCAAAACCGGTCTTGTCAGGGGCCGGTATAGACTCCATCACGAGTGAAGCACGCCATTGACTGCCACTTGATCACGCGCGATCAAAGACATCGCCGCGGGATTATCAGCATGGAAACTTAGCAGTTTTAGGGTTAAAAACTAGCAGTTTATGGTTGAAGGAATTGGAGTGGAGTGGAGTGGACTCATGCGGAGTTTGGTTTCTTTTTAAAACTAGAGAAAGAAATGATATGGTGTATAAAAAAGGATACACAAAATGATGTTTTTTTACGGGTTCGTTGTACCGTGGAAGTCACAGCCTACATACTACATAAATATAGTCAATGAACTTACTGTAACTACTAGTGTAATAAGGACTCAGTCATTTACTCTATTTCCCGAAATTTAGAGCAGTTTTCTGGCTGAGAGTGCATTGCCATGCCATTTTTATGTTGCTCAAACTTTATATAAATTTGGGAGTTTACATCTCATTCTTTCAGTCTTTATATGTGTCTGTATGTCTATCAAAACGAATGTGCTAATCTGTACCAATGTAGAATGTATAACCAATAAATCCATTTGTATGCGGTCTGTTCTCTGTTCCGACCTTTATTTCTTTTGAAAGGTTTACTTGTGTTAAAAATAAACATTGAAATCGTGGACATAGCTAGTTTGGTATTACAATTAATGACGTCAGTTTCATTCCTCTCGCACCTGGGCATCTGGATTCCCAGGTCGAGTCTGGAAGTGTGCCCAGCTGGCCATTAAAATATACTTAAACATGCTAAATACAATAGTATGACCAATCTGAAAAACATTACACAGGGCGTCTAATTAGAAATACTTTTACTAAACGAAAAATTATTTCATCGTTAGCTTAATTAACGAGTTTAGTGCGCGAGAGTAAAACTAAGATCATTTCTCAAGAGTGAATGGCTTTTTGAGGGGAGCTATAATATACTGACTTACGAGTAATTATTGTTTTTATTACATTCGACCTCTAGTCTAGTGATTTCAGCCTAGGCCGCTTGACTAACTACACCGAGTAGTTGCAGGTTCGACTCTTGTTCGGGCAAATTGCAGTAAGTTGCCTTGGTCTGGGTATTACTGGGATCATCTTCGGTTAATTGTTGGCTCCCCATAATACAATGCAAGGGTTGCTTAGTTTGCCACTATACATTTGGTATGTTTGTCGATACTACATCGACAAGGGCGCTATGAAAAAAATAAAAATAAAAAAAAAACTATCGCATACTCCTTTACTTTGAAAGTCGAAACCTTGAACACTCCAGTATACGTACAACACCCTGCGCTGGATCCGCGGCGTCTTCCACAGGTAGCAAAGCCTTTTTTCATTGAGCACACCTGTTTGTGTAGGGGTCCGTAAATAAATAATGTAACGTTTTGTAGACGTCGTGTTCGCCCCCCCCCCCCCCCCAGGCGAAAGGAGCGAGGGGAGCGAGGGTCGCCGTTCGATGTAGATCGCTTTTTGTTTGGTTTGGATTATTCTTTTGGTTGAGGAACTATTTTTTTGAGCATAGCACATTGGAAAGCAGGCAATGTGCACACGATAATTTTCAGTAGCCTAATAGTGTAAAGGTGTTATCTCTCGACAATGCATCTCACCTAAGTATGTACGCTGTTGACTAAATTAGCCCACTCCTAGCACAAATATTTATCTTATCTGCAGTCTTTTTTTAAATAAAACTAATTTTACTGATTTTATCGCTTTTATTTTTTGGTTTTTTACGTAAAAATATTTTTATTTAAATGTGTAGTATTCGCGTTAATATAAGAAATCAATATGTTATCTGCAGTCCTCTATATTAATGGAGACGATCCCAAATATCTATTCGCACAACATAAATGTTATAGGTACAAAGATACTTAGCTCTTATAAGATTTATTAACCACAAATTATACACACAAAACGCAAGACAGTAGTAACAACACCGATTTTCTACCGAACACCTATTATTTTTCGTACCTAAATTCGCATGTCCAAATGCTAAATAGGGCACAAACCGCGAATTTCCAAATAACAGTGTTTAATACTGGCCCTATTATAATAACAAGCCCGTACCACGGTATGTTTGTTTGGTCGCGTTTTATAAAGCTGTGTTTGGATGGAAATACTTCTGGAATAAGTGCACGTAATAAGTGCCAAATGTTTGGTAGTTTAGCACCCTGTAAAGTTCTAGTCATTTTCCTATTCCTTTTTTGCATACCGGTTGACAACCAGTCTTTGATTACTGATATTTGCACGAAGCGATTGCTATCAGTGCACCGTGATACCACTAGTAGGGCTAGCGGTAACTGAGGACAGGCATCCCTCACTCGTCGATTTCTTATGTGTACGCGAATACTACACATTGAAATAAAATTATTTTTACGGATTTTATCACGTTTATTTTATGTGTTTTACGTTCAAGACGTTTCGGCTGCTTTACAGCAACTATGGTCGTGGGAGGACGAAACGTCGGGGACGTAAAAAACATAAAATAAACGCGATAAAATCCGTAAAAATACTTTTATTTTAAAAAAAATTATAGGTAAGAATATGCAACCCCTTTTTAGGAGCAAATATATGAATTTTGGTAGTGTTCTTTTATTTATTGTAGTTGCAAAAATACGTTAGCAATTTCACCTCTCCCAAAACCGAAATTACAGATTGTATGTTCCGTAACATACATAGATATTGAGTATCAGTCGGGTTAATTAGACCAATAGGGTCAGCAAGAACCTCTAATGCAATCGAGAAAACATGCTGTCACTTTCATACTTATTATGATATCAATGGTGTGATATGGATGAACGACATAATGTTACCGAAACGGTACGTAACAGGGATTGTGCCTGAGGTAAGTCTAGCGTGTCGTTACCTAAACGTGGCTGAACACGCCTTTATTGGCCTAACTCATTATTAATATACAGAAATTTGCATATAATAAGCGCGGCCGAAATATTCCTGCCGCGTGTTTCCACGTTTTACGACATCGCCTCCATGCCTCTGTTTCATTCTAATTGTGTTTCATTTCACGTTTCAGGCTGGCGAGCTTCAGTTTTCGGACCAATGGAAATTGTTGATTGAGATTATGTTTCAATGGAATTATTGCGCGTGAGTGCACGATCCGTTTGGATTTAGGTCTTCTAATGAAAACGACTAACCAATTTGTTACAATATTTTTTTTAACTTATCCTCTTTTATAGATATTATAGAGTGCTACACATTGACATAACACGTCCATGAGACTATATTTACAATTAGTATTCCAGACTTGGAGTCTATCCACAAACATATTAAGAAAAAGATTGGAAGACGTTAATGTAAGATATAACAAAAAATATTGACAAATATTGTAACCGATGAATCAGTTAGTTATATGGATCACGTTGGTGTATAAAATAAATGTGTAAATTAGGTTTATTTATTTCTTATATTAAAATATAAAAATAAAACTAATTTTAAGGACTTTATCGCGTTTATTTTCTGATTTTACGTTCCCTTTATATATATATATATATAAACAAGGCGAACCAGTAGCCTTTGGCCATGCGCTCAGAACATGGTGTCATATTAAATGTGTAATAATTTGATTTATTACTTTGAGGGTGCTATATTTATAAGCCACTGTTAGCCCTGTTAAAATATTTCACACAATTATTGTTACACCTTATATATAAATTGACTCCTTCCTCTAATTTGACTGTCTGTTGTCTGCGGCCAACAGATGATCATAATTTTCGGCTCATCCTTGAAATTATTATCTCAACAGCTATTAACAAAGTCATTCTTCGTCTGGTCGTAATATAATTTTAAATTGAAGTAACAAGCAAGCGAAGAAATTGACCGAACGTTAAACCTATTTCTTCAATACTTTTGGCGGAGTGGAAATTCGTGGAATTATATTTTATGGGAGACTTATGAGTTGATGTTTTTTATACAGCATGTTTCAGAAAGGGTATCCTACCATTTGAGGAAAAACAATTGTTCCCAACAAAATAAATAATGTGATCGCTTATTTTATAATTGACTTCATATTATTATTACAAATACGCTACAGAAGCGCAAGTTCAAATTTGTATTCCGTATCACGCTGTATAGTCAACATAAGATAGATAATCTATACTAATATTATAAATGTGAAAGTTTGGATGGATGGATGGATAGATGGATGGATGGATGGATGTTTGTTACTCTTTCACGCCCGAAAGGCTGAACGGATCTGGATGAAATTGGGCACAGAGATAGATTATAGTCTGGAATAGCACATAGGCTACTTTTTATCCCGGTAAAATGTATGGTTCCCGTGGGATAGATGTTTTAATTTTTCATACTTTTTATCGCGGGTAACACCGCCGGGCGCATCTAGTATTTAATACATTGTTGAATGAGGTCAATAAGTGTCAATCAGCGAGCGGAAATATATATTCGTAGGTTTCAATATGTCTTTAAGAGTTTCTTTTAAATATAGAATTTCATATTGTTAAGCAAAAGCAAAACCTGTTTTATTTAACTCTGTAAAACTATGTAAGAAAGAGACAAGCAACACTAATTGCGAAACACGTTGTTTATACGATAAAAATCAGCGATCAATCTTTATTCAGCTAAATACTACATTAATTATAATATTAAACAACTGGCCAAGTGTGAGCTAGCTCACCTAGGCTGAGTTCCGTACAACATTTTTGTTGTGACTTCCTTCAATGTTCTTTTTAGAAAGTCGTTACTGTTTTCCACAAAACTTGATTCTAATTACAATTAATTAACTGAAGACCATAATAAGCAACGATCGCCGATCCTGTTGTTAGCTGTCTCTATTTTTTTGTTTCAATCTAAGCCGATCTACATAATAAAAACTTTAACTACGGAACTAGTGTTGCCCAAAGTCCACCACGCCACAAAACCACGATCATAACGCAAGTCTTGCGGAGTTTTACATCAAAAACTGCGACACAACACGCGCCGAGATTACGTCCAGGTTTTAGTCTTACGAGAATGCGAGACCAAGACTTTGGACAACACCATACGGGACCCTAAAACATTAAAAAAAAAGTCCCAACGCTAAATGCTAAGATTTCACGTTTGTACAAGGCATTTAGCCAATTTTGTGGTCGCGTGCGCCGCGGCGATAAATATGATGTTAATGCTTTAAATCTAGAAATAATTCTTGTATTAATTAACTTACTTTTGAGCGGTTAATATATGCATGCCCATGCGATACAGGTATGCTAAGACGGGTGAAATATTATAATGTAAGCGGGGCTGTCCGGCTATATGAATGAATGCAGTATGTGTACATTACTAGACATGATCTATATTCATAAGCTTAAATTCACGAATGGGCCAGGAACTAAGATGCGTTTTATAATCGAGAGTGAAGTGAAGTTGAAGTGCCGCCATTTCTAACACGAGCATTATGAGCTTTTACCGGCTGTTTACGCCTCAACTCTAGAACTGTCAGTTTGACAGTTCCCTTTGTTTGACGTTTTTTTCTTTTTAATACGTTTTTTAAATATTTTTTGTCTATGCCCTCGTCCCTTATAAAATGTCTGTACTTTGAAGAAATTAAAATTATGAAGAGCAAGAATGCGTTTTTAAACCCATCAATACCCAAAGAAAATAGGACAACTTGGGCCTAATCAATCGGCCCAAACACCGGCTAATAACTTGCTAACAGGAATATTAGTAATGTTATAAGTTCACATAGCCTTCTAATTTTAAAATGTCGAACAACCTTTGATTCAACGTTATTTTTAATTAAGTTGGGTAAGCAGGAGCTTCGAGTGCAATCGTCACGTGAAAGCATGCTGTCACTGTCATTCTTGTTTATAAAAGCTGGAGTGTGAGTGAGTCGGATAACGCTATCGATACTATAGAACTACATAAAAAGATTATGTTTGAGCCGCAGGATCAAAGTCAAAGCACGTTAGGTTTTTAGAAAAAAAACTTTCTGGATCGAACGAAGTATAATAATGTCGACAACACTAAGCGCAAAAGAAACATGATTTGCAACTCAAGTGTCGCTGCAGGGTACACTTCGACACACGGTCTACAGACTGAGTGGCTACAGTCAAGTGTCGTGTTGAATATCTATGTACCTGTAAAAAATCAGGAGTCAAAGTCAAAGTCAAATCGTTTATTTCGTATAGGCCTACGGGGGCACTTACAAATTGTCATTAAAAAAAAAATCTTAACTCTACAACCGGATCGGAACGCGACCTCAACTGAGAAGATCCGGCAAGAAACTCAGCGGGCTTGTCTTTTTTTTTTAATCCATTATTTTTACAAAAAAAATAAGACAGTAAGCTCCAGTGTGTTGCCATGCGAGGCGCACACACGCTACACTTTAACATTATAAATTAGGAGTACACGAGTTATCCATTTGTAAAACGATGACGATAAACCCAAGCCCAAACCTCAATAATGTATCTCTAATCCCACGTTTCCAAATCAATTGCGGCTACCGCTGAAAAAACAATGCTAACGAATCCCAAACCAGCGATGCAAATAAAATTCAACCTAATGGGTATCCCATCCTCGGAACGCATCCGATATCGACGCGTGACCCCCGCGGTGGATAACGGGGCCCCGGGGGTCAGGGCCTCCGTGTTATTTATACGTGAACCGCGGAAGTGACGGTAGGAAACGGTTTTAATGGGCCCCGGGCTCCGGTGTTGATGTTTTTGGGATAACTTTACGCTTTGTAACGCCAATCAATATAATACATTTAAGATTAAATAAATCAGATGAGACACTTATGTAAACTTTGTTCGTTGTTTATAATACCTATCCTTGACAACACTTGCATTGATGCAATTTCAAGTGGCTTACGCTACCAATAAATAGATTTATGAATGTTGTACATGGCAATAGATAACAGTGATAGCCAAGTTGGTAGAAGGCTTGCCTCGGTAAAGAGAACCGCAGGTTCAAACCCCGGCTCGCACCACTGGCATTTCTGGATTTCATGTGCGAATCTCATTTTCAACCACGATTATCACTTGCTAAACGGTGAAGGAAAACATCGTGAGGAAACCTGCATGTCTGAGAGAACCCCTCGAAAGTCGTGTGAAGTCCGCCAACCCGCACTGGGCTAGCAATGTGGATTATAGCCTAATCCCCCTCGCATTGAGGAGAGGCCCGTGCCTAACAGTGGGACGTTAAAAGGGCTGGTATTATTATATTTTATTATTATACATTGGAAGTTCCTGCTTACCCTACAGCTCGGTCGTAGTCTCAGTTGATCTTAGTTGGTGTCCACTGTCAACCCTAATTAGTAACAAACAAAAGCACGTAGGTGTTATTAGGTAGCATTTCAAGCTTATTCGGTAGCGTTTGTTCGAGCTCGCTCAAGTTGAGTTTTTTTTTATTTATTATTCACATAGTAGTCCAGCATGTTAACACGGCGATTAAGATTGGCGTGCCACTTGTTGTGTATTTATGTCAAATTAGAAGGCATTGTTAAATATCGCGCTTGCTGATCGCGTGAGCGAACGAAAGACGATCGCGACCGATTGCTGGTTGTACGAGATAATTGCTTGAAAAGCGTTAATATTGTCACAAGATCACGATAAGGAAGTGAATACTGTTATTTGCATAGCGACAAGGTTTGTAGAGTTTGATCCCAATTCTGGGCCTTATTACCTACTGTAGTCAATTCATTATCAAAATACTAAAATATGTGCACAAATTCAACTCAATAATTAGCACTTTTGTGGTTTGTAATAAACAAAATAGAGCCTGTTCCTGAACTCTACCAGAAATCAGGATTTTTGTGTAAACGAATTGAAGTTTATTTATTTCAAGTAAAGAGTATTTCACTTTCGTTTGAAATATCGATCAGAGTTCAACAGTCGACCATAACACAGAGCCTGCAAACTACATGTTAATCAAAACTGCGTCTAATTCGTGAACTAAGACAGTACAAGTCACGCAATGACAGTTTTCGTTAACTATCGGTGGCACCATCTAAATTCGCGGTAAAACAATTTACCTGCCTTGGCGGAGGTGAGCGAAGCAACCCGAGCGAAGCGGACGGTATTAAGGCGAAACGTGTATTAGCATAGTGAACGCGTTTTTTTTGTCAAACGGTGTAGGGTATTTGTTTTTAAATAAAGCTTGGGACACACTGCGTCACGTTTCGTTTAAATAAATAAACTATTCGTATTTATTTTTTAACCAACTTCAAGAAGGAGGAGGACTCACCGACTTCAGATTAGTTAAATATTTGATTTAGTTAGACCAGGTAAATTTCAAGATTAGATATTTTTTTGCTTTCTAGTTTTTGAAGACGGTTTTTATTTTGTTAAAAAGTTTTTTATTTATTAAACTACCTATCATTTACGTCTGTTGAAATTCAATTTATCAATGAATTCAACTGTGTATGAGTCCATGTAGAATATATGGAAAATTTATTTTGATTTTTACTATGTCTTCTGTGAAAGAAAAGTTATAAAATTGGATAGATACCTTGTAGGTAGGAATGTCGTGACATGTTTACACCTACTACTAAAAGCCCAATCCATATTTACAACGGCTTAAAAGCAAAGGTATCACATAAAAAAGAAATACTCATAAAAGCATCAGTAGGCCCCACCATTAGCAAGGGGCTCGCCTGCTCCCAGGGCATTAGTACAACTCATACATCTAGCCAAAGCTCGCGCTAATCTGATGACCTACATACTAAGCCTGCTAATTGGGCGTTTCTGGGAGGGACTGATTATGTATCAAGTCTATGTTTCAATTGCTCAGTAAACGTGATGTTTGTTTGTAAAAAATATTTTTTTATATGTATGTTTAAATATGTTTTCAACCAAAAATATGTGAATGCACAGTCTAATGTATTGAAATAAAACATATTTTACAGATTTTATCGCGTTTATTTCATGTTTTTAAGTTCCCGACGATTCGTTCGTTCGTTTCGTTTCGTAAAAAATAAACGCTCTGTAAAATAAGTTTTATTTCAATGTGTAGTATTCGCGTAAATATAAGAAATCAATAACTCGAAAATATAAAATATAAGTCGTTTAAGAAAATATATGTTGAATATACTTATCAAATAAAAAAAATATAAATAAAGGCCAAAAAAGCTCAATAGTCACAATATCTACATAAGTATTATATACTGAGTTAGCCCTGAGTATTATAGGGTACTCATAATATAAGTGTTGCTTACTGTGCGACCATATGGTTGATGTGTTCATCTGGCGATATTAAATTCAAAAACAAAATATTAATTATAGCAATGTAGGTTTCTGTTATATGTATAACTAGATTACAGATTGACACCCAGATGGGGGCGATATTATCAGTCAGATTAAAAAAAAACTGCATAGCGGTGTTGCTTGTGTGTATACCATTATAATGTTAATTCATATTGCCATGACACGAAATGAGTCCCTATTATTATGTTAGTTTTGCTAAGTCCGGCGCGCACTCGCAACGCAAACTTTGCACCAGCCGCGATTTTCTTTTTACTTTATGCAGTTCCACCATTATTGCCTTTATCTTTTGTCTTATCTTTTTTAATGTGAAAACTTCCTATTAATATGGTTTCACTTATATTTTGCCTGCCTGTTCTAAAAACAACAACACTTGCAAAAAAACGAACTAACGAATATAACTTTATACTGTATTTCGTTTTGGATATGATATAACGATAGGTATCTACTAGACATGGATGTCTTAAAAATGCCGTGCAACATTTTTCTCGGAGCCTCCTGACCTGAAATCTTCAAGAGTACCTTCATAAAAAGGATTTTCAGAACGAGATTTCCTAACCATTTTATTAACATTTCCCTATTTTCAGTATTGTAGACTATATAACAAGGCCATGCCTTCTCCCGCCGCCTTCCCTATGTGAGGTATTCGGGTAGAGCCTATTTTTTTTAAAATGTGATACGAGAAACAAAACACTATTACACTTTACCAACGAAAATTCTCGCCCCAATTCGCAGGTTCGCGAAACTGATATGAACAAAAATCTGTTTTAGAAGCGAATTTTTAGAGTACAAATTTCTTTGTTCGGTGGTGTCCTTTGATAAAAAGATTCTGAAGCCATCGCGCCTAATGAGCCGTGTAGAAAAAAAAACAATAATGTATTTTCATTTCCCTTTTGGCCCTGAGGCTGTTTCTTTAAGAAATAAGGTTGATTATCAATATTACCTGAGTTGAGTAAGAAATTTATTGGCAAGAGGCGCTTTTTTGAATATTGCTAGATTCCGCTTCATCTTTAAGCTATCATTCTAACAATGTAAGACCTTGCGTATGCACTTCATAACAGGTACATATTCAACAGTTTTGAACACTTATCTAAGCCACATGGTACCCAGACGTGGTCACTTACTATGAGCCTCATAAGAAGGCTCAAGGTCGCTAAACGCGCAATGGAAAGAGCTATGCTCGGAGTTTCGCTACGCGATAGAATGAGAAATGAGGAGTTCCGTAGACGAACTAAAGTGAGCGACATAGCTCAAAGAATGTCAAAGTTGAAGTGGCAGTGGGCGGCACATAGCTCGCAGAACCGATGGCCGTTGGGGCAGAAAGGTTCTACGAGCTGGAAGACGTAGTGTAGGAAGGCCCTCCACAAGGTGGACCGATGATATCACACGCGTAGCAGGAAGCCGGTGGATGCGAGTGGCGGAGGACCGTGATGTGTGGACGTCTTTCGGCTGATAGATCTAAGTCATAGCCTACTAGTAATTCTAGACGAAACTTGGGAGCGGACAGCAGTCGTTTCGGGTAAACTGTGGTAATCACCCTAATAAGAGAAGACTGGAGGGCAAACCGAACTAATACTTGGGGGTAAGGGCTGGAAAAAACGCTATCAAAATAATCGTCCGGCCCCACAAAGGTTTCATAAAGTCCTAACTTGAACAAAATTTAGGACAATAGACCATTGATCTGCGATCAACGAACAATGCGAGCAAACGAAGCGGTGAGGTACATCCCTTTGGGAAACAGTGTCACAGTGTAATGTGTGCAGTGAACCAAGAACTCGGAAATAACTCGCGTGCACGAGCCGAGAGCATTTTCTATTGGAGTGAAAACATTGCAGAAATGTGGTGAAAAATAATATTTGTCACAATATACGTGATTGTATGATAGGTCAATTTGTGTCAAAAAAATGCGCTTTATGTTCGGTATTGTGACAACTACGAGTGATGTATTGTTGACCACAGATAATATTGTCTATTGGCCCTTAAGACACCCTCTTTGCGTTGCGGCGTAGGCTAAATACATATGTACATAATGACTACTCACGAATAAATTGGGATGGGTCTGCTAAGTATCAGCTGGAGGCTTTAGACTCCATAGACAGGCGGGCTAGAAGGCTCATTGGCAACGAGACCCTAGTGCAGGTCGAGCTACAGAGCCTGGAACACCGACGTAGGATTGCCAGCCTATCAGTCTTCTACAGAATACATTTCGGAGAGTGTGCGATGGAATTACACAAATTAATTCCCCCATCTCCGTATTCCATTTCCATTCTATCGTCGGTCGACAAGACGCACGGACAAGTGTCATCCGTACACTGTGGACATTCCTTCGGTACGTACTAAGCGTTTTGCTTCTTCTTTCATGGTGCGAACTGCCAAGGAATGGAACACGCTACCGGCGTCTTTGTTCCCCGGTGACTATAATCTGGGTGTTTTCAAGTCGAGAGTGAACAAGTACCTTCTAGGCAAGTATGCTCCATCGTAGATCTCATCGTCACTTACCATCAGGTGAGATCGAGATCAAATACTTGCCTATAATGTATAAAAAAAAAATACTCGTTACAAAGAACTTGCGGAGTTGGGATTATAGATGCCTTAAAATTGCTAGACTAAGTGGAACCCATACCCAAAATCCGGGTAAACTTGCACTACTCCATCTAACCCAACAACACGGATAACCAAACAATGACATCGCGCATCAATCCGGTTGAAACCGGCTCGCGTGACAGCGGCCATTAATATGGTGGCGGGATACAGGGGGCTGCCAAACATGGCGGATTTGTTTTGGCGCGAGCAGAAATACGATTAATTGATATGGAACACGCTATATGCGGTGTTATCTGGCTGCGGGGTGCGATCTCTTCAGGACTGTATACTCACATTCATAGATCACTATGTAGGAATTAAAATGCATATAACATAGTCATAATAATATCGCCAGACGAACACACCAACTGTACGGCCCACACTAAGCGACGTTTGTATTATAAGTACCGCGCAATGGACTGAGGAGAAAATTAAGATATAATATTGATTTTTATGGACTATGGCCTAATCCCCCTCGCATTGAGGGGAGGCCCGTGCCCAGCAGTGGGACATTAAAAAGGGCTGGAATTATTATTATTGATTTATATTTAAGCCAATATTATACATTGAAATGAAACAAATTTTAAGGTTTGTGTTTATTTTGTTTTTACTTTTTTTTCAGTATATAATGCTTATACATAGATATTAAACATCCATGACTCGCGTGCCAATCTCATTTCTCATCACACAAAGATTGTCCCCACGAGGATTCGAACCCGGGACCCTCGGCCCAGAAAGCAGGGTCAATAGTAACATTTTAAGAGAAGCAATATTATGTTATAGGAGAAAACTCTACCATCTAGACGACATAGAAAATCAGACTTCACTGACATATAATTATATATAAGTCCAACAATATATTATTGTAGGTACTATGTGGCAAGAATTCCAAACGTAAAGTAGTAGCATAATATTTTGTAGCTTTTGACGATTCATAAGTACTGTATTTAATGGTCTACGTGAATAAAAAATATTCTGATTCTGATTCTGAATAACACAGAGTTTTTAAAGTGAATAAAGACGATATTGGCGTGTTTCATTCGTAGGATGCGTGGTAGTAAATATAAGTTCCTTCAACATATCATATTCAAGGAAATACTTATTGCGCAATATCTTGTTACTCAGCTAATGTCAGTAAAAGAAGTAATCTAACAAAGTTATTTCGCAACTTTTTTATATAAATCGCGTGACTTTGTCAATTCCAATGACACCTATTACGAGAAGCAGTTAAGAGTTTAAATAAGGAAACATTAACTATTTTATGGGAGAACCTTCGAATGTCTTAAACGAAAGTTATTTTATAACGTTACTGATATAAAAAATACGTGATCTGGGTTCTCCATCGTTCTCCCCGGGGTCTACAATGTTATATTGCTTTCATGGGGGGAAACGTGTACTTAGACCATTGATTCATTATTTTACAATAAATCAATACTCTATAAAAAGAACAGATATAGGAGTCTAGATTTGTTTTTTTAAACTTATGTCCACATCATACGACATCGATTTCTGTTTGCTTGTTCGCTTATATTATACAGCTTGGTTCAGAAAGGGTACACTAATCTTTGAACCTGCGCTTCTTGAGAACATCTGTAATCTCTATGTCAAGTCAGAATTTTGATATGATAACTTAAACAATACTTGCTCACAAAAAAAAAAAATTAAATCTTCCTATTGGAATTCTGACTTCACATTACGATTACAAATATAACCTTTCTGAATCAGCTATTAAATAAACAGATTGATATATGATAATAGAGCACATGGCACAGATAGTAAGGTATAGTGTACAATACTATACAAATATTGAGAAGGCAGAGCCAAAGACAATATCTAGTTTCAAATAAAACTGAAGTCCGTAAAAAAATTTTCAGCTGTCAACTGATAACGACGAACATTCCAAAAGTGTCCTGATAACGGTCTGATAGTGAAAATAAAATGCTTAATGTCATTGAGAGCCAAAAACGACGTCAAAAAAAACTTTCGCAAGAAAAAAACACTCATTGGACGGACGTTATCACACTGATAGAGATAGATAGGTGGTAACTTTAAAAAAATCATGAAAAATTATATTCTTAAAGCAAAAAATATATCTAAGTGAGGCGAAAAACATTTGGAGGTTTTTGAAAATAAAATACAGAACTCTACTTTTCTATTTTTTGAATATTGTTTTAATGCTTTACCAATTAGTAAGAGCAAGACGCATGTTTTAAGAAATTAATGGATTCTTTTTTATAAAATTAGCTAAGAATTGGCTGTCAGGATCGGCAACGTAACTGCTTGCCTACCCTAAGGTCAGTTCTTCGGATACCTACCAATACTAAGCTTTAGCGCAACTGTTCACTACGGCTAGTGCAAACAAAAATTATCTTTAAGTGGGCGAGAAAGTAAGGTCTACAATCAGTTGGTATACTATAGAATATTGAGCTAAATTTGGCATGACAGCCGCCATCAGAAACAATACAGCCACGGTGAATAAGTGTCAGAATATATTACAGCAGTCGACGTTAGCCCTGAAACTATTCTATTTGCTAGTATTACATCGTCGTGCTAGACACGAATGAAAACTGGCTTCTATCGCCACAAGTAAACGCTTTTATTTCCAGTTTTGCGAATTTGTACTTTATTAGTTCACGATAAGGTAGAATTTAGACTTTTTTATAAAGAATATAAATTGATTGTGATTTTCCTGTTTCACTAAGAACCTTTTTCAGCGTTTCCCGCTAAGTATACATTCAACTAACATCTTGTATACATTTTATATTATACATGATGTCTTGTCTTTTATTTATAACGAATAATAAGAGGTACCTATTACACTAATGACTCGGTAAAAAATATGATAAGTCAAAACTTAAATAAATATAAGGTAGCCTAGTTCAAACTATGACACTATGACATCATCCACCTCAGTCCTCCCGTGACCATGTTGCTGTAAAGCAGCCAAAACGTCGGGAACATAAGGAACATAATATAAAGGCGATAAAATCCATAATATTAGTTTTATTTCAATGTGTAGTATTCGCGTGAATATAAGAAAACAATATAAATATAAGTTGGTACACAGTTACTTCATCAAAGCTATAAAATTTATGGAAAATCAAAGCTATAAAATGTATGGATTGTAATTTCAAAACTGCAGTATTGACAACGCTCCACTACCCTTCAAATATAGAATCTGTGATCAACAAAAGGAAAAAGTATACAAATATAATTAATTATGTACATTAATTATCCATTTATCCCTCATACACTAACTCAATTACTCTATCTAAAACACAATGGCTGACACTCCCAATTCTTAACATAAGTTATACCAAACAATCCCACATCTGAACACTCGCTATTTCACTTATGAACACGGCCAATAGGAAACGAGCAATACCGAATAAAGGAGAACGTATAATGGGAGTGATATTAGTGATAAAGGTAATCCTATATGGTAGAAGCTATGCAAAGATATTTATCGCAAAATAGTTCTGATAATTGGAATGAGAGTTTTTAATATTCTCTCGCGAAAGTATGCAATGTGCAACAATACTTATTTAAATTGGCGATATATTTTTTGAATGAAATTTATTCACGTGCTATATATGTGTGTCATCGCTTTCAGTGTCGAACAAGCCTCACCATCCCAACCGTAGGAAACATTTAATTATTTCTTCGAAAAATAATATCACTAGCTACAACCTCGTTGTGAGCCCGACAAAAACGTGTTCCCTATATTAGGGTATAACAGGAAATAATATACAAATCTGTGTTCGTTATGGTTCATTAGCCAGAAATTATTAAAGGATGTTTGGGAGATATTGTGGCTGTTATCATAGAGATACACAGGCACACATTATATTGAGATAAAATAAGTTTAAGATACAGTGTGTAACAAAAAATGTGTTAAAACATTTCGATAGGTGAAATCGTGCATAAACTTAAAAGCTCATCGTCATATTGACATCAATCTAAAAATTTAAATGTTTTCGTTTTCAAAAAAAATATAACCCACAGACAAATTAGCCTGGACTTGGGTTCCAAAGAGTTAATTGTTATCTAACAATTAGGAACCCAAGTATGCGAGTATTTATTCAAATTAATTGATTTGATTGTTCTCAGAATATTTTAATATTACACTATTTTAGTAGATTTTAATCGTTCGTTCTCCCATAAGACAAACTATGTTTATTATGTCGGAACAAATATATATTCTTCTCCAAGAATTTTTATTGCTATTAACCTCGCAATACTCTCGACTGCCGCAATAAAAAACAGAAAGAAGTCGATCACAACATCGCGTGTCCGTTCGTGCGTACATAAATTGTTCTGAAGTCTATACTTAAGCCCTGTTTTTCTGTCGAGACCTTTGATGCGATTGAATCGCTTCTAATAGTATGTTTTTCAACATTTCAAGTGATTTTCTTTTTATAGGTTTATCAGAGTAAATAAAAACATTTGATGACAAGTGGCTTAATGAGCTCTACGTTTTCTAAAATGTACTTGAAGTATTTTAGCCAGATGTGAAGACGATGCCATGTAGCCAATTAAGTCGAACTCTTGCCCTCGGCGCGATTGCCATTGATTAAAACCACACCTTGTACCCCTGGGTTTTTGAATTTTATGTGCGAATCTCATTTTCAACATATCTTAAAAAAATAAAATTGCAATATGTAGAGTTTCTAACTACATAGTACCTAGTATTAATATAGTACACACATCATTTAAAATGTATGTATGTAGTGTGTGGGTTCGTGCAAAGTAAACAATTTGCGTAATTTTCAGCGCGTTTTTATTTTATTTATTACAATACTTAATTTTTATGTATAATATATATTTTTATGTAATAATATGAATACGTAAAAGATTAATGATTTTTGTACTATTATAATACTAGATACTATGTAGTTAGAAACTCTACATTTTACAATCTCCAGTTCATCGCAATTTACAAAACTACATATCTTTAGTTATGTATTTTTTTTTCTTATAGCGACTATGAACATGCAATTTTAATAGAGCGGGGTTTTAAATAGGATATGCGAGCGATACATCTACGAATGCAATCACCGGCGGAGCGTCGAGATGAGGAAATTAAAATATTTTCCGGCCCCGCGGGACTAAATGGGAATGTGCTGGAAATCGATTTAGTAATAAGCTTAGCGGACTAAGATATATGTAGAATATATGCATATATATAAAACAAAGTCGTGTTAGTTACATAATTTATAACTCAAGAACGGGTGGGCCGATTTTCGTGATCTTTGATTTTGTCTCCGCTCCGAATAGCAGAATAACTATTGAAACATGGGAAAAATCACAAAAAAAATATATAAAGAATTGATTTTGTCATACGTTTGATGCTGAGCCGGTACGAAGTTCACCGGGTCAGCGGGTTGTTAATAAAAGCAGTGATTGCTAAGTTGGTAGAGCACTCGACTTGGTAACGAGTGTCCCGTAGATTCTAACCACGTACATAATATCACCATGATTAACCCATGAAGCCATCATCGAGAGGAAACCTGCATGTCTGAGAGAGCACCTCGAACGCGAGTCGAGTCTGCCAACTCGGACTGTGCCAGCGCGGTGGACTATAGCCTTATCCTCCTAGCGTGCAGGAGAGGCCCGTGCCGAACACTGGGACATTAAAAGGGCATTTTTTTTATTAATATAAAACTTTAATATTTTTAAAGTTTAATTAAATATTGAACTGTTTTAATATTTCGGTTGAAGGCGTAATAGCGTTAGGTACTTCGTTTTGGACTGATTTTTTGGTCTAGGGATATGTATTGGCTGGCGGTATACCTTAAGTAGGTCGTTATAAACGAAACAGGCGCCAACACTTACAAGACATACGGAACACGGTACTCATTAAGGAGGACCCTTAATTTAATAGCACACTCATTAGCATAATGGGCCAAATTCACTTCGCCGTCACTTAGACGGCTTACCCTTAAAAGTTTATCAGTTTGGGGAATGTTATAATGTTATTTAGTTAATGTACCTTTAAATACAAATTATTATTATTTGTATTTTAGAAATTTAAAAAAAAACGATTTATATAGCTCACACTTTCTAGTCGATCACTTTATTTATATTTTTATGTATAATTCTGTGCGCTGTTGTTTGGTGTGTCTTTAACAAATAAATACATAAGAAAACTACGGTTTTAGTGCCAAGAATTTTGCCGTTAAAAGACCACATACCATTTAATTACCAAATAATATAAGGTTTATAAGTAACAAGAGCGTAACATACATAACGTACTAAGTGCAAGGGCTAAAAAAACTGATATCTGACTCCAATTTGAATCCTCAGGATAATATAGCAGTGACAAAAATAGTCACACACCTAGATCCAAGTAGGCTTAACATTAAACATGGAGATATGAGAGGCTCGTCTTTGCATAATACATGAATGTAAGCGATTTACAGGCGCGATACAACGCCGCCGTGACGTCACCAGTAATTAATGTTAAAACTTATGTTTATTAATGGCACGAGAAGGAATTGTCGACTGTAAAATTAATGCTTCGTGTAGGATACAATATTTTTACAGAAATTAGGCAATGAGATAGTTTCACTATTTCTAGGATTTGATCTTGTTGTAAGATTATCACATAGAAATAAATACATGTAAATTAGAAGACTTTACCGGGATAACTAAAAAAACTATATTCATGTTACTAGTGAACGCACCCTAATCTGTGCGGTTTTTCAATGGAATAAGTAATTACCTATAATGTTTATTGATTACATTATATTCAAATTTAAATATTTACAATTAATGTTAAAGTAAATAGGGAAACTAAAAAATATGCTGGCTGCATTTCTTCGCTGTATACTCAAGCAATTTTTTTTTACGAGGAAAGAGGCAGCCCTCCGTGTGGAGGCAATCAACCCGAATGATAATCTGTGAATGATGATTTTACTTATCTGTAGACTAGGAAAGAACAGTACCCACCAATCTAAAATCTTCATAAATAAAAATCAAGTCGAGAGTGAACAGGTACCTTCTAGGCAAGTATGCTACATCGTAGATCTCATCGTCACTTACCATCAGGTGAGATCGAGATCAAATACTTGCCTATATTGCAATAAAAAAAAATGAAATAGCACAATGACGCCGCGACTTTGGCCGGACATTATTGATGCCCTTAAACACATAGGTGTGTTTAAAAAATACATAATTTAAGACTGATAAAATACTGCAAGACGTCAGTGATAAGATAAACAGCTTATTTCGTCGCAAGGTCGACTTTCTCGTCGGACACGTATTGAACTCATTGTCATCAGGATTTTCACTTAAATGTTGCCCCAGTAATATATTATATCGTTCGAATAAAAGTGTGTTTACAGCATAATAGTAGCTCCTCCTGCGAGAAACGACAGAGACAACACTACATACACATTCACTCATAGAATGCCATTGACTGACCTCATTGGTGTTCCACCGGTGCCTTTGCGCAGCGAAGTGTTCAGCTCTGGGCAGGCTCTCCAAGTTCTCCGGCAACTTAATTGGCTCGCCATCTGAAAAAAAACTGGATGTTAATCTATGTCTATTATATACATAATTATTTTTTTCGATTTTCTGTTCGCGTATCATGAGAAAACTGCACGTCAGATTTGGATGAAATCTTATAACTGCCGACGAATTGATACTCTTTATCCTTGGAAAGCATAAGTATAGGGGTATTTGGTATTTGCAAAAACGATCACACACATTATTTTTTTATTGCTGCTGCCAGCGGCTTCGGTCGCGTGGGTTTCGGTTTTCGGGATTTCCCAGAATTTAACTAAAGAGTCAGCCAAGTAAGCTTACAACAATACATTAGTGAAAACCGCAGCCAAAGCGGTTAAGCCGTTTCAGAGATCAGCCCTTTTTTATGTCCCACTGCTGGGCACGGGCCTCCCCTCAATGCGAGGGGGGATTAGGCCATAGTCCACCACGCTGGCCCAGTGCGGGTTGGCAGACTTCACACATCTTTCGAGGGGTTCTCTCAGACATGCAGGTTTCCTCACGATGTTTTCCTTCACCGTTTAAAGCAAGTGATAATCTTGGTTGAAAATGAGATTCGCACGTGAAAAATCCCAGAGGTGCGAGCCGGGGTTTGAACCTGCAATCCTCGTTATCGAGGCAAGCGTTCTACCAACTTGGCTATCACTGCTTCACCAACTTGGCTATCACTGCTTGCAACGTACATACAAACAGACAAAAATTCGAACAATCATTGCTTTGGGTTCTAGTGCCTTGATAAAGCTCACAATGATAGGTTTTACATATATCCTCCATGTTCAAACAGCGATCAGTTATTTTTTATTATATATATAGATTTCTTTATAAGATTCTTTATAAGCCTAAAACCTCAATGTTTCTCTTTCTTTCTTTATTCTTAACTACTCACATAGGTACCTTCCTAAACGTATAAAAAATCGCAAATAGTAATCCACCGCAGAAACAATTTACATTGCCGCCACAGTTGCTAACATTGTCGGCATTCTTGTAAATGTAGGTGCGAAATTCTCAGTGGACGGCTATAAATCGGCCCGTGGCTGGGTGGCCGAATTTATTGATGTTTAAATCTTGTTGTGGGGACAATCAGGCTGGGTGATATACTCCCACATTTGGTCCCGGACAAACGGGCTATGTGATAATGGAATAACAGTGGAATATAATGAAATCAGCGCTTCCATTGACTGTGTAGTCTATGATTGACTGACTGACGCTGTAAGTACTACTTACAACTGTTTCCCGATTCTTTGAAACTATTAAATTTGGAAGATTTACAAAATATTTTTGCCAGTCTTTATTAAAATTGGTTGGATAGGTACTATTTCTATTTGAAGTGTTGAACAGAGAAAATATCAAAATCAAGAATGAGAGTAGTTTTTATTATCAGTAGGGTAAGCAGGAACTTCTAATGTAATCGTAACGTCATCGGGAAAACATGCTGTCACTGTCATACTTATTTTGGAAATCTGTGGTGTGAGAGGGATGGTAGACGTAACGTTACCGTGACGGTACGTAAAAAAGATTGTGCTTGAAGTACTGAAAGTATGTCAGATACTTTGTTCTGACTAAATTCCCAAAGGAAAAGCACTTTTGATTATCCATTATTCTCATTTTTTTTATTTCTAAGGTAAAATATTATAACAGCACCAACAGTAGGTTATAAAGATAACATTACCAAAAGAAATAGATCAAATTATTCCAAAACAAAATGGCATAACCAAACGCTACTACTTAGTTCGCCTAGTTTATAAAAAAAAACAAACATAATTTACACAATTATTGTATACATCAACGTGATCGATTTAATTTACCGATTCACCTGTAAAAATATTGAACACTATTTTTGCTAAACCTTTTATAGACAGTATATGATGGTTTATTGCACGATAACTCTAAGAAAACTATATCCCTGAAAAATTTAGCTGACAAGAGCGCAAATAAAACAATAAACAGCTGCTGGATGAGGTGGAAAATGTCCAGGTTTTGGCAGCATTCGTCAACAATGTCTGCGCTGCCAGTGGCCCGCTGCCTCCCAAACAACTACTTTGTAAACCCCGCCAGAGCACACCAAAATCTACCTTATGAACTTAAAAATAAAGACAAGATAAACAGCATCCATAATCCAGTTATTCCAAGCAATCGTCCGACTTGTTGAAATTCCGCCGCCGTCCGCTTTAGCGACTGCAAATTTAACTTTTATGTTCAGTAAATTTATTTTTGGATGTTGTGTCAAAGGAATAAGATTCATTTTTGTTTATTCTGCCATTTTTTTATGTTAACCGGGAGGAAATTCGCAAGCTAAGCTTTTGGTCTAGTGCTTGCTAATTCTGCACCCAACTTGGGGGACATTATTTGCTTTTATTTAGTTAAAAATCTTGATTCAAAGTACATACATAGACGTTTATGGTATTCTATGGTTTTTTCCAGAAACTCTTCTCATAATTTTCTAACCTATAATGTTCCTACTCATAATAGTATTAGAATACCATAAAACCAAAAAATACCATAACTCTTGTTCATGTAAGAATTCCATGGAATCCCCTACAAAACTGCTGTCGATGTGTGTAATAGAGACAGACGATACCATATACCTCTATTTGAATTTAGAATGAATTACTATTAAATATATTATTATAGGCAACAACAAACAATCGAAATGACGGCAAAGAAGTAGGTACAATCGCGGATTTTAATTTGTTACCCATTTAAGGTTGAATATCGTACAGCAAACGTATAACCATAAGAGGTACTATTTTCACTGACGTTACTAGGAGCAACTTCCTCAGATATGACGATACACAGATATAAGCCTTATTGCATTATAAGTGTCACCGAAAATGTTAAGGATATGGGTCCCATATTAATGTTCGCGACGGCACCTACAGAGCCCCAAGTCTGCTAACACAATCGATTCATAATCGAACAGCAACCGCATAGTAACTGTGACTTTTGACAGATATTGTATGGGATATCTGTCAAAAGTGACAGTTACTATGCGGTTGCTGTTCGATTATGAATCGATTGTGTTAGCAGACTTGGGGCCCTGCTGTGTAGAATAAAACTTAAGTATTGATAGGAATCCACCATTCCACACGTGATATGAATGAAGATACATAATCGTCAACGCCGACGAGCGCTGACCCTTAGAGGTCAGTAATACTTATGACAAAACGGTATATCAGTGTGATGTATTTTTTTTTCTTTTTGGCGTTTTTCTATTGAGACTAGGCCCAATACGATTCTGCCAATGTCAAGTGTAATGTATTACTAATGTGAACGCGACCGCAGATGTCAATTTGACAAGTGACATCTAGCTGTCTCTGATTTTAAGTGGATTGTTATTGCTTTTAATTGCTTGACATTGGCAAAATACCCGCTAAGTTATGGGTGAGGCCATATTCATATCCATTTTGTTTCATCGCATCTCATTTCGTAAAGAAACAAGAAGAAGTGGATTGGTACGTCAAGATCTATATAATAAGAAATGGCATTTTAAAAAGTTACTCAATAAACATCCACTTTTAAAACGCGTGTGATTATATTGGAAGGCCCAATACATATCAATCAGTCTGATTAAAATTCATACAAACATCAAGCAATACATATAAATATATATACGATGCACACGAAAGTATGTGTCACCAATGATTTACAATAGAAAAGGCACACGATCAAAGTGAAGTCGCAAAATCGTTGTACGTTTTTAAACATTACTACCGGACCTGGCTGTATAAATTGTTTCGCCCTTAGACATTATCTGTTGGCTAGTACCTAAGTATACGTACATTTAATAAACAATATTTATTTTCCTCATACAGTCCTTTACAACGTGAGGTACAAAATGAACGTCTCAAGCGCACTCGCTTTTGTTATTTCGGTACTTTTATTTATTGTATACTACATATCGAAATGGAAGTACAACTACTGGGAGAAGAAGAAAGTGCCCTACGCGAAACCGCAACCCTTCGTAGGGAACTATGGAGAGTACATTTTTATGAAAAAATATTCAGGCACCGTCATCCAGGAGTTATGCGAACAGTTTTCTAAAGAACCATACTTCGGCACTTTCTTCGGGACGGAACCAGCACTAGTAGTGAAAGATCCGGAGTTACTGAAACTCATTTTCACCAAAGATTTCTACTACTTCAGTGGCAGAGAAGTGTCTAAGTATACCCATAAAGAAGTTGTCACTCAAAATCTCTTTTTCTCATACGGAGACAGGTGGAAGGTAATGCGACAGAACCTCACTCCTTTGTTCTCTTCTGCCAAGATGAAGAACATGTTCTACCTGATCGGGAACTGCACTCAAGCTTTAGAAGACATGATTGACTATGAGAGAAGTCTCTCTGAAGCAGTGGAGATGAAATCTTTAATGTCAAGGTACACTATGGACTGTATTACATCTTGTGCTTTCGGAGTTGAGTCTAATACGATGGACCAGGATCAGGACAACAACCCTTTCAAACGAATGAGTGTAGAAATATTTAATCCATCAACTATCAGTGGCATCAAGACCGTCGTGAGGTTAATGTGGCCGGCAATATTTTATGCTCTTAAATTGCAATGGTTCCCCACAATAATTACCGACTTTTTCATGCGCGTAATGAAAGACGTTTTCAAGAAGCGCGACTACAAACCTTCCGAGCGAAATGATTTCGTTGATTCGGTGCTAAGTTTCAAGAAAGACAGTTACATTGAAGGGGACAGATTGAGTAAAGACGGGATTGGTGGTAGCGAGAAGTTGCAATTGAGGGTGGTTGACGACCTGCTCGTGTCACTGTGTGTGCAGGTCTTCGGTGCTGGCTTTGACACTACCTCTACGGCTATGACGTTCACATTATACGAACTATCAAAGAACCAAGATGTTCAAGAACGCGCAAAGGTAGAAGTGGAAGAGTATTTGCGTAAACACGATGGGAAGATTGACTACAGCTGTGTCTCAGAGCTTCCCTACGTAGATGCTTGTCTTCAGGAGACAACCCGCCTGTACCCGATACTTGGGATCCTCGCTCGCGAAGTGATGGATGACTACACGTTCCCTACAGGGCTGCGAGTTGAAAAGGGCATGCGTATCCATGTACCGGTCAATTATATTCACAGAAACCCTGATTACTTCCCCAACCCGTTGAAGTACAAGCCTGAGCGGTTTCTACATGGTGCTGAAGATATAATCAAGCCGTACACGTTCTTGTCGTTTGGAGAGGGTCCCAGGACTTGTATAGGTAAATATTATATCAATTCGATCTTTAATAGGAACGTGCTACAGAATAGTCAGGAGTAGCACGGGCGGGACCAGAATGAGACAAAATGTATACACCTTAAATTAAACCTTGACACACTCAGGGAGGGTCCACAGAAGAAACATAGTGCTTTCGTGCGAAACGTGTTCGCTCTTAACCGTCCATAATATTTCGTACTTTATCCTAGTCGGAATGTTGCTTAGATCTCCCATACTCGGATCACCCATCATACAAGCATTACTAAGCTTGGAACCATAGAGTTGGTTATCTGAAGACATCTATTTCCTTTTCTATTCCAGGTCTACGTTTCGCCAAAATGCAAGGCATTGCTGGACTCGCGGCCATGGTGGGGAAGTATCGCTTCGAGTTAGCTGACGGAATGCCACAAACAATTGAATTCAACGCCAGAGTCTATAACGCACAGTCTATCTCCGACATCAGATTGAAGATTATTAAACGAGAATAAACTGTAAAAAAGGTTCTTTTGAGTCTATTTTTTTCAAGTTCAACCACATTCCGAGTGAGTGTGGAAAGATGCTCTACATAATGGTAATTTGTCTGAATGGGGCAAAATTTATGGAGATGTTTTTGTTGCCTATAACGGAATACAGGTTGAAAAAAAAAGTTAATATCATTTGCTTTGGGCTGCTTTCTCTGCAGAATGCCTCAAATGCAGCAAATATGGTACCCTCTGTGCAGGGTACATATTTGAGGCGTTCAGGGTAGAGACATTGGGTCCGTGGGGACCGGGTGCCCATCGGAATTACAGGGAGCTCTCAAAACGTCTGGTGGAGACATCTGGTGACCCGAACGCTGGCACTTATTTTGGCCAACACATCAGCATTGCCATTCAACGTGGCAATGCTGCCAGCGTTCTGGGCTCCCTGCCGGCCGATGGTGGTGGGGATTTGCTGAGTGCATTTTGATACCTGCTTAATTTAAATTTTAATCTTAATTTATTTTTAATTTACGATATCCTAATTAAACATTTTTTTATATAATTTGCTATTTATGAAAGTAAACTTTATGTCGGTTATGTCTCATTCGTAAACAGGAAGCTCTCATTCTGCAAGTGATTATCACTCACGTCAGATATATAATGGCTGTTAAAACAGTATTATCACTCAGATTGAAATTCATATATGCATTTGGTTATCTCGGCACACAAACCCATACAAATTGGATATGCACGAAAAGTGTGCAAAACATTGTATATTTATCATAATAATAACAATAATATCGTCAGACAAACACACCAACTATACGGTTCCACACTGAGCGACGCTTGTATTATGGGTCCCGTACAATGGACTGGAGGCGAACACAGTATAATATAATACTTATATAGATATTAAACATCCATGACTCGGGTACAAACATCCGTGCTCATGACACAAAGATTGTACCTACAAGAAACAAAATTCATAAATCTATTTATTGGTAGTGTTAGCCACTCCAAATTGCAACATTGCAAAGGCGGCTTTATGAAAAGTATTAAATACCGGTAACAAGATAGAATTTAAATTTTAAATACTTTAATATTTGGGAGTAGGTGCAGGTGTACATATTGTTCAATCAAGGCCATCCAGTTTCGGAGACCAAGCTATGAAGTGTTGTAGAAAATTCTATATTTTCCATGGTTATATTTATTGCCGAACCCTAACTGTAGATATAGATATTATGCACTTATACTGCATTATCTCTTGGCTGGTACCTCCGTAATCGAATATTCAATAAATAATGCATATACCTATAATTTTTTGATGCAGTCTTATTCCATAAGGAGTATAAGATGAGCGTCTTACACACACTCGCATTAATTATTTCGGCACTTTTATTTATTGTATACTACATATCGAAATGGAAGTACAACTACTGGGAGAAGAAGAAAGTGCCCTACGTGAAACCGCAACCCCTCGTAGGGAACTATGGCGAGTATCTTTTCATGAAGAAATGTTCAGGCACAGTCGTCCAGGAATTATGCGAACAGTTCCCTGACGAACCATACTTCGGCACTTTCTTCGGGACGGAGCCAGCACTCGTAGTAAAAGATCCAGAACTACTGAAGCTCATTTTCACCAAAGATTACTACTACTTCAGCGGCAGAGAACTGTCCAAGTATACCCATAAAGAAGTGGTCACTCAAAATCTCTTTTTCTCATACGGAGACAAGTGGAAGGTAATGCGACAGAACCTCACTCCTTTGTTCTCTTCTGCGAAGATGAAGAACATGTTCTACCTGATCGGGAACTGCACTCAAGCTTTAGAAGACATGATTGACTATGAGATAAGTCTCTCTGAAGTGGTGGAGACGAAATCTTTAATGTCAAGGTACACTATGGACTGTATTACATCTTGCGCTTTCGGAGTTGAGTCTAACACGATGGACCAAGATCAGGACAACAGTCCTTTTAAACAAATGAGCAAAGAAATATTTAATCCTTCAACTATTAGCGGTGTCAAAATCGCCGTGAGGTTGATGTGGCCGGCAATATTTTACGCTCTTAAATTACAATGGTTCCCCACAATTATTACCGATTTTTTCATGCACGTAATGAAAGACGTTTTCCAGAAGCGCGACTACAAACCTTCCGAGCGAAACGATTTTGTGGATTCGGTGCTGAGTTTCAAGAAAAACAGTTACATAGAAGGGAGCAGTTTGAGCAATGAGAAGACTGGCGGCACTAAGAAAGTGCAACTGAAGGTAGATAACGACTTGCTCGTGTCACAATGTGTTCTGTTCTTCGCTGCTGGCTTCGAGACTTCCTCTACAGCTTTGACCTTCACATTATATGAACTAGCAAAGAACCAAGAACTCCAAGCACGAGCTAGAGAAGAAGTGGACGAGTATTTGCGTAAACACGATGGGAAAATCGACTACAGCTGCGTCACAGAACTCCTATATTTAGATGCTTGCCTGCAAGAGACAACCCGCCTGTACCCAGTCTTTGGGATTCTCGCTCGCGAAGTGATGGATGACTACACGTTCCCTACAGGGCTGCGAGTTGAAAAGGGCATGCGTATCCATGTACCGGTCAATAATATTCACAGGAACCCTGATTACTTCCCCGATCCGTTGAAGTACAAGCCTGAGCGGTTTCTACCTGGTGCTAAGGACACAATCAAGCCGTATACTTTGCTGTCGTTTGGCGAGGGCCCCAGGACTTGTATAGGTAAATACTATCCTTGTTATTTTCAAATAAAAGCACCTGCTATTATGAAACTGTCTCAGAAGCGCACATGTGATTAGCAACTGCGTATGTCCATGCCATATGAGGTAAAAATAGGAATCGGTAACGAATGGCTATAGACCGAGCGCCTGATGTAATTAAATAGCAAAGATTGAAAAAATGCTATTTTAAAATTAGTCTCTAGTAATTAAGAAGACTGTCGAATACTATGTCCACACTCGAATCTAGGAATGCATGAATAATCTACTTACTATATATGAGTAAAAATAGTTACTTGCACAAAACCCCCAGGGAGCGGGTACTAGCATTTTTTCGTATTTTTTTTTATAATTGATAAGTTTTCATCATTAATAAAAGTAGATGAATAAGTATTTATCTAACCTACCTACCTAATTTTATAGCCGCGGCAGGTCCAAGGTACTTAGAATAAAAACAATCGAACCCCAAACTACCCGCGTGAATGCTCCTCGCCGCCACTCCGCCTATGGGCGCTGACTCTTTGTGTTTTCCTGATTCACAGATCAGGATCAGCAAGGTTATTTTAAATCATTCGGAATCGACATCGGAAACGGATTTGTAACTTTCCGATGTTGATGTCGCTCCCGACAAGCTTTCCGACGGAAACTTTTTGAAAAAATTATTTGGTATTGTCGTCAAGATACATCGAAGATAATCAAATTCTAAAATCTAATAGCGATTGTGGTAATCCAGCTCGGAAGTTTTCGATTCCGTTTCCGATATCGATTTCGAATGGTTTCAAATAACCCTGCAGCTGAGTATTGAGCTGTGTGAATCAATATCATACTAAAGTACCTACTATTTATCTTCGTTTTATTCTTTGTCTTTATTGTGTACGCGCAAAAGGCCTATTTCGGAAAATACCCTCTACGATCTGTCATTGACACTTATTTTATTTTTAAATTCCAGGTCTGCGTTTCTCCAAAATGCAAGGTATTGCTGGACTCGCCGCGATGCTGGCGAAGTATCGCTTCGAGCTGGCTGAAGGGATGCCCCAAACAGTCGAAATCGATCCCAGAATCTATCTCTCACAGCCTGTCTGCGATATCAGACTGAAGATGGTCAAACGAAAGTAAAAGTATGGTTAATTTGTATAAAACGAACATATTGAGTGTATACCGGGTGACTCAGAAACGGTATAGTAACATTTGAAGGTACGCATCGACGCATTATGAGAGGATGGAATATGAAAGTGTCGACTTTATAAAATAAATGTTGTTCCACATAAAACAACAATGGTGATTATTTTTTAGCATTTATTATTTAAATTGATATATAGAAATTCTTACTTCACATGATGATCATCTGCAAACGCTCTAAAAATTTGATTTGAAAAAATCAAACACCATTTACACTTTAATTTAATTATACACACATAAGAGCGGTGGCTAGTCTCGTTAACTTCTTCACACACACTTCACAACAATATTTTTGTCACTAGTCATCAAGGTCAGTATATTCGCATGTTATGGATAATTAAGTACATTTTTAATGTATATATGCGGACAATCAATTGAAAAGCTTATTGAAAGGGCAATAAAGGTAAATATCGTTTAAAGGGCAGGCTCCACATGAATTATTCATATAAAATATGATATCTTATCTTGTTAAGAATTCCTTTTCCTGCACGTGATTATTTAGAGATCAATTTTAACATTTGTAAAACGGCATTAGCCCAACTCAAAATGCAGAAATGCGTTCGTTATCTATTCAAACATTTATAAAACACGATTAGATGTGGGAACAGATAAGCCCGAAATAATTCGCTGAGTCTTGAAAGTGCCAGGATGGACCAGGTCTATTCTTCTCCCGTACAATTCCTATACTTAAAATATCTCGATGAGCATGACGTTGCAACACGTGACTTGATTTCACACGTGGTGAACTAACGATGTCTATGTAGATGGAAAAAACCTTATCCAATATTAGAGATATGGATTTTCTTATGCAACGGTTTTATAAGACACATCATAATTGCAGCGAACATAATATGCATTCACCAAAAACTCCGTGTGATTTTGAAAGCCGGATCGGCCAACACCGTAGTTAAACATACAAATTCTATAAATGTATATTAGTTCATCCGGATCTATACGTTTGATACGCAGAAAAAATTACGCTAGTCTACAGAACCCCGTAACCTCTGAATATGAATTGATTCGCACTCAAACAACATTATCCATTTTTTGTTAACACTTACGTAATCGTACAGACTATCAACAATATTTATTTCCTTCAAACAGTCTTCTATATCGTGAGGTATAAAATGAGCGTCTTACAAACACTCGCTTTAACTATTTCGGCAATATTCCTAATTTTATACTACATATCGAAATGGAAGTACAAGTACTGGGAGAAGAAGAAAGTGCCCTACGCGAAACCGCAACCTTTCGTGGGGAACTATGGCGAGTATCTTTTCATGAAGAAATGTTCGGGCACAGTCGTCCAGGAGTTATGTGAACAGTTCCCTGACGAACCATACTTCGGCACTTTCTTCGGGACGGAGCCAGCGCTCGTAGTAAAAGATCCAGAACTACTGAAGCTCATTTTCACCAAAGATTTCTACTACTTCAGCGGCAGAGAACTGTCCAAGTATACCCATAAAGAAGTGGTCACTCAAAATCTCTTTTTCTCATACGGAGACAAGTGGAAGGTAATGCGACAGAACCTCACTCCTTTGTTCTCATCTGCTAAGATTAAGAACATGTTTTACATGGTTGGGAACTGTACTCAAGCTTTAGAAGACATGATTGACTACGAGACAAGTCTCTCTGAAGTCGTCGAAGCGAAATCTCTGATGTCAAGGTACACTATGGACTGTATTACATCTTGCGCTTTCGGAGTTGAGTCTAACACGATGGCCCATGATCAGGATGACAACCCTTTCAGACAAATGAACAATGAAATATTTAATCCTTCAACGATCAGCGGTGTCAAAATCGTCGTGAGGTTGATGTGGCCGGCAATGTTTTATGCTCTAAAATTGCAGTGGTTCCCCAAAACAGTCAATGATTTTTTTATGTACGTAATGAAAGACGTTTTCCAGAAGCGCGACTACAAACCTTCGGAGAGAAACGATTTCGTTGATTCGGTGCTGAGTTTCAAGAAAGACAGTTACATAGAAGGGAGCAGTTTGAGCAATGAGAAGACTGGCGGCAATAAGAAAGTACAATTGATGGTAGATAACGACTTGCTTGTGTCACAATGTGTTCTGTTCTTCGCTGCTGGCTTCGAGACTTCCTCTACAGCTTTGACCTTCACATTATATGAACTAGCAAAGAACCAAGAACTCCAAGAACGAGCCAGAGCAGAATTGGACGAGTATCTGCGTAAACACGATGGAAAAATCGACTACAGCTGCGTCACAGAACTCCCATATTTAGATGCTTGTCTTCAAGAGACAACCCGCCTGTACCCAGTCCTTGGGATCCTCGCTCGCGAGGTGATGGACGACTACACGTTCCCTACAGGGCTGCGAGTTGAAAAGGGCATGCGTATCCATGTGCCGATCAATTATATTCACAGGAACCCGGATTACTTCCCCGATCCGTTGAGTTACAAGCCTGAGCGGTTTCTTCCTGGTGCTAAGGACACAATCAAGCCGTATACTTTCCTGTCGTTTGGCGAGGGCCCCAGGACTTGTATAGGTAAATATTATATATTATCTTTATCATCCCCTATAAGTATTATTATACTAATATAGTAAATATACTACAAACGAGCTGATTAGCGACGTTAGCTGCTGAGCTGTTCTGTGCCATGGTTCAGCTGAATTTCTTGCACTAGGTATAAATAAATAATATTATTTATTTATTTATTGTAATTATTGGCGTAACTTATGAGTAAATATATTAATATTACACTGGGTCTCACTTTTGAAGCTCGAATACGTAAATATTTGCGGTATCCCTATTGCTAAGCAGGTTTTTCTTAGCTATGTTTAAATAAGGCCCCGGTTGAATTTTTGCCCGGGGGCCCTTGGTTACATAGCTACGCCACTGGTTAGTACACAGACACTAAAGGGATATCACAATATCATACTAAATGAATAAAAAATTGCGTAGCTGTAAGAAAAAGACAAATGAATTTACTTACCGCCCCTTTCGAATGTCATATCGAGAATAATGTACAAAAGTCTAAATGGTCATTGTGGTAAATATGAAAAAAAAACTACTTGAGCAGGTAAGTACCTTCTGCGTCCTTGATCATGACTTGTTTGCTTGTATTTTGATTGATACGTTTGTTTCGCGATATTATTCGTCAGATAATCACACCAATCGTATGGTTAACGACACTTGGAAACTTCTGTGTATCGTAAAATAACTGGGCGATTGGACCTGCAGAGAGTAAGGCGATCCCAGCAACACCTAGTAAACTTAACGTAATCTTTTACCGTAGCGTTACGCTAAGTTGATTAGATAGAACGAACACACACATCACTGATTTTACAAAAAAAAACACAAATTTCAATAATAATAATAATATCACGAGACGAAAACACCATGTATACCAGGGGTTCCCAACCTTTTTTTGTCTACTGCCCACTTTAAGAATAAATTATTTTTTAACGCCCCCCTTTTTAAACATACTTAAAAACCGCTAAGTACTTATAACTGATTATTGAAACGCAAATTTATAGTATTCGGATAGAGTATCTTTTATTGAAAATAAAACAAACATAATCAATTCTTATATAAAAACTAATGTGAAGGTTGAATCTGATGCTGTTCAATAAGTTTGTTGATATCAGGTTCCAATGCCCCCTTTTTTTCTGGGTCTCTTACCGCCCCCCTTTAGGCCTGCAGCGCCCACAAGGGGGCGTTATCGCCCACGTTGGGAAAGACTGATGTATACGGTCCTACACTAAGCAGCGCTTGTATTATGGGTACCGTACAATGGACTGGGGGTGAACCCAGTATATAATACTTATATAGATATTAAACATCCATGACTCGGGCACAAACATTCATGTTCATCACAGAAAGTTCGTCCCTACCAGGATTCGAACCCGGGACCCTCGGCGCAGAAGGCAGGGTCACTACCAACTGAGCTAATCAGGCCATCAATAAAATGAAGTTCTTATCATTTTTTCAACTCCAGGTCTGCGTTTCGCCAAAATGCAAGGTGTTGCTGGACTCGCCGCCATGCTGGGGAAGTATCGCTTCGAGGTGGCCGACGGGATGCCACTAACAGTTGAAATCGACCCCAGAATCTATCTCTCCCAACCTGCCTGCGATATCAGGCTGAAGATTATCAAACGAGATTAAAAGTATGGTATTAAATTAAACTTACTTTACAGATTTTATCGCGTTTATTTTATGTTTTTACGTTTCTGACGTTTCGGCTGGTTTACAGTAGCCATGGTCACAGGAGGACTGAGGTGTTTGAAGTCCCAGTGTCATAGTTTGAACTGTGGTACCCTCATATTTTTGTTGCTTGCGGTCCGATGTACGCAGTGCTCACAGTATCTTATGGTCTTGCAATGGTGCGCTTGGATTCAACTAAAATGATATTACGGTAGGCCGATTATCAATTACATAAATAAGTTTCAAAAGGTATGAAAATAAACATGTTTCTGTTTATCTAAAATGTTATTTTATTTAGCAGCAATGGCATAAAACTTAAAATTTTAATTGTTTAAAATTATCTACACATAGGATCATACTATACCACAATGTACTCACCCTGAATGGGTATAAGGAACAATAACAACAATTAATTTGTTTAGGGAACTTAAGTATTAGTTATAAGAAATTCAACTGAATTTGCTACTTATTAAAAGTGGCAGTGTTAATTAGGAGCAGCTAACGCTGACATATTGGCTGTTAAAAAGTATCTCGTTAGACATTTTCATAATGTACCAACGATAATAGTATTGTATTATACAACAGATGGCGCTGTTTTCAGCCAATCGGATGCGACCTTGCGATTAAAATGAAATTAATAATTACATAAAAAAAATTCTAATCATTTTGTCTTCATTTATAATTTGAACTGTGATCTATGAGTTACGTCATACTTCGATGTAGGTGGCAATTTGTCATAAAAACTAGAACAATAATTGTTATTGAATTTACAGTAGGATGAGACGCGGTTGGCCTTGGTATACGATTCACTTTCTATTGTTTAATCATTCATAAATGTAATGTGTTAAAAATATCGATAGACATGGTGATATGGCACTTATATAGAGTGAAAATAAAATTTATACTTGCCCGAAAATATGCTGGCTAACCTTACAAGAGGATTGAGGTTTAATAACAGCTATCATTATTTTAATAAAATAACGGTTTTTATTTATCAATAAGATTTGTACAGTATTTTGAATTTGCAATCTAAATACACCTTAGGTCATAAACTCCTGTGATAACTAATAGATGTAGACAAATATATACTTTGAATACTTACTGCAGTTGAAACAATATGGCATGTGGCCACACCTTTTTTAGTATCACCATTAATTAGTTTATCTATAGTCGCTTAATATGCTACTAATCATGACAATTTACTTTAGTTTAATAAGAATTATCTCTAATTACATATTACTATCTCGGACAATTCTAATGAGTACAAGGATTGGTTCCGCCTATTTTATCATTTCATAATTTGCGTTAGGCCGTACATATTTACTCAATACAATTGAAGATAATAAAAATTGCTAGTCATTGTAGATAATGACATTATAATTCTACAGCAGCTGTGATAATGATTTCTTAAATGCTGCTTTTATAAATCACAAGACTGTTTTGTCGATCTTTTGATTTATCTATGCTAATGTCAGTTCAGTCAGCCATGCCTAAAAGGCTAGGGTCAATCGCATTTACACTAAAAACGATATAATATTTAACCAATTCGATTGTCATAAAAGAATACAGTGATAGCCAAATTGGTAAAATTTTCGCCATGGTAACAAGGGTTGCTAGTTTAAACCTCCGGCATGCCCCGCTCGGATTTCTGGATTTCATGTGCGAATCTCATTTTCAAGCATGATGATCACATGCTAAACAGTGAAGGAAAACATCGTGTGGAAACCTGCATGTTTGAGAGAACCCCTCGAAGGGCGTATGAATTCCACCAGCCCGCACTGGACGGACCAGGGTGTTGGACAAATCCTCCCTCGCATTAAGAGGAGGCATGTGCCCAACAGTGGACATTAAAAAAAGGTATTTTAATATTATTATTAAATCACAATCGACCGTGATCCTCTTAAAGTCTCCAAAATAAATAAATAAAACTTTTTATTAACTAGTAAAATATTACTTAATCAATTCACTTATTCTTCTTTTACTTCTAAATAACAGCCATTTATGAAAAAAAATGCCTATACAGGCTCAGTTGGTATATTTTATCGACCTCGTTCGCATCCATTGATTTGACTAATGTGTACCTTACGTAATAGTGCTTATATCTATTACGGAAACGAAATATTTCTTTATACAGAAGTCAGATAAAGATTTGAAACAACTAAGTATCTTAGTTATATAAAAGCGGTACATTTTCTGCCTATATTTCAAGGTCAAGCGAGTTAGGTTTAGGTTTTTAGTGCACATGGGCAAAAATCTTGATCAACTTATTCATCAAGATCCTAATTAATTCCATTCAAACTTCAATTCTTATCGTGCTTAACAAAAACAAATCTCTAAAATTTGCTACATTATTTGACCTTCTTATCATCCTTTGCCGGAACAAATAGCGCTACACATTTCTGTAACAACTCCGTGAATATCATTGTACCAATGAACACTAATAATGTACCGATCCAATGGCCAACTGTGAATGGATTCTTGAAGTACATTATTGAGAAGATGAGTGACACGAACTTTCTCAATGTGACAGTCAATGTGACAACCAAAGACGCACACTCAGTCGTCAATACATACACAGCACTAATACATAAACCCTGTGTTAACACATATAAGATTAGCAACAGTACTTGTCTCGGGAATGTTATCCCTAAGAATTCTACTAAAGGAGTTTCTGTGGCGAGTTTAACGTGGCCAATCAAATTCGGGGCTGTCGGTAACCAGAAGACGAGTGGCAACAAATGTGTGTAATACAACGCTTCCCAGGGATGCTTCCCGTGCTTGGAATATAAGGACTCCTGGAATATTCCCATTCTGGCTGACACGAACAAGGCGAATGTCAGTATGGCGATGCCGAGGCACCACCAAAGCCAATCGATGAACTTCAATCGTTCTTCTTCTGCAGCATCCTCGTGGGTCTCCCTGGGCGCTTTAACGTCCCCGCTCGAGACAATAGTGCATAGGGCTATTCCAGCCGATATCATGAAGATGGCCAAGTATTTCAAAGGCGGGTACTGTTTCTTTAAAATCCATACACCCATAGCCATGTTCGCCATGAGGGATCCGGCTCGAAAGATCATGTGCAAGGGCATTGATATGTTGAAGTCAAATGCGTAATTGTTCGCTACGCTGCTTGTCCAGAAGAATCCAACTAGCAATAGATATTGTTTGAAGGGTATATTTCTTTTTGCGGTCCCAAATTTCCCGACCGTGCAGAATCCGATTGTAGCTATAAAGAGGAACTGTAGGAATGTGGCTAGATTTCCCGCGCCCGGGTCTTCCTTCACGACCATTTCTAAGAAAACTACGTTGGAACAACATCCAACGAAGACCATCGCAATGGCCAATGCTGCTTTTGCGTTCATTTTGAATCTGAAAAATAAGTAAAAGTAATGGTAAAAACTATTTCCGATACCGGGAATCGAACCCGAGCCTCCTGGGTGAGAGCCAGGTATCCTAGCCACTAGACCATATCGGATTATATAGTCGAAGTTGAAAATGTTGTTGTAACAGTTCTACAACTAAATAATGTTGAATTTGAACACTATAATAACGATAGGTAACATAAGAAAAACTTTTTACTCAAAATACCAAAAAAAGTATGCGCTAAACAATTAACACACACATGCGCAAAGCACATCAAATCTCAAAGGTTATTATTATTTTCAACAGAAATTTTGCTACCACTGCACAATATTTGGGACCTTTACAACCATATAGTTAATATAAATACTTACATTTTCTCTCTTTTCACGATGACAGACACAGAAACACGTAAGTTATTTCATTATTTACCACAAAACGTCAAAGCACACGATTGTCAACGAGGGCCGCCGGTAGGCTAATGAATGTGTGTGTGTGACTGTAATCACCCGGTGATTGTAGTTGTGACCGTGGCCTCGAATACGTTTACGCATGCGCAGAACACTGCTGTCGGTACAACAGGCTGCTTTTGTGTTGTACAATTTGCTGCCTAAAGATGGCGCTGTATACAACTTTCTACTAAGCTACATCACTCACTAGCTCAGCCTAACATAAAAATATCGTGGCAAATTCACAATGATTCGAAAAAAATCTAATAAATACCAAGTGGTTCGCCTAAATCTCTGTAAACAGCATCGACATCTATCGCATTTACGTAGTTTTTTTTAAGATTATCATAATATTTACACAGTGTGCATACCTGCATGAAAAATAAATTAAGTATACAAACATAAAAATTAAAAAACCTTATTCATGTTGCTACCGACACCGTCGCATGGCTGGGTACTCAAAATTTTATACTTACTTAATAGAAAAAATACAATTAATTTCGGTACTTATTGGAATTTTACTCATAGCAAATGAGTCATAAATTGACTCTAGTCTAGCTAAAAAAAAACACAAAGGAGATCAATTTGACGCGTAAGCTTTTCATTTTTTTTCTTAAAATCCCAATCACAAGCTATTGTCCATAACCTAACAAATTCCTAAAATTTAACACATTATTTGATCTTCTTCTTATTCTCTGCCGGAAAAAATAGCGCAACACATTTCTGTAACACCTCAGTAAATATAATCGTACCAATAAACACTAATAATGTACCGATCCAATGCCCTACTGTGAACGGATTCTTGAAGTACATTATTGAGAAGATGAGTGACACGAACTTTCTCAATGTGACAATCAATGTGACAACCAAAGACGCACACTCAGTCGTCAATACATACACAGCACTAATACATAATCCTTGTGTGATTACAAACAAGATAAGCAATAGTACTTGTCTCGGGAATGCCATCCCTAAGAATTCCACTACAGGAGTTTCTGTGGCGAGTTTAACATGTCTAATCAAATTCGGTGCTGTCGGTAACCAGAAAACGAGCGGCAACAAATGTGTGTAATACAACGCTTCCCAGGGATGGTTCCCGTGCTTGGAATACAAGGACTCCTGGAATATTCCCATTCTGGCTGACACGAACAAGGCGAATGTCAGTATGGCGATGCCGAGGCACCACCAAAGCAAATCGATGAACTTCAGTCGTTCTTCTTCTGCAGCATCTTCGTGGGTCTCTCTGGGCGCTTGAACGTCCCCGCTCGAGACAATAGTGCATAGGGCTATTCCAGCTGATATCATGAAGATGGCCAAGTATTTCAAAGGCGGGTACTGTTTCTTTAAAATCCATACACCCATAGCCATGTTCGCCATGAGGGATCCGGCTCGAAAGATCATGTGTAAAGGCATTGATATGTTGAAGTCAAATGCGTAATTGTTGGCTACGCTGCTTGTCCAGAAAAATCCAACTAGCAATAAATATTGTTTGAACGGTATGATTCTTTTTGCGGTCCCAAATTTCCCGACTGTGCAGAATCCGATTGTAGCTACAAAAAGAAACTGTAGGAATGTGGCTAGGTTTCCAACGCCTGGGTCTTCCTTTACGGCCAATTCAAATAAAACTACGTTGGTGCAACATCCAACGAAGACTATCATAATTACCAAAGCCGCTTTTGCGTTCATTTTCGAACTGTAAAATAAGAATAATAATGGTAAAAAATGTTCTCGATACCTGGAATCGTACTTGAGCCTCTTTAGTAAGAAATATTTAAATTTAGAACATCAACAATGTATATTAAAACAGCATGTGCTAAAAATAAAAGAAACAAGTATACATCGGGGCTTTTTGGCGGGAAATTGAACAGTGAAGTTGTCAATTTTGAGTTATTTATCAAAAAATGTGTTTCTTTCGATAAATTATGTAATATTAGTGGGATATTGTTAACCATTGCGTGTTCATGTATGTGCAAAAGTGAAGAAAATTATTATGAAATAATTTAGTTTGACTTTTGAAGTCCACTTAAAATTCCCGGTAATATTTTTGTAAAGTATCCACAGCTTTACTGATAGGGATAGGGCATTCATTTCGTCGTCATCATCGTCATTGACATCATCATCATCTTGAGGAGTACTTATATTTTTTTATAACAATTTTCAAGATATACTCGACACTGGCAAAGATGTGTCTATTTTGTAGCCAATTGCCATCCTTAAAAAAGAAGAAAGTATACGTCAAAGGCTATATTTATTTTCAACAGAAATATAACTACCAATGCACAAATAAAATTAAAAACGATATTTATTGTTACATTTAATACAAATACTTACATTTTATCTCATGTCTTGCTGATTTACACAGAAATACGTTAATTAATTCATTACCAAAAATATGTCAAGCACACGATTGTCAATAGGGGCCGGCTGGAGGCCAATGAATGTGTGTGTGATCGTGATTATCCGGTGTAACAGGCTGCTTTTGTGCTTTACAATTCGCTGATTAAGGATGGCGCTGTTTACAACTTTTAATTAAGCTTTATAGGAGAGTTATAATTCCGATGCTCATGTCAGAAAATAACACAACAATGCTTACTACCAGCTTAGTCGAACGTAAAATATTCAAGGCAATTCATAATGTATGTTTAATATTTACTGGATACCAACCGCAATACAAAATTGAAAGGATAGGAAGACCTTATTAGTTTGGTGATAGGATGTGTTTTAATTACTTGTCATTAGATTTCGTTTATTCCGTTTTATACTAATGGTCAACTGTGTCCTAATTCGACATTTCAGTATATAGGTAAACAGAAAATGAACTACTAACTTAAGTAAGAGCCGGAGAAAGAAAGACCTTATTTTCAAAAATGGACGGAGCAAAATCTTTTTAAAAAGAATTATATCCCGAAAGATAATTCATTACCCTCCATTAGCTTATCGCCGATCTATCCGTTGATCTGTCAATAATATCTCGGAAACCTTGGAAAGTTGGATCACGAACAAATTGCCTTTATCAGAAAGGGAAAGGAAATATTTCGCGTCTCCACAAGGGTCTGAACTATCGTCCATTAATTTTAGAAATAGGCCATCTAATCTTTAACGCTATCAAAGGTTCAAGGGCATTGAACGTAGTAACTACTTTCATTTGAAGATTTTAAATAGACGAAACATTCTAGCTACTATTCAAGAGAACTCAAACCGGTCTCTGGGTCTAGTAAATGTTATAAGCCAGTTTATCCGTTAATAGTGACTTGCAATATAGATTATGATGAATCTGAAATGTTTCCTAGTAAACCATGTCCATCACTAATATCCGATAATCAAACAGAATTTCAAATTTCACATGCCATTGAGTACGAGAGGGTGGTCCATCCATAACCGTAAGGTCGTTAGTCGGACGCGTCCGACCGTGATAATTGAATTACTGAGACGGTTGCTGTTATGCAACTAATACACGCGATTGTGATCTCTATGGTGGTATAACAATTATACCTTGGTGGAAGGCATATACATAGGAGTAAGAAACCTACTGTATATAGGACTCAAAAAGAAAGGAAATATTGCGGACTGGTTAGCACATTTTTTGGAATTAGGTTTTCGGGTTTTTTTCTTACTGACATGGTTTTCTTCACCAACAAAGGGAGCTATATGGCCAGAAGTGGCTAACGTCACTTAAGTATGATGATCTATACATTAATAATAATGTATCTCTACAATAAATCGATTAGCATGCTCTCAAAAATGACCCCTATTTGTATAAGACGAGAATCATTACCTTGCCGGAACACAGTTTTGAACTAGCACGGATGATAAGGATTACGTTAAATTGTATACCTACCGCCATTTTTATCCATGTTCTGCCTATTATGGTACTTACTACCTACTTATGTAAGGTACACAACTGTTTTGTATGTTTGATTAAATAAAAATTTGATTGATTGATTGATTAAATATATCTGGGCTCTACATTTTTAACAATACAGAAGTCGAATCCACCATCTAAATAGTTGGTCTCTCACTGCCATCGATCTAGTATTTCACAAATTTCGCGGGAATCCACCTCAGAATCGATTTTAATGAAAACGGTTGATGTTATACGAAATTTTTTGATTACACTTAAAAATCTTAACCCATAATTTAGCTTTATTTATGTCCCATGAAATCACCATCATCACACATCATTTGATAATCATCAAATGCAATTCTACGAAAAGGAAGTCTCAGGCAAAGCTATAAGAAATTGATCGTGGAAACAAGATGACCGACATAATTTTGTATGTCCAGTAAATATCGAATTTTCCACCAGCACACAGATAAAGCTGAACGGCAAAAGGGGCCACTGGCAAGCAGATTGGCAGCACACAAGGATTAGTTTGATGAATGGTCGCCGGTGTATCAATGCGCGGCCTATCTTTTGAAAAGTGTAGTGGGTTACTTTTTGCGGCTATGTTCAGCATGATTGATGGCTGTAGCGATTAGCTGGTGTATTAGGATTATACGGCTATCGTCCGTTGGGTATTTGAAAGTCATATTTAGTGCTCAACACAGCAAGAGCTAATAATTCATGTCAAAGAGTAACTGATCAAAAATATTATTTTTAGGTAGACTTTTTTTATTCCTGTGAGGGTAAGAACTTGTATATTAAGGTAAGCAATACAACGCCCTTCGAGACCCAAGTAGTTGAACTGAAGTTTTCAGTTTTTTCAGTTGCCTACCTGTAAAACAGTTTCCAGCGGGGTTATTTTAAGCCATTCGAAATCGATATCGGAAACTGAATCGAAAACTTCCGAACTGGATTACCGCAATCGCTATTAAAATTTCCGAATTTGATTATCTTCGATGTATCTTGATAACAATACCAAAACGTTTTTTCAAAAATTTTTCGTCGGAAAGCTCGTCGGGAGCGACACCAACATCGGAAAGTTTCAAATCTGTTTCCGATGTCGATTCCGAATGATTTAAAATAACCCACCAGATAACAGTAATGAGAAAACGTCAACAACGGTTGATCGTTAGCTAAACGTGTCTAACAAAGTACGGTGTACAAAATTGCTGAAACATTCCTATTAAGTCGTAGAGCTACATAAAACAATGTTACATTCTCATATTACTTTAAGGGCAAATATTATTCAATAGCTCGAATATTTGTCGTACGGCAGTGCCTCTGCCAAGTCCGTAAATTGTTTCAGGCATATAGAAAATGGGTTTTTCCTGTTTCAGGACGCACATGAATGAAATTTATGTTCGCGCTTTATGTAATACGCTGCTTATCAACCACAGATCCTCGCAAAAGAACACCGATTCCGTCCAAGGATGATACCTGTGTGCTATTGAAATTAAAAAAAAGCATCCTAATTTTAATAGGGGAGATGGCTGCGTGCTACCACCGACTTAGAATCCAGTAATTAATATAATTAAATCCAAAACCAAGCGCCAGACATCAAGATACTGTGAGCACTTTCTGCGTAGATCGGACCGCTAGCAACGACTAAATATGAGGGTACCCCAGTTCTAACTATGACACTGGGACGTCTAACACCTCAGTCCTCCCGTGACCATGGTTGCTGTAAAGCAGCCGAAACGTAAAAAACATAAAAGAAACGCAATGAAATTAGTAAAAATAGTTTTATTTCAATGTGTAGTATAAGAAATCAATATACTACTTTAACAACTTTAAGGTTATTTTCGCATGGCTTTACTTGCTCTTGTGCCTGTTTCGTCCACCTGGAAGTACAGTCCCCGATAGTACTTAGTACAAAGTCACAATATCAGCTAAAATGAACCTTAACATCAATAAATTAAGGATGTGCACTCGCCAGGTCTGGGCAGCACCCACCCTAAAACATGTGTTGCATATTAATACAGTACCCACTGGTGACTTATAGAGTTTAATCACAGGATGTTTACCTCACCACCGGGGACTGGATGCAAATTTATGCTAAAATACAACGGGCACAACCATTTCCTTGATATATTTGCTTGACCACGACAATGTTGTATGTATACCTCGACGTCAGAACCACTCTACATAGAGTCGAGATATTGGTGAAAATTAAAATAACAAATTAACCAAATTCGTATGTTAGTTAATATGTATAGAGTTAGATATGTCATGAGTAACACGTTTATTCGATCAAGTTGTAGTTAAATTTTAAAACAGTGTTAAGGTGGAAGCTCAGGGTCAGGGCGCGAAATTCAAAATGTCAATGGTTTTTATTTTTTTACGAAAAATTTGGACATCTTTACGATGTAATTTAGTGTTTTGCGATATTAACATTCTGCATTGGATGTCTCGATGTATTAAGTTTGCTTAAAAAAGTACCTAAAGCGATACAACACCATTAAGTTAGTAAAAGTAGCGGTTTTTACAAACCTTATGGTATTGTATCGGATTAGGTTCTTTTTTAAGCAAACTTAATACATCGAGACATCCAATGCAGAATGTTAATATCGCAAAACACTAAATTACATCGTAAAGATGTCCAAATTTTTCGTAAAAAAATAAAAACCATTGACATTTTGAATTTCGCGCCCTGACCCTGAGCTTCCCCCTTAACTTCTATACACGTCTATTACTTAAAAACGGAATAGCACGTCAAGTGCGAGATTATTCGTAGTCTAACTGTATTCTTTATAGTCCACGTATTTTTGTATGGCAAATTCTACAGCGCCTCCAGCGGACGTTATTTAAAACACTCAATTCTCCATACAATGTGTATAAATACGTAGACTATGAAGTATACGGTTAGCTTACGAATAATCTCGCACTTGACGTGCTGGTACAGGTAAGACATCAATATCTGATCTCTGGCACAATTTCATTAGATTTCACCACCAACCAGCATGTGTCTTTTTTTTAAATACCACTGTTATCTACTCCTGTAAGGTAGGATCAACAGCGGTGACTAACGAAGACGCTGAGGTTTGACCACAGGGTTTGACCCACAGTGAATTCCCCGAAAAAGATCGTTTTCTTGGAACCCGCAACGTACCGAATCCGCAAAGGCAAAAAAGAGCAGGTGGAAAAAAAATTACCCACATCTCCTCACTTACCGATCATCAATAACACATGACAATAATTCGGAATTTCCGCAATACAATCCCACAATATCGTACATTCCTCCGTCTATACGACAATGCGAAACGAACTGCCAACTAAATGCGCAACGCATTGTGAATAGCGCGACACACACAATACACCTACGTTTTGAATTATTGCTATTCGCGATAATTGGGTCGAAGCTTTGGTGGGAATTGTATTGGATAATGTAAATGGTTGTGTGTTGACTGTGAATTGGATTTGTACAATGATTCTACAGCATGTTGTGAATGGCAACAAATAGGGCAGTAGTGTTACTTCACTAGAATCGACCATACGGAATAATAAAAATTACATAGTACAATATAGCTCTAGACCAAAATGCCCTGTTTTTCCACCCTTTTGTCTTACTTCATACAATTGGTAGCCCCTTTTCAATGTGTCCCTACGTCTGTTGAATTTAGATAAAACAGCATTGAAATTGCGCAAGTATGTGACTTGCTGCTATAAGAATTACAGTAGGCGGTAGACTTTAACTTATGTGCAGACTTGCACGAATTTGCATATAAATAGAGAGTATAGATCCCTTTGAGAAGGATATTTTTCTTTCTTTTATTTTATTACTGTTTCGACTATATGTTTTTAAGTTAGATGCCAATTAGGTGCGTACAAGTTGTATCTCAAAGAAGACTTATCCAGAGTTAGGTATCAGTGTTGCTATAGCCTTCAATGTAGGCGCTACGTAACGTTATAACGTAAGTAACTGGAGTAAGATAGCGCGCAGACTAAAAAAAACACAAATGCTAGATATCAAAATGAAAATAAAATGCATTTCGTTGGTGAACTCTTCACCCAAACTCTGTACTCTGTACCCAAAGAAACATTGAAAAAGTTGTTCGGAAAATTGGTAAATGAATTACAGATAGTGATTTTTTTTTCTATGAGAACTTGAACTGGACAACTTCTGTAGGGTCATCTAGTAAAATAATAAAATGTGGTCACTCACTGGCGTTGAGCGGGACAGCGGAGGCGCGCGCGTGGTACCCCGCGGCGCCCGCGTACGCCGCGTGCCGCCCGTACCCTGCCAGTCTGGCCGCTACGCGATCCGCGCGTACATTCTTGCTGCAGAATGTTCGTAGCACACGATATCAACGCCCACTGGTCTGTGTCACCTGGAACAAACAAATTATACAATATTAATTAAATATATGGTACCGAGACGTGGTCGCTTACTATGGGCCTCATAAGAAGGCTCAAGGTCGCTCAACGCGCAGTGGAGAGAGCTATGCTCGGGGTTTCGCTACGCGATAGAATCAGAAATGAGGAGATCTATAGACGAACTATAGTAACCGACATAGCTCAAAGAATTTCAAAGTTGAAGTGGCAGTGGGCAGGGCACATAGCTCGCAAACCGATGGCCGCTGGGGAAAGGTATTAGAATGGCGACCACGAACCGGAAGACGTAGTGTAGGACAGCCCCCCACGAGGTGGACCGATGATATCACACGCGTAGCAAGAAGCCGGTGGATGTGAGTGGCGGAGGACCGTGATGTGTGGAAGTCATTGGGGGAGGCCTATGTCCAGCAGTGGACGTCTTTCGGCTGATTGATTGATTGATGACAAAGCCAATAAATTTTGGTTCTCGTGTTTTGGCTTACAAAACCCTTTAATAGTGATCACCACGAAACACCAAAATAAATAGTAGGGCATTTTAATATTCAGACTTTTAAACTTTAATACATACGAGCGCCACTATTCTCTAACATTCTTATATTAGGTGACAACCTATATTTGAAACAATGAACAGACTAACTTTATCTGCTAAATCTACATCTAATCGTGTCCATATTCTGTAATGACAATAATAACTGTCATTGTATACGCTCAACATAACCATGTAGAGTCGTCATCACGTATCGCTTCGGTCGTCTTTGTGTACCGAAATATTCTTGACACGAGAACAAAACTAGATACTGGAGGGCGCTAAGCACGGCGCGGCGTCGGCGGCAAAGTTGAAAGAACAAATAAGCCGGTGGCATGTGGCCTCTACGACTCTCATCAAAGTTGCACGCTCGTAGGCCTCTACGCGGCTACGCGACTTGTGGCCTACGCCCGCTACGCCACTTGTTGTGTACCGTCTGCATAGCAAGTAACTATATACTTTTACCCTCAAATTTGTAGAAAGTTATAATGGATTATAGCCATTATAACTATCTATAAATTTGGGGGTTCGTTTTTTGCGGTATTTTTGTTTAGCCATGTCATGAAGCTAACCAAACTGATGTTACAGATACCCCTCTTCGTCAGCTCGCAATATGAGTAGCTCGTTTCGATCAAGCTACTGATATTAACTCGGCTATATACACATTTGACGACCAAATTAGCGGAGTTAGTAGTAACCCCTGTGTTGGTAGTAACACACGCATCTTTGTAGAAGTTCAGCATACACTAAGTTATAAACTGTCTGTGTTACAAATTATTCTAAGCAATAAACTTTCTTTGTCAACGCTACGTAGAGAAATTTCATACCGCGGCGCTTCAGTGTTCGTCGCCCGCCACAGTACAGTCGACAATAAAATGCATATTAGATAACTGTGTTTTGTTGGCGGCACGTGATTGGCTGACGGTACGTGTGGGAGCCCCGGGGTCCCTATATTAGTTTTACAAAGTTTAGGTGCGGTATCAGAGCTGAAATTATCGTTATGGTTATTTATATTAGACCTATTTTGGAATATTTACTCCTTTTTTATGTTTATTTTATACTCGGGTACAACATGATCTTTTTTTCGTGTTGAAAATGTATTGCCCTGTGGGAATTTCGTCGTGGTGGCTACAACCTGCGTTTTAATACTATATTCATTGAAGGCTGCTTTGAATTTTTCCATGAGACTCTACTAATAAGACAGAGATAAGATTCAAAATATTACTAATCTTAAATAAATGTTTTCACGTCAACAGGGAAGTAGTTATCTTCACCAATATGGAGACTTTATCTTCACATTGGTGAAGAGAAATATTCAACGTTAACATAACACGATGAAACAGACCCAAAGAACCACAAATTAAACACATCAATTATTTCATGGAAAACGCAATTCACCCGCCACTGAACACACGAAAATTAATCAGCATTTTGTAACGAGTCGACGTAATCGATCGATTGCCATTAAATTATCGACTCGTGAATAGGGCAACACTAGTGTTATAATCAATTTGCGTAATGGTAACATTTACATGCGCCCCCTGGTGACGTATCGCGTCAAGGCTAATGTGGATTGAACTAAGGTTTAATTGTAAAGGTTACTTCCGTAAACATTGAGTTTATTTTAGGGTTTTTCGGTTTAATATTCTTTCTTTTGGCCTCTACAATTATATAAATATTTCGTATCTTATAAATGGCGCGACGAACAACAATATAATTATCTTTTTATACTTAAACTAGCTGTCCCGGCAAACTTCATACCGCCTCGGAATCAAATGTATGAGAAATGAACTATCTTTATTTTCCCATGTTTTAATAGTTATTCTTCTATTCAGAACGGAGACAAATTCAAAAAATCAAAGATCATAAAAATCGAGCATGTCTGAGAGAACCCCTCGAAAGATGTGTGAAGTCCGCCAACCCGCACTGGGCCAGCGTGGTGCACTATGGCCTAATCCCCCTCGCATTAAGGGGAGGTCCGTGACCAACATTAAAAAGGGCTGGTTATTAATTATTATTATACTAGAAAGAGAAAAAGCATGTTAGTAGGTCACTCTGCATCACTTGCATTTCTCATACCACATAATAGTTTTAAATTAAGCAGCTCTCATTTAGAGTTCCGTATGCATTAGTAACTGACCTACCTACATAACAAAACGCATTGGATACTAAAATGTGACGTAAGTATAAATTTAATACAAAACAAGTTTCAACTGATAATCTAGGATTTGCTCCGTGCTCGCGACCTGCGTACGTTCGTATCTACGTATACCGTTACATAAATCAGGCTTTACACATTGACATCAGAAGACGAACGATTAACGTAACTCACACTCGACTTGAATCAGAATCAGAATCAGAATATTTATTATTCACGTACACCATTAAGTACAGTACTTATGAATCGTCAAAAGTTACAAAATATTATGCTACTACTTTACCACCCGTTCGGAATGCCGTTCCGATGGAGAAGAACGGGCAAGAAACTCCAAGGTTGCACTTTAAAAAAAAAAAAAACTTTTACTTTTTTGAGCAATACATTGTTATAGGTATGTAAGAACATCTTGTCGCTCTTTACCAAAATTAAACCTAAAACAAAGGCACTAAGGTTACGCAAGTTAACACAAACGTTAAGTCAAGAAGAGGTAATACGTGATTTCATTTAACTTAGCGTGTTTAAAAATGGAATTTAATTTTATGGACTACTCGCTTATGTCGGTGGGTCCCATCGATTTTGCTTTTGCTCCTCAACCCCTAATAGTCATTGCGTTAACATATTAACCCTAGGCTATTCAATATCTGAACCACGTTAAAACTGGTCCAGTAGTTTAACAATGACTGTTAAACAAGCTGACAAGAATACAAAAACACTAGTATTGAATTCAGACACGTCTGAATAGCACATTGCACGTGCGCGAGGACTTTAGTTATTTTCACCGTTCTAGGAAAACCCATCCATCCTGTATCGAAAATAATATGCCCTACATTTTCCAATGTACAGACGCGCCCAAATTACAACAAATGTTATTTAAGGTTAAGAATATCATTTTATACTTTTCAAACCTATAAAATTGCTATGCCTCATCGTAGCAGCTACCATTACCATTGAAAGCACCTCAGTGCCACAATGCCGTTAGACAAATAATCCTCTTGTCACCCCATGCTTAACATGTCCTCGTAGACTTATATGCAACGTACATAGTGAACTAACTTACTTATATATCATCATATTTAACCGGCCTACCACGACGACATTTTACAAGACGACAATTGAAAAGCGTCTCTAGCGGACGGTATTTAAAACTTAATTCTCCATACAAAAAGTCTAGATATGGTAGACTATAAAGTATACATTTGGCTTACTAATAATCTCGCACTTGGCGTACTGAACGCTTAACGTACGAACGGCGATGCAACTTAAAAAACGTGTAACTAGTACTAGGTCATCCTTATCTTGTATACTGTTAGATAACACAATAATTAAACAAGTTATTTGTTACTTATGACGAATCTGTGAAAATATACTTTACGATAAGGCTGGAATGAAATAGATAAATTTATTTTTAAGCGCCATTATCTGAGTGTTTTGAGCGAAGGAAAAAAACACTTAACGTGTATAAATAAAGTTAATTATATGAAAATGGTTTTTTATTAATATTTATTAGGTACTAGATGCGCCCGGCGGTGTTACCCGCGATAAAAAGTATGAAAAATGAAAACATCTATCCCACGGGAACCATACATTTTACCGGGATAAAAAGTAGCCTATGTGTTATTCCAGACTATAATCTATCTCTGTGCCAAATTTCATCCAGATCCGTTCAGCCGTCCGGGCGTGAAAGAGTAACAAACATCCATCCATCTATCCATCCATCCATCCATCCATCCAAACTTTCACATTTATAATATTATATTAGTATATTAGTATTAGTATATTAGTAGTATTAGTAATTAGTAATTAGTAATTCGTAATTAGTAATTAGTATTAGTATAGATATCAACGATAGATGAAGGTGCATCGTCTGAACTGACGCTAGTTGCGTTATCAGTTACTGGTTAAAATATTTATACACCACAATCTCACTTCATCAACATTTTATTCATGTTAATAAAACCTTATAGCCCAGTACAGTGACCGCGGTTTCAAATAAATAAGGGATAAGTCCGTCTGGCTTACTTGCAAAGTTTAATCCATTATTTAATTAACACCGGAATGGCTGTCTAACGACATTTCTGTTTACCCCATTTCAGTTCGATTAATTAATATCACTTGTGAATAGTTTATTAATATTCATAATTTCATATTTGTATAAGTGAGTCTATAAATATAAAACATAGTCGTGTTAGTTACACCATTTATAACTCAAGAACGGGAGGGCCGATTTTTATGATCTTTGATTTTTTTAATTTCTCTCCGCCCCGAATAGTAGAAATGACAATAAAATGACAATAAAATATTAACAAAGATGATTTATTTTCTAATACATTTCATTCTGAGGCGGTACGAAGTTCGCCGAGACAGCTAGTATTCAATAAAATGGGCCAAAATCGTATTTTTTTTTTAAAGTGAAGGCTCGTCCTCACATAATTTTCATATCAAGAGATAAGACGTCACGTGACTAGGTGTTGACGTCATCTGTTCCACATGCTCTCCGATGTAATGCCGAGGTCAAGTACTGTATTCCATCAAATTTTTGGACTAAGCCCAAGTTAAAGGACCAATATATTCATATAAATAAAGAACACTGAGAGTAGGTACTATTAGGTTGGCAGCTTTGTAAGAATATTCATGTTGCCATGATTAAGCCATGTTGTTATGCAGTATCCAGAGTCGTATTAATAAAGTCAAAGTCAAATCCTTTATTTCGTATAGGCCTACGGGGGCACTTACAAATTGTCATTAACATTTTTTTTTCTTAACTCTACAACCGGATCGGAACGCGACCTCAACTGAGAAGATTCGGCGAGAAACTCAGCGGGCTTGTCTTTTTTAAAGCCATTATATTTTACAAAAAAAAAACAAATAAAGTAAGTAATCTGGCTCGATCATTACATACTAGTAGGTACCTTAATTTATGATGGTAACCAATGACGCATATGTCTGAACAGATCAAGATATCACGTTCAATTAACAGCCCTGACTACTGCTACAGTCAAACATATTATATAAACCAGGCTTAATATATGGGTCCTTATTCTTCTTCTTCTTTCTTTACGAAATGAAATGCGATGAAATAAACTGAATATGAATATAGCCCCACCCACATCTTAGTGGGTATATTGCCAATGACAAGTAATTAATAGCAATAACACAAATAATGGATGTGACATGAAGATATGAAAATGGCGTGTCCTTTATTGGTTTAAGCAATTCTAAATTAACCCCCGAATTTATAAACGTTTTATAACTTTATCAAATGTCATATATTACTGCGCATAAGAGTTTTGCTTTGCGCAGTACTACATGAGGTTTGATAAAGTTATAAAACGTTTATAAATTTGAGGGTACATCTATACCAGCCTTTCCCAAAGTAGACGATAACGCCCCCTTGTGGGCGCTGCAGGCCTAAAGGGGGGCGGTAAGAGACCCAGAAAAAAAAATGGGAGCGTTGTGTAGAGGCTTACAATAATTGTTTTAATTTGAAGTTATAGTGGTTTTTAAGTAGGTGAAAAAAATGGGGGCGCTAAAAAATAATTCATTCTCAAAGTGGGCAGTAGACAAAATAAGTTTGGGAACCCCTGATCTATACTAAAGGTTCGAAATGCCATAATTGACATTTTCGCTAAACGGACAAATGAAACAAAGAATAGCGAGCAGCCACTCACTTTCCTTTGTCTTTCTGACAAACGGCATATAAAAGCAATAAAACGCGTTCGCAGCGCCGACTCCAACGAATTCCTCCTTCAGTGCCGAAATTGCTCGGATTCCGGAACTTCGGGACTTTTACGGTGTCCCGGATTCCTGCGACAGCGTGTGGTCACAGCGCACGGTGCGCGCGGTTTATATAAACACATACATACTGCCATACCTAGTTACTAAAGGCATTTTTTAAACTGTTCTTCATACAACTCCTACATATTTCCTTGTAGTTTAAAAATACTTTAGTCCGACATTAAACTTGATTTAAGTCGGATAATGAAGTTAACATAGCCAACAATATTTATTACAATCACTAAGCAATACTCGTCACTGGCAAGAATGGCTCTATTTAGTGCCGATTACCAAACTTAAAAAATAAAAGATAAAGTTAATAGATGTATATTGTTTCAATATCGTACGAAAGAGACAGTACTATACAGTTATAGCGTTATTTATTTTTTTGTACGGCAGGAAATAGACTATCATAGGCATTCTCGTTCGTTCTTTCCAGCACTATGCAGGAATAAAACAAAACTGATCTGAAGAGGTCGTGGTACGAATTATTAAATGCAACAAACCTCTTCTGCCATACGATTGTTTTGTAAAAGATGATGGTAAGGCCCCATGTAGATAGATAGACAAAAACATTAACTCATTATATTGTGTAGACGTTCCACAGACATTTGCATTTTAGTTAGCTTGTAAATTTAAGTTAAATTATTTAACCCTCTTACTTTAATCTTGTTTTCACAAACAAACTAGAACCCATTTAACGAGTTAGGCTCTGAATATTCATTATTATAGCGTAGTAAGTTATCACGGTAAATATACCTATTTCATATTATAAAATATGTAAGTACTAATAATATTGCCGAACGAAAATACTATATCCCAAACTAAGCATCGCTTGTATTAGGGGTACTGAACAATGGATTCGGTTACGCACATTCGTGCTCACCACACAACGTTTGCCCCTACCAGGATTCGAACCCGGGACCCACGGCACAGAAAGCGGGGTGATCACCAACGGAACTATATCGTCAGTGTATCAATGCTCACCGAATACTTTTTTTGGTTTGAGTTTACCTTATTATATCATAGGCATAATACGGGTAAGTAATGTATTTTTAACACGTGCTATTTGAATTTGTGACTTATGACCACAAAACCTATCTATGTATACTAAAATTATGTCCGTAATCATAGGCCTGTTTAAATGAGGTAGGACCTACCTAGTAATATGAGGCTATCACATTACTAGTAGGCCCGTAACGCCCTCCTAACGAGCTAAAGTGCTTGTGTTAGCAGTGGGCTTATGTCAATAGTCCAATAGCCAGTGGGGGAATCAAATCGATTCCTCTCGATTACGCGACAGGTATTGAAATAAATCGATGATGTTCTAACACTCAAGCAACTCCTAACCTTAAACCTGCAACTTTACCTACAAAACCCCTCGCAAAGACGTGACCTACCGCAACGCCATCTCGTATATATGCCCGGTCACGTGTCCTCTATGACCGATTCGCTTCATAGCACATGGACTTAAATACAGCGCTGAATGCAAAGTGCCTATCTGGTATGCCTTTGAGCCAACAGCCAAGGCATAGACGTAGTTGGAAATGTACTTTGGTTGCCAATGTTTATACCTAAAGCTCCTACATCATTTATTTGTGGCGATGCAAGCAAAACTAGCAAAGCATTTAATAAATATAAATATCGCCAGTCGAACACACCAACTATACGGTTCTATACTAAGTAACGCTTGTATTATGGGTACCGTACAATGGACTGGGATATTAAACATCCACGACTTGGGTACAAACATTCGTGCTGATCACACAAAGATTGTCCCTACCAGGATTCGAGCCCGGAACCCTCGGCACAGACAGCAGGGTCACAGACAGCAGGGTCGCTAATCAGGCCGTCAATTTACTATGGTAGTTTTATTTTTAATTGACTGCTTGCGTTAGAAAACTGAACATTTAATCGTATTTGAATATTTAAATTTTGAACAACAAATGAAATAAACAAAAGAAATATAACTTTCAATGTAAATAAAGCTCACGTTTTTTGTAGAGCGACCAACAATGTTGGCCGCACGCGCCATCCTTCAATGTTGGCCCAACATCCGTGAGGTCCAACATAGAGCACTAAATCCGCCCGCGCAAACTTGGCGCCGAGTATTTCTCATGGGAAGCGCGACGGTAATATATCGCGGTGTCGAGTGAAATTGTTTTACGTCAGCCTTCATAGATAACTCGTTCGTTTTGTGGGTCCATAGCCTCACAACTTATTTGTAGATTATTGTTTTAATCTAGTCCAGTCAACAATGTATATTAGTATTATTGTAAAATCTAAATACCTACTAGTTCCTAATAGGGTGGGCCTATTATTATTATAATGAAAATTATGCAGGCGATCGCCAGCTCTAGTAATTTAAACGTAGGCCGCACATAGTACTGCATTTGGTGAGTGCGGGTTCGATTTAGTCTGGGATATTAGTGGGATTGATCAATAAACCTCCAATCAACTATTATATAAGCGTTTCTCAGATTTGGGCTGCTAAATAAAAATAAACATACAAGAACATAAAATGTATGGACACCTGGTCGGAACATTTGCTGTAAAGAAGAATGTAACCACACGATAGTCCTTAACGTCGGGACAAAACCGACAATCCAGTTCTTAAAATCCTCATCCAATTCTGTCCTCAAAATCCATTGCAACAGAGAAGCTCTATATTGGCACAATGTACAAATAAACAGATAACATCGTCCTAAATAATGGCGGGGCAGTGACGTCGACAATCAGGGCGGTCACGCACGCTACGTCTCGAGTGGAGCTCTCCATTGCCGTAGGGTTGGCACACGTCGGCTTTTTGCATTTCCGTACCGTTTGAAAAGACTTGAGTGGTAATTAAATACGGTTTAAATAATGGAGGTTCTAGTATTCTCGGTCAGAATGAACCCCCAAAGATCCCATTAGGTCTACTTTGTACTATGAAAATGAATGTAGAGTATCTTATCCATTGTCATGTTCTGAAAAAAAAAATTTTGCTACTACATTAATATAAAGCTTGCTTATTACTGCAATAGAGCCATAAGCTTTATAAGCTTTAATATAGTTTGAAGGTGTTATGGAGCGATACTAAACGCTCGTAACATAAGTCAACGTTCACATTACGTTGTTGAGCAAAAAACACGAGACCGAAAGGGATCGTTCAAAATAATATGCTTTTTGTGCTCGCGTATCAACATTTTATGAGAATTATATAGAAGAGATTTCAAAATATAATATTCAGCAGACTTGCTTCATCGTATGAAAAAAAAAAGAATCAAACTACAGTTCAATAAGAGTTCTTTAGATTGTCTATTACATATTGAAGTATAACTAATTTGACGGAGTTTTGAAAGGTTTATTATTTATTTACTCGCGACATTTCGTTGAATAGATCATTCGATTTTTTTTTTTGCAGAACCCATCCTGATACTGCTTCATAATCTATTTTTTTCAACGTACTTATGATATAAATCGACCGACAAATAATGTCTCCCGTGACTATTCAAAAGGCAATAATTGCGTGTGATTGCACCTAAAGTGGAGCCAAGTCCAATATTGGTCCAACTTAAACTTTTAACTAACTTATTCTCAACTTGTAATACTGACTCTTACAAAAAGCTTAAAGTAAACTTGTGTAAATGCACTTGCTTTTACACAAGTGTAATTTAAGCCAATGGATAGCCAAGAGACCACAGCCAAGTACCTGGGATGAAAGCAGTTTAACAGTGTGTGTGCGATACAACATACAATATGAGCGAGGGAATCTTCTTTATCTCTACTTGTACAGCGTGATTCAGAAAGGGTATATTATCATTTAAACCTTTGCGCTTTATGACAGCATAAAAAGAAATTGCTCACAAAAAATGACAAATGTCATTTTGTTGGGTTTTTTTAATTCGATATATCGAAATCCTAATTCCACATAATTATTACAAATGCGCTATAGACGCGCAGGTTTAAGACTTAGTATGACCTTTTTGAATAATCCTGTATACGACTGACAAATGAGTAAATGAGCAAGACAATGTCCCGGGACAAAAAAAAACAAATGTTGTCCCCACTTTTTACAAGCTACCACTTTGCAAACGGTCATCTAATTCGGTCAATCTATTTACCTGTGATGCCCGTTCAGCCAGACAAATAAATTAGTCATATTTGCTCTCTGTTTGTATAATTACTCTACGATTATTAGTACTGAAAAATAATTAATCTATATTTACTGATAGTTTGTCTGGTCACAGCAGATCGTGCTAAGTCAGCTACAACTAATCTTCGCATTTATTTAAATTCTATTTAGCACAGCTTTCTTAAGCCGAGCTGATCTAGTTCATTGTGTAACAACCCTAAACCTCCACTATTTGTAACGTGCTCTACGCGGGGTATAGGGAGTTATCTCGCGGTGTGATATAATAAAGCAATAGAACCCAACATCTCGAGCCAAAAGACGCTTCGCGAATTATTCGCGGCGGTAATTCGTTTAGATCACTTTTGACGGAACACATTACGGGAAATTGCGTTTGCAATATAAATAAATATATATATATACATATACCTAAAGCTATTTATTTAAGATTAAATGCTTGTTCTGATTGATCTACTAGACGTTGTTCTCTATATTCTGATGATGACATATTAAATGAGAATAGTTCAGTGCCTATGACTACATTATAGATAGTAGTGGACCCCTATTTACATAAAATAGTAAAATGTAGGTGAGCCTCTGCCTATACCTTTAGGGAATACTGGCGACATGATTATGTGTACCGCAGACCAGATGCATTGTATACTTCCTTTACAACTTTCAACAAGTCAGCTCATCTGGCACCCAACCCTACCCTTTTACAAGCTGTTCTGTTAGTTTAACATAACCATGTACCTGCCCCAGGGTTAATCTTGCGAGTTCACCGAAAAGCTATGCACGTCTGAAAGCTTGCACGTCAAACGAGCCGCAGCTTTCCACGTCGTTGCGTTTAAAATTTGATCAGGAATTTTAAACATATCTGTGAAAATTCTAAGTAAAATATAAAGAAGCAAACAATGTTTTGGAGTATCTTATGCATGTCACAGCTACCTATTTATCTCGCTACTTAAACTGCTTCTTACAGTGGCTTTATTTGTGAAACAAAACAAAACGAAAGATGAGATATGGCCGCACCCACGATTAGTGGGTATTTTGCCAGTGTCAAGTATAACAATAGCGATAAAGAATTCAATAAACACACATTGTAAATAAAAATAGGGATAAAGAAACGATGAAATGGCTTCTCCTATTTCTATATTTTGTTTTGAAGTGAATTGAAAAAGTATCAGTAATATGATGTACACTGTACCAGGCCGAAAATATTACGCATCCGAGCTTAAGAAAGATGCGTAAGAGTGACAAAGAAGCCCCCACTTTTAAACTATTTCTAAAACCGATATGCGTCTAATATATATTACTAGCTGTCCCGGAGAACTGCGTACCGTCTCAGAATCAAATGTATGAGAAAATGAATTTTATTTATTGGTATTCTATGAAAAATTTAAACAAATCTATTCCACGTGTACCATACATTTTACCGGGATAAAAAGCCTATGTGCTATTCCAGACTATAATCTATCTCTGTGCCAAATTTCATCCAGATCTGTTAAGCCGTTCTGGCGTGAAAGAGTAACAAACATCCATCCATTCATCCAAAATTTTACATTTATAATATTAGTATAGATTCCCGACCGGTGATAAGAACTTTACTCACCAAACCAATAAACGGGTTCCCTTAACACCTTAAAATAGATTTTAAACCCACCTCTATGACCGAGTCCTTAATTATAACATAAAACCGTTACTCCGCGTCTAATATCGACCACGTAGTCCCACGGGAGGGAGCAACCTATACCGAGTGTGCGGCCTAAAACAAAGCTCTCATAGTAGACAAATTTACAGCTTATAGCGCTGTAAACGGCCTCCTATTACGACGTGTACACACTAAAATACTTCTTCTTTTATAAAAAAAAATACTACACTATTTAGGTATTTCACCATTGTCAAGAATAATGTTAAGGTCTAGAGCAATTTCAAAACAATGCTTTGAGTTTTTGCACGCCGTATTATCCCCTTCATCTCTATTAGTATGTAATGCTACAATATTTGCTGCGACACACGCAGGCTGTCATTGAAGGACAGCTACAAGTTTCTCAGTGTGTTTAAGGGCATCGTTATTAAAAACTTTGGTAAGACTATGTATAACACCGGCGCTCCACGAAGTCTGCAACCTGTGAACATGTACAGGATCGCACCCGCCATTATATCAGATTTGACCTAAGATCCTCGCAAAAGAACACCGCACCGCATAAGATTCCGCCCAAGGAGATATGTGAGGCCATTAAAATTAAAAATAACATCCTAATTTCAATAGGGAACATGGCTGGGTGCTACCATCGACTTGGGATCCAGTAATTAATATAATTAAATCCAAAACCAAGCGCACCATTGCAAGACCTCAAGTCACTGAAAGCACTTTCTGCGTAGATCGGAACGCAAACAACAACTTAATATGGGGGTACCCCAGTTCAAACTATGACACTAGGACGTCAAACACCTCAGTCCTCCCGTGACCATGGTTGCTGTAAAGCAGCCGAAACGTCGGGAACATAAAAACATAAACTAAACGTGATAAAATCCGTTAAATTAGTTTAATCTCATTGTGTAAATATAAGAAATCAATAAGACTATGTTGTTGCCTGGTCTGTACAAACCATAGTGCGTGGGTAAGGTGATATATGCTGGTATTTTGATCTCACGTCGGAACGGAACTACGTTTAATAAATTAACCCCTTTTGTGCCATTGGGAATAACGATGGCAGTCATTTGGTCGGTAATTAAGTGTTATATCGCGTGCGTGTGCACTAATGAAAATATTTTAGAAGCAAGAAGTTTGTTTGGGTACCTATACTTTGTAGAGGATATTAATTATTTAAATAATCACTTTTTTTTATTATGATTTTTTTTTTTAAACTTAAATACAATCACCTTGCATATTCCATGCCACACAGTTATGTGAATCTTTCACCGTAAATGGCTATGCAAACAATAACAAGCTGTTAAATATTTAATTGATTTCAAGTTCTAGCTTAGTAAACAGGGTGTATCGTAACGAAAACATACCATGGATTCAGCTCATGATTTTGTACGCCCCAGAGTTGGTATTTTCCCTCGAACTTTAATGAATAATACGCTTTTTTTCAGTATTTTTAAAATGATTTTAACATGAAATCAAACCAGCACAAGGTGATTTTAATAAAAAAATATATAAAATTACTAATTTAGACCTAAAACTGCAATGTAAATTAAAGCTCGACATGCTCAAGGGCGCTTGTCACTCGCACGAGTCGGGAATCGCGCGGAGCGTTGTGTTGTGATCGCGTGGTTTACGATATATTGCGCGCTCAAAAATTACATAATTTGTAACCCATGACTTTCGACATGATTTCTATAATTTTCTTATAGGCAATAAGTGTAACATTTACCCAAAGTTTTCGTTGTCATTCCCCTTAAACGCTGTATAAATATATCTCGCAATTCAATCAAACGTAACAACTTCCAGATAATAGAATAATTGTTTCGAAAAGATAAATCTCTATATATATATATATATATAATTCTCGTGTCACAATGTTAGTTACCATACTTCTCCGAAACGGCTTGACCGATTTTTATGAAATTTTATATGCATATTCAGTAGGTCTGAGAATCAGCTACTATCTATTATTCATACCCCTAAGTGATAAGGGTTGTCCACCCTTAACATTTTATTTTTTTATAACATGGCATTAAAAAATTAACAACGCTAAATTTTCACCCTTCTATCACCAACCCCTATTTTTTTAATAGTCATTAATTTAAGTAATCAGAACGCGCGAGCGGACTATTGCTAACGGTTGTGACTTTGTTAAATACCACGCGGACGAAGTCGCGGGTAATAGCTAGTAATATATAAAAAAAAACAAGTTATCGCGGATATTGTCTGAAATATAAACTACAGCGTATATTTTGCCGCGCACACGAAATGGTGTCGCGCCGCCATCTTGATAACGAACGGGACACGTCAAGACAAAGAACAAGCTCCTGCTGTGTAGAATACATCCCAAAATACTAGATGCACAGGACAGCTTTATTTGCTCACTCGTATAATAGCGCCAAAACTCTATGTTACTTATGGCATGCAAGCCACTCCTTGAAGCATAGACAAGTAAAGGCGGGAGCACGAAGCCTACTTGTTGTGTGTGAGATTCATTATATTTGTGATTTTTTCATGTGGGCGTGGATGGGCAAACCCCAAAACTATAGGAATAAACGACACATTTTCAAAGGAGGTTGAATTTGATGAACACTAAAACTGCTTCAACTAATTTTGAATTAAGAATAGACGTTGATTGGCTTTTTGGCGGGAAGTTGAAAATTTTGTTTTATTTCCCACACAAATGTGTGCCTTTGATAAATAATGTGTAATATTAGTGGGTTGGGAAGGAAATTTAAATACAATAGTATAACTTGACTTTTCAAGATCTCCCAAGATGTCCGGTAAATTTTCAGTAAAGTATCCACAGCTTTACGGTAAGGGATTCGTTTCATCATCATCATCGTCATCAACATTATCTTTATCGTCAGGGCTACTTATAATTCAATAACAATTATCAAGAATTACTCGACACTGGCAAAATGGCACTATTTTGAAGCAGATTGCCAACCTAAAAAAAATAATCACACGATCGCACGATCCAATAATGTCGCTAATATGTATCATGTTCTGTGAAGTAATGCTAGGGCTTATTATAGATATGTACTATGAATTAGATAAGCTTGTTGGCTCACACGGTAAATTATGAAACATTGTAAATCAGTTAGTTTAACACCTATAACATTCTAGTTACCATGGAAGCGAGACTGCGACATCCGAATCAAATAAAACGTTTATTGAAACCTCGCGAACTTTATGATACCTGCCCACAAATAATAATACTGTCCTAGGTCGTACATTCGCGAACATTGATTTGAGACCCATTTCAAAATCAGAATAAAAATATTTTTGTTAATGTAAACCATTAAGTACAATACTTATGAATGGTCTAAATTGTTACAAAAATGCTAAGCTACAACTTTACCACCCGTATAGAATGCCGTTCCTATGGAGAAGAATTGGCAAGAAACTCCATGGCTGCTCTTTTTAAAAAGATCTAAATTTTCGAGCAGTTCGTTGTTATGGATACGTGAGAATAATGTAGGAACGGCTAGATGCTTGCGTAGCTGGTCTAAAGTCTACTGGTCAAATTTAAAGTTGAATATCGTACAGCAAACGTATACCTTAAGAGCTACTGTATTGACTGACGTTAATAGGGGCAATTGTTCTCAGATGTGACGACGTACCGATACACGACCTTATTGCATTGTAAGTGTCATTGAAAAGGAAATGGGTCCCATATAAATGTCCGCGTCAGCACAAGGCGACATTAAGCTGTTCTTTACTTGGGATTACCCGTTTCCCGCTACACGATAAAGAACCTTAACACGTGGAAATATTACACACGTGTAAGGAATACTATTCCGTCAATAAATATTAAACTGATACACTGTAATTAGGGTTACTTTTTCGTTACTCGTGAACTCGTGACATTTGATTTTTTAAGAATTCGATTGCTTGTTTTGTTTCGTATTATGTTATATATTCGTCAAGATTTATCGTTTTTAATATTGCATACCCAAAAGGTGGTGACACTATATTGATAATTGCAGTAAGATCTTATGTTTCGACCCACATTTGGCAATAAAACTTAGCATCTATAACGCACATAACACTATATATAACAACTGGATTACAATGCTTTTGAAAAACATGCGTTGATAATTATAAACGATAGCTTGCAACATAATAAGGGTATACGATCACCCGCACCATAACATAACATGTTAAGCACAAAGTCGAGACGATTTGCGCCTTTGAACTGATAATAAAGTTCGTATGTAGAGCACCATTGTCTTGGGCACGGGAGGCCGAGCTCGTTTCAAGACGATGCAAGTGTGGGGTGGGGGTGGTAGCCCAACCTACCAGCTATCAACTCCACCTGCCATGAGGCTACGAAGCTGTAGAAGTTAATTATGACTAAGAATTATCATTTAATCGTGGGACAGATGCAGGGGAAGCGCTCAAGGGGTCCCAACACGATGGAGTAAAAGTATTGTAGAGGCAACAGGAGAAACTCTACAACGATCTATTGAACTGGCGCAGGACAGAAGTAAATGGAGACAAATCATATATGGTCACGATCCTCATTAGCGAGGTAACGACAAAGTAGAAGAAGAAGAAGGAATTATCATGGAGACCTGGATATTTTAATAAAAAAAGCACCTACTGCCATTATCTTGGAATACTTGGATCGAATCGGGCATTTTTTGCAGTTTTAGTCAGTCTGTTTTATGGTACATCTTGAGAAAACTACTGCTGATTTTGATGAGTTGGGTTGTCTAACACTTTTCATGGAAGCAATATAGAAAACGGCAGGCCGATTTCTTGTTTTGCTCACGGAACTGTTTTACTAAAACGGCCTGACATTTTTAACGAAATCAAAAACGCATATTTATACATAGCCCGTTATTAAAATGTGTGGAGACAACACGTAATGTAACATCGATGACGTCACGGCCCGCGTCTACCCCCCAGACGCGTTTTACGACCGTCCCCCACTAAAAACCGAACAAAACTACTACAGTTATAAAAACCGATGTTGTTATTTTAGTTTTATAATTCAGACGTCTGCGAACTGAACTGGCTGATTGCGAAAATGAAAGTTGCGATCTTTCGCGAAATTATCCGAGTAACATTTCAGTTTTTGCAAGTACCTTACAGTAAAATAGTGGGTACTGTACGCCCTTTATTTAATGTTTGTTATTTTTTATACTTTATGTTTTTAGGTTAACAATAAAAAAAAATCGTTTTCAGCTACCATTGCTTCTTTCAGATAAATAAAACCATCTTCTATGACGTTAACATTTTTCAACAGGTATTTAAATTACTAGACTATGATTATTATAACTATATGTATTGTATTCCTAATAAAACTTTGTTACTATTACTACTTAAAAATATAACCTAGCCTTAAAAAATAATCTTTACAATTACTATATCAAGTCCCAAACGACATAACTTAACCATTTTCAGAACTCTCCCACATATTTCTCCTTGGTCCCCGAATCCCTTCAACAGCCAATAAAAACCAGCGAAGCCGGTCAAACAAAAACGATGACAAATTCCCGGAACGTTATCCTTAAAACTCGACAGGTGGACGCAATCTTCGACGCTGGGTATACCCCCGGGAAATCCCTATAGCCGGCCAAAGTGGGCCGTTACTAGGGATGGTACGGCACATCCGCACCCATGCTTGCGAAATATCCGCGTGATAATACGTGCGTCGTTGCTATCATCGGGGGACTTTATCCAACCGAAATGAAGTTTATTATCGCATGGCAATACTTTGCAACAACCCTGTGACTGAACCGTACCGAGGAAAATTTCCTTTTGTACATTTTGTACCAAGTTGTGTGTGCCCAATAATTTTATAGTGCACATAAAAATTTGAAGAGTCGTAGAGACTTCACGGGCCGTTGACTCCATGAATATAAGTACTTATGTAATATTAAGGTATAATACATTATTATGTTAAAGTTTAAACTACTTTTCAGAATGCTCGTACACATCTACAACAACATTTACCTAGAAAAATGTATTTACATATCCACATCGGCATTTATTCTCTGCCACCGCAGATCTAAGAAAAAAAAGTCCGGACATCCCTGACCGCTACTCCAGAATCTCGGTCGTTCCTCCAGCGATTACGGACAGGTGCGCCAAGGTGCCAGATTAACGACCTTAGTTTCCACGCCGGGAGGTATAAAAAATGCTCCCCCCACTAACAAGCGGGAAATGTACAGTTTATTTTTTGAATTACGACGGTTTCAACGCGGTATTAGTGTTGTTTTAGATCTTAAAGGGAGTGTTAAGTTGTGTTAACTGTGTATATTTACACGAGTGTATAGAACGCGGTCATCTTGTGAGAGATTAATGGCATGCGCAGGTGTTATCAGCTTCAGAAATAGGACAGTGCCTGAGTGCAGAACCGGCAAGGCCACAGATTCTAAAGAAGAGTAAAAATGGCCTATGCCCTAAGACCTTTGACTGTGTCATTCTATCGCCCCCTTAGAAATTAGCACATGATTTTTAGCTAGGTTAGCGCGGGAGCAACAATTATACGTCATTATTATAAAAAAAAAAAGACCAATGATTTAAATAAATTACGACCTGATATTAGCTTAGTTGGTAGTGAACCTACCTTCTTCGCAAAGGGTCCCGGGGCGAATCCTGGTTGGAGACAAAACCGAGACTGGGACCGTATAGTTGGTGTGTTCGCCTGGCGGTATTATATTATATTCTTTAAAAAGAGTATGCTTGCCAGATAAGTCAAGATAGCATTATTAGCTAAAGATATGCAGCTGTAGTGTAGCTATGACATAAACATGCACCTTATCTTTTTTGAACTTTCATAACGAAATCTATGTAAAATAGTGATAGAAACAATGTTATAAAACCCACGGAGGACTTCTACAGTATCTCCAATGTACATGAACTGCTTTGTATGATAATGTCATATGTTAATTCTTAAATTACAATTACAAAATGAATATCAACATTTCGGCGTGCACAAACAGGTGAAATCAAATAAAACACATCGGGCTGCGATTGCCATGAAAGTAATCTTCAAAAAACGAGTTTGCATTTACTTTTGTTAAAACGACCTAAACAAATAAATGTGAGCAGCTTTGAGTGCCCTTAGGGTGAGGACCTACTGTCCAACGCGGCGGTGTTGCTTTAAACAAAACGCATTTATAAAATGACGGTAAAATGTCAAAGCACACGCGGGAGGCTAAAAATGTGTGAACAAATTCACGGCTACACAAGCTTATTTCTGTTTGGTTGTGCGTAGTGTATGTAGACTGTAAACATATATGTAGTAATATTATGACACACCATTTTTATCCGACAATGCAAGAAGGAGGGTCATGTTTTTCGAGTGTATGTTCTTTGGCACGCTCTACAGCCTAAACGGCTTAGTGGATTTTTATTCATCGGTATTTTTTGTGAGTGATTTGTATTCCTTTAAATTTCATTATTATTTATTTCTGAATTCAAAATCGTTCTATAAAAACTAATATCCTAACTGGCTAAAATAAGAGACTTATGAAAAATATAATAGGAAGCTAGGGCAAAGGGGAGAGCTATCGAAAAAAGGAGGTAAATAGCGGTACAGAGAAAAACTATGATGGCAAGAATGCTAATAGATACTATAGTTGGTTAAAGCTTATGTTATTAGGTCGATGGCTCTTATTTGCGAGGGGCAATCGGTAGACTCCTACAAAGCGGGGAAATTTAAGCATAGAGTAAGGAAGCAAAATAAATCTCAAACCGTCATAATACGCTAACTCATGCTCTAAAGTTTAATAAAACAGCGTTTCACGCACATGTATGCCCTCACCTTTACAACCGCTCAGTTTGAATCCCTCCCGTTTTTTACAAACAAACAAACAAGCTGATAATTAATTATTTCCCCCCCTTCATTTGCATACACCCTGTATTTGTTCAGCAGACAGTTGCGAATACAAGATACAAGATAATGTGACGTGATACATTTGTTTAAAGATGTCCGTTTGATGTACGGAGCTTGAGCTTCTGTTTCCTCTTTATTGCGACGTTTGGTTTTTGAAGGTGTATTTTTAGTTCGATGAGCCATTTTAATATTGACAGTAATTGTTGGGTTTAAATGGACAGCTTTTTGTGTTTTAATAAGTGTGTTTTTAAATATTGATTTCTTATATTTCCAAAGGCAAGCGTACTATTGCAAGACCTCAAGACACTGTGAGCAATTTCTGCGTACATCGGACCGCAAACAACAATGAGGTGTGAACTTAATATGAGGGTACCCCAGTTCTAACTATGACACTAGGTCGTCTAACACCATAGTCCTCCCGTGACCATGGTTGCTGTAAAGCAGCCGAAACGTCGGGAACGTAAAAAACATAAAATAATCGCGATAAAATCCATGAAATAAGTTTTATTTCAATGTGTAGTATTCGCGTAAATATAAAAAATTAACCACGTACAATTTCTAGAAATTGAATTTATACACTCATAAGTTTTTTTGCCAAAAGGAGGTAAGCTGCGCATCAGACCCCAAGTGGTCCTTACATTTGGACACCTGCCAAGATTAGGTGTTAGCAGTCGTTGAGCGTGATTGGGGAAATATGTGGATTTCATACGAATCTTCCAACTACCCGATCGCTTAAGAGTTACAAAAATGCTTAGAAACCTTATTGATTTAAGAAATTATCCCAGCTGCTTTCCTGCCAAGCGCGACTCGATCGCGCGGTCAGAATGGCTACTCTTCGAAACAACAGTTGTTCAGTGCAATTGCATTGGCACCTATGTAATCACGAGATCTGGTTCTGTCTCTTTATACAAACCAAGAAACGAGAAGTAACATTATTTGTAACTCCTCCTATTTTCCTTCAATAAATTTCATTGCGGGTTCCAACACAATTATCTTTTCCCCGGGATTAACCGAGGGTCAAACCTCCCCGTCTTCTTCGGTCACCGCTGTGAATCCTGGTTAACAGGAGTTGCAGTGGTTGGAGAGCGGCGGGCGGGTAAACAAATACGAGCAGCAACCTACAACCGCTGCATAAATTGAACCTTAAGTTGCAGAATCAAAAAAGATTACCCAAGGGCTGGGCTAGGGCTGGCGGCAAGCATCTTAGACACGCTACGGCATGGGCCAATTTTTTTTTTTGTAAATATTAAGAAGCGTTTTTTTTTTAAATAATTAAATATCTATTCCCCCGCCAGCCAGTGGAACGTTTCACTTCAAAGGTACCGCACGCGTGCTTTGATTACAAAGACGAGAATAATTAATTTTGTTTTGACGGCACCGCCCTCCCCCTCCCTCATCCCCGCTGACGCACCTACCTCTCAGGATATTAATAGCTCGGTAAACACAAACGTTTCGTATGAAAGGGAACATACATCATTTGGTACTTGTATGTTGTTCCCGGTATTTTTGGGACGGATTCGTGGTAAAATACGTATGTTATTATATTATTAATCGTTTTTATTGATAATGAGCGGGACGTAATAAATCAATATTAGTAATGATCCATCATCTATACATATAAATAAAATTGGAGTGTCTGTTTGGACCGATTTTGACGGGACTTTCACTGGCAGATAGCTGATGTAACAAGGAGTAACTTAGGCTAATTTTGTTTTAGAAAAAAAAATAAGATCTCACGAAAAAAAATTAAAACCAATGTTGCAGCGCAGCGCCTGAATTAATTTTGATAGCAACAACCTGCAATGCGTGCCGCGGGCTCAGAATGGGCGAGCAGGCTGTTGTCAACGGTTGTCTTTGTTAAATACCACGCGGACGAAGTCGCGGGCAACAGCTAGTATATTATATAAGGACATATGGATTTTGGTTATCATTGATATACTTATGCATTTTATAAAAGCAGGATTAACACAAATACAAAAATAACAAAGTTCCATCTCTCAACCATATTTCAAACAAAATTACACAGCGTTTTAATCATATTATATCATTACTATAGAGCTTGACCTATGATGTTAGAGACAGAAACAAAGGGCGCAAACTTGTAAAACACATATTTGGGGAAGAAGAAAAAAACATTAGTTGTGTCGTAATTCTGGCGTTAATTTACCTATTTCATTACAACATCCTAATTAAGCGAGATACAACAATGTGTCCATACTCTTAGAGCTTAAAATTATTTTCTACAGCCTAGAAAACACACTGTTGATAGGCAAGCAGAAGACGAAAACAGAGGAGTGGACCCCATCTGCTGGACGGCCGAAAATACGCTCGGCGCTTATATTATATGGTGCAATATTGTCCAGCCGAGAATACCCCACAGAGGATACAACCCAAGAAGTAATATAGGACATACACCTAAGAGGATGGGTAAAGGTATGTTGATCAAACCCAAATAAAAACAAACCATAGGTACCGACCGACGTACGAAAAGGTCAAAACATGATTAGTTAAAATTAGGGTATCGAGAACACAAACTAATTACTATTTGGGGAGCGCGGGGCTCATTAACCTAACATCTAACTCCGACGACGCCACCGCGCACACATATAAAATAAATTACAAAAAGCTTTCTGACGGCGGCGATGCTTTCCATCGACAATTTAAATTCACCTTGTTTTTTTGTGGTAAACTATTATCTATACCCCGCTATACCCGGATCGTTGGAAGGCTTGCGCAGGGACATGGGTCTAACACGTAGAGGCCCTTTTTGAGAATTTTAATGTTATGTTAGCCACCTGCTGGGGTCAACTGCTGAAAGTTATAGCATAAACAGCGAATTGACCTTAGCAGGCGGCGGAACTATTGCAGGAATATGAAAAGATAATTGAAACTATGGATTGAGGTTTGGATGGACATGAGATAGGACTATTGGGAGGGTTGCGGACACCTGCCATAATCAGCTTTTATCTAATTACTATTGGCAGGTGGAGACTCACCGCTCTTTAGGTGGGCCCCCTAAAAAGGCTGTCATATGACGATAAGGGGCAACACTGGCGTGAGCGGCTCAGGGGTGTAGAGAGGTGTGCTGAGCTTTCTTCAGTGGTTACTCGCGGCGTTATGCCCTTTGACTAAGTATACTTATTATTAGAGGTTGTGTATTACACATTGATATAATATGTCCTGTTCGGTAGCCAACTAAAACCCGGTGCCAACCTATCTTCTATACAAATAAATAAAATTGGAGTGTCTGTTTGTAATATTAAAATAACCGCTTTTTACTAAGTGCATTTGGATGTATACACGGTACATATACCAAAACAATTTTTTTTACAATTTTTGTGTCTACTGTCTGTCTGTTTGTTTCGGCTAATCTTTGAAATGGCTGGACCGATTTTGACGGGACTTTCACTGACAGATAGCTGAAGTAACAAGGAGTAACTTACTTTTATTTGAGAAAAACTTTTTTGTCAGATACCACGCGGACGAAGTCGCGGGTAACAGCTAGTGTTGAATAAAATTATGGAATATCAAACTTTAGAAATAGCCAGATTGTTGATCGAACCCTTGCACAAGAAAAAAAAGGTCTTCGGGCTTAAACCTAGGCTCGTGACACTTCTGTTGTTAACGGATTTCATCTGCGAATCTCATTTCCATTAATGATTATCACATGCTGTACGGTGAAGGTAAACATTGTGGTTAAAACTACACGCTTTTAGAAAACCGTGTCGAGTTCCCCAATCCGCACTGGGCTTATATGTTGCGTTATGGCTCGAAACCCCTTCCCATAGAGGGGGGGGGTTATGGCAAAAGGCTCATCCCCTATTACATTGGGACCAAATACTATCGGCTGAATGTGGGTACACACATTTTTGGGATAACAGGCGTGATAGTGTTTATTTTGTGATGACTTCGGGCGATTAGTAATACCGCTTCCGCCACTGTGTGTGTGTATATATATAGTATAGTATACGTTGAAATAAAACTATTTTTAAGGATTCTTTCGCGTTTATTTTTTGTTTTCACGTTCCCGACGTTTCGGCTGCTTTACAGCAACCATGGTCACCGGAGGACTGAGGTGGATGACGTCCTAGTGTCATAGTTTGAACTGGGGTACCCTCATATTTAGTTGTTACTTGCAGTCCAATCTACGCAGAAAGTGCTCACAGTGTCTTGAGCTCTGGCAATAGTGCCAAGCGCACTTTTGCATTTAAACTTTTGCGTTTTGGATTTAATTATATTAAGAATATTTGATTTAAAGTAATTTTACGCCTCACATTTTTATCCTTATCGACACTACCTTTCGATTCCCAAATAACAGATTACGTCAACTTCAATTTTGATTTATGTGCCACCCCGAGCCGGCCGAGAAACCTTGGCGCGAAGACAGATGCACCGCTGACGAAGCCAAATGTCGCTCGAATGGGAGCAAAGTTTCCGCTAGCTTGTACCGACTGAATTCAATCCAATTTCTGATACCCAGGAAAAAACGAGGTAAAGTAACAAAATCTTATTTGTGTGTATACGTATAGAATACCTGTATAATCCAAAATTACAACAACAAGCTACCGGCGTCTTTGTTCCCCGTTGACTACAATCTGGGTGTTTTCAAGTCGAGACAGAACAGGTACCTTCTAGGCAAGTATGCTCCATCGTAGATCTCATCGTCCCTTACTATCAGGTGAGATCGAGATCAAATACTCTAATATAAAAAAAAAATATATCATAGCACTACCACACATATTTTTTGGGAACTTCGAAGCATGCAGTAATATGGATATGACAGCGAGCCCAATTCAGTCCAGACCTTTACACCTGTATTCCCTGAAGAAGTAAAGGGTCTCAACAGTCCCTTACGATTTGCGTCATCATGATTGGTGGATATCATGGCATACGAAATTGGGGTACATTTTCAAAGGTAATGTAAAATTTTACGTGTATTTTGTTCAACATTATTTTAATAGGTACGCTGTATGTATAGGTACTTTACTTCAATAGAAATAACCGAGTAAAATGTCCTGTCTGAGGCACAAAGGCACTTCATCACAGGCAGTAGATATGCTATAAATCAACTTATCCCTAGATACCTAAGGTCGGTATAACGATGCAGCATAAATATCGCTTTAGGTAATAGGTTATTTTATATCATAAAACATGTTCAAAAACTATATCTCTATTAAATAAAACTCAATCATTAAATATATAAATACTTCATTAAAACCTTTGGAATTAATTTTATTTAATGGAATGTATGTACTATAAGACACCCAAGTAGGTAATTCAGTATTCCCAGATCCATTTACAAGACGTTGCAAAGCACTTACAATGAAACGTACTTACAAAAATAAACACACGCAATGCATTATTTCGAAAACACAGTAAACATCCGTAAACACCATATTGATACCCAGCTCGCATAAAGTTTAAGTAAGTTTATCATTAAATTCATAAGCCGCTACTACAGCGCTGAAACTTTTCCCGTTACACCAAACCCACCCGCCATTACGTCTACATCGGCTTTTTTTTCACACCCTAAATAGATAAAGCACGTAAACAAAAAGTAGGTCTTTGAATAACGCATTTTGCCGCGTCAATTTTGCATAATTTATTACACAAACATGACTAAACAATACGCCTGTGCTAAAATGTTACGCTCCGATTATGACCCGCACAAACTGCGACCGATGGTTAACGAATGAAATCTTTTCGGGTGTATCTTTGAAATTTTCGAATCGAATATCAAGATACTCCAAAAACAATGTCTCACCTCTCACTCAACGAAAAAGTATTTATTGTTTCTGGTGTTACAATCCAACTTAGCATTGTGTCAGCTTTCCAGGCTATTTTCATTGCCTTTTCTGTGCTTACTTATACACTGTGATTTTACCCTGTTATTACATTTTACACATATCAGATATCGTAAGTAATAGTACGCGTACATTACTTACGCGTGGTGAAACAAAATTTATTGTTTCAAGATATTCCCGACTATTCGACAAGTACTTATTGCTTTATCGCTTCACTTTATTCGGTTATATTTAAATCGAATGAATGTTCGGAACTCTGAAAAATCGAATAGTCTCACTATTAATTTGACACATGAATGAACCGGACGATTATTTAAAAGCAACACTTAATTTCGGTTACCGTGTTTCTAAACAAAGGGAATCCAGATTCAAATGCGTGAGACGACTGCTCGGCCCCCGCTACGAGTTATATAAACTTCAAAAATAGAATTTCGCCGTCGCAACCCGGTTTACGACTTGGCTCGTAAAAGGGGGTGGGAACGGGCGGCCGTAAGGGGAACACAGCATATTTTCACCTTTATTTATAAAGGAAATTCGGTCAAGTTTGAGTGATGTTAATTTAAATAATACAACCAGACGAGCAAATGACATTCAATACTAGCCAAGGTCTTAACCGTTGTTTGTTCGATGATTTTTATTGTGTTAAACGAGAATGGCGGATATTAGAACGGTTAAATAATAATACCAGCCCTTTTAATGTCCCACTGTTGGGCACGGGCCTCCCATCAATAATCGAATCATTAGTCCACTACGCTGGCCCAGTGCAACTTGGCGAACTTCACACGTATTTCCAAGTGTTCTGTCAGACATGCAGTTTTCCCTACGAATATTTACTTTACTGTTTTGCAAGTGATAATCATGGTTGAAAATGAGATTCGCACATAAAATCCTTGAGGTGAGAGCCGGAGTTTGAACTTGCGATCCTCGTTACCGAAGCAAGCGTTCTACCAACTTGGCTATCACTGCTTTTTAGAACGGTTACTAAAATAAGTTTATGTTAATATGATATATTTCTATATTATCTTTTCCGCTATGAATCAGTCATCACAAAATAAATGCATAATTAGTTTCAATTGTTTAAAAGCACTATGGATGTATTCATAGACTGACTTAGATTTTTTTAAATTCTTTCCCCCCCTTGGAATACCACTCGTCAGACTTCTTTATTAAATGAGGTATGCATGGCTACTCCAGACTTGACTCAGAAAATAATTGTTTTCAAGTTAAAATTCTAGGCCAAAAAAAAACTTAGAATATTGGCAGCCTAGGCCCAGGATCAGTGTTTCCAGGTGACCTCCACAAGCCATCCATCACGACCCGCCGTCATATAAAAAGTGAAACCTGCCACTATGCTAAGATATACCCAGAATATATCACAAACTATACAATGATACATTACCCAAGTTCACTGACCTAGGCTGACGACCTGAATAGATAGAGGGTATAAAAATTATTGCGTGTCAAGGGAATTTAGACACAATATTAGTTGACTCCCATAGCGACATGTGCTAATATTGCGTGATGATATATTGTGTGACTATGGTATTATCTAATTGTATTGGAAATATTATGAAAATTGATGCGGTTGTTGACAAGGTGACAAACCAATATTATCGCCCGTAATTACTTAACTACCTATTCTAGGAGTTGTAACATATTTGCAAGGGCTAAAGTCACATAAAGAAATATCAAAAGGCTTAGCATAGTTGGAGGAGCTAACGGGACTAGACTACTAGGTATAACACGAGCATTTAGCTTATTCGGGACTGTTATTAGTCCATTAGAAAAATACGTTTTTACATGCAAGTTTCTGTGGGCAAAAGGTGTAGATGTACCTATGAACAAAGTCTCATGTGTTTAATCTTTGAATACTATGTATTGTAAACTTCACCATTGTCAGCGACAAATGTCAACTTCATCCCCAAGAATTCTACAAATCTCATACATCATCAACATATCTGTTATTTCCTTATCCATGCTATCATTTATCAGCCGCCTAATGTGAATACTGATGTGTTCGACAGCCCGAATACCCCCCACGATGGGGTGGGAGCCACATCCATTATATTAGTGGCAGACGCGTCTAAGTTATGCGTAAGCAATCTAAGTTGTTGTAACAATTTGTAGACACGTTATAGGTGTTCAAGTTACTAGTAACTTTGTAGGTGTAATCAGAAAGGGTCAAAATACCGCTCTTTGAAATAACTTATGGATCGCTCTAAATAAATAAATATTGCCAGACGAACACACCAACTATACGGTCCCACACTAAGCAACGCTTGTATTACGGGTACCTTACAATGGACTGGGGCGAACGCAGTATATATTACTTATATAGATATTAAACATCCATGACTTGGGTACAAACATTCGTGCTCATCACACAAGTCTCAAGTTTGTCCCTAACAGGATTCGAACCCGTTACCTTCGGCACAGAAAGTAGAGTCACTACCGACTGCGATAATCAGGCCGTCAATGTTAAGGTACTTGTGGTGGGGCTATTAAATAAGATGGGTGGGGTTCATGGGAACCTCTAAAGATAATCTGTGAAGACGCGCGCAACCTATAACAGGTTTGATGGATCTTGACTTAAAAACAAGCAATGTATCTTGTGTAAAGTATTATATGGCTATCAATGCTTGTAATTTCCATAGACTTCACTGAATTGAAATATGCAAGTCTTTATGTCATTATAAAAACAAATCAAACCAAAAACAATTTACAGAAACTACCGAAGATAAAGTCATATTAGCCTCAATAGTATATTAAATTTTATGTCATAGGATTCTGTTGAACTGAAAATCTCCAAGCATGATGGTTAAATTTGAAACTAAAACAATATTTACGCTCAAGCCATTATTAATCCTATTGTAAAACAAACTAACATCAATACATATACTCCAGAACAACATACCTACCTCAACAAAACTTTTCATTTCTGCAAAGTACATTTTAACACGCAATTTTATCTATTTAGTCGAAAGTTAACCCGAATCAATGACGACATCGAGGGATAAGCGCTCTTAATTAATAACAAAGGTCGTTAAGTCTTTACCTTCCCGTCTTGTTGCTAAAGACAAGGCTTTAACAGTTAATTGATCGCTGATTAATCTCCGAAGTTTCAATTCTGGGGTGCTCACAGTTTTATAGAGCTACGAAGCTCATAGACCTGTTCCTGTATCTTGTACTGTCTTATACTGTAGGATCCTCGAATGCTTTTAAAGGCATGGTAAAACTTGCCACCCAATCTATAGGGCCCATTTGTAGGGTCTCTACCATGACTAGCCAAATTACCTAGTGACATGCCAATCTATAGGGACCCTACAAATCGGCCCTACAGATTGGGTGCCAAGTTGGGTCGTTCGTAGAGATTTTAGACCCCTTGTCGTGTAAGAATGTCTATTGAAAAATCTATCGGGTATGTTCGAAACAACGCAAGTAATTGTATAGTTATCGTTGCAATTTTACTAGCTGTGGGACCATTTTTTACGTTCACTTTCTATTTAATATTATTAACTTTTTTTTTTGTTTTATCGTCATAGTTGAGTTTGGTTGACGGACTGCAAACCTAGGCACCATGCACTTTTACACAAAGAAGGTCCAATTACCCACACTATCCTTGGTAACTCTGTTACGAAATTATACTTCGACATTGCTGAATAGTTTCTCAACCACTACTTCATTCTCCTTCAAAGTACATAACAGCCTTATTTACCATTAACATACATCACGACCTACTATTAATGTTAGAACTCACAAAAAACTAATAAGAACTAAAAACAAAACTATTTAAAACAACACCAAATAGCTCACATAAAATACTTTTAGCATGCAAAGACTGTGCGATCGCCAGAAAGAGAGAAAAAATAAAAACACATTCAGACATTTTTTACAATGTGCCTCTCTTAACCTCAACATGGAGTTACTCTCATTTTAAAAGCCTCCCCCATTCTCCTCCCCTTTTAGTTTAAAAAAATCTCAATTACATTAGCGTGTTCGCTGGCATTACACGGACTGAAGGCAAACGGTACAGCTGAATAACAGTTAAAATTGTGCTATACTGAAGTGAGTTTATTTACAAGTTAATTAAATTTTGAATATGCCATGAGAAATATTTGGCCGGTTTGTTGCAAAAAATCATGTAGTTTCAATTTGTATAATGGTCGATTACGTGGAAATGGAACGCGTAGCAATACGAATCAATGCTTTTTGTGTTTGCCGACCCAATTGGCAGTACTACTGACCCTGCTGTCTATACCGAGGGTCTTGGGTTCGAATCTCAGCAACGACAAACTTTGTGTAATACGCACGAATATTTATATATAAGCAATTATATACTGGAATCGCCCCAAGTCCGTTGTACGGTACCCATAAACAAGCGTTGCTTAGTTTAGGTCCCGTACAATTGGCATTTTCATCTGGCGATATCATTATTATTAGCAAAGATAAATAAAGAAAAGAAATAAATAAATAAAGAGAACAAGCGTAAGTAGTCATAATATCAATGCAATGTGTAATTGAATTAACGAAATTATAAAAAAATAGAAGTAAGGCCGCCTCTGTACCTAACTCCAGTTTCAAGGGGAAGCCTGGCCTATTGACGCTTATATAGACTGAAGGCAGCCGATATCTAAGTCAATTACAAGCATCGATCCTGCGAAGGTGTTATATATATTTTATAAGTCGATGCACTTTTTCTTGTTGTAGGCGCAATAGAGTTATTGGTTTTAAACTGCGCGATAGAATCGGAAATGAGGAAATCCATACATTAATTTAAGTGGGTGGAGCATATAGCTCGGAGAACCGATGGACGTTGAGGCGGGTTCTAGAACGGTAACCACAAGTCGGAAGACGTAATGTAGGGCATACCCCAACAAGGTGGACGTAGGGTCGTAGGACGCTGGTGAATGCGAGTGGCGGAGAACTGTGACGTGAGGAAAGGATGCTGGTCGGATGTTGATTGACTGCCAGCACGCCGGTCGCCTCCTGCGTTGTAGTTCTTCTGGGTTTCTTCGGGGTTTTTTGGATGGGATATTTTTGGGTTTCTTAATAAAATGTGAAAGTTTGTGTCGTTGCTGTCTTTGTTTATAGTTCGTAATTCAAGATCTATGACCTTATCGGCTGTGAATTTATCGTTTTCCTAACTATAAGTTATTTTCTCACTTACCACTGATAATTTAGTAATCTATACCTCTATATAACTTCAGACGAAGAAATAATACAGAATATTATACAAACGCAGAGTCAGGAAAAACATATTAAAGCTCAAAAGACCAAGCCGATTTGTGTAGTACACCTGTACACGCGAATTCGCGTGTACATAGGTTTGAAATTCGCTCGTACTACACAAATCGGCTTGGTTTTGCGCTTTAAAGTATTGTTCGCTACACTACGTTCTATATTATTTCTTCGTCTGAGCCTATAACTATCCATATAAAAAAGGATTATCTAAAAATAATACTACTACAACCCAACGAGCTATTAATATTTATTCATAGGGACAACCTAACCCTTCGGTGAATAAAAGCAATACGATGTTCTAACTATTTGTACTAACACTAAGCTGACGGCTAGAAAAATATTGCCTCCAAAAATAAAATTTAAAAAAATCTCACACGATTTCACTAGTCGGAACTGTGTTGCATTAAATAAAATTTCAGTGCTGTGATTCCTTCACACGCGACCCACACAGCGGTTCGTTTCCTCGTTCCTAACTCTTTATAATTATATGAAAACTCGCATCCTAAAACAACAATTATGATCGCACGCCAAATACCTATTTCGGCGGTCACAACTGGGTCAGTATAAACTAGGTAGCATGACCGCTCAAAACCATAAAATTATTTGTGAGCACAGGTCTTTTAATACCGGATCGTTTAAGTCTAGTTAAATGGAAAATGCAGGTGTTATATCGGAAATTGGACTTTAATGTGTTGCAGTTAAGGTTTAATGGAATAGCAGTTTGGTAGGTAGGTTATGTGTTAAGTTATTCGTTATCGTTCGCCGTGGGATGCTTATTTAAATGGAGTGTAATGTTTACTGCCGCTTCTTGCTCAAGTTTTTTGTTGGTGGCGTGCAGGTACATTTATCTTAAACCTTTTAACTGCAGTGGCACCGGTCATATTAATGTCAATTAAATGCAAATCCAACGAGAAATAGTTGTTTTTTAAATATAATATTTAAATATATTAACATCGCCAGACGAACACACCAACTGTACGGTCCCAAACTAGGCAAGGCTTGTATTATGGGAGGCGTACAATGGACTGGGGGCGATCCCAGTATATAATCTATATGCAATATAACAAAGTCGTGTTAGTTATAGCATTTATAACTCAGGAACGGTTGGACCGTTTTTTATGATCTTGGATTTCTTGAATTTGTCTCCGCCCCGAATAGCAGAATAACTATTAAAACATGGAAAAATCATTCACATTTGATTCTGAGACGGTACCAAGTTTGCCGGGACAGCTAATACTTATATGGATATTAAAAACCATGATTCAGGTACAAACATTCGTGCTCATCACACAAAGTCTTACCCTACCAGGGTTCGAACCCAGGAGCCTCAGCACTGAAAGCAGGGTCACTAACAACCGAGCTAATCAGGTCGTAATATAAACATCACTGTAAAGTAGGTACCTGAGTAGAAAAAAACACTGATTTGAAGCCCACCGTATATCCAGCGTAGTTCATGTGGGTTAGCTTGTTCAGATGTTTTTTAATACCATCTGCTCGGTAACTGGTATTAATTAATAAAAACATCAGTCCGACTTTCCACTCAGTACACATTTAATCTAGGATTAAGTACTGGTTCCTAGAATGCCACCTGGTGACTAACACGCGATAAGTGAGTGTGGTTTTATTGTCTGTGCATTGTTTTATCTATGAAAAAAAAACGTTTAAATCTCGACAAAAGTCCCCTTTAAGGTGTGGCCAGACCTGTGGCTTAGTGCACTCATTATGTGGCTAACAGTTCGACACATTAATTTACTAACGCCATTACTAATGACGTCAGACATTAAAGTATAAGAGCAGAAATACGGCAACGTAGCCAAGCGTTAAACGTAGTATTTTCAATGCCTAAATTATAGTGTATATTGGCTTTATGATGTGACCGGACCATTGGGGAGACCTTCAAAATAAAAATAGTAAATTTAAACCGTGGTCTTCAGATGTGTAAAGATCTTAAATAAGAACTGAAATTACGTATACATCTTCTAACAATTTGAAGTAGACTCGCGCTACACCGCAAATGTTAAACATACCTAACATCTATCAAAGCGTGGGTATGTTTCAAACTATTATAATTAAAACACAAACATACAACTCAATAACCCGTACATCATTAGCGAACTTTAACTATACTAATTAAATCTTTACATACAGGCCATAAAATAAATAAGCATTTTTCTGAATGAAACTATAACGATACGTAGTAATTAACGCTACGAGACTCGTAGTGCATACGTAGCGGTGCTACAATACGGCTACGATGTGTGAAGTGGAATGGTATTCTGTAGCGACTACGAGCTTCAATGCTCGGTGCTACAAAGCGCTACGGAGTCGACTAAAATGTCAGAGAAATAGAGAATGCAGTAGAATATTTTTCGTAGAGTCCGTTATTACCTGTACTTTGAGACAAATTAGGCTGGACTTGGCGTCCTAAGGCGTACCCTCTGCCAAATCATTAGCCATAAACGTTATATAAAACTAGTTATTGTATGTAGGTTTTCCTTGGAAACGATTCTATCTTTAGTTAATAACTCCATTGTTAGATATTCAATGAAAGCCTCTACCCGTCAGTGCTTACGTATTGTGAATCCTAGTAAAAAATACTCATTTGCTATTAAATATTTTGGAAATAGAAATATTATTCGTCTTCCTCTTTTTATAGTGTGTTAGAGAGTACTTCAATTTGTAATTGTCATTGCGGAAATCACCCGTTAATCCATAACAAAAGCAGAGTTGATAAAAATCATGGTTTTTTTTAAATATGATTTCAAAATCCTGCATTTTTTTGTAGTTAGTTACCTATGTTACGATTACAAAACCGTCATGTCAGGCTGATTTATGATGTAAATAAATCAAAGGATTCGTTATAAAAAAAATCAAGTTTTATTTAATTCAATGGTTTTTTTTTAAATCACCTGAATCAACCAATCAACCCTGAACAAAATAGTAGAATGGAACCCATCAGCAAAGACCATGATGCTTAATTATAACAAGTACTCCGGACCGAATTCCCGTCACGGCGGCTAATCTCAACGGAGACTAGCCGAACTACGCAGAAGATATTATAGTACACAAATGCGCAAGCACAGGTGCACTCTCCCTTCCTTCACTCCCATAGTCCGATGGGATGGTGATCCGACACGACCGGAGAGAGACCAGGCGCAGGACCGACGGCTTTATGTGCTCTTCGAGGCACCAAGTGATAATCATGCTTGAAATGAGAATGGCAGATATAATCCAAAAGTCCCAGAGGTGTGAGCCGGGGCTTGAACCTGCGACCGTCGTTACCGAGGCGAAAGTTCTGCCAACTTGGCCATCAATGCTCTCGATACTCAATTACATGCAGATCAAAACAAGCTCACATCTGGTAAATACAAATATTTACAAACACCGACATTACTACGCAATCTGTTTGATGTTAAAAATCCATGGGCACGATATCGCGAGTCCTTTGAAGTGTGCGCCAAACAAATCGCGAGAGATGAAAGAAAATGGCGGAGCATCCGCCGCGGGTATCGCTTAGCCAGCGGTGTTTTGCTTTTTAGATATCGAGTGTTTTAAAGGAGGAGTCAATAAAATAAGAACCGTACAAAACGTCGCTATCGCTCATTCTCTTGAAAATATATTTAGTTGTAACGTTAGCGGTAAAATTAAGAATTTCAATTTGACGTAGAATAATAGTCCTTAAACGTTATGGGATTTCAAAAAGATAATTAAATGCGACATGCTACAATCAATAAATGAATATATATAAGTACTAGTTATAAATATAACATTCCTAAAGCAATAAATCTAATTATTAGACCTTTTAAATGACACTATTTTTGTTAAACCTTATACATGGAGATGGTCAGGATAATAGAGGCTTATTCGTTTATATACTACATCATAGGGATGACAAAAATATACCACTTGAAAATTATCTTTACGATATTACTGCAACAAAATTCTAAAATGTGCTTAAGAAAATTTTATTTTCTTATTTAATCATCTGTGTTTTATGTATTCGGTTAGTAATTTGTGTAACGTGCGAAAACGAATTCCAAAACTGGAAATACCCAATCCTCACTCAGTACTCAGCAATAACTTCATTCTGACTGATTCGACGGATCGCGCAGCCTCCAAGCTGCCTCGGATTTGCTGCGTGGGGCAACCTCAGTTTTACCCGAGCAATAACTTCACGCGAATCGGATATTATTGTCGGGATACACCAAGGGAAATGACAAATCAAAGCACGAGCAAGATAAATGTCTGAGCGAGCAAAGGCAACCTATATATGCTACTCAGACCAGTCAGTAAGCAACTGATGCCAGTTTTGTTTTACTATTCGAGGAGAATCAATCCATAGTCGACGAGTACCCGCTACTTTTGAGGAAAGAGGAGCCGTCTCATTGAACTGGGAAAAGTAGTTTTGACTGAGCTCTTGGGAGTTTATACGTAGCATCCTTTTGACGGAGTGTATCCGAGAGAGATTTTGTTAAATATCTAGATCAATATCAGGCGGATGACATGGGCGTAGTCAAGATGGGGAGAGGGGAATGGTGGCCCCTGGCACATGTGGCACATGTACTCAAGTGAAAAATATAAGATCCCATCACTACTGATGTCAAGAAATGTTGGGCCTCTATAATATCTTGGCAAATGAGAGCGGTGACTTTGAAGTTAAAAGCGATGTTCTATTGGTGTCAGATTTTTTGACGAAGAAAAGAAAATGGTTGAATTCGTCTTTCCTTGCTCCACCCTGAAGCAAACCCTGGCTACGCCCATAGCTGATGCTATATGAAACTTGAGAGCACCTCTAGGATAGGATTATTTAAGTAGAATAAATATGTCTTACTAGCTGTCCCGGCGAACTTCGTACCGCCTCAGAATCAAATTTATGAGAAAATGAATTTATTGGTATTCTATGAAAAATGTAAACAAATCTATCCCACGGGAACCATACATTTTACCGGGTTAAAAAGTAGCCTATGTGCTATTCCAGACTATAATCTATCTCTGTGCCAAATTTCATCCAGATCCGTTCAGCCGTTCTGGCGTGAAAGAGTAACAAACATCCATCCATCCATCCATCCAAACTTTCACATTTATAATATTAGTATAGATAAAATTGGTTAAGTCGGGTCGAGGATACACAAATGTTTCAATAAGGACCTAAATAAGCTTAGCACTAGTTAAAAGCTACTGCCCATTCAGCTATGGGTCTGTAATGCGGAGGGCTTGGTGCCATATTACAATAACCGTGATGAACACGGTTGCGGATGGGAGTAAAAGCAAGATCGAACAAAACATAATATTATTTATAATACTAATACCAGCCCTTTTTAATGTCCCACTGCTGGGCACGGGCCTCCCCTCAATGTAAGGGGGATTAGGCCACAGTCCATCAGGCTAACTCAGTGCGGGTTGGCGGACTGCACAGGTTTTTTTTTTTTTTATTACATTATAGGCAAGTATTTGATCTCGATCTCACCTGATGGTAAGTGACGATGAGATCTACGATGGAGCATACTTGCCTAGGTAGGAAGGCAGCAGTAGATAAGAGACGCTACATTCACTAGGCACATGCAGCGCAGCTGATCTGACCCGCTATCCATGAATGGCAACACCGAACATCATGCCGGAACACGGCTAGGCCGCTTGGCGACATGGCTTTGTTCAGTGGGTGGTGACTAGCCACGGCCGAAGCCTACCACAAGTAGAGTTGTCACCTGGTTGGCACCACCCAGGGTCACGTGTAGAGTATCTCGAGGGTACTTAATTCTCCTACGGACGAAGGTGACTCGACCCCACTCTTCTCTCTCAGACATGCAGGTTTCCTCGCGAGGTTTTCCTTCACCGTTTAGCAAGTGATAATCGTTGTTGGAAATGAAATTCGCACATGAAATCCAGAAATCCTAGAGGTGAGAGCCGGGGTTTGAACCTGCGATCCTCGTTACCGAGGCAAGCGTTCTACCAACTTGGGTATCACTGCTTTCTCATTTGTTATGCAACAAAACCCATAACTACATTCTCCTTAAATACCAGGGAAAGTGACAGTGTAGGTGCCGCCTATCTTATATAAGTCAATATGATAAGCCGCGCGATTAGCTAGATAGTGAGAGATAAAAACCATATTACATACGACGATAACGTTAATTATAATTAAACTCACACGCAAATAAATATATAACGGAATTCGGTCGCCCGAGTGGTTTAAGTTAACTAGTGTTTCGCAGAAAACTATCATTATGCAAATAAGAGGTATTTTTTTTTCTAGATACTTTTTTTCCAGCTCCGATCTTTATCTCAATTTAAATTGGGTTCGGCTTATAGTACATCCTGAAATGGCGTACACTCACCGATGTTCAAACAAAGCAGTTTTGAAACTCAATCATAAGCAAGGTGTATATAAATAACAGTTCAAGATAAAATATTTACCAGATTTAGCAATCAACTTATCAAAGATATAAGTACTTATTTTTATTGGATTACTCAATTAGATAGTCCCTACGTTGGGTCCTTAACTTGGTTTTGGATCATTATGTATCTAGGACCAATATGTATGTCCTGAAAACTTTTTTTAATCTTCATGTCTATTATTTTCATTTAATGTAAAAACGGATGAAATTTCTACATCAAACAATTTCACAGTTTAAATTTCCTCATGATTGTAATAAAATCAATTCAGTTACAAATTAAAGTGTAAACCTACTTATTTATACAAATGCAAAATATAAATGTGGTATTCATGTATCTTTCATAAAATCTATCACTGGCATTAAGATGAGCTGCTGAAGCTTCAGGCTTTCTAAGCATATAGACTAATAAAAGAGACCGGCCGGCGAATATTAAGCCGGCGGCGTGATAGTACCTACCCCTTAAAATTTCAGAGGCTCGCTGAAATTTGACATGAATTTTTTAACCTGAAACTCCTTCACACAAGTATTTGTAAGATATTGAGAAGAAATTATGTCAGCCCTTATATGGACATGAGGTTAATTGAAATAACTTAAAAAAAAAATCTGAATCAACATTCTACCCACATTTGTCGATTCTCATTTTCAGGCATGTTTACGAACATTGCAATAGCGGCATGTTGCAAATAGGTAGCGATCTGACTTTTCATTCTTTTGAGCCTGGATTGGCAACGTATGTAGACGAAATAAAGGTTCGTTCCCATCGCACCATTTTGATAGGTTTACTTTATCCATACATACTATAGTGACACGTGGCATGGTATGGTATAGACGTTAGCCCAACGACATTACCAAATTATCGTGACACAACATCCGATGTCTAATTAAACGTGTACACACGTACCCTTATCTACCTCCATAGCAAACAAGAAACCACTAAAGTACATAGACGTCAAAAATACGAACCAGAAAATGTTGTTGTTGTTCTGAATGACGGTACTGCTGTGTCGTTGGTGTATATTTCACGTGACTGTACCGTCGGCCATGAAAGATGCAACTGTTTGACGGTATATTGTGAACTGTACGCTTCAGAGGTGTATTTCAATAATGTTATTTTACGTGTCGTTGAGGTTTTCGCGGATGGATGGGGCGAGACGCGCGTTCTATCCGGGGCGCGGGTGGTGACTGGCGGCTGGCTGGCGCGCCTCACGCATGCGCCGGTCGATCGCCTCTACTCGGTCAGTGGGCCGGCATTGTCTTGTTTCGAATTCGAAAACAAACCTTTGTCTAGGTGGGGGGAGACCGCGAGGCGCCGATGGCCAGTCGGTAAAATTAGTTGTGTGTTTCACACCTGTTGGCGTAGTAATGAGGTGCACGGGATGTGGTCCGGGGAACGATGCTGTGGGGCGAAATGCGAATGGATTATGAAACTATACGTTTAGCAATGATACAGATCAGAGAACTTACATACTTAACAACTTTTAAGTAAATTTCAATGGTTAAGTACTATAATTCTTTAGATGTGTGATAAAATCGTGTGGAGTTATTTTTTTTTAATGATGATTAGAGCTCTATCAACACATAATACACTAAGACTGTCACTAGACAGTTAAGCGTTCATTCAATAAAGCAATCATTTGTAGAAGAAGCAATGGCCTCACCAAATTGAGCCCTATTCCCGTGCAGTTTTCCTTCTTTTCGACTCAAAACTGTTAATTTTGCTTATGCTTATTTACTACTCCTTGCCTAGCAGGAACGGATATGTAAAAAACAGTTTTAGGGACAATGCTTCTTGCTTTTTGATTCTTGAGATTTACGTCACAGCCCCGCCTCTCAAGGACGTCTCCGCGCCTTTTAGTTTACGGCTAGTTTTTCAGGCCTATTTCATGAATCCGGTTGGTTCTTATGTTCGATTAAGATCTATCGTCCTTAATCGTTCGGCACAAAGCGCATGCGTGCATACTTCCTCAGTAAACTGAACTATCTTTAGTTATTGTCAGCACGAATTTTGCTCTACAATTTGATCCCCAATAATCATAGCGTGATGATATATGCTATATATTGAGTGTAACCATAGCTAGCCAATAGAGAATAATATCCCATTGTAGGAGTGGCAGAAATCTGACTTATTCGATAACACTGACCTGTATTTACTAGGTACTAATGGACTGGCGATAGATACCGTTGATATATTTCGGCGCGGATTGTAATGGTAGCAATTTGGCATAACATAATAAAATAATAATACCAGCCCTGTTAATGTCCCACTGTTCGGCACAGGCCTCCCCTCAATGCGAGGGGGATTAGGCCATAGTCCACCACGCTGGCCCAGTGCGGGTTGGCGGACTTCACACGTCTTTCGAGGGGTTCTCTCAGACATGCAGGTTTCCTCGCGATGTTTTCCTTCACCGTTTTACAAGTGATGGTCATGGTTCAAAATGAGGTTCGCATATGAAATCCAGAAATCCCAGAGGTGAGAGCCGGGGTTTGACCCTGCAATCCTCGTTACCGAGGCAAGCGTTCTACCAGATTGGCTATCACTACTTTTCTATGTATAGTCAGGTTGGCATAGCAAAGATTATTTAGACAAAAAATCAACATGTTTTAAGCCATTTCATTAAAATGTTATCTGCTTGTATTTTTCACTGAATATACGGTTACGTTCGAAATAACGGGACGGCCATTTGGATTACTTAAATGTCATATTTATTTCCAGAAACGCTCGAGGAGGCGCTCCAAATCGATATAAATGTCTTTGTTTGATAACAATTGAAAGTCAACTTATCCACTTTGAGATACAGCAGCCGCGCGTCTTCGCACCGCGCTTCGAACAGCCCAGTGTGATAATGTGACGGCCAATCCCCCCATTCCCCCTTGTTACCAAGACGTGGAACGTTAAAACAAGATATCTACCACTGCTTTTTAAAGAACAAATTATTTTCGTGTAGTCATTTCATATTCTGTTTGAGCAAGTAGCGACGGAATGAATAAATTATCACGATAATTACCTAGAACCTTTTCAAATAAACACCAAGTGTAAAGGTACAGTCAGGTACCAACATCATAAGTAAATCTATAAATTATTTCATAAGTAGTACCTACCTATAACTGTAAGTCATACAGTTACTTATAAATAGCAGTAATCCTATGTATTCCCCAATAGAAGCCAGCGTCTTGTTATCACATAAACTTTCACAGTGAGTGGATAATCGTAGGTATAGATGTAAAACAACCGATGTAAAACGTTTTAAATAAAATGTTGTTTGTTGTATGTTTGTAAATGTTGTTTGTTGTATGTTTGTAAAAATGGTTTATTTCGGTTTTAAACGGTTTTTTTCGTTTCAAACGGATTGGTTTAAATGGTTTTAAACCGGCCTTACATCTATAATCGTAGGTACAGATTAATTCCGCCAAATAGGAGCTTTTTATGTTGACTGACTGTACGTAGAGAGAAGTCTATAATCACTTCAAAACTTAGTCGAGTCATCAATCAAAGCCTGAAAGCCTAGGGAAGCGATCGACCGCAATTCAAACAAACAGCTGAAGCTTGGAAGCGCCGACACGGCCGAACCGACCCGCTGTGGTAGTAGGTACCTATTAGCTCAATGCCCACTGCAAGTATGTCGACGGGAGCGCTCGAGAACACTTCACAGGTGTTTCATCCAGGATCTATTTCAACTACCTAGCTATATAGATGCTTGTCAAGTGAGTTTTGGATAAATTGATATAACATATTCGTAAATAGTACATTTTTAGGCTTTTCCATTTGACGTGTGCCATTTTTTAAATATTATTCATGTAAACCATTAAGTACAGCTTAGTCAAAATGCTAAGCTACAACTTTACCACCCGTTCGGAACGCCGTTCCTATGGAGAAGAACGGGCAGGAAACTCCATGGTTGCTCTTTTTAAAAAGATCCGTTATATTTTTGAGCAGTACATTGTTATGGGTATGTGAGAACATTGTAGGATCGGCTAGGCAGCTTTAGCAGCTGGTCAAAAAAAGTACTAACTCTAAGCTCTAAGTACCTATATCATTACAATTTAATTGTTACATGGTTCCCACATTTACGAATTACTTTTTGGAGGGAGTCATGACCCCTACGAACCCCCTCCCCCTTGGACCACCACTTGGTAAATATCGTCGGTAGGTAGGTACCTATTTAGATAAGTAAAATCCCAACAGATGTTTTTATTCGTGTAAAGCTACCGCCGGGCCATTAGGATTATTATTGCAATGCGAAAGTAGGTAGGTATCTAACTACCGAATCAACTAAGCTTTCAATATCTCACGATAGCTCGCGCTTAGCTCTCGGCGCGAAAACAGCATCGTCAGCCGATGGATGGATGGACCGACGATTCAAATAAAACCTATCGGCAATCCTATCATTGTATGGAATACGACAACCGCCCGATAGGAATTGCTTTGTTTTAGGGATGCTTCGACGATAAGTGCTCTGTTTGGATACGTGATTAGTCGTTTGTGTAGGTAGGTGCCTGTGTTAAGATAGGATCAACTTCGTAACTCGAAAACATTTCTGTCTATAATTGATAGAACTAGGCGACACTTGGCGGAAATCCATTGTTAACCTATGGGGAAAGAGGACCCACCACTGACCCTCGGCTACAGACAGACTAGCGAGGGTTCTGAGGGGGAACGGTATTCGTTCAGCCTTTAAGCCATGTGCCTCCTTAAAATCATTGTGTAATGGCAAAGATAGGGTAGATAAGTCCAAAAAATCGGGTATTTATGAATTGATTTGCGATCAATGTAATAACGTTTATATCGGTCAGACAGGTCGCAATTTTGATATTAGATATAGGGAACATATAGCCGATTTTAGACACAATCGCCTAGATAGGTCTCATTTTGCTAAACATTTGTTAGATACAGGTCATAGTTTGAATAATGGTCACACTTTTAATGTTGTTCACATATGTGGCAAGGGTCTTAGATTGTCTGTTTTGGAGCGATTAGAAATTGTTAAACGAAATAGGAACGAGTTGCTGAACGAACAGATTAGTTTTGACACTTCCCCTTTGCTTAATTTATTTTCACATCATCAAATTAGTCGCTCAATTGATTCACGTAGTAGCGAGAGTAGCGGGGGTAGTGGGGATGGCGGTCGGTTGCTTATATAAGGCGCGCGTGCGGTGCATCGTCGCTCATTCGTAGCCCAGCGGTCCTGAGGATGCCTCGTTTAGAGGCGAAACACGTGTCGAATACTTTTATAGATTCGCTTAGTGTCGCGGAGAATTGCATTTTATTTGAGGTCCCGTCACTCGTGATAGATAGTTTCTCGATTAACATCTTAGAGGAGTTCGGGTGTTGTTGGCTTCTTTTATTATCGATCAAACTTGTTTGGTTTATAATCGAAGAAGTTGACAAGCCGAGGGTCAGTGGTGGGTCCTCTTTCCCCATAGGTTAACATTTCTGTCTATTAAAATGTTTCGATAGTACCTGTCTATTTATGATCTCTAAAAATATGGCTGACAAAATGCTTTGTGTAAAAATCCACACAAAAAGCTGAGTATACCCCATGCATGATAGAAGTATGTCCACGTACCTAACCCATGACTGGGTCGTACTACAACGTACCCAACACCTTCGAAAAGACGGGTTCCACAGGACTATTTTCCACGGCATCTTTCTGCCGCCCGGCGTGTCGCGGAGGTGTGGGTAATCTGTATTTTGAACCACACTGCACCCAAAGTATTCATATTCGTAAAAACTACATATCTTCAAAAATCAATCTATCAACACCACTACTAACTACTACTAAAGTACCATGTGTATATTTACCACTAAAAATCTACGTAATTAATTCAAGCAGACACTGGCAATATTCTGTGTCACAGACCCAAAGAATATAAACCTAGATATCTACGTAATTAATATAAGCAGACACTGGCAATATTGTGTGTCACAGACCCAAAGAATATAAACAATATCACAGTGAAATATAGTCATAACTTATCCGGACCAGAATAATAATGTAAGGAACCCACCACTATTTACAATTCGATCGCACCGCAAATCTCAAGATTTCCGCCGCCTTTTTTCTTTACATTAATATGGAGTTCCCCTTGCATTGGCGAACGAATCTAGATTTGCTTGTAGAAAGAAAAAAAACTGAAATCATTTTATATTTTCATTTTCTTACTTCATTGGTTTACGAGATTGCCGGATTTGAACGTTGAAATGCTATTTTGCAATTTTATAATAAATTGGATGGAATGGAGGATTGCTGGGAGACGACTCTTTAGTCGATTTGGACCGCTGTCTATCTACTGGAACCTTGAGCCCAGTTAACCAACTGTATGATTTGATGATTTGAAATGGTCGACTCGAACCACTAACTATATTTCCCACACCTTCCGATCCTATCTTAATTATTGATTTAAGACGTCCAATTGCCTTCCACTTTATGCAATTGCATCCCATAAAAGGATCGGATAGCAAGGTGTGGAGCCTGCCATAAATTGTAGTCGCATAGAACAACTACTTCTTCTTTTTTTTGTTTGGCCATCGGCTACAATATAGTGCCATTTTTGCCAGTGAAATGTGAAACATCTTCAGCGTTGTTTTAAATATAATTACCCCTAATGATAATGATGATGTTGATGAAGATGATGATGATAAACTGAATGCCATACCCCTATCAATAAGCTGTGGATACATTACTGAAAATTTACCGGACATCTTGGGTGAACATGAAAAGTCAGTTATAATAATTTATTTCAATTTCCTTCACTCGTGCACTTTTATGTACACACAATGGTTAATATCCCACTAATATTACATATTATTTATCAAAGAAACAATTTTTTTGGAAAATATAACAAAATTGACAACTTCCCGCCAAAAAGTCCGAACAGCTACTTTTACACTACCTCTTATACTCGTATAAGCATAAGTAAATACTAAGCCAGTATAATTAATGAATATGAAGCTTGAGTTCGCGCGCCGGCCCACGGGACTGGAAACTCTTAATTGTACTTCACAAACAAACGTTTATATTCTTACTACGTTAAAATTATACCAAGATATTATTATTTAAGTGCTTTGTTGTCTCTTCATCTTATTTAATGGCTGTTGCGTTCGTTTTTCGTTTAAATAACTGAATGTTTGTTAGATAAACTTTTCTACGTAATATGACCCAGTATGTCACTAACTTAACTCGTCTACTTAGATACCAACTTACCGAGGCATTACAATTGATTAATCCATAAAGGGTTTATAAATTCTATAAGAAGTATTGTAGTATTGTAAAAGTTTGTAATAAGTTACTTATACTCTTTTTTAAATTATTCTGTATTACAAATATACCTATATTTTAAGTAAGGTCGGCAATGAAAAAGGTAAGTTTATCAGTTTTAACAAAAACTCCTAGTTAATAAAAAATCTACTAAGGTTCATATTTGATACGTTCTAAGTTCAAATTAATAACAAATGACCAAAATAGGCCTGGCGATTCTACGATGTGCAAATGATATTCAACCTTAATAATAATAAGTTATATTGATAAGGATAAGGTAAGGTAAGGTAAGGGTAAGGTTAGGTGATAAGGAGTTTCTTGGTCGACTTTACCTACCTCCCTAAAATACTTAACGACTCGTACGTACCCATAGTGGAAATACTACTTATTAATGTCTCGTTATATATAAACCGCTTCTTCAATAATAATAAAAGAAATACAATTTGTATGTACTCAGTAGATTTTTTGTGGGTAATAATGTTCAATTTTAAATGAAACTAAAACCTTTTTTATACCATTTATTGTACATTGTTTTTGTAACACGATACATTATAAGCATTCCCTATAACAGCACGCACTAGCGAGCAAACATAACTGCTTCCATTTATTACAAAAAGAAATCAAAAATTATTAAATCTTTCCTTAATTAAACATTCATGTAATTATACCTCTCATACTCTAATACAGAAACATACTTATTTAAATTCATAGAGAATACAACAATAGAATAATAATGCCGGTACGGCCTTACGTTACAAATGAGACAAGTAATGATGTATATTTTTTTCATATAATATAAGCGCATATGCTCATAAATATGGAAGCAGTTTCGTTGCACGCCAGTGTACTTCACACCAATAATCGGTACGTATTATTTGTACCACGATATTTACTATGATTTTTGCCGATTCATTCAATAAAATCTAGGTAACTAGGGCTCGGACACAAAATATTTGAGATAATTTTCAACCGACGAATAAAAGGAGGTTCAAACGTATGAGAAATACTAATGCAACTACAATATGATACAACTATTACAGTGAAGTCAGACAGATTTTTAGAAAAAAAAATTCGACAAGCTTATCTAGCAATGAAGATGATAAGAGCTTGTTTCTGTGCCGATTTAAAAATACTAAAAAAACAACTTCAGACATTCACCGTACAATGGACTGGAGGTGAACCCAGTATATATTACTTATACAGATATTAAACATCCATGACTTGGGTACAAACAATCGTGCACATCACACAAAGTATGTCCCTACCAGGATTCGAACCCGGGACCTTCGGCACAGAAAGCAGGATCACTACCAACTGCGCTAATCAGGCCGTCGCATTCTAGCCAATATTGAGAATATTGGCTATTGCTGTAAGATTGTCAACAAAACCGAACCCTAAATATACTTATCATTTTCAACATCAAAAAAGCGTTTGTTGCACATATTTTGTATCCGAGCCCTAAGATTAATTCTAATGTTTAATACTACAGATAGATAACCTATTATTACATAACCTCGTATATTCTACGTGTAGAATATATAATATATTATTGTATTTTTGCCTACATAATATACATATCATTGAAAAAAGCAAAACACAGGAATGGTTCACTGTATCTACGCCTCTTGCAGTTTAGTTACTTAACACAGAAAGTGGACAGTTAGTAACGCTGATTAAACTAGCTCTATTGTCGTCATGCTCACGGTCGTAATGTGTGAGCAAGACGTATATATATGTCAAATTTATTCAGAGACAATATAATTAGTAACATTTTCTGTGCTTTTTATTTGACATCGAAGACCAATCGTGGTATGGTTATTCGCCTGATGCGCTACCGAGTTAAAAGTTTATATACAGGACGTAAGTGGCTTCGTAAGGAAAACTGGTGTTATGGATTCAACTCATGATACTGGACCCCGCAGAGATGGAATTTTTCGTTGATCTTGTCATTAAATTTACTTATTTTTAATTGATTTCATCTCAACGTGATTTATACAAATATAAACATAATTAATTCAGACGTAAAACAGCAATGTAAATTTAAACTCGATACGCTCGAGCCCGCTCGTCACCCGCACGAGTCGGGTATCGCGCGGAGCGTTGTGTTGTGTTCGCGTGGTTGACGTTACATTGCGCGCTCAACCATTTCTAACCCATGAATTTTGACAAATAATTTTATTGTATGCATTTAGTGTAACCTTTACCTAGTTTTCGTTACCATGCCCCTTACACTGGGTGTATAGTAATTGTGATAAGTCGTTAACACGTAAGAAGCTTAAAGTTTAGAAGGTAAGCTGCTTGAAGTTATTAAGATACCAATACAAATCGTTTGAGATTCAAAATGTACAGCGCACGTACATTAATTACAAATATTGTGAATTTTAATTATAAATAGTATTTTAATTGTATTGAATTAATACTAAGCATTAGTGTACATATTTAGCAATACAGAATTGTTCCTCTGACCAATCGTTTGTATTATGCATACCCACGGCTGTTTAAATGTTCGGGAGGCCGATGCAGAATCACCATAAACTTATGTAAAGTAGCCTTTTTTACATAGTGTTTACAGTTCAAAATGCAAGACTTCTTGGACAGAACTATAAACAAAAAAAGGTAATGTAAGCTGCTTGTATAATAACTGCACTCCCAAATTCATAAAAGGTATTATTTTATTAAAGAAAGTTGTATTACAATAGCACTTGTATTCTGAAAAATGCATTGTAAGGTTAATGTGAAAATTAATTTAGGAAGTACAATGTAATTCTAAAAGATACCCGAATGTGTGTGGGTATGTACATTTCAATAAACAACACCTAATAATGTCTTTTTATACACATAAATTCAATTTGCAAAAAACTTATTTAAATCCCCGTATGTCCCTGCATACATAACTGAGCTAGGATACTCTAAAAATAATAATTAAAAAAATAAAAACTCAGAGGAATCTGTTTCGAGTGTGTGAAATTATATACAAAATGGTGATATTATTTATTTATGTAACACGCCATTGTTTATTTCCGTTGTCCTGTTGCAGCTTTTCCAGTGTGCAAACCCTGTACAGATGAATAATTATAAATAAATAAATATCGCCATACGAACACACCAACTATACGGTCCCACTTTAAGCTTAACGCTTGTGTTACGGGTACCGTACAATGGACTGAGGTCGAACTCAGTATATAATACTTATATACATATTAAACATCCATGACTCGTGTACAAACATTCGTGCTCATCACACAAAGCTTGTGTCCCTACCAGGATTCGAACCCGGGACCCTCGGCACAGAAAGCAGAGTCACTACCACTGCGCTACTCAGGCCGTCAAATAATAATAATAACTTACTACGCATACTTACATATTAATAAGACACGATAGTATCTGTGAATGTGTTTTTGGGAGAAAAAAATGTACGAGATATTACTATGGATACACTGAAAGTGCGCGCGTAGTGAGGTATGGGATCGCATCAAATAAAATGAGCAAAGGACGCGGCTCTGCGCATGCCTTATTATATGATTAGAGTCTTTGCTCATTTTATGTCATGCAACCTGTATTTCACATTAATTAGGGGGGGGGGGGGGGGGAGTGGCCATACATTGCACCATAAAGTATTGAGATCTTACAGAAGCCTCATAACCAATAGGGTGATTGCCACAGTTGGTAGTGACCCTTCATTCTGTATACGAGGTCCCAAATTTTAATCCCGATTGAGGCATACTTTGTATAGTGAGCACGACTGTTTTACCCGACTTATAGATGTTTAATGTATATAAATAAGTTCATATTGGGATCGCGCCCAGTCCATTGTGTGGTACCCTTAATGGAAGCGTTGTTTTTGGTCCATAATGCAAACGCGAGCGTGTTGCTCAAAGGACGGCCGCCGACAGACTGACCGAAGCCACGCCCACTGTGATGACATCTGGACCCAGTTGAGAATCAAAGTGCACGGTTGGTTTGGTTATCTTTTTTTTTACTCTATGCTTGGAACCCGGTGCCACGGTGAGAACACATCCATGGAAGTTCAAGTACTCACCGTTGAACCATTCGCTTAGCATCTCGTCTCGTAGAGTCCGGACCGGCCGATGTAGCGCACCCATTTGATCACATCGTGGTCGGAGTAGTTCAGTTTAGGCTCGAACACCTTCAGATAGCGGACCTGTTGTAAACAATGACATAGTTTAGTACTAAATAGTATCATTTATACTCATATTTCAAAATGTAGAGCTGTAAGTACGTTGCACGTAATCTCTGGAACTACTGATCCTATTCTGAAATTATTTCACATTGAAATAAAATATGAAATTTTTTTTTTTTTTTTTTTTATTACATTATAGGCAAGTATTTGATCTCAATCTCACCTGATGGTAAGTGACGATGAGATCTACGATGGAGAATACTTGCCTAGGTAGGAAGGCGGCAGTAGATCGAGACGCTACATTCACTAGGCACATGCAGCGCAACTGATCTGACCCGCCATCCATGAATGGCAACACCGAACATCATGCCGGAACACGGCTAGGCCGCTTGGCGACATGGCTTTGTTCAGTGGGTGGTGACTAGCCACGGCCGAAGCCTACCACCAGTAGAGTTGTCACCTGGTTGGCACCACCCAGGGTCACGTGTAGGGTATCTCGAGGGTACTTAATTCTCCTACGGACGAAGGTGACTCGACCCCAAAAATGAGAGGGGACTCCTTTCCCCTGTCATATTATTTCTTCTGGCCAGCTCCCGCCATATTCTTGTACCTTAAATCCAGAGGGTGCGAACGGCACCTCGAATCCCATGGAGATGGGCGGGCGCGTCCACTTCTTCTTAGTGTCCGTTTCTAGGAGCTCGATTTCGGCTGACAGCTGGGTTTCCTTCATGCCCGCCATGCGTTTGATCCTGATCAATAAACACGAGTATTATAAACTGTTACTATTGTACTACAAAATGTGATAAGGGAAATTAACATATGTTAGCAATTTTTTTTTTAATTACTTTATAGGCAAGTATTTGATCTCGATCTCACCAGATGGTAAGTGACGATGAGATCTACGATGGAGCGTACTTGCCTAGAAGGTACCTGTTCACTCTCGACTTGAAAACACCCAGATTGAAGTCAACGGGGAACAACAAAATAGTTTAGTTTTAGGATAACGGAGAGACCGCTCTATTTCCCGTGATAAAAAGTTTTGTAAACTTTTACAATACCCAGAATCGCAACGTTACATAGTGAGTAGTCATAGCTCACTATGTGGCGTCGAGACGCTCACTATCATCCGTCACGAAAACGAAATATATGTGACATCCAAATTGGCCGTAATTTCATGAAAACAATATATAAATGACTTACTTCCACACAATAGCGTTTTCCGACGCCTTGTACTTGGCCTTGCCCTTCAGACAGATGAGCTGCACCCCGCTGGTGTTGAGCGGGGTGGGGATCTTCACCTCTATCTTCTGGCCCAGCAGCGACGGCTTGAAGTTGCTCTTGAGGACCACCTTCACCTCCATCTTGGTGCGGCCGACTTCGCGCACGAGAGGTATCACTCGGAAGGGCAGCGAAATGTCCTTGGTGGTGCGGTATCTGTGGGTGAAATATTACACACTGAGTCTGATAGAATTTTCTTTCATCCCACTATCCCACTTCCCACTAATCCCACTAATATTATAAATGAGAAAGTTTGGATGGATGTTTGACTCAATCACGCCAGAACGGCTAAACGGATCTGGATGAAATTTAGCACTGAGATAGATTAAAGTCTGGAATAGCGCATAGGCTACTGTTATCCCGGTAAAATGTATGGTTCCCGTGGGATAGATTTGTTTTAATTTTTCATAGTGCAAAGGATCGACATGATTTTATGCATAGGTAGTGGTAGTTTAGGGGTCATAAAATGACATAGGCAAATTTTTATCCCGGAGAAATGCACGGTCCCTATGGGATAGCATACAGGAACCTGGTTTTTAAACTTAACTTTGTAATCGCGGGTAACACCGCGGGGCGCAGCTAGTATGTCATAAATCATATCTCAATCAAAATCCAATTTCTACAAAGGAGCATTTGCAATTTTACCATCTTCCAAGAAGCAGAAAAAACCAAGCCTTCGCTAGCTATTATTTCTTCGTTTGACCTTTCAAACCATACGCTAGGCCATATATCATATATATCGCATTTATTTTATATTTTTGCAATTGCAATCAAGACCTTAAGACACTGTGAACACTTTCTGCGTAGATCGGACCGCAAGCAATAACTAAATATGAGGGTACCGCAGTTCAAACTATGACACCAGGACGTCAACCACCTCAGTCCTCCCGTGACCATGGCTGCTGTAAAGCAGCCGAAACATCGGGAACGTAAAAACATAAACGCGATAAAATCCGAAAAAAATGTTTTATTTCAATGTGTAGTATTCGCTTAAATATAAGAAATCAATATATTCATACTCATTATGCTAGGTACTTGATTTTACATGAACTTTCTCCTAATCAAACCACATAGATAATAGCAAAGCACCCGTAATGCCGGACCACGGACATCCGATCCGTAGTAAGCACATCCGACCGCTATCCACTATCACTTGTTTATGGATCCGACGCACACAGTTCCTGTGTTGTTGCCAAAGGTGATCTTTTATGCAATATTTCAAATGTGATCGCACCTGACTGACACACATATCACGCTCATTATTTGATATAAATATCTAGAATAGAATGGCAAAGGATCAATTAAAAAAATATATATTTTTAAACCTAATTTGTAAATTATCTCCATAACATCTCAACAGATATACGTGAATAGTAGACTTTTTATCAATTTTAATTCCGTATTTTTGTATACTTCATTAAATTTACACATAAAAATCCAAGCATTGTCAGTAACTATACGAGGCGAGCAGTTTAAACGCTAGTGGAAACGTGTCAGTATTCTCATTTATTTATCACTTCATTCGAGCAAGTTGTAATACTCACCTCATCAGTTCAAACTCTCCGTCGGGCGGTATGAACGAAATGGAATGTTCCGTCTCGAACTTGCTGAGCTTCACACACTGATGGAACTGACAGTCGTCGATCACGACAACCGGCTTGCCGGAGCGCGCCGGATCGCTGTCCGTGTTGCCCGATATGCCGCCTGAGGGACGTACTAAAGTGAGCGGGGACAGAGTGCATAAATGAATAAAACAAAATGTAAAAAAATGCGATTAAAAAAAATTATTTAATTAAACAACAACCTTGATGGTTTCATTGCTGAAGGTAGCATATAATTTTATCAATTACACCGTTGAGGGTAGGTACTCAACGACACTTGATACTATCCACTCCGAAGTGTGCACACTGCAGCAACACCGAGTTGCAGAGTTTATCTTATTTCTGTTTTGCTTAGTGTCTATTGATAGTGTCCCCGTGTATACTTAGCATAAGGTTGTCATTTAAGAGCTCGGCTGGCGAATACCAAATAAAACGAAAAAAAATAAAGCAGAACATGGATGGTTTGTGACTGTCAAAACCACTATGATAAAAAATAACACATTGCCGTTTATTTAAATATTTTATTATGTAGTTACATCTCTCACCACATGGGATATGCCCGGATCTTTGGAAGGCTTGCCCAGGGACACGGGTCCAACAAGTAGAGGCCTTTCTTGAGAATTTTAATGTAATGTTATAGTCATATTATTATTATAGTATTGACAACAAGTTCAACTTCATGCAGCTGCCTCAGGTACACATGGCTTTGGTAATTATTATCTTCAATTGGGTAATAATATGCCTAATAGCCGTAAATTAAATTTCAATAATGTTTCAGTATTCTAACATACTAATTTCAAGATTACATACCATTTCCTTTGCCCTTGGCTTCCATAACAATCTTGTCGTTAATGCCAAACTTGCACTCTGGCATGCCAGAGAGGTACGACTTCATCACCACTTTCCCGGCTACATGAGCTGATAGTACTTGACCTGGGAATGTAAAGAGGGATATAAGAGAACTGTATGACGGCTCAAAATCTAGGGTCAATTTCCTATCCTGGGAAATAGAAGGTTTCCTCCAGAATATAAAAAAATAACTAATCCATGCAAATAGATTCGTGGACACAGGGCACAAATAGATTTTAAAAAATAAAATGCCGATTATTTTAAAACTATGCCAGATAACTATACCTTGTGGGGACATAAGCAGGTTAACATACTCCAATACATCAAGGAATAGTTCATTGCGTCTGTACTTGATGCCTTCACGACGCCATCCTATCTGCCCGGTCACCTGGCACAGATAAGAGCAAATCATTTAAAACAAGCACCTCATTGCCTTAACAGGAGAATTCAATAATGTATTTCACTACACAATTCATAATAATAATAATATCACCAGAAAAACACCAACTATACAGTCCCACACTAAGCAAGGCTTGTATTATGGGTACCGTACAATGGACTAAGGGCGAACTCAGTATATACTTTTAGATATTGAACATCCTTCATGTGGATACTAGCATTCATGCTCTACACACAAAGCATTTCCCTACCAGGATTCGAACCCAGGACCCTCAGAGCAGTAAGCAGGGTCTCCTCCAACAGTGCCAATCAGGTTGTAATTTTGAATTGAATGCCATCTTAATTTGTGTGGGCCATCTTAGATCAACACAGCAAATATACCTGTGAGGTAATCTGAGCCTGCTCCTCCTTGGAGGCAGACTTGATGCCCTGTTGGGTAATAAATGTCTTCAGAACACCAGTGTCAGAATTCTGGGGATAGCCAAAATCCAGGATTTCTGTAACAAGAAATATCTAAAATTATTTTGCCCTAAGCATGGTATATTCTTCAGCCCCCTTCCACTACCTATGCATACTGCTGTGGGTGAGGCCACTGAGGTGCACAAATGTGCGTCTATTGCGTTGACCTCAGTGTATTTATAAAAGAACCTGCATTCTGGCATGGCTTGCATATAAATAATAGTAAACACCTATTCCGGTCATTACTGAATTTACTTGCTAATTAATTTTAAAAAAAGAACTTTACCATCAAGCAACTCATAGATCAGAACAAAGTTGTTCTTAATATTCTCCTCGGATATCTTTCCAAAGTATGACTGCATCACGTCTATGATCTTCAATAGGAACTCAAACACCATCGCTGCATTCACATTCTGCTTGGTGACGGCCGCCAGCCAAATGTTGGCTCGCTGTTGACATACATAAGTAACTTAATACATATAAAATCAAGTACACCAACAGTCTCAATAGCAACATATAATGGGTTTGAAGTGTGTAACATCTAAGTAACATAGGAACCTAATTTGAAGATACTAATAATAGTTCAGAGACAGGTCTGAATTTACATATATTTTGAACAGTTTAAGTAGTGCATAGTAGAAAGCTCATGTCACCTTGATATGAAAAAACGAAGTCCTAGCAATGTTGGTAACAGGCGATCGCACTTGCTGCCTCGCATGAATGACGTTCACGCGGAAAGCGTCCACCGCGTTCCGGCCTATATCGTCGCGGTACACCCGCGAGATCAGGACCTCACCCTTGTGGTTGTACACGAACAAGCCTCCGATCATCGTGAATTAGACCTGAACAAAATGTTTCTCATTAAATTATTATATTTTTCCACGAGTTGAGGGTCCATCCATAATCTACCTTCAACTATATAGAATAGATAGTACGGTAAAGTCTAAAGAGGCCGTCGACTACATGGAAAGACCTAATCCGGGCGATTGTGAATCAATAAGGACAGGATATGGCTAATAAAACACTCGATTTGGGGGCAGTCGAAGAAAATGTTTGCTCCAATTATATTGTAGTAACTCACCAGTAGTGTTTCGGACACAAACATTAGATAATATACTATTTAAATTAAATTCGTATTAACGTAAAATGTTGAATAATCTCATTTTTTCTACTAAATTCGGTAAAATTATGACGATACCCGCCCCCAAATGAAACGTCAATAACGGACACAGATAATGCAGCTTATTGTTACTGGCAGCACTGAAATATAACACTGATCAATAGTGCTGCATGTCTCCATAGACTAGATAATGTTCCGGTTATAATTACCGACTATTTCGAAAAAGCCAGAAAAATACAAAAAAATAAAATGACAACTAAAACTGGAGGATTATTATTAACTAGGCATTTCTTTTTTTATATAAAAAAACCTTATCAAAACGTAAATTTACTTAACAAAAAAAATCACATTTATTCTTATTGCACACAATATGCCACGTATCGACAACAAGTCTGCGAAAAGAAACAATAAATGGATGCACTAGTAATGTCTGCTTTGTGTATGACTGTAATGCTCGGTTTACACTAGTTGAGTAAATAAGTAGCAAGATGTAAATTATGTAATACTTGTCTATTTGCGAACATGCCTAGCTGTTTACGTGAGGGCACTTGTTACTTGCGTACTCTTTATGCACCTAAACTGAGCAATACAAATATAGCATATATGTACCTAGTGTGCTCTTATTGGTCTATGCTATACCACGACCAAAATCCCTGAAGGTTGGTCAGAGACCATCCAAACAAGTACTTACTTACCGTAAAGCACCTACTAAGATAAAGGTGCCCTCGTTCAAGGTAAAGTATTGTTCTGCAATATTTGAATTTAAAACTCCCCATCGCTCAAATTACAATTAAAATTAAATTAAATACTTACCTACTACTTCTTTATAGAACAGAAATAAGTTGGACCCAAGTTGTAACTATACTAGGTGACTAAAGAGTATGTAATTAAGTACATGTATAAATACGAGCTTGTGCCTACGCTCGGCCAGTTCAACTATCAAAGACTAAAATAATATACTTGCAAACATCGATATTGATTGGTTGATCAACCCTCAATAGTCATAGCTTGATGATAGCACCCTATTTTTGAAATTTCCGTTGAAACCAGTTCAGTATTTTTGGGGGAAAGTCACAAAAAAAATTAACGCCGAATAGCCATACTACTTTTATGTATATTTATTTTTTATAAATATATATGCACAAACAAAAGATACAGTCTGGCACACTGATACAGCTTTATAACTACAAGGTAACTAACTTAGGAATTTGTATGCGAATGCCTATTATAAAGTCATTACTTAAAATGTTATTCACACTGGAATTTCCTTAAGCGATAAATCTACATTATTTATTTTAGAGCCATTTTCTTATCACTCTATGGTTGTATGACAAATTCTATCGAAATCAACAGTACGAACTCGACAGTCAGTCAGTTTGCACCTTTTAATTTACTTTACCGCCAAAATGTTGCGGTTTTTAGTGATTTATAACTCGTTTTTTATATTATTTGCAACCAGTATTTACGTCGTTAATCCGGGCCCCCGATTTCCACCTACCAAAGGGGAAGTGTGGCCAAAACCGCAACAGGAGCAAAAAAGTGACAAATATTATAAACTAATTCCGTCGTCACTTAAGTTACATGTAAGTTATACTAACATATCACTAAAAACTTATTGCGAATAATTTCCTAGCTCCAATACTCATTGAGAGCATAAAAATAGAAATAGTTTTTGTCAAAATTATCGATTTTTAGATACCTGTGAGCTGAATGCACGATATTTACACAAATAAGTTCAGGATCTATAGTTATTTTATACCTAAAAAAAGATTAAATGAAATAAAGCTCTATAGTAAACAAGTTTCATTGCACTCTAGCAAAAAAAACTTGAGGTGGCTAGTAAGTATCTCTCGTAGTGTGTATTTTTAGCTTAAAAATCTCTTTCTTCTACTAATAGGCTTATCATATACACATGACAATATAGGTACTTAGTTTTACTTGTACTTATAATTACCTACATATATATATTTTTTAATTAGCAAATTGTCATTTTTGGGCCTTTTTCGATTCAGTAGGAATCCAAAGAGTCTTTGCCTATCGCGTTTAACATTTTTTACTCTAGAAGGGTCAGTATTATCTGGAATTGCATTTTTTTGTACTATGTTACTTAGTATAGATTTTCATGTTTCTATTTTATAACTAGCTAGAACTATATGACAGAGTAAGGAACACTTTTCTAACCATTACAGTAAACTTTATACCTTTTTTTATTTAGTTACTATAAGGTCACGCTACGGTCACGCGGAGCGAATTGCAAGTCTCCTCACTTGAAAGACCTAACAGCAGATAAACGTGCCTCCAGCGCTCATGAGAGACTGACAATTTTTTATTTTTAAATAGATCAGAATTTTGAGTCCTTGAGATATGAAATTATATAAAAGCATATTTTGCAAACGAACTAGATTTTCACGTCAAAACTTATTCAAACGAGTGTATAATTTTATTTTATTTTGGATTTCTTATATTTTATAGGTCAAAGAACAAACATGCGATATATTGAATAAGGCAATAGAACGATACACCACGGCGATAAGGAGCCTTCATCACATCGCTCGCCGCCACTCGAAAAGAGTTCATAATAACGTGACATCTCCAACGACGGGCGATGAAAACTTTAAAGGGAATTTCGAAGAGCTGGAAATCTACCTCAGCTCGCCATGCGAGGAATATCCTTACTTGGATATGGATGAGGCGTGTAAGTTACTACGCGAAAGCTGTTCGACAGAGGAACTAGAATTAGGAATAAGGTGTCAACTAATTTCGACGTAAATTTTAAAATTATGTGAAAAGAATCCCGTCTTTTTTTATTATACCAACCAAGGGTTATTTTCTGCTCTCTCTCTGTTTTCGCTCACCTTAGCAATGTATTACGATAGCTTGGATTAATAGTTTGAGCGTGGTTCACTACATTCTGGATCGTGCCTGGTTTGTTTCCCGTCGGCGAAAAATTTGGACCTGGGTGTTAGGATGGCATGGCTCACATTCCAATGTGTATTGACCATATTGCTTAGTTTATGACAATACACTTTGTGAGTTTATATGGTGATATTTAGATATAATGTATTACATTAAGCATTGTTCATTTAACATTTCCATTGTTCAACACCGTTAATTCTACTTATTAACAGATTATTATACTGCTCTTAAATTTCTGTGATAGTCTACCAGTATTACTTTACTTACTTGCATTATTATCACATCCTTGCACTCGTGCAATCCATTTCAGATAATCTCACGATATCAACGAGGTCGAAACTCAATAGTGCGTCGATATGGGGCATCTTGAGAGGACTAGAGACATTCTCGCAACTATTCTACTTGTCCAACAACTATGCAGTAAGTAAACACCATCATTTAGATTATCGATTTTTTAAGAAGTTTCCTTTCCTAATCGGTAATCTGAGTTAAAACATACAGAACCTAAAGATAGAAGGTTAAGTACCTGTTGCAAAATTAATGGTCTTGAAATGTTTTATTTAGAGATGATCACTTTGAAAGAAAGTCCGATAATCAAGATCCTTAAATCGCGTCTACAGCATCTAGCTCCACACAGTCTCTTAATCGATAATTTGATAGGCCATGTAACTTTCTAGGAAGTCTTCATTAATGCCACAGCAATCGTCGACTTTCCTCAATACTCCCACAGAGGCTTACTATTAGATACCTCAAGACATTATGTAACAGTCACTAATATACTGAGGAATCTGGATGCGATGGAAATGAATAAGATGAATGTGTTTCACTGGCATATTGTGGATGACCAGAGCTTTCCCTACCAGAGCAAGAAGTTTCCTCTTTTAAGGTATGTAGGTGGGATGACCATCACGAATAAATTGCTGGACACTTCTACTATATGTATACTCCTTTTTTCTTCCTGACTCATATAAATAAGGATACCATAAAATGAAATAAACTTTTGAAACTGTCGGACTATACTTTATTTACCTTATAGCTCCCGACAACGTGTTCGTTTCCATTTTCTTATTATTAATTCCGTCAGCAATGAAAAACACTAAGCTGCTCAAAAAAATTATATTAATTACATAGATTGGACTGACTTAATAATGTTAACCATTATGTTCACAGCGATCTCGGCGCGTACTATCCTACAATGATATACACAAAGACTAACATCAACTTGATAATCAACTACGCGAGGGATAGGGGTATCAGAGTAATTCCTGAGTTCGATGTACCAGGTATGGGAATCCTCACGTATTTACAGAATCACCACCGCACTGACATGATACCCGAAAACATAATTTACTTTAGTACCTGTTTAAAATGTTAAACGAACGTGTTGTCGTTATTACGTAATATGCACTTATTTCCGTATGAATAGGGATGATTAAAATCATTGTTATCATAGGTAGCCGTCGGTTATGAACCGCCGAAATGTTTCAAAATCTAGGCACGCTAGACGGAATCTGCCCCAATACCAAAGCGACGTTCCTCGCACCTTAAGTGCCCCACTGAGACATCTTATATAGTAACAATATGAAAGCCGTTTCCATAACCTACATAAGACACTGTGCTTGGTTCTTGCTTCGGGATTCAGAATCTTTCTACTTCAGGTCACACCAGATCCTGGGGTGTAGCGTACCCAAGCGTGCTAGCTAAATGCTACCAGTTTGGCGATATAATTGGCCTCGGCCCTATGGACCCGACTAACAACGCAACGTACAAACTGCTAGAGAGCTTATTCCAAGAAGTGCAGGAACGGTTTCCGGACAAATACTTCCACGTTGGCGGTGATGAAGTGGAGCTGAAGTGCTGGTGAGGACTTTTATCTTCGTTCTAGAAATTCCTAGGCTATTTCTCTTCGATAGTTACCTCTTCGAACTAAGAAAAGTTCGATACTCTCTTAAAACTGAAAATTATATTATCAGATGAAGATGTAGACGCATTAGCTCCAAGTGGATTAATTTTTTCAGGGAATCTAACCCTGAGGTAGAAGAGTTCATGAGGAACCACAACATGACGTCAGCAGCTGAGCTACACGCACTCTTCATGAGAAACGTTATTCCGCTGCTTGGAGACCGGTCCAAGGTTATCGTATGGCAGGTAGGAGGTACCATTGGCTACTTTTGTGCTGCTATTGATGTGCCTAGGCATAAGAACTGATCTAAGATTATTTACTGGTAACTGGTTTGGTCTCTTATTGCGAGCTCTCAACTATTTTGGGAGCTTTAGCCCCACCATCGTCGCTGAAATGGCTTTAATATAGAAACCTATTGGAAGCTTGTAAAGCTTTCGTTAGCTAAGTTTGACGCTATGCAAGTAAGGGCTTGCAAGTATGCTTAAAAAGTTCGGTCTGGGCTCAGTCACTTTTTTAATTATTTATCATTTTACAGGAAGTATTCGATGAAAACGTACCTCTGTCGGATGACACTCTTATTCAAGTATGGAAGGGGGGTGAAGTCGAAGAAATGGTTCGAGTAAGTGTTATTTTCTAATCTCATGTGTTTATACACCAATTTTCTGTTATTAATTTTATATCTGCGCCTAGAACCTAGCCTATAAGGTAGGTAAAAGCAGCTGTTAAATCAATAAAGCAGTCTCAGCTTGGGGAAATTGTGTTAATGCCTGCATCGTTTAAAATAATATTAGTAGGTAACTACGTAGGTAGAAAGTTGTACATATTACAAATAATGATCATATGTTTGTTTTTCGTTATCAGCCACTCTCGCGCAATCTACTTGACCGCGTAGTTCAGCGGAGAAACATACGCAACAATGTGATAAATCATATACATACAGGCCGTATTTTATCTAATTCTGTGTGTGTGTGTGTACTTTATTCTTACATTCTTATATACCTAGTAGTACTTTATTATAAAGAAGAAATAAGTTATTCAGCCTCTTGGCTTGAAGGAATTCTGGTTCACAGCTACATCATCTGCCTTTTTAGACCTTAATTAGGCAAATGCTGATTATTGCCTACTATCCAAAATGGACCATAAATGCTAATCTTTATTATAGGCAAAGTATAACTGCAAATTCATAGAAAAATTCAGTCTACCTGTAATGAACAAAGCATTTTTGTTCTGAAAAAATCATTGCAAATAATGTAATTGCATATGGATTTATTTGTTTATGAATTTAGGGGTAATTTTAATGGCTACTATTGCTAACCACGAATTTTCGATTTCCACCATCTAACGTTAGACCTTCTATTGATTTGTCCTATTAGCGCAAGTACAAGTATTTAGCTTAGGTTTAATTGACTTTTTGTAATGTGACCTCCATATTATGAACAGATCCTGACAGCCGGCCACAAGCTGATATTCTCATCATCCTGGTACCTGGACCACCTACAGAGTGGTGGTGATTGGGAGGACTACTATGCGGCGGACCCTCGCCAGATGATTCCCAAGTTCCATAAGAACCTCAACCTCAATATGCAGAATATTGTGGGGGGTGAAGCTTGTATGTGGGGAGAGGTGGTTGATGACAGGAATGTAATTAGCAGGTAGGTAGCAGGTGGGACGCTGATACATCCATCTTTTAGCAGTTGCTTGTCTCTTCATTGTAATTACCTTGCGATCTTTTTCTATCGATTAAATGTGGAGTGTAAGGTGGGCGTAATATAATAATGATTAAGAAAATGAAATGTGTATTGCGTTAAAACCAGGCTTTGAAGGCCTGTTGCAAACGTTTATCAATGACTTTTTGATATTATTCAGTTTTTAGCCCAGGAAAAATCAGAGGATGTTATCAATTCGTCGGGTCACTTTTTTTTATTTATTTGTACTCAATTAATTTTATTTATTAATTGCAGGGTTTGGCCACGGACAAGCGCCGTCGCCGAGAAACTGTGGAGCGCTCCGCTAAGCCGCTACCAAATGTATTACAGCACTGTATCGGACGTAGTCCGCCGGCGTTTAGAAGAGCACACCTGTCGCATGAACCGCCGAGGCGTGCAGGCACAACCACCCAATGGGCCAGGTTTCTGCATCGCGGAATAAAATTAGTTTCTGACGTAATACTCTTTATGATTTAAAAACTCGTTTACTTAGTTTGTATAAGTTTATTAATTTTAGAGTAAAAGTTTGTTTATGATCGTTCACTTTTATTATTTCCTAAAAACTGCAATCTGCCTACACGTAAGTAGTAGTAGTACTTTAATTCGTCCAGTAGCACAGGCGAAGGAATTAATCTACGTAAGTAGTCTACAAAAATAATCTATCATGAACATGACAACCACCATCACTGCCTCTATGGTTGGGGGACGATTACCGTGCAACGTCCGAGCAAATTTCGACAAAGATCGTATCGTAATTTGCCATGGTCTGGGCGTTACTGAAATCTCCCCCAATCCTTTACAATGGATTGGGAAACCCATAAAATACACATTTCATAGTTTTAGGACTACAAATTTTGCGTGTATATGGCAATATTAATTAAAGTACGGAACCCTAAAAATATAATTAACTAAAGTTCGGTTTTAGAATTGGGTATCACTACCAACGAGACATGAACTGTTACTACACTATTATTTACCATAGTGAAAACGAAAGGAAATGCTCATTTTGTTTATGGTATCGAATTGGGTCGATTATGTCATGGCGGGTTAGATGTTTCGGCAGTTGATTTTTATTGGATTTGTTTTGAATTACGCCGTCAATGATCTCGTTTCAAACGCTGTTGTTTAAAAATAAGCTTATTTGTACATTAGTGATCTTTTTATAAACTGTTCAAATGCTGAAACGGTTGCAAATGGGCCTTCGCGCGTTCATGCTGCTCGCATCTAAAGTATGGAGTTGTTTTTGTTATATGTTTAAGAAGCAATATCGAGCGGTAAATATAAATAACAATGACTACGTTCGTGTATAATAGTGTGTATGTACGCAGACGTTTGTAACCTTCACTTCCTATTTGATTTTCAGTTGGCTCAATATCAATCGGTCAAATATGAGATGTATCCACTTTCTCCAGTGTCTAGACACAGGCTGAGTGAGTATTTATCTATTTTTTATCACTAGTATTATAGCAGTACACCGTGAGAATCGCGACAGTGGCACTTATCTCAAATATTTCAAAGCATTATCTGTAGATATCCGGATAACATGTAAGGTTCATATTATATTGATATGTAAACAATTTATTAATATAGTAAATGTAAGCAAAATCATTAGTTGCTCTACCCATATGGTAGTGTGTAATGGTATAGTAAAATGTACTAGAACCTGAAATTGATGTTGGCTTGTGATAAAAGTGCTATACACCTTATCGTTCGTACCCAAGTCATGGATGTTCAGTATTTATATTAGTATTATAAATATACTGGGATCCTAGTCTGGCATTATCTATTTATCATTATAAAGATGTTTGTAGTACACTAATTTACAGGGGTCCAGCATGGTTTGCTATGGCCTAAATTCCCTGATATTAAGGGACATGCCCATATTGAAGGCCTGTGCCTAGTTGTGTGAAATTGAAACAGCTAAATAATATTATTTATGATTAACATTTGCTACAATCTATGGCACAGTCATCATGAGACAAAAAGGCTATCAGGTTCTGGAAGTGATCAAAAGTTAACTTCTAATGTACTTATTTTAAAAATACTCTAAAATGTAAGCTAAATAGATAATTCAATACCCCTCAGTTGTTTTGTAATACCAACATATTTATTGCTATTTTCCTCCTGTTAAGAAATACATGGTGTTTAATAAATACCCACTTCATTTTTATATGAATTTAATTTAACTGCTTCACTTGTAATCTCTACCCTCAGATTGATATCTTGTAATGTAAATGAAATTTAGAGTCTCTTACTTCTCAAGACTTAGGAAGGCATTATGAGTTGTAAAGTTGTAAAGCTTATGTTAATTAATACACTTGGAGAAAATGAATTGATATACAGGTTATAAAGAAATCAACTAAGCAACAAAGTAATGTCTACCTAGCCACATTATATGGGGAATTACGGTGAAATGTAATAATTTCTAAATGTTTAACTGTTTGCAAGATTACGGCAATGTCATTATGAAAAATAATTAGTGCTTATTTAATTTCATTCGGCAACAGGCCTCTCCCCAATACGAAAGAAATGCGCTCCATAGTCCACCACAGTAGACTTGACACAATTTTCCAGATCTGTTTAGGGTCTCTCAGACATGTAGGTCTCCTAACAATGTTTATGATGATGTTTATAAATATTTCAGGTCTAGTCAGAAGAAAACTGCTGGTATTAGATCTAGACGAGACGCTGATCCACTCACACCACGACGCGATGCTAAGGCCGACTGTGAAGCCGGGCACACCGCCCGACTTTGTGCTCAAAGTCACCATAGACAAGCATCCGGTGCGGTTCTTTGTGCATAAGAGACCACACGTGGATTACTTTTTGAATGTAGTAAGTAGCATATTAGCTCAATATTATATTTACTTATCTAACTTTTTTTCTTTCGGCTTTCCTGGGGTACCCTTACATTTTCTGGGACAATAAAAAAAACCGCCTGGTGGATTTTGAGATAGTTTTTTTGGCTATGCAGCGGGAACTGATTCATTTCCTGGGATAAACAGTGTCGTTATATTATGACCTATCACCATGCAAAGTTTTATTAAAATCCGAGTAGTGTTGCTGTGATGGGCGAACAAACCCAAAAATGTCGGGTTTGTTTAATAAATAAATACCGTAAACAAGTTCACAATATAAATATAAAAGAGTAAATAGTTTTAGTTCGGCATTAGTATCGAAAAAAAAATCTGAAAAATCAATTTTTTTTTCAGAAATATGTAATTTAAAAAGATAGCTATTTTTTATTAAATATACTAGCCATGTGCCTCATTGTAACATTAAAAACTGTTTCTCTATATTAACTTTGGTCTCCCCTTACCAGCTGATTTTTCCAAAAATCCCTCCAAAGTGCTCACATACATTATTATAATAATATAAGGAACTCTAGCTGTGCAAAGTTTCATAATTCTAGACTATTCAGTTTCGGCTGTGAGTTTTCCGATACAGGCTGATTCAAAAAGGGTATACTAAGTCAGGATTTTGATAAGTGGATTTAAAAAAAATGTTCCCAACCTAATATTGCAATTTGTAATTTTTTGTGAGTAAACTACGTTTTTTACCCTTTCTGAATCATGAGATGTTGGAACTAGCTCTGGGGCAGTTCGACGAAGGTACAACATAATGTTAGAGCAGTGGTTCCATTGCTGTCCAGGTGTCGCAGTGGTACGAGCTAGTGGTGTTCACAGCGTCGATGGAAATATACGGCGCCGCGGTGGCCGACAAACTGGACAACGGGCGGGGCATATTGCGCCGGCGGTTCTACAGGTGAATATCGATAGCCGTAGTACTACACTACAGCTTTTATTATAAAAACATTGTATGGTCTACATATGCTATTCTGCTACTAAATTATTACCTATTCAATTTATCATTATGCGAGAATGTGTGCCTGTCAAGGCAACATACAAGTCGGATAATATTTGTTAAGTGCCAAACTACAAAATATATAATTTGACTTTGAATGTTTTCTAGACAACACTGTACGGCTGAGAACGGGTCGTACACCAAGAATCTGTCGTCGATATGCGACGATCTCAACAGGGTGTTCATACTGGACAATTCGCCCGGCGCCTACCGGGACTTCCCAGGTTAGCTCATGCGAAATGTTCATCAAGGCTTATGTTGCCCTTACTACGGCGCCACAAGTTTACCAACAAAGGCGACCCATAATCAAATGAAAATGGTATCATTATTTTGTAACTTTTCACTTTTTATATCAATGAATAATAATAATATTAAAACAAATTATTATGATTTTGATCAACTGCATAAAAACAGCAATAAAAGTTTTATATAAAAATGAAAATTCATAGTTTGGCCTATAAATCAAATAATATTGTTATCTACTGTAGTGTAATATATTTTCATTTCTGTAATCGCGTATTACTTTGACCTACTCTGTTCTTGTATTCATATCTACTATTCAAAGGCTACAAAGCAACAAGAAAGCATAAAAATAGTCCCACGAAAATGTTTTACCCAGGTTTTGGGGTAAATCATAATTTAATAACCTGTAACACTGGTACATTCCCTTCCGCAGCCATATTTCTTTAAATTATGTTTTGCAGTGTTCAAATATTTTATTAAAATAAGTTACTAACATGTGAGAAGTAACTCCATCTGCTTTTTATGTCATATAATTATTTTGGCACCACACACGACAAGATGGCATTTTGATTAAATTTATCAAAGAATTTGGCAGTAATTATGAGTACCTACTAATAATGAATTATTAAACTATAATTATGCTACCGAGATACTGCATTGAACTGAACACAATGGCTAGGTTCGAATCTGCATGTTTACGTAATTCTTGTGTACACACAAAATGGCTTGGTTGTTGTGTACTTCAGTGCAGTGTTGCCAGATTGGGTATTTTTTTCGCAATTCTGGGTAAAAATTTTGGCTCTGGAGAAATTTTGGAGAAATGAAATTCTTGGAGAAAAAAATACCCAAGCAGTGGGGATGCGTAACGTAAAAAAAAGGTCATTCTGCTGCTTCCGTTTGGAAATAAGAACAGTATTTCAAGGAAAAAATAAGAAAAAGGCAAAAAGTTAAGCCGATATTGTTAACTTTTTGCCTTTGGGTAAAACTCAAGCAAATTGTATTGTATTCATTTTGGAGAAAAATAATTTCAAATTTGGGTTTAAATAGAAAATCACATCTGGCAACACTGCTTCAGTGTTTTAATAATGTGTGTGTGTGTGTGTTTAAAGTAAGTAAAGATGTCCGTATGTGTGTCAGATAACGCGATACCAATAAAGTCGTGGTTCTCGGACCCGCTGGACGTGGCGCTGCTGAACCTGCTGCCCGTGCTGGACGCGCTGCGCTTCACGCACGACGTGCGCTCCGTGCTGTCGCGCAACCTGCACCTGCACCGCCTGTGGTAGCCGCGGTACCGGTCAGTACATCTATTCATATCTATATATATATACAAAACAAAGTCATAGATACACCATTTATAACTCATGAAAGGGTAGGAGAATTTTAGTTTTTTTTTTATTTTTCTCCGCCCCGAATAGCAGAATAACTATATGAAAGATAGAAAAAATATAGTAAATATAATTCATTTTCTCATACATTTAATTCTGAGGCGGTACGAAGTTCGCCAGGACAGCTTGTGCGGTATATAACTAAGCAACGAGCAATCATTAGCAGAAAAAAAAACTGGACAGATGATGGCTGTAGATGACTCCATTTGTTAAATATTCAAAATGTGCAATTCTAAATAATAGGATTAAAAAGTATAATAACCTTGAAGTATGCGAATGTTTAGCGCATTTGTAATTATGTCAAGCCAGAATGACGAAATAAGTATTTTAAAAATTAATGTTGTTCCCAACAAAACGACTGTTGTGATTTTTTTAGAGCAATTGAAAAAAAAATAGGTATCTAAATTCTAATTCGCTCGACGCATTCAGTCTATTAGACCCGATGTTCGCGGCAGTGTACACTGCGTCAATTGATCTAATAGACTGAATGTGTCATGCGTACGTACCCTAAGACGGTCCTTGGACTTTTTAAACTCACGGACTATCTAACTTGTACTCTCTCTTGTTTCCAGATAAAAACGGCTTTTGTACAAAACACGGACGCCACGGGTGTCCCGAACTTATTTATTATTATTTTGTCACTCGTTAGGGCCGTTCAACTTCTATTCATATATAGATATAAATATAGTTGATTTCTTTTTACTTAAGTTCTGTTTTTACGTACAAAAGTGATCGTCCGGTGGAAATGTACATGATAAGTGTTTATTAGTTACCTACGAGTGTAGGCGGGGGGCGTTTTCAAAACGCTGTTTTGTGTTGAGATAACAATGGTACGGCCTCCCCGCGATAGTAGCAGTCCCCTGGTGGTCCTAACGTTTTAACTTGGAATGTTTTACCGTTATCCCTACTGTTTGAAAATGTGTTCGAGCCAAATTGTGTTTTAACAAGCAAGTGTTGAAGTGCAAAAGAGAACGAGCCAATACTGTTATATTTCTTAATCGAAGACTTGGCTAATCTATGCAAATTAATTTTACCCGACAGAATCAGGCATCAATATAATATATATTAGCATGCATCACAGAGTGTTTCCATGACATTTTTTTTATTATCTTAATAAAATTATAGATCCGCCTTTTTACACCACGAAAATGGTTTTCAGCCATTTTTTTTTAATAGTGCAATAAATACTTCATTAGAAAAATACAATTTGCATAAACTTGGAACACGATAGAAGAATCTTCTGCGATTAAATTCACGGTGAGGCTGCAATCTTAACAATAACGCATATTGGACACATCTGTCTCGTTCTACAATACTCTTAAGAGGGAGACAGGTGAGCTCAATATTTATTCTCAAAATTGTGTTGTACTATAATATTACGGGCTGTCTTATAAACATTTTAGAGGATACGTCTTTTGTTGCAAAATTTTGTTTTAGTTAATTTATATACGTACCATAACCTCTGCATCATGTATACAGACGACCTGATTAGCGCAGTTGGTAGTGTCCCTGGTGTCTGTGCCGAGGGTCCCGGATTCGAATCCTGGTAGGGACAATCTTCGTGTGATAAGCACAAATGTTTGTACCCGAGTCATGGATGTTTAATATCTATTTAAGTATTATATACTGCGTTCGCCATCAGTCAATAGTACGGTATCCATGTACAAGTGTTGCTTAGTGTGGGACCGTATAGTTGGTGTATTCGTCTGGCGAGATTTATATAATATTGTTATTGTCGTGGCAAATGTGAACAGGGTCATCGTTTTACTAGTATAGGTGTCGTCGAATAAAATGAACAAAGATAGCAAGGCTCTGCGCATGCCGAATTCATACAAATAGGCATTCGCACAACAGCCATATTTGCTCATTTTATTTGATGCGACCTGTAGCTTTCTTATTTAGAGACAGCCCTGCACCCTGATCATATCTTTTTTTTAGAATAAGAACTTGAGTCCTGATTGAAATGGTCGTAAACACATACCCTGAAATGGAAAGTTATAAGATACCACAAACTATTTTTTTGTGGGAAATACTCTGTACTGACATTGTAAATTGATTGAAATTCTATAAATTTCGGGGTTAATGTATTCGTATGCTGTAGCGAAAATGTTCTATCTCGCTCTGACTCACATGAGTTTTATATAAGGTGTAACATTAATAGTGTAAAATATTTTACACTATTTTCGTTATACCTATTTATATATATATTTGGAGCTCGAACGGCGCTTAATTATAAATTATTTTGTTAATAAACAAATGTTGTATTTGAACAGCTCCGTTTTGCTAGCGATCATTTTCGTCAACCAACCACACTGCTTTAGACGTAATTCCCACCAAAATCAGTGCTAGCACTGTGAATCCATTTATGTACCTCACTTTTGTTTATTTATTCATTTGTATGTGAATTTTAATGATTATGGTTCCCCGTTATCTGACGCATGCAATAGTCTTTTTAAAATGCTTCAAGAAACGATTTATTTTTTCAATTTCAATGTTAACCCAAATTAAATACGAAACGTTTAATGGCTAATGTTATATGAGCATTTAAATTTTAAAACAATAGAAAAAGCACGTCATATATTCTCAACGCCATACATGGCACCTTCGAAATGACAATATTGAGATTCGATCGCTTGTCGTCAAATGCATTGCTGTTTCATAGTGTGGCCCGTTAAATGTGCTCTCAGAGCCCAGCCGAGCAGAGTCAATTCGATGCTTGCTCGGGTGTGGCCGCGGGCAAAAGCAAATTTTAACCGACTTCAAAAAAAGGAGGAGGTTTTCAATTCGATTGTAATTTTTATTTACCTCGGAACTCCATAATTTATGAACCGATTTGGAAAATTATTTTTCAGTTATAAAAGTGTGAAAAATACTACAGAGGAACATTGTTCTATCAAGTGACTAGTTGGTCGAACAACTGACATATCATATACGTGTGGCCGAAACTGTAACTATCGTTCTCATTTTGAAAATGACAATTGTTTTTGACAGTTTTTTAAAAACTTTGGCGACGCCGTCCCTTGCGGGGGGTTATTTGAAATCATTCCAAATCGATTACCGCAATCTACTTTCTTATGACTGACTGACTACTGACTGCCTGACAGACAACGCGCAGCATAAACCGGTGGATACCGAAGCAGGAAATTTTTCATAGCGGTTCCTTATAAAACTTAGTTGAGCACTAAGGAAAGATTGTTGCGAATTCGACTCCAAAGGGGTTAAAGTTTGTATGAAGACACATTTTCTTTCAAGGTTGCGATCGGGCACTGATATCGCTATATAAATTGTTCGTAAATTCACACTATCTTTTTTTTTTGAATGCGGTACAGTAAGACTCGGCACGGCACTGTAACAGGTACTACCCTGTTGCAGTTGCAAATGCAGTTTGACAGTGGTACCATACTGTCCACGACGTGTGACCACAATTAAACATTTCAAATAATGTTGCTACCTACTTCACAAATTGTAAGTTGGTACAAATAACTCCAATACCACCCAGTGGGATTAATATGTTAATATGATGTTTAATGGACACTAGCGCGTGATTTGCCTATTTTTGAACGCGCAACGTTGATCTCTTAGTTATTAGTTCGTATTCACTTTGCTTCATGGAAGCGTTCATTTTGAACCTACGAAATAGACTGCTGGAGTAATGTACAGAAGTTCCTATCGCACCTTCCTCTTCAGTATAATCCAGCAAATCTACTTGGAAAGGATACTGCCTGAGATACCCATGGTTGAATGAAGCATGCTTCTGTCTGGTCTGTGGTATTTGCGCCATGATTTTGTTTCACGATTTAGATTTTAGTTATTAAAACTAGTTCCCCTCCCTTTCTATTTTTCCCACCCCTGAACATACAGCTCACATATATTATATTCACCAACACCGTGTTCATATCATGTTTTAATAATTTAAAGATCGGCAAATCACTGAATGTGCGCTAACACCGGTACGATGCTAGTTGTGAATGCAACAAGACGCCACGTATCGTAGTCGACAAATGTCGCACAACATCGGTATCGCTGACAGAAGTAAGTAAGCAAAATAAAGCCCTTAATTTGTGATGGTTTTAATCCATTAATAATGCATATTTCGGAATAAATGCTTTGAGCCTTGTGTTTTCGGTAACATTTCGAAGTGGCGGTACATGTTGCGCAACATTTTTCCGTCTAATTCGGCTGAACTATTAGTTTAGTCACACACGCTGTGAGCCACACTTAATGACAATAGGTTTAGCGTACGTTAAGTTAACTATCACGTACAAATACATGCCGAAACCGTTACTATTTGTTTTTTGTTTAATTATAAACGCGGAAATTCACAAAACTTGAGGCTAGTTGATTGGATATAATAAGACGCAAGCAAATATAATAACCCCGAATTTATAGACTATAGTAGTAATTTATAGACTTTATAGCAGACTATATAGTACTGAGCATAGCAAGACTTGTGCGCAGTACTATATGGCGTTTAACAAAGTTATAGAACGTCTATAAATTTGGGGGTAAGACTAACTTGGACGTGTTTGTGCATTCGCGCATCACGGATAATCTACTGACGGATATTGATGACACTTCACATGGTAAACATATAGGATACTTTTTACTCGAACTCGAAAACTTTTTACTTTTTACTCGCGAATAGGATGGGTACCCGCGGGACAGCCAAAACCTAACAATCCACAAAGTGGATTTTAAGAAAACCTGGCATGGTGGTAACTTGTAATAGCATTAACATCTTGGATAATATTTGTCCCGGACAATAAAACCCTACTTATTAAAATGGTGGGCACTGCTATTTGAGAATTATATAATCTAGCAACCCTCGATAGGACCGACTACATTGCTGAGTTAGTGCATGGAAGTAGTCACTCTGTTTTTTTTAATAATAATATTGTATACGACCTCCGTGAGGTTATAGCGTTTATAGTTAACAAAAAAACGTTGAGTTTTAACCATGTTATAAATACGTCGAGGCACAGCCAAGTCTTCTTAGTTTAAATCCCTTTAAAATCGTGTATAATTATAGTAACTTAGTTTATGTGAAAATTGTTTTTTATATAGATATAAACGTTCTTTTAAAACCAAATAGTTCAGGACGTTAAGTGCGAGGTTATTCGTAAGCTAACCGTTTACTTCATAGTCTACGTATTTCAACTCATTGCATGGGGAATTGAAAGTTTTAAATACTGTCCGCTAGAGGCGCTGTTCAATTTGCCAACAATGTGTCTAATAACGTTAACTATAACTTATACAGTTAGCTTACTATTAATCTCACACTCAACGTACATATAATAAATAGGTTTTAGTAAATAAAATATACATATGTGTTAGGCCTCGTTCGCGCGCGTGCGCAATTTTGAGGCCTTTTGATCGATAATGGTTGTTGACATATGTAAAAAAGTTGAAAAATCTTTCTATTTTTTTTTATTTTAGCCCTGTCAAATTAAATTTAGTTTTCCAGCAATGTTGGCGTACAAGTCGTTTTGTTTACAATATTTTCGTACTTTTAAACGTCGGCATTAATTGATTTAAATGTTAAGCTGATTTAATGTTGACGCTACTTGTTGATGACCGTTGACTTGAAGCCAGATGTATGTATTACAATAAACATACCGTCATCGTATGGTCTAGACTAGAGGTGCACATTCTTAACTTTTGTTTATAATGTAAAAAATAATTTTAATTGAAATAATGTTAGTTACTTGCGATCGAAATTACGATGTTTTCTAAAACGAGCTTCAGCTCAGAATTTACAGTCTGTTTTGTAACAAGTTGTAAAGCTCAAATGTAGGCAACACATTATTCAACATGTTGGTAAACTTATAGCTAATGCAATTCATTGTTCGATGATTTTTGAAGCATTTGTCGCACGAAGAATGCGGACTTTACTTTGGTATGAGACAAAATATGAGTATATTTTGTCTGCTACATTTCCTTTATGTGTAAATATTATTTTATCCGTAAGTAGCATATATATAATTAATTAACATAGCTTCATTTAAACATTTACAAGGCGATTTCTTATGAAGAGAATAGATTATAATTAATTTTGTCAACCTTGTCAAAAACATTATGTTATACTAAAGAGGTTTGAAACTAATTTACTTACTTTAGTTCTGTGCTTCGAGTGCGAGATTATATAAACATGTAAGCTATTCGTCTAAGTATTTTTCATTTTCTATGGCAAATTGAACAGCGCCTCTAACGGACGATGTTTAAAACTTAATTATCCATACAAAGTGGTCAAGTAGAATATAACGTAAACAGTAAACTTACGAATTAACTCGCACTGGGTGTACGGTCGTGGACTAAATTCAGTAAATACCTATGTTTTATGTACAAAGTTATATTATCTACTTATATCATTGTTTGCAACCAGAAGTTATAAAACATTGAAGATGTTCATTCAATCACAAAACTCTTAGCACAATGTATATCACTGTATCATCAATAGGTATGCTGTGGTATTGTCTGGTAAACACAGAATCAATTGTTATTTTTTCTAAAAAAAAAAATACCATCTTTTATTTTGTAAATAAGGTAACAACTGAAGGAAATAGACAAACTTCCAACAAGTGTGAACTTATGCAACACAACTTTGAATGTTTTAACTGTTGTTCATTGTATCATATTGAAGTTTAAAAGAATCGTAACTCCGTACACTTCTAGACAATATAGCTATTACATTATTACTATGTTTACAGTTGCATGTGATCGGAATTACGAATTAAATCTTTGCCATTTCTAAGATCACCTTACTCAATATGCGTACCTACCTACGAATTGTTTTTAAAATTTAACGTTGATTTTATTATTAATAGCCAGTGGCTATTTGTAATCGGAAATAAGAGTATACTTTTTATTTTATTTGGTTATGAAATTAGCAACTTTTTGGCATACCTATGTATTGTCATATGCTTGTAGGTACCTACTTATTAATACAACTATGCACAGTTAAAATATTCAAATACATAACTAGTAAAGATTTGAAAACATGGACCTATTGATGCGCCAATGTCGGCGCTAATACCTACCTAAGCGCGGGAAACAACGCAGTAATGATTTATGGTCTCGACTGGTTGTTCCAAGTTCAAAATACGATTTGTAATATGGCAATATTAAATCGATTGAAAACATATTTGTTTTATTTATGAGAATACATACTAGACTTTGCCGTCAGCCCCGCCTACGCGTCTTTTATTCTTTTATTTGCACCATACACACTGGCCAACAGTAGAAAATTTAAAAAGCTCTTGAAGTTAATCTGTCCAAATATACTACAGTACCCTTCTTTATTTACAGTACAGGCACAAGTACTATATATTATGTATACAAAATACATATATATATACTGATCTATAAATGTGTGTCGTAGCTGGGATGTAGATGTCGCTTTTTTCAAAACGGCTGATTAACGTTTAGATGGAATGTCGAATCAAAACGTTCAACAAAACGGCTGCCGTTGACTTTTAGGCACTTTGTATGTGATGTAAATTACTTTTGATCTTTAATGCTTAATTATTCGAAGCTATAACACTATGCCTAAACTGATGTAGTGGCTAGGTTGACGGAGCATATCTCTAGGAGATCACCATGAACCTAACGCGAAGGGAATGGCGGGGCTTCCCCCCGCCATACCCTTTGAACCGGCCAAGTCTTTGTGCCCCGCGAATTCCCAATAAGAAAGGTACGTAAATAAGTGAAATTAGAAACAACAGTTAATTCAATGAACCCTTTAATTTGAGAATATTTTGATGTGAAATTTTAACTGAAACTGTCAAAAAAGTATAATCGCCAGGACATTTGCAAAGTATTTGACACAATTTTGGGAGCATATATCGGTAATATGTACTAAACACAGTAGGTATTTAATCAACCTATTAATTACAGAATTTGTATCCTGTAGGCCAAATTTAGTTTTCGCCGTATAATTTTACTGCCATTTTTTGATAAATTGTAACCTAAACAACTTTCTTTTTCAAAATTACATTTATATAACATCAATTTCACGCGATGGTACGTAATTATGACAATAGTTAACTCATAGTAGTTTTTTTTTTCATTAGTGACATAACAATGGTCATTGATTTAATTTGACCACAATTATTGAAAGTATTTTTCCGTAATGTGTACTGTTTCAGAACTTAAATAGCATGATGGGAAATGATGAAAAATTCCCATATGAGGTCCCAATTTTTTTTAGTTAGTGAGCATTTTACATCACTAATCTTCCTTAAAAAGTTGATTCTTAGGAGAAATGTAACTTAGATAATTATGCTTCCTCCCTAAACAATGTACTAAATATTACAATTTTTAAGAAAATATATAACCAATTTTTAAGAAATTATTTGATTTCCCCTGTATCTCGTGTATAGAAGTCTTCCTTCAGAATTCACAATCAGTAGAGGTAGCTACTACAAATTTTCTGAAACATTTGGTAAGTATAAAAAGAATAGGACATGTCTTATTATTAATATTAAACTACTGACAAATTTTACATGAAATAAAAACATACAATAAAACCTAGAAAAAAATGATGCCTATGTTGTAATGAATAAGAAATACTTGTAAAGATAATAGCAAACATTTAGAGTCCTTATAACATTAAAAGATGTTTTTTTTCTTCAAAATTATTGTAATGCAAGTCCATTGCAACAGTCGATAAAAATATTTTTTAGAAAAGTGTATTGTCTTTCAAAATGTATTAATTAGCAATGAACAATGATGGTACTTAAGCTTACGAAATGAAGGTATACATAAATTGGTTTTGAATATAACCTTAAGCTGTAGCCAATATAAATATCACAAGTGACGGCTTAAGGGATCTTTTGAAGATCTAACCGAAACCAAAGGTGATTAGTCACTAAAATTCATTCTCTGTACATTTAACAGTCAAAGGTTTAAAACTTATTTAAAAATATTCCAAACAATGAGTCGCTACAAAACTAGAGGGTCTACACAACATATTATTTATTTTCAGAAGATTCAGTTTATACTTCAAATTACAACTGTACATTTTTTTCTTGCAAGTTTTAGAGGCTGCCATGTCAGCCGCAAGTCAAAATAAAGAATTTTATGACACAGAGAATGCCTTATCTGAAAATGACTTTACATAGGCCTCGTGCAGTTTATTCACAAAGTCAGCGTCATGTTTTAGCAGATAATTGAAAGCTTGAAGCAGCTGGTTCCTAGTGAGAGGCTCTGGCGAGGGCTGGACGTCGCCACCGCTACTCGCCGTGAACATGGTGGGAGGCATCAGGGCCGGCTTCTGCTGAGTGGTCACAGAGTCAATCAATGGGAAAATTCCAATTTCTTCCAATTTGCTACCATTAAAAGAGCTTACCGTGTGGCTGATGTCCTGCGATTGGTTCAAATATGTTGCCAGCGGAGACGTAGGCTTGGGCGAAGACATGTGCATCAGATTTAATTCACTCTCCAGAGGTATGATACCATTAGTATCATTTGTGTCCAGCTGACCTTTTTGCATTCCTGTTATCCTGTGCTGGCTCTGCTTTTCAATAGGAGTTGATTTCATGGGGAATCCACAGTTTTGCCTCATTGCTAAGTCCAAGTTGATGTTTCCATTAGAACTTTGACCTTCCTGAGGTGTGACAGAGCGTTGTTGCTTCTCTATGTGCTCGACAGAATGTGCGGGATTGCTCATGAGCCTGTGGAGAAGCTGCGGGACCTCTCGTGCGTCTGTCGGACGCGGCCCGAAAATGCCGGGCGACGGCAGTGAAGATACCGCCGGCATTTGAGCCGCGGCGCCGCTCCCTGCCTTCGCGAAGAAATCCATAACGCTCTGCGACGTCATGTCAGGGGCTCGCAATGGTGTTGAATCGTTCTTATTCGCCCCTTGACCTTTTTTAGAGTTAAAATCATCTTGAGCTTTACTCAACATACTGAATATGTCGACTTGAGCGTTCGACGGCGTCGGCGGCGTGTACACAGTGTTCTGCGCCATGCTATCGCCGGGACCTTGCTTTGTAGAATCTTTGATCAACGAATTCAATTTTGTGGCCACTCTGACGCACTCGTCTTTATCGTAGAACCACAAGCCGTAGATGCGACACTTAGCGTTTCGATACAAGAGGAAAGGCTCTTTCAGCTGCAATTCTATTCCTTTTGACACTGGTTCGATTAGGTTATTCGTACTCAATCTGTTCATAATCACTAAACTATGGTACGGTTCCCCATTTCTACTGTACACAAACAAAGCACCCTCGATGTTGGTTTTCTCCCATTCGTTCTCTTCGAATGTATATAGCGCAACGTGGGTAGCGCTGTCGATTATTTCTTTAGCGTAGGGATCTGCCCTAACTAAGGCCGCAAAATTCATGCGTAGTCCGGTGTCAGCCATTTTAGAGCAACAAAATACAAGTTTTTGTACAGCGAGCAAGCATCACAGCAAAATGACAAGAACGAATAAATTCGCCATTTTCGACCCGTTCCATTCACTTGCTCAGAGAAAATTATAAATACCTCCAATTTTTTCTGAAACTGATCAAAGACTATAAAACTGTAATGGTTGGTGTACAGAATAATTAAGGAATTATAAAAACAGCTTAAAGTAAATTATTACAAATAAAATCTTTAAAATATTGCTACTCGGTAGAGGTTTTGCAAAATCAACTGCAAACCAACTAATTGTAATGGAACGTTATTTTAAAGAGGTCGATTCCGCACTACGGCTGTTTTTCTTTCGCGGTTATAAATTTATGTATCATTATCATGTTATAATATACAGGCTATATCATCGAAATGGGTCAACATGAGAACCTCCGAACTATTAGAGATAGCCAACATATTCTTAGAACCATTTTTCAATGTAAGAGATAAGAAATACTGCATTCATAGATTTTCAAAAAAACCTTTTGCATGAATCGATAATCGAATCCGGTCATTTTGAAATAGAAAGTCCGTAGTTAATTTATTCAAATATATTGATTGCGTTTGTTGTAAGAAGTAAATGGTGCTCTGAAGCCTTATGTCTTAAATTAAAAGACTACTACTAATGCACAAAACTGCGCTTATTTAATTGCTATATTATGCTGGTCTTAATATTGTTCCTGCTTAACCAACATGACGAGCCATGTATAACGTTACGTGGTTGCAAACCGCACACTGAAACATGCAGCTTTAATATTCAAAAGAAACAAAATAAATGCATGCGCTTTTACACGAATGTATGCCTTATGTTCGTGATTGGGCCGTAGTGCGTGCTTGGCTTTTGGTACTCATTGTCTCCGCGAAGTTCCAATGTCAACATAATATTGTGACAGCTGACGCAAACAGATTAGGCAAAAGATGTCAGACCGTAATCAAAAGTGGGTTTCACACCTTCCGATCGTACCCGATTAATCGGGATCGATCTTTCTGTAATTTCCGACCAATGCGTCAAATAAGTCCAATATTAGATATATAATGACGATACGCAATGCAGACGTATTTGTGAGGTGAAGTTTTATTAAAGAAAGATGGCTCCTACGTACGTTATCTAACTAAATAAACTCTTTCGTAAATTATCTACAGTGGACCCCCGGTAGTCCGGCCCCTGTCTAATCCGGCACCCCCTGTAATCCGACATGTCTATTATTATTGAATATTTTTCTGATAATCTTCGCTAATGTAGATAATGCACCATGAACAGGTTACAACTTGTACGCGCCACCACTATGTACTCGACGCGTAGGTATTGTTTTGTTTTCGACAACATACATACAATTACAACTCGACACATAATGAAGTATGATTTGAACTTCAGAATATAACACATAGAATTTTATCATTGGATCTGTAATTTGTCGGATTACAAGGTACTCTTTTGTTAAAAAAATCCGGACTATAGGGGGTCTTAGGCAGTACTCTATAATCCGACAAATTCGATAGTTCGACACTGCCCTGCAAAGCGTTTGTCGGATTACCGGGGGTCCACTGTATTTTGTTTTTCATTGGCTATTGACATTATACAAACCTTTTTATATATATTTTTAAAGTCCTTAATACGTTTTCTTCCTGATAACACTATTTATATAACCAGTTGCCTTCCGAAAACTATCCCATTTTAATTTTTTTTTATTCAACCCAAAACAGGTTACAATCAAATTTGCATGACATATAATTTAGGATCCAATTTTAAGATTAAAATGGTCTTTATAATAATTATATGTAATAAAGTTAGGACGACTGCCCCACACATTATCCATTTTCATCCGATACTTAGCATCGTACCGTGCAGAATCGCAAGGTGTGGAGCTTGCTTTAGTACAGTTTACATTATCATTATACATCGTACACGCTCTATCTATGTTTTCATTCATTTGATGTTTTGCGCGTGTCGGGCATGGTGTATCCGAATAAAAAATAACATAAATACATTTTTGTTTTAATCGAAGTAAATCTAATACTGATAAGGATTTTCAATATTAGTTTTGTATATATTTTACTGAACAATCTGTTGATAGTTTCGACACGTGACAAGGTAGGCTAAGTTTTAGTAGTAAACAAGTTGGAGTAATGTCTGGTAGGAATGTGTTGGTGGTCGGTGGCGGCGGGCGGGAGCACGCGCTGTGTTGGAAGCTCGCCGACTCGCCGTACGTGACACGGGTGTACTGTGCACCGGGCAGTGTGGGTATATCAACCACTGAAAAAGTTGAATGCGTCGAAATTGATATCAAAGATTATCCGGTGAGTTACGTTTCATTACTAGAAAGTTAACATCTACGAAAAGTTCACATATAGAACTTTGTTTTTTTTTTAATACCGGTGTTTTCCAAAAATCGCCCCAGGATAGTAGTGTTCCCCACGGTATACCACATTTACTATATTATGATGCTGTTAGACAGGCTGGCTAATTTATAAAAAATCTGGTTTGCATCAGGTTCATAAATATAATAATACCTATTCAAGCTCAACTTCTGTTATTTGCTATTGCCTACATTGAAAGATCCTGGCTTGAATCTCTAGTTCATACTGATTTGGATTTGGTGTGAAGATACATCTTAATATTATCTTATCTCGCTTAGTGAAATTAGCACATAAGTGATAAGGTTTAGTTTTCAATGTCCACCACACTTTATACCTTAGGCTACTGACAAGTCATTGACCTAAAAGAAAAGAAAAAAAAAGTCATTGACCTTAACCCTACAAAAATCATAGTGCAATTTTATAAAATATATAAATTGATTATTATTACTGAAACAAAAATGGTTGGATGTCAGATACGGTAGTCATATCTCCCATTTTCTGATTTTTTATCTGTATGTTTGTCTGCTCGCCCATCATGGCAAAACTATTAGACACTATTCTATAGTGTTTACAAATTACCTATGTAGGCTGTAGCACACAATATCCTAGAATAAATACAATAATAACATACCTCGCCCACTAATCATGTTTGTAGATTTAAACCGACGCGTGTACAGAGATGATAACCTTTAATATGTACCTTTCATTATCATTATGTTCAAATGTACTTGGGCTCGTGGCAGCGGCCATTTCTCAATCAATATGCTCTATGCATTTGTATATTTTTATTATATTCAATCAATATACATGTATTTCTTTTCAAAGCAGCATATTATACATAATATATATAGTTTATATACATATAATAAACTATTCACATTTAGCCAGTTCCAGCAAAATGTGAACATTTTCATAGGAATTGTTTGGCCACTAGGACTCCCACTAGTTACCTCCCGTCTCCTCGTTCCGGCAAAACAGCCAGTCTGGTCTAGTAGGAGCGGGGCAATAAATTAGTCATGTACATTTATAATGATGAAAATAAATATTGTAGGGGACATTGTTTTCGATAAATACGCCGAATCTGGCATTTTTGGATTTTTATTCTGCCTCTCTACTCGCTCAACACCAGAAAACTACTTAACGGATTTTGATAAACTAAAGCCTAAGCATACGTACAAAATCGCAAGCACATAATATATGGCAAAAAGCGATGGCCATTTCCGAAATTTTTGCTATTGTGGGCATCGAACCCGCGATCCTACGATCAATATGGTCCGCGCGGCCTATGTAGTTATACCGGCCGACCACTAACAGTAATTTTTTTATGGAATCGAAAACTTTCCTTACCGAGACCGATTTCTTCAATCTCTTAGTATAGGTATAAATTCTTCTTAGGTGCACACTATATATCGTCGATCGAAGTTTTTGAACTGCCATCCGACTCTTAGGTATCTATTTAAAATAGCCTTTTAACAGCACAGACATCAAAATGAACGATTGATTGACAGAATGATTAAAAAAAATACCCGCATTAGGTACATCTCGTTTGACCATCCTGGCTATCAGTGATGTATGTCTTATAATATGAGGACTCGCTTACAATACATCTCTGTTCTTGTCGCCAGGCCCTCGCAAAATGGTGCAAAGACCATACAATAGACTTCGTAATCGTGGGCCCCGAAGACCCGCTGGCGAACGGCATCGTGGACGGCCTTGCGCCACTGGGCGTTCCGTGCTTCGGCCCCACCAAGGCCGGGGCCCAGATCGAAGCCAACAAGGACTGGGCAAAGAACTTCATGAACAAGTACCAGATACCGACTGCACGGCACAAATCGTTCACTGACGCTGCTGCCGCCAAGGAGTTTATAAATACGTAAGTATTTTGATCTCAAATAAGAACTAAATGTTTGCCTTGGTCTCACTATGCGCCTATACCATTCATCCAATTGTGATGAATCTGTGGTGAGTTGAGGTGCGCACGCACTCGAATGCTTCTATACCATTTCCATTAGCGCCCAAGAGGCTTACCATGGACTATTGATGTGACTATATTGGGCTAGATCGCATATTAGTGCCAACGAACGTGATTAAAGTGACATAATGATCCAATTGAGGTCGTAATTTGTGTCGCATTAATAGTTCATGCTAGGGGGTTAGATATTAATGAGCAAGGTTTCAAATAGTATCTCCCATCGATGCATAGGGCAACCGATACAGTGCATTTTATTAGTTTTCTGCATTGTTATCTCAATCCGGATTACGCTGCACACAACTTAAGATATTCGCTTATATCCAGTAAAAGTCGGTTTTTTTATTTACCTATTAAATATAAACATGGGTGGCGAAAGGTAAAGATGACAGATATTTTTTTCTGTAAGTTCAAATGGGGATTTTACTCGTTGCTGGCTTAAAAAAACACTAGTACGGTACGGATATAAAACATTTGCAAGCCGCGTAGCAGCGTTAGAAACATTCCCGATAGTAGCTAAAGATTTATATTGCGTCGATCGGGAATTTAATATATGGTTATATATAGACAGTTATCTAAGTATTGATGGTCGTATGCGCAAGTGATACTTAATTATAGGGATGATGAAATTGTTCATGACAGTATCAGACTGATCTCAAAGTCTTATTGTAATTTAAACACTTCAGATATGTCTCTATAGACTTGCGTCAACGGGCGTCTGTTGGAGTCACATAAATCAAAAGGGGAACATGCTTATCTCACGCAGACGGGAGAGCGAATGCATGGCCAAAGCTGCAGACGGGTCACAGATCAAAACTTTCATAAAATATATCATTTTGAGATAAGCACTCGACAAAGTGGGAACTACTTAGCAACAATGTAAAGCAACCCCAGTTTATTGCTCCCCGTGTACTTATCGCGTGATATATTTAGCTCTATTGTGCTCATAGAAACAAGGCGGCTTATCATTTTCCTAATTAAATAATCAACATGCAAAAATATCGTGTAAGTAAATAAAAATAAGGTTCCACAATCAGTGGCACGACCGCATGGCGGGATGATATCTTATATTTCATTCTTTGTAGGCCAGTGTCACCAGATGTTTTATTACTTCGTCGTCTCAAGAAGTTCTACGTCCTTGTGATATTGTCCTTTGATCTTTGGAATATTGCAGCTCGCGTCGTTCTGAAACCAGGCTTTTCGAACGAAGCGCTCCTAATTATTAATTTATGTGCAGTTATTGTCGGCCTACTTCACGGCGGCACGGTTAAATGATGCAAACTTTTGACTGCCCTCTTTTTATCTGATTTGATTTCGTTCAATAATATCCAGGTAAGAACTCTAATAGCGTAACTGACTATTGATAGAATGAGTTACCAGTCCCGTCCCCCCCCCCAATCAGCCCCGTCTTGATTTAGATTACCGACCACTAGCTTACAGTGGGGCTAATGGGACGGCTTACCTCATTGTGGCTAGGAATCATTTAGTTCTAAGACTATGGACTAGGCCCGACAGTCGCCTTACACTTCCACCACTGTTACTCCTGAATGCCAAGATCTAAGATGATAAAGTTTTAAGGCTATATGTACACAATATAAACGATACCGAAAATCCTGAATATTCTTGACTAGAAGGGTATGCGGGAACTTAATCGTAACGTCATCGAGAAAAAAATGCTGTCACTGTTATACTTATTTATAAAATCTGTGGTTTGAGAGGGATGGAGGACGCTTGCATACCGAAACACTACGTAAAAAGGATTTTCCTTGAGGTACAGGTGCTATCGTAAGTATATACTACTGCAATCAGTTGTTATTCTTATAATATATTTTATTATCAAGCAACAATGTTATTTGTGATTGACAAGCAGCATTAATACTGGTTATGTTACATTGTTGCCATGAGCCTTTGTTGTACAGTTCGGGACGGATGGGCTAAATTACATTAATACCGTAGTAGGGTCTCTATCATACGCACCCCCGTTTATTAATAGACCTAAAAACTAATATTCACATTTATGTTGATATTTCTATGGGTAATGTGTGGGTCGAAGAAATGTTGTAAATTTAAAATAAGGTTTTGTTACTATTAAACCTATGACGCCTGTAATTCCCCAAGGAGTAGGCAGAGGTGCGCTGCAGAGGCTTTCAATGCGAGGGGGATACGGCCCGCGCCGGCCCAGTGCAGTGTGGCAAATCATCACACGGCTTTTGAAAGACGTGGAGATTCTCTCAGACTAAATACTTCCATATATATCTTATGATGTCACAACACTAGGGCTATCCGGTTGACTCAGAAAGGGCGCATTTGTAAACACTATGTGAAGTCAGAATTTCGATATGTCGGTATAAAAATAAAAAAAAATCCCAACAATATGACAATTGGTATTATTTGCGAACAATATTAAAAAAAATGTATATATCCAAATTCCGAAATCACACAATTATTACAAACTAGATGCGCCCGGCGGTGTTACCCGCGACAAAAAGTATGAAAAATTAAAACATCTATCCCACGGGAACCATACATTTTACCGGGATAAAAAGTAGCCTATGTGTTATTCCAGACTATAATCTATCTCTGTGCCAAATTTCATCCAGATCCGTTCAGCCGTTCGGGCGTGAAAGAGTAACAAACATCCATCCATCCATCCATCCAAACTTTCACATTTATAATATTAGTATAGAAGTATAGATGCGCTAATGAGACGCAGGTTCAAAGCTTAATATACGCTTTCTGAATCACCCCATATGAATTGCCAATATACAGCTGCCCTTTCGTTTTTGTTAATTTGTTCTTTCGTTTTTGTTTCAGCGCTCCATACCCAGCCTTAGTGGTGAAAGCGTCTGGTCTCGCTGCCGGCAAGGGCGTGGTGGTGGCCGCCACCAAGGAAGAGGCTTGCCAAGCTGTTGACGAGATCCTCACGGATGCCAAGTACGGAGCCGCTGGCCAGGTGGTGGTGATTGAAGAGTTGCTGGAGGGTGATGAAGTATCGGTGAGTCTGTGATAAGAAGTTGCCACTGTGCCACCCATAGACAGAATCATGCATCCATCAGTTGAAAAACGTCTACTGTAGTGGCGTAGCATAGGTCATAAGCACCTGGTGCGGATTTCAAATTTGCCGCCCTCTTATTTTTGCTATTCATTATAAAAAAATTGGCGCATGGTGACGACAAAAAAATTACGAAAAAAACATTGAAAGAAATTAATTTTTTTTACTATTTTTTTTTTCATATCTTAATTTTTTTTTCTCTAACCGCCCCCGGCAAACTGCCGCCCGGTGCGGACCGCAACCTCCGCCCCCCCATGCTACGCTACTGCATTTACCTCCCCCAATTAATTCCACGCATCACGGTCCTCCGCCACTCCCATCCACCGGCTTCCTGCGGCGCGTGTGATGTCATACTGAAATGCTATTACAATATTTCAGTCTTTAACTGTATCTCGTTTGTTCGGTTCGTTCGTGTGTTTGAAGTATTTTCCTTGCCCAGATGTCAAGATTTTATTCAATCAGGTCATTGACTTAAGATCAATGACCTTTTAAAGTCACAATGAAGTGTGAATTACATACTTTCACATCATAGCTAGTGAACTGATCACATTTTGCATACATCTAAGGTATAATTTAGCGTGACAAATGTTAGCTGTGGACGGCATGTCACAATAGGCGGATACATACGCAGACTATGCACATACATTTAACCGATGTTGAAGTCTCCTTCATCTTACATCGCTACACGACTTTCGATTTATTATCAATAAAAATATGCAGTCATAAAGTCTATTATTCTGTAACGTAAGTAGCGCCGTATAGCATGGCATGCCGTCTCGTCACGTCGCTTGGATACAATTAATGTTTCTTCTTATCAATAAGGTCCTATATAATATCGGATCGGCATATACGAATATGTAAGTCTCCAAAAAAGTCGAAACCATAGACTTGTTTACGAGATAGAACCTTATAATATCTATGGTCCAAACAGCATACAACGCGGTACAACTTTGCCATCACGAAAACAAGAGTATACCTATTTTAAAAAATGTAACATACTAGCTTTCGGTGGCGTATTCACAAGATAAGAAGGTCACGGAGTAGATCGTCACACCGCACCGCCCACCACTGGGGTCCAGATAACACAAATATCATGTCATTAATTAGTAATCAGCGGTATATTCGTATATTTATTGATGCTAAAGTAAACTTTATAGCTCGAAAACAGAATTGGTAGTCGTATAGCACTAGAGGTCGTAATGTTGCGTATGAGAGCGATATTTTTGTAATGTCGTGTATAGTGTTGGGGTTCGCTCACTTTAAAGTCTAGATGGAAATGTTTTACATGAAGCATACAGTACCTCAAGCACAATTATTTTTACGTTGCGGTTCATTACGTAAGCGTCTGCCATCCCTCTCATACTACAGATGTTATACATAAGTATGACAGTGACAGGATGTTTTTCAATGACGTTACGATTATATTAGGAGTTCTTGCTTACCCTACTGATCGAAACACGCTCAATCGAGCTATGACGATTTACTGTGCTTGAGCATTGATCAAGAACAGATTGAGCGATGATTGATTTACTGAGTAATTATTGTGATAACACCGATTGATTGGTGCGCTCGGTGTGACCTGGGTATTACATAATTTATTTGGCTGAATTATTGTCACACAATCGATTTCCGAACTTTAATCATCGATCGTCATCAGCGATGAAACGATTGGAAATATTTATCCAACGCTGATCTCGTCAATGTAACACTCTCACTATTATAGTCAAATACATAACCCAAAATGTATATTATTCTGGTCCCATCCTTCAGGAGTCCAATAACATGAGTCTCCCATGTCCGAAGTCAATATCGTTGACACGAGCCGTCTCTTCCAGGTCCTCGCCTTCACGGATGGCGAGACCGTCTCCATGATGCCGCCAGCTCAAGACCACAAGCGCGTTGGGGATGGGGATACGGGGCCGAACACAGGTGGCATGGGTGCCTACTGCCCCTGCCCCTTGATCACGCCAGACCAGCTATTGGACGTGAAGGAACAGGTCCTGCAACGTGCGGTGGATGGGCTGAAGGCTGAAGGGATCAAGTATGTCGGTAAGTGTTATTCAAGTTTACTTGGTGACAATGTACTGCTCATAAATGTAAAAGATCTTTAAAAAAAAAGCCACCATCGAGTTTCTTGCCCGTTCTTCTCCAAAGGGACGGCATTCCGAACGGGTGGTAAAGTAGTAGCATAGTATTTCGTAACCTTTGTCGATTCATAAGTACTGTACTTAATGGTCTACGTGAATAAAAAATATTCTGATTCTGATTCTGACCCTATTCATTGCTTCCGAGTATATTTAGCAATAAAAAAAACTACTATTTGAAACCAGTATCCGCAGTAGTCTCCAATGGAGACCCAAGACTGAGAATAGTACTGATAGTACGCAGGCAGTATGGGTGCGGTAGTATGACCCTTGATCACGCCAGAACCACTGTTTGTGATGGCCCAATTTCTATTGATCTGTGTTGTTTTCATAATCGCTATAACGGTATTACTTAGTCTACGTCTTCAACTCCCCAACGATGGGAGACCCGCGCTGAACAGTGGGACATGATAGAAAATTATTATTATTATTAAGTTCTATTTGGAAGACTTTATCGAATACACGTGTATTATTGTGTGTCGTCGTCACTGGCAAAAGCTAGAAATAATTTAAAATAGTAGGTTTTCAAAGTTACTTCATCGTACTCATAAATCGCCTATAAATCGGTTGAGCAAAATGAGATAAATATTAGCTAGATGAAATCATCGTATAATGAGAAGATGCCTATAACACGTACCTTATAACGTATAAATATATATTTAACTACGCACAAGATGAAACAATAAATCAATAACATACAGTATCTGGCCGTAAATATTGCACACCGGCAATAGAAAAATTTCGACTTTGTAGAGCGTGTTGCCTCTAGCCGATAGTCTTTCTAAATCTCGACGTGCTATATTTACAGCCGGGTACTGTAAATCTTGTTTCACTAATGAGATTACAACTGTCCCCTTTATCGCGATGATTTTGTGAAAACTTGATGTTATAATATTTATATTCCATTTCGGCACGATCGATAATTCGAGTAACATGTATATCTAAGGAAAATTACTGCGCTTTAAACGCTCTGGTCACAGGTTATCCGCATATAGGGCGATAGTAAACAAATTTGGAACTTGTAATCCGGTTGCATACGGTTTTTATCTCTTCGTGCAGTTTATTGGAATTGATCTGCACTCTGGGAAAGTTTTAAATGGACTTAATCAGTCCGTAGTTGAAAAATACATAAGTATAAGTATTTTTATTTCGTCACTAGCTGTTACCCGCGACTTCGTTCGCGTGGTATTTAACAAAGACACAACCGTTGGCAACAGCCTGCTCGCGCGTTCTGAGCCCGCGGGACGCATTTCAGGTTGTTGCTATCAAACTTAATCAGGCGCAACGCTGCAACATTGGTTTTAATTTTTTTTCGTGAGATCCTATGTTTTTTTCTAAAATAAAAGTAGCCTAAGTTAGTCCTTGTTACTTGTTGAAAGTCCCGTCAAAATCGGTCCAGCCATTTCAGAGATTACCCGGAACAAACAGACAGACAGACAGACAGACAGACAAAAAATTAAAAAAATGTTGTTTAGGTATATGTACCGTGTATACATCCAAATGCACTTAGTAAAAAGCGGTTATTTTAATATTACAAACAGACACTCCAATTTTATTTATATATATAGATAATGAGAAGCTTATGCGGTAACATTTCGCTGGTTGCCTGTTTTGTATTATATGTAAAAATAACAGATCAATATTATTGAATAATCACAAGTATTTCGATCCAAAAAACGCTGCCAGACATAATGATTCGTTTAGATCCGGTTCCGGAAGTAATTTAAAACTATAACATTGGAGAAAGTGAGTAAAGGTACCATTCGCACTCGTGAAGTAAAATAATGGGCACGATTCGGGCGGCCTCAGCAATCTTTAAAGTAGGTACAATTGCACAAAAGTAAATATTCTTATACCCAAATTTATAGACGTTCTATAAATTTATCAAACGTCATTACTAGTACTATTACTGCGCACGCGCACAAGAGTTTTGCTTTACGCAGTACCTACTATATGAAGTTTATTAAAATTATAGATCGTCTATAAATTCGCTGGTCCCTGTTAATACTGCTTATTATATTTTCAACAAAAGCACTCCAATAATCCAACTTATAGTAACACGTATTGTAATCTATCTTTTTATCTCCTTCTTCTATTTATTCTTCTATACATATAAATAAAATTGGAGTGTCTGTTTGTAATATTAAAATAACCGCTTTTTACTAAGTGCATTTGGATGTATACACGTTACCTATACCGAAACAACATTTTTTACAATTTTTGTCTGTCTGTCTGTCCGTCTGTCTGTCTGTCTGTCTGTTTGTTCCGGGTAATCTCTGAAATGGCTGGACCGATTTTGACGGGACTTTCACTGGCAGATAGCTGATGTAACAAGGAGTAACTTGGGCTACTTTTATTTAAAAAAAAAAATAGGATCTCACGAAAAAAAATTTAAAACCAATGTTGCAGCGCAGCGCCTGATTAAGTTTGATAGCAACAACCTGCAATGCGTCCCGCGGGATCAGAACGCGAGCAGGCTGTTGCCAACGGTTGAGTCTTTGTTAAATACCACGCGGACGAAGTCGCGGGCAACAGCTAGTCTATTTATATATAACAAAGTCGTGTTAGTAACACCATTTATGACTCCAAAACGGATGGGCCGATTTGTATGAACTTTGATTTTTTTTTATTTGGGCGACAAATTTATAGCATAATAAATATGGGAATAATTCACAAAATATAATAATAATAAAGATAACTCATTTTCTTACACATTTGATTCTGGAGTTCGCTGAACCAGCTAGTAAAGAATGAAACTAAGGATAGCAATTCGATGTTGTGCTCAATGTGAGTGCTACAAACACGATGTCAAAGGCCTCAGCCTTGAATTTAGCGGGCAGCGGGGCGGCGGCGGTGGCGGCGCGGGAGCGGCAGGATCTTATGCGTAAAATCAAATGGACCCGTTCTCGAAAACAGCGGCGCGGGGCGGCCAACGAGCGCCGCTCCCGCGCCGCCACTGCCGCCGCCCCGCTGCCCGTTAAATTTGAGGCTGAGGCCTTATACACCGTACCAGCCAGTTTACGTCACACCGCAAACAGACTGTAGTATTACGTATGTCAATGGCATCTGACCCTACATTGTTTATAACACGACGACGCCACAATTAACTCCACAGATAAAACATTGACAAACATGATTCCATCTAAATTATTAACAAATACTGCACGCACACAATAAAACACTCTGTTGGTACACGCGTAAAGTCCATTTTTATAAGTCAACACGCAGGGTAGCAATTGTTTTCGATTATTGCGTTTGTTTGTTTGTCTGTTTTGCAGTTGTCAAGGCATTCCTTCATAGATAAACGGTGTTTTTTTGTATTGATAAAATATTAAAATACATATTATATGTATTGTTTTAATCTTATGACTATGATGCAATGTTGAATGATACATTCGTTCAAGTAATTAATCTTTATGCAAAGATAACTGTTCTTTTTGGTACTAAAACTCTTGAACGTTCGGTTCAACCGCCCGACAGAGAAAGACGGAGCTATAAGAAGATAAAGATAATTGACGTGCAACAATTGTTGTCTCTCTCTATTTGATGGTTGATCCGGCTGTGTAGAGAAGCTCTTTCTCTCAATTGAACATGAATTGACGATTGAAGTGTTGACCTGATTAGCTCAGTGGGTAGGGCCCTGATTTTTGTGATAAGGGTCGCAGGTCCGAATCCTGGTAGGGACAAACTTTGTGTGAAGAACACGAATGTTTGTGCCCGGCTCATGGATGTTTATTATCTATGAGTAACTACCTAGCTGTCGGCGAACTTCGCACCGCCTCAGAATCAAATGTACGAGAAAATTAATTATCTTTATTATTATTTTGGATTCTGCTATTTGGGGCAGAGATAAATTTTAAAAATCAAAGATCATAAAAATCGCCCCACACGTTTTGATTTATAAATGGTGTAGCTAACATGACTTTGTCTTATATATATAGATTAGATAGATAAGTATTATATACTGGGGGCGCCTCCAGTCCATTGTACAGTACCCATAATAAAAGGTGGCTTAGTTTGGGATAGTACAGTTTCGCTTGCCGATAAAAAAATCATCAATTTCTTTTTTTCATCATACTAGGGGTACTCTACGCCGGTCTGATGGTGACCAAATCAGGTCCGACGACACTGGAGTTCAATTGTCGCTTTGGCGACCCGGAGACCCAAGTGCTGATGACACTCCTGGAGACAGACCTGTATACCATTGTGAAGGTAAGGATGGCACATTTATGCTAATTGTTCACTGATCCTGAGCTATTAGAAACATAAACTTGCAACCATAATGGATACTAGTGAGATTTATGTATTATTTGACCGACCGGCACTAACTCACCATTTACCAATCGACTACTAAATGTTTTAACCATTGACCAATCGACTACTAAATGTTTTAACCATTGAACAATTGATTACGAAATTTTTTAACCATTGACCAGTCGACTACGAAATGTTTTAACCATTGCCCAATCGACTACGAAATTTTTTGACCATTGGCCAATTGACTACGAAATTTTTTAACCATTGGCCAATTGACTACGAAATTTTTTAACCATTGACCAATCGAAGTGTTTGAACCATTTGTTAATCGACTACGATATTTTTCAAAGTCTTGAACCTGCGCTTTAGCGCATTTGTAATCAATACGTGAAATAAAAATTGCGAAAGAAAATATTATTGATCACAATTGTAATTTTGTTGGTAACAACATTTTTTTTTTAAATCGACATCGCAATTGTGACACACAGCGATTACAAACGCGTTAAAAACCGCTGGTCCAGGAATTAGAATACCATTTCTGAGTCACCTTGTATATTTGGATATATGTGATGTTCCTAGTCGTGCGTGAACGGGACTCTGAAACAAGTGCAAGTAGCGTGGAACACTAAGCTGAGCGCCGTCGGCGTGGTCATCGCTTCTAAGGGCTACCCCGAGACATCCACCAAGGGCTGCGTCATCAGTGGTATGCACTCAAATATAATATATTCATTGTAAACTAGGTGACCCTACAGATTATCCTGTTCAAATCCCATAGAAAAAAAAATTGCCGGAATTTTCCGGACAATTTTTTAATTTTTATTCTTTCTCTAAATATCTGATCGGGAACAATGATATTTATTTCTGTTTGTTTGTTAGACTAGGTCAGACTGTTTTCGAAGGCCTGTTGCAATGACCTTAATCTATCCATCGTAGAGTTATATATTTTCTTAATGTTTTATTTTTATCGGTGTTTTAATATAAGTTAAAACGGCTATCGAAGTTTTTTGCTCCATAACTTAATCTAAATTATTATGGAAAAATTTCGTCGTATAGTGTTTTAATATACAAATTAGTTTTGTTTTAATTGTGTGATGAACATAAAAGAATCCGATTCTAAAATATCATCAGACTAAATAAAAAAGAGCGAGATAAAAAAAAATCTTTGCATCTATTTTATTGGAATTGAAACGAGCCATTGGCGCGTTTATTAACGGCTTTTCAAAAAAGAGCAACCATGGAGTTTCTTGCCCGTTCTTCACCATAGGAACGGCATTCCGAACGAGTGGTAAAGTTGTAGCTTAGTATTTTGTAACTATTTTGACGATTCATAAGTACTGTATATAATGGTTTACATGAATAAAAAGATATTCTGATTCTGCGTTGGCGCAGGTGTAGCAGGAGCGTTATAGAAAAATCCAATTTACAACGTCTCCTCGTCGTAAAATCTTGATGGGCTAAGTAGTATATGGTTGTGGTTGGCGGCAGGGCTGTCTCGCGTGCAGGCGAGCGGCGCGAGCGGCGGGCTGGCCGTGTTCCACAGCGGCGTGGCGCGCGGCGCCAACGGCTCGCTGGTGTCGTGGGGCGGGCGCGTGCTGCTGGTGTGCGCGCGCGCCGCCTCGCTGCGCGCCGCCGCCGCCGCCGCCACCGCCGCCGCCGCGCTCATCGACTTCCCCGGCAAGCACTACAGGAAGGACATCGCCCACCGCGCCTTCTCCAAGTGAGTGACACACGGTTCTCCGTCATTCATCGTCGCCAGCTCGTGCTCGCCGGTCTAGAACCTTTTCGCCCCAGCGGTGATCAATTCTGCGTATGGTGTGCCCTGCTCACTACCTCTTCAAGTACATATTGTAGGTATTTTTACGCTCAAATAACCCATATTTTCAAATATCCTCACTTTAATATAATTATACCATCACGCTTATAATAATTTTCAAAAGGTAGGCAGAAGTGCAGTGCACAGAACCCACATTTCGTCGATGGTATGGGGTCTATTATTTTGGTGATCTTTTTTTTATCCCAATGTAATAAAATGCGAATCTATTTCCATGAAATTCGATTTGTTTGAAAATTAGTTAACATTAAAGTAATCCAAGATCATTACTTAAACTAACCAAACATTTGTCCTTTTAAACTCCTACTAACATACAATACTAAACAGTTAAAAAAATAACCCAAGCTCTATTAAACTTTAGAATAGACTAAAAATAATAAAATGATATGTGGGTGTTGTAAATAAGTTAATTTTGTTTCAGCGTATAACGACCGGAAAAAAAATTCATTAGCTCCATCATAAATTATTACTGTATGTAGATACTAATAGAATGTTGCATTTATCGTAGTCTGCTTTATGTAAATGGATAATTTTCGGTAAGAATCTCCTCATAGAATTGTTTTATCAATATTCAAGCCATTTCTACTGAATCTCAGTTTGTATTGCTTATTATTCCATAATAAATGTATGCTTTGTCTGTTTATGTCTTGCATTTTATTGTCTTCAACCCCAAATTATAAAAATATTGGGTAATTTTAAATTGCCTGTGTATGAAATATAAAATATTTTTTACCTCTTAAGCTAACGACACTGATATTTTATTATCCAAAGATTTTTTGAATGAGGGTTATAATATACTAACTTAGAACATTCACAAACTGAAAACAACTTTATAATTCTCATCTTAAATCATATTTTACAACAGTACTTATGGGTTGCATCACATAAAACAATCGAAGAGTTCCCTGTGCAAGCGGAATTCATACAAATAGCCATGTGCAGATCCGCCATTTTTAGTACCTATACTAACGTATTTGTTATCCCGAAATGTATAGAAGCTTTAATCAATTTACAATGGGACCGAATCATTTTTCAGAAGAATATTGTTTTGTGATGCCAATGCAGTTAGACGAAATCATTCTTTAAATTCGGCGTTCAGTTTTTACCCAATTTTAATTGGGGATTAACTTCGAGTATACTTGCAAAGGGAGTTAAGGCCTAACTAGTGGGAGTAAGCTAAGTATTAGAAACCCCTAGAAGTATTTCCAGGCCTCAAATCTGCCAATATATCCAATATGCTAATAGTGTCAATTGAGATTCCATTGCTATTTGATTATGAGTCTGTTGTGTCAGTCAGTTAGTCTGTGTCACAGACCTAGTTCTCATTCAGCATTTCTTTAAGCAGCTTTACAGTAACGTAAGTGTCTTCGATCCCCCTCACGCTACGGGTTTTTTAAATGTGAATGACAGTAACAGCATGCATTCTCGATGATGACGTTGAGATTACATTAGGAGTTACTGCTTACCTCACTGGTGCTCTGATTGCTTGTAACCCCCTTATTAGAATGGAAAAACGAAATTGGATTTGGACTACGTACACAAATATCCCCGTCCGTAACACATTTTCTATTCTCCGGTTTCAAGAATAGAGTTCACATTCCATTTACAAATCAAAATCTTCCTTTAAAGTCAAAGTCAAATCGTTTATTTCGTATAGGCCTACGGGGGCACTTACAAATTGTCATTAATTTTTTTTTCTTAACTCTACAACCGGATCGGAACGCGACCTCAACTGAGAAGATCCGGCAAGAAACTCAGCGGGCTTGTCTTTTTTTTTTAATCCATTATTTTTATCTTATCCTTAGAATCAACGGGCTGTCGTATCTCCAAAGCGGCGTGGATATCGACGCAGCAGCCACTCTGGTCAAGCAGATAGAGCCGATAGCGACCACCACGCACCGGCGCGGCGTGCTCGGCCGCCTCGGCTGCTTCAGCGGCCTCTTCCAGCTGTCCGCCATGGACCCCAGCCTGAAGGACCCCGTGCTAGTGCAGGGAACCGACGGCGTTGGAACTAAGCTCAAGGTAATTTCAACTTTACAAACGGCGATATAAAAGCGATAGTTCGCTGTATTACTTGGCTAAAAGTCGGGAATTTGGAGTAGGATCTTTGACGCGGTTGACATGCACATAACATTCTAGTACTTACTTCACAAAGATGTATTTATATCCTTTAAAAAAGTTACCGTGGGGTCTCTTGCCCATTCTTCTCCATAGGAATGGCATTCGGAACGGGCGGTAGTATTTTACGCCTAATCCAAGATCAGTGCATCCACAATTCGCGATAACAGAGAGCGAGTCAAACCATTATACCGGCCACGCTCCTCAATACACGGAGGATTCAGGCCATAGTCCACCACGCTGGCCTAGTGCGATTCGGTGGACTTCTCATGACTTTTCGTCATCGTGCAGACTTTGAACTTTATAGTCTACGTATTAAGACATATTGTATGGAGAATTGAAAGTTTTAAATACTGTGTCTATGCACGTAAACTATCAACTATACAGTGAGCTTATAAATAATCTCGCACTTGACGTACTGGACGATGTTCATCAAATCTATAATAATACCAGCCATTTTCAATGTCCCACTGCTGGGCACGCCCCCCCCCTCAATTCGAGGGGGATTAGGCCATAGTCTACCACGCTGACCCAGTGCGGGTTGGCGGACTTCACACATCTTTCGAGGGGTTCTCTCAGATATGCAGGTTTCCTCAAGATGTTTTCCTTCACCGTTTAGCAAGTGATAATCGTGGTTGAAAATGAGATTCGCACATGAAATCCAGAAATCCCAGGGGTGCGAGCCGGGGGGTTTAAACCTACGATCCTCGTTACCGAGGCAAGCGTTCTACCAACTTGGCTATCACTGCTTATCATCAAATCTATAACAGTTGTAAAAGTAGACATTTTATTCCAGATAGCGGAAATAATGCAGAAATACGACACGCTCGGTCAGGACTTGGTGGCGATGTGCGTGAACGACATCCTGTGCGCGGGCGCAGAGCCGTTCGCGTTCCTGGACTACATGGCGTGCGGCCGGCTGCAGGTCGACGTCGCCACCACTATTGTGAAGGGCATCGCCAACGCTTGTGTGCTGTCAGGATGTGCTTTGTTGGGTAAGCTTCTAGATTAGTCCAAACAGAATCCTTTTGGTCTTAAAGAGAGGTGTGCCCCAATGGTTGGAACTGTGTTAGTGGCTGAGCTAATCAACCAAAACTAGGGACTCGTTCAACAGTGTCCTCTTTATGGTTCCATTTTTACGTGATTTGATTGGTCGGGGGACAACGATGATTCACTATTTTCTTAACGCAAATACACAATAGCACCAGATTAGAAGTTGGATCTTTCCATCCCTTCAAGGTGGTGAAACGGCGGAAATGCCGTCAATGTACGACATAGGCAAGTACGACCTGGCCGGGTTCGCCGTCGGCGTGGTGGACAATCTCAAGCAGCTGCCGCGCTCCAAGGAGATCAGGGCTGGGGATGTAGTCCTCGCGATGCCGTCCACTGGCGTGCACAGCAACGGGTACAGTTTGGTGCAGAAGATCATGAGCGAGAGTGGCCATAGGTAAGTTACAACAAAACCTTAAATTTGCGCTAAAATAAAATAGGTTCAAGGTTTGGTATACCCTTTCAGTATCAGGCTGTATATCTTGTGTATAAAAGTGAAACCCACTGACTGACTTACGGCCAGAATTCTGTATGAAAAAAAAATTGTTTTTAGTTTTATTTTATAACTGTAAAGGCAGAGTCTGTACGCTGAACGCGTTTAAAAAATGTGAAATAGGCTTTTTGGCCGTCTCTGACGCCAAAACAAGTGTTTATGGAATTCTTGTCTGTTTGTTCAGAAATTCACATTATTGAATAAAGTATCAATAAAATGAAAACCCTTTCAATAACTACATCCTTCATGTTTCCTCGATTCCAGATACAACGAGAAGGCACACTTCACTACCACAAACAAGAGTTTCGGCGAGGAGTTCTTGGCGCCCACTGGGATCTACGTGCGCGAACTACTGCCTGCTGTCAAGAAGGGCCTCATCAAAGGGCTGGCGCACATAACGGGCGGCGGGCTGCTGGAGAACATACCGAGGATCCTGCCGCCCGGGGTCCGGGTCAAGATGGATGCCACCAAGTTCAGGATCAAGCCCGTGTTTGGATGGTTGCAAGCTAAAGGTACGTACGATTGCAGTTCTCGTAATAGTTTAGATGCATTCAGTGATGGAACATTTTGGAAATATCATGAGAATAATCATATTATATACGTTTTCATACGTCAAATTAGGTACTGATATATAATAGCGACCGCTAAAAATCATTCGTATATAATTTTCCAAATAGGTTCATAAATGACGGAGATCTGAGGTAACAAACATAAAAAAAAATACAACCGAATTGAGAACCTCTTCGGTTAAAAATAGCAAAACGTTCGGTTCCGTTCGGGTTTTATCGTAGATCACGGGTTACTCGGAATACTTCGGATTTCATCGTGCGTCATCGCCGCAACGATGGCGTCATTAAAGGGGAAGCTCAGGGTCAGGGCGCGAAATTCAAAATGTCAATGTTTTTTATTTTTTTACGAAAAAAAGCAAACTTAATACATCGAGACATCCAATGCAGAATGATAATATCGCAAAACACTAAATTACATCGTAAAGATGTTCAAATTTTTCGTTAAAAAAATAAAAACCATTGACATTTTGAATTTCGTGCCCTGACCCTGAGCTTCCAGCTTAATAGTTTGATTAGGTTTCATACTCTTCTTACCACGCATTATTTCGCTTGAAATTTATATATATTTTTAATATACATAGTCGATATAATTGCGATAGAAATTAAGTGCTATGCAAGTTCACAAGTGAAATTATTTCCATGCCTATTAATCCATCCTTTACAGTCGATTTCGTCGATTGAGAATACCTACTTAGTTGCAATCTTAATTGTCAAGGGAAATCCTGTATCTGTTTATTTAGGTATGTTGTAGTACTTTGTTCTTAGACCTTTGTCACTTGCTTTTATATAGCTGCAATGCCTACATTTATTTATAAAATGGCGGGAACACTGATAAGAACACCAGGCAATATCCCAGACTGAACAAAAAATATTGATGTCTTATATTTACGCGAATACCACACATTGTAATAAAACAATTTTTTGTTTTGATTTTATCGTGTTTATTTTATGTTTGCAATATCTCAAGACATTGTGAGCATTTTCTGCGTAAATCGGACCGCAAGCAACAACTAAATATGAAGGTACCCCAGGTCAAACTATGACACTAGAATGTCAACCACCTCAGTCCTCACGTCACGTGACCATGGTTCTTGTAAAGCAGCCGAAACGTCGGTAATGTAAAATCATAAAATAAACGCGATAAAATAAAAAAAAAAGTTTTAATTCAATGAACAGAAAATTATAAAACAGTTCCCATAAATTGTACCATTTCGCATATTGCTTGGAAGACAAAGATTATAATGAGACACAGTTGCAAGCAACATAATTTCAACCTTACTGTGTCACATATAACATGCATTTCCGTGTATCCAGGCATGGTGTCCGACTTCGAAATGCTGCGCACATTCAACTGCGGCGTGGGCATGGTGGTGATCGTGGACCCGCTGTGTGTGGGCGAGCTCCTCGCAGCTGTGGACGGCGTCATCGATGTCGTCGGCACTGTCGAGCAGATCGGGAAGGAAGGTAACATAATCAAACGCTAACTATATATCCTAATCCACACACGAATTGCACGTCTTTTATCGTTAGATAATTGTAAATTAGTTGCAACTACTTGGCACCCAATATTTGTTAAAAAAAATGGAGGTAAAAATAAGTTCTTGGATATTTTGTTGTTATTGATGACGTTGATGATGATGTAATAAAATACCCTACTCTTATAGTTCGGTAATTGCTTTTCATAACACTAACAACAAATCAGTAAAGTACAATCCGCACAAGATCTCAACAATAATCTCACTAACTATACTCAAAAATCATATTAGTAAAGTAGAATTCGCACAAAACTCAACAATGTTGCTAACTAAACTCTAACATTAGCACAAAACTAAACAACAATGTTGCTAACTAAACTCTAACATTAGCACAAAACTTAACAACAATGTGACTTGACTATCTAAACACTAACATCAATTAAGTAAAGTAAAATTCGCACAAAACTCAACAACAATGTTTCTAACTACACTCTAACATTACCACAAAACTTAACAACAATGTGACATGACTATCTAAACACTAACATCAAATAAGTAAAGTACAATTCGCACAAAACTTCACAAAAATGTGACTAAGTAAACTCTAATATTAGCACAAAACTTAACAACAATGTGACATGACTATCTAAACACTAACATCAAATAAGTAAAGTACAATTCGCACAAAACTTCACAAAAATGTGACTAAGTAAACTCTAATATTAGCACAAAACTTAACAAAAATGTGACATGACTATCAAAACACTAACATCAAATAAGTAATGTACAGTTTACACAAAACTTAACAACAATGTTGCTAACTAAACTCTAACATTAGCACAAAACCTAACAACAATGTGACGTGACTAACTAAACTCTAACATCATATGAATAAAGAGCAATTCGCACGAAACTCTCAAGCTCTCATTGTCCCAAGGAGGTCACCAAGTCGTGGTGGAAAAGTTCTCGGAAGCCATGCACCCGCTGACGGCGCCGTACGTCGCCGCGGACCGCGCCGCGTCGCAGAAGTCGCTCTCGTACAAGGACAGCGGGGTCGACATCGAGGCGGGGGACTCGCTCGTCTCGCTCATCAAACCTTTGGCCAGGTAACGTGGTCATTATCCTTGTGTACAACAGGCTTCATAATTTAATATGAAAAAAAAATGTTTACTCTTCACGATTCCCAATAGGGAATTAAAATGAATCGGACTTATCAGAGACGAAATGCTGGTTCATGTCCCTCTGTCATCCCTTTTCGTTTGGCACACGTCTGTCGAAAGTCGTGCAAAGATCACTGGGCTTGTGGTGGACTATGGCCTAGATCCTCTTCATATTCTGGAGGAGCGTGCCCAGTATAATGACATTAGGCTCGCCCAATATTACATTGGGACCGTCCATTCGTCCGTCATTGGGACCATCGGCAAATTGTGGGTGTACTGTATTGCACCTCTGCCTACCCCTTCGGGGATTACAGGCGTGATGCTGTATATATGATCAATATATATGACGCAGGTCGACATCTCGCTCGGGTGTCATGGGCGGTCTCGGTGGATTCGGCGGCTGCTTCCAGTTGAAAGCTGTCGAACAAGAATACAAGGTACACTTAATATATATATATGGTGCATTGTAGGTATTTATCGCGGTAGGATCGACGAGTGACGGATGCCTGACCGTACATGCGATTGCGACGAGAATTTGGTTAGTTGTTGTGTGCACGAAGGTTTATGTGGCATTGCGACGGTGCTCGCTAGTTATTATATAAAAAAAACTGGAGAGGTGTCAAGGGCCACCCGGATGGAACGAAGCTCCTTTCGATTAATTAGTGAAGGAATTGTAATATTTTTTTTTTAAGTTATTTATTATTTATTATGTACAAAAAACCTGTACAAAAAAAATAATCTCAACAAAAATAATCGTCGCGACACCACACTGTTCAATGCGAAATAGAAAGACGAAACGAAAATATCTGGCTTGCTTTCTATAAGAGAGAGAGAGAGAGACAGACAGAGAAACATGCGCACGCCGCACTGCTTACAAAAAGTGTCGTTACAACTTTTCGTCTTAATTTTTTCCGTCTAGCCCCCTTTCGCAACGCGCGATAAGTAACTTCGTTCCAATAACTTAAATAATATTTGGAATATTTGAGATATTGCGTTGTTTTACTCACCTATGTATATTATTCCAGGACCCAGTGTTGGTGCTGGCTGCGGACGGTGTGGGCACAAAGCTCAGGATAGCCCAGAAGATCAACCAGCACAGCACCATAGGCGTGGACCTGGTGGCCATGTGCGTCAACGACATCCTGTGCAACGGCGCCGCGCCGCTCTCGTTCCTGGACTACTTCGCGTGCGGCTCGCTGGACGTCAACGTCGCCAGGAGCGTCGTGTCCGGGGTCGCCGAGGGCTGTCGCCAGGCTTCTGCGGCTTTGATAGGTGTGCATTAGCTATTTTTTGGTGTTTGTAACTAGAAAGTGTTTGTTTTTAAAGGTACATAATTTAAACTAATGTCGAGCATCTTTTAAATACAGTGTGATTCAAAAAGGGTATACTAACCTTTGAACCTTTCGATAAGTGATTAAAAAATATATATAATATAATAATTCCAGCCCTTTTTAATGTCTCACTGCTGGGCACGGGCCTCCCCTCAATGCGAGGGGGATTAGGCCATAGTCCACAACGCTGGCCCAATGCGGATTGGTGGACTTCACACATCTTTCGAGGGGTTCTCTCAGACATGCAGGTTTCCTCACGATGTTTTCCTTCACCGTTTAGCAAGTGATAATCATGGATGAAAAATGAGATTCGCACATGAAATCCCAGAGGTGCGAGCCGGGGTTTGAACCTGCAATCCTCGTTACCGAGGCAAGCGTTCTACCAACTTGGCTATCACTGCTTTCTTTTCTTTTCTTTCATAATATGAAATAATATACATACAGTCTAACTTTTTATCCTCTTATGTTAGCACTATATAAATTGCGCCACCATTATGGATGGCAAATAATGTCAAACACACTTATATTTTTATTTTTGGCACACGATTTACGCATTAAGCCGATGGCAAATAACACATTCATCTTGAAAATTGTTGAACTTCTGATCGGTCGGCTTTTCATTATCAAAGTCAACGCGGCCAAAGCCAGGTGTGAAGCCACTGTATACTACTTAACATGTGTGCAGGCGGCGAGACGGCGGAGATGCCGGGCATGTACGAGCCCGGCGTGTACGACATCGCCGGCTTCGCGCTCGGCGTCGTCGAGCGATCCCACATATTGCCCAAGATCAACGACATTGCGGTGAGAATCACAATCACAATATATTTTATTCACGTAGACCAGCCTTTCTCAAGGTGCGCGATAACGCCCCCTTGTGGGCGCTGCAGGCCTAAAGGGCGGTAATAGACCCCGAAAAAAAACGGGGGCGTTGTGCAGATGCTTACAATAATTAATTTAATTTGAAGTTATAGTGGTTTTTAAGTAGGTGAAAAAATGGGGGCGCTACACATTATTAATTCTCAAAGTGGCCAGTAGACAAAATAAGTTTGGGAACCCCTGACGTAGACCATTAAGTACAGTACTTATGAATCGTCAAAAGTTACAAAATACTATGCTACAAATTTACCACCCGTTCGGAATACCGTTCCTATGGAGAAGAACGGGTAAGAAATGTCATGGCTGCTCTTTTTTTTAAAAGATCTTTTACATTTTTGAGCAGTACATTGTTATAGGTATGTGAGAACCATGTAGGAACGGCTAATCAGACATGAGCAGCTGTTCAAAAAGCAAGCTGTTAGCGTCTTCCATCCCGCTCAGACCACACATATCATAAATACGATTGACAGTGACAATATGCTTTCTCAATGAGGTTAGGATTACATTTACTCCCAAATTTTTAAACCTATAACTTTATCAAGTATCATATAGTACTGCTCAAAGCAAACCTTGTGCGGTCATATACAGTATGAATCACAAAGGGTATACTAAGCCTAGAATCTTGAGCGCATTTGCAAACATTATGTGAAGTCAAGATGTGGATGTGTGAATTAAAAAAAAAATATCACAATTATCATTTAGGTGGGAACTATTTTTTTTTCACATAATAATTATAAAGACGCTAAAAAAAGTGCACGTTCAAATCTTTGCATAACCATTCTTTAAAATCTCTATAATAAACAATTGGAAAAAATCCACCGGCAAGAGAGAGAGAGAGAGTAAATATAAGGTTGTTGGCAGGTCGGGGATATAATAATTGGACTGCCGTCCAACGGTGTGCACAGCAACGGCTTCAGTCTGATACACAAGCTGATGAAGAAGGCCGGCCTCACGCTCTCCGACAAGGCACCGTTCAGTAAGGAAGGCCTCACACTGGGTAAGCAAACAACCTACATTATATTCCTCCAGGGATCACCTCAGGCACCACGCATCACGATATTAGTACAAAACGCTATGCTTTCACTTTTTAAAACATTATGGCTTCTATCGTTTTTTGTCCATGATCTTGCAAACCACAGACACAGACTTATAGCAGCCATTTCACACAACCATATTCATTTCTTATATTTACGCGAATACTACACATTGAAATAAAACTAATGTAACGCGATAAAATCCGTTAACTTAGTTATATTTCAATTCCAAAAGTCAGTTCGGCCCTTTCATGTCCTAAAAGGATACAACTGTTCAAATTTAATGTCGCTACGTCCAGAAGTTTAGGCTGTGTGTTGATTATCCGTCAGTCAGTTATAGAGCAGGAGTCTACAAAATTTATAGCTGAAGGGGCAAAACTGATAAAAATCTTTTTTGAGTCTCGTTTTTCTTATGTTGACGCAATTGCAAATGGCATCAAGATCATTCAGAATCCTTGTCGCGGGCCGGTTTGGTGGTGCCCGCGGGCCATAGTTTGGACAGCCCTGATCCCCAAATCTGCTAACACAATCGATTCATAATCGAACAGCAACCGCATAGTAACTGTCACTTTTGACAGATATTTGTATAGACATCTGTCAAAAGTGACGTTAATATGCGGTTGCTGTTCGATTGTGTCAGCAGACGTGGGGCCCTGTGTAGAGTGTGGTTGTGGTTGCGGCAGGCGAGGAGCTGATCAAGCCGACGCGCATCTACGCGCGCAGCGTGCTGCCGGCGCTGCGGCGCGGGCGCGTGAAGGCCGTGGCGCACGTGACGGGCGGCGGGCTGCTGGACAACATCCCGCGCGTCGTGCCCGGCGCCGTGCGCGCGCGCCTCAACGCGCACTGGTGGCACGTGCACCCGGTCAGTCCATATACGAAAAGCTACTTATGGTGGAAGCTCAGGTCAGGGCGCGAAATTCAAAATGTCAATGGTTTTTATTTTTTTACGAGTAAGTTAGTAAAAACCGCTACTTTTACTAACTTTATGGTGTTGTATCGCTTTAGGGGTTTTTTTTAAGCAAACCTTATACATCGAGACTTCCAATGCAGAATGTTAATATCACAAAAAACTAAATTACATCGTAAAGATGTCCAAATTTTTCGTAAAAAAATAAAAACCATTGACATTATGAATTTCGCGCCCTGACCTGAGCTTCCACCTTAAACCCGACAGACGTGCTGTCCAATTTTCAACAAAAAATCGTCTTGAGCTCATACAAAAATACCTTATTCCTTATTTTTCGGAGAACCTTTCAATTTCTCATGCCCACAAACCTTAATAGCAAGTGATGCGCATACCAATGAACAGCATTTTAAATTTATTTATATAGATAAACTAGGTTCTGCGCAGGCGACGCCGCGATGAAACAGCCCAATCAGTACTCAAGGATAACGTAGCTCCCTTAAGTGAATGTAATTTAGAATCAAGTCATGGTGTCAGATCCGGAGATATCTCTCTATATCCAAATTCACAAACTAACAAACTTTACCTCTTTATAATATTAATATCACTATCTTAGTATAGATTTATCTCGTCCCGCTTAATACGAGAAGAATCCTGTGACATATGCGTTACGACCTCTAAGTGACCAATAACATTGTGGGCAGGTATTCGCATGGATCGCAGACGCGGGTGCAGTGGAAGACGACGAGATGTTGCGCACATTCAACTGCGGCATCGGCATGGTACTCATCGTGGCGCCAGAAGATCAAGCTGATGTGAGTATAGTACTAAGCGTTTTGCTTCTACTTTCATCGTGCGAACTGCCAAGGAATGGAACACGCTACCGGCGTATTTGTTCCCCGTTGACTATAGTCTGGGTGTTTTCAAGTCGAGAGTGAACAGGTACCTTATAGACAAGTATGCTCCATCGTAGATCTCATCGTCACTTACCATCAGGTGAGATCGAGATCAAATACTTGCCCATAATGTCATAAAAAAAAAAAGTTTTAGCCGATAAGGGAAGATATCACAGATTTGAGAGGCATGCCTGGCGGGGCTGGCCGCTATATCCGAACGCCTTTTGTCAGTGTCTGGTATATATCTGAAGTCCTCCGAAAACTCTCATAGTGCGTTTCAGGATTGTATGGAGAATCGTCATTTGTTCTGAACGTTGTACGCAGCGCCATCTGTGTATTGGCGCGGTAACATGTTTCTTGTAGGGAGGTTTTTGAGAGGTCGCTACACTGTCAAACGCAATGGCAAGAAGTGGTTCAGTTCAACGCTTCTCGTTCAGGTGTTCGGCCATAAGTCGAACATTTTAAATATGTATGTTTTCAACAATCCACAAACAAAGTTTTTACATAGCGGTACGGCAGCTAAAGCATGATGCGTCCTAATCGCACAGTTGATTATATTTTTTTTTACTCTGGTTTTTTTATTTTTTTTATTACATTATAGGCAAGTATTTGATCTCGATCTCACCTGATGGTAAGTGACGATGAGATCTACGATGGAGCATACTTGCCTAGAAGGTACCTGTTCACTCTGGACTTGAAAACACCCAATGATGTGTTGTGTTGGCAACACCCTTGCAGGTGATGAACACGACCCGGTCGTTCGGCGCGATGGTGATCGGCAGCATCCAGGCGCGGCCGGCGGGCGGCGCGCGCGTGCTGGTCGACAACTTCGCCTCCGCCATGGACTTCACGAGGCGGATGCCGCTGCTGCCCAAGAAGAAGGTACATACTCTTGTTCTCTTTTTAAAAGTCCTACCTATTGTTTGCTTCACTATGGCTTCCAACGTTTTTTTTGTCGATGATTTTCCCAACAGCAGAGTTTGGATACACTCGGCTGGTAGAATACGTGTAACAAAAAAAAATGTGTTTAATTACATAGTACGGTTAAATGTCGAAATAAAAACAGAACTGATGAGAAAAAAATTGCTCTAAGGAAAACAAACTACAATAACCTACAGATAAAAAAGGAATTTAACAAATGAAAAAAGAAAAAACAACACATAAAAAATCCTGTATTTGCATTGTTTCTTATTGAGCTGTCAGTTAGTGAGTCAGTGTTTTTCCTTCTTCTATCAACATAATAAAAAGAGCGCTAGCTTGATCTGCATCATACTCCCCTCCTTCCCCGTGGGGCAGGGAGGGAGGGGTTCTTTTGCGGAGGAATTAATAAAATACTACTATCACCAAAGTCACCCACGCACCTAACACACCTAAAATATATTCCAAAATTGAAGCTTATCACTTTTACACTATCATTCAAATTTGACTACTAACATACAATTAATACTGTCATCGGGCGGCAGGTGGCGGTGCTGGCGTCCGGCAGCGGCAGCAACCTGCAGGCGCTGCTGGACAACACCAGCGACGCGGCGCAGTGCATGTGCGCGGACGTCGCGCTCGTCGTCAGCAACAAGAAGGATGCGTACGCGCTCAAAAGGGCCGAGAAAGCTGGCATTCCGTATTTGGTAAGTGCATTCTACAGCGTGATCCTAAGCCCATACGAAACAAATTATTTGACTTTGACTTCAAGTTTGCACTTTTTTTAATACTACACCTGTCAAATGAGTGATGTATAGGATGATTCAGAACGGGTATACTATCATTTAAACCTGCGCTTCTTTAGCCCATTTGTTATCAATATGAATTCACAAAAAATGCTCACATAAAATCTTTTTTTTTTGTTATAAGCATTTTTTTTAACGTATCATGTCGTTCAAGCGAAAATATTCTTAAATCAGCAAGGAGTAGAGTCGGTAATGAATTTCATACATTCGCATTCTTAAACACGATGTGCGCCAACTAATTATGGCAATAAGGTATCTGATATTAGTGAGAGGGAGGGAGTAGTACTATTATTGATTATGTACTCGAGGTCACTGACCGTGGTCGTTGTTTAAGGAGAGTCCCTGGCCCACCTTAAGTATACGCCCAAGGGTCAATGCCCTGTTTGGCTATTTTGAAACAATAACCATGGCTCAAGCACGACCTTTTGACATAGCGTATTGACAACCTTACGTTACTTATAACCGTCCCACTCACACCACATATTTCATAACTAACAATGACAGTGACCACATGATGAGCTTATGCTTACCCTACATTATCTTTCAGGTGTTTAACCACAAGGACTACTCGTCCCGGGAGGAATTCGACCTCGCGGTCTCTGACGCGTTGGAAGCTTATAAAATAGACATTGTCTGTCTCGCCGGGTACATGAGGATCCTCTCCAGTGAGTTTGTGAAAAAGTAAGTGAAATTGGTCCCGACACGCAGCGGGACGTTGTGGTAACGCAATAAAAGGGTGTTACAAGTTTGACGGCTTTGTCTGTCCGTACTGATGAATGGATGTAATCGCGTTTAGCTAGCATCGGCTAAATGGTTCTGAGCTATGGCTGATTAGTACATATTTGAATGCAAAATGTTCAATAAATTATAATAAGGTGCTTGATTATTGTTGAGTTATATATTATATGATATTAGACATATGTACTGTGAAAACCAAATAAATAGCATAGTTTAAAAGATTGCAAGAAGCAATTGGTGGATTGAGAGCGGGATCACGCTCTTTCCCTGTTGCAGAATCACGCAGAACGAGTGCGTTCTGCGTGCGTTCACCTACATTGTTCCCACGAACCTATAACAATGTTATATTCAACATTTTAAGGATTTTTTTTTTAAAAGAGCAACCATGGAGTTTCTTGCCCGTTCTTCTCCATAGGAACGGCATTCCGAACGGGTGGTAAATTAGTTGTTAAGCATTTTGTAACTTTATTGACGATTCATGGTTTACTTACGTGAATAAAAAATATCGTGATTCCGATTCACTGTGTGAAAATGTAATATTTGTTAACCAGATGGTACGGGCGTCTTATCAACATCCACCCGTCGCTGCTGCCGCGGCACCCCGGCCTGCGCGCGCAGCAGCAGTGCATCGACGCGGGCGACAAGGAGAGCGGCTGCACGGTACACTTCGTCGACGTGAGTCTATCTTATACCTTATTTTTCATTCCTTAACGGATTTCCTAAACAATCTTTGTAGATGTCATTAATTATATTTTTGCTAAATACCTGTTTAGAAAATATAATTACTGGTTTCCATTTTTAGCTATTCCATATTGTTACAGATATAGCCATTCACGCCTACATGAAAAAACATATCCTGTATATTTACTAGTTTATGGTGTACGGTGTACATTATTACACCATTTAGCATCGTCAGCAGTTTACTGTCGGCGCGAGCACACGATGCGAGTTTACTGAATATGGCGCAGTATATGTTAAGGTGGAAGCTCAGGGTCAGGGCGCGAAATTCAAAATGTCAATGGTTTTTATTTTTTTACGAAAAATTTGGACATCTTTACGACGTAATTTAGTGTTTTGCGATATTAGCATTCTGCATTGGATGTTTCGATGTATTAAGTTTGCTTGAAAAAATACCTAAAGCGATACACCACCATAAAGTTAGTAAAAGTAGCGGTTTTTACAAACCTTATGGTATTGTATCGGATTAAGTATTTTTTTAAGCAAACTTAATACATCGACACATCCAATGCAGAATGCTAATATCGCAAAAAACTAAATTACGTCGTAAAGATGTCCAAATTTTTCGTAAAAAAATAAAAACCATTGACATTGAATTTCGCGCCCTCACCTCAGCTTCCCCCTTAAACCACCGTGTGCGCTACTACCATTTTACCAGTTGTAACCATTTTACCATTTACCATTAACCATATTTAATATAAGTGTTGAGTAGAATAAACCAACTATTACCAACTACCAGTGATTTTTAGTTACCAACCAAAACCAAAACTATAGAGTACTTAACACGTACTTTACAAATGGCTACATATATTCCACATTCCTTCTCATAAATTACTTTGGTAAATAAAGATGAGAAGCTTGATAGACGGTGTGGTTGTCACCAGGAGGGCGTGGACACGGGCCCGGTGATCCTGCAGGAGCGCGTGCCGGTGGCGGCGGGCGACAGCGCGGAGTCGCTGGCGCAGCGCATCCTGGCGGCCGAGCACCGCGCCTACCCGCGCGCGCTGCGCCTGCTGGCCAGCGGCCGCGTGCGCCTCGCGCACTCCGGCAGCCTCATGTGGTACTCGTAGCCGCACCCGCCCCGCACGCCCCGCACGCACCGCACGCACCGCACGCACCGCACCCGACGACTCGGACCAACCAATAATACAGACTGAGTATCGCGACCAACATATTGAATCACAAAAAACTACGCTGTGTTTTGTGTAGTACATTCGATTTCGCGTGTTTTTTTTTTACTTCAATATTCACTTTGCGACACTCCGTCCGTATTTTTCTTAGTCTGAGCTCGACAGTAACCATTTCAATATATTTTGAGTGTCAAATGAATTTGCCAGTGTTTTGCTATCAAGGGGAAATGATAGAACAGATTATCGATTTCCTGTTTTAAATAATTTTAAAGATTGTTGAGAATCTTAATGTAAACGACTTTCAAAGTTAACTACCTATAAAAGCTGCTTCAACTACACAATAACAGATACAGCTTATAAAGTACGACGGTGCAAACTAAGATTTTTCAAACTCCTTTAAGTCAATTCGACAAATTGAACGGTATATGCCTCTCAGATGAATTACATAAAGACCCTGAAATCTATTGACATTTTATAACTTTATGAAACCTCTTATAGTACTGCGCAAAGCAAAGCGCAGTACTATGTGACGTTTGATAAAAGTTATAAAACGTCTATAAATTTGGGGTAAGTCTATTGTAGCAAAGTAAGTACCACTAAGTTAAGTTGCTATTAGATAAGGTAAATCCTAAAATATGATTTTAACGTGGCATACACTATCGACCCCGAACGCACAGCTAAGTGACAACGCTATAAGCCACAGGCAGTTTCATCTTATTTTGTTCATGTAGCTCTTTCTGCTCTGTCTTTACTGCCGTGAGTCCGAGGTAGATAATGTATGGCGCGTTATAGTCTGTGTATATTGAATCTGTGCTGGCAAGCAAAGCGGACAGCGAGAAAATAGATCCATGAGATTATCAACACTTGAATGGGAAAACCATAAGTATCGAAGTGATTTTACTGCTCTAAGTTCTACTCTCTCTCTCTCTATGTGATGGGCACACAACCTTAGTTTTCGTTCACTCTTGATTTGATATAAATATTTGACGATAATGTGAATGTATAATTGGAAAAAAAAGAGCTTTGGAGTCTTTAAGCAAATTGTTAATATTATGGGACCAAAATAATGACTGATCGGTAATGAAATATGATATATTTGTATGTCTAATTTAACAAAATATCTTCACAATGTGACGTAGGCGAGTAATACGTCAAGAATTGTTAAGAATTGTGAAAATGAATGGGCATTAGATGCCGTGCATTCCATGACGAGATAACTCTTGCGGCGGCGCATAGAAATCACGCAGCTCGAATAATACTTGTATATAAGTAACATAATAATTATATTGTTAGTTAGGAATACATTGTTAAACGTATCGTTGTTAATAAATAATTAATTAAACATCAATTCGATAGCAATTTGATTGCTGTGATGCAAATTTCCCATTCGAAAAATACTTCTGGGCTTAGTCGGAATGGCATTTACGTAAGAACCTTACCAAATATTACAATTGTTAATAATAATTGTATGAGTTTAAAAGCGTATTGCTTGTGTTGTGAATCAAATAAACTTGGAAAGTGTAGATAAAATAATTTCTTTATCACATTCTATTTATAAGAATGTTTATATTATAGTTGCCATTTGGATATTTACAATGTGTTTGAAATAAAAGTTTTGTATATAAATAACAGTATTTTATTTATAACTATTCTATAGGTAGGTACTACCTACATTATTATCACAGACAAATCCGCCAATTCGAATTTAAACAAGATTATAAGTTATATAAAAATTTTTGGCTTCATACAAGTTTAATAATTTTTTTACTTTCCTTGATTGAGTTTTTTAGGAAAATAATATTTTATGATTAAAATAATGTTGCCAATGTTCTTAACGGGAGCTGACAATAGTATTAGTATAATTTGTAAACACGTAAATAACTTAAAACAACCCTCTGGGTTGTAATTATTGAACCTTTTTCTTTTCCTTACTAAACGATAACATTTCCCCTATGGCTTTGAACACCAATCCGACCAGATCCTCAGAGTGATGGCTTACTTTAACCTCCATATTAGCAGCGCTCACTGTACTATCTTTAGTCTCTGGAGTGACGGAATGGGCACCATTTTTAAGTACATCCTCACATATTTTATCAAACTCTACATGAAACTTTTGTCTATGTATCAGAGGTACTATTAAATTGTGTGTATTAATTTTATTATTGATAGAGCCAGCTAGTTCTTTATTGCTATTATATATTTTTTCCCATTTATTAATGTCATCTCCATGAAGTGGGTAAGGACCAAGTACCATGCGCTCCTCGCTGATGTCAATTTTGAGCTGCTTGATGTCTTCCTCTATTTCTCTGGCCATTGTAATCCATTCTGGTGTGAAACCATTGTTTATGAGGACCTGCAAATATTGTAATAATAAAATGTATAAGCTTAAATTATACTCTAGCACGAAAATTATTGGAATTTTTAATCTTTTTCAAATTCCTATTGTAGATCCCAGAGCTTTTGGGGTTGGGTTGTTAGTCTCTTCTTCTTTCAGATGAGCCTAAGCTTTAAGGGTCAATCCCCATTGGTTTGGGAAATAGATGGAGCGGGAAAGGGGTGGAAAGTACTTTTAATAAGAAAAGTGCTTTGTGATGCCTTTGCCAATGGATTAAGACATTCTATGAATGGAGATAGAACTTTTAACATGGTTAGATTGATCTATTAATAATTTAAAAATTAAAACTTCAGACTTATACCACTTACAGATTCCCATTTATATTGCTAGACTTGGAAGAAATATATTAGATCCTCAGCTTACTAAATTACATTTTCGTTGGTCATAGAAGTTTTAGAAATCTTACCTCATTTAACTTATGTGTTGTAAAATCCACATAAGGATTAGTATTCTGATCCTTCAAGGGCTTCCCTTTACCACTTAGATTCTCGAATTCACCCTTAGACATTGACTCCTGTATCAGATCTTCAACTAGCCGATCGAAACCATACTTTGTTTTAATATCATGTTTGTTGCTATATTGTCCTTTCTTCATTAACGTTTTTTCAGTAGCCATAGCCTTAGCCACTCTGTGTTCCATGACGTTGTTAGCAGCCTTCTGGGCCCTGGCATGGGTGTACTGCTTTTGGCGTTGGAAGGGTGTGCCATAGCCATGCCCTTCGTAACTTAGGTACTGACGATGTTGAGGGGCTGTGTGCTGGAAGAATTTTTCCATATTATTTATAGCTTTTAGGTGATAAAGGTAACTTTATGGTGCAATTGAAACATCAGTATTCAAACACTGAATAGTGCAAAAGTTAAACTATTTGACTAAATATATCAGCAACTGAGCCCAATGGTTTCAAAAATGCATCTATTTAAGAGTCCACCGAGTCACAAGATTCCAACTTCCTTTAGGGTTCACTAGGAATTTTCAATAATACTCATTAAAATGAGAACCAAATAGTCCCCAGAGTATTCCTAGAGGTAGACCCAGGAAGCAGTTGCACAATGACTTAGACACTCCTAGACAGCCAAATGGCCTCCCCCATTAGTCATACCCGAGAGCTAAAGACTGATTTTGTAAGCCTTTCCTCAGAAGAAGCTTACAAAATACTTGTGGAAAATATTCACATAGGTACTTAACTTACCCTAATATCAAAAACAATATCCTCAACTTCTTTTTTATCACTAACACCAGTATTATGTTTAGACAATGTCCTAAACGCATTCTCTATGGCAACAAACTGGTCCATATCTGCCTCTGGAGACCCAGAGTCTGGGTGGTACTTCTTGGCAAGCTCGAGGAATGCCTGGCGGACTGCATCTTGTTTAGAATGGAGAGGTAAGTTCAAAATTCGGTAGCATTCCTGGAAAATTAAGTTTCTTCTTATGGTAGATAGCCAAATTATATTGGCTTGGTACGCGGGACGAGGACTTATTCAAATGACGTCGCTACTAATAAATACTGAATCATGAAAGGTAATTAATCCTGAACGTTAATACGCACTTACCTAAATATTTATTATCTAAATTCCATAGTTACGTATTGTCCTAAGTGTAGATGAAAATTTATAGAACTTACTTCAATTTTACGCTCATATGATTTAGAGGTAATTGTTCTTACTGCTAGAAAGCCAGAATTTGGGACTACTCGGTTTAGAAAACAGCAGATTGATTTATTCATATTGGCGGTGCACTACGCATTTTATAATACTCTTTGCATTTTATTATGGGTTTTGTTTACGTAATTTTAGGTTCGGTTCACCCAACTCATTTTTTTCCTGTTTGTCCAAAGAGAAGATAAACATTCTGTAGCTTTTTACAATTTGTCAAACAAAGCCAAAGGGTAGTTAGCAGCTCTAGTAACTAGTTCTTCTATGTTGGTAAGTTAAATTGTAAAATGATCTAAGAACTAGTAACAGGACAATACTAAAGCATTCTATAATAAATGCATTGCTATCACTGACCTCTATTTATAATATATAGACGTCAGTGAGTATAGTGTAGTATTATCTATGATGTTTGCTGGCTGACACATGACATTAGCTATCTATATTTTAATCTATGCTTTCGGCGAAGCCGAGGAGATCGTGATCGCATAAAGATAGCGTATTTTCATGTTATAATTACAATTAACTAACTAGCGCGTTCAGGGTGGCAGGTGTTGTTATGTGTATAGAATAGAGTGAGTGCTTTATACTATTGTGAAATATAAGTGCGGACGCAATGGCGATACCATTGGAGGAAGTTGAGAGACGCTATCCTATTCACTGGCTGGTTTGGGACAATCAGCACGAAGAGTTGAAGAACTCCTTAGCAGCTAATAGGGTAGGTACATATAACACCATATATAAATAGTAAGATATTTTCATTCCTGTTCATTTTGAGGTTATACCCGTTATAATCTTAGCTATTGAACTTGGTAGCGAGTGTATAAGTTTCGTGGCGCCAGAATTACTAGCTAAACATCTTTTACATGGTCAGGTCAATCGCATTCCAGAGAGAGGCAGTGCTATAAAAAAAATAGATACACTTAAATTGTTCCATTTTTCTTATAGCTTTGTCTCTGTTGGCTGGTGGTTCTCTCTGTGTTCAAGCCTGTTGGTGTAACGTTACTGTAATGTTTCATTGCCATGGCCTTCTTGTTTTTATTGTTAATTTCAAACTATATAAGTGCATAGATCTAACTTTTCATAATATATAAATTACTCCCATATATGTTTTAAGAGACATTCCTCCCTGCCTACTTTAAAAGTTTTCCATTAACAACATCTTAAACACTTAGGTGCTCCAATATTTGATAAGCATGGACTATTCAGCTGTGTCCTCCAATTTGAGCATACATGCAGGTCTAACCAAATGTTGATCAGTCAGTAATTAATATGAGTCATACCATTATTTGTGTGACTCAGTTATTGATTGCATTGTTAATGAGGTGACTATAGTTAGGTACGGCCTGTAAGTACTGTTCGTAATACCCAGTAATCAATAATCAATTCAATAAAAGTGTATGTATCACTGATTAAAACTTTCATATAGATTCATAATATTTTTAATCACAAATGCAGTACTACCCATGTTGGTTGATTAGGTTCTAATTGGAACATGCTTCAGTGCAGGTTCAAATGCCTGCACCTCTGGGATTTTTGGCTTTAATTTGTAAGTCCCATCTTCAATAATGTTTGTCACTTGCTGTAAATTAAATATTCTGGGAGAGTTTCTTGTATAGTGGCCATAACCTCGCCCCCTATTACATTGGGATCAAATAACATCAGCAAAATGTGGCTGCACTGAAGAAAGAAAAATGGTTTATTAGCGTAACAGCTATAGACAGCACATGGGTAATACATAGGATCTAAGTAATTTACAATACTCTGCACACACCCAATAAATGGTGATGTTATGTTTAATTAATTACCTACATGTTTCCTTAAAGCAATGAAGCCAGACACATGACAAAAATAATCTTATTACTATGAAGCCTTAGAGCAGGCATTATGTATTCAAGGTCACCAATATTCATGGCTAGGATTCAGTTGTGTCTATTGCCCAAATACCAATCAGTTAGTATTATTGAATGTTAACTTCTGAAATCATAGAAGTTATTACAGGATGGGAGGTATTCATTTCATGTCAAAGACAAGTCAAATAATTCATTTTGTATAGGCGAGAACCTGGGTAAAAAGAATATATATAAATTATCTATATTTGAAATTTTGTATAAATTTTGTGGTTGTTATAATTTTGTGCTATGGATATTCTATTAACCTTATAGATGACTGTTTTCAAACTACATTGAAACTGTACTCCTGCAAGACCAAGGCCTTTTATTCATGTGAACCATTACAAATTATATATTAATTGTTTAACAGAATTAATGCCACAAACATAAAATAAATAAGTCGGAATCCTTCCTTAGTTAACAAGGCCCTAGAAGTGGCTGAACCTCGAAAGCGTGCAACACATGATCATAAATCTGAATTCAACTCTATTTATTCCAGTTTCTGCCAGAAGATTTAGAAAGTAAAGACCCCCGAGGTCGTACGCCATTGCTCTTAGCAGTGACGTTGGGCCACGTGGAGTGCGTGCGCGCGCTGATCGACGCCGGCGCTGACGTCAACTGCGAAAAGGATGGGTGGACAGGTGGGTAGAATGCTATACCACTACAGTATGAGTTTAAGTTGCTGTCAATTTGAGACGTGTGGTCCCGCCAGGTGGATGGGGTTTCAAAATCCTATTCCCATAAATTCGAGTCGCCAAAAGGGTTTCGTGTCTTTATCCTTTGTCAAATATCTATCCATCACTGGCAGTGGACGGTTTCTTCTATTATTGCTTTATTACTTAAGTATTAGTTACACTTTTATACAATACAATTTTATATCTTAAAAATAACAAAAACAGGCAAGTGCGAAAAACCTCCACTGAATGAATGGAGAAAAATAAGCTCGAGAAATGCAGGGTTTTTTTATATAGTTTTTCTTCAATTTCAAGGGCATCCCAAGTTCAAATGATTTGATGATTTTGTGTTTGTTTGTATTTAATAATTATCCGTGTTGTGTACAGTCGTCCAGAGAGAGAACTATTCTATATTATTCGTTGCTCCCTCATTCCCAGCGGTCCAAGAAGCAACAGCGACGGGCAACGTCGACCTTCTCTCGATGGTGCTATCGAGGCGCGACTACCAGCGGCACGTGCTGCGCGCCGGCGGCATCCCCGACCTGCTGCGCCGGCTCAGCCTCGCGCCCGACTTCTACGTGGAGATGAAGTGGGAGTTCACCAGCTGGGGTGAGTTTATACCACCTACACCGACAAGAACGGCAAGGGTGTTCAAAATAATTTCGTTCCAAATGGGCCATTGAGCAGCATAGCGACTTTCTTTATCGCGGTCGCAGCTGCTTTTAATTGCGTCTGACGCGCATTAGAAAAGATCGTGTGCAGAGACTCTAAGGACTCTTAATTGCTATTCGTTCAAAAACGCGTATACAGTATAAGTTAAGTCATTCTTTATTTTGTGCGTTGTTTGATATTAAAAGCGTGATGCGTAGTGAGATGAGGGATGTTGAGTTCTCCCGCGCCCATAGATGCTGTAAAGCAGCCGAAACTTCGGGAACGTTGACATAAAATAAACGCGATAAAATGTGTAAAATAAGTTTTATGTCAAGAGTTACTTATAACAATATTGTCGCCAGTGCCGCTCGTGTCGCGAATGTGTCCGTTCGACACGTACAAAGTGTACAAGCGGGGCGGCAACGTGCGCGTGGACACCACGCTCGTCGGCTTCGAGAACAACCGGTGGCAGCGCGGCGACCGCACCTACATATTCAGAGGACAAGGTCGGTGCAATCACCTAACTCATCAATTAATAGTACTCTTTACTCCAGGGGTCTCCAAACTACGGCCTGCGACATGGGTTGTGGAAGGTCTTGTTGGCGACGGCCTGATTAGCGCAGTGGTAGTGACTGTTTTCTGCGCCGAGGGTCCCGGGTTCGAATCCTGGTAGGGACACAAGCTTTGTGTGATGAGCACGAATGTTTGGACCCGAGTCATGGATGTTTAATATGTTTATAATTATCATCATGTCACATCCATTATTTTATTTATAATGTGTATTTATTGAAAGTTTTATTGCTATTAATTACTTGACATTGTGCAAAATACCCGCTAAGTTGCGGGTGAGGCCATATTCATATCCATTTTATTTCATCGCATCTCATTTCGTAAAGAAAGAAGAAGAAGAAGTATTGTATACTGAGTTCGCCCTCAGTCCATTGTACGGTACCCATAACACAAGCGTTAAGCTTAAAGTGGGACCGTATAGTTGGTGTGTTCGTATGGCGATATTTATTTTATATTTATCTATACTAATCTATACTAATATTATAAATGTGAAAGTTTGGATGGATGGATGGATGTTTGTTACTCTTTCACGCCAGAACGGCTGAATGGATCTGGATGAAATTTGGCACAGAGATAGATTATAGTATGGAATAGCACATAGGCTACTTTTTATCCCGGTAAAATGTATGGTTCCCGTGGGATAGATTTGTTTAAATTTTTCATAGAATCCCAATAAATTCATTTTCTCATACATTTGATTCTGAGGCGGTACGAAGTTCGCCGGGACAGCTAGTTTGTTGATATTTGTAATTGCGTCAATATAAGAAAACGAGTCTCCAAATTTATATTTATTGCCCTTGGGGCCCGTGGGGTTTTGTGAAGCAATCAGTATGACCCTGAGTGGTTCGAATACGAAGGACACTTCCTAACCAACGATATGGGGATAAGGGGGGGAAAAAGGGATTCTAAAGAACGGCCCTACAGATTGAATATAAATTTGGGCCGTTCATAGAGGTTCATTTACTTTCATAGACTGCGGACAAATAGGTTTTTTTATTTGTGTATATGGTTCATAGAGGTAATTTACGTTCACAGACTACGGATTTTTTTATTGGAACGAAGTTCCATATCGCGCGTTGCGAAAGGGGGCTAGACGGAGAAAATTATCACGAAAAGTTGTAACGACACTTTTTGCTATCTTTGTCGTTTGCATTTACATAATGGTCCGTATTTTCGAGACATTGCACAAGTGCATCCTTGGCGCAATTGGCTAGCGCGTTCGGCTGTTAACCGAAAGGTTGGTAGTTGAGCCCACCCGGGGGCGATATATTTTTGTTTCCCAAAATTATTGATTCTTTGTACATAATAAATAATAATAAAGGAACTTCGTTCCATCCGGGTGTCCCTTGACACCTCTCAAGTTTTTTTTTTATTAGTGTATATGTTGTGTGTGTGTGGGTCAGGTCGCACGGCCAGCCTGGTGGAGCTGGACCACGAGCTGGGCACGTCGTGGTGCGAGTACCTGGAGCCGGCGGGCGGCGCGCGCGCCTGGCCCGCGCCGCCGCGCCGCGCGCTCGACCAGCGCCTCGCCGCGCCGCTCGCCATCAACTACCTCGACACCGACAAGATCAGCTTCGAGAGGTCGGTCATACCTACCATCGTCATATACAGCAGGGGTGCCCAAACTTACTTTGTCTACTGCCCACTTTGAGAATGAATTATTTTTAGCGCCCCCATTTTTTCATCTTTCTTTTTTATTACATTATTATAGGCAAGTATTTGATCTCGATCTCACCTGATGGTAAGTGACGATGAGATCTACGATGGAGCATACTTGCCTAGAAGGTACCTGTTCACTCTCGACTTGAAAACACCCAGATTGAAGTCAAGTTACAAGTCAAGTTACTTAAAAACCACTATAACTTCAAATTAAATTAATTATTGTAAGCCTTTACACAACGCCGCCATTTGTTTTCTGGGTCTTTTACCGCCCCCCTTTAGGCCTGCAGCGCACACAAGGGGGCGTTGTCGCCCACTTTGGGAAAGGCTGCTAATCTGCTAATCTGCGCTTCTATAGCGCATTTGTATTAATGATGTGAAGTCAAAATTACGATCAATTTAAATAAATAAATGTTCGTCGCAACAAAATGACAACCGTGAAGTTTTGAGCGTATTTTTTTTATATATTAAAAAAAAATCGAAATTCTGAACTTGCATAATGATTAAAAATGCGCTAAACAAGCGAAGGTTGAAGGTCTAGTATACCCTTTCCGAATCAGCCTGTATAGCAAAAGAAGCAGCGATGGCTAGTTTGGTAGAAAATGAGATTCGCATATGAAATTCAGAAATCCCATAGGTGCCAGCCGGGGTTAGGACCTGCGAATTCGGTTATCACTGGTTGAGTGTATTATTATCATTTGACAAGGAGTAAGAGCGGCATCTGGGGCTGGCGGCAGGACAAGCGGGAGTCGGTGAACGGGTACGACTGCAAGGTGTTCAGCGCCAACAACGTGGAGCTGGTGTCGAAGACCCGCAGCGAACACCTGCCGCGCGGCGGCGCGCGCCGGCCCCGCGCGCCCGCCGCGCCGCTGGCCGGCCTGCTGGCGCTCGCCGACGCGGCGCCCGCGCCCAGCCCCGCCCACACGCCGCTCCTCACACCCGACAAGGTACACACTGGACGTACCATTTTCATCATTCCATTTCATAGCACACGCTGTTCTGTCAATAAGGCGCATACAGTTATTCACGGTTTCTTCAATTTCCCGAACGACTTTTCCAAATTTTCTTTCGCTGCGAATTCAGTAGCTACCAAATGCATGTCAAAGAAAACAACATATTATACAGGTCAATTTTTAAGTGTGCATGGATGGCTAAATCTAAAACTATAAAAAATACTTAACGATTCTAGAGACTGATTTCGATGAAAACTAAAATTGCAGCAATAGATTTTTGACACAATTAATACCCTCGCCAGTAATTGAACCCGTTTGTTTTTGTAATAAAGAACAACATACTGTATTATTACACCGTAAGTTAATATCGCTAAAAAGGGTAAAGGTTAATTTAAGGGGATAGTGAAATAAACATAATCCCGCGGCTAGTTTTATCATTAAGTTGGTACCAGGAAGACGCGGGGCAGACGAGCCGGTCGCGCGAAGACCTCGCCGCGAGCCCCGTGACGTGGCAGGAGTACTTCTCCGAGGAGCCGCTGCAGCGGGACATCGGCCGGCCGCGGGACATCGCCACCAAGGTGCAGAACTTCAGGGCGACGCTGTGGCTGTGCGAGGACTACCCTTTAGAGGTGAGGCCGTTTTATAACGAACTAGCTGCGCCCCGCGGTGTTACCCGCGATTAAAAAATATGTCCTTTTCCTTTATGTCCTTTTCTGTGCATTTTCCGGAAAAAAAATGTCATTTTCTGACCCATAAACTACAACTACCTATGCAATCAATCATGTCTATACTTTGCTCTATGAAAAATTAAAACAAACTATTCCACAGAAACCATACATTTTACCGGGATAAAAAGTAGCCTATGTGCTATTCCAGACTATAATATATCTCTGTGCCAAATTTCATCCAGATCCGTTTAACCGTTCTGGCGTGATTGAGTAACAAACGTCCATCCATCCAAACTTGCACATTTATATGGTACTAGCTGCGCCCGGCGGTGTTACCCGCGATAAAAAGTATGAAAAATTAAAACATCTATCCCACGGGAACCATACATTTTACCGGGATAAAAAGTAGCCTATGTGCTATTCCAGACTATAATCTATCTCTGTGCCAAATTTCTTCCAGATCCGTTCAGCCGTTCGGGCGTGAAAGAGTAACAAACATCCATCCATCCATCCATCCAAACTTTCACATTTATAATATTAGTATAGATTTACCATATTACCAGCTGCCCCGTCCGCGGTACCTCGATGAAACAGAGCCTTATAGGTAGCAGTCAGGGATACTGTTGCTTCCTGGAAGTAAATTAATTTAATATAAATAAAATAATGTATATTCTAGTTGCAAGAGCAAATAATGCCGATCCTGGATCTGATGGCGGCGATATCGTCGCCGCACTTTGCCAAGCTGAAGGACTTCGTGCAGATGCAACTGCCGGCCGGATTCCCCGTCAAAATCGGTGAGTTAACCTGGTACATTGCGGTGCATCAATATTTCGGCCATGGTATTCGGGGGCGGGAGGGATTCGTGCAAATTGCAGCTCAAGTTCACAGTATTTTTTTTATCGCGATTATAGCGATTGTTGTCTAATACAACGCCATTGGGGTTTGTAGTTAAGAAAGAGAGGATGGTAACTACCTGTCATTAATAAATAATAAATAAATATCGCCATACGAACACACCAACTATACGGTCCCACTTTAAGCAACGCTTGTGTTATGGGTACCGTACAATGGACTGAGGGCGAACGCAGTATATAATACTTATATACATATTAAACATCCATGACTCGGGTACAAATATTCGTGCTCATCACACAAAGCTTGTGTCCCTACCAGGATTCGAAGCCGGGACCCTCGGCGCAGAAAGCAGTCACTACCACTGCGCTAATCAGGCCGTCGACTTATTACGTAATTATTGCAGAAATCCCCCTGTTCCACGTGCTGAACGCGCGCATCACGTTCGGCAACATATTCGGCACGGAGGCGCCGGTGGCGCACGTGGCCAGCATCCAGGAGGGCGCGCGGCTGGCGTGCGTGCTGGACGACGGCTGCTTCGGCGTGGGCGGCGCCTACCGCGACGCCGCCGCGCCCGACGAGCGCCTGGCGGGCGGCCTGGACGACGACGAGGGGCTGCTGCAGTACGCCATCCAGCAGAGCCTCATGGACGCCGGCACGCACGACGACCAGGTCGCGCACTCCTGCCGCGTGTTCAGCCATTACGTCCGGGACGAAATAATTGAACCATTTTTTTTTTTTCATTTTTATTCACACTACATGCTTGAACATAAAATGGACTAGGCTAAAATTTAATTCACAAAAATAGGATTTAAAGGTTCCTAAGAAAGTTGTCCCGTATCTCTTATGGATTTGGATTTCCCCATACTGTCCGTGTTTAAAAAATATTAGATTAACTAGGCTATGACCTTTCGCCACGTACGATGAAACGTGTTTGAGATTATTGACGTATAATATGGATGTAGGTGGATGTGTGGGAGGCGTTGCGCGGCGCGCGGCCAGTGACCCCCGTGCCGTCGGGCCCGCCCGGCCCGCTCGGCCCGCTCGGCCCGCTCGGCCCGCTCGGCCCGCCCAGTCCGCGCGGTGGCGGCTCACCCCGACAGCTACTCGCACACGAGGAGCGGCAACTACAGAAGTACGTATACGTTACACCCACTCCTTCCTCTCACAACTGCCATCTGAATAATAGTGAGTGAGAGTTAGAGTGAGTGAATAAGAGATTATTCAGTAATGTACTCTTTGCAGGCGCTGGCGATTTCACTTTTAAATTTTAATTTTATCGTGTGCTTATATAAATTCCCTCTAGTGACTAAGATATAAATGTATAATGCTTTATAAATTAGACAATGCTGTTATTTTTTTACATAGATTATGTTATGCCATGATTGTAAAAGCCAGTAACATTGTATTTATAAAATATTTATTACAAGCTAAATCGCACTTATATTTTAGTTAAATGTACCTACTTTTTGAATTTTGTTATTGTAACACTCGCATAAAATATTTCTTATTTCTTATTCATTACTGTAGGTCACACCTGCTTCTATTTAGTATGTCTATTTTCTTTTTGAGGTTGGCAATCGGCTACAAAATAGTGCAATTTTTGCCAGTGTCGAGTAAAACATTCCGCGTTGTTAAATATAAGTACCTCTGATGAAATGATGAAATTAATTTCTTATCCCTATCAGTAAAGCTGTGGATGCTTTACTAAAATTTACCGTACATCTTATACTATTACTTTCGCATCACGAATTTTTTGTAACTTGCATTATATTAATTGGCGATACAAACATACTGTAAAAATTACAAGCCCACTGAGTTTCTTGCTAGATCTTCTCAATTGAGGTCGCGTTCCCATCCGGCTGCTGATAGCTTGCAGTTAAGAAAATAATATGTAAATGACAATTTGTAAGTTCCCCCATAAATCCAATACGGAACAAATGATTTGACTTTGACTTGAATCATCACAAGCGTAGCAACTCCACAATAGAGTATGCACACGCACGGTACGTAGCCGCTTTGTGCTAGTCGTTCACAGAGCTAGTGATCCCACAGAGCGATCGAAGCGTCCCTGGCGAGCCTGGCGCTGTCCCCGCCGGCGCAGGAGCCGAGCGAGGCGGAGGCGGAGGGGGAGGCGGACCCCGAGCTGCAGGCCGCGCTGGCCGCGTCGGCGCGCGAGCAGGCCGCGCGCGACCAGCAGCTGGCCGCCGAGCAGGCCGCGCTCGACGAGGCCTTGCGACTCTCGCTGCTCGACAAATAACCGGTCAGTGTCTACTACTTTTTTATAAAGGACGCGCCGTGGCCTGATCGTAAATTTGAAAAAAAATACTTCATACAAACTATATATAATAATAATTGCAGCGCTTTTTTAATGTCCGACTGCTGGGCACGGGCCTCCCCTCAATGCGAGGGTGGATTAGGCCATAGTCCACCACGCTGGCCCAGTGCGGGTTGGCGGACTTCACACATCTTTCGAGGGGTTCTCTCAGACATGCAGGTTTCCTCACGATGTTTTCCTATAGCAAGTGATAATCATGGTTGACAATGAGATTCGCACATGAAATCCCAGAGGTGCGAGCCGGGGTTTGAACTTGCAATCCTCGTTACCGATGCAAGCGTCCTACCCACTTGGTTATCACTGCTATGACTGATATGACATACAAACTGTAACCCCTCAATTAAGCACCTTAGGGGTTGAATTTCCAAAAACCCCTCCCTAGTGCACCTCTAGGGTACTCAAGGTACATATATCCTCCAAATTTCAAATTCCTACGTCCAAATGTTTTGGCTGCGCGTTGCCTATCAGTCAGTCAGTCGGTGTTGAGAATTTTTATAAGGGTCTCAATAATAACCTTTCATTTTCCAGATCTCATAGCTGTGTGAAGCGTCCAATCGAAATAAGAATTACGCCTAATGTACTTCTAGTAGTTAAAATGTATAATTGAAGGGCGGGTCCTATGAAAAATATATATTTGTCTATGGCAGTCTTGGGTACAAAGACTATACTAATAAATCCCTCCCTAGTATTATCGTTAAGATAATTATATTTAGCTTCGCTAATCACTAGGCGACAAAATCCCAACCAGATGGTTGACATCTCGTTAACAACACAAGAGAGTTGTATATTTTAAGACTAACTTCTGCCTGCAGCCCTGTTCGCGTAACCATCCATTTTGATCTGCCAATCATCTCCAGATGGTCATAAATATGGTGCTGATATGATACTCTACCATAAGTCTAGCCAATAGTCCAAACCCCGTCGAAATCGGTCTAGTGGTTTTTCGGTGATGATCGAACAAACAGACTGACATACAGATAACAAATCAAAAACGCTTGTTTTGAAACATTGTTTAGTGACATCCAAATAAACTTTTGCACTATTTCTTTAATAGTTTCGCTTCAAAGTTCAAACAGAGCCAGGTTAATTGTAACAGTATGGAGAGTTTAAAAAGTTAATTTGAGATTTATGTTTCTTATATTTAGGTTGCTTTTAAGAATTCGGAGGTCAGTGATACTGACGCCTATTGAATACTATTTGTGAATACAAGTCTCCCATAGCGAATACGTTCACTATTATCAGGTCACAATTCTCTGTGCCCAAGAGTTCGACCCGGCCCATAGCAAACCTTATTGACTATAGAATATTTATTCAACGTTATATAATAAATTATACAGCGTTTAGTATCGCTATACGAGTGAGAAGCAATTTAGTGATACAGTCACGTGATCAGTCGGATGTTTATACACAGTTCTGATCGGTATTCAGTTTTGGTGACAGAATTCGATACAGGTGTAAGTGGCATGGCAACGAAAACTTTGGTAAAGGTAAACACTAAAAAGGAGCCTATAATAACATGATAGAAAAAATTTCGGTCAAAACTCTAATAAACTTTAATGAAAAAAAAATTGTCATTTTTGTTATTAAAATTTGTTTTCGTTATTATACCACTTGTACGGTGTATACTTATTTAAACCATTTTTATAGGACACGACACAATGTCATATGATTTGTCCGATTTAAAAATACATGTCGGGGCAACTAATGAATGTCACAAATAATTACTTTTTATGTAATCAGAATTTTAAATATGTGTTGACTTCCGTGTTTCGGAAGGCACATTAAATGCCCATGATTACAAATGTGACGGCCGTGGATAAATTATGCACGAGTCGTATAGTCGTATTTACCGTTGACGAATACATTATATACATAAAAAAAATATATTACAGTAAAGTACATAAAAATGAATTCGTATTTTATCAAAATTCATCAAGACCTCGAAAGGCATAATCATTTCAATTTATTGTTACGATAGAATATGAGAAACAAATTTTGAATCTGAGTTGTGCCTCACAGAGTATCTTTAAGGTGTCCCAAATCCACCTATAAAAGAGGGTTGTTCAAAAACTTATGTGAACTCATTAGCAGTTATTTTCCTTGTTTGTTATAGAGGTTTGTCTGAAATTTTTAGTGCAAACTTGCTGTTCGATGCCTGTTGTAACACCCACTTATCACTGTCGTCATAAATTAATGAAAGTAATTGTACTTTAATTGTTTGAACTTGCAATAACGTCAACACTTAACTGTCCAGTGCAATAATTAATTAATAAATGTTAATATTTTAGAATATGTTTAATATAAATAATCGTCGACTGAACATTTTCTAATATTTGATTATAGGAATGCATATAAATGTTATGACCGTTAGAATCACGTTTATGAACTTATTACGTGGGTGACAAATATGGTGCAACGAATCGCGAAGGCTTGCCTAACATTGCATGCGTAATTCACAAGAATGTTTCAGGATATTTTGCGAGCGTATGTATATCAATATGTATTTGTCCCCTTATAAATACAAGAAGTATTATAAAATATAAATAAAATTATTTTCAAACGTTTTCCATAGTAAGTTGTGATGAATGTGAACAGTCAGATGTGTATATTGATTTGTGATCGTATACATGTGTCAACTACAAGTATCACAAGTCTCCCAATGTCACAAGTCTCCCAACACCTTTGGTGCATAATGTAGGAATGCGGATAAGATTATTTCATATAATCAACATTATTTTTGTGTCTCATTATGTTAAGTGCTAGATTAATAGAATTGTAGTTGTATTGTAATTTATTTTTCTGTTTGTATCCAAAAATCTTGTTTTCACTGAATGTTGCGCTGCTGTGCCTTTGGAGGTTTAGCTACTCAACACTAGATGGCGGTAGTGGGATACAATTTCATGTGCATTCTAGCGACATCTAGTGCTCTTAAAATATATAGAGGCAATTACAAGTTGTCTTGGCAATATTTTTTGTCTTTTAGCGAAATCTGCTAATGAAAGCAATATTTATTTTTTAATCTGGATGGAATTATACCTTATAACTGATGGTGTAAGATTTTTATAGAATAATTATGTTATCCCGACCGGTCGGGACGACTCGGGCAGGGGTATGACACCAGAAGTTTCAATACCTGACAATAATATGTATAGCATTAATATATGGTTACGTGTATACTTACATACATATTACTCCAAAGTTATAAAGTTTTCAAAAATGTACATGTTATTCATTAACCTTTTCGCACTATGTTGGTAAATCTTTTCGGTCAGTGTGTTTTAAAACTATAAGATCTACGACTACTTTTCATTTAATGTGTGCTAAATATATTGTCGGGTATTGCATATTATATTCCGTTATATATTTGACGGGCGCATATTTATAACATTTGGCGCTATTCCTCAGCTGTGATTTTTATATTTAACTTAGGTGTATTAAATATTTTGTATGTTATTACCTATCCAAAGACACAATCAAGAAGACTAATGATAGGCAGGCTGAATCTTATTAATGTTAGAGTAGTTTGATCTCACACAAAAAATTAAAAACGGTATTATTATTTATTAAGTTGGCAAGTAAATTAACTTCAAATTAATGCTGTGACGCCTTTTTGGAGAAAATTTAGATCAGCTCCATCTATTGGCGAGTAGCAATGATATTGGTTCATACTATTGTCAATTTTGTTAGAATTTAGTTTTAAAAAGATGTACAATATATTAAATACATGCCTCATTCCTATTTATACGACTATAATTATTATACATATTGTACAAAGTTATTCCAGTTCTATACATTTCTGATCCCAGTTAAATATTGTGTTCAACCGTTTCGAAATGTATATAAATAATGTGTTATTATAATTATATTTTATGTATATTGATTTTTATATTGTAGTTTTATTCCATCCTAAAACACGATATTAATATATCGTGTTACTACTTTCTTAAGTGATTTAATCATCCAAAGATTGCCGATTAGTATTTAAAAATATTAGGTACTTTACGCTGATATAAGTAACCAGTCAATAAATACAAAGAATGCAAGGTATTTCATTAAAAAAGTAATAGTGTTGTTGCTGATACAGGGGAATAATAAAAAAATACGCACAATGTTATCTATGTATTTAAAATTTAATTTTCGTTACTTATATACATATTACAACATTCACTATCAATAGTAGGTATTAGTTCGTCCTATATTTACATACGTAGTACACTTTAGAAGCGTAATTTCATTATTCAAGTCAATAAATTACATCAGGAAACATTTTGGAATAGTGAGTAGTCGAACGATTATAACCAACAACACTGCGTCCTCAGAAACGGGGATTGAGCCGGATGAAACCGGTAAACACCGGTTTAGTCGGTATATGCAGTTACGGTAAATGCCTCCGTCAATCCAAATTGGCCTTCAAAACCGTTGAAAATTGACAGGATGCTAAAATCCAAAATGGCGGGACGACTTTACTAGTGCTGTCAAACCGCCATGTTGGATTTTCGTAAACGTAACTGCATATGGTGAATTAGTGAAACCGGAATAGAAAAAATGGAATTGTACATTAGAAAAGTATTTGATTTTATTAACTACATCAGGTCACCGGTATCGATCCCCGTTCTTACATACTGCGCTTGAATTGTACATTAATTACTACAAATCGATAAAGATTCCCAAGGAAAGTAACGAGAACAATTAAAATCATCGAAAACTTAAAAAATAACGAAATAAATAGATTTTTTTTCCATTAAAAAGGTATTATTTTATAATTTCCACATCGATGCCATGTTCTTGTAACTTTTTGAATGTGGACATTTTCCGTGTACTTATATAGAATGATGGCAAAGATGTAAGACGATTGAAATGGAAACACATTATTCTTTGCATTTTTTTTTGTGAAAACCAATACGTGGTTTTAATCAATTTACAATGACGTTACAAATTGCTTTGTAACGGTTAAAACTTCTAGAAATTTGGGGATACATTTGTTAATATTCATGAGTAACAAAAAAATTATTTTAGTTTGAATTTAAACTAGAATTCAATGCGCAGATTTTCAAATGTAAAATGTATCACTCTAGTTCTGCGAAATGCATTTTACTATAGTTACAAGAACACGAATCGACATTACATAATTACGACGCTAACACAGACTTATACTGGCTAAAATGAGAATATTACATCGACACTACGACAATTACTAACCAATTAAAAAGTAATTGAATTTAACAAACATTCTGAATTACATACTATTGTCATGTGCAAATTTAAACGATTATCTAAAAGATTTTTTACATAAAACATTTTTATTTAGTTAATTCACAATATTTTAGTTTGTGATGTTTATACAAATACATTTCAAGTACGTTCTTACATAAATATGTTAAGCCTATAAAATACGCGTACGACTTTTCAAATTTCTTGCCACCATAATTGTTTTGCCTACTCTCATTTTAACCAGATTCAGACGTAATATCGACAACTCTCGTTTTTTTTAATTCTCGAGTTGCCTTTCCGTCTTGTCTAAACATAAAGGAAACCAACGCAGGTTGAATTCAAAATTAATACTGTTATTTTGATTTGGTTGATTCTACTCCCCGATAGATGGCGTAAGATCGCAATAAAAATACATATCCTCGTAGTCTGATCCTTATTGTAATAGTATACTCTTTAGCGTATGACTTAAAATTACATTACAACATATTATTAAACGAATACTTTAAATTAACACTTATTAAAATTAAACATTTATGACAGCGCCATCTATCGGTCACAAACACGAACTAAACCTAAACAAGTTCACATAAGTTGAATTACCAAATTCAACCTGCCTTGAGCTCCCGTACATAAATTAAATGCATCGCACTGCCGCCACTTAACTTGTCTAACTACGATATACATTTACAGTCCAACGCGGATTGCACTTGAAACTAGGCGCCGCGCCACGGCGCGCGTGTCGTTACATATCACAACTAAACGATAAAACATTATGCTATACGCACGACTCGACTGTACTGTACCAGATTTGACGCATCTTCTTATTAAATATGGGATATGGTAGGTTGAGAATCTGCAGTTTACTTTAGCTACATGCCGAATAGAGTTATCAAAGAAAATAATATCTCTCGGAAGTATTCACAATGAGTGCTGATTGTTTGGGTAGGTTTGTTGTATTGCTTTGCTGTCGTCATGTTAGGTATAGTCGACAAATGAACTCCTTTATCACCTTAAGGCTGAATATAATTTGCAAATCGTATTGTCGCAAGGCATATTTCTGTCATTTGTTATTTATTTGAACTTAGAACGTATCAAATATGACCCTAGTTTTTGTCAAAACTTGTAAACCACTCATGGTCGACCTAACGTAACGTGTAAATTTTAAACTTAAGTAGGTACCATCAATTTTATTACAATTACATAAATATTACCTACTATTCAAATGTTATTTTCAATACTTAATTTAAATGAAGTAAAACGGTGAAATACAATATTTAAAAATCGAACCCTCACTTTTTAAATCCATCGTGTATTTATAGAATGTTCAATATTTCATCGCATATTTTTTTAAATCCATATAATTTGTCGAAAGTGTAGCCGCGTAGGTACCTACTTCATTAAAATCTGAGCGTCGTGTGAATCGATTCGGATCGACTGTCATATTGATGTGCAGTCGCTGTGAAGGCACGAGCAGTCGGGTGCAGTCGGAGTGCAGTCGGCTGGTAACGAGCTTAATGGTTGTCATGGATGCCATCGCGTCCGCCATCATGGGATAATGGGGAGAGCCAGACGGGCAGACGGAAGATGTACAAATAAATAGACGTTAGCTGTACTTACAGGATAACGACCTCCTGGCCAATTTTTTTTTATCGTGTGGCGCTAACGCTGGTTGCCATACGAAAATGAACATAAAGTGTACCAGCATTATAGCTCTTGATAGTATCAGCAATATGACAAGCAAATGACGTAGCTCCGAAAATGTTTTGCACTTTTAAAAAACAACCCCGTTTTAAAAATAGAATTAGTGCGCGTCACTAAATTTAATCGCTAGTAAAATTTAAAAATAATCTGCGCCCCACATTTAAAGTACCTATACCTACGTATTTATATAACTTTCCGGCAGAAGATGTTTTTGTATGTGTCCTAACGTTGGTTTCTAAGTTTTTTATTTCAATAAGTCACTTGAAATAATCAAACTAAAGATGACAACAAAGCAGCACAATAATCCTGCGCAATTAGACCACAAGACGTACGCAATAAGGTCGAGAACCGTTTAGTGATTATCGTTAGCAACCCTACCCGTCCATGTTTCACGTGTAAACTACAGAGGCTCTATAAAGGTGGGTTTTCAATTCCCTTCCAGAAACGTACCATAGACTGTGGACTCATCTGCATATTTTTTTTATTTAAATGACGTAAGTAATTGCGCTTCATGTTGTTCTCTATATTCCGTTTTTATTTGTTCTTCATTGAAGGTTTATGAAATTAGAATTGATTTCCATTAACCTCTTTGAAAAAGGGCTTTAATTAAAATAAAATGGACCGAATTGAAAACGGTTCATCCATTCTGGAGCTGCAATGCCATTTATACATTGCAACTAATAGCTGATTCAAGTATTTTTATGGTGTCAATGACTTGGCAGTTGGTCGACCAAGTGTTATGTAGTTTGTTCTTGGCATTTGGGTACTTCAGTTCCCATTCGCAACTGCGGACGTCTGTTGTCGACAAACGACATCTCGCCGTCAGATGCACGCACCAGCGTTATCTCACGCGAATTCATGACGCCACGGAATTTAATTAATTGTTGGACATTATAATTGGAATTTCATAAAGTAACAACACATGAATTTAGTATGAAGAATCCGTACTGCTATAACGATAAATATAAATAAAAAATGTACTTGTCACCTAAGTGCCGCCAAAAAATACACAGATCAATTCACATTCCACGGTCACGCGACATTACCACGACAAATTCAATACATCGACGCCACAATACGACGACACTTTAGACATTTAATAAATAAAACGTCAATTGATATTGATTTTTTGTCGTGGTGTGAGAATATCGCATGGTCCACGCGGACGACCGCGGTGAGACGCGACACGGGGTCTTACAACATCGGACGGATCAATTCGTTCACCATTCGGGCTTCAGGGGGTCGCCGTTATATATTGCACCTTAATCACTTTAATTTAAAGTTTAAAATATCTGAACAGTGACACGAGTTAATTAATACGTTAATAACTTATTCAATATTTATGTATTTTCTGTGTACTTACTGTGTTCTTGAAACGAAATGTACTAGTTTTTTTTATTGTATTTGTGTATACAGGATGTTTCAGATACCAAAAGCTCTCGCTAGTATACCTATTTTAAAATTCTATAAGCATTTTTATGTTCAGCGGATTTATATTTTGTAACATTTTTGAAGAGATTTATTTATTTACAGAAATTATTGTTAATGTATCATTGATACATCCTGTATAGATAAAGTGTATTCAATCATTTTCAACGTAGGTATACGCTTTTCCTCTATTTTGTTTAACTCCAAATCGAAGTTATACAATTTTGACATATAACAAATCGCGACCAAAACTACCAATTGAAAAAAATAATGTTATTATGGTAGCTAGTTACATTTAAAAATAAATCGAAAAACCATACTGTATTATTTGTCAAATTAAGATAGGATTTAGTAAGAAATTGGGTCCCAACATAAGGCTATAAGCCAATACTAATAGTTTAAGAAAAAGCTTGAGGTCGATATTACATGGTCATATATCTATGATCATAGATACCGTTGTGTCTAAATTTCTTTATCATATAAATAAGACGTCTTAAGTCTATGTCATAGATAGATATAACGTAATATCCCTATAGCGTGGAAAACGAAGTTTAGGTACCGTGACTAAATAGTTGTTTTTGTACAATGTTTTCATAGTACTGTGTTTGTTATGTTAAATGTCATGGCTTTTAGTTCCACATAATGGACATTCCCAGTTAATAACACTTATTTTAAAAGAACAAACGAATTTTTGAATCTATTACAAGTATCAATGTTTGGTAGGTATTAGAAGCTGTAGGGAGTACAGTGTAGTAATATATTATATTTTATTGACATGTTTGAAATGTAAAATCAATCGATGCACGCAACATTAGCTATAGTGAACATTAGTGGTATCAGTTTAAATTAAGAATAGTTGCTTTGAACATTTATAACGTGAACATTAAAAAATAACTTAAAAAAGGAAACAAATATTCCATAAACACTATAAACTGCCAAAATATTTTTTTACCTCACCCCACAAGTTCCATATTTAAAATTCAGACCTCAAGAATAAGGAAAGATGGCGCGTATACATCTACTAAAGTGTAACCCTCTAAAGGAATACCGTTTCAGACGCATTATTTCGAGAACAGTGATCTGAAACCTGCGTTTGACCTTTACAAATTAGTTTGATTTTTGTTATGCATTCTAAAACAGTTAGTATAAAAACAGATTACGAAAACAGCACAACAGAATGATAATTTAAATCAATGATCAAATGTCGCAAACAATATTTTAAGCCAAAGTCCTCAAAAGGCTGTTAGCCAACTATCAGTTTAGTATATCTACATTTTTAATAAGCAATATTGGATTTGGTATGGCATTCCATTAATGGGCGTCACATAATAGTTCCAGACGCGCGGTATATCCTCATTCTATTAGTCCGAGTTTTAAAAAGAGAATGAAAAAAAGTTACGTGTCCCCCCATTCGCCCGTCCAGCATCCCCCTCCCCCATGGTGTCGCGCTCAGTGCGGCGGCGCGGGCGGCGGCCCGCGCGGTGCCCGCGGTCAGTCTCCCGTCGCTGTCACCGTAGTCCAACTCCACGGGCTGTTGTAGTTTTTCTGACTGGAAAGAGAGAAAGAGAATGTTTAGATGCTGTAGGTGTAGCCTCCACGCAATACACGTCCGTGTTACTCGTATGTGTGCGTCGTGGTCACAGATAAAAGCACATCAACGCCACCTGCCCTAAACCTATTTGTAATGTGGAGGATACCATAGTGACAATTTACCGGTCGCCATAGTAGCCTTAAAAGGTCTTGCACGTTTATTAATGAAGTAGGTATGAACACAATGGAAGCCCGCGACTTAGTTCGCGTGGAGTTTAGTTCTTCCCGGGGAATCTATTTATTTACCGAAAATAAAACAAAACTTCGAATTTTTCTCTCCAAATACTAAGTATAAATAGGTATTCTTATTATGATTTGAAAGGTTGTAGGGTGCACGAAGTATCGTCTTATCAATAAAGAAGTGGGAGAAGACTTGGTAAACAAGCTTGTAGTCATAGACATATTTTTATTTTTCATGACCATGTATACCTTCTTTCTATGGTTCATAGACAATACTTACTACAAGTGTTACCTAATTTAGGAACAAAATCAAACATGGCCGATATTTATCGACATCATTCTGCAAACATTTTGTAGATGTAAAGTAAAATCTAAAGGATATAGTTACGATAACGAGCACTTGCGTTTCCGCTTGATAAGTTAATTGGTACCTACATAAGCTTATCTGTAGGTATAGTTACCTACTACATTCTTGCCATATTTAAACATTATTTATGGTCTAACCGCTAACCGGACTATGGTAGCGGTGCGTCACACCACAGCACAGATTAATCACAATAGTGAATTTATTTTATTTTTTACTAGCTGTTGCCCGCGACTTCGTCCGCGTGGTATTTAACAAAGACAACCGTTGACAACAGCAGGCTCGCGCGTTCTGATCCCGCGGGACGCATTGCAGGTTGTTGCTATCAAACTTAATCAGGCGCTGCGCTGCAACATTGGTTTTAATTTTTTTTCATGAGATCCTATTTTTTTTTCTAAAATAAAAGTAGCCTAAGTTACTCCTTGTTACATCAGCTATCTGCCAGTGAAAGTCCCGTCAAAATCGGTCCAGCCATTTCAGAGATTAGCCGGAACAAACAGACAGACAGACAGACAGACAGACAAAAATTGTAAAAAAATGTTGTTTCGGTATAGGTGACGTGTATACAACCAAATGCACTTAGTAAAAAGCGGTTATTTTAATATTACAAACAGACACTCCAATTTTATTTATATGTATAGATGTATAGATAGGCCTACGGATTTCTCCTTATATATATTTTTTCATAACTCTACAACCGGATCGGAACGCGACCTCAACTAAAAAGGTTCGACAAGGAATTCAGCGGTCCACTCCTATTTTACAGAACAGAACTTTTTTTATACGTCGTAGGTAACTATTACGTAGGTAGGACCTACGTATAATAGGTATGTTACTAAAGTTTATACATTGATAATTATTTTGTAGCTTCAGTGTGTTGCCTTGCGTTGCAACTTGCAAGGGACTACACTTTGACATCGTAATTGACGCTAGGTATTTGAGCGTTCATAAACAATACGAACATATTGGCCTGTGACGCGTCAGGCCACTGCATAGTGTTGCCCAAAGCATACGTCTTGTATTTTCGCAAGACCAAGAGTTTGGGCAACACTACCGCTGCAGTGCCGCGCCGCGCCGCTATGCTTTGACCATAGAGCTAGTACCTACACATCGCGCTTCTAGCCAAGCGCGCTTCAAACGCGCATTGACAGATCGCGATTAGAGCGTGAGTTGCGAGCGCTTCGAAGAGATACATGTCATGAACCGAAAGTTTATTGTTCATTCGATCGTGTGCTTTCGGTAAGAGTGGACCTTTTACTTCCACGTCCATTTTCAAACTGAGCTAGTGCGTCCGCCCTATGACGCTCGTCGAACGCCCCGTGCTGAACGCGCGGTGTATGCGCTGCTAACGCACGTTTAACGCAACGCCTAACGCCTACTGTGTACTAGCTCTTATTGTACGAGGAAGTAAGGCCGCACGCTATTTATTAATCGGTTAAAATTACATTTTCTTGGTAGGCATAGGTATTTATGATCGTTTTCACATGCAACCAGTATTGATTATTAATTTTATTAACATAACCGATAGCTTTGGCTACGACACGTAAGTAATTACAACAGCTCTGAAGTTGGCTGCAATTGGAAATGATTGCAAATCCCACATCACATAACATGCTCTTAGTTATTGCTTGTCATCGTTCATTAATATCGCGTTTTCTATTTTATGAGATGCGTCTTCTTAGCGAGCGTCACACTGTTAGCGTTCTATGAATATTTTTTGTTGTATATACGTATCTCGGGTTCTCGGTGGGCGTGGTATCAGTTACAGCGGGTAGTTCTCTGATACTCAATTCTATATTCAGATTCTGAGAATTTAATTATCATAACTCGTAAAGGTTGGTACACTTGTCCGCATAGTACGCATCGGACGGATCGTAACAATCGGGTTTTAGAATTATTTTATAGTTAGTCATACTAGTGCGTCCACTGATCTGCACTGGACGCACCGCACGCATCGGATGACACCGTTCTGATGCGTTGCAATCGTCATCCGATTGCAACGCCGTGCAACCGTTCTGGACAACCTGTATTTCAGGTGCCAGGCCTTATACGGTTAACAAAAATATTGTAAAATATTCTAAAGGGTTAACAATTAGGTGATAACGATCACGTTTATGTATACATTATACGTGTTTACAGTGTTTAATTTATCCGTGAGGAAGCGAGCCAGTAATGCTATTTATAAAATTTCAAATAATTTGTTTTTTTTTTTCGAGAATGTGACCTTTATAGACTATCAATGGACCGCTTAAAACATTTTACACTATAATATATCTTTATTCTACGTACCTAGCTACCTCGAACGTAATTAATTCAATGCATACATATTCCTATCAAGGTTCGAATCTATAAATAACTTAATTCAAATAATGTAAGCTACCAATGTAATTAATACAACGTGTAGGTTCACAGTATTTTAATTAAAACATGCTGTTCAGAGGGGAACATGAGAAGCTGATTGTAGTACACAAAATAATAGAAATAAAGTGAAGTATAATAGAATAGAAAAAAAGTGTTTATCATCCTTGTATTCCCTGCAGAGGAAGACAGACGTGTACTGCAATGCACCCATACTTCGCCAGTGTTATTTGGTTCCAATGTATGAGCCTATTGCTATTACACCGGGCACACTCCCTCACAAAGCAAGAACGATTCGAGCAATACCATAGTCCACCACCCTGGCATATTGCCGGTGGAGAAACACTCACATTATGAGATGTGGTAAAAAAAATATTTGTCCCATTCGCGAGGAGAGGTTCAATAATCGCTTGTAAGCAAGTAGTCTTCACTAGCACCCCACCCGCACGCATAATGTCCATATTTAAAGAATGGCACTTAGCGTTGCGTGCCGAATGGTGTACAGTAAATAATTCATAACTTTCAACAATTGGGTCAAGTTCGCGTGCGCGTGCGCTGGTGGCTTCACGCCGTCTGCCGCGGTAATGAGCAGGGAAAAACGAGCGGAATATTTCCTGGAATATTGATTCAGTCATTTGCGTTTGTAATTATGCGAAAGTTGACAGAGAAATATCCCAAGGAGTGGAGTCGATTCTGTGCGGTATTCTCTAAATTCAATGTGTCAAATGTAATTTTCATTTTCCAACGCGCATCTTATTATAATATATAAGGTATAACAAAAATAGTTTAAAATGTTTTAACTGATCAAAAGTTATATCAAGTTATATCTCTCTCTCTTCGGTCGTTCCCTCATGATTGAGGATCGTGATCATCACGGCAGTTCTTTGGACCGGACGAACTGTCTCCATCGGCTCCGGTCTGTGGCCATCTTCACCGCGGCGTAGAAGCGTAGGAAGGTAGGGTAGTAAGTTATATGGATCACGATGATGTATACAATAATTGTGTAAATCAAGTTTGATTTTTTTTTAAACAAGGCGACCCGGTAGCATTTGGCCATGCGCTCAGTACAGGATGTGATTTTTTTAATGTCTCATAATTTGGTTTATTTCTTTTGGAATGTTATCTGTATAACCTGTGAGCTGTGAGCCCTGTTAAAATATTTCACAAACAATTTTCTTACCCCATATATTTTCGATACACGTCACTCGTCAATGCTTTAAACTCGTGTGCGTGTTACTTTGAAACAGTTTTTCTGATAAAGAAAGAAAACTGCGCAATGAACATTGTAAGTACATCTTTCTCTGAATACTTATTCTCAGAGATCTGTTAGACCGTTACTATTTGAATGGGGAACGAGCACGTTATCTTCGTATATAGAGTTATTTTTTTAATACATTATAGGCAAGTATTTGATCTCGATCTCACCTGATGGTAAGTGACGATGAGATCTACGATGGAGCATACTTGCCTAGAAGGTACCTGTTCACTCTCGACTTGAAAACACCCAGATTGAATTCGACGGGGAACAAAGACGCCGGTAGCGTGTTCCATTCCTTGGCAGTTCGAACGATGAAGTTAGCCTCTACAATTAATATGTTTCTCAAATGTTAACGCCACGCTAAATCAAATGGTATCTCTACATATAAAAATACTGTGGCATGATATTTTGTATATTAAAAATCGTATTAAAAGAACTGAGTTTATTGTATGGTCGCACATCACGGGTAAACTATCGAACACATTTGGGTCAGCATATAGGTTGCTTTTTATTCCATGAAATGGATGGGTTACCGCGGGATGAAAAAAAACCCTACCTATACCGCCCTCAAAAACCCGAATGGATTTAATGACAATTAGCATGGTGATACTTACACATCTGGTCAATGAAGAAGAGATTTAATACACGGGAACAGGAAAAGTCCACCTAGGACAGTCAAAATATTATAGTCTGCACGAAGTTGCGGGCACTAGTAGGCAAAATTTAAATAATATAAATAATATTGACTTTGACTTTGAGAGCGGTTTGAAAGTAGCATTAAAATTAAAGTCGTAAAATCGTTGCGATTCAGTGTTCAGACATTATTATCGCTCTTTGCTATTTATTTACGCAGTTGAATAATAAACATTGTTTTAAATTTAGAAATTACTATAGAGTGGAATCTACTGGCTGTAGTAAAGATCAACATATACATTTAGTTACAATGTCATTAAAAGCGCTCACGTAATGTATGTTCGGTAAATGTAGGTGGATACTGCTAGCCCTCCCTGGATCGTGACACGAGATGTAATGAGGTTAAATCAGCAGCGTACCTAATCTAGCGTAGGTACGTACATGGCAAGTGGACCAGAAACATAAGTATATTTATTATGGTTACTTACTCAATCGCTAGCGTATAGCGAAAATATTCGAAAGTACTCTTTGGTAAGTTGCGTTTGCTGGGCAAAAGATTATTTATTTTTATTTTGAAAAACAAAACCGTCTATGGTCCAACCTCCTTTTTTAAAGGAAATGGCCGGTTTTACAGCAGTGGAAAACACATTAGGCTATTAAAAAATCGTCTTGCTTCATGAAATCAAATTATTGTCGGAAAGAAACTAAGTTAGTACCTCTATATTGTCTCTGAATAATTGTGGAATATGTATCGTCAAATAAATGAAGAAGTTATATAATATTCTGTATTAGGACTTCAAGTTTTTTTTTACCAATATTGGGCACGGAGTTTTTAGGGTCCTGTGCCCAAATATGAAGTAACTCTCTGGTTTAATAATAAAAATATATGGCACAGTTTTACTCGCTTTATAGTTATATAAATGCTGAGCAATTCCATGTTATTGTTTTTAATAAAACCGTTTTATCGCGACCGCTATTAATATTTTTATCGGCAATCGGCGTTCGGAGCGATGGCGGCGTACGAACATAACTTATTAAGTTATACCTACAGTATTAGAGGAAAACTGCCAACCTCCATTCGCCCCACTGACTGTTGATAATAAGATATAGTAATCATGATTTTTGTTATCAAAAATAGCCTATGTCCTTCATGAATGCACACTATTTCCTTGTAAAATTTCATCAAGAACTGTTCAATCGTGAAAAGGTAACAAATAGACAGTGGAACAGTGTAACTTTCAGATGTATAATTTTGTCGAATGTCGTAATCCAGAGGTGCTAAGGTATCTAGACAGTACATTAGTATTGGTATAAATTACACCGTACGAATTACTTACCTTTCTAAAAAAAGGCGCTACCGTAATTGTTTAATTGTAATGTAGCGACCACAGATATATTAGAGGTAGCGACATCTTAATCATCGTTACAAGAAACTGCTACATAGATGGCACTATATACGACGCCTAAGAACAAATTACGATTATCAATAGAATTCTGAAACGCGCTAAGAGAGTTTTCGTAGAAACGTAAGATATATACCAGAACCCGATAACAGTTGTCGCGGCATAGCGGCCAGTCTCGCCTGGTACCATCTGGCTGGAAGATCTTTCCTTTTCCGATAAATTAATTGGACAAATAACATGATAAACTAATTGACGTTGACGGCACGACGTACTCTACATCGAAGTGCATTATGATTAGTGTAACAGATTATAAAGCAACGATCGAACAGAATTACCAGTAGGCCAACGACGCATAATATAAAATAATGAACAGTCAAAAGAAGGATATGACCATAAATATCTTGAATCAATTTAATTAAGTCTTAACTATGAGCGTCCGAGTCTAAAGCAAAATAGGCTTTAATACAACCGTTGGTAAAACCTAGTTTCCCCAACCACTCAGCGACATTTTAACGTTACTTTGAAATTACTTTCAGTTAGTCTATGGTATGAACGCATAAAGTAAGCCTCATAAATTAGTTAAGACCTAAGGTCGGGCGGCTGGCTGGCACACGATGATATTTCACGGTAAGTCGTTGGTTAGGTGGCTCAAAATACTGGGTCATGGTTCAAAGTCTCGCGTTTCCATAATTGTAAAGAAACATTTGAAATGCAGAGAATCAGTGATAGCCAAGTGGGTAGAACGCTTGCTTCGGTAACGAGGATCGCAGGTTCACACCCCGGCTCGCACCTGTGCGATTTCTGGATTTCATAAGGTTGTAATGTGTCGATGATAGATGTCGCTAAACATAACATTACGTATATTGGGCGGAAAATAGTCTGCGACTTGGTCTCAATCGGTACGGAGTTTTGCTTTACCTTAAGGTCCTTGTAAATGAAAAAAATTACGATGCCCATAAATAATTTATGGGCATCTTACACAATTACTTACTTTAGTGTAACTCGGTTAAAGTAAGTCGTCATTGGATTTCGGAATTACGGATAATGAGCCATAATATAACGGAGTATTGAGTTTGGCGGGCGCCCGGTCACATGCCAATTGCTGGCAATTGGCGGCGACCCTGGGGTCGGGCGCGGCCAGCCGGCTGCGCGCGCGCAACTAGCTTTAATGTCAATCGATACTATACGAGCGATTGGCAATTTGGCATTATATGACGCGAGGTGTGTAGTTATATTAAAAAAGTTTATCAACCGTTAGGTATACAGGGTGTAAGGACCATGATTACGAATACTTTGGGAAAGGTTCACTTAATGCCTACGTATAATAACATTTTAGAGATCATGAGTTTAATCCATGGTATCAGTTTTTCGTTACTAACCCGAACCTACATCCTGTATATTTAGAATTGTATAATTTGTGATTTTTGATCTAGCTACTATGTACCCAGGTTACTTTTAATCTCCGGCAAATGAATGGGCTCTAAAAGGAAAATAAAAAAAAAACTAAAAACGTAAGCAAAGTCGACGGCACGGCTAGTTTATCCAAACACTTTATATTCCACGAACCCAACAGGTATTACGTAATTTAATTACTACAATCCGAATGACATCAGCCACCTTCAAAAAAAATAGGCAAAACATTTATTTTCTCGTACAGAATCCGTCAAATTAGGAAAAGTGAAAAAAAAATCCGGGTGAATTCTCACCAGCTGTGGGCGAGTGGGGTGGGGTGACAAGAGGTGGGGTTTATAGGGGATGTGTACTCAATACAATGGATCTCTGGTGTGAAGCGAGAACACACACAGAATGGGGATGCTGTTCTGAGGTCACAGAAGTAGGTTCACCTCTATACAGGGTACAAGTTACATGATAACGAAAACGTTGGGTAGTGGTTAAACTTAATGATTTTTGAAATAAAACTAATTTTAGGGATTTTATCGCGGTTATATTATGTTTTTACGTTTCCGACGTTTCTCATAGATCGGACCGCAAACAACAACTAAATATGAGGGTACCCCAGGTCAAACTTTGACACTAAGACGTCTTACAACTGCAGCCGAAACGTCGGGAACGAAAAAAACATACAATAAACGCGATATAATCCGTAAGATTTGTTTTATTTCAATGTGTATTCGCGTTAATATATATAAGAAATCAAGAAATAAATGATAATAATAAATATTGCCAGACGAACACACCAACTATACGGTCCCACACTAAGGAAAGATTCAAACCCAGGACCTTTGGCACAGAAAGTATAGGGTCAATACCACCTGTGCTAATCTGGTTGTATTGACATAAGAAAGCAAATTTCCTCTGAAAATGCTTTGTAGTGTCATTGTAAATTGATTAAAAGTTCTTTATATGTGGGGTAAGAATATAAAAGGAATAAACTCTTTGTAGCAACAAAATAACCGAACGAATTTAGGTATCTTTTTAAATTAGATTTTATCGAATGCTCACAGTATTTTTAGCAGTTTGGTGAAAAGAGATTTAGGAAAGCAGATTTGTTTTTCCAATCCGTCGGGATGCCCACTCAGGACACTGCTAAGATAATTTAAAAAGGTCTTAGAATTCGGACTTGGGAGTATTATATTTTTAACAAATCAAGATATCTAACAAAACCACAAGTATAGGACTAAATGGCAATTTTAAAAATGAATTAGAGTCAGAATACATATTTTATTTTCATGGACAGTACCTATTAATCATTAAAATTACTACAAAATGCTAAGCTACAACTTTACCACCCGTTCGGAATGCCGTTCCAATGGAGAACAAAGGGCAAGAAACTCTATGGTCGCTCTTCTCTTTGGTTGATCTTAAACATTTTTGAGCAGTATATAGTTATGAGTATGTGATAACAATGTAGGAAGTGCCAGGCAGGCTTGAATAGCTGATTAAAAAGTACGAACTCGAAGTATAACAAAAATAGTGCAAAATATTTTTACAGGTGAATCAGTCAGGAAGTTATATGGATCATGTTGATGTTGATGTTTAAAATAATTGTGTAAATGATTATTGTTTTTTTTTATTAACAAGGCGAACCAGTAGGTCACGCTCTCAATACAGAGTGTCATTTTTTAAATGTCTAATAATTTGATTTTTTTTTAGGAATGACATCTTTATAACTTACTGTACGTCAAGTGCCAGATTGTTCGTAAGCTAAGCGTATACTATATAGTCTAGTTTATTTAGACATTTTGTATGGATAATTGAAAGTTTTGAATACCGTCCGCTAGAAGCGCTGTTCAATTCTCCATACAAAATGTCTAAATATGGTGGACTATAAAGTATACAGTTAGCTCGCACTTGACGTGCTAATGGACCTGTTAAAATATTTTACACTATTATTGTTACACATTATATAATTACATGTCAATGGCTGCTCGAACAAGATAATTTATGTTACTGAGGACCCGGTCCAGGACATAACCGTGATGTATGACACACGTTAACGCTTTTACGAATTTTGGCAACAGCAGCTTGGTCCTTAAGGCAAAAAGCACTAATTGCGAGTCAGGCTTCACGCCAACTCTTACTGGCAGTGTGGAGTGCCTAACATACGCTATTGGTAGCCAAATGGCATGAGTACACACATCATCATTCATTACTTTTTTGTGACATAATACTTATATGTTAGTGCACAGAATGAATTTTTCAAGTGTGCACGGATGACCAAACCCGGTATTATAAGGAATTGTAAAAATTACTTAAAGGACTTTCGAGACCGATTTTAATGAAAAGTAACTTGTAAAGCACTTGTAAAAAATCACCCGTATAATCAGTTTAAATAAGCTTCAGTACAGAGTTCAAAGATCCACTGGTAAGTTAAGGAGATGTGAGTTATGCGAGAATTATGAAGCGATCTTAAACTTTTTGTGATGTGTGTATTTAGTTAAATAAAAGTATTATAACAGCACACACTTCGAGAAACGAGGGCCCAATATCTGCTGGTCGATGCTCTCATATAAATAGCTTCGGAATTGTCAGCTTTGACAGATTTCCCATACTTTAATTGTCAAGTGGCCATTACGATTCGATTGTCAGATTGCTAGTGAAGTATGTGTTACTTTTGATGCTGTGTGCAGGTTTTTGGTATCTGAAGACGAGAAGAATTCCTCTTTTAGGCAACAACCATTCGCAGTATCCTCCATACGCGTAACTATATAAAATTATAAGTGTGTCTATGTTTACGCTCGTATTTGGCCGGGGCGGCTGTTTGCCCGCCATTACCGGTTATCCGATTGCAGATAAGCGTTTTAGTGCATATTTAGTGGGCACCCGCTCCTTTGCTGCATTTTTAAAAGCATCAGTTTTAAAAGACCGTAATAGGCAGAGTTACTTTTTAGCTGTAGGTTTTAACGAACGTTGCCTTTTAAAAAATGAAGTACAATTTCTTTTTACATATTATTTTGTTGACAAAAAAGAACGGACTTAACATCGGTTACGAAGGCCAAACGGTTTACGCACGCGAAAACAAAACAATTCACTAATCAAAAAGGTTGCGTAATCAGATAGGGTATTGTTTGAAAAACAAAAGGAGTGGCTTTTCTAGCTACGTACAAGTAAATATAATTAGAACTGAGAATAATAGCACTGTGTCGGTGAAGCAGAATCAGAATATGTAAACCTACAGTACTTATGAATCGTCAAAATAGTTACAAAATGCAAACTACATCTTTACCACCCGTTCGGAATGCCGTTCCTATGGAGAAGAACGGGCAAGAAACTCCATGGTTGCTCTTTTTAAAGAGACACGTCACATTTTTGAGCAGTACAATGTTATGGGTATATGAGAACAATGTAGGAACGGCTAGGCAGACTTTAGCAGCATGTCAAAAAAGTACTAACGTATAAGTAAAAAGTACGTAAGTAAAGTACGTAAAGTATATAATTATAAGTTAATGACAACATGGTTCCTACATTTACAAATTACTTTATGTATTTATAGGACATGTGAAAAAGATTGTTTAGAAGAAAATGTGAGAAAAAAACTGAGTTGGTCTGTGCTCCAGTGCGAGTGGATACCTCGTTAGTATGAACATGCCTTAAGCCGCCCAATTCGTGCACGCACAGGGGTGTTACTAACTAAGGGTGGCCCCCAGGGGGTGGCCCCACCGCCCCACCCACTGACCCAGAAACCACCCTGTGCGTACCCCGCCTTACTACGCCTAGTGCATGCCATAAATAAAATCTCGGCTGTATTCTTTTTTTTTCTAAATGGACTGTACCTTTTTTTGGTAACCAAGTTTTTGGTTATTTTAATGCAATTTGTACGATACTAAAGCCATGCAAGTAATTTCAACAGTGTTTTGATTACCTTCAAGAATTAATCAAAATCATGGCTAAATAGAAGATTATGAAAACAGAAAAATGTATACTAGAAACTTAGGACTTCATTTGAATAACCAATTAATATAGTTGCATAATCGTTAGTTTCAGAATATGTCGGCAGATGTCGCTAATAACTTTAGGTGACGGGAATTTAATAGTTAACGCGTGCTAACGACGACATTATACATTCTGGAGCCATGGTAATATCTATTTGTTTTGAAATAAAACGAATTACATGTACGAATTTTTTCGTGTTTATTTTATGTTTTTTTACGTTCCCGGCGTTTCGGATGCTTTACAGCAAGCATGGTCAAGCGAGTACTGAGGTTGCTGTAAAGCAGCTGAAACGACTGGAATGTAAAAAACATAAAATAAAATTAGTTTCGGATGCTTTACAGCAAGCATGGTCAAGCGAGTACTGAGGTTGCTGTAAAGCAGCTGAAACGACTGGAATGTAAAAAACATAAAATAAAATTAGTTTCGGATGCTTTACAGCAAGCATGGTCAAGCGAGTACTGAGGTTGCTGTAAAGCAGCTGAAACGACTGGAATGTAAAAAACATAAAATAAAATTAGTTTCGGATGCTTTACAGCAAGCATGGTCAAGCGAGTACTGAGGTTGCTGTAAAGCAGCTGAAACGACTGGAATGTAAAAAACATAAAATAAAATTAGTTTCGGATGCTTTACAGCAAGCATGGTCAAGCGAGTACTGAGGTTGCTGTAAAGCAGCTGAAACGACTGGAATGTAAAAAACATAAAATAAAATTAGTTTCGGATGCTTTACAGCAAGCATGGTCAAGCGAGTACTGAGGTTGCTGTAAAGCAGCTGAAACGACTGGAATGTAAAAAACATAAAATAAAATTAGTTTCGGATGCTTTACAGCAAGCATGGTCAAGCGAGTACTGAGGTTGCTGTAAAGCAGCTGAAACGACTGGAATGTAAAAAACATAAAATAAAATTAGTTTCGGATGCTTTACAGCAAGCATGGTCAAGCGAGTACTGAGGTTGCTGTAAAGCAGCTGAAACGACTGGAATGTAAAAAACATAAAATAGAATTAGTTTCGGATGCTTTACAGCAAGCATGGTCAAGCGAGTACTGAGGTTGCTGTAAAGCAGCTGAAACGACTGGAATGTAAAAAACATAAAATAAAATTAGTTTCGGATGCTTTACAGCAAGCATGGTCAAGCGAGTACTGAGGTTGCTGTAAAGCAGCTGAAACGACTGGAATGTAAAAAACATAAAATAAAATTAGTTTCGGATGCTTTACAGCAAGCATGGTCAAGCGAGTACTGAGGTTGCTGTAAAGCAGCTGAAACGACTGGAATGTAAAAAACATAAAATAAAATTAGTTTCGGATGCTTTACAGCAAGCATGGTCAAGCGAGTACTGAGGTTGCTGTAAAGCAGCTGAAACGACTGGAATGTAAAAAACATAAAATAAAATTAGTTTCGGATGCTTTACAGCAAGCATGGTCAAGCGAGTACTGAGGTTGCTGTAAAGCAGCTGAAACGACTGGAATGTAAAAAACATAAAATAAAATTAGTTTCGGATGCTTTACAGCAAGCATGGTCAAGCGAGTACTGAGGTTGCTGTAAAGCAGCTGAAACGACTGGAATGTAAAAAACATAAAATAAAATTAGTTTCGGATGCTTTACAGCAAGCATGGTCAAGCGAGTACTGAGGTTGCTGTAAAGCAGCTGAAACGACTGGAATGTAAAAAACATAAAATAAAATTATTTTTATTGCAATATCTAATATTCGCGTAAATATAAGAAATCAATATCTATTTGTTTGTCAAAATGTTTGTTTCATTCATGTAATCTGATCCAAGAAACAGATTAGTTATAGCTTATTTTTAACAATAATAGTTTCAGATACACACTTCAAACCCTATAACAAGCACAATAGCTGCCTGCTTATCTATAATTTAACGTGTAATATTTTATTCTTTGTCCTATCGAAGCCAGCGTGAGTTAGATACATAGGTAAATCATTTTGTGCTTGTATTTACGTCAATCTAAATAGAGTGAGATTTATTCTGTTGGGCCGTCACTCGCGTAACAACGTTAAGCCCTTGTAATGGGATTATGCGCTCGGCTGGCGCACTAATTGTGATATAATTAATTATTTCTCCTCCGTTATAATTATATCTTTTAATAATTTTTGTGAACATTAAATGGGTTGTTGCTCCCGAGAAATTTGTTAGACCATTCGTAAGGCATAGAGCATAATTAATGTTTTTATTATCTCATAAATTTGAAGTAGCCTTCTAAAAAGCGTGTAGAGTGTTTAGTCTCAAATATACTTCAACTTGAGTTCACTGTACATGATAAAAGAAAACATTTGAAAATCGATCATCAATCTGTTATAACTCCTCTAGCGGTCTATAGAACTTCTATAGCGCAGAAACTAAAGCTTAGAGCTATACTAAAGTCTCGCTCAAAGCCTGTGTACCTTATCCACTGTGCTAGATCTTAATAGCTTTCGAAATCTATTTCCGATATATTCGGCCATCTTTTTACCTAGATCGCATTCATTAATCTCTATTGTCTAGATTTGAATGAGAGGGAAGTATCGTGTGGGTAGATAGTGATAAGAATTGGGCTATCTATCTGGAGGTCGCGAAATTGTTCGGCTCCAAATAAAAAAAATCCTTGTTTCAATCCATCGATCGGGTATATATTTAACGTATATTCGTAAGAACGCTAACCGCTGACCAGAGTGTTTAGCATTTTATTATAATACTAATCTACACATGCCCCGCCCCCCTTCCTCTCATAGAAAATAAATATTGATTTCGCGATGTCCCCACTGTCCTTTCGTCACTAGAAAACCAAAAGTGACACTCATATCTAGAAATATAATTTCGCTCTAAAATGTGACATACGCTTTTCGTGGAAGCGTAAATTTCATTAAATTCATGACGTCACGTCATCCGAAAAAGTTTTAGAGTGCGGCCCTGTCGCAAATTAACCCGACATGTTTTGTAGGTCAGGACGCATCGAGGGAGAACCGATCGTATGTCATAGATGGTATGATTTGTTTTCGTATGTGTGGCACGTAGCACTAGTGATATATATTTTAGAATATATCTTGTCGGGATCGATAAGGACGTGGGTAGTGACGTATGTGTGCGAATTTTCGAATTTAGAACCGAATGTATACATTCGGTTTTCGAATCTATCTATGATACCTAAATAGTACGGGGGAATAGGGTAGAAATCATCTTGAAGATCTTGTGTAACTTACGTTTCCGTTTACGAACGGCTATCTCCTTTCTCTTTCCTTTCGGTTAATACGAATTATCACGATCATTAAATAGGGTGGAATAGTGATGTGCAGTATCATTTAAGTTAATCTATCGACATTTTTCGTAACTATCACATAACGAGTACGTCAAATGCCAGCTTATTCGAAAGATAACCTTATACTTTATAGTCTGCGTATTTAGACATTTTGTATGGAGAATTAAAAGTTTGAAATACTGTCCGCTAGAGGCACTGTCTCCATACAAAATGTCTACCAAACGTTGGTTAGCTTACGAATAATCTCGCGCTTGACGTGCTGGCTATTTTATGATGGCGAACTGCTTAAAAAATATTCAGACCTTATAAATTTCTAACGTTAAACTAAAAGGAAAATTAGCCTCCATTATAAAATACACATAAAACAGCTGTTTAGCAGTAAATGCCTTAACATTACGGCTTTTCTTTACTGCTCCAACTTTATAGATATATAAAACTTGATGATAATAAATTTTATACGATTATATAAGTATAACAAAAATAATAATACCACCCCTTATAATGTCCCACTGTTGGGCACAGGCCTCCCCTCAATTCGGGGGGGGGGGGGGGGGATTAGTCCATAGTCCACCACGCTGGCCGAGTGCGGGTTGGCGGACAACATACGTCTTTCGAGGGGTTTTCTCAGACATGCAGGTTCCCTCAAGATGTTTTCCTTCACCGTTTAGCAAGTCATGGTTGAAAATAAGATTCGCACATGAAATCCAGAAATCCCAGAGGTGTGAGCTGAGGTTTGAACTTGTGATTCTCGTAACAGAGGCAGGCGTTCTACCAACTTGGCTATCACTACTTATTAGAATAATAGCTTAAAATTGTTAATCTTAAAATGTTAATCTTTGCCAGAATCATACGTTTAAAACGTCTGAAATAAATAAGTTAGGTAGAGAAGCCAAGACAGTTCCAACACATAAAAACTATAATTCTATTGACTAATAAATGATGTTTTTTATTCATTTTATAAACGGTATTTTTTACTTAAATAATCTGGATGTTAATCCTACACATTAAGTTAAATGATGATACACGAGGGAGCAAAAATAGCCTAAACCTTTATTTATATTTATTGCTTTAGTAAAAGCTCACATCAAGGGCGATGACCCAGTTATGAGACTAAATGGATGGCGTTTATCCCGGAATATAAAAGTGTCGCACATGACGACATTCGCACAAATGAAATCGCGCGCCCTACTAGGCATTGTTTTCCTTAAAAATCGCATTCATCGACTAATTCGTTATTTCATATCTTCAGACATTCCCATCACTAGTGTATCCGTACTACCGCTATAAACGTACTATATGCGTCTATTGTGTCGGAAGCGGATGTCGTTAGATATACGTGAAAGGAAGATGTTTTCATGATTAATCACATAAATATAGGTCGGTTTGGCGCGAGATATATCGCCTTTGGTTGGCGGAGACCATTGTTTTAATGGAAGAAACTTTGTTTTGAAAGTCACTCTTCTATGCTCTCAGGCTGTTGTAGAGCTGTTATATAGCTTTTGTAGGGACTTAGCCCTGCAATAGGTAAGCAACTATGCAGTTATTGATGTTGTGTTAAGTTGAACATTGTGTATAGAGAATTTTCGTTTTTATACTTTCACTTGCTGATAGTCGGGTTGAAGCTAATTAATTAAAAAACTTAGAATTTTATTGTTGTTCACTACGATATTTTGTTTAGAAAATATAATAATAATATCGTCAGAAAAACACGCCAACTGTACGGTCCCACACTAAGCAACGCAATATTCAATGAGAAAACTAAGATTCAGTCTTATTTAACTGCCTTGACACAAAAAGGGGATGGAGGGTTCTCAATTCGACAAGTATATATTGTTACTTTTTGTAATCATTTGTTACTTACACAAACAGCCGTAGTAGTAAAATGGGTGAAGAATAATATCGTACCCCGACCGTGTCGTACAAACAAATCGTATCACCGAATCCCAATCTCCTCACGTTTATTTATTCCAATCCCAAGGATAACACAACACAAGATTGTGGTCGATCCACATCAATTGAAACTGGCCGTTCCCGGGTATCGATCCCGGGGGATTGTGTCCGGGCCCGGGATTACAATATCGGTTAGTTCGCTGCATTTGACGCGCTGAAGGGTTAGAATTGCGTGTACGGAATTTTGTCATTTATTATCATACAAAAATGTTAACTATTGCGGTGCTTTTAAGGACACGTTAAGCTGTCAAACCTGGCTGGTCATTGGAGGCTTCGAGCTCTATCATGAAGAAAATTGAAGTCAGCTGAAACTAATCCCGCATGTTCGCATTATTATTTTTTTCGTTTTTGTAGTAATTACCTACATTATACGTAAAGCAGTGATAGCCAAGTTGGGATTGGTTGCTATGGTAACGAGCGTGATAGAAGAGAGGGAGGCGGAGTTGCCAACTCTAAACTTGAATATCTCCTATAACGATGCTATTTAAAAAAAAAATCATGTGCGTTGCGTACAACGACACTCTTAATTTATGGACACAGACTTGTTAGAATAATCAGACAAGACACGGCGTACACTAAAAGAGAAGCTGAAAATATCTCTGGTCTAGAGATATTTTAGGCTACACTTTTGTGTTGTCTGAATATTCTAAAAAGTCTGTGTCAATGGGTAATTCCAATGGGTAATTGAAGCAAATAATGAAGTGTTTATCAGTGAAATAGATTGAAAAAACGTTGCATAGGTACTTGTCGAGTAATAAGTACTACATATCTAGTTACAGTACGATTGTTGTGAGATATAATGATTTCTAAAACATAATTTAATCTAGGCAATTGATACTAGTTGAGCGCTTGAGTATGGTTTGAGCTTAAATATCAATATATATAATGTTAAAGTGTAGCGTGTGTGCGCCCCGCATGGCAACACACTGGAGCTTACTTTTATATTTTATATTGTAAAAATAATGAATTTAAAAAAAAAGACAAGCCCGCTGAGTTTCTTGCCGGATCTTCTCAGTTGAGGTCGCGTTCCGATCCGGTTGTAGACTTAAGAAAAAAAAAATGTAATGACAATTTGTAAGTGCCCCCGTAGGCCTATACGAAATAAATGATTTGACTTTGACTTTGAGCTTTTGTAGTCGTTCCAATCAAAATTATGGACTGCTCGCTTATATTTTTTGCTAAGATACCACCTTCATCTCGGCATAATTATTAAACTTATACGAAGTATTAAGGTAGATTGTAATCACACTTCAAAGAATACTTTTTCATACAAATCACGAAAGTTAGATTAACAAATTATGGGGTAGAGTTATTCTCATGTGTGTAAATTATTCAAAAGCTCTTGAAAATTGTTGAGTAATTACAATACCTATCCGACTTAACCCACTTGTCAGCCGGCTGTGTCAGTTAACTCAGTATCATTACAGTTATAATAACCGCCTGCTTCTATTTACAGTTAGCGAGTAGACGCACTATGCAACTATGCATTGAGTTCTGACTACATAAGGCTTAACAATAATAGTGTAAATTACTTTAAGGTGGAAGCTCAGGTCAGGGCGCGAAATTCAAAATGTCAATGGTTTTTATTTTTTGACGAAAAATTTGGACAGTTATAAAGTTAGTAAAAACCGCAATTTTTACTAACTTTATGGTGTTGTATCGCTTTAGGTATTTTTTTAAGCAAACTTAATACATCGAGACATCCAATGCAGAATGCTAATATCGCAAAACACTAAATTACATCGTAAAGATGTCCAAATTTTTCGTAAAAAAATCAAAACCATTGACATTTTGAATTTCGCGCCCTGACCTGTGCTTCCACCTTAAGGGATCCATTGGTAGGCTATAAAGGTCACATTCTCGAAAACAACATATCAGATTATATTAAAATGTTAATAAGTGCGCCAGGCACTAAGTGCGCGGTGAAACTGTACTGGCTTGCTTGCTCACGGAAAAATCAAGCACCACACATATCAGAATCAGTTTTTTTTTATGTAGATATGAATCGTCAAAATAGTTTTTGGTCCCAATGAAATAGGGGGCGAACCAATACAAGGCTGTTATGCTTCAATAGTAATGAATAACTACAAAATTAATAACTTAAAAAAGCATAATTTTTCCGTTCCATTTACAGAGTTTATGCAAAATCGATTGGTTTAAAATCGTATTTAAAAAAATTCTAGCGTACACCGGGTTATTGCCGTACCGAGTTTACGACATCCTATCGTAATTCAAAATTAAAAATTGCGATAGTTACTTGTGACCTTACTATGAACTATGAAGTGGGTCAAGGGTCGGTCGGCCTAGTGTGTGTATATTATGGCGCGGACGCAGGACCGTGTCTTTTACGTGCTGTCTTGTGTGTGTGTGTTGTGTTGTGTGTTGTGTCTTGTAGGTTATGCCTGAAAACGTGGTCACAGCTCGGCCGTAAGATTAAATAAGGTATTAAACATGACACATTACGTGCGCATTGACTATGATTGATTCATTTTAGTTTCTCTTCTTTCTCGAAGTATTGTATATTTAGTCAGTGTCCCGACTCCCAACACTCATGCCAGATATATTCTCGTTTGAGATCTTCGAGGAATTCGGTTTGCTGGCTTCTTCAATTATCGATCAAGTAAGGGACCCATCATTGCTCACTCACTCACACTCACCACACCACAACTGATCCTCGGTATGCAGGTCTTACATTACAATCGTTTAGTACATTCTAGCGAAGAGCATTAAATGGTAATCATTCTAGTAACCAGGTCCGTACTGATATGGTTAGTGATGCTTGCTAAATGCTTGCAAATGGCTGAAGTTCTGATTTGATTGCCATACCCACTCTACACTTGTCACTGGCAAAACACTTAAGATAGTGACGCCATATTGTTTTTAAGAACAAACGGGCTGCAGTATCGTCATTGCCATGTCTACTTACTTGTTGTTAACACGTACGTTACATTAGCCCGGTCTAAACATTTATGAGATGGTGACTTATAGCTTCTCACATTCTCTGCGTGGTTTATACATAGAAGCATTTGAATAGGTTGATGAAAACCTTATGCATAAGGAGTAAATATGAGAAGCATGTACAAGCTTCTCATCTCTTCTCATCAAGCACAAGGCTTCAGATGCAACCAAAACAGTAATGAGTATGAATGTAGTATGTATATTGGTTATAGATCGAGAGGGGGACCTAAGAGAAGATAGATGTATTGTCAATAAGAGTCATAATGTGAAGGAAGGCTAAAGGACACTGAGAAAGGTGCGAGCCTCGGCTAGAACTTCATTCAATTATTAGAAACCTTTGAAGCATTAACAACAACAAAATTTCAAGGACGACCATTGCATTTACAACTCCCTAGTTTACACAGAGAACGAAAAGTTTATTATGTAGAATTCCTTAGCGCGATGGATCGAGTCGCGGCAGCACCGAGCTGGAGGTCGTCGACCGCACGCCGGAGACCGCGCGGCTCCATTGACACACGTCAGTATTACGTTATAGCACTTCTGGTGTTGGCTACAGCAACTAATAGGTAACATTGTGTATTTCTGGGCCCCAAGTCTGCTAACACAATCCATTCACAATCGATCAGCAACCGCATGGTAGCTGTCACTTTTGACAGATATTGTATGGAATATCTATCAAAAGTGACAGTTTCTATGCCCTTACTGTACGTTTATGAATCGATTGTGTTAGCAGACTTGGGGCCCAGTTGTATAGCTATAAAAATAATGATGAGGAATTATTTCGAAAATTTTCGCAGTCGCCTACGCTTTAAAATTTAATGAATTAATTATTGTACAATAGGTATTAAATTATAAAAAATAAAATTAGGCAGGCTTCAAATTCAATTAATTACTTAGGTACTTCTAAGTTGGAGTTAATGAAAATATTTTTGCTTTTAGCAATTCTATGAAATGTTCAAGAACGCTAGTTATAATTATCAAAAAAATTATAGAACGAATAGCTTTAAGGCATGCGACGTAGGTATTCATTTAATGAATTAGGCCAGTGATACAAACCAATTAGAGCTGGTATATAAATTAAATAAAAGCTTATAACAGCGATATATTTAATTAAAAATAAAGTTTCATTAAAGACTTTTACTGAGATTTATTTTGATATGTATAAATACCGGTAATATCATTAGCAAGAGAATACCAAAATTGACTTTTTGGCGGGAAGTTAAACCGTGAAGTTGTCAATTTTGATCTATTTTACAAAAAATGTGTTTCTTTTATAATCAATGTCTAACATTAGTGAGCTATTAACCATTGTGTGTTCATAAATGTGTACAAGTGAAGGAAATTAAAATAAAATAGTATAATTTGACTTTTCAAGTTCTTCCAAGATGTCCGGTAAATTTTCAGTAAAGTATCCACAGCTTTTCTGATTGGGTTAGGAGATTCATTTCATCATCATCATCAACATTACTATTATCATCAGGGGTACACATATAATGCAATAAAAATTATCACGAATTACTCGACACTGGCTAAATGCCACTATTTTGTAGCCGATTGTCAACCTAAAACAAGAAGTATACCAGAAATAAGTATGTACCAAGTATACATTTAAATAGGAAGGTTACGCTAATTAATTCTAGGTTAGCCACAGAATATTTCCTTTGAAAGGGAAATGTAGTAGGTACACGTACGAACTGTATTCATGAATACATTAACCGGAAAATATTGTATGAATGGAATCTGAATAATTTTCTTGGCTTTATTCTATTTGCGAAGCTCTCTGTAGGTTCTATATTTGAACGAAATGAAATCACATTGGATCTGTGGCTAAGGTAAACATGTTAATTTAATCTCCGCGATGGGTTTTACTTGATAATGAATGTCTTATGAAGCTAAATGCGGTTAGGGAGGGATCTTACTTTTGACTGATCTTAGATTAGATAGCATTCAAGTAGTTAAAAGTTAGAAAATTAACCGGAGTACTGATATTAGTGACGGTTTATACAAAGATAAGTAATAGGAAAGTTAGAGGCTAATGCAGCCTAGATGGCAATAATTTTAGGCAGCTTGCTACTAAATAGATACCTTATAACACTTAAGATAAAACTAGTCATATAATCGTTGGTGCCACATCCCATATAGTGATTATAGCCCATAAAGTGCAGCTCGCCACCACGGCAGTGTATTATTTAGTGAAACATTTCTGCCTGTAACCGCAGCGCCTGTTCGCTACCCATCGCGTGGTTTGTTCGGCCAGTGCGCTGCGGTTGCGACTCGTAGGGCGCATGTTGTATCGGTTTTATGGACAGACCGGAGCGTGGTTTTGTTTAGTTAAAATGCTACTTTGTTGTGTATCCCTATGTATGGTGTGCTGGCTGAGTTTAAATTAACAAAGTGTGTAGCTTAGTCTGTATACATGAGTGAGAGGATTTCTTTTAATTATTATTGAAATCTAACTTTGGAAATTGATATATGCTAGTACCTACTTCATAAACTATTATTTGTTGCCTAGTGCAAAATTGTTTGGTTTTTTAATTTATGTAATAACATTAGATCAATTATAAATATGTTACTTCTTTGACACTTGGATATAAACATGAGCTTGACGCAAAAACTATATCTACTAGTAAGTATACTAAACTAAATTACCATGCCCCTAACGTAAGTACATTGAACCGAATAGATATCTATTAAAACGAATTTAGAGCATAAGTTCTATTTTACAATACTGACATTGTAAGCAGACGTATATTTATTATACAATAAGAGACTCAGACGTGTGATGCATACGATCTATTAACATAAATTGCTGTTACAGCCTTTTTATTGCTATAGTCGACAATCAATTTAAATATATTCAGTTTTAAAAAGTCATTATTTAACATTATGATCTATTATAATGCACTATCTTATGTGAACGCAAACGATGATATCAAATAATAAAATTGTATTATTTGTGATGGTTACATAAATTATGCTTTTTAATTTCTTATACCTCTGTACTAACCCCATTAAGCGATAAAATGAAATATCAATGATGACGTATCGTGCCAAACAGTGGTGACGCACGAGAAAACTTTACGATCAAGCAAGGACCTTTTACGTTATGCAAGCGAATACTATTATGTCTGCAACTATTCAAGCACCCTGTACTTGCATCTACAACCTACCTTTATGTAAGTACATATAGTATCTAGGTTACCGGTCGACGACTCCAACATGAAATATTCAGTATTTTTCACATGTTCAATGGTGTCGCTGTAAATTTATGTCGTAAACATACATTTTCAAAGAGTCGTGTGCGACAGAATGTACTGATAATGAGTATAATGGAGGATATTGCATGATCATATATCCGTACGTCATATATTATTGATCCTATATATTTGAGAATGTAATATCCACTACGGAAATGCACTTATAGACTAATGTCTCGTGACACTGTCTCCCGTTACTTAATCTAAGTAGTTTTTTTCGTATTTCTAGTTTGTTTATAATCAAAGATCAAATTTCGGAACAGCGCATTTTATCTTTCACCGTCGAAAATAGGTACGCCTAGTTTCAAAACGCAAGTCAGCATGATTTTCACTTTTTCTTTGACAAAACCAAATCCTAACGACACTAAGCTCGTTTTTTTGCCTTCCAATTGACATTAAAAGCTTCTGTCATCGTGTTTAACATATCCCTCGTCGCACGATCTTGTGCTCATACATATTTATGCGTTGCACAGAGCACAGTTCAACGCAACCGCCCAAGGTTGTTGTCAAGTGCCCTGCCGGGATACTAGTACACGTGGTCACACAACAGGTATTGTAACTTATTTCTTGCAATTTAAAATAGATTTTGCGTTGTAGGTGCATTACAAGTTTAAACATTATGTTAGGTTCTCATGCGGGGTTTATAAGTATGTAGTAGTGACTCCACCTACCGTTACCGGCAAGAGATAATGTTTATTAGTTATATTCTGAAATTACTGTTTTATTCTAATAAATGTTCATTAAGTTCAGACGTAATGTTGCTACCAACGTGAAGCCACTTTTTCAACGCATTTGTGATTATTTCTAATATTTACGCGAATACTAATGTATGTGGTAACATTAACCATTACAAATGCATTGATATAAAACTTATTTTAAGGATTTTACCGAAATAGTCCTATTATTTATGTTAATATATTAAGAAAACTTCATTTTGTTGCTGCTATTCTTAAAAAAATGTTTTAATAAAATACGTAAATATAAAGTCAGTGCTGACTAATATACGCTTAAAGAAAATTGAAAACCACACAGCATAATATTAACAGTTCTAACGATAAAATAAAGACTTTAATTATAACATCAGACGCAACCACAGACTCAAATTCAAAGACACTTAAGCTACTTACATAAAATGATTTAATAAAAACCATATTTATTCACTATTGAAATAAATATCAAAGGAAATCGCCAAGAGACAGTGAAGCCGACAGAAACCTACATTATTGTCGGTAAAAATAACTTTTCTTTTAGCTTTACCATCAAAGAGATTACTGGGACAAAAAAGACGAGGAAAATAACGCGCCGTCATCAAATGACTGCGGGCAAAGAAGTCGGATAAAGTAACACTAATCCGGTGCGCGAGAGCTTGCTTCGTTAGAGAAGATGTTGGTGCCTACTGCTAGCGTAGAGCGTAGAGCTGTTGAAATGCAGGAGATCAGCGATTTTAGAGATTAGATTTTGCTTCTACTTTCATCGTGCGAACTGCCAAGGAATGGAACACGCTACCGGCGTCTTTGTTCCCCGTCGACTTCAATCTGGGTGTTTTCAAGTCGAGAGTGAACAGTTACCTTCTAGGCAAGTATGCTCCATCGTAGATCTCATCGTCACTTACCATCAGGTGAGATCAAGATCAACTTGCCTATAATGTAATAAAAAAAAATAAAAAAAGAGAATGCATTTTGACATTTATACAAAAAAAATAAGCTAGGTAAAAACATCAACTATTAAAATTACAATAGTAACGTAGTCTGAGAAGCCAGTTAGTAGATGATCTAGAAATGATTATGAACTAGCTGTCGGCGAACTTCGTACCGCCTAAGAATCAAATGTAAGGGGAAATTAATTTTCTTTATTATTATTTTTTGTGGTTTTGTCACATGTTTTAATAGTTATACTGCTATTCGGGGCGGAGACAAATACAAAAATCCACGTTCATAAAAATCGATTCACCCGTTCTTGAGTTATAAATGGTGCAACTAACGACTTTGGTTTTTATAAATAGATTTCCTTACAGATATCATTGCTATAAAGACACGGCAATATTATCTAACCAATCTGAGCAAGATGGATGAAAACTCGGAAAAATCTTTAAAACGAAATAATCTTTCTTAAACTCAGTACACAAGTGAAAGACAACAGTGACTCAACAACATCGCTAGTATTACTTAAAGTTGATAGTACAAAATGGTTTAATAATTGGGTTTCTACTTATGTTTTTTTACCAGCTAGATACTATTTCGTAATGGTATTACACAATAGTATAATCAATCTTATAGAATAAGTCGTTGTCAGCCGTCTTTTGCTACTAGCCGTAGCGAAACCATGATGAATACAGTAAAATTATAGCAAAAACATCAGTTTGAACGAAAGGTTCAATGGTATCAAACTTTACTTCGATCTATAAATGTAGAAAAAATACTATAATATAACTATGCATCGGAATTGTTATCGGTATGTGAGAACAATGTAGGAACGGCTAGGCAGACTTTAGCAGCTGATGATGATTTCTCAGTCTTACTAATAGGTTTCAAATTAGGAAACAAAATGAAAAATACGATTTCTTTTTTTTCTTATAAAAATAATAATCGATGTATTAAGTTCCAATTTCAAAAGCATGCTTACACTCGGCCGAAACCCTTCCCACGGTTTATTTAAAGCAATTTGACGTGTCACATCACGCAATGAACACGCGTCGACCCCTCATTACGAATTACTCCGTAATTGCTGCCCAATTCGACTTAACAGGTTCAACATAAAGTTTAAATTCCTTTGGTGGGATGAATTAATTGATTGGTTTTAGAAGTAGAATGTTTATGTTTTCTTTGTAGTCTTTAAAGTTTTGAGTTAAAGTTCACTTTTGCGTGTATTTGTGTATTTATATGTTGGTATAAGGCTGCATTCCTATAGTGCATCGTAGGGGGAGCCACGGGTTAATTGATAAACACATGGGGTGTGCGTGTTTCTGTGATGGGATTTATTTTGTTTGAGGCAATTCGGATATAACTGACGACTGAGACATAATTGCAGTCAGACAGATGTTTAAAACAGCACTTTAAAAATTATACAATCACATTGTTGGCGACACAACATTGTTTGTTTTTAATTTTATTGTCTATGTTTTGTATTCATTTTTGAATAAAGATTGCTGCTAGAAGCTTGCTTTTGATGGACGGTCTTTTTTTCTATCTTTCATTTCCTCACTGTCCCATCACCAACAAATGACATGATCATATCGTCAGTGCGTTGTCCGGCGTGAAAAATGCATCCTCACTCGTAACTATCGTAAATGGTGGCTAAGAACATATTTAGGAATGAAGAGCCTCGCAACTTTACAGAAGGAAGTCTAGAAAAAAAACCGCAATGGTACTGGGGGGGGGGGGGGGGGGGGAGCTCAATTCAAGACGAGGTTTAGGCCATAGTCCTCAACCGTGGCCCAATGCAGGCGAACTTTACAAGGCTTTTGGAAGATGTTCAGTGGTAATATGACAGTGGTAATATGTTATAGCATAAACATGATGTAGGAATGCATCGAAACCTAATTTTTAAACAGCCAGCGCAATGGACTATGTCCAGCCCCAATCTCCCTTAGAGATAATCCAAGAGGGCTTGGGAAGCTCGTGCAGGGACGGCGCTGCGGGGCATTTAAAAGTCCATTGACTGTAAGAGCACATCAACCCCTCAATTATAATAATAGAGAAAAATAAAAACAGTCCCCATGTCCCAGCCCAACAAGTTCATTTATGATATAACAATGGGAACAAAAGCCGGTAGCTTCCGACTGTCTGTTTGTACGTCACTCGGGACTATAGGGAGAGCCGCGGTTAAGTGTTATTTTATATTTCAGTGTAAAAATGATTCTGTAGAGTCAGCGTTGGGTGACATTATATCTAGTCCGTCAGCTTACTAATTATGTTGGACTATAAACTAAATGTGACTAAAACTAAATGTATACTGCCGAGTTAAACAAGCAAGACGGCAATATTTTTAGTCATATCAAATTTAGTTTAGTCCTAATTAATTGTTTTGTAGCACTATCTGTGCCCAGCAAATCTTGAGAGCATTCCAAAAATACCTATCTTAAAAGTTATAATTCCTGTAAAATGGAAAACGAAAGTAGGTCACGCACGTCTTGTACGTACGACATAGGATTGACACCATAATAAATGATATATAGCATCGTCTGTTTCTTGAAATAACATCGGCTATAATGTTATAGTGCCAAAGAAAATATTTCGTGTGTACATAACCAAAATTATGTGCATAGAGTCGCGTTCAAATAGGGTAAATCCTACATTGTTATGGACTTTTACCATACATTGTTCCTCTTCATATTTATCAGTGACTACAGATTTTAACAATTATATCACGTGAATATTTTAAGTGAAGTACCTCCGTACCTACCTACCATCCAATAAGCTCGCTACTTGTAATTGTTTTTGTAACCTTCACGAATACGTGTTCCAGGAAAATTGGAGTGAACTGAAGTGTCCATCAGGAGTGTTTTATCTGGCACTTAATGCCAATTCACAGAGCACACACCGCGTCTGCCTTCTTAAAACGTCATGTTTAAGATTTATTGTTCTTCCGAGATCTACATTAAACATTATTTATTGATCTTACTCACACACTTCTACTCACACACTCGTGCTCTCGCGCCTTTCAACACACATATTATGGCTGTGCCTTATCTTGTAAGCTTCGTATTGTTTTTATTTATTGTGTGACTTGTAACTAGTTTACATTGTAAATAATATAGAAAATAACTATGAAAACTCACAGCTACCTATCCCAAGATATAATTAATCGGTCAGATCAGTTGCGCTGCATGTGCCTTCACTAGGCACATGTAGCGTCTCGATCTACTGCCGCCTTCCTACCTGTTCACACTCACACAATATGTCAATTCGAGAGTGAACAGGTATCTTCTAGGCAAGTATGCTCCATCGTAGATCTCATCGTCACTTACCATCAGGTGAGATCGAGATCAAATACTTGCCTATAATGTAATAAAAAAAATATAAAAAAAAATAACATTTGTTTAGCTAGAGAATCAATGTTAATGTGATATTAGTTACTGGACCTACTTGTAATATGCGTTCCGCGTTCCAGTATGGTTGATACTTCAGGCTAACCTTTAGCGTTTTGGTTTTAATAGTCAATTACCTTTTGAGTATATTCTACTCGTCATCTTATTACAAGTAGGTAAATACGCTATTTGTTTATTAGTCTTAGTTAATGCTGCTAAGTTTCTCTTATGTTTTTTCTAAACTAAAAATGTAAGTAAATCAATGTAAATATGGGAATAAAGGGCTTATTATTATTATTATTATTATTATAAATACGCGCGACTTTGCGTGGATTTTAGTGTTGTCATAACACCGAGGAAACCTTTCACTCTCCGGAACGAAAATGATTGTAGATGGTAATCTTGTAAGCTGTGCAAGAGCCATTAATATCTACTTGGTGGATTTTGGTCTTATATGTTGACTCAGGTCCTACTATAAGCTATCACCATGCTGAGTTTCATGACAATCCGTCCAGTAGTTTACCCGATATGGGCGACCAGAAAAATATTCAATGCACACAACCGAGTTACCCTCTTAACATTACCGATGGAAAATATAGGTTGAACTTACTAAACAATAAAATAGTATACAACGCGGATTACCCATACCTAAAGACACATAAACCTTGAAACTACGAAACCCTATGAAATTATTCATAGAACATGTTATTTTCAGACTATCAAAGAAGGCATAACTAGCCAGAAGCCTGCTATGGCTGTTATAGCTCACGCACTTTCAGTAAAACATCGCGTGTAGCAAAATATTTTTTTTTTATGAAAATTATGGTAGATAACTTACCTGTAAAAAATGGTAATTCTATGACAAATTTGGGAAAGGGTTGGGCTGTAAAACATTTTACTGATTTACAACAAAAAAATATTTTTAATTGTCAATGTATTAATTTTAGGTAAATAACCAAAAATTTTAAATGGTCTTATTTTTTAAGTAGTCCATACAGAGCCACAAAGTTGTCTCTTAAAATTTTAAACATATGCTCGGTTTACACAAGAAAAGTCCGCTAGCTTAACGAGTAGTACAGTGTCCTTGTGTTAATCGCTCAGTAAGTAAGCTAGTGGTGTCATTCATTTGGCTAGTACTCTCCAAGACTTAGCTACATGTGTACCTACTAGGTATTGAATAATGTTGACTAGAACATTTAAAAGTTTATAATTTAAAAATAGTTAAAATAAACTATTTCTTATGTTACAATTTTTTTTAATAATGTTGCACACAAAAACTATTCGTGAGGCAACGGATTCGAACAAATTGGCTTGTTAAAAAAACTCTTTTTTTTGCGTTGGCGAGTACCTACTGCGATTGTAACAAAAACAAATTCTGTAGCGTAACGACATCCGGCGATCGGTCTGTTTTTACTTTTTATAACTGTACTGCAGTTTAATAATAATAGGCACTACTTCCGATAGGTACTTTTCCATTGTAATGATGCACAATAAATTCCCAATACCTATATATATATATACATAAGGCATAACAAAAATAGTGTTAAAATTATATCAGACTAGCTGCGCCCGGCGGTGTTACCCGCGATATAAAAGTATGAAAAATTAAAACATCTATCCCACGGGAACCATACATTTTACCGGGATAAAAAGTAGCCTATGTGCTATTCCAGACTATAATCTATCTTTGTGCCAAATTTCATCCAGATCCGTTCAGCCGTTCGGGCGTGAAAGAGTTACAAACATCCATCCATCCAAACTTTCACATTTATAATATTAGTATAGATGAATCAGTAAGTTATATGGATCATGTTGATGTATAAAATAATTGTGTAAATGATGATTAATATCTTTATTAACAAGGTGAACTAGTAGCGATAGGCCATGGAGGTGTAATTCTTTAAATTTCTAATAATTTGATTTATTTCTTTGGGAATGTTATCCTTATAACCTACTGTTAGCAATGTTAAAATGATTTACACAATAATTGTTACATAGCATGTATATAGCATGATTGAACAAGTACCTTCTAGGCAAGCGAGCTCTATCGTCCGGATCACCTGATGCGATTGTGAAAATAAAAAATAAATAAAAAGCTATGCTTTATGCCGGAGTGCTATAGGCTAAGTTTCATCAGGGTACGGTGCGTGTAGCCGCGGACAAATGCTAAAAGTACCCACAATAAAAAAACTAAGGAAAATCATAGAGGAAAGCTATTTTTTTTAATGAACAAACAGACGCGCCGTTGACACTGCTAAATGGCTATCGAGTTTGATGCATTAGTGTCGTGTTACAAAGCGGATATACCCGACCGCGATACGGAATGGGGGGTAATGTGTTTATCGTGTAGACAGACATGGTAAAGTCACACGTAACATTGTGGTGAAGCTATTAGGTTTTAGTGTATGTTTTTTGTGTAAATAGTGAGTAAGATCAAAATTGTGGTGTATCTTATGATTGAAGAGCCAAAGTATGAAAATGTTATAGTAATTATAATATTACTAGTGTACTGAATAAATTGACAGCTGACAAATTAAGTAAATTAATGAAAATATCTAAATAATAAAAAACATAATTTAACCTAAATTAAAAATTGCATTATTCAGAATACAATAGGTAGTCCATAATTGAATAATTATTTATAGTCATTAATTGTGGCAGTTTAATAGAATAATTGATTGCTGAAATTGTATGATAATGTAGAGTTTAAAGAGCGGCGCGCAAAAACGTTGCCCTTTGATGGCACGTTGTAACGTAGTGCGGGAAGACATAGTGCGAGAAGGCTACGAGCCTACGAGTAAGTGCAGGCTAGTTAAGTGCGGTTTGACATTTTCAAGCATTTTTTTCGATTCCTTCTAATACTTTTCTTGCCTGCTAGACAAATTGTGAGAAATAATATTGTCTGTCTTTTCATCTTACGAATGAAAATATATGTAGCGACCCTCTACAACTACGCCACAAGCTACACAGATGGCGCTGAAGACGCATTCAGAACAATTGACAATTCTCCATACAATCCTGAAACGCGCTATGAGAGTTTTCAGAGCACGTAATAACATAATTCCGACAATAACCATCGGTTATTGTGTAGCTTGTGGCGAAGATAAAGAGGTCGCTACATATACTTGTCGCGGTCAGCGGCCTAGGTCGTATTCACCAAAATTAAGGCCACATTATGAACCTACTTCACATAAGTCATGCATCAGCTAGGGATATTAAACCTTCAAAGTTTACGGGCAGAATATTGCAAAACAATATTGCAAGTACTTAGGCGCTGCCTTTAAATTCTGAGTAACCTTATGAATATTGGCGCTGCGAACGTGTCGGAATGGGGAATATATTCGCCATTGTTCATTATATGCGTGCAATTATTTACAGAAAAGGCAACAAGGTGTGTGTGATTCAATGTTAAAGGAGAAAGTATCCACGCACCTGGGCATCCCACACTTAGGGATTCGAACGGAGGACCTATTACCTACTGACTTACGTCCGATTTCAATAACCGACCTATCTGTCATTTCAGTTCGGACGATAGACAAATCTATCCTTTTGTCCTCACTTTGTTTTAATCAACTGTGGGCGTTATTTTGTCTATGGCCGCCAATAGATATGACATTGTGATAATGACAGTTTCGTAAACGAGGTATAAGTCTATTATTTGAACAAATATCGTATATCGAACGTCATAAGAAATATATTCTACTTTGTTTTGTTTTTGGTTATATTCTACCGGCCAAGTGTCTTGTCAAACTCTGTTGTTTGTTGGCAAAGTCATCGCCAAGAAGCGTTGAAAGCTATAATGTTTTAAACAGTGAAGTGAAGCGATTCTTGTGATTACCCTTCTGCTTACGCTGCTACGCTTCTGGGTGAAAGAGCGTAAAGATACAGTTATCATGTTGAATATAACATGGTACCTCTAACTTCCTTGCATATTCAACTCAACCCGGCGCTTTTTTCCTCGTTTTCATAACACCTAAAATATTTCGCTGAATTCCATACGATGGATGGAATGATGGCGAGTTTTTAAATTGTTAATTAGGTATTTTTTAGAATGAGTGGCAACAAAGAGAAATATAAACAATATTATTAATATCATAATTGGGTTGTGGTCAGAATATACAGTATGATTCAGACTAGTGTACTTCGTTTTGAACCAGCACTTTTTAGCGCATTCGTAATTATTACGTGAAGTTAAAATTGTAAACCAGACATAATTGCAGTATAATGATACTGATAAGGTTAGTATAAGTACCTACGTAATGCTATATTTAATGTCGCAAATGGCACGCAAGAAACTGACCCCAATACATATTTAAAAGGCTATAAAAGACGAAGTATCATAATGTGAGATACTTAAAAGCTATTATTAAGTGTTTTGTAAGCTGTAAATAATAATAATAAAACAGTTACTAATCAATACCATTGTTTATTAGTTCACATCACTATTGATGCTTGACAGTTGAACGTTTTCGCGCCCCGATTTGAATTTCGCATTCCAAAAAGTTCGGATGGTTTTATGTGACATGTGAGGGAGCATGTGGTTTACCGGCTTAATAGTAAGAAGTATTTACTAAAAGTAATTACTAAAAAGTTTTTCTCATTTCAAGAGCTTTTAGAGGGCGGTAGGTACAACTATTATTCTTGCAACGTTACTAAGTAAGAAAATAAACGCAAGAAAGTGCACAAGAAAGACGGATGGTCGGTAGAAAGCCCGGCGGGCGGAGCATTTCCATCGCGCTAGCGTCTGCTCGGTGGAAAGTTGCTTCTATCTGTTGCTAAGTTAGTCGTACGCTTGCCGTGCAACAAGAGGATACAGGTTTGATCACCATCTTGTAATTTCATCTTTTTTTTTCTAATCAACTCAACCTCTTTTAAACCTGTTTAAACTTATTACTGACACTATGTTTGCTTGTCTTTGTCTTCCCGTTTTCCCGAATACAAGGTCGAGTTCTTTAATAATCTCCGTTCCATTCAAGTAGATATGTAGCTAATTCCACGCCTACACACCCAATATAAAAAAATATGTCCGGAATTTATTTGTCTATTACTTAAACTATTTATTAGGCTAAAAGTTGTGAACGTGGTTGCCACTACAAATTAATTGAAAAAGTCGCTTCACTTTGCGTCTGAACTCTAAGCAAGTCTGGGCAGGGATTAATTTATACTTTTTGCGCACAAAAGAAAATTTTCTTTAGTGGGTTCGTTGCGCTAGAAGTAAGTCTTGCTATGCGAAAATGGTCTCTAAGATGGGCAGGCAGTAGAATTAGTAGGTAGGTATCTATATTCTTCAGAATTAATGGTGAATTAAATTCACAGAAAAAAGGTACACACCACCAATAACTTTCGATGAAACAAAAAAGCAATCGACCTACAATTTGTCAACTTCTCCAAGCCTCAACCCGTCACCGCCGCTCTAGTCCCAACTCGCCCCACTTGCGCATCTATTCGGTACGAAATATCAAAAATATACCTAATTGTGGTTCATGAATGGAGTCGCGTGAGCATCGGCAGTGACCTTGCGGGCCACTCGACTGGGCCGGGGCCCGGGTAGGCTATTGCACTCCCCTCCCTCCCCTCCCCCTGCCTCACCCCCTCCGTCGTCCGCCGCACGCAAATTATTGAGCCACCTCTGCCCCCCTCTCGCTTCCCTCCGCTGCACTTCCTTCCGCGTCCCCGGCCGCGCCCGAGATTTTAGTTTCACTGGGATGCCCTCGGAATTGTGTTAGGTTATGATTTTAGTGCTCTGTGGCAGGTTTTAATTGGATTTACTGGTATGGGTTGGGTAGTTAGGATTTACGTGAGTTAAGGAATAAAATACATAGGATTTAGAGTCCTTGTTGGAATCTTCTTAGAAAATAGCTGTTCATGTAGAGGTCGAGTGTGATATGTTTAGTTTCCTGAAAGCATTTCTTTCTTTAGGAATATGGATTTTGAATTAAGGCATGTTAAAAAATATCCGGAACCGTTCCATCACATTTGCATTAGATAAGCGCGAACAGAAGTCATACGTAATTAACTAAGTACTCTGCTTCCGTTTATACCTAGGACAAATCTGTAGGAAATTTTTAAATTCTTTCAAATACCTACTTAACTGAATAGGACATTGTTATAACTAAGACGCCTCCCTATTTCTATCGATTGAGTGCAACCAACCTGTTGAGAACGTAAAAATGATAATCGCATTCACACTTCATCGTACGTAACCCTCCGATGTTAAAGTGGGCGCCGCATACACTTATTGGAGAGAGGGAGTGGAGAAAGCCACCAAAAAAATGAAACTGGGATCGTACTGCACCGTCCACCAAGCTGAGCTCTATGCATTGTATCAAGCTACTGAGCTAATGCATAGAGTGAAGCAGGATTCGGTGGGCGTGCTTAGCGACTCGAGATCAGCATTGGAGCTAGTCCGGAACCCTAACACCTTCCACCCCCTCGCCTTCGCCATTCGAAGAAACCTAAATCAACTAAGGGCAAAAGGGTGTAAAGTCCACCTATATTGGATAAAGGCGCACGTTGGCATCCAGGGCAACGAACGAGCGGACGAGCTGGCAAAGCAGGCGGCAAGACTCACAAAAATTGCGCCACATTACGACAAATGTCCAGCGTCGTTCATAAAATCTGAAATAAGACAAAAAACACTACAAGCGTGGGGAAATCGTTACACTACCAACGAAACAGCGAGCACCACTAAATTATTCCTGCCAAACGTCACAGAAGGCTATAAAACAATTAGAAAAATAAAAATGACACCAATACTAACACAAGTAATGACGGGGCATGGTGGGTTCTCAGCGTATCTGCATCGCTTCAAATGCAAAGAGAGCCCATCATGCCTCTGCGAACCTGGAAAAGAAGAAACAATACAACACCTGCTGCTGCAATGCCCAAAGTATGGTAAGGACAGATACGAGCTGGAGGCCGTCACAAACAGTCAACTAACGAACACCACCATATGCCACTTACTGGCCAACGAACACTCCAGACCGTACCTGATAAATTACTGTGTCAAAGTAGCAGCAGACGCAATAAAAAGGAACAAGACAAAATAAAAGAGAAACACAGAATATAAAAGGGACAGAATAAAAGAGGAACACAGAAAATGAATTAATTAGAGAAACGATTGATTAGACAAATATACAAATTCTTATGAATCGGCAGTAAAAGAAAACATAAACAAGGGCTTCGATCGCCACGTCGGAGGAAAACTGGCTGACCATGTACAAAACATGGTTAATTATAAAAAAAAAAAAAAAAACCCTCCGATGTTTTGGATTGTCCCACATCGCGGCAGGTTCCGCGCGAAGCAACGTCACGTTTTTGCCGCCTGTTTTGAATTTATAAAGCCCGGTCCAGCCAACAGCTGATCGAGACGTTGCCAGCCCACCGCGCCGCCCCCGCGCGCCACGTTGCCGCTCCGCGCACGAACCCGCTGAGCCACGTCGCAGAGGCGATCGACCGACCATCCCCCCTCCCGCACCCGGGCACGCATAAAGCACAATTTTCTCATTTATCTGCCTTAAATAGGAACCTTTCTTTCAGTCGGTACCCATTTTTCGGTGGTGAATTATCCTGGGCGTGTCATATTGGGGTTAGGCGGTCGATTGCTGACGCGCAGTGATCTGTTGAGACGCTTTCTACTCTAGAAATGCCTTCTATTGTTGCTGTCATTGTCGGGCTAATGCTGTATGTCGTTACGAGCAAAACGTGATAATTTTAAAAGGATCGTGACGAAGTAATCTAATGTTAAATGAGGGTGGTCTAAAGGCAATAAGATCTATTTTCTTGGTTAGGTTAAATTTTATGTCGACAGAAAAGTAAAGGAAGATGTTTGTGGAATGAAAAGTACGACGCAGAACGTGCATTTCCATTTCAAAAGAAACCTTATACGCAGCATTAATAAATTAGAAACGGTAGAACCTTATTGAAAATAAATATTACGAAGATTCGATACATTATGTACAGAAGACGACTCTTCCCAATACACTACGGTAGTATACAACCTCTTCCTTTTACGTAAATAACATCGAGCCCGACCTCCCGAGAAAGCAATGCCCTTTAAGGGACCTTGAGATTTAACAAAAGGGTACCTAAAGCTAACCTAACTCATCCCTAGAAAAGCTCTAATATTAAGACGGAATGAAGGACCGGGTTTCAAAACCTCTGAACTTGATAAGAATGTACAGAAATATAGAAATAAGGTAGCCTTTGGTTGTTTATTTTGATAACGGTGATTACCTGCTGTGCCTAATCAATATTGTTATTGTTGTTCGATATTTCAGGTCTCTATTTACCTTAAGAGCAGGTGAGCTGATGAAAAAGTGTGGGAGCACCAACGAAGACAAGAGATGCAAACAACTAATTTGATCATATTTGGCCATCTTTATCCTTAGCTTTGATTGGTGGATCAACGATGTCAATAACTCTTACATAGTAGATCGAGGGAGCGGAATTATTCTTCTCTTCCTCTGAATTAAGATTCTAGATTTTTTTGACTTGTTGTTCTCGAATCTGGACTTCTTGTGGGCAAGAAATCTAGCTCTACTCTAAACGCTAGCATTCGCTTGGCTACATAGGCACCGGGTGCAACGTCCGAACATGCCAGGAAAGCGCTGGAACCGCTTCACACGTTACCAAGATTGTATTGAGGATTACCCATTGTTCTACGATCTTCCGAGACGCGCTGATCGCTATTTAGATAAGTTTGTGTTATCTTTTTCAACATAGTTTGTAACCGTGTTCTGGAAGAGAAGTATGGACAAAATTTGAAGGAACCCTGAGGCGAAAATGAGATTTGCGAACTATTCAAGCAGTCTCATTTGCAGAGACCCGTACAGGCACGTCTTGACCGGTCGGTCAGTGAACTACTACGCTCGCATTGGATTTCAGGAATTTTATTGAACATTATGTAAAGTAGAACATATTATGTGCTAGTAATTGGAAATAAGTCGGCTACGTGTGGCAGGAAATGCACGCGGTTGGTTAACGTAGCCACGGCTACAACAAAACTTATCCTAGCTGCCTAGGAAAGCCAAAGTTTAAAATACAAGAAACAAAGTTGAAGTTGCAGTTGTTTCTGCGGGATTAACTTGGACAGCAATAGCTCGTGGTTTCATTGACCCTTGAAGGTCTTCATAATGTTATGTTAGTATCCTAGATTTTCAAATTGTTTTAGGCGATAGAGCAGTCCTAATAGCTTCTGAATCAAATGGCTGTCAACCACACGGACACGGAAATACCAATATTATAAGGGTTCCTAGTTTGATTACCGAACTCTAAAGCGGCAAACATAAAGTCCAAGGCCGCGGCCTCGACACCCTAGAGCCTTGAACGGGCCCAAAGTATCGGAGAATTAGGCAATGACCCCAATGACGTCACACAGCTTCTCCTAACCTGCCCTATTTGTGTGAAAAACTGGTCCGGATAAGTAGGTGAGCTTGTAACATAAATAACCAGATACCCTTCGCTTTGAATACTCCTCATCGCACCGATGTGTTGGCGACCTAAATGATGCCTTAGGAGTTCAAGATAAGACTTTTAATTAATTACGCAAATATGTATATGTGTAAGGACCTCTAAATCTAATGAATGGCAATACGAGGTGTTCCTGAAACATGTTTGAAAATAAATGCTCATATTAATTTAAAATTAAATTTAAAGTTGGGTCAAGAGTCGACATAGAAATGGACTTATTTTCTGCTCCACTCCTAGTACAGGCTTTGACTTAATTGGAGTACCTAACGGGAAAACTAGTAAATATGTTTATAGAACTTAGTAAATATAAAAAAAAAAAAATACTAAATAATGTCTGTTAATACAAACGACTCATAGAGCATAGAGCATGGATGATTCAGAAAGGTTATACTATCCTTTGAAGCTGCGTTTCTTTAGTGCGTTTGTAAATTGTGAAGACACAATTTCGATGGGTCAATTAAACAAAAATGGTTTGCAAAATAATGTTTTTTGTCGTTATCTTGGGCACATATTTTTTAAACGAAATATCAAAATTCTGTCGTTACGTAATGATTGCAAAAGCGCGGAAGAAGCGCAGGTTCAAAGGTTAGCAGGTTTCCGTTTATGAATCAGTATACGATTGTCATAAGTTTATTTGCCATCACCAGCCAGAAGTCCGTTCCAGGAACGTACATACTTTTAAATGGGTTTCCGATTGAATGTGGTCTCCAGCAAAATACCAATATTCGACCCTCGACGAGTACCGGGGAATCCTACATAGTTTTAGAGCCCGCAAGGAATTTGATCAGTAAATTCACCTTTTCGGGGACCCAGGTAACCTTCTTATATAAAACCCGATGATTTTATAGAATGGATACAATATTCGAATGGTAACACAAAACAAGTGCGTCCCAATTTGGTGGGAAAGTCGGTATGACGTAAGCACGCGATCTTTTGACCTTTGAAGCTCTCCCGCGCACCACAAAGGTCGCTAGTACAATGTAATTTTAATTCAGGAATTGTAATACTTACGACGAAGTTGTCTTAAGTAACGGAATTTCGAACATGAAATACCTTTACAAATGTTTGAGCACAACAGACGAAACTTTTATAACAGATTCAGGTAAGTATTCGAAGCCGCGTGAATTGTTTTTTTTTTGAATTGAGCAATGATTACAGCATCACGTGAACTTCAAATTGTTTATTATGTCCGAGAAAACTCTACTACTACACTCTACCAACATATCTAGAAATTGAAATAAAACTTTTTTTTACAGATTTTAGCTATTACATTATACATCATTATGTCTGTATTTACCGAAAGGGTAGGCAGACATTTTACCGACAGTATCAAGGCGAGCTTTATATTGCCATGCCCCCCTCAATGCGGGGATTCAGGCCATGATCATGATTAAATACGAGATTCGCACATGAAATCCGAATTGCTTTATATGCTTGTTCTTTGCAATCACTGCTTTAATTATACACAAGGAGGTACTGTTGGAACCCCCATCATTTCTTTTGTTTTGAATTAATATTCCTATTGTAATATTAATCTAATTAAACGGGTCAGTACTTATATTACTGTCTAACCACCAAAGTAATTAAAGTGCCAGAAATTTACCAACACGTACTGAAACTTTCCTGAGCTGAGAACCTGTGTGATGTGGTCGATCGCTGATGAATCCCTAGCTCAAACAGGCAAACAAACCGACAGCGTGGTTTAATCACGCCTCTTCCGTGTTACGTGGAGTGCTACTAACAGAGTGGCAGAGCAGCCCACTGTAGTGCGTTCGGTTGGTACATGGTTGAAACAGAACGATGGGCGTAATACAGTGCGAGTGATCTAATGATGGGCGGATTTGATAATAACGAATTGTGTGCTGGATGACTGATTAATTCATAGTTTATAGAAGTGATGCGACTGAGGTCGAACTGATGTTAAAGTCGAAATAGTTTTCAATTAGGTGTAATAGGCAAATTTTTACCGGGATAAAAAGTAGCCTATGCAATATTCCAGACTATAATCTATCTCTGTGCCAAATTTTATCGAGATCCGTTCAGCCGTTCTTGCGTGATTGAGTAACAAACATCCTTCCATCCAAACTTTCACATTTATAATATTTAGTGGGATACGCCTCTTCTATGTCAGTTGTCGCATCTCACAGCGATAGCACGGATCCTGTCTGACGCGTGACAATTGTCAGCCGTGCACCCACTGTTTAGTCAAATTTATACGACCCCCTATAAAGGTAAATCATCCCCTGAATTGATGCGAACGAGCACGCAATTTGTTCTAGTCTGTCGCACCAGACTGCGAAATTCGCTTCTGCTAGTTTATACTGTCACGCAGGTTCAATACAGACATGTTGTTAATGAAAACTGATTTTCATATTACATTTTTGTTTATGCTGTTTTCATTCATTATACAGGGTGTAATAGGGTAACTAAAAATTATAGAAATCATTTATGTCGAAGGTTACAAATGTTGTAAAATTTGGGCATGCAATGTATCGTAAACAACGCGATCACAACACAACGCTCCGCGCGATACCCGACGCGTGCGAGCGGCGAACGCGCTCGAGCGTATCGAGAATCAATTTTCATTGCAGTTTTAGGTCTAAATTAGTAATAATGTTGTTTTATTTAAACGTTCGATCACGTTAATAGACTTCTATTATGATTTCATGCTGAATTGAGTTTAAAGATACTGAATGAAAATGATATAATTCATGAAAAGATCGACGGAAAATTCCATCTCTGAGGAGTCCAGAATCACGAGTTGAATCAGTTTTCGTTACGATCCCACTTATACTCTGTATATGATGTGAGTGGGACCAATTCGACTGTCACTCGGGCAATGCCCAGGTTTTTGAAAAGCTTGAGTGGAGACTGGAGTGAAACCAATTAATGGTAAGTAGATAATTGGACAACCTACTGTTGGTAAATGGTATTTCTAGATTTATTTTCTAAGGAAACATTTATCTTTACATAATTTTGTAAAAAGAAAATAAGGAGGCTCTTTGTGAGGGTTCTTTATCGATTTTCCATATACATTTTAAGCGGGCCTTATTCTGCCTAAATTCTTAAGACCTTTGATCATTCTGAGTAGTCAATTCTAGAGAATGACCCGCCCAAAATTACCGTGTAGGACGTACCCTTGGTAAGCAGACCGGAGAAAATAGGCTACGCTTACCATGAGAGGAGAGTATAAGAATAACGAGAAGGACTTCGTTGAAATTGTACCTACTTGTATATCGAGTTGATACTACTTACTAGAATGTTCTTGGTAATTATTAAAATAAAGTACAAAGTATTAAGATGAAAGAAAGCGTAATAGGAAGGTCAACAGCAACCCAAGTCCAAGTTTTGTTCAATCGAATACTTTTAAGTCTTCAATTTGTCGTATTTGTATGGGGACTCGGAAGTTAGCGCTGTTCAACTTTCAATACAAAGTGGACAAATACGAAGCCTACAAAATATTCGTTTATTTACAATTTGTACAACATTGCCTGTACAACTGTGTAAAGGTTGCGTTTGTCTTTTCAAGTCTCCAAGTACGTAATGAAGAAACAAATAAGTACCTATTCTCAATTTTCATACAAAGTTAAATCTTACTTTTGCACGTGATTCTTGTCGCGAAAATTAATTAAACGTACCAACTTCAAATGCTTTTCCAGGTTTCATTTGATTGATCTCAGATGTAATAAATTCGGAAATATATGCCCAAATTTTCTTCGTCGCTCATTCGTAGCCCAACCGTCCTGAGGATGCCTCGTTTAGAGGCAAAACACGTGTCAAATACTTTTTTAGATTCGCTTCGTTTCGCGGAGAATTGCATACTTATTAGTTTGGGTCCCGGCTTCTTGAATTATCGGTTAACTCGTTTGGTTCATAATTGGGATATTGGATAAGCCGAGGGTAAGTGATGGGTCCCTCTTCCTATTTATATAACAATGGATTTAAGTATCGCTTTGTTGTAACAATTATTTCATAATAATATAATAATTCCAGCCCTTTTTTTATGTCCCACTGCTGGGCACGAGCCTCCCCTCAATGCGAGGGGGGATTAGGCCATAGTCCACCACACTGGCCCAGTGCGGGTTGGCAGACTTCACACATCTTTCGAGGGGTTCTCTCAGACATGCAGGTTTCCTCACGATGTTTTCCTTCACCGTTTAGCAAGTGATAATCTTGGTTGAAAATGAGATTCGCACGTGAAAAATCCCAGAGGTGCGAGCCGGGGTTTGAACCTGCAATCCTCGTTATCGAGGCAAGCGTTCTACCAAGTTGGCTATCATTGCTTTTTACAATTATTTTATTCCGTTTAAATTATGTTTTATATTCTCGCCTAGCATATATTTTGCACTGGAAGACGAACATAAAACAGTTGAACTAGATACAAAGTAGGCTAAGGTTGTAACTGAACATTTATCAGTACCTAATCATAATTTATTAGCTATATATAGACAGGACAGTCACAATATAGTATGGATAATGACTGCAAAGTGTTGTTAATGCACATTTTATATGACTAAGTAGTCATAAACTTGTTTATGAAGTATTCTGTATATAGTAAGTAGGTATGGGCTACGAGTTAAATATACTTATGAGTTAGAGAGTAATATACAGGGTGTAAGTGAGTTCGTACCGAAAACTGATACAATGGATTCTTACTCATGATTCTAGACCCCCCAGAGTTGGAATTATTCGTTGATCTTTCCATTCATTATACGTTTTTCTTTAGTATTTTAAATTGATTGTAGCATGAAATCATAATAAGTCTATTTCAACGGGTCTTTTAATAAAAATACCATTATTACTAATTTAGCTTAAAACTGCAATGTAAATTAAAACTCGATGCGCTAGAGCGCACTCTTCACCAGCACGAGTCCGGTATCGCGCGGAGCGTTGTGTTGTGATCGCGTGGCTTACAATACATTGCGCAATACTTTCGACATTAATTATTTCTATAATTTTATTAAAGGCACTAAGAGTTACTTTTTCGTTACCATGCCCCTTACCCTTACCGTGTATCTAACTATAGGAATTGTTACCAACATTTATCTCGATCTGATCCCTTAGTATAAGGTTTGAACGTATTCAAATACCGATCGAGTGATCGAATGCTTCCATTTATTTCCAGTGAAGCTGCCCGTTAATGCTAGGAGCGCTGATGTGAAATGGATGGTATTTGATATTGTCTTAACTCGTACTAAGCCCACGGCTTTGATTTGTATCTGAAGTCAGCAATTTATTTGGAAACTAGTATCAATTTAACCATAGTGGCAACTCCGTTGTTATTGCGATTGTGAAATCGAAGTAAAACTCAATAAAAGAGCTTTTCATTTCACGGTCTGAAACCTAAACCAGTAGGTATGTAGGTACACACTTCTCCCAACACTCTGTATATGTGAGTGAACTCTTCAAACCGACCTCAATAATGTGTCGAGTAAAAGATCGTAACGCTGCACTATGTAACGCATGGTTATTGCCCCATAACCTCAATCATAAAGCGCCCCGTTCCCATCCCTTATGACTCGCGAGGAAGTAAGTATAACAGCATGTGGAGATGAAGATACACTTACTACGAGAGTACAGACTAGGTACAAACAAGATGCTATTTTGAACAGATAAGGCTATTTGACTGTATTTAAAAAACTATCTTAAATAGTTTATTAGTTTAACATGATGCGTATTTTCCCCAAAATTCAATGATAAAACTGTAATAAATAAATATACCGGCAAACCGCGCCCTCCGGGGCACGTGACCCTTGTGACGTCACATGATTTTCTTTGAAAAAGTAAACGAACAGATAAAGATCCAAAAATTAAAGCGTCTGTTTCAAAGGCTTCTAGTGTCGACGTTCATAAAGTTGCTCTCCATTGTGTATTGCCCCCCTCCCCCTTGTATCGGCCTCTGCTCTACAGAGGTAGCAACAATCTATGGCGATCTTCACAAATTCTAGGATGCGGCACTTTGATGGCAAATGGATTTATTTTTTAGCTTATTGCACCTATATTCTCGGTATTATATGTTTCCTTAGTGACTACAAAAAAAAAAACATAAATAACCACAGTTATTGGAAGTTCTCAAAAAACCACCGAATTTAAAAGTCTAGTTAGGTAGGTACGTCTGCAGAATAATGAGCAATTTGCAAGGGAAATACGCAAACAGAGGGAATACAAGTACTCCCAATTCCCAGCCAGCCGAATTTTGTGAAACGGTAGGGGTCGAGTCACCTTCGTCCGTAGGAGAATTAAATACCCTCGAGATACCCTACACGTGACTGGGTGGTGCCAACTAGGTGACAACTCTACTGGTGGTAGGCTTCGGCCGTGGTTAGTCACCACCCACTGAACAAAGCCATGTCGCCAAGCGGCCTAGCCGTGTTCCGGCATGATGTTCGGTGTTGCCATTCATGGATGGCGGGTCAGATCAGCTACCCGATCTACTGCCGCCATCCTACCTAGGCAAGTATGCTCCATCATAGATCTCATCATCACTTACCATCAGGTGAGATCGATATCAAATACTTGCCTATAATGTAATAAAAAATAAAATAAAAAAAAAACTTGTGAGAAAAGGGCTCTCGCATGGCTACCTTCCATTTGGAAAATGGAAATCTATCCGATTATAACAGAAAATGTTTCAGAAAAATTGTAAATCCTGCTACGAATGTGGAGCCAAATGTTGAACGACAGGTCGCCCGACAAGTGTGGCAGCTACTATGTCACTTGAATTGGGCAACAGGCGCAGCGGTTGGCTACACGAAAAACTGACCTCATATTTCATGGATTACTTCCATATAGGTAGCTAGAAAAGTAGGTATGGCAACACATATAAATGCAAAACATATGTTACTGTCAACACGAAACTGGTATCAGTAAGGCGTGTAATTAGCAGCAAATTGGATAATTGCTGAACATTTCAGTTTAATTGTCATTGACGGTTCGTTAATTGCGACAAATTGGTGACTTGGATGTAGTTGGTACTTTCTTTTTTTTTACAAGTAATTATGATTAGTGCTATCGATTTTGCCTAGACACTATAGAGTCGTGTTGCCTCTGAATTTGTTATTTTGAACGTTTACATTTTTCTGAGACTGTAATTCAGGGATCCGATATCTAAACTAAAAGATAGAAACAAAACAGCTTCGTGATCACGCGTCAGTCTTTCTGTTGCAGACACTTTTTGGCAACGACTTGACGTGGAAACTTAAAAATTTGCATATATTAGGTATGTACCGTGTAATTTATCATAATAGTGTAAAATATTCAATAGGTCAAAGATTAGGGTCAAACAGACCACGTTTGTGTTTAAAATAAATGCGTAAATAGTGTTTGAATATCTTAAAACTGAGAACTTTTACTACGACTGAAACTTATTGAATAATCTGAGATTAAAATATAGCCGAATACTTAAATGTAATCTTTATAACCCGTAGGCAGACTGACCTCTTAAAATATTTTTCATCTGACTGGCTACGAAAGGCACTGGTTTTATTGTTCGAAAAATGCTTGCAAAAGTCCATTATATCGAAAAGGTTTTCGAATTTCGAACGTTACAAACTAATGCATGTTAGTGTATCTGTGGTAACGGTGTAAGTTAGGTAAAGAAAAAAAAAACGTTCAGAAACGTGGTTCGGCGGGAAGTTGAACAAAGAAGTTGTCAGTTTTGTTTTATTTTCCAAAAAATATTGTTCTTTTCTAAATAATGTGTTATACGAGTATTAGTGGGATATTAACGAGATAGAATTAAAGAATATTTGAATGGTTTTTCATTCAGAATTTTCCTCGCTGTAGTGAGATAAAAAATGTTCTGCACTATTTTATAAGTACTTATTATAGTCTGACCTAGACCATCCGAAAATTAAGTACCATTTGCAGTACTCACAAACTCTTAACCCCAAATTTATAGACTATCTATAACATTGTTAAACGTCATACAGTACTACGCACCAGAGTTTTGGCTGTGCTCAGTAGTATATGACGTTTGATAAAGTTATATAACGTCTATAAATGTGGAATCGCAGAAGTAATTTATAGCCTGTGACTAAAGCCAGATCACACGTGTCACTATTAGTAAGGATTATATTTCGCCGCCAGACGACTTTGATGCGACATAACGCAGCAAAGCGTCGCAATGAAATTATTTTCAAACCTGCCATGCTCTGGGATTTATTGCGTTGAAATAATGTGACATTTAGACGTTTCTTTGCGTCTTACTTCGAAGCCAAAACGACTGCAGACAGCTGTTTCATCTTACCGACGATGTGACACCGTTGAGCCATTGAGTAAAGTCGTACGACTTCACTGAAATTGTCAGATCTACGAAGTTTGTTTAATTTTAGTAGTAATAATAATCTACACTCACACTCATACAAAAAGCAGCTATACTTAACACTTGCCTTAACTCGAATAAAAACATCGTGCTCATCACACACTAACTTTGTACGCACCAGGATTCGAACCCGGGACCATCTGTGTAGGAAGCGGTTTCACTACCAACTGCTCTAATCAGGTTCCCATTGATTTATTATGTTAACAGCCCCATATGAAGTCTTATTTATTCAAAGTAAGTTATTTATTTTTTAATACCTGAGTATGCTTAGGGAAGTTAAAATGCATGTTTAGGCCAAAATATACACCTATTCTGAACTGATACATAAAATAAACGCGATAAAATCTGTAAAATGGGTTTTATTTCAATGTAAATGATATCTAATGGTCATGTGTCATAAATGGTAGGTATAGGAACACCAACCTTGTACGACACTTGTAACGAAAACATTCGTCTAAACCTGCCTAACGACACACTCTCTCGATCATCAGATAACATATAAATAGAATATTCCATCATTATATTCAGTACACGGTATATAAGCGGATCAGAGTATGAAAAACGTAATAACAGATGTATATCGCATGTAACTTTCCATTCCGACAATGGACAAACATATCTACATACAAAGCGAATACAATGCGCGCTACGTAGGTAAGCTGATTCATTGTAGATAGGAGGTATACTTAGTGGTACAACTGGTACCTATAATACTGATAACGGTTCGTCTTATAAACTGTTAGGGGAGCGGGGCTAGTTATCATAGATACCTAGCTAATAAATATATTCACATACATAAAATTTTTAATATTATTTTCCTTATTTCCCTTTACGGGAAAACGCCTCCTCCATTTTTGGACCAGGTAGGCTATTTTAAATAATTGGGAACCGATATCGGAAACGGATTTGAAACTTTCCGATGTTGGTGTCGCTCCCGATGAGCTTTCCGATGGAAACGTATTGAAAAAATTGAATTGGTATTTCCATCGGGAAACATCGAAAATAATCAAATTTGGATGTTTTCAATTCCGTTTCCGATATCGATGTCGAATGGTTTGAAATAACCCCGCAGTTATCTATATTTTGAGTTTTTATTATCCAGTTCGCTCCCTTTTGTGTTGCACCAACCCAGCGCAATCTTGGTGGGTGTTCAATTTAAAATGGCATCACAAATAATAAATAAATTCATAAGACACTTTGTGAATTCATGAAAACTATACATATGGGGTGTGTATTTGTAACGTGTTATTAACATTTTTTAACCATTACCCATGTTCAAAAGAAGGTAAAACTATGCTGCCATGTGCTTACAGTATAGCAGTCTAACAATTACCAAGTCATTAGTATGTAAATTTGTGAAACGGCCACCGGCCACCGGAAAATTCTAATTTCATAGACGAGGTCAGTAATCGTTTTTGTTTCGGCGATGTAGCCAGGTTACTGAAGGGCGAATAAAAATATACGTCTGAATATGTCAAAGTATTAATATATGTACGCCGCATTTATTGCATTTAATTATCTGTACGTATATATAAAATAAAGTCGTGTTGGTTACACCATTTATAACCCAAGGACGGGTGGGCCGATTTTTATGATCTTTGTTTTTTTTTGAATTTGTCCCCGCCCCGAATCATGTGGGAAAATACACGAAAAAAATAAGGAAGATAATTCATTTTCTCATACATTTGAATCTGAGGCGGTACGAAGTTACCGCGCGAGAAAGTATAATATAAGGATATTTTAACGATTTAAATTACCGGTCACGGGCGGTACTTTTAGCAGAGTGCTCCTCCTCTTTTTGGCGTCGGTTAAGGGGCATGAAAAGAATGGCAATACATTATTTAAGTGTATTTGAGTTTGTATAGCCGATAAACAAGCAATTTTTAGCTTCCAAATTTATAAAAAGTTTTCATCCGTTTATAATGGTATTACAAAATACATTTATTCTAAGAAATGCATTGTGGAATAATTGAATATTGATTAATGATGTCGGTCTGAACGTACTTATCCAACTTTTCAAACCGGATAAACAAATGTATAGAATAACTATACATTTGTTTTTTTAGACGAATAAAAGAAATTGATGGATTTTATTTACCAGGCGATGTTTGGAGAGAAAACTATAATCTTTCATAATACTATGCAGCTACTGAAGCAGACAAAACTATGTGGTTTTCTTAGCGATCACTCGTTCACTCTGTACAAAACACATCGTCCACGAACGCCAGTGCATTTTGTAAGTAAAATAAGCTACCTTAGGTCTTAAGTGCCCTTTTGTGCAGCTCATAAATATTCATTGTTCGGCTTAAAGGTCGGTATGTGCTCATTGTAGGTTGTTGCACTGTTTTAGCTGCTAATGTGCAGAACACCTGGTTATCGATCCAGCTTGTTTTACCACCCATGTGCAAATACCAAAATCGCTATATGTTTGCATATAATATTTGAGGAGTTCACTCGACTCCTAGATTTTGATAAAAAAATTACCAATCTGGAAGAAGGATTTTCCAAAACCGTTCAGTAATGACGAAGTTCTGAGGTAACAAGCATAAAAAAAATACATCTAATTGGGTACCTCCTCCTGTTTTTTATACGACTTCAAAAAGTTGGAGGTTCTCAATTCGGTTGTATTTTTTTTTATTTGAAGTCGGTTTAAAATTCAAATCTCAATGTCCAGCGGTTTAGTCTGCGCGTTGCCTGTCAGTCCGTCAGTCAGTCATTCACTGCTAAGAGTTTTATTAAGTAGACGTTGCAGACGTACTGATACGACTTGAAGAAGTTGGAGCCTGGTTTCTGTCACCATTGCCCCAAGTCTGCTAACACAATCGATTTATAATCGAATAGCAACCGCACAGTAACTGTCACCTTTGACGGATATTGTATGGGACATCTATCAAAAGTGACAGCTACTATGCGATTGCTGTTCGATTGTGAATCGATCGTGTTAGCAGACTTGGGGCCCTGTGCTCATTAGAGTAATGGCACACAAGACAAGATGATGGCCAAACCATTTTAAAACTATTGTAAAATTGTGTCTTTTGTGTAAAATTCCAACAACATTCGGGTATAAAATATACGGACAATGATATTCCGTCGTCCCGAAATAGGTATTCTGAAACGTCTCACAACAAAAACCATTTGACGAGCAACCCAAATAAATGATGTAAGAGGTGAACGAACCAGCCATTGTCGGGATTTGAACCCGTGACCTCCAATTCACAACTCAGCAATCACCGTGAACTTTAGGTCATTGTTTAGAAAGGGATTAATGTAACTATGTCATGTCGATTTGAACTGGAGACGAAATGGAGGTAGTCTTTAGGTACCTATGCTCCCAGTGACTACATAACTATAGTTCCAATGTTCTTATACTATAATGTAGTTGGTATTATTGTCATTATATATATATTATTATATTAGGCATTATATATATGGGGCAGAAAGGTTCTAGAATGGCGACCACAAATCGGAAGACGTAGTGTAGAACGGCCCGCCACAAGGTGGACCGATGATAAGAGTATCACACGCGTAGCAGGAAGCCTGTGGATGCGAGTGGCGGAGGACCGAGATGTGTGGAAATCATTTGGGGAGGCCTATGTCCAGCAGTGGACGTCTTTCGGCTAGCTAGCTAGCTAGATAGTTACGACTACAGTAGAAGTTTCCGCTTACCGTGCAGATAGTTATTTAAAGTGCTCACTTAAACCGCTCGTAGATTTTTTTTTCCGCAATCCAACCATTATAGCGTAGACGGTTTCGCAAATATCTTAACCGCAATCTGAGATCGTTACGTTAAACCGCTTCCTACGTTTTGTATCAAGATTTTATTACACGAACCGTTCACGTGCTATTTCTAAATGGCTGGTAATTAAATTAACGTTAAGACATAGGTAGGTATAAGCAGGTATTACTGTTACTTTGCAAGATACGCCGAGCATAGATTGAAGTGTACAACGCATTCAATGTTCGAATAAAAAATATTTACGTCGAAGAAACATTTGGTAAAACGTAAAAAATAATTTGTGGGAATACGGAGAACGCGAGGACAGTACGTCAAGTGCTAGAATATTCGTAAGTTAACCGTATACTTTATAGTCCGCGTATTTAGACATTATGCAGAATTCAGAATCAGAATCTTTTTTATTCATGTAAACCATTAAGTGCAGTACCATTAGTGCTTTACCACCCATTCGGAATGCCGTTCCTATAGAGAAGAACGGGAAAGAAACTCCATGGTTGCTCTTTTTAAAAAGATCTTTTACATTTTTAAGCAGTACATTGTTATAGGTATGTTGGAACAATGTAGGAACGGCTAGGCAGACTTTAGCAGCTGGTCAAAAAAAAACTACTAACTCTAAGTATATAATTAAAGCTTGGAATACTGTAGAGTCTACAGTATACTTAATAGTCTACAGTGTAGACTATACTACGAAATTAATCAACGACCTCCGAAATATAATATCATAGCGAAAGCAACCTTAATTCGCATCAATAGGGGAGAATGTACTTGCATGCAATTCACATACAGGCACAGGCTTATTAATGCACTCGGTGCGCCTTGACCCAATTCCAGGGGAAGCCAGCTCGCGGCCCGGGACCTGCCTGCGCGGTTGAAGGTCGCGAGGTTACTGGCGAGGAACGATGTGGAAGGGAACAAGGCTTGGATGTATAAATAAATATCGACACACAAACATACTAATTGTATGGGCCCCAAAGCAAACCCAATTTATTATGAGTAGCGAACAACAAATTTACAATTTTTATTGCGTTTATTTTATGTTTCTACGTTCCCGATGTTGCGGCTGCTTTACAGCAACCGTGGTCACGGGAGGACTGAGGTGTTTGACGTCCTAGTGTAATAGTTTGAACTGGGGTACCCTCATATTTAGTTGTTGCTTGCGGTCCGATCTACGCAAAATAAGTTTTAAAACGCTTATTGATGCTTTTGTTGAAGCCAATACGTATATAAATTCAGGAAAATGTTACAAGTTATCAACATTTATGGAAAATCTAATAATAGCTCCTTTATGTAGGCAAGTATATCTCCGTAGGTGAACAGTGGACGTGAGATATTATTATGAAAAAAATTGACACGTGCAGAAAAAAAAAAGAAAAATCGGTTGGATAAAGTAAGTGATAACATTTGGACGGCACGTACTTATTACCACTAAGAATGTTGAACACGCAAAGGAAGTATAGAAGAATACTTAACGGCAATGAATAGCTTAGTTTTTAAACTTACAAGTCATTAAACATCATTTTGATAATTAAAAACTGTGGATTCTTGTTCAAAATAAAATATGCATAGAATCGGAACAGAAAATCTGTAGCCGTAACGCAAAAGGCGCAACACATCCACCAGTAACGACGTATACATCGAAATGTGCCGGGATCACAATAAAATCAATGTAGCTTGCCCCGAGCTGAAGGCTGTCCAGGGTCCCAGTGACGTAGGAGCGAACGAGACAAACATACTCGTGCGTTGCAAGTACAACAACGATAGCTATACACCTGCCAATTATGTAGAGCCATAACACAATTTAGTGCAGAATAAAATAACGTTTAGTTCTAATTAAAATTGAGTAATCAAAGAATTCATTATTCGATGGCTTGCCTCATGTTATTTACGAAGAGGAATTAATGTAGTACTACGTTGGTTAGTCAAGGGAAAATATCAATAAGTACATAAATATCTGCAAACATAGAGTGAGCGTTATAATAAATTGGTAATGTGAAGCTTTGCGCGAGAGGAGATCTGCCCCCCCACTGTCTCTCCGTTAACCCTGGATCGACAGCAAGTTATACTATAGCCAGTAACAGATTTGACATAGAGCACTAAACTGTTCCTAAATCCAGCCTTTCCCAAAGTGGGTGATAACGCCCCCTTGTGGGCGTTGCAGGCCTAAAGGGCGGTAAGAGACCCAGAAAAAAATGGGGGCGTTGTGTAGAGGCTAAATAAATAATTAATTTAATTTGAAGTTATAGTGGTTTTTGAGTAGGTGAAAAAATGGGGGCGCTAAAAAATAATACATTCTCAAAGTGGGCAGAAGACAAAATAAGTTTGGGAACCCCTGCACTAGAGTATGCTCATTGAAGATAAACATGTTTTCCTCATCTTGGGAGAAGTAATCATTTCTCGGAAGAATGTCGAAGTGACGACAATTCTGTCATCTCTCTTGTCTTGAACTTTTGCGAACAGTAAAAACTTTCCTCAATTTTGCGAACGCCACGCGAAAATATTTCGGAACTGCTAGGTTGTCCGTCGAATCAACAGCTTGTGTTTGTAAATATGAAATTAACGAGAAGCAACAAGTGCTATCTTCGAGCAACTTAGGGTATTGGGCTTCGGGGATTTTAGGGCAGACGTTGTTGTTACGAGGTCTCAAGATTCCATTTTTTTTAAATGGATTGTATCGAAATTCATAATTAGAACCATATTCGGCATCTCCAATCTTCACTATAATTAAAAAGGTAATTTAAAATGCCATTGAGAAACTGAACATCTGTGAAGTTTTGTGGAGGAATAGGTGGAAAGAAGAATATAATGGAACTTATATGCGCATTAGTTAATGTTTTCGAACAATCCTTTATATTTTTGTACATTATTTATACCATAATATGAAACTTATCTTTTTAATATTCACATATACTTAACTTAAGTCTTCGAAGAAATTGTTCAATTTAAGTTAGTAACAGAGCAACTTCTTGCTGTACGACCTAATTAAGCCACCATATTGCATCTCGTAGACTAAAACACACAAGGGCCAATCTCAGTCGAGATTGAATTTTTATTGACCAATCACGGCACAGTATAGAGAACATCAGCCAATACGGCGTCTTGGATCACGCTTCTGACGTCATAGAGACACTGTTAAAATTTAATGGGGCAGAAAAGACGGAATTTGACATATTCACGTAGGTGGGACTTGTGTGGGTAAGAAAGGTCATACCAATGTACCTATATTCATATTAAAAGGACAAAATTAAAGCACTGTGATGGGCTAATGGAAATTGATGCCTCGTTTATTTTTATAAGCCTTCATTCTAAATAAGCACCTCGAGAGTTTTGATTATTGAATAACTCTATTTATCTGTCTGATTGTAACATTTTCACGACTAAACCGTATAGGCCGTAAGAGGATCAAATAATTAAACGCCTATACCGCCATTTCTCCCAATGGGTCCGAGGGGTCAAAGGGGACCTAATGTAGGTATAGAGAAAAACTTTAAATAAGGGCTGTACAAACATTCGTGATGATCACACAATGTTTGCCCTGACTGGGATTCGTACTCGCGACCCACGGTGTATCAATAAATCGTTTCATTTCTACAGATTACAACCATTCGCCTCTAAGCAAGTAGGTCGTCTCTTGCTTCCCTACATCAATCTAGTCTTCAAAATCTACTGAATATTCTTAAGCTTTCATTACTGTGGGAACATAGCGGCTTGCCAACGAAAATAGAAAAGATTGAAAAGAAAGACCAGCCCACGATAAGAACTCGAAAGTACTGTCGGGGAATTAATCCTATTGAGAGGGAAGACTTTTCATATTTTGTACATTACATAAATTGGGAGTAATACAAGTACTGACTGATCGTGCAGCCTTTTAGGTGTCTCTGCTCGCAAAACGCGTCTTGTTCGAAGCAAGCGCTCGCTCTGTTTCGCCCGATCACAGTCACTGTATATATCAACATTAAGTAGTAACGTGTTCAGATGATAGAAACTGAGGCACCCGCGCGCGACACATTCCCAAGGCAGCTTCGCAAGGCTGCGCGATTAGTCAGTACACAGTTATTCCTGACTGGAAACTGAGTAGGAGTTGTGTTTTTACGAAACTCGCAATTTACGAGAGATAACGGTATTACAGTAAGTACTTACACAAAGCTTCGGAAACATAATATTCTATTCGGCGAAATATAAAAGCGTAGGCTTTGAGTCTGTCTTGATAAACAAGTTAAATAGAGACATGAAATATAGAATTATCATCTGTATAAGATCGTTATGTACGATATAAGAATAATAGTAAGTACATATAATATATTTTAGGGGCTAATGAGTATAAAATAAATGTATAAATGACTGTACCTACTGTAATATGTATAGAATATTATGTTCTCTGTGGTCGCGTTTGACAGATGTCAAGACATATTAAAATATTTCCGCTAGTATTGGAAACTTGTAATGGTATGTGTTTAAATATGAAAACCTGCTAGTTTGTGTATTGGTTGTATTAATATTACACACGATCGTTTGGTATATTTTTTCGTCAGTCATCTTTTATTCATTCCAGTACTAAAATGGTTTGGCCATATAGGTACTCATGTACCCACATTTATAATAATTTCTAATTTGTTGTGACAAATCAAAATATTCTATTCTATAAGAGTGTATTTAGGCGAAAGGAAAAATAAATTGTGGCAACGAGTATGTTGAAAGCCAGTTCAAAATTTATATTTTTTTTAGGTGAGGATCTAACTACATAATGTGGAATACTTAAAATACCTATCAAGCGGAAACATACTTTAAAAGATCTCTATTTATATCCGAATGCATAAAACTATTAGATATCCAGCAACAAAGTGTATGCCCCAACATTCCAAGCCCGTATGCAACCGTTACGATAAGGCGTAAGAAACCACATCCATCAAACCAAACTTTCTCATTTAATTAATTACCAATATTATTAATAACTTCCTTATATTTTTTTTCCTACCATTGCACCCTCCAATCAGTGAGGTACACGTCACGTATCATGACTCATCATGTAATCAATAGCACAGTTTCAGAAATAGATCGACGCCATATTCTCTTTGTGGACAGCCGGTTCAGGTGAATAATTAATCCAATAATGCCGTCTTTTCCTTGTAATGATGCGAAATTGAAAACTGGGGCACACGTGTCTTCCAAGAGACTAGAAAGGTAGATAATTATCTTTGAAAGTAACTACGCAAGGAAATAATCAAACCAAAGCAAGTAGGTGTGCTATTTAATAATATTTGTGCGGACAATTTATTTAACTCGCGGTTTACCTGGGTGGACTTTACTAGGATATATTATAGGTAGTTTTAGTTGATTACTATATAAAACTATTTTGATTACTAAAGGATAAGTATATTCTAAATTAGTATAGGATTTGGTTGGTGCCAAATCCTTCATGTTCATTAAATATTTGATTTAGTTAGACAAGGTAGATTTCAAGATATTCTTTTTAATATTTAAAAGTATTTATTTATCGGTAAATATCACTTCCATAGTCAAAAATACTCTTCCTCCGAGTACTTAGGTTATTTTGGCCCATTGAACATTTTCAAAAAGCTTGTCAGAGTTGAATGGCAGGATTTATACCCTAAACAAACCTTGGATAAAGTTTTTGGTTAAAGTTTCTATGGGATTTTGAAGCAAAATGCAAGCCAGAGTCGACACTATATATATTTTTTGGACACAAACGTCGTGCTGTCTCATCCAGAATTAAAAGGTAATTGTTATCGTGTGCAAGTTACCGACTTCAATCCGAAATTTTCGACTAATTTGCAAACAAATTTTCGCATTTATTTGTATTAAATTTCTAGATTCAAACTTGAGATTAACCAATAAGCAGTACATGCAACTCTTATTCCGACCGCACTCTGACCTATAAACTACTTATCATGTCCCTCCCAGTCCCTTCAACTTGGTCACGTTATTTTGGGCGCTCATCGATTTTCGCAAAATTAGCTTCGCCAGCCGTGTGACCCAATAAAGCGATGTAAATATAAACAATACATTATCGCATTGTTGGTTTTTCATTTAGAGGTGACTGACGCAATGTTTGGGAATGTTATTGTCCAAGTCCTGAGGCGATTAGTTAAGGAATTTGTGTTTGGTCATTGTTTTAAAGATTAAGTGGTTGTGGTTCAATGATATGTTATTCATACAGTTATGTAATATCATACCAATCGATCGAATTAAACAGTATACCATAACGTAAAGATACCTTTCACAAATTATTTAGAATGAAGCAAAGCGAGCTAAGTATCGTTATTATTTAACTGCAATTGTCTGCAAAATTGTAGCTACTAAATAAAATAAACATACTGTAGAATTTTCATACCTATTTCATTTCAGAACAGGGATCACTAAAATGGTCGATATTGGTTTCCCAGGGGTCGACATAAACGAAAACGATTTTTTGGGGGTCGAACGGGTCTAAAAGTCGACCCCTATTAATTAACAAAAGTTCTTATTTGAAACTTTCAAGATACTGTATAAGTTGTGTTACGTGTACCAACTTGTTATAAGAATGACTAATATTTTAGTAGCAAGTATCATTGTTGTACTTTTAAATTATTCAACAAGTCGATAAGCGTGCATAAGTTCGTACACGATGAAATTATTATTTCGTATGAATATAAAAAAAACTAGAGATAAGATTTTTAAAGTAATTTGGCTATGAGGGTCTGAAGTATCAGTTCATTTTGGAAAAGGGGTCTCTTGCCCAAAATAGTTTGGGAATCCTTGGCTTAGAATATTGATTCATAATCAAATAAATACCTAAGTGGTTGAAGTATATACCTAGTCCGAAATGGCGGAATTCAGTTCTTAGGATATGCCGAACTGTACTTTATAGGAATATTAATATTTCCGTGAATTCACGTCTCGAAAGCACACAGTAATTATGTAATCAAAGAACCTCGAATATGTAAAGCAAATACACCGTTGATTTCCTATTAAGAGTGAGCACATATTTGCCAATAGCTACGGTAAATGAATGTACTCACTTGCCGAAGAGCGGGTGCCATAAGTGGAATGACGATGGGTCGTGCGGATGTGGAGGCATCAGCGGCGGCTCGCCTAGCGGCGTGGTGCTGCCGACCTCCGTCTCCTCCCGCCTCCTCCCCATGGCCGCGGGAGGATTCGAACTCCTCCTCGAGGATCCAACTCCTGACGCACCCGTCGTAGCCGGCTCCAACAAGTTGTGCAACGATTTAACACTTATCCTCGGTCGCGGAGACTCCTGAGAACTCGACGTGCTACTCCTGTGCTGTCCTTGCGATTCGGAATGTTTCACGGATTGCAAATAATTATTATTCGGGTAGTACGGTGATGTTGGGCTCTTTTGCTGACCGCTCCTCGGCGATCGCTGACTGCCCATCATGTTCTGATTGAAATACGGTATTTGTAGGCCCGGCAGGGGCACGTTCGGCCGTATGTGCGGGTTCATTCCCGGATACATATTCTGCAGGAAGGTGTTGTGTGCCATCGCTCTCTGACTCGCGTTGTAACTATGATTATGAGCCATGGGACTAGATCTCGATGATACGTGACTTTTGCTTTGATGACTCTTCGTCGAATGAACGTATGGGTTCTGCACGTCGCTAGATTTCGACGCCATTTCTTTCATTTGGGCCTCCATTGAGTTTGATTTGGATCTCGAATTGGCTTGGTTCATCGCCTCTTGCCACATGGCGAATTGCATTCGGTTATCGTAGTCCATTTGAGGCATCATGGGGAAACCGGTCGGGCCCATAAAACGGGCGGACGGGTTGAACATCTGCGATAAGTCTGGGTAATTCGGCCCTGTGTACCCTGACGAGTTCAGTGCTTTCAGAAAATCCATATTTTGCGAGCACGCCGCCATCGCTTCCAGTTGACTGATATAAGGTAGCCATAGCATTTGATTGAGCGCGGCTGAGGTCGCAGCGTCTATATCGCCTGCTAACGCGTCCATCGACGGTATTGGCTTAGGCTGGCTAGTTTGGTCGGGTTGCGAAGTGCTCGTGTGTTCTGCACTCGGCGAACTTTTCGCTGTCGTCGACGGCTTGGACTCTTTCGGTTTTGGGGATACGAGCTGCTTAGCCTCGTTTTCCATTATATTTTCTAGTTGCGATAATGATATGACTAGTATATCCGGGTCCTGTAGCACGGCGGGGAAAGCAAAAGCCTCCGGCAGCCTCAATTCCGGCCTTTGTATTAATAGCGCCGGTATTTCTCGGCCTGGGGCCGCTAGAATCGGATTTAATTTGTCTTTAGGAACTAGTAGAGGGTCTGGAATGTTGAAATCATGATTCATTTTTAGCATTTGCAATTGTTTGAGTGGACTAGGGTCATCTGGCAATTTATGCGATGGTCGGTCGGATTTTTTCGATTTAGAATCTGTTATTTGATCATCCCCGCACTTGTTGAATACTTTACTAATTTTGGCGAGCTCCTCCGACGATTCCCGTCGCATCCTTTTTTCCTGCGGCTCGCCGAACTCTTTGTTCATCTTCCTCATCTCGTCGGAGCAACTCGTAACCGTCGGACTGGCGGATTTCCTATGTTTACCTAAGTTTAACGGTTCGCACTGTTGTTTAGTTATCGTCACCTCGGACGTGTACATCTTGGGCGAGGGCGACGACAGCAGCGTCTCTAGAAACAGCGACTGTTTGCTTTTCGTGTGCGGCATGTTGAATATCTCCGGCGAGGAGGGTACGGCGGGTATACCGCTCGGCTGCGGCGACTGCATCGCATCGGACTCCCTCGACGGCGCCCGCGGTATATCTATCCTTCTCGGCGACGCATGCGGGGTGGGCAACCTGCGATGCACACTTAAATCTTTAGGTTGGTCGTCACTTTTATCTGACAGGCTGTCTTCCATGGCGTTTGTGGTTTCCGCGGCGCTCGCTACAACGCGAGGGTCCGCATTGCTCTCACCATTTTTTATACTCAAATCAGTGGGAATCAATTCACTGTTCGATGTTACTTCTAGTTCTTTTATAAAATCTATGTTCCCGTTTTCCTGTTTCAACGTAGGATTGATGTCGCACGGGACAGAATCATCATTTTCAATCTTAGGTGTGAGGTGTTCGATGACGTTCTCTATGGTATCGTCATTAGTAACCTCATTAGCTTCACTGGGTAACGTTACTTCGCTCTGGTTCGGTAACGACTGTTGCGAAAGCTCCTCTAATGTTTTGCTCTCATAAGTCTCGTGTAAATCAGGTACGCGTTCAGTATACGACACATCGGCCGGGCCGATATCACTTTGTAGCCTCTTCTCGGCGCTCTGATCGTACTCTAAATGGTTAACTTCATTGGTTTCTTGCATCTCTGACGCAGCGTGAAGCGTTTCTAACGTGCACTCCGTCGGGGGGTCCGCAGGAGTGAACCCTTGATCGGCCATGTACGCCTGCTCGACGTGCTGCTGCGGATGCTCAGGTGGGAGATGGTCTCCTATGTGATGCAAGTGCAGGAGACCCTGCGCAGCGGTTATACTACTCCGACTCGGAGACTCTAAAGACTGCTCGAGTCTATCTATGATATCGGCGACGGGCGCAGCGCCCAATAATATATCGTCATCCTCCACTGGATAGTCACCGGACCCGTGCACCAGGTGGGCGAGCTTATCCAGAGCTTGTCCGAGGATCTGATTATCCTCACAGCCCTTCTCGACGAGCGACTCCAGGAGATCCTCATCGTGCGGCCCGCCGAGCTCGGGTAAATAGTGCGCCTCGCTGATCGTCTCGAACAAATCCTTATGAACGACCATATCACTCTGGAAAGCGTCCTCCTCCGATGCGCGCTCCGGCGCGTGCGCCTTCCGCTCGAAAAACATCTCGTCGGTCGGCTTCGGCTCGCTGAGCTCGAAGGACATGACGTCCCGCGCAACCTCCTCCGCCGGCAGGAAGGGATAGGGCGCAGCACCGGTCCGCAGCTCCAGCTCGAGAGCCTCCTCGCCGCGCTGCTGGTTGAACTCGAGCTCGGCCACGGCGAGCAAGTTGTCGAGGGGCGTGGGCTCCGGCGGAGGCGGCGACGGCAGCGGGCGCGGCACCGCGATGGTGTGCGAGGGGATGTGCGACTCCAGGTCGGGCGCGAACCAGGCGGGCGCGGGCGCGTCGCGGCGCGGCCGACGGCAGCGCCGGCGCCGCCGCTCGGGCCGGTCGGGGCGCTCGGGACGCTCGGGCCGCGGGGGCCGAATCGAATCAAAGATCTCGGTGCGCGGGATAACGCGCCAACCGGCAGGCGTACGCGCTATTCGGATGCGGTTGCGCGCGTCGTAGTCCTCACAGCGCACTTCTTGCACGGTGCCGTCGCGCTGGCGCGCCCACAGGAACACGGGGCGCAGGCGCGGCGGGGCGGGCGGGGCGGGGAGGTCGGCTGCCGGGGCGGCCAGGCTGCGCGCGCGGCGGCGGCCGGCCGCTCGCGCCGGCGGGCACTCGGGCGCGCTGCGGCTGCGGGCGGCATCAGCGCGGGGGCGGGGGCGGGCGGCGCGAGGCTCGCCGCCGCCGCCGGGCGCTCGTGGAGACAATCCGGCGCGCCGCACCGCGGGACAGGCGACGACCGCGCGGACGCGGCCCCGAGGCGGACTGGCGGCCGGCGCGCGAGCCCCCCCCCCCGCCCCCGCCCCCGCCCCGCCCAGCGATCGATACCCGCCCGCTGCACCCGCCGCCCGCGCCCGCGCCCGCCTGCACCCGCATGTAAACACGCCGCGCCGCGCGCCCCGCCGCCGAGCACCCACCGGTGCCCTCGTTAATCTTAAATCCATATCCGAGAGCGCGGAGTACGCGCGGCACGCCCCCGGCTGCAGCGGCCCCGATGCACGCACCGACCGACCTACCTAGCGCCACCGAGTGCATCACATGCGCTATATTAACACACCAGAGCTCGCATCCATTGAAACGCAAAATGTGTAAACTGGACGCGTCGAGAAGCTACAACTGTCATTAGCATCCTTCAGCCGAGTTTCCATCCTCTCGCCGTGGTTATGGGATGGGAAATTCGGATTGGATTGGATCGATGTGCACCAATGTGCTGCCATCTCTTAGTTGCAGCATAATACGCGGAACTACACGAGTGCAGGACGGGACTTGTTTTAAGTTGAACGTGGTAGATGGTAGCACCCTGTAGTTTTTCAGTTTTTGTTTTGGGTTTGAATGAATCAAACACAGTACCGAGATGGCGTATTCGCCAAATATCATAAAAATACAATCAAAACTTATCTAAAATTATCGCGTTTAGTTACAATGACGCACTCTACAATTTAAATTAAAAAGGCAGCCAGCACAAGATATTCTGCTCTATGGTGCAAAAAAAATACCTACTGTATAGGAAGATATTTTCAACATCATCATTGATGATTTCGAAAGCGACTACAGGGGGCTTAAAACAAGTGAGACTATTGACAGCCAGAAATACTGATCGAGTAATCGAATCTCTCCGTACATTTCAAAGCAGCGCCCCAAGCGGAAAAAAATAGCTTTACAGATAAATGTATGGAAACATTCAACGACCCGATCGGTGTTTGAATGGCTACTTTAAAAATGTATACTAATGACTCTAGTCCTTATAAGAGCTGAGATGGCCAACTCTATCGTATAAGCTCACTATGGCGAGTTAACATTTGTGAAGTAGGTTTGATAGAGCATTAAAATTTCTTATAATATTAACAATAATTTATTATCACGGCACTACAATCAACATAATACAACATTAATCTTCAGTCTATTATACCAGTAACAAATGATAGCATAAACATTGCTTTCTTCATTAGCCTCAACACTGTGGTGAATCTTAAAAAAGTATATGCGTTAATATTAGAGGTATAAGGTTCATATTCACAATAGCCACTTGAGTTACGTTAATCAATGTTGAGACCAAGTTCGAAGGCCTTAAACAATATAACAAGCTCTCATAGGATACACATTTTATCATATATCTTTGTCATAGATCTGGGACGTCCTATTAAATACAAATATCCTGTCTTAGGGTGATTCAGAAAGATTATACTAACCTTTGAATGAATCACGGGTGCGAGTGGCTTCGCAACGAAAACTGATACCATGGATTCAACTCATGATTGTGGACCCCCAGAGATAGAATTTTCCATCGATCTTTTCTTGAAATCTACCCTTTTCTTGAAATTTTCAGTGTTTTCAATGGATTTTAGCATGAAATCATAATGGTAGTCAATGTCAACGTGATTTTTACAAAAATAAATCTATTTATAATTCAGACGTAAAACTGGAATGTAAATTGAAACGTGCGTGATCCGATTTGGAAAATACTTCTTTACACACACAGTGGAATCGTTCACCGTGTGTGAATCATTTATCAAAGTCTCTTAGTTCTAACAGCGACTGCGTACTCATGAATGGATTTCAGCAAGTACAGCGAGCCGACTGTAACCGCCACGCTGGAGCCGATCGCGACCGTGTAATAGTGGTCCGTATTACCAACCGGTACGTGCCATATTAGCGCGTCAGTCATCTGTAAAAGAAAAAAATATTAATATACAAGGCATAATAAAAATAGTGTAAAATATATTGATTTCTTATATTAACGCGAATACTACACATTGAAATAAAACTAATCTTAGGTATTTTATCGCGTTTATTATATGTTCTAAAGCAGCTGCTGTAAAGCAGCCGAAACGTCGAGAACGTAAAAAACATATAATAAACGCGATAAAATCCGTAACATTAGTTTTATTTCGATAGTGTAAAGTATTTTAAGCGATGCATCAGTAAGTTATATGGATCGCGTTGATGTTTTTTTAACAAGGCGAGTCAGTAGCTCTTGCGCGAGCGCTCAGTGCAGGGTATCATTTTTTATTGTCTAATAATTTGATTAATTTCTTTGGGAATCTGAATGATTCAGGTTCACTACGCCGGCCCAATAAGAGTAAGCACAGCTCACATTATTTCACGTTATTTTTTTATAATCATGGTTCAAAATTTGCATATGTGATCCGGATATCCAAGAGGACCTGGGGTTGGAACCTGAACCCAACCCTTCTTTTGAAAACAAGCGATCTACCTTTGGTAGCATTGTATGCATTTAATAATTATATTAATAATGAAAGTAAGAAAGAAAATAGTAAATGCTTACTATCTTTGCTGGATGATAATAAAAATTGTGGTGATAAGCTGTGCGTTCACTAAAGCTGTGTGGGTTAGTAGAGTGGACAAAAAAGGATAACCCACAAATAAATTAATGTATACTAGCTGTTCAATGGCTACGGCGCGCAAAATCCAAAATATTTTTTTTACGTTTTTTTATTGAAATTTCGAAATTCTGCCTTCAAATTTAATAATGATTATAAATGCGCTTAAGAACCGCAAGTACAAAGGTTCGTATGCCCTTTCCTAATCACCCTGTATACAGAGTACTCCAAGTGCTAGATGTATTGTATACTTTTAGGGCCTGCTTCACAACCTTTTTGACAGATGGTAAATAAGTTGTGGCTATGACTTATCAGCACTGTGAAAAACACGCTTTTAGCTAAATCTATAGGAAATCTATAGAATGCTTTCTTCCATTTTATTTATAAGAGCACATTTCTTGTATAAAATGCTTTGCAATATCGTTGTAAATTGATTTCAAGTTCTATAAATAAAGGTCGCGCGCGCGTACATCAAAATAAAGCATTAATTATAAGATAATAAAGTCCTATTCAGATTATTTGGTTGATAAGCACATAAGCCGCAAAACAATCGTTTAGAGCAGTTTTTTTCGCATGTTCATAATTGTATTTATAGCTCAACTAACTGTAGTGTATGCTATCTCCTTCCAACTGCACTTCTCCTTCGAGCTACCGTTGCAAAGGAAAGTCACAGATGGCGACACTGCCTTGTCACAGATGTCCAATCGTTGATCAGGACAACGGAGGTACAGTTTTGGTGGTTCAATTTCATTTCTTGCAGTGCTAAAAAAATAATATTTTTTATTCATTAGCCGTTTCATTTCTATCATTATTATCGTGAGGTAACTTTCATGTTTTACGAAAGACGTGTGAAGTTCGTCAACCCGGACTATGTGTGTGGTGAACATGGCCTAGGCTAGAATAGTGAATAGGCTAGAATAGTGAATAGGCTAGAATAATGGCAATAGGCACCCTATTACATTGAGACCTATTACCAAAATGTTGGTGTAAAACCATTGCACATATGCTAATCTTATCGCTGCCGCTGTTTTTCAGTAATTTGTATTAATATCAAAACCAACCCGATGAAACTCGTCAAACAGAATGTGTCAAATCAAGGATATATATAGCACCCCCCTGGCTGAGAGTAAGGCAAATTACAAATGACTGCACTCGGAGATATGAGGCAGGCACATACTGACTGTACAACCAGAGGCAGCTTCGGGAGGCTGCTGTGATATTTAGTACATGGCTTCCCATTCAGAGGTCATACAGTCTTTTAATATTGCTTGTTAAGAATATCTAAGTTCACCACAACACAACAATTGACTCTGAACTTTTTTTCTCATAAATACAAAGATAATAATATTATTAATTCCATAATAAATTGTTCTTAATAATCATAATACCAGGGCTTTTTAATGTCCCACTGCTGGGCACGGGCCTCCCCTCAATTCGAGGGGGATTAGGCCATAGTCCACCACGCTAGCCCAGTGTGGGTTGGCGGACTTCACACATCTCTCGAGGGGTGCTCTAAGACATGGAAGTTGCCTCACAATGTTTTCCTTCACCGTTGTTCTTTGCAATTGTTCTTATTTTTTTACTAAGTGATGTTGGAGTCACATAATTTGGTATAGGCCTACAGGTAATGTGGAATTATTAATTGTATTTTTTTATTCTCACCCCCCTCCAGGCACAGCTTTATGGTACCGAGCATGCACGGGCAGCCACAAGTAAACCTTGCTGTCAGTCACTCTGCCGATCACCAACACACTGCTAGGGTACGACTGCTCGGCCGGCAATTCTATGTTTACTCTGTTCTTTGGTATGGCATTCAGCTGAAATGTAAAATAACAACAATGAGCTGGGAGACGAAGAGAATATGTAATAGCAAATATGTGTACCGTTCTACAAACAGTTTAGTATTATGTTTGGTTTGCTGTATCCATTGCAGTGTAGTTGCAGGTTTTATCTTTTTGTAATTTAGGTTGCCGGTAAATTTTAGGATACAAACCATACAAGTGTTGCTTAGTTTGGTACCATACAGTAGCTGTGTGTTCCTGTGGTGATATTTATATTTAATTGGGAAAATGGTGGCTTATTTTGTCACTGACATCCATTGTTTACAGTATTGAATAATTAATCCTTGTTTATATATATTTCTTAATTCTACCAAGACGTACACACCCATGGCCTTATGAAATGTTTTCTAAACAACAACATATTTTGAGATATTACTGTCTTATTTATGTTTATTTCAATATTCTTTTATGTAATTAACTAAAAACATGAAGAAAGAATAAGAAATAAAGAAAATTGGGTACCTATCTATGTTAGAGTTTTAGGTTTATATCACTTTTTTTCTAAAGTTCACCTAAATTTCAGACATATGATGCCAGGTCGCAGATATGAGGTAAACAAAATGAACCTACCTTCTGTGTTCTCTTAAAGTCACTCAACTCATCAGGGTTGGCATACACTCCTGGCGGCAGGGCCTGGTCCACCCCTACAATACAGCCTCTGTACAAATATCTATCTCTTTCACTCTCACTGTTGAACACTATGCCATAGGTAATGTTCCTGAAAATTGAGAATGGCGAGTTTAAAAAAACTATCAACTTTATTACATTCGGAATTTAAATATTAGCTTAAGATTGTTATTACCTGTGGAAACCATCATTACGGAGTGCCAGCTTCACTTTAACGTCGAAATTACACGTACTTGCAGATAAATAATTGATAAAGGATATTGAAATTAGGAAACCTAAATTCATGTTCAAATTTATGTTCCAGCGCATTATTTCGTATTTATATAACATGAATTATTAGACAATTGTGAAAATTCTATCTAGCTACCTTAAAACTCACATTATAAATAAAATTGAGCGACCCAAGAAACGAAAAATTAAGATACCAAACCAAGAGGCAAAACAATGTATGTTCGTTCATGTATGTTTGACGTATCTGTTCGCCGATTTGACAGTGACAGCAACAATACAAATAACTCAATGGCGAAAGAAAAATCTACCATTCGGCCGGTCAGCTGTCATCTTCTTCTTTTTATTATAGTTGGCAATCAGCTACAAAATGGTGCCATTTTTGCTTCTTCTTCTAAGTCGTGACGCTCTTGTCAGAGCGGTCGTGGTCGTCATGTTTTGGCCATTTTTGCTTAGTGTCGAGTAATTCTTGATAATTTTTATTGAATCATATATACCCCTGATGATAATAGTATTGTTGATGATGATGATGATGATGAAATAAAATCCCTACCCCAGCTTTACTGATAGCTGTGAATACTTTACTGAAAATTTACCGGACATCTTGTGAGAACTTGAAAAGTCAAGTTATACTATTTTATTTTAATTCCCTTCACTCGTGCACGTTTATGAACATAATGGTTAATATTCCACTAATATTATACATAATTTATCAAAGAAACCCTTTTTTTTAAATAAAACAAAATTGACAACTTCACGGTTCAACTTCCCGCCAAAAACTCCTATTTCAACGTTTCAAAGCAGATGTAACTAGGTGAATATAGAGCATGGACTAATTTAATTCAATCAATTACGTAGTTTCTAATGAGTTCCTACTTAATTAAAAACGCTTGAAATTTAAATCATCCTTTTTACTTCATAACTTTACCTAGTTTTCTGCGAATCTACTCAACTGAATTTGTTAATCTATTTTAAGTTTTGTACCTGTGTGTAAACATAAATATGGATGGTGGTCCTTTATGGGACATTTAAATCGTACGCTTGCCCGAGGCTAGCCCAAATAATGTAAGGTCAAGGCGCACTTGCTTTCAATTGGGGGTCACCAACCAATTTGTCCACTTGCTTCCGTCGCTCTCGCGAGGTCGCAACGGAATTCAATTAAAATTGACATTCAATTGATAAGCTACGCGTTTTGATTATGCCGCTGCGATGTTATATATTGTTTTATTTAGTAATTGCTAGGTAGGTACGGTAGGTATGTTAGTATGTCAATAATGATTCGGTTTAAACCATGTGATTATTAAGTATATTATTTGCATATATTTCTTCTTTTTATTTCAGTGTAAAACTTGTGTTTTTATCTTCTTAAACGTCATTATAGCGGCCGTTCCTTTTATCTGTAGCTTATTCTTGGTCTTCCTCGTCCACGCTTTCCTTCTATCTTCCCCTTATTGATGTTTCTTATGAAGGTATCAGGTCGTATAAGACTTTCATGGCGACCTTAACCCTTAGTAGCCTGATTTACGAAAGTGATTTATTTTTAATATTACTGTGTTTAATGTTAATGTGTTTAATAATAATGACATTAGATTTTTTTCTAATTTCGTTGGAAAGAATATTATACAACAGTAAAATACGTACAGCCAACCTATAAAAAAAAAACTAATAGTAATGTGAACATTCGGTTTAAAAGATTGGTATCAAAATTGAAACTCTAGGCTATTAAGGGTTAAATCTTGATAACAAACTCTTTTCATGTAACTGATATTATCATTCTCCTCGAACACCACATCCATATAAAGATTGTCTTCTGCAACCAACAACGTACCATCAAATATCGTAAATAGAAGTCTGAATTTCAAAGTTGGGTAAGTACAAAACCAGGTGCCAGTAGCCAAGGCCGAAGGCAGGGGGTTACTACTACAGGTATTATAGTTCCCCCCCCTAACGAAGTAAATTCCCGGCTACGGCCTTGCCAGATGCCATACATATGATGGCATTCATAAGCCAAGCGTATACTTTAAAGTCTACGAGTTTGGCAATTTTGATTACCTAAAATATAATAAATTGTGCGTGCCTGGCACCTGGAATCATCTGGAATGGATGGACCATTCCAGTTGATTCCAGGTGAGCAATATCCCACTGTAAACAAGTTATTTAGCATAGCAATAGCAGACAAGGAGCGAGCAGCAAACACGCTGCAAACGGCCGCGGTTCTGCGTCGCATTCACACTGGTGGAGCTTACGTACGTATCTTGAGTCATTGATGGTCAACCACTGACACCATGCTGTGAGGAATTTGCGGACATATTTGTTTTTTTTTATTCAAATAGTGATTTTACTTCACCAGAATAGATGTGATGCACGTATGAACGTTGTATTTTTTAATCATTATATTCCTAGCTCCTTTTTACTCAATTTCATTGGGAACAGCTTCCCTAGTTAATGACTAAGATATTTACAGGGCCACTGCCATCTGACCTATGAGACGCAAATAGTTGCTTTTCTGGTATCCTAAAGCTTACTTTTCAGGGTTCTGACTGTACTGGCCAGAACATAATAGTTATAATTGCGTAGGTAGATGATCGCTTGGAGCGCCAGCGTGATCATGTATTTGGTTGTTGTAAGCCTTTTACTTAGCCCAACATCGGCAATTAAATGACAACGAATAAGTAGGAGATGTAGTGGATTGTGAGTAACCTATTATCAATTTGGAGTGCGGAAGGTGGTGAACCTTACATAGTACTCTTACCTTACATGTTGCTCAGTACACCAGTCCAATACAGGACCTTGGACTTTACCAGTTTTGTTTTCAGGATTTGTCTCCAAGGATAACCGCATTGTAGCCAACATACTCCATTACTTATATTGCGGCTTTACTACGGGGCAATGACTCACTCGATTCTCGTAATCAAATCGCTACATTTCACCTCTCTTTTCATCACCATACATAAGAAAAGGTTCAAGATATATTTTAAGAGTAAAATTGTGAGAGTACCTTTGGTGGTAACCCTGCAGGCTGCAGCGAGCGAGGTAATAGGCTGTATAGTTGAGTTGCTTACCTCAGTCCGCGTACCGCTTTTCATACGAGTGCTCGTGTTTGTTTACATAATATAAAACACGATATTTAACAAGGTTTGTGTTCGTCTGCCGACTTTATTACACGTTGCTGGAAGGATTTTTTAGGTTAGTAACACTTTTCATTTTCTTTTATACCTTGGTACCTAACGATAAGTTGAATTGTATGTTGCGATCACTCGCGATTAACGGTCCGGCTCTCGTCGTTCGTTGAGTCCGACGCGTTTGGGTGTTAGTTTTAAACCGCCATCGCCATTTTATTTTTTCTTAAAAATAAAAGAATCGCGATGGTACACATTCGATAACTTTTTAATTAGGTAAAATTATTTAAAGAAATACCTACTTTTATTATCGATAACAATCCAATAAGAACCAACATACTACGAGGACATATTACCTAATAATCTATAGCCTAATGGAGTGTTCGGTAATTTTATAAGTAATATTAATTTATGCTTGATTTATTCCTGCATGTAGTGATTGGTACCTACCTACATCGTCTAATAAACTTAACGGAGAGCACATGAAACTAGCATCCAGTTTAGAAATAGCCTGTATTAAGTTCGCGTGACCAGCGATTGTTGAACGGACAGGATACCGGCGCAAGTTCCCTTAAATTTTAGCCAATCTCTGGGTTGTGTCGCGTGAGTCAGGTTGTTGGAATGTTTATTCGGCACCCTACCTGCCTTGTTTTATAAGGGTCTACCTATAGCGCCTTGACTTTTATAATTTGGCAGGGTGGTGGGTATAATACTTGTGTAGGTAGGTACCTAGTCTACCTACCTATATGACTCGTAACCTCAGTCGTTCTTTTTAACATTCATACTTGAACTAATAAACATCTATATGTCATCATATGTGTTATTTTGTAAAGGAATACAAAAAGTGTAATAAGTACTACTTAATACCTGCTTGGTAAGTACCTACCTAAAATATTGAATTCATTTTCCAAGTCGATAAAAAGGTAGCAACAGGTAGGTACGTAGCTACTCCTTGATTTCGTCAATTGCTATGCGTCATACATAACGAGGAAATTTTTCATCGACAAAAGGTTTTGGTCGGGTAAATATTGTATGTACCTACCTACCTGTCTTGTATAGGCAATTCTCTCATAAACCGGATTAGCACAATATTTAAAACTACCTACCTGTAGATACAATTGGAAGGTAGGTATAAAATAGTAGATATGAAAGTGAATTCTAGAAGATTGGAGGGATTTCCCTTAGCTTGGAAATGCAGAAATAAGCCCTACGTAGGTACAAATAATTTTACACTTAAATCTGGAGATTTGCTTTTGCCTCCTAGTTGGTGTAGTAATTCCTATAAACATACCTATTTAGAGTACTACCTTTCTTGACGTAAGGATCCACTAAGTAGGGATTTGGAAATTCGCACCCTAAGGGGTCCAAAAGGGGATCAAAGATTGTATGGAAAAATATTATGTGGGTAGATTAATTCTTATGTAGATAATTTTAAACTAAAAACTATCTATATAAGAATTAATCATAACTGATTTCGTTTTTTTCCCAAAAGAAGACCCCACGGGTTCGTAATGGAGTTCTATTTTTTTATGGAGAAAACCGACCTACAGAACTTAAACTTGGTAAAAATGTTCTGAAACATAAATAATTGAACGAGTTGTTTTCAGTTCACTACAAATCCATTTCTTTGGGGTTCTAAGCGGGGTCCAAAGTTGGCACATCCCCATCGAGTTTGGGTTTATTTGACTTGATCGTACATAGTTCCCGGGTACAAATTATTTTTAATGATATCTATTGTGTTTTACTTATTATTATTTTGACAGTATGTCATACCTATACTTAATAAGAGAATTATCTACTTTGTACTTATAATTTCATTTGTTTTATGAATCTTGTTACAAAATTCAATAATAGTACACTACCCAATTGTCGAATGTGGTCGGCCTCCAGTCTACCGTTTGGCTGATAATATCGTTTACTTGTCAATATACATGAATGTAATCAACTTACAAGGGATTCTGTGACTGGCTCAGTCTAAGCGAGTTAATCATATAACATCGATTTCACACGTGGTGAAGACGTAACAGCTTATATAAGAGTTACGAATGATCACATGATTTATCTCAACAATTAACATCTCAGAGCGCTTATAGCTACTGTCAACACACTTTATCTACTTATACGCTGTTTATTTAACTATTGTACAGCAATAAATAGTTAATCGCGGCAACTCAATATTATGTCCGAAGAAGTTCCTTTCTAGTTATTGAACGTACTAAACAAACCGTAAATCATGCAAGGTGTCCTCGTAACTGTTATCTGAATTGGTAAGATATTTCCATGATTGATTTAATCAATTTAATTGCTTTGTTGAATTGGCATCACTATTGAAATGAATAGGAAAATTCATAGACAAGTGAAGACTATGAAAAGACGAGGATTTTTTCTTTCGCGTCTCTTATAAGTAGTCCTCAAATTCTACACGAGGCTATAGTGGGTGGCAGGAAGTTTGGTTGCAGGGGGATATAGTGGATGAAGAACTGACTTCAATGGTTTGAAAAGACAAAACATAAAAACAGTTTTCTTCAAAGTTTAAATATGTTAGAGCGGCATTCCATGAAGAATATTGTTCGGGTCATTCTGCGATCTTGTTAGGTCTTGACTTAACGTTGTCGAAATTTAAGTTCTGATCCTAAGTAGCCTAGTCTGATAGATTGTTCTACCATAGCCACCTACCCATAATAATGTACATATTACATAAAGTATAAGAGTAACTATAGAGTTTCTTACGCCTTCATAATTCTTAGTGATCAAAAATATTTAGACCGAACATTTAGCAGAGCGTTAATTGGTTGATAGCGATATGTGGCTGCCTTTAACGCGAGCGAGCGTACCGCTTCCGCTGGCCTTGCGGGTTCCGGCATTATTCCTTAAGTACTTTACTATTTTCGCATTAATTATATATCAATTAAAACGAGTTTGTTTATTACAATCGTAGCAAGGTTTTTGAGGTGTTAGATTTTACGTACGTAGAGGTCAGAAGCTTGTTTATGGATCTGACAAAGCATGCTAAAAACACATAAACGGATCCGTTGTCTATTCTCTTGTATTCTATTCCTAGGTATATGGATATATGTATCGAAGCGTGTATATATATATATAAAAAAGTTGTTACGCATGCGTAAGAGCACAGGGATGTGTTTTGAATATAGAACACTATCTCAATGGCCTCCCGTATGTCATCGCGTTGTGCTTTGAAAATTAAACGTTAATTCTGATATCCAAATAACTCTCAACGGAAGATGGTGGGGCTATTATTGTTTATGATACATTGGGTGTTTATAAACGTGCACGAGTGAAGGAAATTGAAATAAAATGGTATAACTTCACTTTTACTCACCTCTCGTCTGGTTTCAGTAAATTTTCCACAGCTTTACTGATAGTGGTAGGGGTTCCGTTTCATCATCGTCATTGCCATCATCATTATCACCAGGGGGACTTATAAATTTATAAGAATGATAAAGAAATACTCGACACTGGCAAAAATGGCACTATTTTGTAGCCGATTGCCAATTAAAAAAAAAGAAGAACTACCCAAGCCCTTATGATGTCACACGACGCAATATTGTCCTTTTCTTCGCAAGAATACATAATAAATTTGTATTGAAGATCACGAAGCGCTGTTGATACAAGTGCCTGTGCGCCTCCGTACAATTATTAATTAATCATTGATTAATTTATAGTCCTACAGAGACAGCATATGTTAATTTGTTGTGTAACGTGGCCTAGAACACATATTATGTTTGTTTGTTTGTGTGTGTGTGTGTGTGTGTGTCATGTCCTCGATAATTACTGAGTCTGAAGTCCTGAACAACAATACTTATAGTTCTAATCGCATACCATTGAATAAAAGCAAGCTTTATTTTTATAGTTAGTCGATTATATTGTGGTCTGTTAAAATAAAAAGAGGGAATTGTATTGTATAAATTATATTAAAGGTCAAAACTCTAGTAAGATATATTTTTTTCTGGAGATGTGTATGATGAGTATGATCCTCTTGAACTAACGAATGGAACTAGAATATTTGAAGCTAATCTTAATTTCTTTAAAGAACACTTACTTAATCTCGCAAGAGTAACCTTAATTTCAAACTCAACAGTTGCTCCCCGACCCTTCCCAATGGATCCAACTAACTTCTCACTTTATAGTTGGCATAATATATTCATAGAACATACATGATCACTTATAATTTGATATATTTATAAACCCGACCCGGTGTTTAAAAGCATTCAGTTAAGTTACTTAAGATAAAATAAGAAATTATCTCCACGGTCTCGCCCTTGCCGCGTAGAAAGATATATTGCTTTCATACATACATTATAACGATATGCAAATTCCGAGTCGGTGGCTTTTCCTCGACATACGTCTCGTCTCGCCGAAAGTGGTATTCCTTGACCTACAAAACTGGTGCACAGACAAACCCACTCTGAACAATTTGTCAAAGGATATTAATAGATTGGATGATTAAAAAGCGATACTTAATGAGGTAAAATATAAAAATAACAGCAAACATCGACTTCGCTATGACTAAGTGAATTCTAATGATAACAAAAACTATTTTGCTTTCATTCAAGAGACTTAAAATTCCTATTCCGTACCTACATTGAACCTACCCTACACTAAATATGTACCTAAGAAGGAATAAAGAATAGTGCTTGATGTCACTATTGTAATAATAGAGAAACACTAAATAACATAAGTAGTACGTGTTTAACTTGTAGCGACCTTTTCAATCTCGCCACAAGATACACAGATGGCGATGCAAACGGACGTTCAAAACAATTGACAATTCTCCATACAATCCTGAAGCGCGCTATGAGAGTTTTCGGAACACGTAATATATATACATATAAGATCCCGACAATAACCGTCGGAGCATAGCGGCCGCCCCGCCAGGCATACCACCCGCCTGGCTGGAAGATATACCTTTCCGCTAAAAACTTATTGAATGCGGGATGGGTAACAAAGACGAAAGATACAAGAATCATAATGAAATGAAGGCAATTATGGCTGCAAAACAACTTTTCCTCGGATTATTAAACATTGCGGTTCCCACGCTGATAATTGGCAATGCAAGACAACATAGCCAAGGCACATATTCATGTTAAATCGCTGCATTTTAAAAACATATGTGTGAAAATTTGTTTCTGGGAGTAAGGAAATAAATGTTATCCATTCAGTGTCATTAAGATCATCTTGGTTGGGTGGGCTGATTAACAAAAGTATTTTTTGAAACGGAATTATTATTATTATTAGCTGAAGACCGAACTCAGTGGCATTCTTTTGAAGTGGCTTCCACACAAGAGTGGATAGCAATAGGCTGATGATGATAAAAAATAGTCAAAAATAAAACTTTGATGAATAATATAAATTAAGGTTCGAAAATACCGCTTCAAAAACGAATGGCAACAGGCAGCATTCCTTGGAACACGATTACAAAAAGATTTTCCTTCATAAATATATATATCTTTATACATTATATACTACACACATGTTCCAAGCTCATTCTGGAACTCACCAAGGTTAAACCTCGGTACCTTCATTGTATACCAATCTAGATCTTGGCTTATAGGAGAAACGGTGGTGCGAGTGTGCTACAGGCCAAGTCACAAGAAAATTACATCTTAAAAAAGACACAATCAATTATCGAACAACAGTACCAAAAATAGTGTAAAATATTTTAAGGACTTAACAAGTTGGTGACTGTCATGTTTATGTATGAAATAGTGTATAAAGAATGTTTGAGTTTTTGTCTAAGAAAGCAAGCCAGTACCGTTTCACTGGGCACTTAGTATGTAGTGCTAGTTTTTGAATTTTAGTTAACTTGGTATTTTTCTACGGGAATGTGACCTTCATAACCTACTGATAAACCTCTTGTAATATGTGACACTATTATTGTTACTCCTTAAATACAAAGTACTTATATATTGCGTGTGTCATATAGTTATCACCTAATCGAGGATATCAATTAACTACATATACAGTATGATTCAGAAAGGGTATACTAACGTTTGAACCTGTGTTGCTTCATTCAATTTCGATAGGTCAATTTAGAAAAACAATGCTCACAAGGAATCAAAATTGTGGGTAATTTTGAAATAAAACTAATTTTAAGGATTTTATCGCGTTTATTTTATTTTTTTTACGTTCCCGACGTCATAGTTTGAAACGGGGTACCCTCATATTTAATTATTACTTGTGGTCCGATCTACGCAGAAAGTGCTCACAGTGTCTGGAGGTATTGCAATGGTACGCCTGGTTTTGGATTTAATAATATTAATTACTTGATCCCAAGTCGGTGGTAGCTTGGTAAAATCCGTAAAATTAGTTTTATTTCAACGTGTAGTATTCGCGTAAATATAAGAAATCACTATGTGGGTGATTTTGTTGGGACCAAGACTGATTTTTTTAAATAGACATCAATACCGATAGTATATACCCTTTATCATCATTCTGTATAAAGTAAGTTTGTATAGGTACGTATACACGATACCTGCCCAACGTCTAACTCCTAAATTGTAACTGGTTCACCTTGATCCGTCATGAGTGGAATTTTTTAAATGTGCCCCTCTACATGGGATTATGAAATGATGTGTAGGTTTACAGGTGTGGTAGGTAACCTACCTACAGGCTTATATAGTGGCAATGTATGCCAAGTGTGTTTGACGGCCTGATTAGCGCAGTTGGTAGTGACCCTGCTTTCTGTGCTGAGGGTCCCGGGTTCGAACCCTGGTAGGGACAAACTTTGTGTGATGAGCACGAATGTTTGTACCCATATTCATATTTCATATCTATATAAGTAATATATACTGTATTCGCCCTCAGTACATTGTAAGGTACCCATAATACAAGCGTTGCTTAGTGTCGGACCGTATAGTTGGTGTGTTCGTCTGGCGATATTTTTTTTTTTTTCAATCATTAGGAAGCCGCGTTTGCTATGGTCTAACACTTTGTTTGGCTTATTTACGAAAATCATCGTTTGCCGAGTCAAATTTTATGTCGATAGCATTGCGTATATAACTTGTATCTTTACGTTGAAGGCTCCGCAAAAAACCACTTACATAAAAAAATGTCTGCCTTGGTAAAATCTAGATTTCCATAAGTAAATATTAAACGTACCTACTTTAATAAGGAGCTGAGTACACAGTCATTACCCGCAACCATTTATATTATGAGCATATCTGAGTAATGCTAGTTTTCACACATAAGACTTGGCCACCGTGTTCTAAAATTAAAAATGACTTTTCCTCGACTCGCGAGTGCATAAGCATAAAAGGTTCTTCATATGGGAGGGTTATTAAAAAGCGATACATTCGGTCGGGCGCGCGGTTTATTGGATGAGTGGCCGATTCGTGTTTGACGAGCGACCTCGGCCTCGGCATCCGAGATGTCGTTGCTTGTTAGTCGGTGGCTCAGACCAAATAGCCTGGATATACCATCGAAATGCTTAATAAGCCTCCTAAAATCAGTGACTATAAGACAATAAGCTGTATATTTAAGACTAGTCCACTCTCGTTCGCTGTAATTTTGAATCGCTTTTAATTATTTAAGTATTTTTATTAATAGGTAATTAAATTTCTACTCCTATTTTTAACTTGGAGCATAGAATTCATAATGGGGGGATACTTTTTCGGCCGGGTTTATTTTATATTTTAACGATTAGGAAATTATTAGCTAATGTACCCGCGGTGGACTCCTTATATTATTAGCTGCTATTAAAAGAACATTAATTATAATCATTTTTGTATTTTTACAAATCATATAGTCCGTAAGTAATCATTGTAAACATGAATATAAAACAATTGGCATTTCCGAATCGGCGGCCAGTTCGGTGATCTAGAACATTGTACGAGCATCGCTTCGCTTTAGTTTTTTTATATCAACTCTTTCATTTCTAATAATCCGTCCACACCACAGATATATTAGAGGAGATATGTTATGAAAGCGGTGGGCTTGCGCTCACCTTTAGCCAAAATTAGGCTAACATAGAGTTTTCGCCGTCAGTCGACTGCAACTGCACGTCGTCGGTATCGGAGATCTAACGTTTTTTTTAAATGCCGTGTTATTCCGTGGTTGTGTGCAAAAATACTAGCAGCAAAGTGAACTACGCGAAAGATGGAATCTCATTTCACCAGCCAGTATTAAGTATTTTATTTATTCGTCTTTAAAATCATTAAAAACAACAAATCAAAAATATTTAATGCCTTTATTATGTTATTTTAGTTTTCATGTAGCACAACGACTTTTTTATTTTTGTACAAAATACATGGCTCTTTAAGTACCACCTATGTTCGCTACTGAGTGAATGTACGAGGCAATGGATAGATCGTCTAACGATACTTTGAATAAACTGGTGCGTCGCGTGGTACGGCCGCTGTATGCGGCGACGACGCAGCACGCACCGAATTATTGGCACGCGTGTGTGTGTGAGACTTCGTATTGGTTGGTTTTATTTAATTGCATGTGTTTTGTGGCGAGTGGTGGGGAACAAAACGGAGACAGCGAGTTCCCATACATTTTGAACCGCACGGCATATCTCTCGTGATCTGTGGTCCACACCAATAGGGATTGAGTACTGTACCAGCACTAAGGACGAGAATTTTGGTGACGCATAATTGTTTGTTTTTAATTTTATTGTCTATTATTCGTATTTTATTTTGAATAAAGTTCGCTGCTAGAAGCTGGCGTTCGGACGGACGTTTTGTGTCACCGCCTTGTTTTCATTTCTTGTTATCACCTCATGCTTACATTCTTCCATCACCAACAAAGGTGGTTCCTATCACACAATATGCTGAGGAAAGTTTTGATCTAAATAGTTGAAGTAGATAGGTTATCCAATCTTCGATATTGCTAGAAATCTGATTCCGAAAAAAGTTTTTTTATATCCGCAAAAAATCCGCAAAAATGATAAAGGTAAAATCCTCGGGGCAACAGTCTAGTAGATCAGTGTCTGGCAAATAATTTCGTTACTTTAATTCATTATCACATCCTCCTTTCATTTCCGAGAATTGTTCACCAACAAACATATGCATTCCCACGACAATTTACAGTAAGTACGTAAGTACAACAACAGTACTTTAATTATAATAATTATTACGAGTAACGGGCTGCCAGGTCCTGGCTTATACCTACATCCATTGTAGAATATAATCAATGAGATGGAATCTGTTGCAATTACGATGTTAAAACATAATTAACCATTAATTTAATCGTTAAGCTGGATTAATTAAACAGTTTGTAGGTTAATTATTATTAAGACTCGATAAAGTTAGTATAAGAACGATAGGTTTATTAATTGCTATTGCTTACGCCTTTTTTGAGAAATTCTTTATAAACATACAAACACTTCTGAGTAAGACCAATGCCATTCCAACTTATGTCATACCAAAATATGGTAAAGTTCTTTTAAAACTGATCATGTCATCCAGTGGCCGAGCAAATACTTCGACATATTTTAAAATCTTATAAAATTAACTATTTTCTTAAAAAAAATTGCACATTCACACATTCGCTAGTCGGCACATTGTTTTCTGTTTAATAATGTTACTGAGCTATAACTAATTACACAGTCACGTACAAAAGTAACGCAAATTTCAACACAATCAAGTCGTCAGAACAACGATCCCATAATGTAAGCACTATATTGCCTTTCTACGCTTGGAGTCAGCGCAGGCGCACGGAACGCTGTGTGTGACCTCTGCCGGTGTCGAAACAAGCACGCGACAGGCCCGCCTCTAATTCAAATATTTGACATTGCTGGTAACAGAAAGTACTTGGTACAATGAAGTAATAAATAGCGCCGGACAACCACCATTGACACCTGCAATGGGCTCCGAACTAAACATCCCTCTGAATAATAATACCAGCCGTTTTAATGTCCCACTTTTGGGTACGGGCCTCCCCTCAATGCGAGGAGGATTAGGTCATAGTCTACCACGCTGGCCCAGTGCGGGTTGGCAGACTTCACACGTCTTTCGAGGGTTTCTCTCAGACATGCAGGCGTCCTCGCGATGTTTTCCTTCACCGTTTAGCAAGTGATAATCATGGTTGAAAATGAGATTCGCACATGAAATCCAGAAATCCGAGAGGTGGGAGACGGGGTTTGAACCTGTGATCCTCGTTAACGAGGCAAGCGTTCTACCAACTTGGCTATCACTGCTACTCCTCTAAATGCTGAAGATCAAATCACAGTACCTATGTGCGGTTGGCTGTCTTTTATTTTTTATGGTTACCATAACTACAGCATACCCATGGTCAGTGGCGGCGTAAGGCGTGGGGTCAGTGTCCTGATACCTGAGATCCCTGTGCGGACTGGTGGTCTAGTCAGAATTTTCCTTGATAGGGTTGACGTTACCATTGTTTTGTTAGGACGGCACAGGTAGCCGGTCAAATTGACAGTTAAATGTGGCTGTCAGTGCATAGTGTTTTTTTTTATGGGACTAGGCCCGCCACACTCCCATCACTGCTACTCCTGTAAGCCAGGATCTACAGTGGTGTGCAATGAAGATACCGAGGTTTGACCCCTCGGCGAGTCCCGGGATAAAGTTAATTGTCTTGGAACCCGCACGATATTAATCGAAAGATAAAAACAGGAGGAGTTGGAAGAAAATTATGCACTTTCCTCTATTGCAAAGCGGGAGACAAAAAAGTGCATAGTGTTAAATATATAAATTTCATCATAATCATATTCATCGAAATCATCACTAACATCCGAGGTACGGGGTGCTATCTATACCTGCTTGACAACGAACAAGATATGTTACCTAACAATGGCTAAATTTGGCTTTGTGTTGTAGCCGATTGCAATGAAAAAAAAGAAGATAGCATAATAATATACCTATACGAAATGTATCCTCTATTTGACACTGGCAAACTATGAATAAGATGATGACACCATTTTTTTTAAAATAAGCAAATAGTAACTATGGCCTATAGGTATTGAATATCTATACATCTGTACATATAAATAAAATTGGAGTGTCTGTTTGTAATATTAAAATAACCGCTTTTTACTAAGTGCATTTGGATGTATACACGTTACCTATACCGAAACAACATTTTTTAAAATTTTTGTCTGTCTGTCCGTCTGTCTGTCTGTCTGTCTGTTTGTTCCGGCTAATCTCTGAAATGGCTGGACCGATTTTGACGGGACTTTCACTGGCAGATAGCTGATGTAACAAGGAGTAACTTAGGCTACTTTTATTTTAGAAAAAAAAATAGGATCTCACGAAAAAAAATTAAAACCAATGTTGCAGCGCAGCGCCTGATTAAGTTTGATAGCAACAACCTGCAATGCGTCCCGCGGGCTCAGAATGGGCGAGCAGGCTGTTGTCAACGGTTGTCTTTGTTAAATACCACGCGGACGAAGTCGCGCGCAACAGCTAGTTTAGTTATATATTAAATATTGAATAATAACAACCAAATACGGGCGCCATCTTTTTCCTTGCTTCTTGCAAAGACAAAGCACTATGGAGTATATAAAATAGAGATGTGTATGTTAGGGGACCTTATAGTAAAAACCACAACTCTCAATAATTGGTACTGCTTTACTGCTTAGCTGGATAATACACTAGAGCGCCGTCAGGTTACGAAAAAAATACTGATACTTATATGTAGGTATTAATCTTTCTATCAGTCCATTGTCATCCCAAGCAAGGCGTTCTGTGTAAAACGACTCTGACATCACCCAGGTGCCGATATGACGCTTCTTTGTGATGCAAAGTGCTTGAAACAATTGCAGTGTGCAAATATGTATTGACATTGTGTATTGTTACTAGTCTAGATTTTGGCACCGGGTTTTTTGTATACCTACTTCTCGGTATGTGGACGATTTTTCCTGTATGCTTACTAATGTTCTGATAACATTTTATTGGATGTAAGGATCTCAATCTATTTACAAAGCGTTCGAACGATGGCAGCCGTTTTGTTTGACGTAATGATTTGATATTCTTAGCCGTTTTGTTCCAAATTGGATTCTACAATCCGGCTGCGACACACACATGAATTAACCTTTTCACAGTACAAAGGGAAAGCCATCCAGCTTTAGTTATCTAGTTAAATGAACTAAACTAATGGCTGTTGATAAACGCTATAGTTCTATCAAGCGCCTGTAGCGCGTTGAGTAATGGCTATGTTACATTAAGTTCCTATTGTTGTACGTTAAACAAATCCGTATGACGATTTTAAAATATAGACATGGCATTTGAAAAATAGTATAGTATTCCTATGTAATAAGTATCTGTTTTGTTGGTTGTAGCTTGAAGTTTTATAAATACAAGTACCACATATAATGCTAGTGTTTATTGAGCTCTGTGGCGTTGAATTATCCTGGCTAGGTCCACATATTTTAAAAGTAATTCTGTGTTATTGTTTAAAATATTGTGTGATATGATTAATAGGCATTTGTTTTATGGAAGAACCAGAGACAATGAAGAAGATATATCTAATAATACTGCGGCTATGCACCATTCCACGCGGACAAGGTCTTTTTGATACATAGTTTGTTGTCATGCTATTTTTTTTTCTATTTAGTTTAACTTTAATAATAGCGCGATTCAGGATTGTGACGTCAATTGTCTATTGTTCTGAATGCGTCTGCAGCGCCATCTCTGTAGCTTGTGGTGCGGTTGAAGTAGTCGCTACAGTGCGTATAAGCTAACTCAAACTTAGTAATTATTATCAGGTTCAATAATATACTTCGTTATATGTTTGAACGAGACGGTAGTTCTGTTGTATAGTTTATAATTGAACTAAGAAAGTCGGTCAAAGGTTCTGATAAACAATCACCATGCACGCATATAAAACTGATAAGGAAAATCTCATTTTAAAATGGCGTGCAAATTTTTCTTTAAGCTTTGAATATAAAATAGAAAACAAACAAAACTATCCAATGCTTTGGTGTATTTTTTACAACATGCTGTCAGAAATGTTTATTCGAATCTGACAAGCCGTTTTCGATAAACGCGCTTACAAACTTACCACACTTGTTGAATACAAAGCAACTGAATTTCACATCAGGTGCATAAATCAGTTGACCTCACCCATATCTTTACAAACTTCCTTTAAGCTACATGTTATATTATTTACTTCCTATCTGTCGAGGTCGAGGGAAAATTCGCTCCGACCTCGTCCAAGGCCCGCCTTTTGTAGGGGCCTTTCCAATAACCCAAGTGCGTGCCTTGTCAGATTAATTACATTTCGTTAATTGAATAATATGATTTTATTTATTTATGTTACAATCATCGATGTAATTCTTCTGTCCTTTGTGTTCGTTTGTATACAAAATTAACTTAATGTATCGAGTCAAATAGGTACCACACTATATAAAATGTAACATTAGTAGTGTATAATTTTTTAACAGGTGGATCAGTAGGATATAAAGACGATATTCCCGAAGAAATAAATTAAATTATTAGATATTTAAAAAGTACACAACGTACTAAGATCATTGAGACGGTACTGGTTAGCGTTCGTCAAAAAAAACATTATTTACACAATTATTTTATACATAAACGTGATGTGTATGCCATACTTGATATTTTACACTATTTTTGTAACACCATAATATATATTTTGTTTCATCAATGACCTCCCTCCTGCGACGCTTACACCGCAACCCATAGCTTGTGCTACTTGCATCCCCTTTAAAAGGCACTGGCTTGATTACTTAAGTTGATTCCTGCTGAAACTCTCAAAGCATCGATCTGAAAATGCAGATGCCCTGAAAAATCTGTAGCCATATAACGTACGTGTGTTTAGTACGACATTAGGTACAGTACTTGTAATAGATCTGCTGCAATTCCTGTACATTGGGCACTATTTTAGTGCGCTATTCCACTGGTGTATATAAGACATCACCAGCCAAAACATTGCTCAGTCAAATAAGAGTTTATTATTAAATATGTTTATGTAGGTATGATTAATAATATACTGAATAAGGTAGGTATTGCAGACTTGCTTAGATTCGGTCTAGACAGATAAAAAAAACTAAAGATCTAGATCAGGAAATAATATATAGGTAAATGTGTGTATTTTTTTTAATCTTACTAGGTAATCGTAATAGACTTGATCTGTGAATCTATTAATACTCAATCGTTTTATATATATAGCAACACCCGTGGCCCCGCTTAATTTATTCATAGTGTGACCTAATAAGTTATAATAAAATTAATATCGTTTCCAATAAATTATTATACTTCAAGCTAGAAGTTGTCAAATTATTTTTATATAGTACTTACCTATGTCCGCACTCTGACAAGAGTGAGAAATAAACCGAACTCTAGTTCGGCCCTGTGACATGTTAGTACCTTGCTGAGTACTACGATCCATAATCATATTTCTCTATTTCCAGATCGGAAAAATGGGGGTTATCAAGACCCTCATTCTCCTACAGCTGGTCTACATTTGCGGGTGCATGGACCAGCTCCACATAGTCTACGAGTGGAAGCAGATAGACTTCGAATTCTCGTCTCCCGAAGCTCGCCAGCAAGCCATAGAGTCCAAGGCCTTTATCCCTGAGAATAATATACCTATGGGCTTGGAGGTATATGAAGATAGACTGTTTGTGACGGTCCCTAGATGGCGGGCGGGTGTCCCAGCTAGTTTAAGCTATATTAATTTAAAAGGTACCTACGGTAATTGTTACTTTATCTTTATCTATTACTACTATCCAAGCCAAAAGACTCTCTATAAAGGTAGACCAAGTTTCTCGGCCCATCCAATGCGGTGATGGAAGTATGGACCAAGTTCCTTTCGCAAACCCCATCCGAAATTCCTTAGACAACCCACAGTTTTATACATAGGTACTTACTAATTTATCTCCAAAGCTCCACCCCCCAAGTGGCCCCAGCCTGGTCACAGCCTTGCATAAAACAATGCAGTAAACAATATGAAACTAAGTAGCGTAGGCGCATGTATGCAACACGCGTATAATTAGAGATGCAACGCTCTTATCGCTGTTAGTATTTCAGTCCCAAACTAGATTTCCTTCTATCGAGTATTTCATTGTACTTCTTCATTCTCTCATCTCTATTCTCTATTACAGACAATACAACGATGTCACCAAAGCTGATCCCCTATCCCAGCTGGGCGGCCCACTCCACAGGCTTAGACGGGAAGCCTCCAGAAATCATCTCCCCCTTCCGCGTAAGAGCAGACCGATGCGGTCGCCTTTGGGTCCTGGATAACGGCAAAATTGGCAACTTGGAAAACAACACTATCAAATACTCGCCATCTATCATCGTTTATGACCTAAAGAATGATAATCTTCTCAGGAAATATGTCTTCCCGGACTCTCAAGTCAAAGTAGAATCAGGTTTCGCCAATATAGCTGTTGAGGATTCGGATTGCGAAAAGGCGTATGCGTACGCCGCTGATCTCGGTAAGCCTGGTATTGTCGTGTATTCCTGGGAGAAGAACGAGTCCTGGCGGATAACACACCACTTCTTCAACCCGGACCCTTTGGCTTGCGACTTCAGTGTGAAAGGAAGGAACTTTAGCTGGACCGACGCTATCTTCGGCATAGGTCTATCCGCACCAAACCCTGACAACTACAGCACGCTATACTTCCATCCTATGGCCAGTTATAACGAGTTCTCGGTGTCAACAGAGTATTTGAGGAACGAGACGGTCGCTGAGAACAATTTTAATGCCTTTAAATTGTTGGGTAGTCGGGGACCCAACGCGCAATCCAGCGCATCTTTTGTCGACCCCAAAACTGGAGTTCTTTTCTATTCGTTGGTCAATTTGAACGCTGTGGCGTGTTGGAAGACGACTAATAAAGAGTACCTAATGAAGAATCAGGGCAGGATCTACATGAACGAGGACACTATGGTGTACCCAACCGATATCAAAGTCGACTACAGCGACAACCTCTGGATTCTGTCGAATAGGATGCCGATTTGGATGTACGCGAAATTGGACCCTAATGATGTGAATTTCAGGATCTTTTCGGCTCCTGTCGTCGATGCTATAAGTCATACGGCCTGTGATATAACGCCCAGGTCGGATATTCTGCATAAATTCGTGAATAAGATCAAGAATGCAACTAATACTATAGTTACTAAGATTAAGGGAAATTCTGCTGTGAATGTCAACCCCATGTCTGTTGTGTGCGTAGTATTATTGAGTTGGGTTATATCTCTCATCGTTTAAATTCGAAAATGGGAGATATGTTGTTGCTTTTAAAAATAAATAGTGATTGTGTACACCAGGCATAACCATCTTTCCTTTATCTTTTAAGTACCTACAGACCATCATGTCAAAATTAACCTGTCCTACACTACCTTAGCTATTAACGTAGGTGCTAACTACATTGTCTTCCTATATGTACCTAGATATGAGAAAGCCTTTAATAGTTCTGCCTGGAGTACAAACTATTTTTCTACCTAGGTCTGTAATGCTTTTGTGCCTATAATAAAGGCGCTGAGGACTGAAGTGTCCAGTGTTACATGCTAGTCGTCATGGCTCCAAGTCTGTTATAACACAATTGACTTGCAATGGCATTATAATTGTACATTTTCTCGGAGTGATACTCAGGATGCTATCACCATTTAATAATGAGTCAATTGTGTAACCAGATTTGTAGCTCAGATTAAATTATAAAACACTCGTATTTAAGTGTGTTCGATCAACGAACCACGTCATAGGTAAGTAGGTACCTCACGCTAAATCTCACAATGGTGTGAGAAGTGTGATGGTACTGGTGTAAGTGAGAAAATATTGTATTTAAACTCGGTCGGATGCTGTGACTGGCAGCCATAAGTATTTAAAATGTTACTTACCGCTTTATTTATTGTGATCGCGTAAAACTAAATTGTTTTCTTTTTAATCATAGCTTACGTAGTGTGTGCCTTAAAAGTGACATCACATAAGCTTATTTAAATTAGTGTTGTACACGATACGTGTTTTGTAAATATTAACTTTAAAAATAAAAACGCTTTAAGCTTTAGTGAAGTTGTTTTATTTGCTAGCCTTTTGTAGAGTAGTGACATCTATCGTGGAGGATTCAAACATAGTTTTATGAAATCTTTCCTAGTGCACCATCTATTGTAGAGAAGTCGCGAGTGCGTACCTTTAGGCATGGGTGATAGCTGACGGATATTCAGCGGCAAAAACCAGCGTATGGATTTTTCTTCAAGGAATATTCCTAGAACAGTAGCGACATCTGTTATGTGTTATGAAAAATAGTTTGGCTAGTCTGTTATATGGACATTTATTTAATGCAATGTAACATTATAACAACAGAGGGCACAGCGACTAACTATTTAGTAAGAACTTGAATTATTGATATGTGCTCTGGACTTTATTTTAGAATTTCAGACGCAACTAAATTTTATTCTCCCTATGCAGTGGATACACAGAAAATATAAATTATACCCAACATTATAATATAAGCTTTCGCTACAAGAGTAGGTAGGTAGGAAGATACTTCCCTACGTAGGCACTAACATATTATATGAATGCAATTTAACATGTTTTCGTAGAAGCATAATCTAATATTAGATCCACTTCATTCCAATAAGTACTATCAATATTTACGCTAGGTACAATTTACAGCTATCATAAATTACCCTATTACAATATTGCACGGTATTGCTGTGCCATGGTTTCACATACATTGTGATCGTGTGGGAAGCACCATCAAATATGGGAGAGTACAGAATTTAATTAAAAAAATGTCTGTTGCAAATAATGTAAGTACCGAGACCTATTTACTTTTTTACTTAATTACCTATTTACTTAATGTCTAATAATTTGCTTAATTTCTCTGGAACGTTATTTTTTATAACACTGATAAAATATATTGATTTCTTATATTCACGCGAATACCTCACATTTAAATAAAACTTATTTTACAGATTTAACGTCGGGAACGTAAAAAACAAAAAATAATCCGTAAAATTAGTTTATTTAAATACTTTAAAAATATTTTACACATTGTTACATCTTATATATTGAAATAGGTACAACATATGCACTATCTACATATATTGATTCGGTTAAGAAGGCACGTACTAGATACAACCCCTGTGGTGGTGACGTAAGTATATCAGGCGGCAATAATAGCTATCCATAGAGCCTATGACTTTATACCTAGGACAATCAGCAATCGTGTACCTACCGGTCGCATTAACAATAGAAGTATATTCCTATTTCGTCTCAGGTAGAGGATCCAAGATGGACATTGAGGAAGAAGTGTGTGGAGTGTATCAAGGGGCCGAATTTAGTGAGGACGTTGATCATAGCGAGTTGCGTCGTCGTGGTGGCGCAGCAGGTGAGTGGAGTGACCACATCGTCATAGCCTCAGAAGGAGAAGAAGAAAGAAGCCTATATTATTAATAACTATAAATATAAATAAATAAATATCGCCAGACGAACACACTAACTATACACAAACACTAAGCAACGCTTGTATAATGGTTACCGTACAATGGATTGACGGCGAACGTACTATATAATACTTTCATAGATAATATAAATCCATTGACTTGGGTACAAACATTCTTGTTCATCACACAAAGTTTGTCCTTACCAGGATTTGCACGTAGAAGGCAGGATCACTACCCACAGAGCTGATCAGGTCGTCTACAACTATCTATTTGAATGTCTTACTGTTGGGCATGTCCCGTAAATGCGAGAGGGATTAAGGGCAGTCCTAGTCCCACCCTGGCTTAGAGCGGGTTGATGGACCACATCCGTCTGTAGTGTTGCCCAAAGTCTGGTCTTGGTCTTGCATTTGCGCAATACTAAGACTCAAGAGTCTTGTAGTATCAGTCTTTGTTTGCTATATTAATAAGGTGGTCTTGGGTTTTGGCAATATTATATTCGTCTTTGAAAACGCAGCTAGGTTCTTTCGCATAGCTATGCATTAAAGAAAATCACTTTTTTTTGCAGATAACAGTATGCGTAAGGAAGCTGATCGAAAAACCCATAACGACTTATACTCATTTCGACTTTAACAAAACTGTAGAGTATCCTAGCATCACGTTTTGCAGAGATCCCCCGTATAAGTTTGATAAGATGCTGGTATGTACCTATACAGTATGCTATATGGTTGTAGGTATAAAGGCCTCTATGAACGGCAAATCATGGCACTCAATCCGTAGGGCCAATTTGTATTGTCCCTGCAAATAGGCCCTACAGATTAGGTGACAGGTTATACCGTTCAAGGAGGTTTGCAGAGGTGTTCAGAAAGTAGAGGAAACTTTGTAAGTAGGCTGATTGCCTTAACATTGCATGCTGTAATCTGTCCGTGGTTGTCTGGAAGAGATCACATTTTAGTGTCTTTGATAATTGTTATGTTTATTTATTTGGTGTACAATAAAGAGTTTAATAAATAAATAATCGTTTTTTCATCAAATTGTCAGGAGTACGGCTTATACTCGCACCCTCGGTTTACATCTGTGTGGGTGAACTTCAACTTTACACACACAACCCTGGACGAGCTCTGGGACGACATCACCTACAATGATAAAGATATGTTCGTGCAATATGGACTTAATGGACTTATGGAGAGTAAGACACATTTTAATTTGATGTGAATAGTTATGAAGAGATGGTTATAACTTCACTCTAGAACTCTACCCATTCTATCCAGATTTACATAACAGGTAAATCATAAAAAATGCTTTGTTATGCAGAGATCCTTTATCAAGAAAGTCCACGATCCAGGCCTGGATGCAATGGAATAGAAAAACATGCCTTATGACAGCAACATAAATAGACGGAACCAGCCATAAATAATGTCTTATAGCGTTGATCTTTTAGGGTGTATATGTCCTTTCAATTAAGCTGCTATTTCCTTGTAAATTTTCAGACGTAGAACTAAGCCCGATTCTCGGTTTCGCCCTCGGTCGCTGCTACACCATGTCTCCGAAGGTACTGGGCAGCCAGGCTGGCAAGAACACTGGTTACTCCATCACACTAAAGCACTCAGACGATGATATAGCTTCCACAACCAGCTTGGCACCGCCAGGGTATCATGTGTTTATACACTATACTAAAGAGCCATTTACTGGTAAGTATTTTATGGAAAGCAAAAAAGCTCATCCTTGAGAGCTGGGCTTTAAATAGTAACATTAGCTCTCCACGATCTCCTGGAAGACCTTGAGATTCTTATATATCATGCAGTTCTAAGGGAATAAGCTAAAGCAGCACATCACCATGGGCAAATTAGAATCCAGAAGTGCAACTAAATAGTTATTTTTTTCAAAACTCTACATAGGTATAATGGAGTATTTAAATTATTATACATAAATATTTTATTTCAGTGTGATGTCTTTTCGAGTGAGTGAATTATTCATGTGATTTGTTCATTGAATACAACCAGGTAGAGTTCTGATTATGAAATGAGGAGGTCAAATGGGGTCCAGCAGATGGGCAGGTTATCTCTTAAGAGATATAAGACATACATATGTCATCAAGTGAAGCATTTGAAGAATTTTCCTCATTTCAGAAGTGATGGTTTACAATGGGGGACTCATAGATACGATGTACATCAACGTGGGCGAGACTTTGGAGGTGAAGCTGAAGGTGGATGAGTACGTCATGATCAGCAGCGAAGATGACCCATGCACTGATGAGGCCAATTATAGTACTAATGCTGTGAGTAACTTAATTATATCCTAGATACCCTATTCATGGTGTCTAATTTTTGCATAAGCTATGTCTATCAGAAGACGTCTTCCAGCTGATGGTAGATAAGCTGATGTTTTCTGATTACTTCAAAGGATATTCCATTTGCAGTGCACCTCACAATACCTGTGGGACCAAGTAGGACTCGTTGCTGGATGTTCCGGGCCCTGGATGACGAGCGACCTGCCCCGTTGCGACAACTACCAGAACATGAGAGCGCTGATCACTGCTTATATGAAGTAAGAAAGCAAGATTACCAAGACACTATAAAACGTCCGGTGCATAAAACATATGGTTAAGACTTGGCCCACGACACACTTCCACCACCTCTTTAGGCCCGAAGATCCTGGCCCAAGGGAGGAGGAAACAGTGATCCAACAAAGACGATGAGTGGTATTCTTCACACTGCTACTATATTTTCATTTAATTAAATTTGTTTCGGGTGCCAAGAAAATTAAGCTTTTCCCCGGGACAGTCGAACCTTATTAAATATAGGCTTAATTTATTTGTCCTGAATGTTTCTTCTTATCAGTACATACGAGAACCACGCTTGCGCCAGGTGTCCTCGGATATGCCGCTCATATCTCTACAATGGCTACGTAACTGATAGACAGAAGTTCTACGTTTGGGATACAGATACCGGCGGATGGTTTAGAAGCAGCGGAGATGCTTTACTGGAGACACATGTGAGATGATTGATCTTCTTCCTCCTTAATTTTTTTTCTGTTGGGTTTGGTTTCTAATCTCCTCCATCTCCCCTCCTTAACCCATTTCAATCTAATGGGACTATAGGTAACCTAAGGATAAGATCTTTGTTAGATCTTCTGCCTGGCTGTTGACTGCCACAACGTCTGTGCCAGATGTTACAATGACAAGAACCGACACCTTAACGTGCCTTCCTAAGTACAAAAGAGATTAGGTAAGTATTATAAATTCAGTGACCAATCCATGGTCCAACCGAAGCACGCGCTGTTGCATTGGCCCTTTTACGACCTAGACTGTGAGAGATACTTCGAAGAGCCGTTACTTCAATCGTGCTGGTTGTCACTCTAACATCTTTGGCCATTGTTGTATTACTTACAGGTAGACATGGTTCTGAAAAACTTAGCATGACTGTAATCTTAGGCAACTTGTGTAAACTTATGTAGGTACTCCTACTAGCTGGGTCTCTCATGGCATAGGACATTGGATCAATCTAAATATCGATTGTCAGACAATTTAGGATAGGTACACTAAAAGCATATGAGGGTTACAACATTGGGGAAATTACCTATTTATTGAGATTCAAGTGTAATATTGTTTCTTTATTTCCAGTTGTACATCTATTTTAACAGCATGATGGTGTCGGTTTACGAGGAGCGATACAATTACGACTGGAATCTGTTTATTTCAGACCTTGGAGGCAGCGTAGTAAGTAATTGAGTACTCAGGCATTCCTCAAAATTAATTATAACTATGGAGTTTGAATCACGACGACGCCTAGCATAATTATGGGATTTAGGTCAAAAGGGATGACTGCACACCCCTGCTATTCCAACTGCAAAAAAGCTGTGATGAATATTTTTCCTCAATCAAGCTCTAAATAGAGTAGCATTACTTTTAATGTATGGGTAGAACAAGATTGAGTACGTACGAGACGTAACTACAGGCAATATTCACACACAAAAAAACAGCAATTCACATAAACTCCATAATTCATTATCAATACCCAACACTCCATTTACGTAGCCCCAACATCCTCAACGCCAGGTATCCATGCCCCGGTACACCGCGTGCCATTGATAGGCAGCGTGTTGGCACCGCGCCAGGGATGCTATTTCAAAGACTAGGCAACTAGGTGTCGTTGGAATGAGCTACGATTGTTTGGTTCTTAAATCTTGGGCGGAAGGCTGACTAGTTGCGGATATTTATTTTAATTACCTGTATTGTTAAAAGGGTACCGCGGGAATTTGGTCCATTTTCTATTCCACATATTTTTTTAAGTTTATGGACTATGAACCTATATTTTGGATATATGTTATTTAACTACATTATCTAGAATCGCTCAAAAGGAAAACACGATTACTTGAAATTTTCTCGTAAAAAAAACCTGAATTCGCGTTATTTGTTTTACTTTGAATTCTTTTGGTACTGGGAGGTTTGTATTTCCTTGATGTAGAGAATATCAAATTTTGATTCCATTTTGGGTAATTTATTAAGAAATAATTAGCTATGTCATCCAAATGGATCCAAGATCCATATATTTTTTTAATATAGATAGTCGTACAGGAAGTCGCCTCATTTTCTTCAAACCTATTTTTCCTCAACAGGGTTTCCTCCTGGGCCTATCAGTAATAAGCCTCCTAAAGATCTTCGGAAAGACCTGGAGCGTGGTTGTGGAGCCTTTCATCAAGGAGAAGCAGGTGAAGAGAGCCGCCAGCGTCACCAGCTCCACCACCGCGAATGTTAAGACTATCTGCAAAGACCAGGACCTCGTTGGAGATTGGCATAGACAGAATTAAAAGTGGTGTATTGATGATGAATGTTTAATATTATAATCTGAGCATAAAGTTATTATTTTATTAATATGTTGCAAGTGTTAAACTTATATTAAACGTAGTGTAGGACGGCCCCCACAAGGTGGACCGATGATATCACACGCGTAGCAGGAAGCCGGTGGATGCGAGTGGCGGAGGACTGTGATGTGTGGTAATCATTGGGGGCCGCCTAGGTCCAGCAGTAGACGTCTTTCAGCTGATAGATAGATAGATTAAACTTATATGAATTACTTACTACACACTCGCGATTGGTGATTATAAATAATTATCGCCCGATGACAACACCAACTGTACGGTCCCAAACTAAGCAACGCATGTATTATGGGTACCGTACAATGGACTGGGGTAGCTTGCGGTAGAAAACCTAGGCCTAGGCCTTTGACCGTCTGTATCGGGTCGTATAATCTATGGTCTACCATGCACTAATAAGGAGGTGCACCAACCAAAAGCTTCCACCGTAGGCAGCGATGCATGACGTCTTATAACCTCGGATCGCGGTGCAAACAACGATTGACGTAGCTCTGTACTGTAAATCTCGAGTTTACTCTCTCGCACAGCACTTCAAGCGCGAGATTATTCGTAAGCTAACTGTATAGTTTATAGGTTACGTATTTAGACTATGGCAAATTGAACAGCGCCTCTATCGGACAGCATTTAAAACTTTGAATACTCCAAGTACACGGTTAGCTTACAAATAATCTTGCACTTGACGTGCTGTAAACGGTTATATCTACACAGAAGTTAATATTACCGACGACCTGATTAGCTCAGTGGGCAGTGACCATGCTTTTCGTGCTGAGGGTCCCGGGTTTGAATCCTGGTCGGGACAACCTTTGATGAGCATGAATGTTTCAGGCGTGCGTGTGATATCATCGGTCCATCTTGTGTGGTCCGTCCTACAGTACGTCTTCCGGGTCGTGGTCACCATTCCAGAACTTTTATGCTCGAAGGGCTATGGTTCTTCGAGCTATATGCATGCCCCACTGCCACTTAGGGTTAGAAGAATGTATATCTTATTTCTAATACGCTAGGATTGCGAGCGAATACTTGTTAACTAAGTAGCGAGGTGTCTTGTTGAACCAGAATTGTAACTGTTGGCAATTCTGCCGATCAAGAATGCAGCGCAGGTGACGCATGCGCCAACACGGTGATAGCACATTAAAGAGCAAGTCGCGGGCGATTAAAAAAATAATATAGTATCGCCAGACGAAAACCCCAACTGTACGGTCCCAATCTAAGCAACACTATTGCAATCTCAGTATATAATACTTATAAAGATATTTAAACATCCATGACTCGGGTACAAAAATTCGTGCTCATCACACAATGTTTGCGTCTACCGGGATTCGAATCCGGGAACCTCGGCACGGAAAGCAGGGTTATTACCAACTGACCTAATAAGGTTGTCGTTCGTTTGAGGCTCAAGGGCTCAGTGCTGGTGTCTGTGCTCAAGTCTACTCTCACAATTGACTCCCAATGAATTGACGATGACATATCGCAATAATGACATTCGACAGTTTTAGTAGGTGTAGGATTGTCACTTTAGACAGCATTCCTTAATTAATAATAATACCAGCCCTTTTTAATGTCCCACTGCTGGGAACGGGCCTCCCCTCAGTGCGAGGGGGATTAGGCCATAGTCCACCACGCCGGCCTAGTGCGGGTTGGCACTGGGCCAGCGTGGTGGTGGTGGTTTCCTAAGTTATTGCCATTTAATTACGAGATATTTGTGTTAGTTGACTAAGGACCCAGATTAGGTAAGTATAGACAAGGCACCGCTATCGTGAATAGGTGCCGATCACATCGGCGGCCAAAAAAAGCACCTATATTTTTTTAATTTTACCCCATACGTCATCAACCCGGTTTCCATTTCAGTCAAATGTCTTGCCCCTAATCGCTCCGCCGATGCAATATGTCCTCCCCCTAATCAATCATTAGTCACTGTCCGAGTCAATGCTCTAATTATATGTAAGCCCATTTAACTGATCAATCAGCGAATCAGTAATATTATTGCTGGCTCATATCATTTAATTACCGTGTTTATTAGCACTCATAAAAATCGTGTTGATTGATGGATCTATAATGTTTGCGATTTTTGAGTGCAATTATATAATAAAATGACGTTTATAAAACTGTATTTATATCCAATGCTGCAAGAGAGATTCGTTCGTAATGGCATGGCAGTACCTCGAGTACGAGTTTATCGTCTATGATCTTTCCCAATTCCCATGTATTTGTGTATCATTGTCTGTTTCTTTTATTTATTTAATTGTTATAGAGACTTGAATGTTTTAAATACTGTCCCCTAGAGGCGCTGTTCAATTTGCCATACAATATAAAAAATACGCAGACTATGCAGTACACATTTTATTTAATTAAAAAGTCGAATTTTTATTGGGGGGTGAGCGTAGGACCATTATATCGGGCACACCTCAGAGCCATAACTGACAAGCTTCTTAAATATTCCTGAATTCGTTCCACATTCAAATTTTTTTCGCGTTTACGTCATGGTGGATGGATTGTTCTAACATTATAACATCTAAATCTCCAGTTTCCGATTTATGAACATGTTTTATTGTTTCCGAGACGTGTGTCTAAACATCTGTAACCGCAATAGCTTGTTTTATTGACTATTTCATCAATACTATCTCGTTTCTATTTTTCAAACGCTCCTCTAGCTTGGAGGACTTCAAATACTATTATTTTGTGTAACGTCGATGACCTGGTTAGCTCAGTTGGTAGTGACTCTACCTTCTACGTGAAGGGTCCCGAGATCAAATCCTGGTAAGAACGTTCTTTTTGTGATGAGCACGAATGTTTGTTCCCGAGTCATGGATGTTTAGTATCTATATAAGTATTATATTCTGAGTTCGCCCTCAGTCCATTGTACGGTACCCATAACACAAGCGTTGCTTAATGTGGGACTGTATAGTTGGTGTGTTCGTCTGGCGACATTATTATTCATGATAGTGGCATAACGACTCATAATGGCTGTTGTCAACCCACGGCTCGGCAAGCCAGGAGTGGAAGGCATTACAGGAGGTCTGTGGACGTCTTCAGAGAGTTCAGGCTCATGGTGATGATAGTGTCAAAAACGATGGATCGTAATGACACACAAACATACTTACACTCACAAACACACGACCACACACACACTTGACACATACTACACACACACACGCAGTGCATGGTAGGTCTATATCAAGCAGTACACGTCTCCTAGCTGTAAAATGTAAAATTTAAAAGATCTTTTTTAAAAAGAGTAACCATGGAGTTCTTCTCAATACGAACGGCTTTCCGAACGGGTGGTAAAGTAGTAGCTTAGCATGTTGTAACTTTTGACGATTCATAAGTACTGTACTTAATGGTTTACATGAATAAAAAATATTCTGATTCTGATTATGAGCTGTTGACGATGGGCCATGGTCTGCGTGAGTAGGTCTATGTCTAAAAAATATTATTTAAATAAAAAACCTATAAAGTCGATAATAGATTCTAGAATGCCTTGACCACCTGTTTTGCATCCACCTAATTTTCACAGACAAATCTATCTCCCGATTCCGCGTTCGCCCACCTACATCGAGGTCGCAGCAATAGCAGCTAAATTTGGCATCTTCACGAAAACCCGTATTAGTGGCAGTGGCACACTATGACGTCAGCTGGCGGTAATTATAGCCGCATTGAAGCGTCCCTGTGACTCATTGGACGCCCTGAGGGCCGCGCAATGGAATTTGTAATATTACGTGTTGGGTATATGTCTCATAATATTTTGGCCTACATGAAGACCCGACATACAGAGCGGTCCGCATTAATATACCAATAAATATATTACAAAGAACGCGGAACGCAGAATGCAGAACACTTAACGCTGTCCCGTCTGCTTATTATCTACATATTGTATCCGAAGTACATAGTTGAGGTTGCGTTCCGATCTTGTTGAACGTTCAGAAAAAAATACTGTTTGTGCGAATCCCTGTTGGCCTTTACGAAATTTGATTTGTACTATGAGTAGGAACCTACGTATTTTTAATACCATCTCACCAGTAATGGCATCCTACTGTCAGGTTAGAGATCACTATGGAGAGGGTGGAAAGTAATTTTGCTTATGAAACAGCAATTTGATTAAACACAGAGAAGAAATCAGCGTTGCGAGTATAAGCAAGTGTGGCTGCGGCTCTACAAGCTTATATAAAGGTATTTTAGGCATTGTAAGTATAAAATATATTGCACTCTTTATTTTATAACACCAATAAACAATAAGGTAATTGACAACAAGAAAACAACAAGTGGGCTTTTGGATGGAAAGGATTTTGTATATGCATCGTATAGTTCTGCGTTTCAGTGGCTTATTTCAACGTTATTATAGCAACAATCGAGTCATGATTATAAATTCGCGAGTGTATTTGTCTTGGCAAAGAGCTAGCCTTGAAATTGATTCATTTTCCACGAATTTTGGACGCAGCCGCCAGAAATCACCAGCTTAATTTTGTGTATTTATTTGATTTATTTTATTATAGCCACTTCAGAGTAAATATAGGGAATATTCGATGGAGCCGACCTCCAGTAACTGAAGCTTTAATATAACATCCTTTAGGATAAATACATATCGGTATTTTTTTTTGTGAATTTTCCCATGTTTTAATAGTTATTCAGCTATTGGGAGCGGTGACAAATTAAACAAATCATAAAATCGGCCCACCCCTTCTTGAGTTATAAATGGTATACTAAACGCGACTTTGTTTTATTTCAATTCATATTTAAATTCATTTATTGTTTGTCGCGAGTGAAAATGATTATATATATAAGTATATATAGATAGCACCATTTTCACTCGCTACAAACAATAAATGAATTTAAATATGAATTGAAATAAAACTAATTTTATCGCGTTTATTTTTTGTTTTTTACGTTCCCGACGTTTCGGCTGCTTGAAACAAGAAATAAACGCGATAAAATCCGTAAAATTAGTTTTATTTCAATGTGTAGTATTCGCGTAAATATAAGAAATCAATATTAAAGATGAATTTCAAAAATAGTTTTGTGCTTACTCTTCCTCATGTGAATAAAATTTCGATAGCGTCTAGAGGTGGTAGAGTCTTTACATAAAATCGTGACAATTTTGATGATTGATAAGACCTTAGGTACATCAATAGTTTACATGGACAAATAATATTCAGATTCTAAAATTTGTAATAATGATTACCTACATAAACATTCTTACTTTTTGTTATTGGTTTCCCATAAATTACAGGGCTCTACCCACGTAGAGACCACGCCATCGACTAGGCCGCAATTTAAACTATCGTTGACTGAATTATAATGTAAGCAAATACTTTTGTACGGAACACATCTGCTAACATAACACAATAGACATACCGCTACATTATCAATTGTAAAGATAAGTTTGTATCATAGGAGTTGACTAGAATATCCTACAATTGAAATAAAATAAAACAATTTTTTAAGGATTTTATAGCGTTTATTTTTCGTTTTTACGTTCCCGACGTTTCGGCTGCTTTACAGCAACCATGGTCACGATAACGTCAAAATAAACGCGATAAAATCCTTAAAAAATAGTTTTATTTTATTTCAATGTGTAGTATTCGCGTAAATATAAGAAATCAATATCCTACAATGCTCTACAACATTGGGGTACAAGATGATATTCCATGGTGTCGAGGGCTTTTTAACTCCACTTGGTTATAAATCAGGTCTTCTAGTAAGTTGTTGGGTCTTTTTTTAAGTCCATGAATCTATGGAACCATAATATCGAATGTAATCTAAATATTATCGTATATTCGATTTAGATTCGAGTGTCCTGTCTGGTTGGTCTAAGCATGAGCGTAGCCAGGGTTAGCTTCAGGGTGGGCAAAGCAAGGAACCTCGAATTCAAACATCATCTACTTATCGTCAAAAAATGTGCCACCAATAGAATGTTGCTCGTTCCTTGATATGCCACTGCTTTCATTTACTAAGATACCATAGAGACACATATTTTTTTGAAATTAGTTGTCATATGATCTTATATATTTCGCTTGGCTCATCAGGGTGCCTGGGGGGGGGGGGGGGGACAGACAAAAATATTCATAAAATGGTAGACTCGACTGCTGTTATAAAATGATAGCACCCACCAAAGTGTTTTTTTCAAACATGTGAATGTGAACATGCGAATGAACGGACTCTACCAAGCTTCAGTGTTGTTATATGTATGTCTTGGTACCCATATAGATTATAAAATACATGGTACACCCGGCTTCACATACGGTAGCTATACCTACCTACCGCCAACTGTATTGGCTGATAATTTCATAGAATCGCAAACACCGGCGCAGGCGTTACAGGCTAAAAATACCAAACAAACACCGGCATGGACGCGTTCAGTATTAAATTAAAAATAAATAGAGGTGGAATCTTAGAAGTGAAGCTGATAAAAATTGGTTTAGCAATTGATTCCGGCCGGACCATTGCCGGCGAGAAATATGGAAACATACCTTCAGTAATTCGTGATATGCACTGAATCCAGGACACGGTATTTTCTAATACCTACTGGACTTGATAAATAGGGTATTTTTTTTAAAGTGAAATGTTGTAAAACTCATTTTTTCTTTACTAATACAAGTGTCTCTTCTTGATTTAGAGAAATAAAACTTTATTTTTTTTCAGTCGGAAGGTATTACCTACTAATGAACAATTGCATTCTGATCTTATTTAATAAACACTGCACTGTCTAATTGACTGACTGACTGACTAACATACAACGCACGTATATTAACTTTGGAGGATATATAAGGTGTAACAAAATTTGTGTAAATTTTTAAGGATTGAATGAGTAGGTCATACCGATCATGTTGCTGTATAAAATAAATGTGTAACAAAAGTTTTTTTTTTTAAAGAAGGCAACCCACCCTCACATCGCGTACTTAGAATGTGGTGCTATTTAACACTATTAATGAAACACATTAAAGAAACATCATAGAGCTTGAAATATACAATAAGTGCCTGTTGGAGTTCAATCCTACACTGGATATAATCTTAATTAAATTTCAATAGTCGATTTAGTTTATTACACCTTTTATTTTATACCATTGATATTATTAAGTATCGCAACACTAGCTTTAGCGGCGTCTTAGGACGGTTGATATTGTACCTTTTTTAATGTGTTAGTACCACACTAAAGTGTTTTTATCAAATTATCTCGCATTTATGATCAAGCACCTATTTCATCAAATATCAGTGCCCTTCCATCATCTACCTGCCTTCGTTTTACTCCTTAAGCATCAAAGATATCAGACTTTGGATAAAAATGTCCTAGCGATCACACATAAACAGGTGAAATTCCAGCTATATTTATATTGGCCCGCCCACTGGAGATCCACCACGCCAGCTTGGACCGCCGCCAGTCAGTCATGGAGGGTCATTCATAAACCTTGCCTGATAATGAGGTAATCTGGAGAAAGTTGAAGATCTATATCCAAACAAAAGATAAACTAGTTTACCAATACCATCTAGCTCAGGGATTCCCAAACTATTCCGGGCAAGAGATCCCTTTTCCAAAATGAACTTCAATGAATTATAAGATCATACCTTAGACCCCCATAGCCAAATTACTTTAAAAATCCGACCTCTAGTTTTTTTTCCTATTGACACTTAAATAATTAAAAAAATATAATTTCATCTTGTACGAACTTGTGCACGCTTATCGAATTGTAGAGTTTTTTAATAGTACAACAATGATACTTGCTACTAAAATCGTCATTCTTATAACAAGTTGGTACACATAACACAACTTATACAGTATCTTGAAAGTTTCAAATAAGAACTTGTGTTAATTAATAGAGGTCGATTTGTAGACCTCGTCGACTCCCAAAATTAATGTTCGTTTATGTAGACCTCTGGGAAGCCGATATCGACCACTTTGGGAATCCCTGATCTAGCTTATACTTATCCTACAAAAGCCCTGAGTCAAGGATATCAAGGTGGTTTCCATGGAATAGTCAAAATAGGGTGGCATTTTGTTTATTAGCGGTTTATCTACACTTGTTTACAGTGATTCTTTATTAACAATATTTTTATGTGCTGTTTTAGTGAGTTACTTGTATTATTCATTAATAAAAAAAACATATTTCAGCTCTTCAAACGTGTATATAGGTAATTTTACAAGAATGCTTAATAATAAAAACATATCAAGTACATATATGTATAATTTATTCATTAAAATTAATAACTCATGGAACGACTACAAGATTATTTGGTAAGCCAATCAAAAAGTCAATTAACTGCAATTCAGTTTTTCTCAAGATATATACTTTCGAGTGAATAAAAATCTGTGGACCAGCTATGGTGTAAATAAGGTCTGATGCATGCGGCCAAAAGATATGAATTTGTTGTGATAGTAGGAATGTCATTCCGAACAGATTGTTTTTTATTTACCGAGAAAAAAAGATCGTTAGATCGTTGTCTTTCTTCGTAAAAAACGACCTCAACCCACATCAACCACAGAAATCTAAACATCATTTTGACATTTCCATTGTGTCAACTTTAGTTCCAGTACCAGTTACTGAACAGGCAGGCATGTAACTTCGGGAACATTCCAGACATACTTACATATTATATTACTATAGAATTATAAAATTACGCTTCGGGATATACAACTAGATTATATCTTTTCCCAAATCGCTCCCGATCAATTTTGAACCTAAACCATCGAAAACAGAGTTCAATTATCATTGGTAGAAGAAAAATACGATTTCCACCCAGGAAAACCAATCTTAGCGTCTGTTTAGGAGAGTAGAAAGTCGTGTGGTGGTGTCGTCACCTGTTATTAAGAATAGAATTGGCAGGGAGCAGGCTGTGAGGTGGTTATAAGATCTCTGACGTTGGTCTCTGAGTCACTACCTGACAGGTCAGCTAACCAGACTTGTCTTCTGTAAGCGGAGCTCCATTCGTTTGCCGCTCAGGTGACAATATGTTGGACTACTGAGTTAACTTTACCTATCATAAATTATTTACCATGAATACCTCACTGGTTATAAGTTACGGAACCCAACGGGTATCTTGGGACGTTGATGTATATTGGAATGTTATATACAAATTTAATTGAATGATTGAAAAAGTTCAAAGCATAAACATTGAAATTCTCTGCAGCTGAAATAAAGGCACACAATTATTTAGCAATCTTGTATTTTTCATATTTTGAAACACTTATTACTGCCTTGTACTATATCAATATATTCTGAAAACTATGAAGTAGGTATATTTTTTCAGATAATCATACTTCAATGGATCTTATTGTTGTATGAGCACGAATGTTTGTACCCGAGTAATGGGTGTTTAGTATCTATATAAATATTATACCTATGCTGGTTCCACCCCCAGTCCGTGGTACGGTACCCGTAAAACAAGCGTTTGGTTGGAGTGGGCCGTATAGTTGGTGTGTTCTTCTGGCAATCTTTTTTTTGTTTCCTCTATGTATGCCGGAATACCAAACTAGCACGGGTCGAAGCTGGGCGTTAGACGGAGAAATCTTTTATAGTTTTCACTTAAAATACATGAATATATATTGATAATATTCCCAAAATTGTATCGTCTCCACATGAACATTACATTCAGTTGTATGTTTCCGTCTCTGGAGTATAAAAAAACGCCCCAACACAGTGTTATGTGTGGCCCCAATATACGATGCTGTGAATGCTTCCGTGTCACAACGTCCGCCATGTTTTTAACCAAAACCAAGTCGACTGTAGGTATTTCGAATTGGTAAAATCATTTTGGAAGACATTTTTATATACATACATATTTTTTATATTTTCAGTATACGCTATTACACTCATCGGGGCTATCTTAAATTTTTCAAGTATTAAGAAATACATTTTGCAACTGTAGCCCGTAGGCCTACAAAAATAAATTATCCAACTAAGAACATACTCCTCGCATTTCCTTCAACCTTTCACGCGATCCCAGCTCAGTCCTGAAACGTATCCTATTCGCGTAGAAACGGCGCCTCAGTGACAATCGCTGAACAAACGAAACTAGATCTAAATCGGTCGCGTGCCCTGACGGCTATTTCAGCTGCGCTAAAAATACCACGACAAAGATCGCGGCCCGATGTGGGTCGAGATTCCTTTTGCTTTTCGATGTACAATGCTCACACGTGTACCTAGAACTTGCTTAACATAGCGACCAATCAGAAAAAAACATCAATGTATTTTGTTTATAGAAATTAATTTGGTTATATTCCGATATTTCCGTATTTAAAAAGAATAAATTTAATTCTTAAAAAAATAACTGCGCTTGAATTCATGAATGCGTGAGTGAGTGAATGAGTGAGTCGAGAGGAGTACCTAATTATCCATAAACAAACGTTAGCTATAAATGCGTGTATACGTGGTCTGGTGGTGGTCGTTAATTTTTTTTCAATTCAATTTGAAATACCATTTATCTAGGGACCTGTAGGACAATCTGCTGATAAAGCCTATCCAAAACCTATTTCACCGACAGCCCAATAAAAATCTGTTAAATAAGGTTTGGATAGGGTTTAGTAGCATTAGTGAAAACGGCCCTAAGATAAAACAGACAGTGATCTTGCATACAAAGAATCAAAAGAAGGGCAAAAACGTTTAAACATGGATAAAGATAACGGGGAAGACCATACAAAATATGGACGACTAGCTAGTGATAGGGCCACTAGGAAACCTTTGGAGTTGGTGTGGTGTAGTTGAACAGGCTGTGAAAGGCTCAGGCTAAGCCACTCTACACTAATTCCCACTAAAAATGTATTTGATAAGTCACTAACACTCAATCATAATTTGCTTTGATAGGGATACATAAAATGCTTATTATATTATTAAACTGGACCTATTCTGAGGATGGTCGTTCCTAATACAAGGCTAGGGCAAGAGCCGAGGTGGAAATGTTTGAGGTCTCGGTAGCTCGCACTAATCTGGTGATGTATGACCCCATTTCAAGAGCCAGACGTATACTCAACAGCGTCTCACGTAGGCTTGACCACAATAATCACACTAATATTATAAATGTGAAAGTTTGGATGGATGGATGTCTGTTACTGAATCACGCCAGAACGGCTGAACGGATCTGGATGAAATTTGGCACAGAGATAGATTATTGTCTGGAATAGCACATAAGCTACTTTTTATCCCGGTAAAAAGGACATAGTTTTTAATCGCGGGTAACACCGCAGGGCGCAGCTAGTTGTACATATTGGCGGAATTTGAGAAGGTTACGTTGAAATATTTGTCACGCATGTAATTGTGTAAATGCATTGGACACCAAAACCTGTAATGGAAAAAAATAATTAATTTAAAAATGTTACACTATCCCCACGTCAGAAACACGATACCATAATTAATATATTCACTGGTCTAATACCCTGCGAGGTGCCTTTACTGGCGCAAACAACACTCAAATTGTAATATGTTTGACACTTAATACTTAAGTGACGAAAAAAAAAATTCTGTAAACGATGATGTGAAGAAAAATAATTATCATAAGACAAACGATGATAGTGATGAAATGATAGAGTCGTGAGTCGAGATCGTTATTACTTTCGCTCTGACTTCTCGGGTTTGTGGTATGAGGGAACTGTCAATAGACAAATGTTTTAACTTTCTACATGTTGAAACCTATATATCGACTAATTAGTCTTTTCTTATTTTTCCACTTACCTCGAACCTGAATAAGCCCAGAAAAAACGCAACATGCCTTGTATATACAAATGTATAGTACTTAATTTTCCAATAACAGTACCTGCACCAAGATAAAAGGCTTTAATATCTGTTGAAAATAGCTTCTTTACAACCCATAAACCCCAATCGGAGTGGTGAAAATTACAAAAATACCTGCACAAGGTGACAAGGCCAACTCAATCCAGAGCTGACGTGCTGACGTATCGTAGATATAAAGATTATATATACAGACAGGCCGGCAGACGGGCTGGTACAAATTACTCCAATGATTATAATCTCATGAAGTACTTGGCTATAAATATTGTACATGACTCGACTTAAAAATGTAGATATTTTATTAAATCGCAAGCTTTCTTGTAAGTCTGAACAACTGAACAAATTTATTTGATTAAGATTTATTAAAGATATGTAGCTGAAGTTCTTCAGGCTCCTACCAAATATGAGATACAGTATGTTTTAGGGAACCTAAAAAGAAAATAGGAAATACAGAAATAAGAAAAACAATAAAGGAATGTCATAGATGCTTTGGAATATTGTAAGGAACTTAAGAGGAAATGGGATACCCATGTTGCACGTATGAGTGATGATAAATATATATAAAAGAGAACCTCTTGGTCAGGACCATACACTTAAAGATTTAGGGGAAGACTCAAAGAGAGATGGATAGATGATATTAAAAAACAGCTGGCAAAGACTGGCTTACAAGGAAGAGACATTTGGAGAAAATTAAAGGGGGCCTTTACTCATTGAAAGGTCGATAAGTCACATATTGAAAAAAAAATGTATGAAGCTTAATATATAATCCCTTACAGAATTCGAAACCGCGGACCCTCGGCACAGAAAGCAGAGTCACTGCCGACTGCGCTAATCAGTTCGTCAAACTATCAACTAATAATAACATGGTGTCCGCAACCCTTCCAATATTCTCATCCCATATCCATCCAAACCTCAATCCATAGTCCCAATTATCTTTCCATATTCCTGCAATAGTTCCTCTGCCTGCTGAGGTCAATTCGCTGTTTATGCTATCATTTTCAGCAGTTGACCCCAGCAGGTGGCTAACATAACATTAAAATTCTCAAAAAGGGCCTCTACGTGTTGGACCCAAATCCCCGCGCATGCTTTCCAAAGACCCGGGTATAGCCCGTGTGGTGAGAGACATAATCAAAATGTACTGGGACCAAAAAACAATTAAATTAGGGAGCAACAACAAAATCGCTGGCAACTAAAGTATTTTTCACTGTTAAACGAAAATAGTTTAGCGGGGTGACTTGACAATCGAACATTCTTGGCAGAGCTGGGCACGCGCAGCATTCAATACGGGAATACGTCAATCACGGTTTTTGTTTGCTTACTGTATGTACTTACCTGTTACGAAATAGAAGAACGTAAATACGAAATTTATTTCTATGATTACCGTATAGGATTCATTCGTCACTGAAATTTAACATTTTCAGTGTTTATTTTGCTGTCATTGTCAAATTGTCAAACATTTCCCGATTGATTTGTATAGTGATAAACGCTTTTTCAAACATCGAGCAGGTATATTGATTTATTTTGAATAATACACATTGTAATGAAACTAGTTTTAAGCATTTTATCGCGTTTATTTATGATCGGATCGCAATGGGCAACTTATTTCGGACACCCTCATAGGGTACCCCAGTTCTAATTATGACACTAGGACGTCAAACACCTCAGTCTCCCGTGATCATGGTTGCTGTAAAGCAGCCGAAACGGCAACGTAAAAATATAAAATAAACGTGATAAAATTCTTAATTTTTTTGTTATTTCTTTCTTCTTTTTTATTATTATAAGGAGGTACGTATATTCTAAATTGAACTAACCATTTTCATAATTGAATGTCAGTTTTTTTTTCCGAAAAAATGTCAGGTTGCTATCTGCGTTGGGCTAGCGTGGTGGACTATAGTCTGACGAATAAATATTTCAGTAGGCATTCATAAATGCCTCATATCTTTTTTATATATAGGTAACTGCAGCAATGCTAGTCAAATTGGTAGATCGTTCGCCTCGCTAACGAGGATCGTATCTCTCGAATTTCTAGATTTCATGTGCGAATCTCATTGATTATCACATACTAAACGGTGTAGGAAGACAACGTGACGAAACCTGCTTGTCTGAGAGAATCCCTCGAAAGAAGTGTAAAGTCCGGCAACCCGCACTAGGCAGAGTGGTGGACTATGGCATAATCTCAATTAAGGATTGTGCCTAACAGTGGGAAATAAAAACAGGGCTAGTAATATTATCCCACTAATATTATAAATGTGAAAGTTTGGATGGATGAATGTTTGTTACTCAATCACGCCAGAACGGCAGAACGAATCTGGATGAAATTTGGCACAGAGACAGATTATAGTCTGGAATAGTACATAGGCTACTTTTTATCCTGGTAAAAAGAACATTTTAATCGCGGGTAACACCGCAGGGCGCAGCTCGTTATATATAACTACACTATTAAGGATATGTTTAATGAGTAAATACTCAAAGCTCAAGTGTTTGGAAGTGATTCTATTAGTTCTCCGGTCCTTAATGAAGGTACAGACTGGCTGGCGTCGAGCCAGACGGAGCTGGTGTGTCATGCACAGTTCACAGATTAGCTGGCGATTAGAGACTTCTATTAAAAATGTCCAATATAGTGCTCGAGCTTCAGAGCTTTTAAAGATTGACAACCCGATTAGCGCAGTTGGTACTCTGCTTTCTGTTGCGGTTGGTTCGAATCCTGGTAGGAGCAATCTTTGTGCGGTAAGCGCGAATGTTTATTTATAAAATAAAGTCGTGTTAGTTACAACATTTATAACTCAAGAACAGGTAGGCCGATTTTTATGACCTTTGTTTTTTTATTTATTTCCGCCCCGATTAATAGAAATACCTATTAAATAATGAAAAAAAGATACTTAATATTCTCATACATTTGTTTCTGAGGCGGTACGAAGTTCGCCGGGACAGCTAGTACCTATATATATAAGTATTAAATACTAGGATCACCCCCAGACCATTGTACGGTACCCATAATACAAGGGTTGCTTAGTTTGGGACGGTACAGTTGGTATGTTTGTATGGCGATATAATATTATTATTTTCATGAAGATAGGCCACTCGGCTCACTACATCGAGCGAGAAGTTTTGATACGTGCTTAGTTTGGGACGGTACAGTTGGTATGTTTGTATGGCGATATAATATTATTATTTTCATGAAGATAGGCCACTCGGCTCACTACATCGAGCGAGAAGTTTTGATACGTGCTTAGTTTGGGACGGTACAGTTGGTATGTTTGTATGGCGATATAATATTATTATTTTCATGAAGATAGGCCACTCGGCTCACTACATCGAGCGAGAAGTTTTGATACGTTCGCGTAAACTGTTATAATTCATCTTTTCGTAATTGCCCCTGATCTGAGTGTTACTGGGGTCACCTTCACGGTGACGGTACGGTACCAATAATACAAACTTATTTTGGTGCTACACAGTGTATTTGTCTTGAAATATTTTATTGGTTGAGTACAGATCGGTGGACAGTCGGTTTGGACACGGCTATTTATTACCATTTTATTACTAGCTGTAGCTGGTATGCGTTGCTATGTCACCAAGCATTCCCGCGCGTGCGCATAACACTCACGTACGAATAAACGTATATGGGAAAAATAAAGAAATATCAATGTTTATATACATACTAGCTGTCCCGGCGAGCTTTGTACCCGCTCAGGATAAAATTGTATTTTATACTTGTTTTAATCAGCTATTCGGGACGCAGACAAATTCAAAAATTCAAAGATCATACAAATCGGCTCACCCTTGATTGAGTTATAAACGGTGAAATTAACACGACTTTGTTTTATATATAGATTATAAAAAGTAGGTAGAGTTGTTATTTACATCCAAAGGAAGGTAAATTACGAGAAAATCATTTCAGAAATAATGTTCCATGCAGGAATAAATTACATTAATGATATTCTTTATGATTACTGAAGCGTCCTTATTATGGTAAATTTACCAATGATTATTATTCTTTAAGATTACTGAAGCGTCCTTATTATGGTCAACTACCCTTGAAATAATACATCTATAAATAATCTCTCACTACATCCTTCCGCACAATCAAATTGTTCCACCCTCATTAAGGTAATGCACCTCTTGCATACACCTCCAGTGAGTCATATTTATTTTGTTCCAGCATTTATTTATATCCCGAGTATTATTCGAGTGACTCACACATCGAGTACTGAGGGACATACATTGATAAATTAACTTGTAATGATATACTTGGAGTTAGTATTTATTTATTGATCAGCTGCTAAAGTCTGCCAAGCCGTTCCTACATTGTTCTCACATACCTATAACAATGTACTGCTTAAAAATGTAAAAGATCTTTATAAAAAGAGCAACCATGGAGATTCTTGCCCGTTCTTCTCCACAGGAACGGCATTCCGAACGGGTGGTAAAGTTATACATAAGCATTTTGTATTTTTTTTGACGATTCATAAGTACTTAAGGGTTTACATAAATAAAAATATTCTGATTCTGATATAAATTGCATGTTATCTAATGAGAAGGATTGCCAAAGAAGGAGGAATCTTTTTTATTTTCATGCATTTAATAGTTGTGTTCAATAGCCCAGTTTGACGACCTAATTAGCTCAGTGGGTAGTGCCCTGCCTTCAGCGCTGCGGGTCCCGGGTTCGAATCCTGGTAGGGACAAATTTTGTGAGATGAGCACGAATGTTTGTACCCGAGTCTACGCTGGAAATATGCTTCCCCAAATGATCTCCAGACATGAGCGGTCCTCCGTAACTCGCATCCACCGGCTTCCCGCGACGCGTGTGATATCATCGGTCTACCTTGTGGGCCGTCGTACCCACATCTTCCAGCTCGTGCTCGCCATTCGCCACCTTTAAACTATTTATTAAATTTCCTTTTTAGTTTGGCAGTTGAAATGGGGGAGGCTGTGTGCATCAAAATTGAAGCATATTGAAAAAAGTGGGCGTTCTAATTGCTTGCGTGAATACTCGTTTAAATTTGCTGCAATTTTATTATCATACTTCGGTGCAACCTTAGACAACATTTTATGATTTAACCATGACAAATTATATTTTTATTTCCTTGAAATGATTTATACATAAAAAAAGAATGATTCGCACATAAACCACAGCAATGATACCTATTTCACTTTTAAGAGTTCTACCTATAAATGTTTTTAATGATGGCCCCACAAGTAACATAGGTAGTCTAATAGTAACTGCATTATGAGATAGTGTGCAATTTGCTAAAGCTTACGATTCTGTGGAAATGCATTTCGTATGAACATAATTTTTTTATATGAACATCGCTATATTTCAGTTTTGTTTGAAATGTGGATTATTTTTGTTATATCGATCATTATTTTTATTCAAGACTCGCTGTCCCCTGGATTCGTACGCGTAAATGTTATATTTTGAGTATTCACGAGATAACTTCAGCGTGTAAGCTCTATAAGTGTCAAAATCTTGGATTTTGAAACATCCCGCGAGAACCCTTCCAGTTCCCGGGAGCAAACTTGTCCTATAGGTACATTAAACTGAATATAGGCTATTAATAGGCCAAGTTCTGCCGAAATTCGCTATATATTATAAGCGTACAGATAGACTGGCATTAAAAAAATGGCGGACTGGGCTTCTGTATCGAGTATAATGTGCCCTACGTATTTTTGTTTTCAAATATATTCTATTTAGAGGATCCAGTTACTATTTCTCTTTGACCTGTTAGCTGTATACCTACTTAGTATGAAAATATCAAGTATGTTCTCTACAGCCAAAAATCGATAAAGGAGGTAGTATTTGTTTTCTGATGTAGGGTCCGTAGTTCATTTTTCATAATAATATTGGGGCAAGGCCGCCTTTATTTTAAAACAAAAATATTTTCCGAATACGATGTAGACTAAACTCGGGCCGCAGAATCGATGGTCGGTGAGGCGCTGTATCGATATTTCACTCGGATCAGGGCGAACAAACAAACAATTTGATTGATCTGGCATTTCCTTTAAAATGACGTGGCTTTGTTTTCACAGTAAATATATAATCTTAATTTTGTTAAGGTTATGCTTCGCGGTAAAAAAATTTTTTTTACAATTACCCGCGAAGATTCCTATTTAGATTACTCTAATAAATTATGCCTTAAGTATGTTTCTGAATAGATTTTTTATATATAATAATTGTACTTACCATCTTTCACCTGAAATAAAATCACATTGAAATGAACCTGAAACAGTGATACTGATTTTATTAGAGAACTATATTTTTTGATAAACGACTACTGATATGTCGAATAGGTATATAATATAATCAAATTTGAGGTATGTATCCCTTAGATGTCAAGAATAAAGCAATTAATGCGCAGTAACCAAGTATATGAAATTGTTAAGACATACACTACGACAAACGTACAACTAGCGCCACTTTGTTTGTTTGTTTGTGTCAAAAGAAGAAATCAGCTGATTATGTTTAGTTATACCTTGAGCTTGATCGCGATCCTCCACTGTCTTTGGCAAAACCATATTCTGTAAACCATGGAGCAACAAATCTAAAGTCGAAATGAAATGGGACAAAAAATATTTTAGGAATCATTCAAAGCACTTGAAAGCAATAAATATTTCCAATCCAGGTATTGCATGGATGAATTAAACAATAACTGGAATAGAGTAAAGGCAATTGGTATTTATATTCCTCTGTAACGTTTAGAAGAGCTTAGGTAGAATGACACATTTAAATTTGGTTTCCCAAAAGTTTTACGAGTTAATTTTCATCGACAAATTAATAAATCAAGTATTAAAGAGTGTCAAATAGAAAATTACTTCACAAAATAACGGAAACATCAATGAAGTTCTTATTCAAACAGTCACACCACTAAAAGGAACTCAATTAAAATTTCGGTGACGTATAAATCTAATCACACGCATTCCTGAACGAAACTTTCAATCACTGCAATGTTTATAATAATCGATGATTCCTTACTATCAACCACAGGTCTGTTTCCAATTACACCACTAACCATTCCACGATAACGTATACCTGCAGGGTTTATTTTGTAAACATACGATCAGGATTAAGCTGGAAATGCATTGGCAGTACGAGCATCGGAGGACGCGTCCACTCGGACGCCGCCGCGCCCGCCCTAGTGAAAGCTAAGCCCGTCTGAAAGTGTAGCTGTGGCCCAGGCTGCCATCCGCCTAAAATGGGGTGATCGTCGACGATGGTATCGTATTGCGGGTATAAAAAGAATTAGAGCGCCCCGCCGCCGGTCAGAACGGCTTCGAACGTGAGTACGCACGCACGTGCTGTGCCGTGCGGCTGTTAGTGGAGTGCATAGTAGTGGCATCGCGAGTGAATTGCATCCTGGAGGTTTAGTGACGTAACCAAAGGACAACAGATTTATCGATTGCATTGGATTGATTGTGTAGTGGTGCTGCTATGGTGTTTGGTTCATGGTTCACACGACGCCAATAGGCCGTTGGAATTTGATTGATACTGAAGTGATTTTTTAGTTATTTGAATTTGATAACAGATTACAATTTTAAATGTCAAACTGATTCAATTAATTTTTTTTATATTAAAGCTAATGCATGATGAGCTTTTGTTTTGAATTGTAATTGATTTTTAATAAATGGTGATAAAAGAATAAGAGTGTTAACTGTAGTTGGTTAAACATTGTTATCCTAGATCCCATACGAGGAAACAAAATTGATAAAGGCACAGCAACCGAAAATAATTTAAATTTGGAAATCACAACTATTGATAGCCGATTAATAACTTAATGATCCAACAGGTGTAGTGAGACCCATCGACCATCGCCATAAAAGACACTAAACAATCCAGTGACGGGTAAATCGGTTGGCTTAACTCCAGGCTTGCATACTTACGTGACGTAACATCCGCGAAGGGCCGTACGGTGGATGCTAATAAAAACGCGAGCATAAAAAGTGGTTGCGTTACGCAAACCGGCGCGCTGGCACCGTTCCCGCGCGGCCACTACTCGGGTTACACCCACAAATAGCCGCACGCGCCTCGGGGCCGCTTTATCTCCGCGGATAAGGAACTCGGTTCATTAACGCGCGGTGTGTGTTCGCAGGAAGGCTTCTGGGCTGTGTTCTCGTGTCTCGACTAGCCCCAAAGTCTTGTTAGCCCTACGAACATGCCGAAGCCAGTAGTACAACAGGGCGATGACCCTGATCCGACCCCGTACCTGTTCGTGTCTCTGGAACAGAAGCGTATCGACCAGAGCAAGCCCTACGATGGCAAGAAGGCTTGCTGGGTGCCTGACGAGAAGGACGGCTTCGTGCAGGGCGAGATCAAGGCCACCAAGGGTGAATTGGTGACCGTCAACCTGCCTGGTGGCGAGGTAATTATATTTTTGCTTTTATATTCAAATAGACTATACTAAGCTATGGGTAATAAGATTACCAACGATGATGAAGATAATGATGATGATGATGATAATTGTGGGACCAGCTTGTAGAGCAATTGAATTTAAATATCCGCGCCTTTGACCCGAAAGATTTTAAGTTATAGTACAATTATAGAGCCGAATGCATGAATAATTTGTATTGATTTTTTTATTCTTAACTATGAAATGATGATGATAATCACAGTCCAACCTATAACTCAGCTGATAATGATATATTTGTTTATAACCAAGCACTAAACATGTGTATTAAATGAGCAGGAAAAGACGTTAAAAAAGGAACTCCTCTCGCAAGTAAACCCGCCGAAATTCGAGAAAGTCGAGGACATGGCTGACTTGACATATCTTAACGATGCGGCCGTACTACATAATCTACGACAACGATACTATGCGAAACTGATCTACGTAAGTAGGCGCACCGAGCGCCTTTACCATTACCTTAGAACTAATGTAACACTTTATCCCACAGACCAAAGACTTCAAGAAAGATCTTGTTGCTCAAGTCAACCCGCCTAAGTACGAGAAATGCGAGGATATGTCCAACTTGACATACCTCAACGACGCTTCTGTTTTGTATAACTTGAAGCAGAGATATTACCATAAGCTTATTTACGTAAGTCAGTCGACGCGGCGGGAGCAGCTCCGGCCTTGCGGTGTGCATGCACCTCACCTTTCCAATCTTTCAACGCCGTAGACACATTTCTCGATAGTATTGGATTGATACCAAGTTTTAAAGTGCGATGGGTGTCCATGAACGGCGCAATTAATCTTGGATTGATGTCTCAATCTGGGGTATAAATAGAGCCAGCGGCATGCCAGCTGTGGTTATTTTAGCACATTATATTTGGTATCTAGATATTTACGTCTCGATACAAGAGTTTCGTGTAATAACGGCAGTACAACAAATCGTTCGACTACTAAAGAAAATATTTGTTGAATAGAATTTTTGCGAACGATAATTAATTCATATTTGGTAAATTATCTTGCAAACGTGATACATTGAGATTGAAAGCTACAAAAGCCTCAGTATTTTTAAGGTATAATATTATCGCAGATAATGTGTCTACTGTTCCAAATCCTTGTCCATTTTGTTACTAAGCCCTCTCTATACCGAACTTGAACCCGCATACATAGGACAAGTCGGTGCAAAGGACTCCAAGGACGTCCGGATTCTTCTTTTCGTTTTTTTTCTCCATTTGAGTTCTCTAGATGACTCCTCTTTTCGTGCTTAGAATAGATTTGTGTTGTGTTTTGACTTCCGCGTTAATACGTAACGCAGGAACAGGTTGTTTCATCTTACTCTCCGTAGAGCGACAAGGTATCGATACAATACCCAGGCTCTACCACATTGTTTGTTTCGTGAAACGTCTCTATGACGTTTATTTATCTTTTAGTTTTTTAGCTTATAGAATTGACAGAATTTTCCACATTGTTGTCAATTTTCAATAAAGTTACAAACATCATATGTGTGAGTTTTGTAGAGAATTCTGTCAATTTTAGTTTAAAAGCGGACATAAAGTATTTATAGAAATACCGTGTCTGCTTCAGTGTTTTGGTTTTAGACTTAGTTTTATTACTTATAAATTATGTTTTACCATTTTCGACCCAAAAACCATTATCCGCCCCGAATCCAAGTTCATCTGTAATTTCTCCACCAATGATTCTAAATCTACGATTTGCTATTTTCATTTTGGAAACTATACCAAGTCTGGTTATACGTAAATTATAGATTCACGTTTCTGAAATTCTGTCACAATTTCATTGTCAAATCCACATAATTAAGAAATTTACACTTCAAAAAATAAAAATGAAGAAATCTTGTCAAATCCCCTAATTTTGGCTCCGTCTATTGAATCACTGGGCAAATTCCATCATCCTTCCCCTCCAAAATCATCACCAGTATTCTAATCACCCAATTATCACCACAGACGTACTCGGGTCTCTTCTGTGTGGCTATCAACCCCTACAAGAGGTTCCCCGTGTACACGACACGATGTGCCAGGCTCTACCGAGGCAAGCGTCGCTCGGAAGTGCCCCCCCACATCTTCGCCATTTCCGACGGTGCTTACGTCAACATGTTGACCAACCACGAAAATCAATCTATGTTGATTACGTAAGTATCATTTAAAAAAACATATCGGTCAAAAAAAAAAAAAAATCACCTTCGCAAGTAAAGAGATAGCATTAAAAAAATAACCAAGAATTGGTATTTCTTCTCGTCACAATATTCATTACTTAATGTAGTTAACTTAGTTTTCCATAATACATTATGTACTTTATGAATTAACAAAGATGAAATGGCGATCAAAAGGCAAATAATTGTTCAGATCGCTATATCTTAGATTCAAATATCATTTGACAGTATAAAAATCCATGAGTACAAAATTGTCTTGATGTAACGTTACAAAAGTCGTAATCTTGTCTTCACAAAATGTTACAAAAAGACCTATTAAACCTACAGCGGTGAGTCTGGTGCCGGAAAGACTGAGAACACGAAGAAGGTAATTGCGTACTTCGCCACCGTTGGTGCCTCCCAGAAGAAGGACCCCAGCCTCGAGAAGAAGGGCTCCCTAGAAGACCAGGTCGTACAGACTAACCCTGTGCTTGAAGCCTTCGGTAACGCCAAGACCGTCCGTAACGACAACTCCTCTCGTTTCGTAAGTATTCGAATTAAATCACCTCACATTCAAATCGAACATTGTATAATTTAAAGTTAATGTAAAAATATAAAATTTTAACTCTAAACAATTAATAATTAAGCAGACGCAACGGGAAACAAATCACACTTATTCGCATTACTTTCATTACAGCTTTATTTAAATTAGATCGAATTTTGATCAAAGAAAAAATTTAACACCTAGCATTTTTCATTTTCAACTTTAAATTCTATCACTATGAATGTTTCTTCTTCACCCAGGGTAAATTCATCCGTATCCATTTCGGACCCTCCGGTAAACTGGCTGGTGCTGATATCGAGACCTGTAAGTACTACTTAAGCAGTTCTATGTATCCGCTCGTTTTCAACTTCTTCGAATGTAGTTCTAAAACAACATGTTCTTCCTAGACCTGCTCGAGAAGGCCCGTGTCATCTCCCAACAGGCCCTTGAGCGTTCTTACCACATCTTCTACCAGATGATGTCTGGTGCTGTCAGCGGACTTAAGGGTACGTATGGGTTCATCTTTGGCAGATGGAAAATTTAGTTGAGTAGGGTCAGAAGCATTTAGTACCTTTTGTATAGACTGATAATGAAATATGGACTTATCGAATAAATTGATTATTTTCTATTATGTAAAAATCCTTTTGACTCTACTTGATTCATTCAAACTATTTTTGAACATAAACAAATAATTATTACGCAGATAAAAGTTTAATTTATATTATATTCGTATAATCAACATGTATACTTTGAACCCAATTTTTGAATTTATTAAAATTCTCAATTGTTTTAATTTGTTAACGTAACTATCTAAATTAGTAATGTGACATACTAGATTGTAGACAATATTACACACACACACACACACACCTTCTGATTTTACTACACACACACAGTGTAACTAATATTAATTATGATAATGAAACTTGACTTTCAATATTTAGAGATGTGTTTGCTGTCAAACGATGTGTATGACTATTACATCGTATCGCAAGGAAAAACCACTATCCCCAACGTTGACGATGGCGAGGAGTGTATGTTGACTGACGTAAGTTCGACCTCCACTCTACAGGAGGTCGCAATAGTTGATCCTGTGTGTACCAACCGGCCGTCGCGTCGCATACAACCGACCGGCGGCCGGAGCATCTCGCCCACCAACTGGACCGAGATAGCTCGTAGACTAGTGTCATATCAACCCAGTTTACCGACAATGGCGTGTGTACCCTGCCCTTTGTTTCAATAGAGGACACCGATCGATTATGACTTTGATTGGCGTCATTTTATAGGCATCTGCCTTCTGTCCAACGATGTCAACGACTACCACATCGTTGCGCAAGGCAAGACTTCCATTCCCGGAGTCGACGACGGAGAGGAAATGAGGCTTACCGACGTGAGTCCAGAATACGACTGCTGGCTCACCATCATCTTCATCTATCCCTGTTTGCTTTGCTTTCGTCCGGTTGATGGACGGTTGTCGCATGTGTATGTCAGGTATTTTCATGTTCGCAGAGTTAACGATGCTAAGCAACCGCATCTCGGACTATCCCCTCATATGTCAAGGGAAGACACGTATACCTGGAGTCAACGACGCTGAAGAGTTCGAACTGACGGTTGTAAGTCACGATTCTGAGCATGGAGCGAGCGTCTTGATTCAGATATCCGTGTATTGGGTCCGATTTGGGGTGGCCATTAACGAAGACGCGAAGGCAGAACAAAAACAAAATTGAATTTGGAATCATTTGGCCCCAATTGTCCTTCACTGTCGTACGTTGATGGTCGTCGTTACGCAAAATTTCTGACGTGCACATGACCTGCCCGCTCCCTGCAAGAGTTCCGAAGGGTTTTATGCACAGGTGTTCATTTTGATCACGGTTACAAAAATCAATTCCCGATCCAGCACACGCACGTCCACACAAACTAATAATATGTGTACAGACACGACACGGACAAATAGGTTGATTAAGATGTTTTCAGATCAGAGCTGATTGGTAAAAACAAAATATTAATTATTATGTTATCGTTTAATTGGCAGAAATGTGCTTGTTGTCCAACGACATATACGATTACTATAACGTATCCCAGGGTAAGATTACCATTCCCGGCATTGATGACAATGAAGAATCGGTGTTGACGGACGTAAGTGTTAGAATGCAGAGATTCAGTGATCGCGTTCAAATAGTCAAGAGATTGCAAAATGCTGCAAATATTTTTGCGAAATTCTGTATTGCGATATACAGAACCGTATTTTGGAATATGTACCATTAAATTTGACAATAATGGAAGATTTTAGTAGCTGGACAAACATACTCCCAGGATTTCCATGTTTTTTGCAGTCCAATGTTTTATTAGAATTCAAAACTACACATGCAGTGTATCAAAATTTTAGATAAACACCCTTTAGTTGTCCAATGCAATAGCGTTATCTAAATTAGTACCCTGTGCACCAGTTCCTACAATATGAACTACCTCCATTCGCCTAAATTTTGACCTAACGCTTCCATTTCACATTGCTAACATTGATTTATTTTGGTAAGTTAAGTTTATCCTTGTTCTATACCTCTTTTAAATGTCTTATTTACGAGCCAATAATTCTTACTTTGCAGTTTATACAGTAAGTGCATGATAAATATATAAAATATTAGTATCTTTATTGGATTAAGAATATGTATCTTCATTTCTAAAGCTCTTAAATAGAACCCTTATTTAATTTCCTTTCTTCCTTATTTCTTTGTTATGCACGTTTATGTATCCCGAATTTAACATAATATTTGTAATACAGCAAGCCTTCGACATTCTGGGTTTCACCCAAGAAGAGAAGGACAACGTATACAAGATCACCGCCGCCGTCATGCACATGGGTAGCATGAAGTTCAAGCAGAGGGGTCGCGAGGAGCAGGCCGAGGCCGATGGCACTGAGGTCTGTATATACTCCTTAATCCATCGCTACTAGTTTTCAACGAAGTACTTGGCAATAAAATCCACTACTCACTAAAGATGTCTAAGTATGAGTTTTCTTTCACAATATTGCTTAATTATCATACAAAACGATTATTTTATAAAACTCATGTGTAAATTCTATTCCTCACTTTGCAGGACGGTGAAAAGGTCGCTAAGCTCCTCGGTTGCGACTGCCAGGACATGTACAAGAACTTGCTGAAGCCCCGCATCAAGGTCGGAAACGAGTTCGTCACCCAGGGTCGTAACAAGGACCAGGTCACCAACTCCGTCGGTGCTCTCTGCAAGGGCATGTTCGATCGTCTCTTCAAGTGGCTCGTCAAGAAGTGTAACGAGACCCTAGACACCAAGCAGAAGAGGCAGCACTTCATCGGTGTCCTGGATATTGCTGGTTTCGAGATCTTCGACGTGAGTATCAGGACTTTAGGCCTTCAAGGCTATGAGCACACGAAAGTTTCTCAAAATCAGTAAAATGTACTCTATGAAACCTATCTTAGTATTTATATTATAATGATATTTATGCTGATTTACTTTCTTAGTACAATGGGTTTCAACAACTTTGCATAAACTTGACAAATGAAAGAGTCCAACAATTTTACAATCATCACATGTATGTGATGTCAATGGAGCAGGAGGAGTATACCAAAGGCTTACACTGGGAGTTCATTGACTTTGGAATGGACTTACTCGCCTGCCTCACCTTATCGAAAAGGTACACCGAGTGCTAATCACTCTCGGCTGTACCCCAATGTTCCAAGTTTTCAGCTGTAGGTTCCGAGTTATCTGATGGTGGTAATAGTTTAGTATCATGCAAACTGTTTAATGTGTCCATTAATTGTTTATAAAAGTTCAACGGTTTCGAGCAACTCTGCATTAACTTCACCAATGAGAAGCTGCAGCAATTCTTTAACCATCACATGTTCGTACTCGAACAAGAGGAGTACAAGAAGGAGGGTATCAACTGGGCTTTCATCGATTTCGGAATGGACTTGCTCGCTTGTATCGATCTTATCGAGAAGGTAATAATCGGGCAAGCCTCATCTTGCCACGCCCGTCGTCGCTGGGAGCATTCTTGACGGGATAACGTTTGACTCTGACTACTCAAGCCATATGAGACTGGTTTGGTCGTCCTTCTATCGACCATGGACTATACACTGCGGAATGAAATCCGTAGTCGCATAATCTATCCCAACCCCACATAACACCCCACATTACTTATCTCCCTGCAGTTCAACGGTTTTGAACAACTCTGCATTAACTTCACCAACGAGAAACTGCAGCAATTCTTTAACCACCACATGTTCGTTCTGGAGCAAGAAGAATACAAACGCGAGGGCATCGAATGGACATTCATTGACTTTGGCATGGACCTTCAAAATTGCATTGACCTTATTGAAAAGGTAGTTGGCGTAAACGCAACGAAGAACGCTTGCTTCACGCCACAAGGATCCTCGAATAATGTCACCTAACATTTTATGTCTGATCAAGTTTTTAAAACAAAATTTCGAATTCACGAATAAAATAACATTATTCGAGTGAGTCCGTCAATGCTGTCTGCTCGTTGTGGCTTTTGTGTGTCTCCTATGTGTGTATTTCTTTCTTTAGCATGTAGGTCTTCAAAACAATCAGGAACACTTATACATAATTAGATGACTAATTTAGAATCTCGATTATTTTTTCCATGTCGCCACGCGATCCAGATGAACGGATTTAATCAGTTATGCGTTAACTTTACCAACGAAAAATTGCAACAGTACTTTAACCATTTCATGTTCGTACTAGAACAAGAAGAATATGAAAGAGAAGGGATCCAATGGACCTTTATAGATTTTGGTATGGACCTTCAAGCAACAATTGATTTAATAGAGAAGGTACTATAGGTATAAAGTATATAGCTTGAGGATGTAGGGCCGACAGCAGAGCTTTGAGCTGAGTCGTTGCCTGCATATGTCATGGTCACTGGCTATATCCCCGTCCCCAGCCGGTATTTAGTAGGCGGAAGTATGAAAAATCGCTTGGAAAACACGCAAAAACTTAAATGCAAGTGAAACCATTACATACAGTTAAAAATATTAATAATTTGCATCAAACTATCACGTTCGAAGTATCTAAATGAAACGCTAGATCGCACGCGAATATTTAAAATTTGCTAGTTTGCTAAAGTATATAATTTTTTTGGTACTTAATAATATTATTAACGGCTTCTTTGGAATATCGTCAATAATAGTACTTATGTGATCAGATGCAATTAGCTAGATGCATTTTCACAACACACACTATACACAACTTTAGATCTATTGCATGTCGCTTCAAAATGCTTATTTACTATTTAACACTCTTATATTAGATGTCTTTATTAATTTTAAGTAAAGTCCCAAGTAGAGTTATTGTCAATTTCTTAATTTTACTCGACTGTCCAACTTTCCTTTATTACTAGAACTTATACAGTAAATCCTTAAATCATTTCTACCTACCTTATTTTGTTGTTGTTATTACTTACTATTTTTCTTTGTACACCCACAGCATTGATTTCTACAGTTTCAACTCCAACCACAATTACATTCTGCAAGACTTCGTGATTCTAATCTAATCGGTAAACTTGCAGCCCATGGGTATCCTCTCCATCCTTGAGGAAGAGTCTATGTTCCCGAAAGCCACCGACCTGACCTTCGTTGAGAAGTTGAACAACAACCACTTGGGCAAGTCTGCTCCTTACCTGAAGCCGAAGCCCCCCAAGCCTGGCTGCCAAGCCGCTCACTTCGCCATTGGTCATTACGCCGGTAACGTGAGTATCCATAAACTTATGAAAGTAACCAATCTGCTTCACAAGACTTTTCCTCAACCACAAATTTATTTTATTCACCGTGGAATAGGTCGGCTACAACATCACTGGATGGCTTGAGAAGAACAAGGACCCCCTTAACGACACTGTCGTTGACCAGTTCAAGAAGAGTGCCAACAAACTGTTGATTGAGATCTTCGCTGACCATCCTGGTCAGTCCGGTGGCGCTGATGCCGGTGGCGGCAAGGGTACGTGTAATTTGAACACTTGATTAGATTAAGAACGTATTGGGATTGATAATGATGAAAATAACTATGTATAAGTTGTGTATTATTGGGGAGTAATTGTAGACTATCATAGAAATTGATATGTTTATTACTTAGGTGTTTATCATTTATTATATTTTTCACTGACATCTGTAATTTTAGGACAGACTGAAGACAGGTATCATGAGCTCTTCATTATTTTTCCTGGCAACACATGGACACACCAAACACGATATCATTATTCATTATATTCATCGATGTCTAAGCACAACGTAGATAGGTGATCTGTCTTGCTTTTACCCTTGCTAGTTCTCATGCTATCTCGTTTACACTGAAATTGTACCATTTAGCGTGTTAAATTCCGTTTTATTATAACCTTCGCGTGTGACGTCACCTGAGACATGAAATCACATCAAGTTAGAACTAGCAGGGGTGGTCTACGTTTATTCTTTCAAAGTCATTGATCATATTAGTATTCGACACATCACCTGCATTTTGTTGGTTTGCAGAGATTTTCTGCAAAACACCAAAATTAAATTACCATTTCAATTTCACTACCACACAGAATACTTCAATATACACATACACTTACTTCCACGTTGAACTTTAACTGACACGAAAATCAGTGACAAGTTCAGCTGCTTTTTCTCTATTCTGACACTTTTTAAATGAAATAGGCGCTGGTGGCAAACGCGCTAAGGGTTCTGCCTTCCAGACCGTATCCTCGCTCTACAGGGTAAACCGGCAAATATATCACCGAGATTTGCTTCTGTGGCTCCTCCGTGGCTTAACTGTCCTCGTCTATCGATTCGCTTAAGGCTGACTTCTATTGTATGAAGCTGTACAATGATTTTATATAGATCTTACGTTGTGTACTTTATGTTCTGGTACAGTGGGGTCAGTCTTGCACGCTTTCACATTAATGATGTCTGTCTATGTCTACGTCACAGCCCATGTTGCAGTCAAATGTCAAGCAGGTGTATCAACGAGTATTGTAACATGTCTGCCGCCATTGTGGTTGTCCCGGTACTAATAGTTGCTTGTTAATGTACATCCATAGGCGGTCGCGGTAAGAAGGGCGGTGGTTTCGCTACTGTCTCCTCTGCGTACAGGGTATTTAAATGTTTCAAATTTACCTAGATGATTTTGTTTTCTTTTTTTTACGTTTTCATCGACGATGTAGAACCAACTACATGGATGTAGATCTGCATCGTCTTTTTTTCTTATGAATTTAGTTTCATACCTGAATTACTTGAAAGGTAATTAGAATCATCTCATCATCCTTCCATACAACATATATGTCTACATAGATATGTTTAATCCACCATTCATTCATTGTAGAGATGCACTTTTAAATACTTACAAAAGTGTGTCGAGTAATTTAAGTGAAGCTGCAAAGTAGTTACTTAAAAACAGTACATTACTATATTTGCCGCTGTCATCGTGTTGTTTAACGAAGCTTTTTTTGTTGTTTTTTTGTTATTTGTTTAACCCATTTGTGTGCCAAATTTTGTTTGCTCAGTTTTCTCATCAAAAAATACAATTATCCACATTTCATTTACGTGTGTCGCTTTGAATGTTATTAAGGTAATTTCTGCAAACATCATGTTGACATTAAGCAGAAATTACCTGAGCAATTCTATTTGCTTACTGTTTTGGAAAATTACAAAGCTACTTTTTATGTTGTTAAAGAAAATTGCAAGCTATATGACAGTTTCTAACTAATCCTTTTATCTGCAGGAACAACTTAACAACCTGATGACTACGCTGAGGTCTACCCAGCCTCACTTCGTGCGTTGTATCATCCCCAACGAGTTGAAGCAGGCCGGTGAGTACTAGTCTTAACATTTGGCAATATGCACGCCAATCTTGAATATTTCTCCACGACTCACCTAAAATATTGTCATGAGCGGTATGTATAATCTTTGTCTCCCAGGTCTCATCGACTCCCACCTTGTGATGCACCAGCTGACCTGTAACGGTGTGCTTGAGGGTATCCGTATTTGCCGTAAAGGTTTCCCCAACAGGATGGTCTACCCTGACTTCAAGCTCCGGTAAGATTCCAACACAAATTCCAACCTAATCTATTTCAGTACCAAGTGGCTCACCCGACACGAAATATTTATGATATCTGCTGGAGTCATCGAATAACATTTTTTATTTTATTATCATACGAGAAATCCAGTTTATTTTGACATGTTCGTATTTTTGGTTGGTGAATCAAAAACGAAATTCTTTGGACTCTGGTATATTCTATATAAATTTATTCTGGTACTGCAACTGAGTAGCTGTTGACGTCATCAGACGTTCGCGCAGCAATGAGTAACGACTTCTAAAATTATTCGGATGACTCTACATACACTCACACCTATATTTTTGATCCAGGTGTTGATGATATTTACGTAGTAGTGATATTTATAATACAGCATCCACGTTTTATCTTATTTTCTTCTCCGAGTAATTTATCAATTATTTAACGAACAGTTACATGATTCTTGCGCCAGCCATCATGACTGCGGAAAAAGATCCTAAAGAAGCAGCTAGGAAGTGTTTGGAGGCTGTGAACTTAGATCCTGAAAGCTATCGTATTGGTCACACAAAGGCAAGGCTGAAACTGTTACCACCCTAGAATGGTGATAGCATGTGAAGAGTGGACCGGAATTTTGAAAAAAAATCTATAAAAAAATAGAGTTGTTTTAAATCCCACTTTAGTTTGCGTCCACACTGGATATGTATTCTAGCTGTCAATAATTTGTATGCTCCTGTAGGTAGTTTGAATCATTTGAACATCATAATATCCTTATATTAAAAAAATCCAAAACATTGAAACCGTTCTTGGAAATTTCCTTATTAATTTACCCTTTTTTCCATATGTAGTCCCCTAAGATACTGGTGACACCGTATCCATCTATTTTACATTATATATGTAAGAATGTGTTACTACGACATACCCTCACTGTGTGCCCATATATTTTGATAATGTAGCTACAAGATCCTGGCCCCTCAAGCTGTGGACAAGGAAACCGATCCTAAGAAAATCGCTCAAGTCATCCTGGAAGCCACCGGCTTAGACGTCGAGTCCTACCGTCTCGGTCACACTAAGGCATGTCTGATACCCATACCCATGAGTAGCTAGCAGCTGAGACGAGGGATCCGAACACCGCTGGATCCTGCGTTTTAAATGTGCTTTATCGAATTCAACACCCTTTCAGACTGGTGTGATAATTTGATTTGAAACCCGCTTACCCCATTGGAGCCCAAGTTACTAAGGCTCCCGTTTGTGTTCCTAAACCCCTACCCCTGACATGTACGTACTCAACATGTTATCATTATTTTGTGTTACTCCTTAACGCAGATACAAAATTCTGTGCCCGAACCTGATCAAAGAACCGATTACTCCTGAGAATGCTACAAAGAAAATTCTCGAACAAACCGGCTTGGATGCTGAGTCTTTCAGGCTTGGAAAGACTAAGGTAGTTAATTAGAGCATGACGCATTCACTTCCTACACGATACTAACATTTCACTTTATACCTCCTTTGCATGTCTGTTACTAAAATAGACCTATACTTTATATTCTGTTTTTTTTTCTTTCTGATGTGTGCTATTTTCAGTGACTTCTTCGTATTTCTTAAATATGGATATTACTAATAGTATATTTTAAGTACACCTTCCTAAATTCTTTTTAATACTTGTCACAATTTCCAGTTTTTAGCACGTGGTGAGAATTATAAATACACATTTTTTCAACATGAAAATTGAGTTTTCTTAATGTTACATCGTTTGCTGTTCTTAACACATACCATGTACAAACAGGTGTTCTTCCGCGCTGGTGTCCTGGGTCAGATGGAAGAGCTGCGTGACGACAGGTTGTCCAAGATCGTCTCATGGCTCCAGGCCTACATCCGTGGTTACCTGTCCCGTAAGGAGTACAAGAAGCTGCAGGAACAGAGGTAGGTCCATTTACAATATTGGAAACGAGTCACATCTTTATTTGGTAACGTGAAACTTAAAAATTATTTTTCATTTGCTTAGGGTGGCCCTCCAAGTTGTCCAGCGCAACTTGCGCAAGTACCTGCAACTCCGCACCTGGCCCTGGTGGAAACTGTGGCAGAAGGTCAAGCCCCTTCTCAACGTCACCCGCGTCGAGGACGAGATGGCGGTAAGTGTTCAGTGTTGACTACATCATTAAAATGATGGAGCACTCTGACCCACTATAGGCGGATATAGACACATGATTCAGGGTAACATAAATAGATTGGACCGCGCCCACCTGTCGGTTACGCGACACCGCACCACCTGCGGCCATTTCTGGAACCCGGCCCCTCCCGCGCGTGTTTCCTACACAAAATATTCCAGTGCGTGGGCGAGCTACCCACCACCCGCTGGAGAACTCCAGCGGTGCTCAGTAGCTAAGTGGTCGGCGGCGCGCGCACCACCCACCCTACACTTACGAACGAACCGAACTCACATTGCATTCCTATTTATTTTTATTAATGTTATTCATTCATTAATTATAAACGATGGCGGCCGCGGTTCATTTATCGGAGTGGAACGGGGAGGATAAAGGTGCGAACGTTTTGCAGAAACTCGAGGAGAAGGCACAGAAGGCCCAGGAGGCTTTCGAGAGGGAAGAGAAGCTTCGCAAGGAGCTCGAGGGCCTCAACGCCAAACTGCTTGAGGAGAAGACCAACCTGCTTGCCAGCATCGAGGGCAAGGAAGGCAACCTCTCCGAAGTGCAGGAGCGCGCTGCTAAGCTGCAGGCGCAGAAGGCTGATCTCGAGACCCAGCTTAGGGTAAGTACACTACAATTTATTCTTATCGATAAATTTATGTGCATTCGTCAGCAGTTAAAATTAAAAGTTAATAAACAAAGTGTAAATGTGGATGTTTTAAAAAACATTCCGGATACTCCGTATACTAAAATATTTGCAAGAATTTAGGTCGTAAAATATGTATGCGATAAAAATCTCTAGCTAATTAGTATAATTAAACTAATTTGGTGCTTCCCGCGACTGATATACATCAATCATAGCGACACCAACCAAATATGTAGCGGCATACAGTGTTGCTAATGGACTGCGCCGGCGAGTTTAGTTCATGGGTTTCTTTAAATAAACATTAGTTTTGTTTACACGGGAAATAGTTCGATAAATTCAAAATAACTGCACGTCTGCAGGCTCAAGGGTTTTATTGCAAACCATTAATTGCTTAATTTAACTACGTGCTGATCGACACGTAGCAGGTGCGTACTGCGGTCGGTGCTATATTTATACAATGTGATTCACAACTGATTGGAGCACGTTTCGCTTTAGGATACCCAAGACCGCCTAACCCAGGAAGAGGATGCCCGCAACCAGCTCTTCCAAGGCAAGAAGAAGTTGGAACAGGAGGTCTCCGGTCTTAAGAAGGACGTCGAAGACTTGGAACTCAGCGTCCAGAAGTCCGAGCAGGATAAGGCCACCAAGGACCACCAGATCCGCAACTTGAACGACGAGATCGCCCACCAGGACGAGCTCATCAACAAGTTGAACAAGGAGAAGAAACTCCAGGGAGAGTCTACCCAGAAGACCTCCGAGGAGCTCCAGGCCGCCGAGGACAAGGTCAACCACCTCAACAAGGTCAAGCAGAAGCTCGAGCAGACCCTCGACGAGCTCGAGGACTCTCTGGAACGCGAGAAGAAACTGCGTGGAGATGTCGAGAAGCAGAGGAGGAAGGTTGAGGGTGACCTCAAGCTCACCCAAGAGGCTGTCTCTGACCTCGAGCGCAACAAAAAGGAGCTCGAGCAGACCATCCAGCGCAAGGACAAGGAAATCTCATCCCTCACCGCTAAGCTCGAGGACGAGCAGTCCCTTGTCAGCAAATCGCAGAAACAGATCAAGGAACTGCAGGGCCGCATCGAGGAGCTTGAGGAGGAGGTCGAATCTGAACGCCAGGCCCGCGCTAAGGCTGAGAAGCAGCGCGCTGACCTTGCCCGCGAGCTTGAGGAGCTGGGTGAGCGCCTCGAGGAAGCCGGTGGTGCCACCTCCGCTCAGATCGAGCTCAACAAGAAGCGCGAGGCTGAGCTCAGCAAGCTACGCCGCGATCTTGAGGAGGCCAACATCCAGCACGAGGGCACCCTCGCCAACCTCCGCAAGAAGCACAACGACGCCGTCTCGGAGATGGGTGAGCAGCTCGACCAGCTCAACAAACTCAAGGCCAAGTGAGTATTCATATCTTTATAACTCTAATCTAAATTCCTCAAATATTCCAACCCGATTTCGTCGATATAAAAGCACTTTATATCCGCCTACGCGTGACTCATCAAAACGGTTGACGAACTTATGTGGGCTTTATGTGTGAAATAAAGTTGTGTCTATTTTTACTGAAATATGATGCAACATCCAGGGCTGAGCATGACCGTGCGTCTTGCTACAACGAGCTAAACAACAGTCGCGCGGCTGTCGATCAAGTTGCGAGAGAGAAGGTAACATGTCGTCCGTAGGCATGTGTACCGCCTGGGGTGAACCTTGCATGGAACCTTTATCCACACACAACATACGACATGGTTTATCTAGATGACTTCTTAGTTAGGTCCCGACACTTGGAAAATTTTGGTTGGTAGATAGAGTATTAAATATTTTTTGTCGTTCTATCCATCCAGGGCTGAGAAAGAACGCTCTCAGTACTTTAGCGAGGTCAATGACCTCCGTGCCGGTCTCGACCACCTGTCCAACGAAAAGGTACAAAGGCTGAAAAATCTGAGAAATGTGGCATTAGCCGTTCTGGCTTCGCTTTGCAGCTTATAATGGAAACAAGTCGAGACAACAAACACATTTAACAACTCCATCCTATAGAAGACAATAACTTATAACAACTAATCGTATCATTAGAACAATATTGTAGCATGAATGCTAAAACTGCTTCGAGTTATTATTTCAAAATAATCAAAATATAAACAAATGCATGGACAAGATACTTACCAATAATATACTTAATTATCACTAATCTTAAATTCAAGTATTTGTTTTTTAACATAGTTAAATAGTTTCACTAATATCGACAAACAAAAAACAAAAATAACATCATCCATATAACAGCTAACTGGACAATTAGAATCAGTATTCCCAATTCAACTTTAATTTTAACTACCCAAGTTAAATAATTTTATATCACCACACTTTTGAACCACTAACAATCAAAGTTCAATTTGCAAAACAGTATTGCTGAAAGATATAACGTGAGCTCATTTTATATAAACTCTACCCAGGCTGCCCAGGAGAAGATCGTCAAGCAACTGCAGCACTCTCTCAACGAGGTCCAGAACAAGGCTGATGAGGCGAACCGCACCCTCAATGACCTTGACGCCGCCAAGAAGAAGCTGTCCATCGAGAACTCTGACCTGCTCCGCCAACTGGAGGAGGCCGAGTCCCAGGTGTCTCAGCTGTCCAAGATCAAGGTGTCGCTCACCACCCAGCTTGAGGACACCAAGAGGCTCGCCGACGAAGAGGCCAGGGTATGTCATAAACATAACTAGAATATTTTAATTTTATCTTTTTTGTAGACCATAGCTAATTGTTTTTCCTATTGTTGTACAGGAACGCGCCACCCTTCTTGGCAAGTTCCGTAACCTCGAGCACGACCTGGACAACATCCGCGAACAGGTCGAGGAAGAGGCCGAAGGCAAGGCTGACCTACAGCGCCAGCTCTCCAAGGCTAACGCTGAGGCCCAACTGTGGCGCGCCAAGTACGAGTCCGAGGGCGTTGCCCGCTCCGAGGAGCTCGAGGAGGCCAAGCGCAAGCTCCAGGCCCGCCTCGCCGAAGCCGAGGAGACCATTGAGTCCCTCAACCAGAAGGTCGTTGCCCTTGAGAAGACCAAGCAGCGCCTCGCCACCGAGGTCGAGGACCTGCAGCTCGAGGTCGACCGCGCCACTGCCATTGCCAACGCTGCTGAGAAGAAGCAGAAGGCCTTCGACAAGATCATTGGCGAATGGAAGCTCAAGGTCGACGACCTTGCTGCCGAGCTCGATGCCAGCCAGAAGGAATGCCGCAACTACTCCACCGAACTGTTCCGCCTCAAGGGCGCATACGAGGAAGGCCAGGAGCAACTCGAGGCCGTCCGCCGCGAGAACAAGAACCTCGCCGACGAAGTCAAGGACTTGCTCGACCAGATCGGCGAAGGTGGCCGCAACATCCACGAGATCGAGAAGGCCAGGAAGCGCCTCGAGGCCGAGAAGGACGAGCTCCAGGCCGCCCTCGAGGAGGCCGAATCTGCCCTCGAACAGGAGGAGAACAAGGTCCTCCGCGCTCAGCTCGAGCTGTCCCAGGTCAGGCAGGAGATCGACAGGCGCATCCAGGAGAAGGAGGAGGAGTTCGAAAACACACGCAAGAACCACCAGCGCGCCCTCGACTCCATGCAGGCTTCCCTCGAAGCCGAGGCTAAGGGCAAGGCTGAGGCCCTGCGCATGAAGAAGAAGCTCGAGGCTGACATCAACGAGCTCGAAATCGCCCTCGACCACGCCAACAAGGCTAACGCCGAGGCCCAGAAGAACATCAAGCGTTACCAGCAACAGATCAAGGACCTGCAGACCGCCCTCGAGGAGGAACAGCGCGCCCGCGACGATGCCCGCGAACAGCTCGGCATCTCGGAGCGTCGCGCCAACGCTCTCCAGAACGAACTCGAGGAGTCCCGCACCCTCCTGGAACAGGCCGACCGCGCTCGCCGCCAGGCCGAACAGGAGCTCGGCGACGCTCACGAGCAGCTCAACGAGCTCGCTGCCCACAACGGCTCTCTGTCTGCCGCCAAGAGGAAACTCGAGTCCGAACTGCAGACTCTGCACTCCGACCTCGACGAGCTCCTCAACGAGGCTAAGAACTCTGAGGAGAAAGCGAAGAAGGCCATGGTCGACGCCGCTCGTCTCGCCGACGAGCTCCGCGCCGAGCAGGACCACGCCCAGACCCAGGAGAAACTCCGCAAGGCCCTCGAACAGCAGATCAAGGAACTGCAAATCAGGTTGGATGAGGCCGAGGCCAACGCCCTCAAGGGAGGCAAGAAGGCCATCCAGAAACTCGAACAGAGGGTGAGGGAGCTCGAGAACGAGCTCGACGGTGAACAGAGGAGACACGCTGACGCCCAGAAGAACCTGCGCAAGTCTGAGAGGCGCATCAAGGAGCTCACCTTCCAGGCTGAGGAGGACCGCAAGAACCACGAACGCATGCAGGACCTGGTCGACAAACTGCAACAGAAGATCAAGACATACAAGAGGCAGATCGAGGAGGCCGAAGAGATCGCCGCCCTCAACTTGGCTAAGTTCCGCAAAGCTCAGCAGGAGTTGGAGGAGGCCGAGGAGAGGGCAGACCTCGCCGAACAGGCCATCAGCAAATTCCGTGGCAAGGGACGCGCGGGATCCGCTGCGAGAGGAATCAGCCCGGCGGTGAGTTGCCCTGCTACCTATATTTAGACTTTCTCTTTTATTTAACGATACTAAATGGGTGTTCTTTTATTCAGGCGTCCATTAAAGGGCGTCCATAAATCAGCACTGGAGTCTATAAGTAAGTTGGCAACATGCACGCCACCTACAGCACCTCGAACAGTGCTGACCCTTTCTTTCCGTACCCATAGTACCTCAGGAAGTTATCCCATGTATACGCCCCCTCGTATCTTTCAACTCCGGCACGTATCCTGCATGTCATTGCATATTTTAAGAGGACATTCCGGATACTGATTGTGTTATTTCTCCGCAGCCCCAGCGCACGCGTCCCGGCTTCGCTGACGGATTCGGCACCTTCCCACCTAGGTTCGACCTGGCGCCCGAAGATTTCTAAACGTTCCACTACAGAAACAAAAACGGACTGTACAGTTTTTTCGTTGTAATGTAACTCATTTTTTATACATAGATAGCAGTTGAATACGTGTTATGAAAGCGTGAAACGAAAAACTGTAAAAAAAAATGTAAGCCAACAAAAAAATATACACTAGTGATCTAATCTTTTTACGGAAGGCTATTTTGTAACTTGTTGATATTTATTATTTATATAATTTATTACCGTGGAGTATGTATCGAGAGTGCGAGGTTATGCGAAAGACGCGCGCGCACTGCGCCCGCGCATGATCGATGAGACACGCCCTTCACCCCCGCACCGCCCCGGTGCGCGCGCCTCTCTCGCAACCTCATTTTGACATCTAATAAAGCGATATATCGTTGTCATAAAATACTATTACACGATGTTTTATTTATTTGTGTCCCCACACATAAATAATATATAGGTATATAACATACCTTAAACTTCTCAACAGGAGTTGAATGCTTACCTAAATAAAATGAATATGACCTCAGTATTGCTGTCCTTTAAAAATAGTTTAAAATACACAAGCACGCCACACTGCAGGAAAATAAGTAAGAAAAAAAACAAATTATATACATATACTCTTTTTATTATATCCAAAAAAGATTGTCAACAAGTATTTATTATAAAAAATTGAGTACCTACCTACTTATACTAAGACGAGAAAGTCAAATGTAAAAGCCAACATAAAACTCAAATGACTTTCCACCCACCATAACGACTATTGTGATAACTTATTATCATTACAACAACCAACTCTTTCAGAATATAGTCAAAATGTCCTATTTGTTTTGCTTGCACTCATCATACACCAATTTTAATTGATCACCAACTCCAGAACGCCCTATTAATCCCAGCACTATTTGTCAAAGACTCATCCGTCCATTCAGGCTCGTAGTCCAGACTGCAGAAGTCTAAACTAGCGTTGGTGTGAGGCTGGAACATCTCCTGGAATTCCTGCCACGTGCAGCCCTCCAATGGACAGAGAGTGGTCACTTTCTCATTGACGAAGAGTTGTACTCGGTATGACTCAGCTGTAGACTCGGAACATCTGTAGGATTTTTAAACAATATTACGTATGTAAGTAATTATAATAAGGCTCAAGGTCGCTCAACGCGCAATGGAGAGAGCTATGCTCGGGGTTTCGCTACGCGATAGAATCAGAAATGAGGAATCCGTAGACGAACTAAAGTAACCGACATAGCTCAAAGAATTTCAAAGTTGAAGTGGCAGTGGGCGACACATTGCTCGCAGAACCCGTTGAGGCAGAAAGGTTTTAGAATGGCGACCACGAACCGAAAGACGTAGTGCAGGACGGCCCCCCACAAGGTGGACCGATGATATCACACTCGTTGCAGGATGCCGGTGGGTGCGAGTGGCGGAGGACCGTGATGTGTGGAAATCATTGGGGAAGGCCTATGTCCAGCAGTGGACGTCTTTCGGCTGATATATAGATAGAAGTAATTATAGTCCTTTACTCCTTATTCAAATAGTCTAAGAACATTGCACAATAAAAAATAATGTTGGCTAATCATCCACCCAAAAGGCTGACCGATTTTGAAAATGTTTGCGCTCAATACCTAGGTAGGTACTCAAAAAGAGATTGACTTCTTGTTCTCAAAGCCTTCCACCAGGCTCGGACGATTATAACTATACCGCCCCAGCAGATTTATTGCTTACCACCGGATAATAAATAGGTATTATGATAAGCCAATCCAAATTTACACAATCGTGACCAAAGGAACTTCTTCACGTGTTCGCGATAACAAATGTATATTTATATCTGTTTTAGAATGCCGATAGCAATCGTCTAGCTCTTTATAGCTGCAATACAGATTATTAATTATACCCATATTGATGAGGGCTATCCATCACTCTATTAAAACGTGCAGATTTGAAACGACTTTCTCTTGAGTTATGGTTCTATTCTTAAGAACACCTTAAGGAAGCCTTCTGAATAGCTCAGTTGGTAATAATCCTGCTTTCTGTGCCGAGAGTCCCGGCTTCGAAGATTGGTAGGGGCAAACATTGTGTGATGAGCACGAATGTCTGTACCCGAGTCATAGATGTTATATATATATATACTGGGATTGGCCCCCAGTCCATTGTACGGTACTCATAATACAAGCGCGATAAAATCCTTAAAAATTGTTTTATTTCAATACAAGCGTTGTTTAGGTGGAACGATATAGTTGGTGTGTTCGTCTGGCGATGTTATTATTATTATATTGTTATTATTACCTATTTAGAACAGCAATAATGTTGACAGAGAAAGCACCAATGGAACTGGTTTTCCACAATCTGTTGGGGTTTCTATAGGAAGCCTGCAATGGAGCGTCATCTCTGAAGATGCCCATAGCGCAGTAGACCATCTCCAGCATAGTGTCGTGGGTGAAGTATGAGATGATCTTCCGACCTTCGCCTTGGACTACTGCCTCGAAGTTCTCATATAAGTCTTTTAGCGCTGGTTTACCGAGGTTTACGTTGACCTGATTGGAAATATATTATGTTTGAGGAAATTTACAATCGATAAATTAATGTTAGGTGGGTTTGCGAAACAGACTTAGTTGCGCCTAGCGATCTCTCTCGTGTATATTATCGACTGTTCCAATTGCAAGTATCGATTATATTATTTTTCTCATAATCTATTTTTTTATTCATGTAAGCCAAAAAGCACTGACCAATAGTCACAAGTTACCACCGGTTCATAATGTTGGTTCCACTGAGAAGATTGCATTCCATTATAATAATGCGGCCCTATACACCACCTAAACCCACCACAATACCTAAATATTTCGCCGGCATTATACAACCTGGATATCCCATATAAAGGGAAAAAGTAATTTAAAAAAAAAGGTAGGATGTTATAAAATTCGCGACTACGACACCGCCGAAGCAGTCTCAATAGAACCTAAATATTTTTTTTTACAATAAAGGTGGATTTTCCCAGAATTAAACAATCATGTTTGTGGTGCATGAATACAGTACAGTGATACGAAGCAAGTTTACTCACCCAAGAACCATATCCATTTCTATAGTAATGCCTGACATCGTCATAGTACTCCAGCACAATCAGGTCCTCATTAGTGAACACCGCACACCAGGGGGACTGTAGCTTTTCAGTCCAGGACCGTTGGAACCGGCAGAGCTCGTAGAAGGAGAAGACATTGTCAGTGCTTAGAACAGTAGAGATGCCCAATCGCTGCTGCACTGCATTTTGTACCTTGGATCAGGAACATTTGAGTTTAATTATTGTTATCAACTAATCGTTCGCAATCATATTTTGGAAAATACTCACAGCAACGTAGTCTGGACTCCTGAAATATGTGTCCAACTGGTCTGCGAGTGTCTGACCTCCTTTCACCAACTCCTGATATCTGTCGCAGTTCTGATACGGCTGAAAAAAATACATTGAGAATTAGAGATAATTTCTTTTTTCTGGGCTCTTGAAACGATGAATTTGAGTGATACACTCGACGACTATCTAAATCCCTCTCAACGCAAAGATGGATATAAGATTGATATCTTGTCTCTTTGTCTGTCAGTTTAGAGTATAGTTACTCTGACGATTCTTTAACGATTCATAGATTTTAAGACTCATATAAACTTACCCTAACAACATCGTCCCTTTCCCAGGCATCTTCATGTGTAACATTCAAGCTAATACCGTCAGTGAGTCCATGAACGAAGGCTATAGAGCTGGTGATAGTTCTCTGCTCATTGGTCGGTCTGAAGTAGAACTGGTCCGCTGTACCCTGGAGTAGGTGCGGGTACTTCTGCCTGATCCTTTGGGCGATGTCGTAGATCTCCTCGTACCCAGTACCGGTCAGGAAGGACTGGGATACATCCAGAGTCTCGTTCCACGTCCATTTCCTGAATAGATCGATGTCCTGAAATAAAAGACTGAGATAATATATTTTTGGCGGTAAAGGGAAGATCTTCCAGCTAGGCGGGTGGTATGCCTGGCGGGGCGGCCGCTATGCCCGGACGGTTATTGTCAGGATCTTGTATATATGTTACTTGCTCTGAAAACTCTTATAGCGCGATTCAGGATTGTGATGACAATTGTTCTAAATGCGTCTGCAGTGCCATCTGTGTAGCTTGTGGTGCGGTTGACGTGGTCGCTACATATTTATTTATCAGTTTAGCTAACTAAACATTATTATTTAAACCTGCTAACGATCTTTCTTGGTACCTGTGCACACAGCTGGCTGGTCCCGGACTCATAACTGGCGATAATGTCGTCCTTCAGTGCGGCGACCACCTTCATGTTAGCTGTGACACTAGTGCCGGGGTTCCTGTTGCCATGTCGGTTAAGGGTCCAAATACTAACGGCTTCGCAATCTAGAAACAGAATATAGATATAAAAAAACAGTGATTCTTCTTCTTCTAAAGTATCTTCGGCGTCTCAAGCTGCTTTTGCCTACCACTGCCAAAGGTCCACTACCTTTGGTAGTGGTAGGCAAAAGCAGCTTGTGAGTGATGTGATCCAACAATGTCAATGAATCCTCGATCTTGTGTCTTGTGCCTTTGCAATAGATACACACGGATCATAAATACGAAAAAAGAATGGAATGCCAATCTCACCTCCTCTAAAAATAGAAAAAGAAATATGTCCTTGGGATATAAAATATGTAATATATTCAAACTAAGGGCATGTGTCACTTTGCGAAATTGCAACTTTGTACGTACACCCCACAGATTTCAAGATACATCGTTTTGACAAAGCTATAGACAGACGCAAAATTGATCTTATACGATACTTATATTTTTTTCAGTTTGAGATACAGCACCGTACAAAATGCATATATACCATAATGCACACATAATAAGTATCACTAGGTAAACACACTAATGGTTTGGTGGCAAACCAAGCCACGCTTTATTATAGACTGGGGAAGTCCCAGTAACTTAGGGGCAAATTACAAAAATATCTTACTAATAACAGCCTGATTAGTGCAGTTGGTAGTGACCCTGCTTACTGTGCCGAAGGTCCCGGGTTCGAATCCTGCTAGGGACAAACATTGTGTGACGAGCACGAATGTTTGTACCCAAGTCATGGATGTTTAACATCTATTTAATTAATATATAATGGGTTCGCCCCCAGTCCATTGAGCGGTACCCATGATACAAGCGTTGCTTAGTGGACCGTATAGTTGGTGTGTTCGTCTGGCGATATTTATTTATTTATTATTTATATATTTGAAGGATCTTACTTGATGGTGTTTGGTAGTCCCTGATGTCACCCCGCACGGTATCGTAGGGTGTCTTCGTTGAATGCGGCTGGTAAGGACACTCGGCGTTCCAGTAGCATCCTGCGACACTCGATGCCAGAGCCAACACCAGCGCTAGTGTAGTGGCCATCTTGTGCTCCATGTCAACGCGCGTTTAAGATGCTCACAGAGCGATTGTGTTTATAAGGTGTGGTTTTCTAGTTTATCCCCACTACTGGTATAAAGATATATTCGTGCGGTTTTGTTATTCATTGGGTATTGTATTACTGTATACAAAGACGATGTCGCGACGTTATAACCAACATTAAATACTAATTATTTTGATATACTAATATGTACTTAACGAGAAAAGATATTACAAACGCTTCATAATTTTGTGCTGTGCACGGTACGATTATAAATTAGTATCAAAGGTTTATATTAAATTAAGATACTATGATGTAGTCGCAATAAACATGTTTTGATACTACACCCAACCATTTCATTTTTTTTTTTTTTTATTACATTATAGGCAAGTATTTGATCTCGATCTCACCTGATGGTAAGTGACGATGAGATCTACGATGGAGCATACTTGCCTAGGTAGGAAGGCGGCAGTAGATAGAGACGCTACATTCACTAGGCACATGCAGCGCAACTGATCTGACCCGCCATCCATGAATGGCAACACCGAACATCATGCCGGAACACGGCTAGGCCGCTTGGCGACATGGCTTTGTTCAGTGGGTGGTGACTAGCCACGGCCGAAGCCTACCACCAGTAGAGTTGTCACCTGGTTGGCACCACCCAGGGTCACGTGTAGGGTATCTCGAGGGTACTTAATTCTCCTACGGACGAAGGTGACTCGACCCCGAATTTCATACCTTCCTTATTCGTTTATCCATATTTGTTAAAGACTAGCTGTCCGGGAGGCGTACTGCCTCAGAATCAAATGAATTATCCTTACTATATATATATTTACGTCATTATTTCTATGTTTTAATATTCATCTAAATCAAAGATCATAAAAATCGGTCCATCCGTTCTAGAGTTGTAAATGGTGTAACTAGCACGACTTTGTTTTGATTGAATATATATATATTTTTAAATCTGAAAAATAACCGAACTGGACGTTAACATTATAAGAGAGAGTTAATATTTCCTTAGTTTGTCATCTGGCGATATATGTTTAAGGGGGAAGCTCAGGTCAGGACGCGAAATTCAAAATTTCAATAGTTTTATAAGGTTTGTAAAAACCACTCTCTATGGTGTTGTATCGCTTTAGGTATTTTTTTAAGCAAACTTAATACATCGAGACATCCAATGCAGAATGCTAATATCGCAAAAAACTAAATTACATCGTAAAGATGTCCAAATTTTTCGTAAATAAATAAAAACCATTGAAATTTTGAATTTCGCGCCCTGACCTGAGCATCTACTTCAGCATTACAGCATTTAGGTACATTCAGCTGGGTAAACATCTAAATTTCATCGTTATGGGCGTTATTTTTTTCAAAATTCCACGCTGTAATATGTACTAACATTGACGCCACACGTTGACTGCGTTAAGAGGTCTAAAAGATCTCTAACGTGACTTTCAGCTGGTGCGGCGCCGAAAATCGTGTTCTCCACCTCTGTGCGGGAGGTCGTAACTTCTTTATTTCTATGTGTTTGACAGAGACAAATATACATACCTACTTCCCGCTGCGAGTTTGATTCAATAATGTAATAAAAAAAATAGGAGATTGATGAGGTCTCTAACGCACTGAGTTGTAATAATATACATCTGTTGCGTGAGGAGATCTTTCGGACCTCCTAAAACACAGGCGTCGTAGACGCAAGGAGCGGAGCGCGGGCGGCGCGGGCGCCGTTAGCTCGCGCTCAGTGTTGTTCAAATGTCGATAATGTGTACCTGCGCACTCCATTTAAAAAAAATACGCTCTTATATTTTGTCAGCGTGGTAGCAAAAAAAGTCGTTGCACAGGCTGTTACAGTAAATTACGGCTCACATTTAGTAGCACAGATGCATCCAAAAAAACCAAACGAATAAATACACTATGTGTGCAATGCGAACAACAAATGTGGTTACCATGCTTCAATGAGGAACATTTTTCTTAAATATTTTTTTAGTCACTGTTTATTGAAATAAAACTAATTTTATGGATTATCATAATTCATCATTCACGGAAGGACAGTCACCATGGTCAGTCCTCCCGTGACCATGGTTGCTGTAAAACAGCCGAAACGACGGGAACGTAAAAAACAAATAATAAACACGATAAAATCCGTAAGATTAGTTTAATTTAAATGTCTAGTATTCGCGTAAATATAAGAAATCAATATTACTATGTTTAAATGATTACTTCATAAAAAGTTAAGCTATCGATAACTGGGGTTTTATTTTAATCCCATCACTAGTCACAACCCAAACTGATCTATCTTTAGTTGCGATGCGAGATTCATAGGATACCTAATTTTTTTTTCGTTATATCTCATAACCCACTTTTCACATCCCCATGCGTAGCAAACTTGAGATAGAACAGTTAATTCTCTATTATTTACAGAAAGAACATAGATTGTATCTTATTTTTTGATAAAGATATGAGTTTTTTTAAAATACCTTATTTTACGAGATGGATTAGGTCTCATACGCACTAGAGTGAAGCTCGGTTAAGAGGTCGAATAGGTCTCTAACGCACTGGCTGAAAGTCCTCTGAAAATGGCACCGCACTCAACGTGTTAAAACGACCTTCACTGTTATTAAAATCGGTCCTCTCTTGCGGTAATTTGATTTAACGGTTACATGTAACTGTTGTTATTGTTATAAAGATAAGTTACACGTTGAAATGAGAAACGTTTATTCGAAAATGTTAACAAAAAATATATTTATGCAGTATGTGTGTGTCGCAGAATAAAATTGCATGCAATTCTGGCCTTTTGGTTTGATAATATGCATTCCGCTTCAGTACTCTTCGGATGTATAAGGCCGCCCTGAGGATGAAGGGAGATCGATAACAAACCCCTGACATAACTGCGGTAACATATAAAACGTCATTTTATGGCCACCCATTTCCAGTTCTCCGGTCTTTTTTCACCCTAACCAGATTTATTCTCTCTGGACCGTCATACCATGCCACTCCCACGCACACGCGCTGCAGACCTGCATTTTTGATCATCTTGCATGATCCAACACCATAGTCTTAAACCCTGGAGTTAGTTACTCAGTAATTAGTCTTAAACACGATCAGACTATTTGTATTTAATTATTTCAAAATCCCCTCGCATTGAGGGGAGGCCCGTGCCCAACAGTGGGACATAAAGAGCTGGTATTATTATTATTTCAAAATTAAATAAATCACAAATTAATTTATCGTTTGTAAAATCGCCTCCGCGCGAATTCCCAGTAATTGACGTTGTAAACAATGAGACAGGGTCGGATTCTGTGCGATTTAAGCTTATATTAATTATAGGGGGTAAGTTTAACAGGTTTTGGTTACTTAGTGTTAGTACCCATATAACACACCCTAATTGTCAAACGAATGTCTTCAATCTAATCTCGAGCTATAATCTAATCGTATATAACAGATGCAATAGACTCCACTATCTTGTTATATCTCTCGCGATTATTGGCATGACATACCACCCACGCCTCCAGCCCATGGGCCTATTGCTATCGATTCTCTTATCGATTAACCTTTGTAATCGATTCTAATCAATTGATTATAAATATTAACCTATTGCGGAAAAATAGTGACGCACAAATAAATTATCTATAAGTATTTATATATAATACTATCTTCTGTCGCAGTGTGGGACGCATCGTTATTTATTTTATTATTAATTGTTCAATTACTTCAAGCACCTTTAGGTATATCGAAATTATATACAAAGTAGTATGTAAATGTCACATTATCTGCGCGTTTTTACAGAATGAACAGTGTGTCTAGCAGAAACTGCTATATGTCATCATAGAAAAAGCATACCGTCCCCGTATTGTAGTAATCGGTAGAGTGAGTGAGAGGGACATACTTACGTTAACGTAATGCTACGTCAAATAGGTCGCAGACTTATGCTGCATTTTCATTATTCGACCTTATTCGATCCCGACTTGTTTAGATTTCTATTTGGTTTGGTTCGTCGAATTGTTTTCATTCGGCCACCGACAAACACATATGTTCGGTTAAACCAAGTGAACTATAGTGCGATCGACAAATTCAGTTACCAAACTAATTCAGAATATATCTTCATTCATGTAAACCATTAAGTACAGTACTTATGAATCGTCAAAAAAGTTACAACATGCTAAGCTACATCTTTACCACTCGTTCGGAATGCCGTTCCTATGGAGAAGAACGGCCAAGAAACTCCATGGTTGCTCTTTTTAAAAAGTTCCGTTATATTTTTGAGCAGTACATTGCTATGGGTATGTGAGAACAATGTAGGAACGGTCAGGCAGACTATAGCAGCTGGTCAAAAAAAGTACTCTAAGTATATACAGGCTACATGGTTCCCACATATAAATGAAAATAAGAAGGGAGCTGAGAAAAACTAAATCTTAATAGTCTGCACGAACAAGGACTTTTATATTCCTGAGGAGCCGGACCAGCATCTAACCAAGCATTTTTATCCTTAAGATAGGCATCGAGTGTATAGTATGCCTTCTGACTGGATTCAGATGAGCATCGAAGCTACCTATTTACTTATTAAAGCAGTTATACTTTTTATAATTATAAAGTAATATGCCAGTAGTCAAAACATGTTATATCTTAACAAGTTCATCCGAATTTATTGACGGTCATAAATAACCTAAAATCTAGTGCATACATTATAGGCGTGCAGAATATTTATACACTTGCAATAAAATACAGATTAAATACAATTCGTTTATTGCACGAGCTGTAAGGAAATCGACAACTTTTTATGACATTCGATAAGGTGTCACGCTAGGCCGTTTTGGTTGGATTACATGTATCTACAATAGAGTACCTATAGTCTCTTTGATATAAGTTATAAGTTGATGTCCCACTGTCTGGCCTAGTCGACTGGGATTAAAGTCTTATCAGAATACAGGATTTAGGGAACGGCAAATTTTAACTACACTGATACGAGGACGTCTAATATGTAGGTGTTATGAGGGTGCTATAATATACCCTACAAACACTATGTGTCTACTTATGAATGGTGATTCCATGAAATTAATTCACTAGGAAAATGGTGCTGAATAAAGTATTTTTTGAGGGAGAAAACGGTAAAGATGACGTGGCAATTTTATTTTATTGCTGTTTTATATTGTGCCTTATTAGTTCTTATCATTAGCCATTCCCTAATTCTTGACACCCGTTTCAAACTTGCCGCAGCACAGTGAAGAATGTATACGACACCTTTATGATCTGAAAAAATAATTTACATTACCGTTAAATAAAAAAATGTTAACAAAAATATCACAGAATGTAATTGACGGATGATCTAGGGTCGCTGCATACGTAGCGTGTTTTAATTCGGACGGAACGGCGCGACAATTTTTGGAATCATCGTTTTATAGATAACTAGCTGCGCTCCGCGGTCTTACCCGCGATTAAAAAGTTTGTCCTTGTCATATAAGTCCTTTTCCAAATGCACGGTTCCTGTATGCTATCCCATACGAACCGCGCATTTTTTCGGGATATAAAGTAGCATATGTGCTATTCCAGACTATAATCTATCTCTGCGCCAAATTTCAACCAGATCCGTTCAGCCGTTCTGGCGTGATTGAGTAACAAACATCCATCTATCCAAACGTTCACATTTATAATATTAGTGGGATGTATACGAAGGGGCATACGTTACGGGTGCACGGAGACGACAGGCACGCGGCGGCGTATGGCATCAAAGGGACGGGACAGATATTGTTAATGACGATGTTTAGTTCGTCCGGCCGGGGCGCGCCACGTCCGGGGTTTTGCGGCATATACACAGTCGCTCCACAGAGCTAAGTAATGACTCGCGCGACATTCACAACACTAGCACGTGAGTTTGTACGCATGTACGAGTATTAAACACCCGTCTATGTTTTCATAACACCACGTTCCGGCTCCGTACTACAGCCGTTCAGTATGCAGTGACCTTTCGTCAGATTAAGGACGCTCCATACTCGACACGGCACGTTTTGAACCGTAACAATAACAAAACAAAAGGTACGTATTCAAAAGAGCTGAGTGACTGAATTGACAGAAATACCAACACGTATTTGACTTCACATTGGACCTGTTTCACAAAGTGTTGACTACTGATAAACTCACAACTTCCTATTTGAAAGGTGGTTTTACAAAATTTGTCAAATAATTTAGGAATGGGCTTATCACATTTATCACACATTATGTAATAGGCCCTTAGAGATAAACTTTGTCAAATGAGCCCGATATTTTGTACCCGAGTCATGGATGTTCAATATCTATGTAAGTATTACATACTGTGTTCGCCCCCAGTCCATCGTACGGTACCTGCTTAAGGTGTTGGTCTGGCGACATTTTTATTATTCCAATATAGATAGCTTGAGAGCTCCGAGAAGCTGCGTGCTCGATCTAGTCCCCTCATTTTCATTGGCCACTCTAATGGACAATAGTCCAGGGCCTCACAATCCATGGGGCCTCATAGTTCCCACCCCTTTTGCCAGTTGTTAACAAAATAGTCCTCTGTCATAGTCATTTAGGCCCCATTATCTTAGTGTCCAGGGCTTCCAATATATTAAAGACGGCTTAATAGTGATATCAGTTATTCGCTGTTTATCACCTTTTAGTTCACATTCTGCCTCTTACTCTACTTCATCTCTATATAAATAATAAGGTCACTCACAGACATAAAAGAAGCAAGGGAGAGCGTAGTGAACCCCCCCGCAGTGAGCTTGGCCATGCGGCGCGAGCGCACCATTACAATGAGAAGTGCTCGTCGGAACCGCACCGAGCATGCGTACCACGGACACTTGTAAGCGGTGCTCGCTATCTCCGAACTCTATGAAAATTGATTGTAATATAAAGTTATTTTACAGATGAAAACATTGTTTTCTTTTATAAATTCAGGCCTTTTAGTGTGTGATGCTGATGAAATATTACACATTCGTTATATATTGTATTCATAGTCTTCCACAAACTGGCGCGGCCGAGCATGTGAGAATACTTCCTAGACTCCGGACCGACGCAACTGATGGCCGTCGTATTAGTAGGGGAGCCCAAGCGGGGATTTCGGGATTTACTAAAGCGCGGCAGATTAATATACAGGGGGATACCTTGTACCCGGTTAAGTACCTCCACAAAACATGAGGCCCATATATAAGGCCGCCCGTGAAGGATACAGGATCAGATTAGTAAAAAAAAATTGACCATCAGAAATTCTCGAGCGCGTCAGATTAAGGTAGGGTGAGTTAATTACATCCTAAAAAGTGTATATTCCACTAATCTGACAATTTGAGAGTGACGTAAAAAAAGGGGAGGGCAACAAAGTTGTAAAAAAAAAACGTCATCTCGACATTCTCGAGCGTAGCTAAATTTTTTTTTATTTTGAAGGAAATAATTCAAGAATAATGAAAAATATATAATCTGACGATTTCCGCAAGCCGAAATAACAAAAATTCGTCGATAAAGTTAAATGCGTGCAGCTGCGTGATGCCTACATTTCCTTCTCCGCGTTTCTATTCCTCTCTCACTCTTTCTCTATCTATTACTCTCTCACTCCGTCCCCACTCTGGTTTCTGTTGCCATGACGCCATCACAGCTGATCATAAAGACTCGTTCGTGGCATACTGTTTACAACGTGTTTCCAACGTGTTTCCAACGTTTTGGCTTTTTTTGCTATTTTAATATTATTTGTGTGAATTAAAGTTTATAAATATTTAATATGAGTGATATTCATTTAAAATGTGTATTTTGTGGTGAAAGTACCTTACAAAAAACAATCAAATTTACGGTAGAAACATTATTCTACTAAAAAAGCATACACTTATTTATTTGCATGCTATTTCCTGAGCTTGAAAGTGGTATTTTTGGAATAACTTTTAACCGGCTTTATCGATCAACTTCAAAAACTAATCCGCCTTTGAGCTTGAAAAACCACGTCGATCGCCACCAAGCTGGTCAAAAGCGGTTGATTCGTTCGAGAGATATCGTGAACGAAAGAAACCCGAAAAAGTGTTTTTTCGGGATTACTCCGAAATTTGTGGCTCGATCAATTAAAATTGCAAAATTACTTATGAGGATGATAAAACTGCGTCGATTGGTTGCGAAAATTGGTTGATCCATTCAAAAGTTATTGCGGTTTGAAAATTCCAAAAATAGTGTTCTATGAAACTTCTATCAGACTTTCGAGCTGGGAGAGCTCAAATGCATAGAAATATTATTTCTTTGAACTCAGCGAGCTCAAAATATCACATAAATTATATTTTGAGCTCAGAAATGTCATAAGTACAATTTTAAGCACCCAGGAATGGAATTAGCGGGAAGTTGCAGGGATGGCCTTTAAGGTGAACCGTTTTTCTAATTTTTTTTTTGTCAGATCAGGCAAATCCCTCTAGATAATCGTCAGATTATGAGACAGTACGTTTAGAACATAAAGATGAACCATATATATCTTAATCTGACGCGCTTGAGTATTTCAAAATGGCGAATTTTTTTTGCACATTATGAAAATGGCCGCGAGTTTGCGTCCCATCGAAATCGTCAGATTAGTGAATGAGAGCTTTTTTTTGGTGCACTTAACACTCCCTTAGAAAATCTGACGCTTTTTTTTTTTTTCATTTTCAACCCTTAAATACAACCACCCCCATCATGCAAACGATCAGATTAACATACGTACATTATTAAAAATACGTAGGACATTGATGCTATCAATATCTGACGCGCTCGAAGATGTCCATGCAACAGTTTTTTTTTACATATTTAAAAATCTATAGCCGCTTCCCCCACCGATGTAAAGGTATATATCATATAACATTTTTTTCTTCTTATCATCTAAGCTTTGCATCCCAATAGGTCTCTACGACGCTCGAGTAAATCCCCATTTAGCCTCGTGGGCTCCCCTACTATATGTGTGAGATCTTAAGCTACAAAACAATTGAATTAAAATGGTAAAAACATATGCTAAAACTCCACTTTATATCAGTACATCTGTACTAGCTAGGAGGTTACATATTCAATTCAAATCTCATTGTATCAAAGTACAAAATGCCAACACCACGTGATTGACCGATCACTTTGACAACCGTTCTTTACGACATCCAGTTACAAGATCAATTTCATCGCATCTCATTTCGTAAAGAAAGAAGAAGAAGATTCACCGGTCCACAGTATCAGCAAATCAAACAGTTGGATAACTAATTCATTAAACAACATCACAAACACATCAATTCATAGTCATTCTAATACTTATATTAAAATAAAGATGTAATGTTTTTGAGTTAGGATGTGGGAGGTAATCTCCAGAACTATTGTGACGATAGATGATCATCCCTCTGTTCTATAGGCTATATCTTATCAAGGTATCGCGGGCAGAAGCTAGAGGGTAATATTTTTGTTACGAACTCTACCTCATGCGAGAGCTGGTTCCCCTGGTAGCAGTACAAGAACACCTGCAGCATCATGCAGAGCAGGTACGCTACCATCGCTACTATACGAATCCAGTTTCTCTTGCTCAGCTCCTGAAAGTTATCATAAAACAATATGACTAGCCGAAACAACCAATTTATCGATTTATACTTATCTACGATCTATATTTATACTTATCTACGATAGCCAAGATAATAGAACGATCGCCTTGGACTCTAGGTGTTTGGCTTGACAGGCTCTAACCCCGGCTCGGATTTTCATTTGCGAAACTCATTTTAAATAATGATTATACTTGGTGTACGGTGAAGGCAAACATCGTGAGGAAACCTGCTATCCTGCTACCCACCTCAGTTACCCACTACGTTTGTTAAAAGTCGTGTGGAGTTCACCAAACAGCACTGGACCAGCGTGATGGACTATGGCCTAAAGAGAAAAAAAAAAAATGTAATGACAATTTGTAAGTGCCCCCGTAGGCCTATACGAAATAAATGATTTGACTTTGACTTTGACTTTGACTCAATCCCCCTCATATTGAGTGGGAGCATACCCGGTATAATGGCAATAAGCTCACCACCTACTAGGTTAGGACTAAAATACCATCAGTGAAAGATGAGTGCCCTGCAGTGCACCTCTACTTCCACCTTCGGGAATTAGAGGCGTCATGGTGGATTATTATGATGGTGTATAGCATCTAGGAAAGTATGTTAGTAATATGTCGTAATCAAGACATCAATATATTTTCTTTATCGCGCTATGAATAATTACTTACTCATATCGACAATGGATTTCAGAAAAGTATATTGTATTCTTTCAATATGGTTGTCCAAATAACAAGTACGGTAAATAGCATGTTGGATCTTACCATAGCGAGCTGGTAAGCCGTCACGCATATTATAACAGTGGACACGGTGAACTGAGCCAGTATGGGCTCGCTGAAGCAAGCCTGGATCTGTGCTGCCGCCTTCAGAGCTGATTCGTGTTTAAGCACGCAGTTGCGCAAGCGAGAGCATACAGTCTTCTCCTCCACACTATTTATAAGCTGCTGCAAAAAAATGATTAAATAGAATGGTCTAGAGCAGGGATTCCCAAATTCCCAATGCTTGGGGTCGATATCGATATCGGTTTCCCAGGGGTCGATATAAACGAAAACCGATTTTGGGGTTCGACGAAAAATCTACCCCTACTAATTAACACAAGTTCTTATTTAAAACTTTCAAGATACTGTATAAGTTGTGTTACGTGTACCAACTTGTTATAAGAATGACTAATATTATAGAGTCTCTTGCCGAAAATAGTTTGGGAATCCCTGGCCTAGAGGGTTAAGCTTGTATCTACATACGACGGGCAAGTTTAGGTACTATGATTGTTTGGCCACCCAAAAATATACTATACTCGTCTTGTTACCTTCATACAAAATGACGGTATACAATACTAATTCGGTCAAATCTGTGCTTTACTGTGTGCATTACGTAAATAGTTCAACGGTTGACAGCGGTATGCATTTGAATCTTTTGGGCCAGTCTAGCCAGTGAGATCCTACTCTACTCCAATATACATACCGACAGTAACATTTTGAAATTCAGTCATATCAAGTTTTAGACATCCCTGAAAAATACAAAAGTATCGCTATTCTAAAATGTTTCCTTATTAGAAACATAGTTACCTTCTCATTTATTGGGATTCCGTCGCACAAAGTCCTGAGTGATAATCTCACAAGTCTCAGCCTGCATCGGCAGAGAGCTATCAGCGACGTCACCAGTGTATCCAGACACACGTTGACCAATGCTGATATGATTAATGAAGAGCTCTAGAAGGCATAATACAAGAGTTAAACGGTCACGATCAAGTACAGTAAGTATCGAAGGAAAATAATTTTATATCGCCAAACGAACACACCAACTATAAAGTCCCACACTAAGTAACGCTTGTATTATGGGTACCGTACAATGGACTGGGGCTTAACCCAGTATATAATACTTATATGGTTATTAAACATCCATGACTTGTGTACAAACATTCATGCTCATCACACAAAGCTTGTCCCTACCAGGATTCTAACCCTGGATCCTCGGCGCAGAAAGCAGGGTCACTATCAACTGCGCTATTCAGGTTGACAATAATGGTAATCATTGCCGGCAAATCTATTTTAAATAAATGGGATGCGCCTAAGTTCAGAGCAATTTATTAAGTGCTATAGTTGTGTCATTTGGTAGCAGTTTTCCGTCATCAACTTTATCTTTACCGGTTTGTCAGAAAGGTAAGGTACGATTAGGTTTGCATACAAAACCCATAAAATAACCACATAAAAATAAAGAAATGCAATGTTTTTTAATTATGTAATATGCAAAAGTTTCTTTTTAATAGCCTGGGGCATATCTTCCGACGTTTCCGTGTCATTATTTCATCGTATATTCATATTTCAAATGCAATGAATTGCAAATGCAAATAACTTGCGTAATTGAGAAGAAATTATTGTAATTAACTATGGTCGATATAAAAGCTAAAAGAAAAACTCTGTTACTCGTCGCAACAAAAGACGTCGCTTTTTTGTTTAAATTGATATCAATATTGAATAGAACCTATGATTTTGTTCACTAAAACAATAGGTTTTTTGGGGTCGAGTCACCTTCGTCCGTAGGAGAATTAAGTACCCTCGAGATACCCTACACGTGACCCTGGGTGGTGCCAACTAGGTGACAACTCTACTGGTGGTAGGCTTCGGCCGTGGTTAGTCACCACCCACTGAACAAAGCCATGTCGCCAAGCGGCCTAGCCGTGTTCCGGCATGATGTTCGGTGTTGCCATTCATGGATGGCGGGTCAGATCAGTTGCGCTGCATGTGCCTAGTGAATGTAGCGTCTCGATCTACTGCCGCCTTCCTACCTAGGCAAGTATGCTCCATCGTAGATCTCATCGTCACTTACCATCAGGTGAGATCGAGATCAAATACTTGCCTATAATGTATAAAAAAAAATAGTTTATCTATGTTACAAACTGACCTGATTTACGTATGTCAACTCGTAGGCTGGCGTATATGAGGTGTCGTAAGGGTACCTGAACATAATGAAATATTAGTACAAGGACAATGATACCCAGTTTCATTGACATACTACTACCTATCTGAAAGGAATTGCTTTGCTCTGGTACAAAATTAAAAAACATAGACACCGAGAAGATCACTCAAAAAATATATAAACCTCAGTTACTCTAGTCAGCGTGTTCTTGTAATGTCCCAGAAGGAGTCAGCCGAGCGGGATCGCGAGAGAGCCGATCCCGCTCGCCGCCGACGAAGACGCCGAGTCGCGCTTCGTCGAGGCCCCCCGGCCCTGATGCCCAGGGCCTTAAATAACGGGCTACCCTCGGGGTCGAGGACGACTGGGGTGTGGGCCCCGGACGTCCGGTGACGATGACGACTCCTGAGGAGGACGGCGGCGGGCGTGGCTCCCCGCCGCCGTGCGCAGCGAGGGCGCAGGGGGAGCAAACATCTGCTCCCCCGAGACGGGCCCCCATAAGGGGGCGAGGCACAAGAGGGGCACCGGTGCGTTCCGTTTGGAGATCCCGGAGCCCCTCCAACATGTGTCGAAGGCGGCCACCGGGGGGGTTTTAGTGGGTAAGAATCCCACATAACCCGGCCCTCTCCCACACAGAGGCCGGGTATCTATCGAAGATTTCCCCCCCGTCAACAAAAAAAACAAAAAAAAAAAAAAAAGTCAGCGTGTTCTACATAGCCCTCAATTTATACACATTTACAATAGCATTACAAAATACTTTTTAGCAGAATCAGAATCAGAATATTTTTTATTCACGTAGACCATTATTGTACAGTACTTATGAATCGTCAAGTTACAAACATCGACAAATGAGTCAAAATTAGAATATACCATTACAGTTCTTAGGAATCCTCAAAAATGTCACAAAATGCTTTCGACTTTAGTGCCCGTTAGGAATGCCCTTTCTATGAAGAAGAACGGGCAAGAAACTACATGGTAGCTCTTTTGATAAGGACCTTATACATTTTTGTGTAGTATCTTCGTGCAAAGTTTTTATTATCATTGTAAACATCTATCAATTTGGCGGTATGACTGTATGTGATTGACACTTACCAAGCTCTAAGAGGCAGCTGGTTCTTCTCCGCGCTGCAAGCCCATCCGAACACCGTCATAGCAGATAGCCACATGAAGACGCCCAGGCACGAGCTCGTCTCGCGGTTGCAACTGCATTACCGACAGAACAACCATAATTTGTTTTTTTTTTTAAGTTTTAACCATTCGGAATGTCAATCCATACAATCCCTGGACGATTTTGCAAAAGCTATATTTGCGACCATGGATTATGTAATTATGAAAATTATTGTTTTAAAAATGTTGAAACGAGATAAGAATGTAAGCGTATGAATGAATACTTTGATTATTTGAAGCAACTATGAAAAAAATGCATTTTTTTTTTTTTTTTTTTATTACATTATAGGCAAGTATTTGATCTCGATCTCACCTGATGGTAAGTGACGATGAGATCTACGATGGAGCATACTTGCCTAGGTAGGAAGGCGGCAGTAGATAGAGACGCTACATTCACTAGGCACATGCAGCGCAACTGATCTGACCCGCCATCCATGAATTGCATGCATTTTTTCACATGCATTGTTTCATAATATTATAAATTAATATCGCCAGAGAGAGTTTAGCCAGAAGTACTACTGATAGAGCCAGCTGTTAGTCAAAGTCAAGTCAAAGTCAAATCATTTATTTCGTATAGGCCTACGGGGGCACTTACAAATTGTCATTACATTTTTTTTTCTTAAGTCTACAACCGGATCGGAACGCGACCTCAACTGAGAAGATCCGGCAAGAAACTCAGCGGGCTTGTCTTTTTTTTTAAATTCATAATTTTTACAATATAAAAGTAAGCTCCAGTGTGTTGCCATGCGGGGCGCACACACGCTACACTTTAACATTATATATATTGATATTTAAGCGATCAGTCCCAGGCTGCTTTATCATCCAAATAATCCAAGATCCTGTAATAACCCTTACGACAAAGATTACTTTTTATAGTTGTTTTAAACTTATTAATGGGCAAATCTCGGATTCCTTTAGCCGTGCATCTTTATTTTCTATTAGTCTACTTCGATGGGTTCGTAGATCCGACCGTGTGAAACAGATGAAACGCTTACTTCTTCACGATCTCAACGCCCTCCTCCCGATCCTCAGCCAGCAGCTCTTCATCAGCCTCGTCAATGATGGCCTGTATCTTCGGTCTCCGGGTCACTAAGTTGATGATCTTAGTGGCTAGAGCCAGGTTCGTGAACAGTAGGAAAGCGGCGCTCGTCATGAGTGGAATGTCGCCCCAAATTTGCAACATGTCACCCGCTTGGGCTATGATGATGAATCCTGGTTAATATGTGGTGTAAGTAGCTATATAAGGACTTACTAATGTATGTCAAAATTATCTAATGTTAGAACTCGAAGGCTGCGAGCATCACGAGAAAATCCATACTTAACGAACTATACTAAACCAAACTAAATGTACACAATGTACATACAGAATATATTATTTTATTTTTTAGTTAGCAACATTGTAAGAAGTATTAAAGTTTAGAGTTGGCAACTCTCGACCTCTTTTTTCTCTCACGCTTGTAACGCGCAGCACAATAAATTGTTTTTAATTTTAATAACCATAAAAAAACTTATATAAAAATGTATTATTCAACTATTTTGAGTACGCCTCAACACTAAAGGAAGATCAATAAATCTCCTATTTTAATTTGGAGAGTCATCGGAGTATCTGGAGCATATGGGGTAACTAAGGACAATCTCTTCCATAAACAGTTTTCACAGACCCGAATATACTCGTACATACCTACTATAAACATAAACCAAAAAACCCAGTAAGCCGTATAACATTTTTTGTTATTTCCCTGTAGTTTCGCCAGAAAACCGAAGAATTTCAATACATTTAAACAAAAACGGAGCGAAGAATTCGAGTTTTTTACAAACAAACTCATTTTGATACAAATCAACGCATGTAGAGTGTACTAAGTGAAGCAATACAATTGAATGTGGTGAAACTGATATTTTGTCATATTTTTCTAGTCTGAAGGCCAGTAGTAGTAAACATGCGAAAAAAAATACATTTTATAATTATAATCCAAAGATTTTTTTTCATTTGTACAAATGCTTTTTTTCGAACGAAGTCGCAGCATAACACCTTTACTCATATAACTGCAAAATCGTATTAATAAAAAGCGCGAACCGTACTATATACAGGTTGATTCAAAAAAGCTTAACTATGGCTTAAACCTGCTCTGCTTTAGTACATTTATAATCATAAGAAGTCAGAATTTCCACACGCACATATAAAAAAAAATATCAAAAAATCGCAATGGTCATTTTGTTGGAAACCTTTTTTTTTTAAATCGACTTATGGATAATCTGACTGTGCATAATCATTAAAAAATACCCTCTAAATAAGCACATGTTCAGGGCTTAGTATACCCTTACTGAATCATTCTGTATAGCGGCACGGGCGGGGCGTGACGCATGGACGAGCGCTCCAATACAACGCGGTTTAACCTTTAATCTGAACCAATTTTAAAATGTTGACGATCCACGCAATGAAATTAAATTGCCGGCCACGAAGATAGATACCGTATTCATTACAGCATGCCTCAATTAAGTTATTAAGTTAAATCACACGTATGAAACTGAATTTTCGGTTCCATTAAACATTTTGACAAACAGAAATTTGTGATTACCTAAGTACTACATACAATATAGGGATTAGCCCACTCACACTCTATTATCATACTGTTAAAATGTATAGGTACCTACTCTATATATCTCTACCAACATCTACGGTACTAATTAATTGAGTAGGTATATCAATTAATTTTCATTCACTTGCTGGAGTAACGTGAACAGGGAATACGAAGCTTTGATTATCTGAGAAGAAAGAAAAGGTTAATTGAATAACTTATTAGCAAAAAACAGACTATCTAAACTTGGTTTTGAATAGAGTGTAACCCCCGTATTTATACATGTTCTATAACTTTATGGAACGTCATAATGTTATAGAACATCTTTAAATTCGGGGGTAAGTGTAACAACAACAAACAACTACTAAATATGAGGGTACCCCAGTTCAAACTTTGATCTAGGACGTCAAACACCTCAGTCCTCCCGTGACCATGGTTGCTGTAAAGCAGCCGAAACGTCAGGAACGTAAAAGGCATACAATAAACGCGATAAAACCCGTAAGATTAGTTTTATTTCAATGGTAAGTGTACAATCTAAGAAAAACTGAGATACTGCCGATGTAAGCAAATCGCTGTCGCTACAGTGGTGTAGCCCTACTCTACTATTCTCTATGCTGTGCTATGCTATACTGTGCAGCATAGCACAGCATATGTGTGCTACCACAGCATGTGTGTACTATGCTGTGTTAACCATGTAACAATTAGGCAAAGATTTACATCACAGTGAAGGTCTACAGTAACATATGCCCGTAGCACAAGAAAAAAATGTCATTCTAACAGATTATTCACAAAATGTAAAGTGTGATCGGAATATGTTGATAAATTATGTCCCATCAATCAGAATCAGAATCAGAATATTTTTTATTCACGTAGACCATTATGTACAGTACTTATGAATCGTCAAAAGTTACAAAAATACTAAGCTACTACTTTACCACCCGTTCGGAATGCCGTTCCTATGGAGAACGGGCACGAAACTCCATGGTTGCTCTTTTTTTTGTGTCATGTCATCTTATCTCTTACCGCCATGAAGGATGCGAGTGAGAGCGTAGTGAACCCCCCCGCTGTGAGCTTGGTGAGGCGGCGCGAGCGCATCATGACGATGAGCAGCGCGCGCCGGAACCGCACTGAGCATGCGTACCAGGGACACTCGTACGCGGCGCTTGCTATTTCAGAACTCTGAAAAAGTTGCTACTTAGGAGTGTATCTATCATCATGTATCTATATATATATATATGGTATATGGCTTGGATCACATATTATGCATGCTCATAGATATAATCATATGTCTAATATTACATGACCGTATAAATATGACGCCCTCGATCTGTAGGTAATATAGATAGGTAAATAATAGTGCTATGTTCCCCCAAGAAAAACTAATTTTCTTGTTTTATTTATCATCTGGACATCCACACGTTACCGCTTTTTGGTATACGCCCTTTTTCGTAATGGAAAATCACTTAACTTCTGAAAAAATGCATTATATTGTTGATATCGATTATATAAATTTGTGGTTATACCATGCTGATTTAATTTCTTTTTTTGTGGCTTTATTTTTAAAAGATCTGCACAATACACAGGGTGATTCAGAAAGGGTATACTAAGCCTTTAACATGCTTTTTTTAACGCGTTTGTAATTACGCGGCGTTAGAATCTCGATCTTGAAAAAAATGTCGCAATCACATAATGATTACACATACGCATAAGAAACGTAGGTTCAAGGTTCAGTATACCCTTTCTGAATCATTCTGTATAGCAAAAAAATGAGCTCACCTCCTCGGACAGCTGATTCCCCTGATAACAGTAGATATACACTTGGAATACCATGTTCAGCAGGTATGTGGCCATAGACAGTAGACGAACCATATTGCCAGTTTGCTGAAATATTATTACTTTTTTATTGACAAGATCAACGACTAAACACGATAGAAGCCGTACATTCTTAAATTATGAAATGAAGAAGTAAACTGGGACGTGGGACTGGACTCGGGACATGATTCTATGAAACTCGCAAAGGGACTATTGAAATTCAACAAATTTTATTGAATTTATCCCGTTTATTTTATATTTTGCACGTTCTCGAAATTAGTTTAATTTCAATGTGTTGTATTCGCGTAAATATGAGAAACCAATAAATTATTGAACTAACTAACTTAACCAAGTTCTGTCATCTACTACATACCGACACCAACTGAAACGCCGTAACACATATAATAACAAGCGACACAGTGAACTGCGCGAAGGTCGGCTCTGAGAAGCAGGCCTGCAGCTCAGCAGCCGCGTCCAGCGCCGCCTGGTGCTGCACCACGCACCAGCGCAGCCTGCTGCTCATGATGGCCTCTTGGTCAGGATTGAGGAGTTCCTATAAACAATGTGTTATCACATACCATATCGTAGCATTTCTGAGACCATTCTTATCACATAATTACCAAAATTACATATACCATCGCGCCTGCAATCCCTGAAGGAGTAGGCAGAGGTGTACTGCAGTGCACCCACAATACACCAATGGTATTACCTTCCCAATGTAATGCCTATTGCCATTATACCTGGCACGCTCCTTCTCAATTGAACACACATAATAATAATATAATATACATTTAAACTGGTACCTAGTTGAAATAAGCTCCATCTAGTTACTACGTCCGTAGTAAACGCTACGACAGCTACGTCGGATATTACGGCTGCTACGCACTTGCTACACACTCGTAGACCACAGCTACGAACTACGAGTATTGCGTGGGCACGATACTATGTTAGTTCCTTTAATAAAGGAAAGATGACGAAAGTCAAAGAATATTTATAGAAAATATGACGATGTTCATTTTACGCTATTTTTTTTAATGAACTTGGCACTTACAGGTGTAAATTAATGCCAGACTTGTATTAGGGTCTTGTTGTACTTATGTTGAATAAGTTATATTACATGGGTTAGTTGGAAATATATGGAAATGTGTTCAATTTTTTTTTATATGTTTTTTTTACATGTTTGTAATGGCCGTGCTAGAGTAGCTTCTTAGCATTACATTATAGTTATTATACCTTGGTAACCACCACATCTCTTCCCAAGGTCTTCAGAGCCAGCCCCAGGAGTTGCAGTCGGCATCGGCACTGCGCTATCAAGGTGGCCACCAGGGAATCCTTGGCTACGTTCAAGTAGGCGGCAATGAGGATAGCACCGATCTGGTGACAGTAGGTCAGCTCGTACCCTGGCGACTTGGTGGTGTCATATGGGTACCTGGATATTGTATATGCTAGTTCATAATACAAATTTGTCAAGTATAACCAAATGGAAAATGGGATAAACTCAAGTCACAGGAAAGTCGAAATTGAAGTCAGTAAATCCTTGGTAGAGTTTATTTATGTTGGCCGAGTCGAGGCGAACAAAGACGAGTAACCGACGACCATGGACCCAATTCATTATTCTGGAACCCTCAGAGTTGGAATTTTATAATATGTGCCTTTTGCAATTGCTAATTTAGACATTAATCTGCAATGTAAATTAAAACTTGATTCGCTCGAGCGCGCTCGTTACTCGCACGAGTCGGGTATCATGCGCAGCGTTGTGCTGTGATCGCGATGTTACTGATACATTGCGTGCTGAAAATATAACAACATTTGTCGCCCTGACTTTTCACATAAACGATTTCTATAATTTTATTATAGTCATTAAGTGTAAACTGCACTCCATGTTTTCGTCACCATGCCCCTTAAACCGTGTATAAATATCAACGTTGACTAACCAAGCTCTTAAAGGTAGTTTTCCCTTGTCAGCGCTCGTGGCCCATCCAATTGCCGTGATGAGTGTCAAAATGAAATATAACATCTGCAGAACAATGGCTTCCTTGTTGCAGCTGCGAAATAACAACACTATTAAAACTATTTATCTATGAATAGGTTCGTATGCATTAAATTTCGAATCTATTCATGTAGAGTCAAGTGTATCTAATAAGTATAGGTTGTAAGTGGCTTCGTAACGAAAACTGATACCATGGATTCAACTCATGTTTCTGGGCCGCCCAGCGTTGGCATTCTTCGTAGATCTTTCCATGAATTTTACGCATTTTTTCAGTATTATCAAGTTAGACCTAAAAAAACTCGATAAGCTCGTCAATCTCACGAGACGGGTATTGCACGAGGCGTTGTGTTGCGATCGCTATTTACGGTACATTGCGCGCTCAAAAATTACAACATTCGTGACCCATCTTTCGACATAAATTATTTATATAATTTTGTTATAGACATTATGTGTAACCTTTACCCAAAGTTTACATTACTATGCCCCATACACCCTGTTTAATATGTGTCAATAATAGCAAAAAGCAACCGTCTTTGCTACGACGGGCATACAACAAAACAATCCTTAATCTGGAATCACAAAAACCGACCTCGATACAATATCCCTTTCCTCTCTCCTCTTTACGCCAGTGAGAACTCTATCAGCGTCATTGATAATCGCCTGGATCCTCTTCTTCCTTCCGAGGATGTTCGCAATCTTCCCAGCCTGCGCCAAATTGGTGAAGAGCAGGAAGGCGGTGCCGGTCATCAGCGGCAGGTCTCCCCAAATAAGAAAAAGGTCCACAACTTGGATAATGAGGTAAGTACCTAGAAAAGGTCTAAATGATGAGCGCCACCTTTTGCCGGCTGAGTAGAAACCGATGAGGTTCGTAGGACTCTCGAATTATCTTTCCATATTCCTGCAATAGACCCTCCGCTTGCTGAGGTGATCGATTCGCTTACGCTATCATTTTCAGCAGTTGACCCCAGCAGGTGGCTAACATAATACTAAAATTCTCAAAAAGGGCCTCTACGTGTTGGCCCCTTGTCCCTGCGCAAACCTTCCAAAGTATGGCCTCAAGCTAAGCAAAGCTTCAATTATGGGTAAGAGGTGGGTGGACAGTTGATTGTAAATAAACGATAAATCACAAACCCAATAGAAACATAAAGGAAAACACGGTATAACAATTATAGATCATCTTCTGCTGCCCTGTCAGACGCTCCGGTGCCCATAACCCAACCATTTTGAGTACAGTCAGAGATATAGTTACTGAGAGAGTGACGTTTTTCACCAATATACCCATTTCTGTCTTGTTCGTAATACTACGGACTGAAGACAAATTTATTGTGAACGAATGCTCAAATCAAAACAATCAGAAGCACCTTTTGAATTTGTAATTGCGTCACGTAGAAGTAAACAACATTTGGAGCGAAGGAAAACGTTGAATTATAATATCGCCAGACAAACGCACCAACTGTACCGTCCCAAACCAAGCATCGTATGTATTACTGGTACCGTCGGAGGGCGATTCCAGAAGGTAGGTATATAATTACTAATATGTATAAATTATAAATGTCCATGATTTGGGTACACGTTCGTACTCATCACATAAGGTTTTACGAGTACACCTACCTTTTTGAACCTGGGACCTTCGGCACAGAAATCGGGGTGACATCCAACTGTGCCAATTGGGTCTATAATCCCGTACATTGCATTTTGTTGTGGGTATCAGCGATCGGGGAATATGAAACATATAACTGGCTATATATGTTTTATTTTACTACACTGTGTATAAACGTACAAAAAAGCAGTGATAGCCAAGTTGGTAGAACACTCGCCTCGGTGACGAGGTTCAAACCCCGGCTCGCACCTCTGATATTACGGGATTTCATGTTTGAATCTCATTTTCAACCATGAATATCACCCGTTCATGCGTCGGAGAGCAGAAAAGCCGTCGGTTTTGCGCTTGATCACTGTCCGGTCGTGTCGGATAAACCAGTGATACGTGACTAAAAATCAAAACATTTCAATTGAAATAAAACTATTTTTTCAGATTTTATCGCGTTTATTTTATGTTTTTACGTTCCCGACGTTTCGGGTGCTTTACAGCAACCATGGTCACGGGTGGACTGAGGTGTTTGATGTCCTAGTGTCATAGTTTGAACTGGGGTACCCTTCATATTTAGTTGTAGCTTGCGAACCGATCTACGCAGAAAGTGCTCAGTGTCTTGAGGTGCTGCAATGGTGCGCGTGGTTTTGGATTTAATTATATTAATTGCTGGATCCCAAGTAGTGGTAGTACCCAGCCATCTTCCCTATAGAGATTAGGATAGTTTTTTTTAATTTCAATGACCTCACGTGAAACATTTCAAAATCAAAACGTTCTAAATGAATGCTTAATGCTTAATAAATAGTTTAGTGTTATTTAATAAAATTTTAAATGTTACGGGCCCCTGCGAAGCACATGTGATAATTACAGCGCCGTGTGTCGATGTTACAGCAAATATAATTACGTTATTATTCTAACAATCACCTTAGGTTTTAGTTTTCAATAAACGATTTTCGTTGCCCTGTGTAGGTATGTAGTGTATAATTAGAGTCAATCTACTCTGAACTGTATGTATCTTGTGGAATACATTCTCCATATGTTTTAATACATAAGCACGAATTTGTATGATCTTATATTTAATATATAATACATAACATAATTTTGAAAAAAGGAGTGATGTTCATGTTATAAACACTCACTCGTCTCTCTCTCGTCACTCGTCTCCACAGAATAAATAATTATTTTATGGGGCAATGTATACGCTTCTATAATAAACTTCCCAAAGGAATCCGAGATTTGCCCATTAATAAGTTTAAAACAACTGTAAAAAGTAATCTTTGTCGTAAGGGTTATTACAGGATCTTAGATTATCTGGATGATAAAGCAGCCTGGCACTGATCGCTTAAATATCAATATATATATAATGTTAAAGTGTAGCGTGTGTGCGCCCCGCATGGCAACACACTGGAGCTTACTTTTATATTTTATTTTGTAAAAATAATTAATTAAAAAAAAAAATAGACAAGCCCGCTGAGTTTCTTGCCGGATCTTCTCAGTTGAGGTCGCGGTCCGATCCGGTTGTAGACTTAAGAAAAAAAAAATGTAATGACAATTTGAAAGTGCCCCCGTAGGCCTATACGAAATAAATGATTTGACTTTGACTATGTGTCATATGCCTATAGAAAATTACAATTACAAAATTACATCGATCTGTGATAAGCTCTGAATTCAACTCTCTTAGCACAGTTGGTAGTGACGCTGCTTTTTCTACTAAGGTCCTAGTTCCAATCCCGGTCGGAGCAAGCTTTGCATGATGAGCATGAATGTTACTCAGGTCATATACGTTTTCAGATCATTATATTTACATGATTATTATTATATACTGGGATCGACTCAGTCCTTGTGCGGTACCCATAATAAAAGCGTTGCTTAGTTTGGAACCGTAATTTTTTTTGTTCGTGTAGCGAAATTATTATTATTATGGGAGAGCCAGAAATACATGTATATTTTCGACAGGAGTCACTCTATAAACTATATCCAAAGTGAAGTAGGCCCTGTCTGATTAAATGAGGGAAATTGGTGTGTTCACAGTTGATAATCTGCCCGCATGTCTTGCCACTGACCGGCTAGCTATCTGATGACACGTCACACAAAACTCGGGTCATATTATATGACTAGTAGGCACATACTGAAGTTTTCAGATTCGTTAGGATCATGTTTCTATAATGTTCTCTTTTAGGAGAGGGTTCATGGGATCGACTAAAACAGGATTCATGCCAATAATTATGATGTTACATTCTTTGTCTAACATACTTTTTCTAGTATCGTCAATCATGTCCTTACTTTCATTGGAAAGTTTTTAATGAATCGCGTAGAAGTTATATAGATTTTAGTTGCTTTAAAATTTAAAATGTCCGATAATTGCGGCAGTTGGTTTGGCTTTGCCAAGTTTTGTGAAAGGATGTGTATGTATATAAGAGCCCCACTACGTATCTTATAGTAACTAAATGAGAATATTTTTTATTCATGTATACGAGTACCATTACTGCATGTACTTATGAATCGACAAAAATGACACAACATTATATGAGATTCTACCGCCGTTTTTTATGTAGAAGAACGGGCAAGAAACTCTGTAAACATATTATTATAATAGGTATGTGAGAACAATGTTCAACGACAGCTTAGTCCAGCGGTTTGATCGTAGGCTCACTGCACTGGGTAGTTGCGGGTTCGATGTCCGCCAGGGTCAATTTCGGAAACGCTCTTTTCGTAATTTGCCCTGGTCTAGATGTTACTGGGATTGCCTCCAGTCCAGTACTGTACCCATAATACAAGCGTTGCTTAGTTAGGGGCCATACATTTGGTGTGTTTGCCTGGCGATATTTATATTTAATGTAGGAATGTATAATATATACATACATACACCTATCTATAGTTTTGATTTATACAGTATAAATCAAAACTATAGGTAGGTGTATGTGTCTAAGCAATACCTACCACCTTGCCACAAAACACAAACCCATATTCATCTTAACTCGGCAGAGAGAGCTCGCCATTATTCCTCAGCAAAAAGTACGATAGTTCGTAATAAATGGCGATCAATCAGTCGGAGGCGCGGGTGTTGATTGGTCAAATCTGCGGAGATCACAGCATCCGCCGGGGGCGGGACGGCACGGAGTCGCGATGTTTATTTATCTGTTGTGCGATTATATAAGGCTTAGGAGAGGATGGATAGAAGAGAGTTCAGGCCATTTATAAGTATTGGAGGTTTCGTAATCTGTAACGAAAACAACCCTTATATAGAGGTTTGACTGAAACAAGTCTGTTTCGTAAAATTCCATTCACAGCATAATTCACACGGGCATTATTGTACAATAATATAAATTCTATACACAAAAGTATTCTAATTCTATTGATAAAGTTGTCTCAAACTTTTTGTGATGAGTGTAGATACAAAACTAATTATTTTGTCTGGTGAATGCTTTTAAAAAATCCTTCCCAATACTACTCCTTGTCGCTTATGTAATTAAGCTTCCTTTCGTCTTTTCACACAAAACGTTTTTTTATCTCAAAATTAAGTCACAGAAACAGATTATCCGCCTTTAAACAGACACCTGTTGAATGTACCCAAACATGTATGAGAAGATCCGCAGTTTTACAGCTGAACAACCTCCCTCTCCATTCCGAAGCGGGCACAGACACCGAATATTATATCTTCTAATACTTGTGTCTCTGCCCTGCTTAGACATCTTTAAAAAATAAAACAATCCTTATCCGACGGCATGGCACAACTTGTTGCCGAGGGCGGGACCGCCACGCCCACCGCTCCATCGGCAAGCCTCGCGCCCCTGCGCTCAGTGGCAGTGCTGACTGCTGGTAGAACGCACGCAATGGCCTCACGCTTCAACTTCGACATGAGAATTCTGTCTCCGGAACGCTGACGACTACTTACACATAAGGTACGTGAGCGAGCTTATAAGTAACTTAGGAAGACCTACAGGGACTTACTAAAACTTTTGAGGGTACTACAACTTTTTATGTAAAAGTAAGTTAGGTACTAGTGTCTGGTTTAAAGGATAACTACAAGATGATGGTTTACAGATCACATGCCTAAGATTAGATTTTTACTAACGCGGTTGATTTCGCCATTTTTCCTGAACAGATATGTGCTGGACAATGTTCAGGAGTGATTGTCTTTCAGCTGGTGGCTGGATATATAGTCCACATATAAAGTAGATAGATACGGACGATAGATATATAGTTTTATCTGGATCTGATAAACCATATACTGATCGCGCTTACTGTTCCTGATAAATTTGAAAAGTTCGCTGATCCATTACAATTTCGAGATGGTTCTACTTAAAATAAGAGGTGGAATACCCGTCATTCAGTCAGGCTTGCATAACGGCAGTAGCTACACAGTATATATAACAAGAACGTTTAATTTCCCACTGTTGAGCACGGGACTCCCATCAATGCGAGGGGGTTTGGCCATAGTCCACCACGCTGGCCCAGTGCGGATTAGTGGACTTTACAAGTCTTTTGAGGTACACAGTATAGCTATGCTCAAGCTAAATACAAACTTTTAATTCTCAGTAGAGGCACAGAAGTGGAAACCGTTTAATCGAACGTGCAAACACTTCGCGACTTGTAAGTAGCGCAAATACCTACTGATTGCACTCACCGCAACGTGACTGAAGTTATTGGAGTTTCATGAATTCAGAAGCCTTAAGTATAGGCTTAAAAATAATAGAGTATTTTTTCAAGGGTTGGGACCCTTGAAAAAAATACTCTATTATTTTACTCTATTATTTTGGTCGGCTATAAAAGTCATAATCTCGAATAAAAGTCAAATTATTTAAAATAAAAAAAAACTAATTCCGTGATGAATCGGTACTTAACTTAAAACGAATATAGATTAAATTAAATAATAAATACCTAGGAGGAAAAAAAACATGAAAAACAACAAAAATTCACAGTCAGCTTATTGAATAATTAGAATAGTTGAGCTAAATACCTACATGTTTCCATACTAATAAACATAAATAAAAAAATAATTCCGAGCGCGGCATTACTGGCGTACCTGAACAAAAGAACAAAGTGAATTCAAAGTGAAACAAAGAATGTCGGCTATTTCGGCGCGCCGACCGTTCAACGAACACTTTTTAAAGTAAGTTTTTTCTCTTTTTGTCACTTAAAAGAGCCGCGGGCTGTGCCTACTTACTGCATTCTGTTAGAGATGAGAGGTCATTCACAATGTCAAACATAATACTAACTTAAACCTATTCCGTATCTTGAAAAAAAAACTCTACGCAAATAACTCTACGTGTTGTTTGGTAGAGTTCCCATGAATAGGGAGAGAACGAGATACGTAGAGTATTGATGAAACGTTGAAAGCTGTCCCAGCGAACTTCGTACCGCCTCAGAAGCAAATGTATAAGAAAGTAATTATCTTTATTATTATTTATCTAGATTTTTTCTCCCATTTCAATGGTAATTTTGCTATTCGGGGCGGTGTCAAATTCAAGAAATCAAAGATCATTAAATCGGTTAATCCGTTCTTGATCTATAAAATGGTGTAACTAAAACGAGTTTGTTTTATATAAGCTGTATATATAGTCTGAAAGTTTTCGATAGTGTACATTGAGAGCAGGTATCCAGGTTTCTTTCTTTTTTTTAACTTTGCCTCAAAAATATTGAAAAAAAAACCAATGTGTTTATATAACCATATGACGGCCTGATTGTATATTACTATATTGTATTTTAGTAGGAAGTATCATTGTTGTACTTTTAAAAAACTCAACAAGTCGATAAGCGCGCACAAGTTCGTACAAGCTATAATTATTATTTTGTATCAATAGGAAAAAATTAGAGATGGGATTTTTAAAGTAATTTGGCTATAGGGGTCTGAGGTATCAATTCATATTGGAAAAGGGGTCTCTTGCCCAATATAGTTTGGGAATCCCTGACTTAAACAGTCTGGCCAAAGTTAATGAAATAGGTGTGGTCTGAGGAAGTGGAGACTCTACCTATGAAATAAGTCCAACGTAGAGCCATAGTGACCGCAGCTGGGTCAAGACGTAACTTTGATACACTTGGTAATGGCGAGATAATAACTTTGGTATCAGTTCTAGTTACTACATGTAGTAACTTCTTGATAGATCGAGTATGAACAAGATACGTGTATAATTTACCTTTTAACAGTAGGGTAAGCGGGGACATCTAATGTAATCGTAACGTTGTCGAGACAACATGCTATCACTGTCATACTTATTTATAACATCTGTGGTGTGAGAGTATCGAAGCGCTACGCAAAAACATAAAAAAAAAATTGATACAACCGAATTGAGAACCTCCTCCTTTTTGAAGTCGGTTAAAAATCATTGTGCTTGAGGTACTGTCTGCTTATAGCTCCGTAACTTAAAGATATTAGAATAGTTAAGACAAGCTTCGCTCTACCATTGGGTCGATTAACTTTAGGTATTTATATGTGAAGCACAATACCGGTTGAGAGTCATATGCTAATTAAGCGCTGACTATCCTGGAGAACCCTCCCGTTTTCCGGGACGAAAATTATCTCTCCCAAAAATCTTTAAAATGAGTCCAGAGATATTGAAAAAAGTTAGCTGAACTCATCCATTTCCCGGGATTAAATGATCTTGTACCGTGTCAGGTTATACCACTCAATCAAGCATCAGGTAATACCATCATGGCAATTTTAAACCCAATTCTTCTAGCATTACCTGTATGCGAGAACAGACGATACAAATTCCAAAAATTGTGGTTTCACCTGAAGCAATGAAAATAATGTCTCTTACATTTTTTTTCTATAACCAATGTACTTGCCCGACCAAGTACAATTTTACTACGCATGAATATCCATACACAAGTATCCAGGTACTGACAAAGCGGAATTTGCCACGGGTTGGTATGCATACCTCTGTTGCTTGCTGACTGAATGCCCGCGCCACACATTGCTGAGCTTAGGTGACACAGTGCATAGACAAGAGAACCATAGACAGGCTCCACATCTTCCGATAATATCCTAATTATCGACTAAAATCGGATAATGCGTGCAATCGTTCTAATTTAGTACGTCCGATTGCCCGATACATTATACGATTGTATCCCATAATTAAGATAAGATCGGAGGGTGTGGAGCGGGCTTTAATGCAACGAAATACCCGCAATTCGGAAGTAAAACAGAAAACTGGCATCGGAGTCCTATTTTGACTGAAAATGGAAAAAAAATGGTTACTCTATTACTTAACAAAATCAAACAAAACTCAATCTTGTTGAATAAAGATAGGGAAGCAAATAAAGGGTATTTTTTTATAATAAATTGAATATCATTAATATTCAAACTGCCATTAATTTATTCATTGACATGAAGTTTTTGATGGGCATTAAGAAAAAAATCTAAATTGGTGATTTAAATGATACGATGAAAGCAATGATAGCCGAGTTGATTAAAATAATGTGGGGCCGCGAAACACATATTTGGGTATTAGGAATGTTTGTGTGTGTACATAATATTATATGTACCTATGCTAAATAATTATTGTTTAATTTTCAGAATGCTTTTGAAAAAAAAATACTTTTGATAAAAATTTAACGTATGTATTTTGATGTATTCGACTGATGAATTCGAAATTTCTGTATATATAAGTACAATATGTTTACTCTGCTCATAGTTCATTCCACATCCTGTAGAAGGATAAATATTTCTTGAAAATGTTATTCGGTCGGACTAAAACTTTGCCATGCAAAAATGACCTTAAGGTGAGCATGCAAACAATGTCCTTGACAGTTAAACATATTCTGCCAACTCAAGATGATTTGCTGCAAAACTGTATTCACCATTTTTAAACTTGGTGATAAAATAAAATAAGTATTTGTATCCCCAAAAAACTGCCAGCGCTAGCTTAAAAGTAAGCTAAAACCACAGCAATTCCACACACAAAGAGTGTCCAAATTACACATAAAACGATTGATGTTTAGCTTTTTAAGCCTTTGCCGAATGAATAATGGCGGATACCGGCCGCTTTATAGACGATAAAGATGCACTAAGCACCGTCGTAAAGTAGCGTCGTACGTTAAAATAAAATTTGCGTGTGTTTTGCATTTAGTCACAGACTAGCTTTCACCCGCGACTTCGTCTGCGTAAAGTTTGAATTACCGAAGATCCATGATTGCTCGCAGCTTAAACTACCAACCCCACGTTTCCATCTGGGGTGGGCAAGCGTAGGAATTACGGCTTACCAAAGATAGCTAAACTCAGTGTATATATTAAGGGCTACTATTTTAGATAACAATATGAAAACCAGCTTTGGCGTCATTCCAGTATGTATCGTTTTTAAGTGTTGTTCGATAGTTGATCCATTATAAGACCTGATTAGCGCAATGGGTAGTGACCCCGGTTTCTTTGCTACGGGTACCGGGTTCGAATCCGTGTAGGCATAAACTTTGCGTGATTAGCACGAGCGTTTGTACCCGTGTCATGGCTGTTTAATATCTATATAAGTATTACGAGGATATACTGAGTTCGCCCTCAGTCCATTGTACGGTACTTGTGATACAAGCGTTGCGTAGCGTGGGACCGTATAGTTGGTGTGTTTGTCTGGCGATATTTATTTATCTTCAAACACATAAATAGTTATTATATTTGCGCTATTCTTCACTGTCTCTACTTGCTTATATCGATCTCGAAGCATCATCGGAGAGCGATCAGTCCCAACGCGGAGTTACATATCGCATTTGCCATCAAGATGTCGAATAGACCTCTTAAGCTATTAGTAAACCGTCTTTCTGGTCTTATTTTCTCTACGATTCGCGCTGATTCATTTAATTCACGCGCGCAAGTGCTGCCAATTTTCATTACTGCGCCACTCGTACGCATTAGCGCGTAGAAATCGACACGAGACGATCTCCATCACCCGGGACAGATAATTGTCTATAGTACCTAATTCAATTAAGTATACGCGTAATCCTTGGCGTTAAATGTGAGTTTATTACCAGTGGGAATGATACAGTTAGAAATTGTTACCTAGTGCTTTGATTTTGTACTACGATTGGGGTCAAGTTACTTTCGTCCGTAGGAGAATTAAGTACCCTCGAGATACCCTACACGTGACCCTGGGTGGTGCCAACTAGGTGACAACTCTACTGGTGGTAGGCTTCGGCCGTGGTTAGTCACCACCCACTGAACAAATCCATGTCGCCAAGCGGCCTAGCCGTGTTCCGGCATGATGTTCGGTGTTGCCATTCATGGATGGCGGGTCAGATCAGTTGCGCTGCATGTGCCTAGTGAATGTAGCGTCTCGATCTACTGCCGCCTTCCTACCTAGGCAAGTATGCTCCATCGTAGATCTCATCGTTACTTACCATCAGGTGAGATCGAGATCAAATACTTGCCTATAATGTATAAAAAAAAAATGATAGAAATAGGCGATAATTAGAAATCCATTGTTAAACAAATAGGGGAAGAGGAACCTACCACTGACCCTCGGCTTGTCAACTTTTCCAAAGAAGCCAACAACACCGAACTCCTCTAAGATGTTAGTCGAGAAACTGTCTCACACGAGTGTGGAGACCCCAATTAATATGCAATTCTCGGCGAAATGATGCGAATTTTACAAAATATTCGACATGTGTTTCGTCTCTAAGCGAGGCATTCTCAGGACGGCTGGGCTATGTAAAACTACTAAAGAATACTGGACAGCTTCGAATCTATGCGCCCCTAGTCATCAGTCAGCAACCTCGGGCGCGGTTAGCCTCAGCATGGATACCACTCTTATGCAGAAAAGCGTTTTGTTCTGCTGATATAGACGTAACTAATTAAGGGGGAAGCTCAGGTCAGGGCGCGAAATTCAAAATTTCAATTAGGTATTTTTTTAAGCAAATTTAATACATCGAGACATCCAATGCAGAATATCGCAAAAAACTAAATTACATCGTAAAGATGTCCAAATTTTTCGTAAAAAAATAAAAACCATAGAAATTTTGAATTTCGCGCCCTGACCTGAGCTTCCACCTTAAGGCAATTTTTAATTTGGATAATGCCTTTTTCTGTATCGCAATAGCCACATCGATCGCAGCATCTGTCTGAGATAAGGTTAATATTTATGACCTGATTAGCGCAGTTGGTAGTGACCCTGCTTTCTGTGCCGAGGGTCCAGGGTTCGAATCCAGGTAGCGACAAACTTAATAATGAGCACGAATGTTTGTACTTGAGTCGTGGATTTTTCATAGCTATATAAGTATTATCTACTGGGTTCGCCTCAGTCCATTGTACCATACATATACTAGCGTTGCCTAGTGTGGGGCCGTATAGTTGGTGTGCTCGTCTAGGGATATTATATTCTCAATGGTGTGAAATCGGAACTTCAGTGTGTAGTCGAATATTTCGTCGGTTTTCCAACTGTGTAATCTTCCATTTTCTCGCCAATAATGAGTTCTAGTCAGCACGCGCAGTCAACAAGGGTCACTTCTCATTATTTTTATTTGCACAGCTATCTGCTCGCGTCTGGCCGCGAACGGTTGCCGTGTTTGCGAGGCTCGTCTCGGCAAACACGCCAAATTGTCCGCGCTCGCCACACAGCCTCCGGGATATTTTAGAATTCGATGTACTAATAGCTGAAGTTAAACAAACCTAATGAGAGTTTGCAGATGTTAATACGACTGAAAACTTTTAGCAACGAGTTTATATATTCGGGTTGTTGTAATTTTCAACAATTTTTTTTTTATAATTCATGTTATACCTACACTATCTAACAGTGATAAGGTAAAATATAATTTGAGATTTCGATGTTGTGAGTATTTAACACAGATCTAAGGGTGTTGGCAACATGATTGCTTCCTAGGCGAATGCGTGCACCAGAATCTTGGCTCTGATATTGGCTGTTGTGGCTTAACGACAAGTGTTATTTTCCCAGGGGCAAAGCCCCAGGCCGGAGCGGGAGGGTAGCGAGTCTCCGGAGATGCCGCCGGGAGACGCGCCGCCCGCGCCCACCGCGCCGCCGCCCGACCCGCCGACCACTGTGAGTACACCAGCTTTGCCAGGAGTTGATGAGACCTAGCATAGCGCAATAACATTACATTCTTCTTGACCGTGGCGGATTATTGTGGTTAGCGATAGTCGTCTGGAAGCGAATCATTCCTATCGAAGTGTCGTATTTCCTATTTTAGAATTTCTAAAAAAGTAGACTTCTAACGTCAGCTTGGTCTATTGGTTTGAGTGTAAGAGGCACTTACACTCAAACCAATAGACTCACTGCACCAGATAGTAGCAGGTTCGATTCCGATCACAGCCAATTTCGGAAATTATCTTTTCACAATTTGGTTAATAACCAAGATCGTCCTCAGTCAGCTCATGGTATCCACCATACGAGGGTTACTTCGTTTGGGCTATAGGCACAGTGGTTGTGTTTATCTGGCGATATTAACTATTTGTTAAAAATCATATTCCATTAAGTTCGGTCAGTCCAACATTACTGGTAGCCCCAACACTTCTGGCCTTAAAAAAACTAATACGTATACAGTGCTAACAATAAAAACCTTTTTCAAACCTGACTCCCTCCCACTCTTAAATTAAAAATACTGATCACTTCTTATAAACAGATCATGAGAATATTATAATACTCATTTTAAAATTAAATATCGTGACACATGACAGAATTTAAAACAATACAAGGCCCCCTATTGATGGGTCTAATAGTCACTTCGATTCCATCTCGAGTTCATGTCCCATTGTATCAGTTTGTGCAGCAGGCGCCGAAGTCTCGGTCCGTGGTGGTGTCACTGACGCCGGCGCGGGAGCGCGAGACCTGGGCCAAGAAGGCAGAGTTCCTGCTGGCTGTCGTAGGGTTCGCGGTGGATCTGGGCAATGTGTGGCGGTTCCCTTACATCTGCTACCAGAATGGCGGAGGTGAGTGGAACTGAACAATTGATCTTACCTATCTAATATTCGGCAGGCTTAATTAGCTAGTTAAAAAGTATAATCGCCTACCTAGCCGTTCCTGCATTGTTCTCACATACCCATAAGAATGTATTACTCAAAAAGGTATAAGATAATTCTAAAAAGAGCAACCATGTAGTTTCTTGTCCGTTCTTCTCTATAAGAACGGCATTTTGAAATTTCTGAACAGGCGGAAAAGTCGATGCATACCATTTTTTGGCGATTCATAAGTACTGCAATGGTTTACATGAATAAAAAATATTATATTTCTGACTTTACAAAAAGACACTCATGTATGAGAGATACTTTAATATTTATCTGCATGCCAGGTGCGTTTCTGATCCCTTACTGCATTATGCTGTTGTTCGGTGGGCTTCCACTGTTCTTCATGGAGCTCGCGTTGGGCCAGTACCACCGCTGCGGCTGCCTCACGCTTTGGAAGAAGATCTGCCCAGCACTTAAAGGTAGCAAATTACTTAAATGTTGCAAACTACTTGTGTAGTTCTGATCTGCCTCTCATAAACCTCCTAGAGGTAGAGCTAATCAACCAGCGATCTATGGACTACTGGATCATTTTCAAGTCCTAATTGTCAGAATATGTTACTGTTCTCTCCTTTGCCGTTAGAATAATTTACTATAGATACAAAGGAGTACATTTTTTGCGTAAAAAAAAAATACCATAAAAATTCTAACCGAGTAATTGAAACGGTCGAAATAAAACGATAAAAAGCCTCGAATAAACAGTATAGGTACAACAATACTTGTTGTTAGGAGGACGATATTGTTATGCTCCCAGGGGGCGCTGCCGAGCCGGCAACACTTATTGGGAATCATTGAGATATTTGTGTATCGATTGATGTTACTCAGATTGATTGGTAATATTTTAGTAATTGTTTGATACTTTGCTTACATTTTTCAATTCAGTGTACACGTGTTCTGTTCTGCTTACGACGCAGTGGAGAATGATCTACACAACTCATTATCAAGATGGAAAAAGCTTTATATACTATTGTATGTATTGTAATACTGGCGTCTATGATTCTAACAAACGACTTTCACCGACCTTTTCACTATCCCACCAACCAAATCAATATACACACTCAAGTGTAGACACTCAACCACTGCCGGCCATTTACAACCACCTTATAAATATACAGCAGCAATGCTTTTAACGTGCCGAGACAAATGGTCCGGACGCTTGGCAACCTGGTTAAAATGTATGAAATCAATTGTGCTCCGGACGAGATTGGGTTCGATGACGGATAAGATTGTTTGTGTGAGAGTACCATGAAAGAAGGGGCGTTTATTAGATGTGATAAGAGAATCTTTAGCATGAATTGAGGATAAGGAATCCAAGACGTAAATTCGAGAGGGAAGATGTCTCTGTAATCTGTATTGGGCCTCAATAAATAATACAGTCAAAGGTAATTTTTACTTATACTTACTCATTACCTATGAAAGTCCCACGATGGGCGCCAATAATACACAATAAAACTGACCGATCGGTTTATCTACTTATGTACAAAAGTTATTGGTAATATTTATTTATAAGGTAGTTAATTTTTACTAAGATGGAAATATGTGCAAGTTAAAATGAGCACAGGAGCGGGTAAAAGTGTTCCCGATCGGGTGACATTGGCGTGGGATCGTGCTGGTCCGATGAAGGGCACCGCATATATTTGCGCAACGGATCACGACGACGACAATTCAACTCTTTCTAGGTTACATCGCGGTGACCTCGACCGTACATTACCTACCTACTGAGTACTTTAGACTATTTCATAAAAGTTTATTACGAAAACATGACGTCAAAAATATTAATAATACGGTGTGCCAAGTCCTAACTTTCCACAACTTTTCAAGTCTATCTCAAAAAAAAAGTCTCCGTTGTTTCGTGATCTATTGGCTGCATCAAAAAATTCGCCCGCTACCGTGACAGCCGTTGTCATAATTTGACCAATCATATCGCCAACCTTCGGAAACTTTCCACTTGTTTTACGGATTCAACTTGGCCTAAAGTTTAATGTTCAAAAAAGTTATTCGTTTTAAAAAATAAATATAAGTCAAAAATCTATAAAAAGGGTACGGATTATTTATTCACCTAATTTACGTAACAATGAAAAACTTAATATCGACTTAACTGTTTACCCTCCGATTTCCCACATAACAACACTCAAAAGAAACTTTTTCACGCATCATGTTCCCGGACTCGAACTTTACGACTGTTATCAGATACAGTAGCTATACATCACCGTTATCTGAACCGAGTGGCGGTCTCCACCCTTTCCATTGGCTATCAGTGTATACCGTACATGAGGGAGTATCGCTCATCATTATGGCAATATTCGAGATTGATTGCGTGGCGTATTACCGGGTACTATTATATGCTTCGCAAATGGGTGATACCGAGATTCGGGAATAATAATTTTCTTTTTATTGGCGAGGACATTGTAATTCATGTTAATGGTGGTTTGTGCTATGTTGTGAAAGCGAGAAGAATTTAGGTTAATGTGTATAGCATACAAAATTACGTGAAACGATACGTAGTTTTATGTGCATTAATAATTATAATATTATTATGTTTATATTAAAAGAAATAATTGTTGTTGTGTGTGTGAAATAATGGTTGTTCCTATATGCTGAACTTTAAAATACTTAACGTCTGTACAAGTAATAAGATCGACACAAATAAAACACGCCACCCAATTTGTGTACCGTACAATCAAACCAATTCAAGGATATTACAAGTTATTATTTGGAATCGCGCCATCTCGTAGAGTGTAAACTAATTAAAGGACGTGATAGGATATCATTTGATTACCCCCGCCGACAGATGGCGTTGATTTGATTTCGCGAGGCGTCAAAGTTGCGCCAAGTTTGCGCGACGCGAAATTGCAGATGATTAATTTGATTTTGAACGTTTGGAGATTTATTGTACTCTAATAAATGGATGAATGCAATGTTACTGCTACTTTTCAAGGATGTGGGGAAGTTAAAATTTGTTTAAAATCTTTTGAAATGAATGATAGAGAATTGCTATTGTTTTATAATTATAATATTTTGAAAGGACTTTCAACCTATTTTCACAAATCTTAGGCGACGTGGTTCATCCTGCCACTTGGCCAATATCCAACAGTGGAGCAATAACAATACTTTTACCTCTAGGCGTAGGCTACGCAATCTGCATGATCGACATCTACATGGGCATGTACTATAACACCATCATCGGCTGGGCGGTGTACTACCTGGTGGCTTCCATCTCCTCAATCAACTCCGTGCTACCCTGGACCAGTTGCAATAATGTATGGAACACACCCCTGTGCTCACCGGTCACTGCGCCTCAGACTAACCCTAATGCATCGACGCCGGCTAAGGAATTTTTTGAGTAAGGATTTGGCTTCTTTATGACAATTTATTTTTGGATGCAAATTTAACATCATTATGATTGTAGACGATACGCTTAAATTTATTTTCAAAAATACAATTTCAGAATAGCGACTTGCATTAGACATCAGTGCTTACGATCCTAGAATATGACATATTCCTTCTTTTCAAAACCCAATGTTAAAACCGACATTGAAACATGGGTAGTAGCAACGATGTAGTTTAATTCAGATCCCTGTTCATAGTCAATATTACTTGCTCGAAAATAAGTCAATTTCTAAAGACACTACGTATACCTAATTATATTTTCTTTGAATATTTCATTGAACAACATGATGTTTGTACTGTAGACGCAATGTATTGGAGCAACACAGATCGAATGGGCTGGACTACATGGGACCGATAAAGCCATCGCTAGCTCTTTGCGTGTTTGGGGTCTTCGTGTTGGTATACTTCTCACTGTGGAAAGGAGTCAGAAGTGCTGGAAAGGTACCTGTTTTTTCATATACATTATGCATCTTTTAACGGTACGCAACTTTTATAGATTTGAAAACTAAGATCTATAATAGGTATATCACAATTTCTACATAAGTTTCTGTTTAGGTGGTGTGGGTAACAGCTCTAGCTCCTTATGTGGTGCTTCTTATTCTATTGGCAAGAGGGGTCACTTTGCCGGGAGCTACTGAAGGGATTCGGTATTATCTCACTCCTGAGTGGCACAAGCTTCAGAACTCAAAGGTTTGTTCGGCATTCTGAACCTTTATACACCCAATTATGGGCTTAAGATTTTCTTTTTAATTTTTCTAAAACAGTGTTATCGAACTCTCTAGAATTATTTGTCCAGGTGTGGATTGACGCTGCGTCCCAGATCTTCTTCTCCCTGGGACCAGGGTTCGGCACGCTGCTGGCTCTATCCAGCTACAACAAGTTCAACAATAACTGCTACCGCGACGCGCTCGTCACCTCCTCCATCAACTGCCTCACCAGTTTTCTTGCTGGTTTCGTCATATTTTCCGTTTTGGGGTATGACATTTTGATAATAGCACATTTTTGGTAATAGTGTTAGATTCATTATTATAACGCATATCACCTTTCCTACATATACAGACAATAACCTTTTGGAACACAACGTCGACCTCTTCAGATATGACTTGCGAAAAATAGCTTAAGTACCTCGATATAGAGATCATTAATATATCATTAAGCCTTCTATTCACTGGCAGGTACATGGCGCACGTTCAAAACAAAAGTATTGAAGAAGTGGGCCTGGAAGGTCCAGGGTTAGTATTCATCGTGTACCCTGAGGCCATTGCCACTATGACCGGCTCCGTGTTCTGGGCCATCATATTCTTTCTAATGCTCATCACTCTGGGTCTGGACAGCACTTTTGGAGGTAAGTACTTCGTAACTTGAACGTTTAGATATATGTAAATGTTTTTTTTTTCAATACAATGCAACATCATATTGTCAACCTTAGGACTCGAGGCGGTTACGACAGCGCTGTGTGACGAGTACCCTCGGCTGTTGGGCGGACATCGAGAGATATTTGTGGCATTTCTGCTGCTCTTCATCTACATCTGTGCTCTACCCACCACGACATACGTATGTTTTTGTTATTTACTCTTTCAACACAACTGTATGTATCGTTAATAGATTAATATTATCTTCTGGTGCTTCTTCTTTACTAATGCTTTCATATTTAATTTATCACTCTTTACATAGTATTAATAAGGCATGCATAAATCTAAAGATTCAATGTCTGCCTTAATTCAATTGCGACGAACAAAATTCTACTAGTTATTATATGTACCTCCAATGATAATCTTTTCTTTATACACAAAATGTTTGAACAATTCACAACCCGTAACAATAACTCCATAGTTATAAAAATCAGTCAGTAAGGCACCGTTTAGCCAGATAGCCGAGGGATTAGGGCGTTTAAGGCCGCCCTTCGGCCTCACGCTGACTCAACACAAAACGTTATTGCTTTATGATAGCTGCCTGACTCGTAACTCATGCCGGGATAACGTGGCCATAACTTTACTTTTGATTCAACAACTTCGGTTCAGCCCGATCGAGTAAAGGAAGTTACTTAATATTCTAAATACAAACTGGATAATCATTGTAGTTCGCTCGATGCAAGACACAAATTGGTAATTTGTCGATGTACAGGAAACTTCAGAATCAGAATATTTTTTAATCATGTAAACCATTGAGTCCAGTACTTATGAATCGTCAAAATAGTTACAAAATGCTAAGCTACAACTTTACCACCCGTTCGGAATGCCGCTCATATGGAGAAGAACGGACAAGCAACTGCATGGTTGCTCCTTTTAAAAAGATCCGTTAGATTTATGAGCAGTACATTGTTATGGGTATGTGGACTTCAAAAGCTACAATTAAGTATCTACTACCAGTAGAACTCATGCTGAGACATATTTGCCATCTTTCATCTTCCTTCCACATGGAACTAACACGTGTAAATAGAAATAAAATACAATTCCAACTAAGCTATTACCACACATGTCGGTATTTATTCGATGAATTACCGGGCCGCGTTATCTGGGCGGAAATATATTCAGTTGCATAATTCATGGCGCTAACACTTAGGGGGATGACCTGGTGTTGAGGTTTAGTTATACTCGCCTTGGGCGCTCGTGTATCGCTTTGTTTTGCTTTTAACGTGAGTTGATGAGATCAGATGAAATGTATTTCTTTACTTGAGCAACTGATTGTTGAGTCTTTCTCCAGGAGTGAATTAAGTAATAGCGTTGAATTTATCACGGTTTGTCGATAAATCCTTTTGTTCATTTGCTATAGGTAGTATCTTTAAACTTTGGTTCGTCCTGGATAAATATTCTTATTTTTGTTTGTGTACTTCCTTATTATTTCTAACACTATTGGTCTTTGTTTTCTTTCTAGATTATTTTACTTATTGGTAGTGTATGTTGATATGACTTTATTTATTTTCCGCTCCTTATAATTAGTCAATAATTTTTATTTTTTTCTCAGGGCGGCGTGTACCTAGTAAACCTCCTCAACGTCTACGGCCCCGGGCTGGCGATTCTGTTTGTGGTGTTCGCCGAGGCTGCTGGTGTCTGCTGGGTGTACGGGGTGGACCGCTTTTCGGAGGACGTGAGAAGCATGCTCGGACACAAGCCTGGATGGTTCTGGCGAGCTTGCTGGTCTTATATCAGGTAGTGCTTCAATAGCCTTCAGACAATCATTGGATCTTCTCGATAACTCGTATGATGCTCGTCCCAGTTTGATTTAATATTTTTAGCTGAGACACTAACGACGGATATTTTTGTTAAAGAGCTTAGAATCCAGTTACTTCAATGATCTTCTTAATTTAACCGAAGTTGCTATGCTTAATTGTCATTAACGACCGCTTGGTCTAGTGATTTGAGCATGAGGCGCTCGGCTCACTGCACCGGGTGGTTGCGGGTTCGATTCGAGCTTAGGAAAATGTCGAAAATTATCTCAACATTTTGAATCATCCTCAGCCAGTTGCGTAATAAATAAAAGCGTTGATTAGTTTGATACCATTGTTTGTGTTGTTCCGGCGATTTTTATTTCTATACGCCATCTGACCCTGAAGGTGGATGTTGAAAATTAATAAGTTAAAGATGTAATCGCTTACCTTTCAATCCTTGATAATCACGTGCAGTCTGATCGTTTTAGCCCTTAGAAATATACCACCTTGTCTCCCCACAGCCCCGTATTTCTGCTGGTTCTGTTCGTGTTTTCGGTGCTATCGCACGCGGAGATGCTGGGCGGCGAGTACTCCTACCCGCCCTGGTCCATCACCGTGGGCTGGGTGATGACCGGCACCACGGTCTCCTGCATCCCGCTGTATATTGTATACAAGCTGCTTATAACGCCTGGGAACTGCGCGAACGTAAGTATACACATTTTCTAAAAAAAAGGTGTAGTTATTTCTGAGAGTTCTGTGCCAGTCTTGTTTATTGAATAGGGACGTTGATGAAGGGAATCCTTAAAAACTCCCACACAACACAAAATGACACGCACAAAACTTCACTAAGCTCTTAGATATTATTTTAACCCTGTGACGACGAAATAAGGGTGTTAAAGCTATGATGTCGCATACAACTAAATAATACGTCCATTCGTAGCCCAGCCGACCTGAGGATGCCTCGTTTAGAGGCGAAACGCGTGTCGAATACTTTTTTAGAATCGCATCGTTTCGCGGAGAATTGCATATTAATTAGGGACACTCATGACAGATTATTTCTCGACTGACATGTTAGAGGACTTCGGTGTTGTTGGCTTCTTTAATTATCGAACAACATGTTTGGTTTATAAATGGAAAAGTTAACAAGCCGAGGGTCAGTAGTGGGTCCCTCTTCCCCCATTTGTTTAATGATACTGTTTGATGCAGCGTATCAAGACCGTAACACGTCCCGAGGAGACAACCATACCGCCGTCGGACTCAACGCTCTGCAGCCTGTGACCTGACCTTCCGCAGACCTCAGTAACCTATCAGATCAAACCGCCCTCGGTGGAGTGGCTTGTGTAATGTCCCAAGCACTGCAGCGAGGCTCAAACTCAGCAATCCCGTGCAGTATTAGGTACTTCGTAGGTTAATTATTGTAATTTATATTGCAGAGTTGAGTAAGCCTGCAGAGATATTGTGTGTATAAAAGCAATTCATTTTTAAAAACATATTAGAAATTTGCAGCTAAATTTATTAAATGGTAGATAGCTATTATAATATAGATGTAATGTATTCTTTGAGTATAATGTAGTTGATTATATTATTTAATGATAGGTTTTAGGAAAAATGATATAATCACTATTTGGTAGTACCTAGATAATCATTTACTTACCTACTAAAAATAACTTTCCTATAAAATAAAAATGTTATAAGTACTTAATTAATTAATAGCGCTGTTTGTATATCACGTACCGACATTCTTAAATGTGTTTTAAAATAGTAGATTTTAAAGCTGGTACCTTATCAATATTGTATTAATATAAGTATATAACCTTATACATACAGCTAAGTAACTCGTTAGTGCACAGTGAATATACAAATGACACATATAGCAAAGCCAGAATGTATTACTAAGTATTTACGAGTAAATTATGACATATTATTATATAAAATATAACATATTACTGTAATATTTTAACAGTGTTGCTGGGCAGACTATAAAAAAACATTTGTGTATTTCGTATATCATACACTGCCTGTAAATTGCATATAATCAAATAATAGTATAAAATGTATATTAAAATATAATTTACAGATAGTATAAATAGTTTTTGTCTTATATTTATGTTGGAATGAAAATAATATATTTACCTATATCTATTTGATTATTCGAAATTAATACTAGGCAACCCACATTGTATATACGCTTTTACTAAAATTATATGTATTTAAATATGCTATGGTATATAATATTTCTGTATTCTAGGGCAATGAGTACAGAAATGATATATATTTACCGACATATACCTACCTTTATAATCCAATGTCGATTGGAATGTGTAAATTGCTAGAAATACAGTTTAATGGGATCATATTGCATAGAATGTTTAGAACTCGGTATATATTTAAAAAGGAATAATATATTTACCTGTAGAATTAAGCACTATAATAATGATTATACTATAATAGTAATCTTTAAGGATAGAAAATCATTTTCACAATCTTTCATCCTCATTTTCCGAAAAATATCTCTTATATAGTAGGTACGTACTGTGCAGTAGATTTAAAGATGTGTATCGTCTACTTTATCTTTTTAGTAGGTATATTTAAAAAATTACTTACGTATAATTAAAGTACTTAGAATAACATTTTATAGCTTAATGTATAGGTGTACTCGTGTATAAACAATGTATATTTGTGTAGTTAAATGTGATCTCTGTAGTATGGCTTTAACATATAACATCATCAGTAGTATGGTATCTATTTAAAATTATATACTCATTCAAATAATAAAGTTCATATAAAAAAAATATTGTAGATTTGTAGGTGATTTTGTGAACAATATATTGTAGGTAACGTTCTCTTAATATTCTCAGTATATACCTTATATCCTTCGAACATATATAAGTACTTAATACTTCTTACTAAATTATAACTGTTTTTATAAAAAAAATATTAAAAATATAGTTCATATACCCACTGAGATAATAATATTTTTTTTTACGATTTGTTGTTTATTTTTATAGCTTTGTTTATTGTTTAGCAATATTAACGTGTAGGGTTCGTTGTTGTGTCGTGTGTTGAGGCTATGTAATCGATGTGTTTGTGTGTCCAGGATAATTGTTATAATTTAATAAACTGCAAATGTGTAGACCAGGCCTGCAGCAGCCATTGCAGGCTTGCTTTCCATTTGTAATAACCAAGGTATTTTTTTTATTTGATGATTGGAAATTACTAGACGTCCCATTAGCCCCTCCAGCCTACGTTTCAGCTAAGCTAAAGGTTGTACTAGGAACGTTTTAATATTTAATGTCCAGGGATCAAACCTGGGTAAGGTTACAAGGGCGCGCAGGCGGCCCCTCTCTAAGCTATGGACCGTTAATAATTATTGATATAACCACGTATCAGTATACTCGGCTCAATTTAAAGAACTTAGAATGAATAGGCCTCCATATGTTTATAATATATAGCAGAAAAATACCTCATAGGTTTTTTTTACCAATTAAATGCACGACTTTATTGTGATGCTTGTTGAAATGTTCTTGCTCCTAGGTAGCTACGTATAATATCTAAGACCTAAATAATATCAAGGTTCCCTAACTATGCTCTAACTTGAGGTACCTACCGTACCTACCTACAGGTGCTAATACCTACCTACGGATAAATAGTAGTAGTAGTAGAACCTAAATCAAATATCGTAGTAAATAAGTAAAATGCCCATACTGGAAATACCTTCTTCGTTTTCGGATGCCCATAAACATGCTACCTATACATAGCGTAGGTAGCACGACTAGCACGTTTACACGTTTATGATCCATCTCGATTTTGTCAAAATATATTCCGATCCGTCAGTCAAAAAGTAATGGTTTTTTTTTCCCCGTGTCAAAAACTTCAAACGCATAAACACCAAATCTATGAGGTAACCAAAAAATATACAAATAAAATTATTACAGCCGTATAAATTCAAAGTGTTATATATTATCATCCATGCTAGCTTTCAATGAAGATGTTAAGTATAAGGGGGAGTGGTAGCGTGTATCTCCCGGCGAGTGTATGGCGGGCAAAACTGTGAGCTTCAATGCACATTGCGTGAGTACCTATACTAATCGGTTCGAGTATACTAGACAGATTATGAGCGCCAGACTTCAAGAATGTATGCTCAGGAGCCCTTGCATAGTCTTCAATTTCCGTTGCCAACTCGTATAATGGGTACACAATGGAATTCTTATTGTCTGGGTAACAGTAACTACTACGAATGCACATCTACCATGATACTGCTTGATCACCTTAGCGGTGTAAGGCCATTCTAGCCAGGCCACGCCAGGCCAGGTCCTGAACGCCTACGGATAAATCATGACAGACCGCGATCGTTCCCTTAGTCTGAGCGTACACCACATGAAAGTAGGTGTCTTATAATTTGCCCTGATCAGAGTTTTACTGGAATCACCTGGGACTTTACGGTACACATATTGCAAGTGTTGCTAGTTTGGAACCATAGCACTGGTGTGCTTGCCTGGCGATATTTATTTATCCAACAGCGATATTACACTCTATTGAGAACGCATAAGACCAGCAAAGCTATTGGGTATAGTGCTCAACCCTCAAAATTTACCCTTCAATAAGTCTTCTGAAAAGGTAGGTTAGTTGTTAGATGGGAGCCATATCTTGCAAGTCAATGTTGAACCTCTTCACGATATTGCACACAATTGTGGTTCAGAACTATATAATCATATCATTATGCTGATTTCTGAAAGCAAGCGCAGGAATCCAACAAAAAAATTATAAAGCCGCTTTCCAATGTGGGTCAATTTGATTTGGCTCGATCCATCTTGTCGTAGATTCCACCGCCAGTTTATAACCTGGATACCAATCTAGGCTATAAATTGGAGGTGGAACCTACTTAGTCACAGGAACACTTTTTATTTTTTATTATACCACTTATTTGTTAGAATCTCTACGACTCTCAATTGGAGTATGCAGCGAAATGGCTGAGTTGCAACGGCGAGGTGTGGGGCGTGGGCCCGACGGCCGTGTTCGCCAGCGCCGCCGCCCTCTTCCTCTACAACGAACTGGAAGCTACTATCTATATCGCTGGGGACCACGCGCATGTGTCTATAATGGAGAAGACATTGATTGTATGTGGGGATTTCTTCTGATTAACGTTAACATCCATACCGTCCATTCTCGTAATTACCAATCCTGTGCTTTCATATCGGGAGACTCCTTCTTCCAGTCGGTTAGTCACCAAATGAGATGGTTTGACTGCTGTATGGGGAGCTAGGATTTAGTTACGTAATACATAGTGCACCTACAGGGCCGCCGGCTTTTAGAAACCCTCGTAGACGCTCATGCATTTGATAGATCGTTAAAAAATAGGTAATGCGCAAAAAAAAAAGGTAAAAACTGCATCAAAATCCATCCCGTGGAACTCAATTTATAAACGAAAAGAACGAAAGATGTTCCATTTTATTCACATAGGTAAGTAGATATTTGGAAAAATGCTAGATCATCTGAGAATCTATTTTATCTAATGGTATTGTGAGTATGGACACCACTCAAGGATAGGTAATTATTTACCATTTTTGCATCTCTGTGGTCATGGGTGCTCCGTAACCAATATTTAGTCTCCCAAAGCGTCTGTCGCCCTTGTATGTACACATATCTTCTGTAAAAAAATGAGGTGACCTTGAAATGAGTTTGCAATTTCAGTCTACCATGGTGCTCGGGATGCTGGCCCTCATGATACATCTGTGGGTATGTGCCATGAGGTTCTTCCAATACTATCTGGACACGATCATCAAAGATGTTAGTATTCATTGCTCTAATACCTCCTTATTTATAGATTTTTGTTTGAGTAGATACCTTTAGTCGACCGAAGTAATATTAGGTGGCACAAAACAGTAGGGCTGCTCTCGAAACGAATTCAACTTTCGGTGCGATTATATTTTGATATGTTATACACTCGGAACTAATGACTCAATGATCCTGTAAGGATTTCGTGGCAATTTCGCTTTTCAATGTAGTGCTAGTATCAGTTCTAACAGTACAACATTTAAAAATCAGTCACAAGAGCTGCAGTACTAAGAGCTTTGTGTGTCAAATTGCAGAGTCCAAACATGCTCCTCGAGATGACAACCGCAGGTCTCCTCGGGGGGCAATCAGAAATCGTCGCTTTGGGTCCGCTAACGCGGTTCCTGCGGCAGCAGCAGCCGCAGATCCACATCACCGTGTGCTGGTTCCTCTCGCTCTGCTACGCGGACTACGTCAGGAAGCATTACTGCCAGAGGTTCAACATGCCATATCTGGAGCAGTGGTTGGTAACGTCGCGCAACGGTTTCTGTATAGTCTTTTCTTTTATGCTGTTTTTGTTGCCATTGTTGGTTAAATTTAGCCGTCTTTATCGAAGACCTCCGTAGATCATGCAATAACTTTAGTTAAAGCACTACTACCATGTCCTGGACATGGTAGGATTGCATCCAAAAAGGTTTACCGAAACGCATTATCCTTCAGTAAATTATTGCCGCTCAAGTAAAATCGTAAGTTGGTCACATGTAACAAAAATCCATGTTCATTCATTTCACCCATTTAGTTATTAGCCTAGGAAACTCCCCTGTCGAAGATATATCTATGATCAGATATAGCTAGATACACAATAGACACAATGATAAAGCAGTTCCATCATCAAATCAGTCGCTGGAGTCAGCACGAGGCTTCCAAGGCAGATCCAGTCTTTATCATCTCCTTGCTAAACTTGTAACTCGATACCGTTTTATGGCCAGGCAAACCGAGCTGCACGAGCGAGCCGCGAGAGGGGTGCAGCGCACCATGGAGAGGGTCAACAGCTTCGTAGGGTCAGTCCATCAGCGGCTGCGTGGATACGAGGCGCGAGGGCCACAGAACAATGAGAGGCAAACGTAATGCAACATTAATAGATCTAAGAGCCTGTCTTAGGTTCGTAGATGTGACGAGAGAACTATATGGCTTCAGTTAAGTTCAGCCGGTGACTCAGGAGTGGACTATCAGATTAAGTTGGTGCGGTGTAGATATATAATAGCTACCCCCCCGACTTTATAGACGTTTTATAACTTTTCTCAAACGCCATATAGTATTGCGCAAAGCAAAACTCTTGGGCGCAGTACTATATGACGTTTGATAAGGTTATAAAACGTCTATAAATTTGGGGTTTAGTGTCTAGCGTGTATTGTAAAGCACTTATAAAATGAAAGTAATCGATTAGCATCATAAAACGCCTATTATGAGTCCAGAGTATATATTATTGCCAAGTACTTAGGTTTAGTGAGAGGGAAACGTGCATGATTGGGTTTGTGTCTGGTATTAATCATATTCATACAATTAAGAATCTGAAGTGTTAATAAAAATATCTGTGTGCACTTTTAGTTGTTTACTATCCATTGCGTGCTGCACGATTTCGCTTTGTTGCTCGACCCCCGATCGTCACAGCGTGATGATACTTCCCTATTATCGTCTATGGAAACGTAAGCTAGTCTAGATGGCACTGTGGACGATGCTAATAAATGTACTTGGCCTTTAATAGGTATATAGCATAATTATTATTCAGACGTTCTGTGATACTATCATTCCATTATCTGTAATGCTTATCACAATACGCCTAATCGTAGCTTTAGGCATAACATTGTCCACTAGAGTGAATGCCCGACTCCGAAGAGATCGTCGCTCGACGTCAGCCGAGCGTGTAGCCGAGTGTCGTGGGGCGCCACCGCGCCGCCTGACCAGCCGGCGAAGGAGCTGTGCGTTCGACTCGTCAGCCAGTCCAGCGAGACAACTGCAGATGCCATCGAAAAACTGCGAGGCTACATCTCGGTGAGTGACTAGGCCACCTTAACCAAGTACCCAGGGCCCCACGATCCATGGGACCCTCTAGTTTCTGCCAGATCACCAACCGATAACCAGTATTACTGATAAATATATTTATTTTCCGAAAATCACACGATAATTATCGTTAAGGGCCTTGGTCCTCCAATAGGTCAAAGGCGGCCATGTGAGTGGCTATTGTGATGTTCGTCCATCGAACAATGTTACTGTGTCTTCCAACCTGGACAGTTTTCAGCATACTATTTTCAGACCCACACCCCGAAGCGTGTTTAGTTCTCATTTACTTGGTATTATAGTTATTACCCAAGAACAGACAACTTTTGGCTGTAGTGTGATGGCCAGGAAATATACTTTATTATCCTCTTCTCTGTTCAGGCGACAAGATGTTCATGTTGCGCTTCACAGAACGAAGGAGTACGCTGTCTTGGCACAGATACTCCAAAAGAAACCAAGCCTTGAGGAATTCCCCTGGAGGAAGATCCAGAAGCTCCAATACGATTCATACGATTGATTTATAATGTAAACATTGATGGAATAAATATAATTACAATCCAGTGTATTCTACTTTATACACCACGCCATCACGCCTTTAATTCCCGATCCTGGGATCCTACGTTTTGCTTATATTTGGTCCCAATATAATGAGGGGAGGGTCAATTGTTTTAATGCCGGTCACACTCGGTGCTCAGTGCGGGAGGGATTAGGGCCGTAGTCCACCACACTGGCGCAGTACGGGCTATAGAGCTGCACACGGCTTTTAAAATATAAATCTTTTACTTATCGTAATAATACTTTGATGTGGTATCTACTTTGATATACAATCGTTCAGGTATGCAAAGACATTGAGTTTTTACAAGACATTGAAGATGAAAGAAGATAAAATACATATGAGTAAGTGATATGAACATTGAGGGAAGATAGAAGAAGCAGAGGCACACTAATATGACAGATTATTGAAGTCTATTGTCGTTCTCGCTCTACTAACTGTACCCTGCGACTTTGTAAGCGTAGTTTTTAGATTTTGGACTATCCCGTTTTTTGAATACACGAAACCTTGAAGAAATTGCAGATCATAGCAGTAATAGCCGGATCAAGTTGAGTGTGTGCATACGTGCGTACAAACAGACGTGCGCCTGCGACTTTATTTTCAAACTAAACTAAGTTATAAGATTCTGTGCGAATATCTATGCCTAAAAGCGGTGCTAAAAGCCTACACTAGTCAAAATTAATAAATAATATCTGTCTTTTCTAAAATGACATCGCAGGACACTGTCAAAGTTCAATCTAACATGGTGACATGACATAGTGAATTCGTATTTTTGTGTGAAAAAAAACACCAAATTAAACCAAATTTTAAGCCAAATGTTAAATTTATTTGTTACCATAAAACTTTGGAATGTGGCAAACCCCTATATGGAATTACACACAAACTGAAGTACTGAAGGTAGGATTTTAAGTTCGTAGTTTATCATCAAATTCGGAGCGGAACTTCCAGGGATATTGAACTTTCAAGTTATAACGGTCGACTGCACAGGTTCCATGTATCTATCATGTCTACGATACACTTTTGACGCGACCCCGCTGCTACTATATTGTCAAAATAGCGTAGCCATGGGAAGGTACTGCTACCCATTGAGTTTACGTAGTAGTATTGACTCAATGCTGCTAACACATTTTTTTGCTGGTCTGAACCGTTTTAGTTATGGCAAGAGTCTTGCTGCCAAACTTAATGCCGGTCAGAACTGTTTATTACGATAAACGAAATCTATGGACTAGGGGAGGGATGGCAAACCAAACGCACGCGCGACGGTAATAAGGGTGCAACAATGATCAAGGAATTTCAGTAGGTACCTACCTAATTGAACATTTGAGGTCTTGGAGACAAAGTTTATCTAGAACGGGCTACCGAGTCGCGGAATTGCAATAGATATCGCGAATGAAATATAGGTAACTATTTCGCTAATTTGATAAGATTATTTGTTGGCACGTTCATGACCACATCTAACTCTTCCTTGGAAAAACTACACGTAAGTGTGAAAGGTTAACCATCCCTGGGCTTAGAGTATCATAAATCATGATGCTATTACATTTCCAGCTAATAGAATGGGCGAAATGCGGAGACAGCGCTGTGTCGGGGGTGCCGACGGTGCTGTGGGCGACCGGCGCGGCCGCACTCGCCCAGAGGCTGGTTGCAGCGCTATTCAGACGATTCCTGTTCCGAAGAGTGCCATTATGGGAGGTCATGTTGCAAGTAAGCCTTGAAACCGTTACATGATCAAAAGAGTGTGGATGAGAGTATCGTAATGTGGTCATCCTGGAAGCCTATGCGTAGGTCAGAGAGAATGGATGGAAAGCAGAACTTAAGAACCCCAATTGACTGTCAAGAAATTCAAAGGTGGAGAAAATTTGGACTGTAAGGAATTCTGGTGTTGCTAACAATTCTGTATCGTATGTTGTAGCCAGAGGATGTAGCTATAGACTACGGTGTTATTTGATTGCAGCACCTCCTCTTCATGTGGATGGTGATATACAGTCTGCACTTTTGGGTGGTCCTAGTGAGGATCCTGAAGGTCACTGTGGAGTATTGCTACGACGAAGTAAGCCATTAACATCGTTTGAAAGATCCAAAAACACATGCCAAAATATGACTTCATCATAACTTTCAAGGGTATGATTATTTTGAAGGAAATTGTTAAATATGATTTTTGATTTCGGTAGTTGCACTAATTTATCGAACACACTAATCATTGACGCCGTAAGCCAAATCATGGCAGACTGGAATCAAACACCATTACAAATTAGAAAAGCAACAAGAAACAGACAGCTAAATAGAACTAGTTTCTGCTAGCTACAAGCTAAGCTAGAAATAATGATTGTTGTGGAGTTCTTACCTATTAAGAATTTAACTTTAAATGTAACTATATAATTAACCCCCAAAATTTACAGAAAACTGCCGTCCATTTGGAAAGCACTTACGTACCTTCTGAAAATACTTTATAATGCCTATTGTAATTTGATCGGTGTCTGAATAATAATGTATTTGTATGTACCGCTAGGGTGACATAACGGATGAGGACGTGGAAAGTTGCAAGCTGATGCAGCAATGGGCGGTGTGGATATGCGGCGTGGCGCCGCTAGCCATATACCTGCACACGAGGCCGCGGCCAGAAGCGCCGCCATTGATGATATGGTTAGTAGTCACCTACAGAACCGAACAGAAGAAAGCGTAGGGAATCTCCAGTAGGCGCAATGTTTTACATTTTTTAATACAAATCTACCAATTATCCAAACCCTCAAGTATCAAAACGAGATACTATAACAACAAAAATATACCCTATTTTTTATTTATTTAAATTACAAAGAATGTATACAATTTTGTTAAAGTGGTGCAACATTAACTCCAGTGAATTTTAATTTTAAACCTATTGGAACAAAATATCCAAAATATAAAATAACATACCTACGCAAGGAGATTCCTTTGAATGATGAAAATGTACAAAATTCAGGTCCTTTCATCTACACCTTTCTCAATTTCCTTCATACATACATACGCCGATGACAATAATTATAGTGTACCATAATCTTTCCAGGATAACCACAAGCCCGTGGCAACGTCGCGAGATGGGCCCCTACGGGTACTACCTCAATCGGCCCCTTTCTTCTCTACAGTCGTCAACCAACGTGGCCCTCAGACAGCAGGCTCTGACCCTCAGGAGGGCATTCAGCGACTCCAAGCTCATTATCAAAGAACCACCAAAGAAAAAAAGATATTCCAAATCAGTGTAATAGTACTCGAATTTGATTATTTTAAATCGCTGTATAGTTTTTTTTTAGTACGGGATTGAAACAAAGAAGTGAAAATAAAATGTTTATGATTACAATTTGCAGGAATTTCATTTTTGGTTGCATCATTCATTCTAATCCCCTGCCTATATTATAGAGATAACACACCAACAGCTTTGAATAATTATTTATCTGTAAGATGCGTGCGTTCAAAGTTCCCGCTATAATAATTCCAAATTGACAGTGTAATACAGATTCATAATTTGATATGTTCGGAAACATTTATATTTCCTAAAAATAGCATTGAATTAATTCAGAGATCGTTTATATATTTTTTTTACAATAAAATAATTTTAGCGAATGTTAGGATGAATCCAGTCGACAGGCGGTAAAAAAACCATCTTTCAATGCTTTGGACATTTACAAAATATTAGTTTTGTAAATGTCCAAAGCATTGAAACATGTTTTTTTTTCTTCGTATTTTGGTCATATAATCTCGAAAGTAAATCTACACAAACAATCAAATATCACCATTGGTAACCAAAAACAATAAGTTCCCTGTTCAAAAATAGATGTCACTAATACGAAATTAGAAGGCGGTGTTAAGATTATCAAGCGAGTACATATAAGAGTTTGCGAGGTCTATATAATTCATACTAACCTTGCGTAGGGTGTACCGTGATCACGAAGGCGGTTGCCCCGGGCCGGCTCCGACCATTGCACTGCGGTCGGAAAGAGCTTGTCTGTGACTATCCCAAATAGGGGTACGTCGTACGTGCAATTTTTGGTAGTTGGACTTGCGTTCTGCGCGGTCCCTCATAATCCCTATACTTACTTAAAAATCAAACACCACCACCCAAATTGAATGATACTCAAGCACAGTCTGCACGAGTCTGAACATTTATCTAAAAGACAATGACTAGAAGTATGCAGATATTTCACGGAAGGAAAGACACAAGAAAACCATAGAAATAACATATTCGCGTCAAGACATAGACCATTACTATGACCATTATAAAAAAAATATTCACAATCGAATTGTAAGTACAAGAAACAAAGACACATAGAACAATAAAACAGGACAATCACACAAGATTAGAAGAACTTCATCAGGAATATCAGCTAATAAATTAGATGTTTGTTCCTCGGGGTTTTTGAAAAGCTTCGTGGAATGTTATGGCAACTAACATGTATGTATAGGCATATGCTCATTTCGGGAAGCTTATAAATGAAATGGCAGCACTCAAGCTTGGGTAGTAGTGGATCTGGATGATAGAAGCGGTAATGAATATGCGGATTTAGTTCAGTATTGATAATCAAGAACTACTAGCAATCACACCATAAAACTGTAACTCCTGTGATAGACATTGGCGTTCCTGAAACCTATTTACCTAGCATACGTGTAGGTAAGTCTGTTCTGTACTACTTCACCACAGATTTCATCAACAACAACGCCAATGATAACATGCTTTCTCGATGGCGATGTCTAGGTACGCTGGAAGATTGTGCTTGAGGCATTGGTCTGTTTCGAGGATTGATGATAGTATAACTAGTTACTTCTACCTAAGTTTAACTTCTCTTTGAACAGTCTTAATCACTCGAAATAAGTCGTAAAATATGGGAGCTGTATACTCCTATAGCTCTGTCCCTTTCTATTGGGTGTCAATCAAGTCCCGTGGACATTATTACCCTCTGCCTACCCCATCCGGGAATACAGGCGAGACGTAATGGAATTATTCATAACGCTCTCACAGTATTGCAGTTAATTCTGAAATAAGACTTATGTAGAGGGTGCCTACCATTTTTTATTATTATACAGTAGCCATGAGTTTTCATTTATATCAATATTCTTTTGATGTTATGATGTTCCATCTATTTCCAAATTGCTCGAACAAAATAATCAACAGAATTGCGTTTCCTAACTACATAAGACAATTTAAAAAAAAATCACAACTAAATCAAACCTACAACCCTCGATAAAACCCAAGAAAAATCACATGAAAAATAAAACCAATTTATTGTTCAATGCTACAAGCACTTGGCAACATTGACACACGTCCGGTACTAACCGAGTCCTGTTATAAACTAACCATTATATTTTAGCCCACACGCGAGACGCAGCCACCCCAACTGTGTGGAAAGAAAAACAAGACATGAGACATGAATTTATTTCACATTTACAAATGATTATGATGTAGGTTGGGACTACATGTTGACTAACAGAAATAATGATTATGTCGTTAATAAGTCACGCATGCATAATATATCTGAATTTGAAAAGACGGGCAAAATGTATGACTGTATAATGCTGTTTTACCACCGCATTTGATCGTTGCGTCGCCCGCGCAGACTTTGATTTTGCTCTGCAACTCGAACCCCAATAGCCATAGCGTGATAATATACCCAACCTTTGAGCCTCACCATTATGGTATCCAATAATAAACAGCTCGCTGAAATGTATTCAGTAGCAATTATATGATGCTCAAATAAATTCTTAACCACTTGTTTTGGATTCAGAGTTTTTTAAAGAGCCTACTGCTAAGTTAAATTTACAAACACAATTCAGTTACAGTTTTATAATAGTTTAGATACAATTTATTAAATCGTATAATGTAGTTCCAACCTTAACACAATATATAAAAAAACAGTTTATTGCTTATTCAAAATCCACGTATAAAAACTTATATCCGTCCGGATACTAACAAGGGGTCCGCTACGTGTCGCCAGCGGCTGTTATTTTCTTCTTCACATCGAAGCTCTTCAGGGGGTCGTTCTGGCGAGCCTGGAACGGAGACAAGATCGGTTTTTTATCAAGTATATTTAGTTCCTACTCACGGTATTTTTATATACTGTAAATAAGTAACCTGTTATGTAAATAAGTAAAAGTTTGTCCCTACCAGAATACGAACCCGGGATCGTCGGCACAGCAAGCCTGGTCACTACTAACTGAGCTAATCATGTCGTCAATAAGATATCGCACCGTAATCTGACCTGGTACTTGTGCCTCTTCGCGCTCCCGTAGTGGGCGTGCTGTTTCCTCTTGTTGGTGGAGGCGGGCGGCGGCGGGGCGGCGTCCTGGTCCTGGTCCTGGTCCTGGTCCGGGTCGGGCGCGGTGGCGCGCAGCGCGGCGGGCAGAAGGTACTCAGGCACGTGCGCGAGGTGCTGCTGCACGCGCACCGTGTGAAGCGCCTTGTCGCGCCGCAGCGCCGCTAAGTCCGTTGGGTTCTCCTCGAAGTAACCCTGGGGGTAATGGTCGGTGTTAGCATGGAACAGTCGTGAGTTGATCTGAAGATGTGTATGAACATGTTCAGGGAGAAGATTAGTCGTTCATCAACGATTTATGTCGGCTGTTTGTCATCATTTTATGATAGGATTGCAACTTGCTTGTGTCTATACGTGGAGTATTTTTGGAAGCTATAATAATCATAAGAGTACAAAAGTTATAAAAAAAACGAGCCCGCCTTTTTATCTATTTGTCTGTTACCGCAGCACGGAAAATATATTGTAGGCATTTTGATAAAACTTAACATGGTTCTAGCTTGGAACCCGGGTCATGATATAGGATACTTTCCCAGAAAACTAAAGTGTTCCTGACAGAGAACAAAAACAACCCTAACTAAAAATCCTTAGTATAATCATAGCTTATAACAAGATCAAGAACTAATTTTATCCCGGGAAATTAAAGTATCCCCGGGATAGCCAATGCCTAAAGGCCACTTGTACGCAGGCGCGGGCAGTTAATCTGTGAACTAGGTTTGTGTGTGTCTATATACCTGTAGCTTCTTGCAGTTGAGCAGCTCCTGCTTGATCTCCTTGAGCCGCGCCTCGCGCACCGCGATCCTGGTCACGGCTCGCCACGCGTCCCGCGACCTGTACCGGAACCCCTCCACCTCCTCGAGGGCGAACTCGTACTTCCTATTAATGCAAAGCAGGTAGGGTAAACAGAAACTCCGTTATCGATAAAGTATAGTGTCACTTTCATTCTTATTTATGAAATCTGTGGTGTGAACAAGATGCACGACGCTTACGTGACCGTAAACGCTGCATAATAAGATTTTATTTGAGCCACAATATTTTAAATAGTAAATTTTCGGTACAATTCTCAATCTGTAAGTCCGTTGCTAAGAACCTAATGAAATAAAGCAAGCTGTCCAAAGCAAGACCCACATCTCATATTTGGGCATGAGACATGTCATCTAACTAGTCTAAGTAACAATGGTATTTTATTAGTCCGTAAAGTATCATAAACTTCACTGGGCCTGGGGCTTATTTAGGCATAGCCAAGGCCTGCAAATGTTTGAAGACTGATTTAAAAGAGCTGTACCTTATACCAGCTGCTTGCAATATACTAAAACAAAACACAACAGTCTCGAATTAATTCCACTAAATATAGTCTGTGCTTATATTATTATAACTCACTGTAGAACTTGTTGACTTTTGAAACCCTTTGATAGATGCGCTTCGACTGCGTCCATCAACGATTTCTCTCTTATTGACACGAACGACAACACCGAGCCCTGAAAATGAGTTTATATGTTGTACCTCTCTTTATCGCTGTTTACAAGCGGAAGTTAAACACGCTATTCCCTTCGCACTAATTAGCTAAAGGAGGCCCCCTTAAGTTAAATTAATAAGATTAACCCCCATAAGTTTACATAAAAATTTGATATAATGCTAGATATCCCATACATTGTTGCAATAATGCCCGTTGGAATTATGCAAAAATAAAATAATTATAATTAAGTATTATATTATTGCATGTCGTTATAAAATTAAAAAATATTATAATATGCCTGCAATAGGTAAACTTAATATAATCACATTATAATAAATTAGGATTACACCCTGATTTCAACGTTCCCCGGCATCAGTCGTTCAATCACTAACATAAGTTTTTTTTTAATTGATATAGATAGCTAGGAATTGTGTTAGAATTTTATTACTAACCTGGTTGTTCCCTCTGGCGGTCCTGCCTGCTCTGTGCACGTACGAGTTCACGTCGAGCGGGAAGTCAAAGTTGATAACATTGGACACGTGTTGGAAGTCGATGCCGCGCGATACACCCGACTCCTTATCCCTCTTGCGTTTTGATGGTTGCTGCAAGTTTGTGATGGATGTTAGATGTTTATTTTATTTTATCTGAATATGGCAATGTCAGTGATGACATATGGCACTTTGGTCACTTACTATGGGCCTCATAAGAAAGCTCAACGCGCAATGGAGCGAGCAATGCTCGGGGCTTTGCTACGCAGTAGAATTAGAAATGAAGACATACGTAAATGAACTGTATCCGACATAGCTCAATGTATACCAAGGTGTAAGTGGCAGTGGGCGCGGCACAAAGGTTCTAGAATGGCGATACCGAAATTCTATGTTAAAAGAATTGTGCTTAAGGGGGAAGCTCAGGGTCAGGGCGCGAAATTCAAAATGTCAATGGTTTTTATTTTTTTACGAAAAATTTGGACATCTTTACGATGTAATTGAGTGTTTTGCGATATTAGCATTCTGCATTGGATGTCTCGATGTATTAAGTTTGCTTAAAAATGAACCTAATCCGATACAATACCATAAGGTTTGTAAAAACCGCTACTTTTACTAACTTAATGGTGTTGTATCGCTTTAGGTACTTTTTTAAGCAAACTTAATACATCGAGACATCCAATGTAGAATGCTAATATCGCAAAACACTCAATTACATCGTAAAGATGTCCAAATTTTTCGTAAAAAAATAAAAACCATTGACATTTTGAATTTCGCGCCCTGACCCTGAGCTTCCACCTTAAGGGACCGTTCATCTCAACCTCACCTTTTTTTTCTTCCTCTCCTCCAACGGTAGTATGCCGCCATCAGGCGTCTCCAGTGCCATCTCGTCGGAAGCTACGATGATCTGGTACCGGCCTCTGTTGAACTGATCCACAGACAAGCATCGCACTGCCGCAGGTAGCTCAGAGTTTAACACGCATGAACCTATTTTGAACTGCTCCAAATATAACTTTAATCTGGAAAAATATACAAAAATTATTGCTTGGGAAGGGTATAAGAGTGAGGTATGGAACTAAGGAGCTAATAAATAATCATCATTATTGGAAGTGGACTAGCAGTCTTGGCCGCCCTGGCCCGTTTGGTTCCAGCTGCCCTTAAATGATATGAGACTATTTTGGGCCGAGTTCAAGAAGATGAGACGGCGATTGTGTGTCAACCGCGATTGATCTCGATGGTTCAGTTTGTTCTAGCGGTTTTGTGTGGTGACGGAAAAAAAGTGTTTTGTATTTTTGACGGGAAATTAATCCATTCCCGCAATGATGTTGCTCTATTATGGTTATAATATGATTTATGGTTAATTATAGTTATAATGTTTACTCACTTGTAGCACCTGTCAACAGTTCTCACGAAAATTAAACTCTTTCCTCTGATCAGGTTCAATTTCAGCAGTGCATACAATATGGCAGCCTTATCATCCTCCTCAGCAAATAGATGATAATGCTGGAGCTGTGATGACGGAGCCAGTTCTGGCTCTTCAAGCTTCAGGGTAACAGGGTTGCGGAGTACAATTTTCTTTAGATTTATCACATCATTGGATAGTGTCGCTGATGCTAACACTGCTTGGTAGATTTTTGGTAAATGACTATAAAATATAAACAAACATTATACTCATAATTTGGAAGTTATTGATGGCTCAACCAAGCTTTCCCTAAGGTTTTCCTTCAGTCTAAACATAACTCTAATAATCAACTTACCCCAATAACTCCTTAATTTCATCTTCATAGCCAAAAGAAAATATTAAATCTGCTTCATCCACAACCATAACAGCTAAATCATCCTTCAGCCTCATGTTATTGACTTTCAAATGTGCTAATGCTCTAGACGGAGTGGCCACTACTATGTCAGGCTTGTCTGATAGTATTGCCTTTTGAGACTGTGTATCTCCGCTCGACGAGATGTCTATACACCTGACTTCCCTGCCGCATTTGATTGTCAAATCGCCTATTACAGATGCAATCTGAAATTGTGTGCTGTGGAAGGTTATATGTCAAGTTTTTTGATAATGAAGACTTTAATTTTTAGTGCTGCTAATTATTATTCGTATATAGGTTCAACAGCAACATCTAACATGATAATAGACTTTAGGTTTAAAATTCTAAGATCTCAATGTTTTTAGGGAATACATTATCATGCTTCCTCACCTGTCCACATAACTCCTTACTTGGTGACAATATGAGTGCCCGTATACATTGATGTGTGCTTGTATTTTTTAGATTCAATATTTTCTGTATGACTGGTATTGTGAAAGCTGCAGTTTTCCCAGAACCTGTTCTGGCTCTCATTAGGACATCTTTACCTTCGAGTAGAAGCGGTATGGCAGTCTCCTGGATTAATGTGGGCTCTGGCCATGCTAACTGAGAAATGGCCTGTAAAAACATGATTGAGTGAGTAAACGTTGTATGATTATTCCACACGTGACAATGTTTGGTATGCGCACAAATAAGTTCAATACCCTGTTCAATCTTATTGTGGTACACGCATAATAAGATTGCCATGCCAGTTTTTGAAGAATAAACTGTAAAATTACCTTGAGGATTCTGTCATCAAGCTCCATTTCATGGAACATAACCTTTTTTTCATCACCCATTTTCTGCCTCGTAAAAACGTAACACTAACGAGTAATGAATTGAAACTTTAACAAACAAATTATCTTCCCAAGATACACATGAACTGATGTTACGACAAATATTATAAATAGTAAATAATCTGCACAAAACTGTGAAATCCACATGTATGTGATGGTTGCGTTGCGTTGCGCACGAAAGGCGCCATCAGTGTTACCAACCCTACTGTTTGAACAGTAGATTTGCTGTTTTCACATTGATTGACATTGACACACCTCTGTTTTCTGTTTCATTCCTAATTTTTACTGTTTTGCAATTAGCGTTCACCGCCACATATTACACTATGCTAATATTTTTTAATAACCACTATAATAATGAAACGCAATGAGATTAGAAGGCAGTATCTATCTACTCTTTGCGGGATTCAAGGGATTCCCCACATTGTGTGAGTGAATTGGTGAAGAAACTTTTGTGCCTACCACATAGCAGCGCCACCGTGGAAAGATTATTTTCAGCTATAAATAATATGAAAACCAAATTACGCAACAGAATATCGACTACAACTATTAAAGGAGCATTCATTGCACACTAAATCCGAAATAACCGATTGCTACTTATTTTAAGCCACAAAAAGGCAAATGAAGAAATTAAAAAAATATATGTACGATTTTAAAAAGGAAAATAAGTCTGAAAATACTGAAGATGAGGCAATTGAGGATGAAAGTGCGTAATAATCTTAGTTTGATTTTTGTTTTTATTATGTTGTGATCGATATTATAATATAAGAATGTATGTGAGTTCTGGTAACTAATATAAGTAGGTGATTGTTTTAATTATATCAGGAAATTATGAAATCTGCCCTTTTTTACTTTACCTACTGTTTTCTCCTGTTTTTTTATTGGTGAGCTGCTGCTTTTTAGTTTCTTGGGGTTGGCAGCACTGGGCGCCATTTTTCTGAAGTGTTGCCTGCTATTTCTTAAAAAGGAAGCATAGTAGAAAGGAGGGATGTCATTCTCTACGAAACGTTTATTTAAATTTTTAAAACTAAACAAAACACAAGACTAAAACACCTAGTAAGTGTGCTATCTATTTTAATCTATCACTCTCTGTCAACGGTACTACCTTATTAATATATCTAACCATATACCTGTACCTAACCATCGTGCATGACATTAACTGTCATTCATGATTAATTTAAGACTTATTAAATATAATCTCATGTTATACGGTAGCAGCTTTAGCTTGTAGATGTCACTGCTAATATTCACGTCCACGCACGCGCACGTGCACGCGCCTAACTTTGACTTAAAATTCAGCGTGGCAGAGATCTATATTAGTGTGAGCTGTTATTATTAACTTCACAGGAGCAAACTTATTTAGCAAGCACTTTTCTTCTTTATCTAGTTTTAGGTTGACAATCGTATACAAGATAGAGCTAGTTTAGCCAGTGTAGAGTATTTCTTGATAAAATTGTTATAAAATTATATGTAGCACTGATGATAATGATGATGATGATGATAATGGTGAAATGAATCCCTTACCCCATCAGTAAAGCTGTGGATACATATAGGGTGAACTTGAAAGGTCAAGGTACCTATATTATTTTATTTTATTACGCATTATTCAGAAAATAAATCAAAACGAACAACTAAACTGTTCAACTTCCTTGCCAAGAGTTGGCAAGCTCTGTTAAGTTACTAACCGGCTGCCCTGGCAAACTTTGTACCACCTCAGAATCAAATTATGATGGTAAATGTTTTCCATGTTTTAATACTTATTCTGCTATTCCGGGCGAAGAAAAAAATAATAAATCAAAGGTCGTAAAAATCAGCCCTGCACTTCTTGAGTTATAAATGGTATAACTAACAAGAATTATATATGCATATATATAATATTTTTATTGGGATAGTAGAAAACGTATTTAAAAAATAAAGGTGGTAGAAAATATAATTTTTTCATTAACAGCACCTATCAAATGGCCGATCGATTGACCGAAGTTGTTTCTGCATTGCATATTTTCATTACAACGGTGATCATTATATCTATTTTCAATATTTGATTATCATTTTTACCAATACGTATTCCTACAAGTTTTTGTTCTAAATGGTTGTGTGACTTACAAAAATGTTAAACCGCAACGACGTTAGGGACTGCAGTTCATTGCCTTATGTAAAACTTGAAATAGTGTTTCTTCCGTGAGTGACCGAAATATACGGTACCTATGTGTATAGTGTGATTGCTTAGTATTTTGTGGTGATCTAAGTGTGAAAATGTCGAATTCTACGGCTCAAGTGTTGATGAAGAAGGGTAAGAGGGGCGCAGCTGCATACATACACGCGGATTGCGCTAGTGGTTCCCCTCAGCATTTGGGTCCACTGCTGGACGTGCTGCTGAACCCGAGCAAGGCTATAGACGAGTGGGAGACCATCGACTGGTGTAGGTGGCTGCTGGCGGGCGGCAGAACGCCCGACGAGTTCGCGACCATAGGTGAGTTAGCGATTTATAACTGTACTCTTCGAACTATGTTCACTGGTTTCTAGGTTATGAACAATAGTTTAAACCTATAGATTGCATGAAACGCTTTGTTCTGACGTGTAATTATTGAAGCTGGAACTCAGTATGACCTTCTTATTGTTTCAAATGTGTTATGAAGTAGGTACATGCGTATTTATAAATTGCAATTACAAAGTAGTTATATTTGTATCTAAATAAAGTAATGAATTCTAGCATACTCTGACACGCTATGCTGAGGTTGTATCACAATAATAAAAAGTCAACTATGTGTAAACACTTTGATAAAACACTTTGTTATCAATAGACGGACTTAAAAAGCTTTGCTGAAAATATGTTAAATAATAGTGATAACTGTTTGCATTTAGCGAGCCAAGGTAAATAAATAGCTGGAAATTCAACTGTTCATGCAGGAAAAAAGTGCAATTTCTTCTAAACATTTGAAGTCTCAGCTCTTAACATTTAAAACTTTGAAATGTCTGAACACAATAGCATGACAAATCAGTTTTCTTCTGGAAAATGTCTTGTAATGCAAACTGATTAAAATTTTCACTATATTTTAGGCCCACAGTCACAGTTATCACAACACCTACTATAGTTGAATACTCTAGTGGTGCTTAAATATTAAAGTCCTTAGATTTTTGATAATTATGTCATTGTTTATGCCTACAAACTACGCCTATTATCTGAATATTGGCTACATATTGTTCACATTTATGTGTGCTGTATTATACATTTTGTGCACCATATTGGCACCCTTAGTGTAACCTGAGATGCTGAGAATATCTCACTGAGCTTATAAGAAATGTGATATACCTGAGTAACATTTTGTAAACCTAAATTATCACCATTATCTCTTTGTGTTCATCTCAGATGAGCAAATGAAAACCATTTTTAGGTAATAGGTAATAATAATAAAATAATTTATTGACAGCCTCATAACTTATAACTATTTACATATATTTATGCCTAGGTAGGCTTACAATTACTCAGCACGGCTAGACAACGACCAGACACTGAACTAGGATTAAACCTGTGCGTACAGATAGTGTTGGTAGTCATCACGCCGGTGCTGCCTTTACTGGTGACTGATATACACAAATATATGAAGCAAAAGGCGGTACTGAATCCCAAACTAGTTTACTGTCACCATTGTAAGTAATTTTAATATAGGTACCATTGTAGTACTACTGTTGCTGGCTTACATAATTCTTAATGATTTCCCATGGATGCCTTCCATTATGAGATAAAGTTTGTGGCTTTTGCTAACTTTGTTTTAATCTTCTCTATAGATAAGAAGATTCCTGGTACTTGTTATGTGTATACCTACTTTATTCACATAAAAGTTAAACCATTGTGAACTTTATGATCTAGTGGAATTGTTTTACTATTTAACCTATATAAAATAACACCTTGATCATCTAATGTTTTAGTTGAAAGGAAAAGGTAAAGATTGGCATTAACAATACATACAGTGGGTACAATCTTTGTAATTATGTCAGCATATCTATGTCAAAGGTATTATTGAATGTAAGTGCATACCTACCTACCTACTTATACAGTTTCTGAACAATGCATATTGTATAACAAGAGTGACACTCATTCAGTCACTGGAAAGGAATGACATAGATATTACTACTTGTCACAAACTATATTAGAAGGCATAGGTATTACCTAATTAATAATAATTCATAGATGCAGTTATTTTGCAATACATACCCCCCCCCTACAGAAGTAGGTTACTTATTGTTACTGATCCAGATTTAAATCTCAACCCTCTCCCCTTCCCCCCCAATTTATTTTCTGGGTTATCCCTTAGTAGCCTGATTTACGAAAGTGATTTATTTTTAATATTACTGTGTTTAATGTTACTGTGTTTAATAATAATGACATTTGTTTTTTTTTTAATTTCGTTGGAAAGAATATTATACAACAGTAAAATACGTACAGCCAACCTATAAAAAAAACTAATAGTAATGTGAACATTCGGTTTAAAAGATTGGTATCAAAATTGAAACTCTAGGCTATTAAGGGTTAAGGCCTCGCCTGGAGAACAGAATTGCTATGTAGGCTCACCCCACACTGTTATGAAGGCCCTTCTCGTTGCCAAACTGCCTAAGGTCTCTGCCATGAATGTGTTCTAGCAACTTCACAGCTAATATTATTCCATCCAACTAAAAGCACATAAAAGGAAGAGCCGACAATGTATATCCTCAGTAAACACAACCGGAGTCGAGTCTGTTTATCTGCACTGGGCGGCCGCCATCTCTGCCCATTTTCGCGGTCTCAATGTCGCGCAGATGTTGTGAAACCTTGGTCGTGAATGATTCATAGGCCGCCGTAAACGATAATAATTGAGCCACCTAGATATGTATGTACTTATAATCATGTATTATTAGTAATTATAAATAATACAAGCATCTGCGATTATTGAGGTAGACACTGGTTCTGATACAGTTCAAATTCTACATTTTACACAACTATAAATATTGTTGCCTGCTTATATGTTACTTGCTTGCCACCGGTAGGTAGATACGTGAATCTTACACCAAAATAATCGTGAGACCTCTTTAACAAATAATATTGATTATTTTTGAAATAAAACTTACTTTAAGAATTTTAACGCATTTATTTTGTGTTTTTACGTTCCCACGTTTCGGCTGCTTTACAGCAACCATGGTCACGGGAGGACTGAGTTGTAGGTGATTATATTTGAAAATTTCTTAAATAATTTACCTTTGTCCTGTATATAATCTATACTTTCATTAAAAGCGTTATCGGAAGACGCTATTTGTCAGTAATCTCAATTTTACGATCATTGGGATTACCCAGTTCTGACAGTTTCAAAAGGATCGTCGTGTGTTTCCTGGAGTCTTCATCAGGCGGCAAAAAAATGCATTTTATATATGTTGCCCCTGTTTACCTATGTCTCTAGAGGTAGGACACTGCGACCTATACCGGCGATGTACAACCAGTGTTGATTAAAATGGTAGACCTGTCTCCTCAAACCATGGTGTATTTAACGTCTTTATAACTACTTACGTCCTATCCACGACGTCCTTATTCATAATTCTAATATATAAGCCCAGAGCCAGCTTACCCAGATAAAACGGACGGCTTACCGGGTCAAAAATTCCCTTAGGACGCAAGCCACTTCCAATTTGAGAAAGTTAAACTAGGTATAGCCGCTATCGTACCGAGAAAACTGCACGAATAAACAGGCCGAATACAAGAATTCTAAAAACACTTGTTTTCGATTCAGACAGAGTCCTCAAAATAACACATTGTTCCATTTTTCCACTACAGACTACAGGCATACACTTGTTACAGTTTTATAAAAGACTAGCTTTTTTCCCGCGACATCGACGGCGTAAAAATTAAAAAAAACGGTAAAAAAAAATCTCTGACAATTCGTATCACCAAACTACTCTTCAAGACCGTTCAAATGAATGCAAACCCTATAGGGGTCTTTTCGATTTCGTTATCACAATCCAATGACCACCTTCCAGCTTCATCGTCAGATCCTGGCAACAATATGTGGGCAAAGCACTCTTCAAGGCCGATCTAACTAACCAAAACTTGGTGGGTCTATTACATGACAATCTCTCGACCTCATCATCAGACCCTGATCACAATGAAAAAATAAATTTCTCATAAATTCCAATCAAACGAACCCAAACTCGATGATAGGTCTACCACGTTCAAACTGAAATATTAGAATACCAACTTTGAACCCCCTCCCCCCTAAGAAATGGATTGCTAGTAAACTGAAACCAACTCGTCCAATTATTCATGTTTCAAAACATTATTACCAATTGTGAGTTCTGTAGCACTATTTAATAATTTTTATCCATACAAACTATAAAACCCTATTACGAACCCGTGGGGTCTTCTTTTGTGAAAATTGCGACACAGGTTTTAGTTAATTCTTATATAGAATATATTCAAAAAGTTTCAAGTTTATCGACTTTCGACCCCCATTTGACACCCTTAGGGTTCGAATTTACAAATATCCCTGGTTGGATGCTTACGTCATAAAATGAAGCCATTGTCCAAATTTCATGTCTATATGTCCAGTGGTTTGGGCTGTGCGTTGTCTGTCAGTCAAGACAAAGCCTATTATATATATATAGATTAGGTTTGTACCAATTCTTAAGTACACAAAGAATATCTTCAGATATAAGCCTTGACCTTGGCGGAGACCTCTATCAGGTCATGCGGGCGCAGCGCCCGCGCCTTGAAGGCCGGAATTACACGTCAGCTCTAATTATTCAATTCGGTTCTAAATTTAATAACTATGCAAAGAAAAGCTTCATAATTGCAAGTTTGCTTAGGTTCCGCAGACGGTGTAGGTATCTAACAATACGTTATTGCGAAAGATGTTATAAACATGGTTTTTTTGGTCTTGATAAAAAATAACTGGTTCAGATTAAATTAAACATAGTCGAATTAATTAGGCACTAAAATGAATGCGTTCTGTATTTTTCACTTGATATTGGGGTATTGTTATTTACAACCTCCGATCCGGCATTTTTTTCACAAAAGTTTAACCCCTCCCAATTTAACTGAATGATTATTCATTACAAAGCATTCTTTAAAGAATATTGCTTCGTTATGCCTTGTAAAAGCATGAAAACATTCTATGAATTAGGAGTAAAGATTACCTATAGGTTAGTATATTATGTGCACGGTTTTTTGCCACCTGCCCCGGCTGCCCACCAATGTCATCGCACTCGGATCGCTTGACCCAAATGCCAGCTTAACATAAACGAAACTCAGTTTTATGTTCTTTGTGCATGTTTGTTCACCTGATGAAAGAACACGCAAAACAAACAAGTTATTGCCCTGTGCCACCTGTGATAAACGCCCAGACGAAACGTACTCAATTTATTGATTATATTCACTCGTGAAAGGAATAAACTTACAATGAGACACATCAGTGCAGGGCCTAAAATGTTGCTTCCAATCGATAATAGTCTGACTAGCGTTCTTAGCCAGCAGGAATACGACGCCATCAAGTTCCGACCGCAGTAGACATCGGGCGAACACCGTTGACCCTTGACACGGTTTGTCACATCCCTACCCTACTCATTACAACGTCATTACACAAAAGCTGCCCTTATGTGACCCTGTTCTCATACGCTTGCAGCTTGCAAGAAAACACTTGAAGAAAAACGACTTACTTCTTAATCCTTAGCTCGACTGCAAAAAACGCCGCGCTTCAGGAACAGATGTAAACGATATTTCGATTACTCAGTCATTTATATCCTAAACATTAATAAATTATTCCAAACATCTTTCTTTAAGGAAGTGGATCCTGCAACAGTTTAATTCAACAACAAAAATCAATCAAACCCACCCACGCCTCAGAATAAATAAAATTGATTTGAACTACCTAAAATATCTTGCTATCATCAAAATGAACACAGTATGAGTAATCTTCGCACAATGCCGGTTTTGTACCCTTGAACGATTCAGTATTTGCTATATGACAAAACGTTCCCGATGTTCTTATGACAACATGCAGTGAAAATGCCGCGCGCATCTTACTGCGTCATAAATTGTGAGTGAGAGAAGTCAAACCTAAAGCACATTTAAACTGCAAATTACTTGTTGAATACCGCTAAGGTGTTGTAAGTTACGTGTCTACATTACAAATGCCTAATTTTCTAATGTTTGCTGATTTATCAAGTACTTTTCTAGAATTAAAATGTCTTCTCTAAATCCAGCCAGTCTGAAGATGTCCCCCGCTGAACAAAGGCCTCCCCGAACGACTCCCACATATGAAATCACGCTGCGGTACCACTGCCATCCACCGACTTGCTGCAGCGCGTGTGATATCGGTCTACCTTGTGAGGGCCCATCTAACCCAACGTCCTCCGGCTCGTGGTCACCATTCAAAAAGCCTTTTGTCCTGACGGCCACCTGTTCTATGAACGATGTGCCCCATCTACTGCCACTAATATTGCAAATCATAGAGCTATGCTGGATATTGTAGGAATTCTACTGATTTCTCAACTTCTAATTCTATCGCGTAACGAAACATTGAGCGACCTTCATCTTTTTTCTTCTTAAGAGGTCTACAGTGGGCGATCAGAAACTTCTTAATACGACGCACGGGTCAGTTTATACGAGACATTTCATCCCGGATAATCCCTTCGCATACCCGGATTGTTATGAAACTAAAGTCCACGCGTAAGAAGTCGCAGGTACAGCTGGTCCATATTTTCCATATTATCCGAGTTTCCACAGTATGTATCCCACATGTTACACCAAGCTGATGTTACAATAACTTTATTGCACCTTTGTCATAATATCTTATATCTCAGTCACGGTTGCAGCATTACGTGATTCGCATTTTTATATCTGAACACATAATTTTGCTCATATTTTATTCAAGATCCAGGATCTTTTAAAACTGAGACTACGATTATCTTCTTATCGTGTTGATAGCGAAATTATTTTTGACATCGTGATGAAAGAATATGCCAATAGACAGGTTGTGTATTGCTCAGGTGGAAACTTACTGAAATGACGTGGCCCAGAATGAGCTTTATGCATAGATAATACAATAATGAAATCGATTATTTTTTGTTTAAATCCTAATGATAAAAACATAGAAGTGGCTCGAAATAGCATACTCGTATGTATTTTACATGTCTGTGTGGTGTATTATTTGCTTGCGAAGTTACAAAGTCACAAACTACAGGCAGGATATTTAGTTGTTTTATCTCAACAGCACCTATTAAAAGGAAAACACTTCGAAATAATACTAATCATTATGTTGCATAGTAGGTCCAAATCTTAACAGGTCATACTTTTTGAATAGATTTTGTAACTGTTTTTTTATCTCTATACTGAGTAGTATATAGTTACATGTATGTAACTAAAATGTCCTCGTCTCTCGACTTTGCGTTCGTCGAACAAGCTCGTTAAACTAGCTGCACAAACATAACTAGTAAACCCTCTGTGCTCCAAAGATATTCGTGTTTGATCGCGAATTGCTTAACTTGTTTTTCAAAAGCAACATCATTCAATTGTTCCTTTATCATCATCCAATTCCTTTTATCTTTGCAACGAAACTTTACGTTTTAAATGCATAAAAAGTAACACACGAGTTTGGTTATTTGAATTACAGTTGAGGCTTATATAGTGTTCCTTGATAGCTAAGAAAGCTGGCTCTCAGCTGTCATTATCACCATTGTATTGATATGCACCAAGACACGCCATGGAGTGAGTGAGTCACGAACCAATTTGACAACCATTTTGCTCTTCGCATCTCGTATTCATGATTTATCCGCATATTTTGAAGTGGCCCCAGTTTTCTCAGTAAGTGCATTGACTCTGGTGCGTTTCGTATTGGTCGGTGTTATTCACCGGCCGTGGCGTTCGTCGACCCCTTCTAACAGCTGATCGCGGTGCGAGAGACACGTGCCGTGCTCCTTTGGCTTTCTTGATAAGCACCCTTGTTGCTACTAGGATAAACTTGAAATCTGGCTGGGACTTCCTTTGTACATTTCATGTTTTTCTAAGTTGTTTAGGGGTCATGAAAAACTAAAACATTTTTTGTACGTGGCACGTTAAAATAATTGAGGCAACAATAGCACACACAATTGTGTGTGTGTGTGTGTAGTCAGGGTTGATTGATTAAACCAAATGCTTTAAAAAAACATTTAATTAAATCAATTATGATTTTTTTATAAGAAAGCTTGAGATTTATTTAAATTTTATACAAGTTCATTTAACATTTTACATAAAGTACAAAGTAACATTTTCTCTGCTCAAATTTACTGCATAGAAAAAAAATCATTTATTAGATTTTTTAACCACAAAAATCTGAACTGAAAAAAAAACAATTTTTATCAACCCTGGGTTTAACAGAATTAGCTAAAACAACAATTTATCACCAAAAGAAAAATGTTTTCGTGGTCTTTAAAATGAACTCATGATTTCTATCAACCCTGCCCTGGTGATAGTAACTAATTGCGTTTTGAGCCCTTTTCTCCCGAGAATCGAGATCTAAGCCATCCAATCTGAATTCGCGCGAATTTTAAGTACTAGTAAAGAATGAGTTCATAAATTATGGTGGGCGCCAGCGCCAAGTCCATGGCAAAGCTTTGCACGTTCATTAGATGGAATAGTGTATAGTCATCGTCGATGACAGATCTATTAAATCCATTTGTTACCAGGCAGCTTTTAGAAAATGAAAAAAAAACCAACTATAATCCACAGTTCTTCAACATTGGTCATCTCATCCATATTAAAAATGACTGTGTTAGAATTGCCATGATTTCCGTATACATATACCTACATTCGTTTGATTTAGTAATGGAAATATACTTTCGTTGCGTGTTCCTGTTTAATCGGCAGCTTTAAAACGATATGTTAGTGAAGTTAATATTAAAGTGATGTCTTCATATCAACATTCTTAATATTTGCCTTCTCGTCCGATATTTGACTCGGCTTTTATGTCCCGGGTTTTCCCGTAGCTAGGCTGTACATGACAGTCAGGTTGCGTAATTTGTAATGAAAAGGATGCGGACAATAAGTGTTTTATGCTGTCACGTATGATATAAAAACATACATACGTACCCAACAAAAATTTGGTAAAAAGATCGTGTGGAACACGTTGTACATACCACTTTACATAAGCCTCCGATATTTATATTTCCTTGCTAATATTGTTAAGGTCAATAAAGTGTCAACTTATTCATGTAGCCGCCTAAACTGTCGACGGCACCGTCATGGGCACTCGGGGCATCCACCTATACGCGTACAACGAACGTTGATACGAACTATCGTCTGTTCGGCCGATGCGCACGCGCATGCTACGTAGTAATTATCGACGCGGAGGCCTTTTTATAGGCGGATAATGTTGCCGACTATGTTTTAATGTTCCACTAATTAGTTTCATGTCTGTTTATGTTTATGCAAGGTATGGTTCACAGTCTATATCATGTCATATTCTGATAAAATGCCTAGGGCCTAGGTTCATCTGGTTGAGAGGTCGCCTATGCTAAGCGTGAAAGGTACACGCTGATTTCCTTCTGCATAAGCAGCGACGGTGAAAGTGCTTGTACGGTGAGATTGATGCGCAGAATCACATAATTGTCATTTATCAGAAAACCACAATTGTTGCCTAACTATGCAAGCACACATTTTAAAATATGTTAGGGTTCCAAGATATTAGTGAGAAACAAGATTTCGTTTATTTTTACCGAGATGTTTTAGTACATTTCGTAAAACCCACTGCAGCGGGACTACAGTAGGTCAACCTAAATTGAAAGCCCTCTTGGTTGTCCATTGAAAAACGCCAAAAGTTCTTTGTCCTGTTTGATATTGGTGCAGATAAAGTCGTCCACATAGAAAATTAATATCTTGCAACTTTGGCTGTGCATTTTCAATATCTCTTACGCAAATAGTCTTGAGCGAGCCGTCATGTCTACATTATTTTAGTTTAAATGTCATTTCGATCATAAAGACTGGCATTAATGATCGTATTCCTGTTTTCCAAACATCGCTCCTATCAATGCTGTCTTTTCTTCTTGGTCCTATGCCAGATTATAAAAGATTTTCACATCTAGTGCATAATTTATTATCATTGCTAACTTTCATTGTGCTTCTATTAATAATTTGTCGCTATTCGACGCGGAGCCGTTGAACTTTGACGTATTTTTCGACCTTGAAATATCTAGGCGGTCAAGTGGCTCAAAATCGCATGAAAATGTCATCCAGTTGAATTACCCAATCAGCTGCACAACCTCTAATCTAATAATTCTTTAAGGTTTTATTAAGGACTGACTGCAGTTAGAGCCTGGATTCTACACCAGATCATATAAAAGACTTTTAGAAGTAGATTTTAAAAAAACAATAAAGGCTGTCTTTCCGAGCCAGTGAGATGAATTATCGCTCCCCAATTTCGCCGATGGTATTTTTACCCAACGTAATAGAACTCGAACTCAAGCTCGAACCTTCAATAATACCGGGTACATTAAAGAAATACATTTATACAGTGTACACCATAATTATATAACGCTACCCAACATATTGAAACTTAAATAAAACATACATATCCTCGTCCATCATGAATATCATTGCCTAAATAAAAAACTGCAATTCATTATATTCTTAAACATGATACCTATGAGTGTTAAAAGACATTTTTTTTGCAAACATTCCAACTTTGTGCCAACTTGTAACATAAATAATTATAAAAAAATCTTTAGAGGCTCTAACTAAACCATCGAAATTTATACATAGTTTTATAGCCGTAGCAAAATCTATAATAGTGATGTCTATATAGTATTCGGCATGTCTTGTTTATACCTGTATCCTTTTTTACGAATTACCTTACCATTCAAAATTGTGACCAACTCTGTAGTCTATACTTTGGGAATATCCAATCAAGATCGAAGCTTTACCTATGGTCTTAAGAGAAACATTAATATTTTGTAATTATACAAGATGACTGAGTTGATTCTATGTTAGGGTGTGATTAGAAACGAGAATGAATGTCAGTATATATATTTTTTAATAATGAGAGCTTATGAGAAGTGTTTTGGTGATTTAGGTAAATATAAGTTACACGAGACATAGGAAAGTCATCGTCTGTATCATCAAATAATATAAAATTATATTTATTTGCTTGCTAGAAATGGCGTCGTATGAAGTAGTAAGATGTTCTGCTCTAGACAAGACTTGTGCAGGAAACTACGGCATCGATCTCTCAAAACAAGAGTCTCAAATTGTTTAAACCTTTTGAACACAAGATTGGCAGTGATTCATACGGCCCAAATTTTTGACCTCCAAATTTGCTCTGAAAAGATGCAAACTCATACAGTGCTGAATAAAAAACGTTAACGAATTGTTCTTTCCACGTCAGTATCTTATTTAACGCCATTACTAAACATGTTAGCATAAGCCGGTCATTATGAATTCAAAACTTGTGCCAATGGTGAATTAAAAAATGATTCATATCAAATCGATAAATGGTCATCCTTTTATTGACCACTTCTATAGGCTTGACATCTGTGTTGGTGTTGTCGTATACCTCTTTAGGCTCTTGTCGTCCATCCACATTCACAGAAGTTTTAATCCATTTACATGTTATTGACCTATAAATAAATTATTCTTTTCTATGAATTTGAGTGTTATTGTGATTTGGACAGTGAATTGATCTTCGTTCTACTGATTCATAACTCGTTTTTCCTATCAATGTGCGCAGACAACATGTTAAGGATTTTTAACAACGCGCGATAGCCTTAGTTATACAAGGTTCTAGAACCTCAACCACGAACCTGAAGACGTGGTGTACGATGGCCCTCCTCATGGGATATCTGTGAACTGTAGACATAATTAGTATATCACACGTAAACTGTCAACTAATTGAGTGATCTGTACAAATAGATGATGCTGCAATCTACGAGTATTATCCAACGAACTATACCATTATTTTATATTAACTATACCATTTTAAAAGTTAGATTATGATATATTTTGTATTGTCCGCAGTCCGCAGCTACGACAAACACGACAAATGCGGCCTCGTGTGGATACCGCGCGTGGTCGCGTACAGATGCCGCACTTGTGGCATATCGCCGTGCATGTCCATATGCCGCGAGTGCTTCCACCGCGGCGACCACTCCACGCACGACTTCAACATGTTCCTGTCGCAGGCCGGCGGCGCCTGCGACTGTGGCGACAAGTCCGTCATGAAGGAGGATGGGTAAGGATCCGTCTGTTTCAATACACAACCATGTCAGAACAAATCCAGTTTATAGATTACATAGTTAATTAATATATGATACATGATGGATAATCTATACTTCTATACTATCTATACTAATATTATAAATGTGAAAGTTTGGATGGATGGATAGATGGATGGATGTTTGTTACTCTTTCACGCCCGAACGGCTGAACGGATCTGGATGAAATTTGGCACAGAGATAGATTATAGCCTGGAATAGCACATAGGCTACTTTTTATCCCGGTAAAATGTATGGTTCCCGTGGGATAGATGTTTTAATTTTTCATACTTTTTATCGCGGGTAACACCGCCGGGCGCAGCTAGTATAATTATAAAATAGTGCTCTATGATCTGCTTTCATGGCATACAATTTGGCATAACGAAACAATGTTACAATGTAATATATAAGTCAGTACTTTATTATTTAAAATTATTATATACATATCTATATAGTCTGAATCTAATAACAAAACCGCTTGTTTATTGTCTGAAACACTGGATCAGAATCGAAAGAGCCGGCAAAAATGGATGGTTGTTCTCTATGGTAGATGCGCTCACTCCCTCTGAGATTCTTGTCCGGTATTTTCAATTAGTTATGGTCGCGTTATGATCCGCTTGTTAAGTTAAGAAAAAAAAAAGTCAAATGATTTTTTTAACAATTTGAAAATTCTCTTATCACGCGAAATTCAAATTGTTTTCAAAATTGGAACATCAAACGTACCTAAAAATTTTGTTATTTACTTATTTTGTTGTTAACGGCATCGGCATATTGTATTAAATTAATTGGTATACCTCCATATTAAATTCGAGCCGAGACCGAGTGGATCGATCATTTGTAGATAACTAGAGTATTGCACAAGTTTATAGTAAGCTAACCTTTATACTAAGCACTCAGTCATATAGTTAAATTTGCATCCGGCATCTGTAATGTATTCGTAACGTCATCTAAAAAAATGCTGTCACTGTCATACTTATTTATGAAATCTGTGCTTTGAGAAGGATGGAAGACGTTACGTTACCGAAACGATACGTAATAAAAAAAATACAACCGAATTTAGAACCTCCTCCTTTTTGAAGTCGGTTAAAAAGATTGTGCTTGAGGTACCGATATCAATGTTCAAAGGACGAGATCGATTAATGTGCCCCTCGATTTAGCGCCATCTGGCAGCCCTAATGAATAAACAAATCTGTACACAAACGTAGATAACGTATAACATTTATCTTTATAAAGAAGTCATAATCTCGACGAAATTGATTTAGATATTTATAGTGAAGTCTGTTAGTATCAGCACTCCGCCCCCGCGTCCGTGTACCGCGGAGTGCGGAGGTGGAGTGACGCCAGTGCCCATTATGACCTCAGGGCGTAATGTAGGTAACACAATGCGTCGCATACATTTCTCCAGCCCATAAATTATGGTATCGTGCCAGCCGAACACTCGAGGCCGTATTCAAACATATAAGCTATAGCTGTTGCCCGCCAATATGTCCGCGTCCTTAAATTGATGTGACTTTTTTGTTTGAGAACTGATTAAAATAAAACAAAAACAACATTTAAGTGAAGCTTACCGCAATACTTTAGTGCAAACCGCACCGAAATTGTTTAAGTCCTTTCTGAGATAGAGATTAGCGCGCACAAACGCACAGACAAAAGTTCTAAAAATCATTGTTTTCTGATTCTATTGCGTTAATAAAGGCCCCCAGTAATCGTTTTTTATATAACTTCCATGTACAGACAGCGATCAGTGACATTTTTATTATATGTATAGATGATATGATCTACTGTACATGTAATTATTAAAAATTGGTTATAGGTAGGATAGGAGAAATGATTCAATCCGAATGGGTGTCAGTGTAGACTCCTAAGCGCCAAAAAGGTCAAATACAAATGCATTTGACCTTTTTTAGCAAAATTGCTAGCCATTGACGCTGGCAATCTTTTAGGGCACCTTCCTATCCTCTGCAATTATCAATCAATCATGACGTCACAAATATTACGTTTGTTCTAACAAGAGGATAAAATGTTATAATCATGTAGATGCAATGCAAAATATTGCCAGACAAACAGGAACCGCTGCCTACGTGCGTCGCACTATAAATATTGAGCGTGGACTGTGGACAGTCTTTTTATAATTGTGTTTTGTTCACTAAACAGACAGGAACAGAGGTTCGAATCAGTACATTTTATAGAGATAACAGATACACCTGCACGTTTTTATTACCCAAAGGGGTAGGCAGTGGTGCATTGTTCCATTTTTCGCCAATGGTAAATAATACGTGATGAGCCTATTGCCATTAGAGGAAATGAAATTATTTAAAAAATAAAAATCTACTTTAAATAAATATTTCAATTTTAGTAGATTAGAATTTAGTAGATAGGTTTATTATTTTTGAATTCAGTGCTAAACCAAGTTCAAATTAATTGGCACGCAAATATAAGTTCAACTTAGAACTTATATTTGATCGCCTTTGCTTGGCACTGACTTCAAAATTAATTATCAGGTAGGCACCAAAATTGTTATCATTTACAATTGCGTTGTTTAGGAGTCAGTTTTTGTTTTTATAGCTAGGTACTAACATTTATTTGGGTAACGTAAGATGACATACAAAATAGCTATAAAGTCTATTACGAAAAAAATAATAGTTGGAATAACAAATAATGTGCTCAAAGTAGTTCAGATAACATCTTATCACACCAACGATAAGGTAATCTCTAACACGCTAGATAATTCGTTGCATACATGAAAACAATGCGGGCGCTGAGCATTCAGCTTTGAACTTGACCTCCGCTGTCCTAGACCTTACGCGCAAGGTAGCCATGGCGCCAGAGTGGCACAATACTCAGCTTTTGTGCTGCCATTTATGGCGATCGTATGGATAGATTTTGTATGAACTCATAAAATAAAATAGGAAACAAACGAATATATAAAAACGACTAGCTGTCCCGGCGAACTTCGTACCGCCTCAGAATCAAATGTATGAGAAAATGAATTTATTGGTATTCTATGAAAAATTTCAACAAATCTATCCCACGGGAACCATACATTTTACCGGGATAAATTGTAGCCCACGTGCTATTCCAGACTGTAATCTATCTCTGTGCCAAATTTCATCCAGATCCGTTCAGCCGTTCTGGCGTGAAAGAGTAACAAACATCCATCCATGCATCCATCCAAACTTTCACATTTATAATATTAGTATAGATAGGTTAACGCAACCGCGTTCCGTGTACCCAAACAAGACATCCTTAAATAATCGTATTGTAATAAAGAAAGCATGCAGTCACTGTCATACTTATTTAATAAATCTGTGATGTGAGTTGGACGGAATACTAGTCAAACAGTACTATAGACCATGGTTCAAATTTCAAACACAGAAAACATTATGTCACAAATAGTCTGCGACACAGCTCCGCGACAGAAAGAGACGATGTACCCAATTCGTGTGATCTTTCAATAACTCGGTGAGTGCTCAACGATCTCGCCCCTAGACCTGCCCGGTGACCTTGGGATCTGTGCCCTGGGGCGGCGGCGGTGACGTAACAAGAGGGCCCCAAGTCTGCTAACACAGTCGATTCATAATCGAACAGCAACCGCATAGTAACTGTCACTTTTGACAGATATCCCATACAATATATGTCATAAGTGACAGTTACTATGCGGTTGCTGTTCGATTATGAATCGATTGTGTTAGCAGACTCGGGGCCCAGCCTGATTACGTCACCGCATCTCTCGAAGCTTGCAGACGAGTTTGAAAGAATGTTAGGTATAATTTATGGTAAAGGAGGACACAACTGAGAAGTTGCAAAAAACTATGTTGGGTTCATAGAATTGTTGAATTCTTGTGTTTAAAAATAATACTCTTCGAAACCTATTTAGAAATAAAATAAATCAATTCATCTATTAGATATTTTGGGAGTTTACAGAAGATCGTGCGATCTCACTGCTCAGCCGTGTTATTATCTTTACAAGGCCTACATCTTACTTTTTACATGTCTTGATAAATTTATTAGGTCTATACATATAATAAAAACTGTAACTGATCACTGTCTGTACATGAAAGATATATGAGAAAAACTATTTTTGGGGGCTTCTATCAACGCCATAGAACGCAAAACAATGATTGTAAGAATTTTTGTTTGTTTGTCAGTGCGTTTGTGCGCGCTAATCTCAGAAACGGCTTAACCGATTTGGGTGTGGTTTTCAGTAATGTACTGTGGTAAGCTTAACTTTAATTTATTGTTTTCTGTTAATTTTAATTTCAATCAGTTCTCAAATAAAAAAGTAATATAAATTTAAAGACGCGCACGAAGTCGCGGGCAACAGCTAGTAATAAAAATACTAAATGCGAAGGGATATCTCTTGCACCCCTTAAGAAGCACTGAAGCCTGCACTATATGCTCAACGTGAATCACCCGTTCTCTCAATTGTTCGCCCCTTAAGTATTATTATATGAGCTGATATGAAATTATTCGTGGGATGGTGCGTTTAGTTTAAGATTTAATTGTAAACATTGCTTCGTCTTGTTTCAGATTCTGCAGTAATCACGGTAACAAGTGTCCCCGGCCGGGCACCGCGCCCGCCGAGCTGATGTGCGTCGCCGAAGCCATGATGCCACGCCTCATACTGCGACTCCTACAGCACTTCAGAGAAGAGAGAGACAGGTAGTGTACCCTGTTCACAAGTCCCATCGACCACCAGGTGGCGTATTATAAACTCTTACTTCCAGGCCGTAAATTGTACTGCCGAGAAATGTTATATTTTCACTCTTATATATACATACATATTCTACAAATAAACTATATTTTTTTAAACGTAGTTGCTCGGCCTGATTAGCGCAGTGCCGAGGGTCCTGGTTTCGAATCCTGGTAGGGACAAACTTTGTGTGATGAGCACGAATGTTTGTACCCAAGTCGATGTTTAATATCAATATCAGTAATATGTACTGGGTTCGCCCCCAGTCCATTGTTCGGTATCCATAATACAAGCGTTGTTTAGTGTGGGGGGACCGTATAGTTGGTGTGTTCGTCTGGCGATACTTATGTATTTATTTTAATATACAATACTCACTGAGACAAAGTACTATATAGCATGAACTTACGTCGTTAGCATGATTCAAATGACGACAGTTTTAGGCTGGATAGTGAATGGCCTGGAAATAAGAGTCCGTAATACGCCCCCAATTCAGTAATTGGCAAAGTTGTTTGATTAACTTTAAATATACACACAAAGGTATTAACACGGTAGGGTATGGTATGGGTACGACTAAACAATGAATATAAGCAGCTTAAACGCCTCTTTAACCCTTCGCTGGTAATTAACGAAGCCCTACACGTGTCACGAGGCTTCCCTTGGCCCATAAGCACGTGCCGACTATGACAAAAAAACCATTTATATACGAGTTATTTGCGATGGTGGCGATTTTGAAAACTTGAAGCTTATAACAGATGATGATGCCTGTATGGTCATCACTCACACATCACAATGTATGATAATCACGGTCCTCCGTCACTCGCATCCACCGTTTTCCTGCGACGCGTGTTATATCATCGGTCCACCTTGTGTAGGGCTGACCTACACTACGTCTTCTGGCTCGTAGTGTCGGGACTCCCCCACCCCCCCCCCCCCCATATGGTTAGATATAGATAGTTAAACCTGAGCCTATATTTATTAAATCCCCAAGTGCCCTTCACCAGTATTTACCTAACCGACCCTACACCCTCAGCTCGGTTCATTTTTCATTGCTTTGAACACGGTTAGTTTCGGTCGATCTTCGATTTAATTCTTCTATAAAAACATACGCAAAGCCAACAGGTTCTACTGGCAAAATGTACCTTCATTGAAAATTTCTTCCAGCTCCGGCACCCAGACCGCGTCAGATGGCTACAGGATCACGGTTCAGGAGTGCGAGGGCTACGTCAAGATGCTCATGGAGTTCAACAACATGGGAGACCTGATGCGCTCCGCCATGACCAAAGCGCTCATTAACCCACAGGTGAGGAACAAGGGCACATCGCAGACGACGTTCAATCAAATGTGTAAGGCTCTTTAGTTGACTCGGACCCCTGTTTGCTGGGACCAGTTCCAGTTAACTACCTGCATGCTTTGTCTGTCAACTGGGACCACTGACGACATTCTTTTCAGGGATCTCTTTCAACCCATAGTATACTCCTATTTTAAAAAGGAAATCTTTCTACTCATATTTTATTTAAAAATATTTATATTTCACCCTATATGTAAAGTAATGTCAATCCGCCATATTTTTTAAGACTATGCAAATGTAAAAAAATTACATTATTTAAAACTCGAACATTATATAGACTACCTTAGACCTCTCCGGCTAGCCAGTAGCCATTTGATTGATTGTAATTATTCATCTGTGTTCGCCAGATGTACCGCAATCTTGTCGAGCCGCCGTTCCCGAACACGGAGTACGGCTGCTACATGGCCGAGTCCAACAACATGTACGAACGCGCGCTGGAGATGTTCCCTGCGCCAGACCCGCCCGACGAGTACGTTATGCCACAATAATACCATCCATTAGCCCAAAGACGTTCACAGCTCGACCTAGGCCTCTACCACACACCATACATCACGGTCCTCCGCCACTCGTATCCTTCGGCTTCCTGTCTAATCTAATCTAATCTATCAGCCGATAGAAGTCCACTGCTGGACATAGGCCTCCCCCAACGACTTCCACACATCACGGTCCTCCGCCACTCGCATCCACCGGCTTCCTGCGACGCGTGTGATGTCATCAGTCCACCTTGTGGGGGGCCGTCCTACACTTCGACTTCCGATTCGTGGTCGCCATTCTAGAACCTTCCTGTAACGCGTGTTATATCATCGGTCCATCTAGTGGGGTTCTTTCGGTTCGCTGTTGCCATTATAGTACATTTGTCGGTTCTTCGAGCTATGTGCTCCGTCCACTACCACTTCAACTTCGTGTTATTATCTAGCATGTCGGGGTGCTCCAGGCTCTGACTCATTGGTTATATTGTATGGAGAATCGAATGCCTCACATACTCGCCGATAGAGGCGCTGTTCAATTTGCCATACATAATGGCAAATACGCAAAATGTGCAGTACATGTTGCGCTAGCGAAAAATCACGCACTCGAAGCTCTAGATACAGCTGCTACAGAGAAGCCAGTCGCTGTTGCGGTCATTCTTATCAAACGTCAACCCGTTTGCTTCAGATACCGCCACCTGCCCGCGCTGGCCCCCCGGCTGCAACACAACACGTTACTCGACGAGTTCATATTCTGGACGTTCAAGTACGAGTTCCCGCAGAATGTCGTCTGTTTCTTACTCAACATGCTGCCCGATCAGGATTATAAGGTATGTGACGTGTCATTATTATATTACATTTCTCTGCATCAGAATGTTAGGCTGCCATATGTCATTACTTATTAGCGACAGCTGAATCCACATTCCTCTGGATTTTATTATCCATTGGAAAGCCTTGGTCAAATAAAAATAGGGTTTTCAAGGGTCCACCTACCTCTAGATCAGAAGATAGCAGCTGTATTACAGGTACTAACGTACCAGTATAACCTTGATACTGGCAGGAAAATACCAACTATATGGTCCCAAGCTTAGTCAAGCTTGTATGAAGGGCATAATGAACGTGGGCGATCCCAGTTATACCCCAGTTCCCAGTTTTTACTGGTGGTAGGCTTCGGCCGTGGCTAGTCACCACCCACTGAACAAAGCCATGTCGCCAAGCGGCCTAGCCGTGTTCCGGCATGATGTTCGGTGTTGCCATTCATGGATGGCGGGTCAGATCAGTTGCGCTGCATGAGCCTAGTGAATGTAGCGTCTCTTATCTACTGCCGCCTTCCTACCTAGGCAAGTATGCTCCATCGTAGATCTCATCTTCACTTACCATCAGGTGAGATCGAGATCAAATACTTGCCTATAATGTATAAAAAAAAAAAAAAAAAAAAATACCTACACCAGATCAAATTATGAAAAGATAATTTTGTGAGTTTTGACTTTTTTTAATATCTATGAGAAATACCTAAGTGACTGTTTTCTTTGCAGGAACACCTAACCCGAACGTTCGTAATGCACTATGCACGCATACCCCTAGTACTAGAGGAAGCAGCCGACCCGGACACACTATCAAACCGCGTCGTCCACATGTCGGTCCAGCTCTTCTCTAACGAAGCACTCGCCTTACGATGCGTCCAACAACTCCATCTACTCCACGTAATGGTCCTATCACTACGACTGATGATGGGCAAAATCCTAGTACAGAATACATTGCACGATCCAGGCCAGAACTTTCACTACGTGATAGATTGCACGCGGCGAGTGATGAAGGAGCATTGTTATTGGCCGTTGGTCTCCGATTTCAACAATGTGCTGAGCCATAAAAGCGTGGCGTTGCTGTTTCTGCAAGACGATGCGCTTGTCGATATGTGGTTCGAGTTCCTGTCAATGTTGCAAGGTGAGGGAAATTATTATATCTGTACTATTTTTAAATCGCAATTAAATAAAATTGGAATGTACGTGCATAGTAGTTTTGCCATTGTTGTACTTAATAGTACTTAATACATTTTCTCGACACATTGTTTTTCAAATAAATAACATGATAAGAGATCGTGGTCTATACAAACTTTAGGACACCATTATACCCTGTGTTGGGGTATTTAAAAAAATCGAAAAACAAATTCTTATAAAGAGAATTTTCAGTTTGGAGTTATTTTACCCACGGAATTAAATTTTCTATACAAACTTTGATCTCCTTAAGGGTGGAATTTCCAAAAAATCAATCATCAGTGTATTCAAGGTTATATCCTGCAATGTTTAATATGCGTTGTCTGTTAGTCAGTCAGTCATTCAGTGTTAAGAGTTTTATAAAAAAGATAAGTGTATAGAGTTGTGGTAATGTCCAGGCATGAACGTGAACATCCGCGAGGTGGGCGGGCACATCGAGTTCGAGCCGTCGTCGTACTACGCGGCGTTCTCGTGCGAGCTGGAGGCGGCCGCGTACCCGATGTGGTCGGTGCTGAGCCACCTGACGGCGCCGCCGCACGCGCCGCTGGCGCGCCGCATCATCGCCGCCGCGCTCACCTACCTGCAGGAGTGGCTGGACGCCGTGCACTTCACCTCGCCGCACATGGAGCGGGTCAGTCGCACACATATATTTTTTTTTATTGTAATGGTGCAGTTTTTCTTTTCATCTAAATTACCCTCCAGACTCGTATATACATTTCTCGTTATTCCTCATAGTATCGGATGTGACCATTCACGCCCACATGAAAAATGTAGTCTGTATAAGCATACTGTGTGTACATTGTAATGAGGTATGTACTCGTGTGTGCGTGCAGTCGGAGATCATGCACGCGTCGTTCCACTTCCCGCTGCACCGCTACCTGGCGGCGTTCCTGTGCGCCGGCGTGCGCGCCATGGGGCTGCGCGCCGCCGACGTGCTGCCGCCCGCCGACCTGCTGGCGCTGCTGGCCGTGCACCCGCTGCGCGTGCAGGTCGGTGCCCTTCCACTCACTCACTCACTCACTCACACACTCACACACTCACCCACTCATACGTGCATTTATTACTACCATGTCCTAGATTGATATAACCGTGTCCTGCTCGACTAGTTGTAAGGTGGTTCCCGAACCACAACTTGTTCAGAATCACATTGCCATTTGGAAAGTGCGGAGTGGCTTGACTTACGTAAAATAATTAAATTACGCAACCGAATGGTGTAGTTGAGTAAAAGGTAACAACAAATAATAAAAACAACTACCTAATAATTATAAAATAACTTACCATTACAACAATTTAAGCAGTTTATTCTGCACATGGGCAAATCCAATAATAGACTCGCCCAACGAACGTAAACAAAAGAGTGAATATCTAGCTCGTTCTCTCGTGTTGTGTTTCATTGATAAATAATATGTGATATTAGTGGGACATTTACCATTGCGCGTTCATTATAGAGTACCAGTGAAGGTAATTAAAATAATTTTGTACATATAATACTACTTGACTTATTATTTTTTAATTTCTAATGAAATTAATCATCACTCCGCCGCAAATTTATTTTTTTGCTACCTTATTACTCGCCCTATGCTCAACAAACCAGTCCAGAACCTATCTTATACCAACAATTTCAGGAAATTCATCGAAATAAAACACAAATCGGCACTTAAAAATATTCATTAATATTAAATTGTTCAATTATAGCATAATTACAAAAATTAAAATGAGTATACTTCAAATTGTTATATTAATTGACGACGGGCGTGAACTCTGTCGTCTGGTACTCTTCCTCCTCGCTGAACTCGCTGGTGGGGGGCTGCGCCGACACGTGCTTGGAGTAGTCGTACGTGATCAGCTTCAGGCCGATGAACCCTCCCGACCCCCGCGCGCCTCTGTGGTACACACCCGCGCCGCTGTTCAGATTGGGGCCTTTGGAGCTGGCTGCGAACAAATAAACTAAACTTATCATCGGGAAACACATCATTTGTTCTGATTTCAAATCAATTACCACGTGTATCATGAACTAGACGTATCATCCTTTAAGAAATCAGTATACAGAAGACCGGCGCATAGATCCATTTAAAGCTGAGCTGATGCGCAAACGGTGCTTCGCGCAGCGCAGGACAGATTAAATTTGGTTATGCATGAATCAGAATCAGAATCAGAATATTTTTATTCACGTAGACCATTATTGTACAGTACTTATGAATCGTCAAGTTACAAAAATATTATGCTACTGCTTTACCACCCGTTCGGAATGCCGTTCCTATGAAGAAGTAGAGCTGCGCGTGAGACCGCAAATAAGTACGACAGTGACAGCATGCTCTGTCGGTGACCCTACAATAATATTAATTCTTGCGTACCATAAAGATTATTGCGTGACGCGTGCACGTTTAGATAAGCCATTAGCCTAGTCCAAATCTCACCTTTGGCAGTTATCACGGGTTGTATATCAATGAACGGCACGGTGCTCTGCGCCGCGTCCGCGTCGAAGTCCGAGTGGGTGAACTCTACGTACTGGTCGTGCTTCGAGTCGATCCTCAGGGCTGTGTTGCCGCGGGTCGGTATGTCCGGTTGGTGCAGCTCAAGCCGTGTCCTGAGAACAAAGTTATACATTAGCTTTTAAAAGTAAATTCGTCCGTGAATTGAGGGCTAGCTGGTTTGAACAACGGGATCTTAAGCATGTCACTGTTGTTTTTATTCTGTGGCCATATATGAATATACTGGCTTGTGTTCGAAGCACTCACAACCGAAAGGAATGCAAGACACGATTTATGAATGTGGTAGAAGAAATAGTTCGAAATAATCTTATTATGTGCCAGTTCAAAGTATTGTCTCTGATTACCCCATGCATAGATTAAAGTCGTGAGTATTACTATCAAACATTTTAATTTCCAAGTTCACCACGTTCAGATTAAAATGAGTATATCTGTACCTTGGTTTGAATGTGGCATCAGTGTTATCGTTGCTAATCCATTGACTCTTGTCGGGCGATAGTTTTCCAGACGTGTAATTGAACGGCGTCGAACGTATCTCGAAGTGTAGATGCGAGCCCATCATGCGGAACCTGTAGCAGACACCAATGCATACATTGTATATTATCATGGAACAGATGGCGTGTATGTAGTCAGCTGTTGTATGTCCAACTGCTAGATGGAGGCTTCTTGACATTAATTAGGCGTAAAACGTTTAAACATTTTCAAAATACTTGTTAATGACTCTCACCTGACACCGGTCATCACATGGCCCGACGGGGAGTGCAACTCGTCCAAGTCCATGATGCGCTTCTCGTACGTCAGCGTGTGGTAGTCCACGCCCTCCGACACGCTGTAGCTGGAGGGATCGAACGCCTCCACCGGCACGTCCTCCCCGGACTCCACGAACCCTTGCTCCAAGAGCTTGCCCTGCGTCACTTGCAAATGGAACACCTTGCCGCGTTTCACGAACTTAACGCCCGTCACCACTCTGCAACATTCGGAAGATAGTTTTAGTAAAGCAAGTATTGATTAATAGACGCCATTACTACGGGCCACCCGCACACCCATGCTGTTAGGACAATGAAGACTTATCTAGAAGAATCGAGATGCCAACAATGATGAGCACGTACTACAAGAAATACACGTTTTAATTACACAAGGAATAGGTATGCTACACCCAAAAGCGCTATTCACAGCAAAGCCGATTGTTACGCATTATTTAGTCTACTCCATCCCCGAGTACTGACTTGTTCCTTTCAATGTCTGCCAACGCTTCTCGCAAGCTGAAGAAACGTTCTGACGCGTCGGGTTGCGCCTCGCATAGGCAAAAGCAATACGAGCAGTGGGTCAGTGTCCATCGCCACCAGGAATCAACCTTTGGATTAAAAATGTCTCCGTTAAATCACTATCAATGACTCTGTCATTTCCAAGGGTGGTCAAGTGTGCGGGTGTCCCTGAGATGGTTGGGACTAACTTGTTGTCTGCGACGCTGGACGTCGCTTCCCGGAGGCTGAAGTAACGGTGTGAGTTGGTCGCGTCGTCGCACAGACACATGCAGTACGAACAGTGCCAGAATAACCAGCGCCACCACGAATCGACCTGCACACGGTGTTATGCCAATATGTTCCTGCATAACTTATCCACAGGATGTCTATTTTTAACCGACTTCAAAAAAAAGGAGGAGGTTCTCAATTCGGTTGTATTTTTTTTTTTTTTTGTACACGCTATAGAACATTTTTTATTTAATATGTCAACTTGTATGCTGGATAATTTTGTTAAGTATTTCCGTTAACCCTTGTAACTCGGCCCTTTGTTAGGTCCTATTTTCATGGTTAGGCAACAAACGTTCCGAGCTAACAATCTTAATATATATAAATCTCGTGTCACAATGTTTGTCCTCAATGGACTCCTAAACCACTTAACCGATTATAATAAAATTCGCACACCATGTGCAGTTCGATCCAACTTGAGAGATAGGATAGTTTATATCTCAATTTATTTTATATGGCAAAACAACGTTTGCCGAGTCAGCTAGTAGTTTTGTATATTTTCAATTGGATCTCATATGACTAACTTACAATATACGTCTTAGTATCGTGTTAAACTGCGATTTGACCTCTTAATCAGTTGACCTCGTTAGTGATTCTCGGGTCGCGGAGATAAGCCATACAACACAAATGAACGAACGCAAACATTCGCCGATAAACAGACTTGTTTGTGTTAATTCGCAGTTGATATTGGTGCCAATATTTGTAAAGCTTCTATGGTAACAAACATTGTTCAAAAAATTATGTTCGATAATTTGATGTCATCTATTTGTTTGGGGCCAATGTTGGCAGTGTCAAGTTCATACTATCAGTGAGTGTGCGATTGGAACCAATGTTGGTAGACAAATTGTTTTCACCTTGGTAGTCCCGTGCCTGCAGCTTCCGGCCTTGCCCAGAGTGCGTCCATTCTCGTACTCGACCCATTCGTACCGCCGATTGCTGTTGCGAGCCTGTAATAATGCGTAATTTGATTTAGCCCCATTCTGCATAAATAACGTAGCTTACACGGTATAGTTTGAATGGTCAAAGACAGACAGAATGTCAGATAAATGACTGTGCCCTAAAATACTGTTGTTTAAAGTATTTTTATTTGAATAGACATTTTTTACGTAATAAATATCGGTGTTTAATTAGTTGGACACGAATCGAGGCCAAGGTTCTGCTTTAGTTTAAATCACGAAGTTTTATTCCTATTCAATTTGATTACGATTGGTTTATTAGTCCGGATTGACGTTTAAAATATTAATCAGTTTCCACTGCAAATTTTAACTTCATAACTCGCGCATAAAGTCTAAAATTGATATGTAACATCAAATCAAAACAACGCTATTATATAAATATTCAATCACAAAGCAAAACATTGTTACTGTAAATATTGTGTCACTATTTTGACGTTATTTCATTTCTGCCGCAAGAGGCGTTTGATTAATAAGGCCGTCGGCAATAACCGTCGCAATTAAGAGCATTATGAGTCCATTGACATTTACAATCTACATCCACAAGTTTAATTGCTTCAGTTGTTTAATATGGCAAAAATGCTTAGATAAAACAAACAAGTGCAACAAAGCTAAAAGCACTCAAGTTTACTATATACAAATCTTATGGTATCTGTATGTATATATATATATAAACTTACCGCTGGACACACCCACATATCAGAGTCCACAAACTGACAGTCGAAAATCCTGCCCTTGCAAGCCGGCTGGCTAGCGCAGAACTGTTCCTTGAAGCAGCTGTGGTGCTCGGCCAGGCTGTAGTACGCGCAGTTCTCCTTGCACGTGCCGTCCGTGTTCATATCCACCTCGTTCTCGATGTACCCCTGAAGGAGACGAGTCACTTCCGCATACGTATCTGGAAATGGGGAAATGATTGGAAATAAGAAAATATGGCATTGCTCGCTAGTTTACCATCGTGTGATATTTTATCATGAACTGGCTTCTCCCGCTGCTCCGCCCGCGGTACCTCGAGCACACATAGCCTATAGCACTCGGGGATTACCTCGTATATCTAAACACACAAACTTTTCCACCTATAATATTGGTACAGATTAATAGTGCAAAGCTCAATCTCTATATTATTTATGTTAGATCTTGTTGTAAGATCCTTTGTTGCAATGTATTTATTTTCTTCTGCTCACAATTTTTGACACATTATTGATATTACGTTGCTCTGTTCTTCGGTAGGCTATAGGTACATAAGATTCAAGTTAGATTAAATGTTATCTTTGTCATCGTTGATGAAGATATATGGGTATTACTATATTATTGGGCACCATACCCATTTAAAGCAAAGATAGTACAATGTCTCACATGTTGTGTAGGTCTGTGAATGTGTAATGTCTCACCTGTTGTGTAGGCCTGCGGGTCGCATCTGTACAGGTCTCGTCTTGCCATCGCCAGGGCCGCCCTGGCGGCGGCCGCTGTTTGGCCCGTTCGCTCAGCGTACCGCTGTCGGGTCAGACTAGCTTCTTGGGTGTAGTTCCCTGTAGAAGAGATGTAGGGAGAAGTTAGTGTAGTTAGTTAATATTCATGATGCACGATCTACATTTAACATTGAGTTAGTGCTTATAAAAACCTTATTTTCATAGAGTAAGCACTGAGTTTCTCGCCGGCTGGTCTCAGTGGAACCAACATTCCAAACCTGTGTTAACTTTTGACTATTTTTAACGGTGCAGGTTCCACATCCGCGAGAAAGTCAGTATGTGCTGTGCGTTTTGGCCTAAACTGAATAAAAAAAAACAGTATGGAGAGAGTCAAATGCTTGATTGAGCCTAGAGAGTTACATGAGACTATGGAAACCTATAATTTAAAAGAGTAAGCCAGCATATTAGATGAGCTGAATCCACTTAGACCATTAAGACACGTTGGTCTAAAGGCTGTGCTTATTCACATTATATACCTAGTTAATTATTGTTATCCGAGTCATGACTACAAATTACTCATCTAAATCACCTTTGTTTATTGTAGTACTATATATTTATATATTTTTTTCATTGATTCCGTATATAAAGTTTTAAGCACGATGTTTGCGGCCTCATGACGCAAATTATTGTATATTTACTAATTATTTGGAAGCAGAGGGTGTAGGTATATTGCAAGCTCGGTAGGTTGGTACCGAAGCAAAAACAAAGTTCTAGAAAATATAATTCTGACTTATTGTGTTTATCTCAACAAAGAATAGTCTTTATACTAGATTAGTCATTTGTAATGTGTTAGTAATGTATATCGAATAGAGAATTGGTCATTAATAATATATGATGCAAATACAATAACTGTAAATATAATCTGTATGTATAAAAAACAAAGTCGTGGTAGACACAATATTCATAACTCGAGAACGGGTGGACCGATTTTTATGATATTTGTGGTTTTTTTTCAATTTGTCTCCGCCCCGTTTAGCAGAATAACTTGTTAAACATGGTAAAATATCAGTCAAGAAATAAATTAAAGATACTAAATTTTCTCATACATTTGATTCTGAGGCGGTTTGATGTGCGCCGGGACAGCTAGTTGTTTTTAGAATAATATTCCCAAGTTCATTAATACAAAACAGATGTGTCACTTCCGTCCTTCACACTCCATTGTTTTGATATAAAGTTGCAAACAAACTTCATATTTAAGTCTATAGTGTAAAAGCCAAAATGCTATGCACATAATTAACTGTTAGTTGTAGTTGTTTTGTTTTTGTTTAAACCAGATGGTGACAAGGACAGATTATAAAATATCAGACATAGCGATTTTATATTGGGTATAAATAGATCTCAACGACATTGTGCTTAAGGTATTTTATTTGCATCATGATTAGGAGGTTTTAAATGATTTCATGCTTCCTGCATCTTTCTTGTGTACCTTGATCCAATTTATTTTAAAGATAAAGAAATGATTCATTTAAATGTGCATATGATGCACTGAATAAATGTTCATGTACCGTAATTATTTGCACCTGTGTGAATTGACTCGACAGACTAGGCCCTCAAAATAACAGCATGATTCAAGGAAAATTCTCAGAAGTGCCCCGGAGGCCAGCGCTAATTTGGTTTTACTCTAAAAATAAATACGTTTCCATCTACATTAAGGCACTTTTTCATTGAACGACATTTGTAAAAGCAACATTTTCACAGCATTGAATATTTCACGGCCTTTGACAATGCAGTTAGTTCATGAATGTATTTCGTTTAATCAGCAGGGGCTACTACCTATAATGCTCGACTGAGCCTTCGTCTTACGTAACGTTTCTTTGGTATGTCATTTAACTGCAGGAAATTGCACTTAGCTATCATGGAGGGTACCCACGGCTCACACAATTGCACTTACAATTATGAAGCTTACTAGTCATTTCACCTTCCGCTGTTTTAGCAAAACTACGCCTTATTTACTTGATACATGATCTAAGTCACTTATGATTGCGCAAAATAATATTAATATTTCTGATTTAGTTTAAAATGGAAATGTTGTATCGCGTGTGTACCTTTTCCGTAAATCCTGAGCAGCATCCAGGAGAACTGCATCATTGCGTACCCCTTGATCTCGGTGAGCGCTATCGTGTTGTAGATGTCGTAGATGAGCTGGTGAGGCGACATTTGCAAGTCGCACACGTCCGAGTCTTCATCCTGTATAGACATTAAGTATATTTTGTAATTTCGTTTTATTTTTTCTTTCCGAAGGCTTAGCAACGATAGGTTTAATACACTCTGAGGGTTTTTTTATTTTAATAGCTGTCTGCCTGTCCGGCCACCACTGAACTGTTCTCTGTCTTCCACTATGCACTTTGAAGCGATCTATATGGGATCAAGACAATCATTGCAATGTGTGTTCGGTCGCCATTTAAATAATGATGCCATTCTTCTTTCTTAACTTTCTAATTAGTAATATGACGACCCAGAGCAAGTACTTTATCTATATTAGTAAGTAGCATAAACAAAGTTTAACTTTCTCGTGTATCATAAATGTAATAAGTATTGACACTAATAGGTAACTTCATCCTTGGTTTATTTGGACTATGCATGTCCCTCCATGGCTTAATTACATTAATAAACGTACTGAAACAATAAAAATGATATGTTTCAGAATTAACAAAGCGATAATCCAATTGTTTAAATAATCTATCTTCATTATTTTCGAGACGAGCCATGGACTTACACATTTTGAAATGTTTTCATGTCAATATTTCACATAAGTAGGTACACTAAAGAAAAATTGTTCTAAAAAAAAATAATCGCTGTTGACCGACCAACTCTATTGCGAGTTAAGACGGTATTGAGGCCGTTGAATCAGCGAACGTGAACAAAATTGATTACCCAACAGATTTAAAACATAAACATCGCCACCGAATAATGATCAGCATGATATTCATAACGCTATAGCTCGGAAATGATAAACACAGTGATTGTTTTATAAGCATCGGGTCACTGACATGTCACTGAACAACTTTCCTATAACGGTTAATTTCTCATTGTCCTTCGCATACCCTTTTTTGGACAAGTTAGTCACGCTACCTGCAATACTGATCGGAACAAGTCCCCGTGCTCCAGCAGGTCGTGGAGTTTTCTCACAGCCTTCGCCACCGACGTGTTCGGGTCCATCAGTACGGACTCTGCCATGTCCAGCCACTCTCTTACGGGGGATGGAACGGAGCCAGGCCTTGCCTGATGCCTCACAAACTCTATAAATGTCTTATACATCCCGTCAACAACTTGCAGCTTCTCCGACACCTTCGTCCACAACCACGACTGGAGCTGAACCCTTTTAGTTATCGGCACCATTTCAATGTGCTCGTTTAAAGCTACGAACGCCTTTGTTAGTTCCACGTCCCCGCCGAGGCCGGCGTCCCTCCACAATGGGTCTGTTACGTTCCTCCATAGCTCTTCTTCTAATCCGTAAAACTTGTGTCGTATATGGTCGACTTTGGAATGCTCGGATGCTAAAGCGACAGCAAACAGCGCACATAGCGCTGCGAGCCGCATTGTGACTGAGAAGTGTTCGCTCGGTGTCGCGCGGCGAGGTACACTGACGGACGTTGGAAGGGGACTAACAGAGTGGGGTCGGTTTAGTGATGCACATTTATTATTATCGATATCGGTGTAACACACGAACGATGTACTTAATACGTCAGCTCTGACTGCGATGTCGAATGACACTAAAAGAACAAAAGTGGTTTCCGATCATTTATTGTTCCAATAACATTGTCCTTAGTGCCGTAAAAATATACTTGACATTGTTTGTTATCAAAGTGGCCATGAGCGAAAGGAAATGCTCGTTTGTTTAAAACGATCAATGGGATGATTGTTAATCGTGTCACCGTCATTGTTTTTTTACACCAATTTAGAGCCAAACACCGTACTTATTAGTTTATATTTTTTATGTTGACATTAATTTCTCTTACCGTTTTGAAATATTTTTTAATTCTCCTAAAGTGTACTCCATCGAAAAATATATATGATTTGTGTCCTATTCCAGGTAGACGCACCCAGTCTTGGAATTTTAAGACTGGGACTATTTTTATTATTAAACAATAGTCGAGGCGATGTTATCTTCAACATGGTCTACCGAACCGGATCGACATCGATTAGTTCCGCTTTTGCTGCCCACATCACTACTGACCCTCATGTTTATACAGTTAACTCAACAAAAATACTTTATCAGCTAGTTTAGCTTCTATCTCAACGCAATAAGATATAAATTGGTTACTTCTGAATGCACCCAACAGATTTGTATTGTGATTTGTTATTATTATTTGCTCATTGCGTACGTATGCGGTGTCAGCTGCCGACTCTCGCGCTATATGTCTGGTGATTTAAGTATAAAGTAGGTACTTATTTCTTTATGCGTACAAAGAGTAATATGAGGCACCCTGATGTCTTTGTGTAGTTCTGTGAAAATGAACATACGAGCGCGCAGACAGACAGGTAGGTCTGTGCGCTTGCGGAAACGGGTTGCAAGGTTGGAATGTGGTTGCATGGTTGAAGATTTTCGCGTAATTTGGGATCATTTTCCTTTCCGACTGACTCATCGATGTATCTCTCGTCTAGTATATTGAACTATATTTAATTCACGCGTATTTTTTGTGAACTAAATAAAAGAACTGGGATCGTCCTTTGTTAATAACGTCAAAGTCACGCGTCGAGCAATAGAACACCAAAGAAAAAAAAATGACATTCGCTCAAAAACCGGTGGCGGTCTGTTTTAATACATTGCATTATATCTTCGTTTCTAACGCGCAATAATAGCGTAACACATTTCATGCTTATTATTATGGCAGCTACTCAAAAGCTGACACGTGGTTTTTGGTACATATTAGGCTGTGAGTCTGCACATATGCAAAGTCAAAGTCAAAGTCAAATCATTTATTTCGTATAGGCCTACGGGGGCACTTACAAATTGTCATTACATTTTTTTTTCTTAAGTCTACAACCGGATCGGAACGCGACCTCAACTGAGAAGATCCGGCAAGAAACTCAGCGGGCTTGTCTTTTTTTTTAAATTCATTATTTTTACAATATAAAAGTAAGCTCCAGTGTGTTGCCATGCGGGGCGCACACACGCTACACTTTAACATTATATATATTGATATTTAAGCGATCAGTCCCAGGCTGCTTTATCATCCAAATAATCCAAGATCCTGTAATAACCCTTACGACAAAGATTACTTTTTACAGTTGTTTTAAACTTATTAATGGGCAAATCTCGGATTCCTTTGGGAAGTTTATTATAGAAGCGTATACATTGCCCCATAAAAGAATTATTTATTCTGTGGAGACGAGTGACATGCACGGATAGTTTGTCCTTATTACGATTATTTATAACATGAACATCACTCCTTTTTTCAAAATTATGAATATTTTTCTTAACATACATTAGATTTTCATAAATAAATTGAGACACAACAGTTAGAATATTTATTTCTTTGAATTTATCCTTAAGGGAGTCTCTAGGACCCAAGCCATAAATTGCTCGTATTGCCCTTTTCTGCAAGATGAAGATAGTATTAAGATCTGCAGAGCAACCCCAGAGCAAGATGCCATAGGACATAACACTATGGAAATAACTGAAATAAACAATTCTAGCTGTGTCTATATCCGTTAATAGTCGAATTTTTTTAACAGCATAAGCTGCCGAACTCAGCCTTCCAGATAGTGTTTTAATATGTGGACCCCATTGCAATTTAGCATCTATGGTAATACCGAGAAACACTGTTGACTCCACAAGGTCCAAATCAGTGCAAGGTGACGAGTGGCGTATTAATTATTCATTATTATTTGGCCTTTTAAAACGTTATAATAATTTGTGATAAACTAGTCAATTGATAAAACTAGTCTGTCAGACAGTGTGCGCGTTTAGAGGAAGTTCCAGTTACGGGATTCTTATGGTCATATGCAGCCGTTCGACGTAGTGTTACGTCGCGTTAATACTTGCACTGACTGACGTCGCGCCTAGACTGGTAGCTTTCGGGTTCAAGATCTAATTAATTAAACTTTAATGAAGCACAATTAGGTCACAGACTTCTCACAGAACTCTGGGCATATGGATAAGATATTCTATTCGTCCGTTAATACGACTTAATCTGGGTAAGGATCCAGGAGAAAGTTGAATGCGGCGAGGCACCGGGGTCGAGTCATAAACCGTACACAAAGTTAGGTACTTTTGCAGCTGCTTTTCTAGGGCTAATAACGTGCTTACCTATCCTAGATACCTAAACGGGACACCGGTTATCTAAAACATAATAAATAATAATTAGCATTGCTTATTCTACCCTCGTGTATAATAGTCTAGCAAAGTAAGGAATTCTGATAAGATTAATTCTAACCACTCATTAATGTGTAGAACGTGCCTAGCTTGACGGCAAACCATGTACATATATTACGGAAAGACATGTCCCGTAAGCTTATGCTAAGTCTTGATATGCTCTTAAAGTTATCTCCTGAGTGACTCATTAAGACGCAGGCTAATCTGTCTACAGTACGAAAGGGAACAATAGTCCACCGAAGTCCCTTGGAGACGGAGGACCTATACGTCAAAATGTCATAATCTCGTAGCGAGTTTCAGCTTGACGGCAAACCATGTACATATATTACGGAAAGACATGTCCCGTAAGCTTATGCTAAGTCTTGATATGCTCTTAAAGTTATCTCCTGAGTGACTCATTAAGACGCAGGCTAATCTGTCTACAGTACGAAAGGGAACAATAGTCCACCGAAGTCCCTTGGAGACGGAGGACCTATACGTCAAAATGTCATAATCTCGTAGCGAGTTTCAGGTAGCCAGTAACAGCTTTTGGTTGTTATATACGTGTTGCGAATAAGGACATATGCTATTTTATTAGCAAAACTTAAAAGCTGTTTTGACTGGTTTAATGGGAAAAGATGCCGTTTTAGTCCATTATCAGCTTGGGGCACCAATGAGTGTAGGGACGTTTTACTGATGGTTAATGCGGGGATTATAGTAGACAGTAATAAATACAAAGTTTTGTTTTTGTGTCAGAGTCAAATAATTTGGAGATGCGTCACGCTTCAGCAACGCAAAAGTAACCTGATGTTGCGTTATATGAACTCATTTCTATCGTTGACAACGCCATTCAATTGTGTTTAGCGCTTCGCAGAAACCGTTCTCGTGCATTTTTCAAAGAAATCATAATGAGACTAGAGCCGACATTTGTAAAGGATTATCCATTCCTAAACTGAAAAACTACATTGGCTTAGAAGTTTATTGATAAATCCTTTTGTCCATTTGCTAAATGAAACAGGTGGCATGTGCTTGCGACTACAGGTTCTAAACGAAAAACCCTTTTCCCTAAATTTTACAATCGCATTACAAAGAACTTTTCGTCTGAATAATGTTGTAATGTAATGAATAATGTAAAACTATTTAAATTATGGGGGTTTTAGTATAAAGCACGTAATACGTAAAGCTCCAGTTTTACCCATCCCCACCAGGCATCCCCAGACTATCTGGGGATGCCCCCGAAACTAAACCGCCTCGGGTCTCAACTCATATGACCTCCCTTTATGTAGGTAACATTATACCCACAAGCAGACAAATTCCCACGGTGACAAATAATAAGCTCTCATTGCTTCGATTGAACTGGGAATTATTCCTGCTAGAAACAAATAAATATCGCACAAACACACCAACTATACGGTCCCACACTAAGCAAAGCTAGTATATAATACGTATATAGACTTTAACCATCCATGACTCGGGTACAAACATTCGTGCTCATCATACAAAGCTTCGAACCCGGGACCTCTCGGCGCAGAAAGCAGGGTCACTACCAACCGTCGTCACTATCAAAGGGCGTCATATTAAAATGCCGATTAGCGCTATACCTATCTATTGCACCATAAAGCTAAATTGACTTTTACGTACTGGTTGCAGGTTCGATTACCGTCTGGGGGAAAATCGGAATGGTCTGGGGTGTTACTGGAATTGTTAACCCAGACTATTTACAGTATAGAGCATTGCTCGGTTTGTGCAAAAAGGGGTGTTGTGTTTGGCGTGTGTGTAGTGCAAGCTTTTTATAATTTTCTATCTACATACGATATATTATTTCGCAAATTTAGCATATTTTTTATATAATGACGTCATGGCGCTCCTATTTCCTACTGTGGATGCAGCATAATCGAATTCAAATGCGACTTCCCTTTCCCAAGTGCTGATAACTAAATAAATTGTACCCGGAGATATCAACAAGCACCGGTCCTTAGTGACATTATACAAACACCAATTGCTTATCAAGGACATTAGGACCAGTCTCGCTAGACCCCCCAGTCAAAGTTGTTTGACTCATAATACCATGTGCATGCGTCTCGTCACTGATAGCATCATCATTCTAAACGTTATTGTTTAGCACCTAACCTAAAAATGGTATAAGTATAACGGAATTGGTATGACAATCTATTGTATTCATAAGTTTGACGCTCTTTAAAGCATAGCATACTACGTTAGAATTATTATTAAAAAATAACCTTTAGAAACCCAAGATACTCGTGTTTATTGATACAGATGATTCATTGACAAACAGGTCTGCTTTTGCCTCAGTTGTAAGAGAAAGTAAAGTAACCTTGTCGAAAATGCCTTCTGAACAAACCCCAGCTACCTAATAATATGTATGTTAAAAACTAAAAAAACAATTAATATTAATTATTCTCAACAATTAGGTTAGTAAAAAAACTAAGTGTTAGTTGTTGCGTGTATCTGAGAACCGTTAGATATGTGAGTCATGATACGCTCGATCCGTGCTGACATTGAAAACGACGCCTCTGTTGTAATTTGTGTAGGGTCCATTATGTGGACCCGCATCATCAATAGAATTATTGTCGTCGACAGACTTTTTGTTTGCCGGTAAATGTTGATAGCACCACATAATACAAGCTTATGGGTGCGGCCGATAACACTGTAGGAGAAGGTTGTTTTTGTTAACTGTTTGGTAAGTTACGAACCTGTAAATCGTGCAAAACCAATTGCAGCAGACCACTTCCCAATAAATTCCTGTGAGGTGGCACAACCAGTGCATTGATTCGCTCCAGCAGCCCGGACAATGCGCCGGGGTCGTGCGACACGCACCACTCCGCGAAGTCCTGCAGCGTGCTCCTCTCCAGCTCCTCCTGGAGTCCAACGTACTCCCGCATCTGCCTGTTCGACGCCGACACCCTGTTCAGCAGATCCGAAATATCGTGCAATCTCAACTCCAGCCTCGTTCCTTTACTCCCCTTCTTGGCTAGTATCAACGTCATTGCACTGACTCTCAATACGTTGAGTTCCACCTTCTCGATGGCGCGTGAAACTTGGGCCAATCGCGCCAAAATCTGTCTCTCCCGCCTGCGGATAAGCGGCAACTCCACACCGCCGGAGGCGTTAAAGGGTTTCCCTAACACATCCCAGGAGTTAAGAACTTCTTCTCCTATATCCTTTCCTAGTTTGATCACGTCGAACACGTCTTCGACGATCGCGTGCGATGTGTTCGCGAGTACCAGTAGCGCGAGGAGGGTGCGCACGCGTCGAACGGACATGGCGGCTGAGGCACGCTCACTGATGTAGTGCGAGCGCGCCCGAGGTCGCGGTGTTGCCAACGTGCGAAGTGAAATTACCGTTCGGAAATTCCATGTGGTCACGATTGCGAATGAGGGCAAAATATTGTTGTACTTAGTTTTTTTTCAACAAGTGTGCAACATCTAATTAATACTTACGATTAAGTACATTAAGATAAAACTTAAATATCAGACTTACTCGATGGCATGGTATCTACTTTATAACTGTTCCATGAATTTGTCTCGGAATGTGCATATTAATGAAGATATAAGATTGGTTGTTTCATAAGTAGACATACGTACCTAACTATATTATCCATATTATTTGAGGCTAAGTATATTATATGTTATAATAATAATAACGGAAAAGAAAGTATTAATTTATCTTCCAAAAATACTCCCGAAAACTCGCAGGTTGTTCTGAAACCGGCAACACAACAGTTGCCAAGTAAACCCTCGTATCCTCTTGTCAACAAACATTTTACTTTATACCACTCTCGATTTTCACGACATCTGGTTTTAAAAATTACCTGCTATTTAACTTAATATATAAGATTTAACAATAATAGTGTGGTGTATTTGAAGAGGTCCATCGGTAGGCTATAAAGTTTAAAAAAAAAAAATTACTCTATTACAAGTCCGATAAAACTGTACTGGCTTGCTTTATCCCAAAAAAAACAAACTCTGTATACACATATATGTTATACATAAACGTGATCGTTATGACCTATTTGTTAACCCCTTAAAATATTGTACACTATTTTTGGTAAACCTTATTTTATTGTAGATTAAAATAGCACAAATTGTCGAAAAAGGACGGTTAATAAAAATTTTAGAAGTCTACTTTAAAAAAATACTCGTAAGTACGACCCCACCCACCTACCACCAACCACCAATGTTCAGAATAGGCATAGATTATTTATTAATTAACCTACCTGACTGCATACTAATGTGGGATTATAATGTTCCTATCCCACTTTGAACGGTAATAAAAGCCAACAAATATTTCCCAACGGCATACTTTGCTGTTGTTTACATCCCGACGAGGTGCACTGTCGCAGTGGAATGCGAGCGTTTCCTCTATACCCACATTTGAGTGTAAGTATTTGAAAAACAAACCAGATATTTTACTTTCTTTCTATGGATATAGAATAACGTAAATCTATAAGGTAGTGTATCTAAGGTGTAACAATAATAGTGTAAAATATTTGAACAGGGCCATCAGTATGTTATAAAGATATATTATTCGACAAAAAAAAATACACCCAGTGTGGAGCGCATGGCCAAAAGGTATTGGTTCGCTGTGTTTAAAAAAAAAATCTAACATAATTTACACAATTATTTTATACATCAACGTGATCCATATAACTTACTGAATTATCTGTTAATATATTTGGCACTATTTTTGTTACACCTTATATATAAATCAAGGTTAGTTACACCATTTTTAACTACCGAAGTCGATTTTTATGATCTTTGATTTTTTGAATTTGTCTCCACCCCAAATAGCTAAATAACTATTATAAAAAACTTTTTAACAAAATAAAAACCGTCTTCAAAAAACTAAAAAGCCAAAAATAATCTAATCTAACTTGTTTAACTAAATCAAATATTTAACTAATCTGAAGTCGGTGCCAAAAAAACTACTGAGTCGAGTATTGCCGATCTGCGCCAAAGACTATAGCTACAAATTGGTCCGCGCATCTCGTTACTGGAGTATAGTTTTGCTATTCTTCGTCGGTTGTATATGTGTGGGGTATATGTAATAGCATCTTGGCTTCTCCGTTATCCGAGGAAGCCAAGATGTTAGTTAAGCTTTATACTATTATTATCTCTCTTTACACGGGCTATACCCGGATTTTTGGAAGGCTTGCGTGGAGACATGGGTCCAACACGTAGAGGCCCTTATTGAGAATTTTAATGTTATGTTAGCCACCTGCTGGGGTCAATTGCTGAAAATGATAGCATAAACAGCGAATTGACCTCAGCAGGCGGAGGAACTATTGCAGGAATATGGAATGATAATTGAGTCTATGGATTGAGGTTTGGATGGACATGAGATAGGGCTATTGAAAGGGTTGCGGACACCTGCCATAATCAGCTTTTATCCAATTATTATTGGCAGGTGGCGACTCGCCACTCGTTAGGTGGGCCCCCTAAAAAGGCCGTCATATAAGACGACAAGGGGCAACACTGGCTGGAGCGGCTCAGGGGTGTAGAGAGGTGTGCTGCGCTTTCTCACGTGGTTACTCGCGGCGTTATGCCCTTTAACACTTCCACCCCTGGAGCATATAGCTCTAACGACCCCTCTCTGGACAGCCAATTAAGGCAAGACAGAGCTGAGAGTCCTGCGGGCCCCCGTCGGTTTCCACTCGACCGATGAAGACACGCCGAGGTGGTTATTATTATTATTATTATATATATGTTACTAAGTAGGAACAGTACTATGTTTTCTTTTGTTAATTAATAACACAAATTGATTCACCTTACGGGGGTAACATAGTCACATGGTGACAAAACCCCTTTAAAAAAAAATAAAAAAAAATCGCGTGATAAATATAGATTTAAAGAAATCAAGATAAAACAAAAACCATTGAATCAATCTCGCTGAATTTTAAAAGGGTATACCTTATTCTGTAAAAAAAAGAATAATCCAAATCGGAACATCCACGAAAAAGTTTTATTTATAGCCAAAGTGCAACCCATAACAATTTAAATAAGCCCAAACACGGCTTGGATACATTGTTTTATTACAATGTTCCGGTTCTTCCTGGGTTTATCATCAGATCAGTTCGATGGTACCATATTCATCAGAACCATTTCTTTAAATTTGCTTTGTCATAGTCGCTTAACGATCATAATCGAGATTATCTTGGCGCAACCCGTGAAATACGTATCACTGACAAGTTCCGGTGGCCATTTGTGGTCTTCTTCATCACTTTCACTTCAGCAAATGATACTTTCTGAATGCAAATGCTTGACTTCTTGATGAAAATACTAAAATTGCGATAGGTTTGCCTATAAAATTTTAGGAGTCCTCTCAATTCCTCATAGATCCCATGATCAGAACAATTTTTTTGAAAAAAATGGGACCAATCTGTAAGCATATCCTTTCATATAAAAAAATAATTTTCCAAATCGGTTCATAAATGACGGAGATAAGAGGTAACAAACATAAATAAAAAAAAATACAACCGAATTGAGAACCTCCTCCTTTTTTTGAAGTCGGTTAAAAATTTGGAATTTTTTTCCAAATAAATTATAGTAAATATAAATCTTTGCTCATAAATTTGATTCTGAGGTAGTAGGAAGTTCTCCGGGACAGCTGTAAAATCTAAAGTCAATATTAAGACCAATCCTAAAGTTATAAACATCTTACCATCTCGTAAATAAAAACTAAATAGGACTAGTAAAATTCAAAAGCTTAACTAGATAGACGCTGCACAAAAGTTAAACTCACTTTTATAATGAAAACAAACCTGCAAAGAGTCGAGCGCCAACTGGAACAGGCCCTGGCCCAGCAGAAACTTGTAGGGTGGCACGACGAGAGCGTGGATCCTCTCCATCAGCCCCATCAGCGCGCCGGGGTCATGCGACACGCTCCACTTAGCGTAGTCGTTCAGCGTAGACCACTCGAGGTCCTCCTGGACTTCGACGTAGCTCTTGATCTGCCCCTCGACAGCGGCTACGCGACCCAGCATATCAGCTAAGTCTATAAGTCGCTGATCCAGTTTCGAGGACTTCCTGCTACCTGGAAATTAAAAAAAAAATCTTATACGCAATGACTCTGCTAAGATCATCACACTCCCCTGCTGCATGCTTCACAAACCATGGAAACTGCGACTTGCAGATAAAAGCACTAAAGCACTGGACACTAATAGTGCTCAACACCGTACTTTAAGAACGAGAAAATAAATACCTTTTCTCATCAATGTTTCCATAATCTTGCTGTTCTCGACACTCATCTCCACACTTGCCAAAGTCTTGGTCACTACGACGTAGTTGTCGAAAGCCCTCGTCCGCGCTATCTTCAGGTTTCCATGGTCGGCGGAACAAAGCCCTAGGAGGGCGAGCACAGCTAGCGCACGTGTGGTGGCCATGGTGGCCGGACCAAGCACTGAACAATAATGTTAGATAATATGGAACTGAACATATTTATTTTTAACCCGATACTATCACTGGCCAATAAATACGCAATTCCAGTATCTCGGTTAACATACACACACTTAATCAGTAGTTGTGAATACTTATGAATAATAATACCTACAATAACTATGCCTACTAATAATATGTACTAAAGTTTGTTCAATCGCTTCGTAATGCTGTATTTTTCAAGCAGCACACAAAACCATAATCTGATGTGATTCTACGTGCCATGATACGAGTAGATCGAGATCAAGTCAAGTCGTAAATAATGTATAGTACCTACTGAGCTCGTTCATGTATATAGCCTATAGGACTCAGGGATATGCAGCTTCCTAATAGTGAGAATTGTAAAAGCATTTTTTTGGATCAGTTCAGTAGATCCAGAGATTACCTCCTACATCCAAATGCACAAACTACCTCTTTATAAATATTCAGTTTTTTAAGATAGTTTGTACAAAAAAATACTCGCGCTTTTGGATAAGGGGGGGGGGGGGGGGTTAGGCTAACACCTCACTTTTTAATCACCAGGGGATTAAAATCTTTATGGTCGACCCCTATGGCATAATTTTTGATATACTATACGTACCTAAATAGTATTATACGATGGTTTGCTTTTATATGACACTAGGCATATTGTTTACTTACAATGTTACTTGATAACAAATATACGTTTCGGGATTTTCCCGTATTACATTTAGTCCCATATTATTTTTAATCTGTGAACCACTCCACTATTTTGTGGTTTGGTTCTACATTTTAGCTATAGTCGTACATCTACAGGGGTTGTTACTAAGCTTTCGATCATGCCATAGCCTGCTCTCCACCTGATATCTTCAACCAAGAAATGATGTAATTAGCGGTAGCATTAATTATAAGTTGAATCTCCCTCGCACTGAAGGGAGGCCCGTGTCCATTCATCAATCACCTAATTATTATTCTCACCTTGCGGATTGGATTTTGACCTTCTTCTGGAGTCTTATCCACGTCTTCACGTGTTAGCGTTCTAAGACGATAATTTCAATATGTGTGGAGTTCTGGAGACAGTCGCAGTCGACATTCTGTCCGTTATCTATACATACAAATAAAATTGGAGTGTCTGTCTGTTTGTTCCGAGTAATCTCTGAAATGGCTGGACCGATTTTGACGGGACTTTCACTGGCAGATAGCTGATGTAACAAGGAGTAACTTAGGCTACTTTTATTTTAGTAAAAAACATAGGATCTCACGAAAAAAAATTACAACCAATGTTGCAGCGTTGCGCCTGATTAAGTTTGATAGCAACAACCTGAAATGCGTCCCGCGGGCTCAGAACGTGCGAGCAGGCTGTTGCCAACGGTTGTGTCTTTGTTAAATACCACGCGAACGAAGTCGCGGGTAACAGCTAGTAATTAAATTAAAAATAAACAAATTGAAATCAATATTTTACCGAACACACTTCGAAAACTTCCAGGCGTGTTACTAAAGCTTTTGTAGGAACACTTGGATACCTACCAGAAGTTCATTAAAACATTGCCGAGCTACTACAGCAACAGCAAAAAGTAAACATTATTGGCTGTACTAAATTATACGTTCTTATCTCTTATTACTTTGTTGTGAGTGTTTTTGTTAAATTAAAGATTCTCTCTTATTTGAATTGTTAGGGCTTGAAAGCTTATACAATGTTCTTATTAATTTGTTGTCATCGTCCTCAGAGCCTGTTCTACGAGATCCTCGCCGGCGTGTGGGTGCGCAACGGGCTCCAAATCAAAGGCCAAGCGATGACGTACATCCAAGCCAACTTCTGCAACTCCATGGTCGACATGGACATCTACTGGCTGCAAGTGTGCGCCGCCCACCTGCCCGCAGACCAGTTCCTCGATATGTGCATCGACATGTGAGCTATTCTGTTTACCACTTGTGTACAATGTCTGTGATAAAGGTATCTGAGTGTATATGAGAAAGGTATATATAAGTTGGTAGGTGTGTTAAACGGGCGTCGCTGGACGGCTTTTTAGGGTGAATATGCAGTTTACTAAAAGTAACAATCGGTAGACCAGAACAAGTTTGATTGTTTTTACTTTTTACTGATTTTGGCCCTATGACATCATGATATTTTATTAATCATTTTCTAGTTACAGCTTAATTCCATTTATAGAAAGCTTTCGTACATTGAGAATAGCATTGCAAAACACTGTTCAAGCCTTTGCAAATGATAAAACTAGTTTTTTTTTCGTTATTTTACTAACTCAGTGCCTAAATCTCAATGTGAAGTCAAATTTAAATGTGGCTTCATTTTAACCCTTCATACTAAAAATGCAATGATGATATTTGAATCAAAATTTCTGTAGTTCTAGTTTACAGATAAATTTATTCGTGTTCATCCCTAAAATGTATACTATTCCAGTGTTCAAATACGACAGCTGTGTCTATTGTCAGGTTCGGCGTCCGCGAGTGGCTGAGCATGCTGCCGATGACGCCGGTGCAGGCGGCCGAGCAGGACTCCATGGTCGAGGGCCTGCTCACCTTCCTCGCCATCCTCGTCTCGTCCAGAACTAACCTCGGTGAGCTTTTCGTGTCACCCATATAATCTTTATGGCATTCAATTACAATTTATGGGCATTAAGTGGTCACTTCCGACCCCATTTGCTGTATTTTGGGATCCAAGTGGGATCTCCCAATAAGGTAGACATTAGTTTCACATATTAGTGAGCACTTTCTGCGTAGATCGGACCGCAAGTAACAACTAAATATGAGGGTACCCCCGTCAAACTATGACACTAGGACGTCAACCACCTCAGTCCTCCCGTGACCATGGTTGCTGCAAAGCAGCCGAAACGTCGGGAACGTAAAATAAAAAATAAACCGCGATAAAATCCTTAGGATTAGTTTTATTTCAATGTGTAGTATTCGCGTAAATATAAGAAATCACCACGTATTTTATATTTGTTTGGTTGCGGCCCGCGACACCATGGCTAACACGTGTTTGTGGGTGGCCCCTATAAAAAAAAGGTTGAGTATCACTGCCTTAGAGACTACAGCTAACGTCCGCCACACCAGTAATGCCGACATAAAATACCGGCATTAGGCGTAGGTGTAGCAGGAGCGTAAGATGTCCATTATAAAGTTGACGTACGCGCCGACAGTCGTCAGTTGTTTTAAGCAAGGCAAAAAGCACCGAATGGTGAGGGTGTTGTTCGAGTGTGTGGCTTGTGCACAGGCAACGACGAGCTGACCCAGTCGCGGCTGGAGGTGAGCACGCTGCTGGCGGCGGGCGACAAGACGCACTCGCAGCTGCTCGAGCTGATGCCGGAGCGCTCGGGCAACGCGCACACCAGGAACTTCGAGACTGTGCTCAAAGAGGTCAGTAACGTGCATCCAATATATTATTGGAACGTGTCACACTATCGCGTAAACAAAGGTCGCCTCTGCCGGCGTACGTAAGCCGCGTCTGCAAATTATTTTATAGTTTAAATCCTACATTTCGTTTAGTTAGAAGAACTGACTTATATGTTGGATACACGATCGACTCATAGTTGAATTGTAGTGGCATAGTAAATGTTACTTTTGACAGTCAAAAGCGTCAATTTAATTCAATGAAATATTATATTAAGTATTCAAAACACAGATATATTAGAGGAGATATGTTATGAAAGCGGTGGGCTTGCGCTCACCTTTAGCCAAAATTAGGCTAACATAGAGTTTTCGCCGTCAGTCGACTGCAACTGCACGTCGGTATCGGAGCTCTAACTTTTTTTTAAATGCCGTGTTATTCCGTGGTTGTGTGCAAAAATACTAGCAGCAAAGTGAACTACGCGAAAGATGGAATCTCATTTCACCAGCCAGTATTAAGTATTTTATTTATTCGTCTTTAAAATCATTAAAAACAACAAATCAAAAAATATTTAATGCCTTTATTATGTTATTTTAGTTTTCATGTAGCACAACGACTTTTTTATTTTTGTACAAAATACATGGCTCTTTAAGTACCACCTATGTTCGCTACTGAGTGAATGTACGAGGCAATGGATAGATCGTCTAACGATACTTTGAATAAACTGGTGCGTCGCGTGGTACGGCCGCTGTATGCGGCGACGACAATTATTGGCACGCGTGTGTGTGTGAGACTTCGTATTGGTTGGTTTTATGTAATTGCATGTGTTTTGTGGCGAGTGGTGGGGAACAAAACGGAGACAACGAGTTCCCATACATTTTGAACCGCACGGCATATCTCTCGTGATCTGTGATTCAAAATTAAAGCGTCAAACAGGAACAAATGGAGTCGTAAAAGGGAGACCCTTGCCCAGCCGTGGGATTTAAAATAAGCTATAAATATTCGCATATATTGACTCTCTCTTCTCTCTCTCTCCTTGCTTAATAATCGTACCTTCTAATTAATAATTGCTTTAATCTTCACATAAGTAATATAAGCGCCTTGTATAAATATAATTTCCTAATGATGATCACCTTAGCTGTCGACGTACCGGCCGCCGCCCAAGGGCTCGGAGAACCTGGAGCAGGGCCTGTTCGTGCCGAAGCCGGTGGTGTGGGAGCAGTACTACGACCCGCTGCACGTGCTGCGCCGCGCCGTGCAGCGCAGGGACTTCCACGCCTCCATGGAACGATTCAGCACCTAGTGAGTGCACTATTAATTATGCTTGCACGATAACCCTTTGCAGCCAATACAATACTCTTAGTGATATACAGTTATTATAAGGCATTTCTGAGATGAGGAGATCTGTAGACAATATAGAGTAAACAGCATAGCTCAAAGATAAAGTAGCACTGAACAGGATAGCTCGAGGGAGATGGTCGTTAGGGTAGAATGGCGACCATGAGCCGGAAGATGTAGTGTAGGATCCCACATAAGGAGGTCCGATGATATCAACCGCTTCCCAGGGTCGCGATGGATGCGAGTGGCGAAGGACCGTGATGTGTGGAAGTCATCGGGGAGGTCTATATCCAGGTGTGGATGTCTTACGGCTGATGCATGAATGAATGTATTTATATATCATATAAATATAGTATTTTTTTATGAAGCCGAGAGCTATTTTGTTGGAAATGTTCCTGTTATGAGAGGAAGCTCTTAATATTAATATGATAATTATTGTTATTATCGTAATATAACTTTGTGGTCATGAAAATATCGCGAGTACTGCGCTTAGTCACCAGCGTTGAAATGGCAGAATGTAACCACAAAATAATGCTCGCGGGTATCAAATCTCGTCAGAGGTGTGAATGATCATGTATTGTATTGAATCTCTCGCAGCGTTCGTCAAAAACAAAAATCGGAGGCGAGCCCGGCGTCGGGTCCGGTGAGTGGCGGCGGCGGGGGCGGGGGCGGGGGCGCGCTGTGGCCGCCGCTGCGCGCGGCGGGCACGGTGGCGGCGGCGAGCGGCGCGGGCGACCCGCGCGCGCTGTGCGCGTCGGGCGTGCTGCACGGCGCGCTGCTGGGCGTGCTGCACCGCGGCGTGCACCGGCGCGCGCCCGACGCGCAGCCGCCGCACGCGCCGCCCGACCACGTGCTGGCGCTCGCCGTCTACCTGCTGCACGTGGCCGCCGACCTGCACGCCGAGCAGGCCGACACGCACCAGGTCGCACATTTACACTGCCTGCCTAGAGTACCCATGTCACCGATCGTCACATTACAAATAATATTTCTTCATACCAATTGAACTTCAGAGTCGAATTTTAAAAACACCCTTTTTCAAGGCATATGCAAAATTTTAATTCGTCTTAATTGTGCGTTGTCTGTCAATTAGTTGACTGACTGACAACACTGACACTGCGTAATCAGCCAAGATTAAGAATTTTATTATATGATTAATAATTGTATTAAATTTGTAACACTTATTGATCATATGTTGGAAATTATTATTGGTCTGCTAGTTTGAATCTTCGTTTACAATACTGCTCCAACTTTCATGTCGTATAGGTAACATACAGACCAAATGAAATTTAACCAATTTTATTTATGCTTTTTAAGTTGCCGTGACCATGGTTTCTGTAAAGCAGCCGAGACCGTCGGTCACGTAAAAAAAATAAACGCGATAAAATCCGTAAAATTACTTTAATTGAAATGTGGAATATTCACGTAAATATAAGAAACTACAGACCGATTTTATGAAAATATAAGCGTCCCTTCGGGCCATTCAACTTTTTTATTATAATTTTTTATAAATTAAAATGAAAATGTTCGTGACATGGGCAAGTGTTGTGACATTGTGTTGTGTGGTCCGCGCAGAGCGACGCGATGGTGGCGGAGGGCGGCGGCGGCTGGGTGAGCGGCGTGCCGCTGCTGGGCGCGTTCGCGGGCGCTGCCGTGTGCGACAACGCGCGCACCGTGGTGGCCGCCGTGCCCGCGCGCCGCCACCGCGCCGACCGCCACCGCCAGCGCCACCACGACATCCCCGCGCACTACCGCCACCACGCGCACTCCGACAGTCAGTACACACATATTATCTACACATTTGGATGAAGATATTATATAGACCTGGGATTCCCAAACTATTTTGGGCAGGACCCTTTTTCCAATATGAACTGATACCTCAGACCCTCATAGCCAAATTGCTTTAAAAATCCTATCTCTAGTTTTTTTTTGCCAATTGATACAAAATAATTACAAAATAGTAATTTCACCTTGTACGAACTTGTGCATGCTTATCGACTTGTTGATTTTTTAAAATTACAACAATGATACTTACTACTAGAATATTAGTCTTTCTTATAACAAGTTAGTACACGTAACACAACTTGTGTGTTGCCATGCGAAATGTATTGCGATTCCTTGTAGGTGACACGGAATGGGAGCCTTCAGAAACGGAAACCACAAGGATGCCGTCCATCACGACGTCCAGCTCGCTGCCCGCCACCAGCACCGCGCTAGCTGTGCCCACGCCTTTACAAGTGAGTGCAAGTCCCGCTAGATGTCGTTCTACGTCGTAACTCTTACAAGCCTTGATTTCATTGTAACATTTCCACAATAGATGGTGCGAGGCGACTCTGTTCCAGACGACCAATCGGACGGCGGCGGTGACGCGCCACTAATACGAGCACTGGAGGTAATCATTATAGGCTTGCTACACACGTACGCTCTTACCGCGTGAGGGAAGGAGCGCGCGTGTTAAGATAGATAAGGGGATAGCAAAATCGTGCCACTTGACCCAGTGTCCCGCAGATAGTCGCGCGTGATTGGCCCTTACACGGAAGTTCTTTCAATTCTGGGCATAAACAGAGCAATTGTGCGCGAAAGAATCAACTGTCGACAATCACTCGCGATTGGTCTTGCGAGTTTTCGCGTGTTCAATCATAGAACTTTCAATGTTTGTTAACGGTGTTTGATGCTTAACCCGATCGGTAATCATTTTCAAATTTACGAGAGATTTTACCATTATAAGTTGGCTACTAGGCTTTCAGAAATCGTGTGCGGGCGTATATTAACCCCAAAGCAGCGCAGTAAGGGGTATTATAAGTTTGACGACACTGTGTGTCTGTGACAGGACGTCGCCAGCCAGGTGCTGGCGCTGCAGACGTTCGACACGGAGATGAGCCTCGCGATCCCGTCCTCCTCGGACCTGGACACGCCGCCCGTGCCCATTGAATATGGTAAAGTATACCTTCAGTATTGACGACCACTCTGTATTGACCCTACATGACCAGGAGTTGGCGTGTGTGGCAAATCAATTAGGCGACTTCGCGATAATGAAGTATGTATTCAATTCAAATATAAATAAAGTCACACGCCCGCGTCTCAACTTGTTGGGTGGGGTAATGGCCTAGAGATGCGCCGTATACGTAGTGGTGCGCAGGCAATAGATCGACCGATCGATCGACTTTTGTACCAAAGGTCCCGGGATTTTTGGACCTCTATTCGTCCCACCACTGGGCAGAGGCCTCCTCCAAATCTTCCCCCTTCTCACTGAACGACACGACTGAATGGCACGCTCGTGTTTGCATCCCAGTGTATTATTCTCGTTTAGTTTAACTGGGCGACAAAAGATGGCGTCACATTGTAAACGCGTCCTACACTAGTGGCGCTAGAGACGCACTTGGTAATAGCTTAATGTCCCCTACTATTGTGTAATAAGTGTTTGTGTCGCGCAGAGATCGAAGACGCGGAGTGGAGCATGAGCGTGCGTCCGCCGCCGCCCGCGCTGCCCGCGCCGCCCGCGCTCGCCCACGCGGACGCGGACACGGACGCGGACGCGGACGCGCCGCAGCCACTACCCTCCACTAGCAACCAGGTCTCACACACCAAACATTATACTGTGCACTAATACAAAAGTATTTGTAATTACATACTTTTTTTTTTTTTTTTATACAATATAGGCAAGTATTTGATCTCGATCTCACCTGATGGTAAGTGACGATGAGATCTACGATGGAGCATACTTGCCTAGGTAGGAAGGCGGCAGTAGATCGAGACGCTACATTCACTAGGCACATGCAGCGCAGCTGATCTGACCCGCCATCCATGAATGGCAGCACCGAACATCATGCCGGAACACGGCTAGGCCGCTTGGCGACATGGCTTTGTTCAGTGGGTGGTGACTAACCACGGCCGAAGCCTACCACCAGTATACTGAGGATTGGCACTCGTTAACCATCTACTAAAGCCTGCCTAGCCGTTCCTACATTGTTTTCATATACCCATAAGTCACAACAAATAATAGACTACACACATGTATAAAAGCCATATAATTAAAATGAGCAACCATGGAGTTTCTTGCCTCTTTCTTCTACATAGGAACGGCATTCAGACCGGCCGGTAAAATTGTTACATAACATAATGTAACATTTTGATGATTTAAAACTATTGTAATCATTTACATGGATATAAAAATATCTATTTCTGAATAAAAATCCCTTTGTCTGGTCAATCGCGTTCCAGATACCAACGTTTAACCATAAGTAATAAGATTTATTTATTTCGATCAATTATTAAAATACATATTTATACACTTTTTCAAATTTCAAATACAAATAAATATCGGTATTTCATTGCGTACCCGCACGTTGTGGTTGTTCTTGCTCTTAAGATTGTATATAGAAATGTAAGCAACGCTATCTGTATATCAGGTCCAACTGCACACACAGACCGACGACACGATCCCCGTCAACGAGTCGATAATATCGCTGCTGCTGAAGCTGCACTCGCAGCTCTCCGGCAGACTCGACTCCTTCTCGCTCGACGAGCCCGCGCCCGACACACACGAACCCATCGGTAAGCCGCTTGTATTTACGATTTGTCGATGATCAGAAGTTTACCATTGTTATACCGGAACATAACTACATTTGCTAAGAGATACAGTTGGATGACAGAAGACATTTTTTTTGTTTAACTGTTCGTACATTCTTCTCACATACCCATAACAATGTATTTTTTTTGGGTGTGCAGTGGATTAGAAAATTTGCTTTTGAAAAGTTAAAATGGTCAATAGCTACACAAACCCTGGTAAAAAGTTGTTGTCGTAAGGTCGAGAGCAGGATTAACATGTGTATGCGTGTTGCAGGCGACGGTCCATACTTCATCGGGCGCGTGCTGCGCAAGCTGGCGGCGCTGGACGCGCGCTGCGCGGCCGCCATCGCGCACGTGCGCCACTCGCTGTGGCCGCACCAGCGCGAGCGCCAAGCCGAGCAGCGCGCCAGGTACTAGCGCGCCGCCCAGCCACTGCCCCGCCCTGCCCCGCCCTGCACCGCCCGCCCCATACTCACCGCACTCACCGCGCGCTTGCAGGGAGCGGCGCGAGAAGGAGGAGCGGTCGCGGCGCGCGCGCGAGCGCCAGCAGCAGCTGATGCGCGAGTTCCAGCGCCGCCAGCACCAGTTCCTCAGCGCCATGCGCACCATGCAGGCCAGCGACGCCGCCGCCATGGACTGGCAGGACGACGCGCCGCTCCAGCGCGACTACCACTGCGTCATCTGCAACACCACCGCGCCCACCACCCCGCAGGACCCCGTCGGGCTCGTCGTGCTGCTGCAGGTATACACGCGCGCCTCCAGCGCCGCCATGCACTTTCCACTCCAGAACTATGTCAACCGTTCATTTACCTCACCGACACTCCCGCGCGTACATATTTACCCTCGATGCAATATGCATGTCGAATCGAAATCCTTCACTTATATTTTTTTGTTTGGTTAAAAATATTGTACGTTGCGATGTCAGTCGACGTCGGTGCTGGGCCACCGGCGGCGCTCGGGCAGCGGGGACGCGCGGCTGGCGCTGTCGGAGGCGGAGCGCGGGCGGCTGCAGGCGCAGCACGACACCACCGCCGCCGCGCACCACTACCGCCTGCACGACGACCTGCACCAACACTTCGACCAGGTACACACACACACAGATTGATAATTAACAGGTACCTACAACCGGCCAAATATTTTTTCTCCTCTGAAGTTTATGTTTATGCTGGAAGTGAACTGTTTTTTATGCTATTGCATAAAAATGTTTACTTCTTCCAAGATGGACAATTTGGCCATGCAGCCAACACAATAAAACTCCAGTGAAAATGTTATTTTATTCATTTACTTTAAATTATTTACCTTCTCTTTCAGTATAAATAAACTTCGTACCGCCTCAGAATTATTTTAAAAAAATTTTAGACTAACAATATTATTATAAAATGTAGATACGATGAAACAGTATAGGTTTCCAGCCTGCTTTATGTAGAAAAATTAAACAAAAAATACAGTGAGTAAGCACACACGTCATAGAAGATTTTTTAAGTTATCTATTAGGTATGAGTGGCTAAGATACGAGTTTCATTTCCTCGTAATCGAAGGGAATAGCAGCGTGTCTAACTCCTTTATAAGATAAGACATAAATGTTGCAATTCTTACTGTGTGCGTGTGTACACGATGCGTGCGGACCATTGGCCATGAACTTTTTTAATTGCGTTTTTTAAATGTATTAATTAGTTTCTGATAACGTGTGTGTTGTGTGTCAGGAGTCGTGGCTGGTGAGCGTGAGCGTGGGCTGGGAGGGCGGCGTGCACGTGGCGTCGTGCGGCCACCACCTGCACCTGCGCTGCCTGCAGGCCTACCTGCGCGCGCTGCAGGCGCCGCAGCGGCCGCACAACCTGCACGTGGAGCGCGGCGAGTTCCTGTGCCCCGTGTGCCGGCAGCTGGCCAACTGCGTGCTGCCGCTGGCGCCGCCGCCGCAGCCGCAGCCGCCGCCACCACCACCACCGCCGCTGCCGCACGCGCAGGACCAGGACCCCATGATCGGTCGCGTGCTAGACATGCTCGAGCGGGAACACCCCTCGCCGGTCAGTTTTCAACAATCACCTGTCACGCTCACACACAGTATCTGCCGTTGCTAGCCAGATATATAGATGTCATAAATTACTGCTACACTTCATTTACAGTACAAAATGATAGTTATTTTAGGCCGATTTGAGTGTTTAAATTCAACATTTAATACAAATAGCTGACGCGTCTTTGGAAACGTATTTGAATTCATTTGTTATTTTAGTGAAAAAACACATACAGAATAGATTTTCATAAAAAATATAAAATATGTATTTTGTTTGAACAGGCGCCGAGCCGGCTCTCGGAAGCGATGGGCAAGGCCATGGAGGACATGACGGCGACGGCGGGCGGCAAGCTGAAGCAGCGCTACGGCTCGTCCCCGGCCGCCATCTTCACGTTCGTGGCGTCGCTCGTCAGAACCAACCTGGAGTGCGAGCTGGTCCAGCGCGGCGGGGCGCTGCAGACCGGCGCGGCGCCGCGCTACAAGCCCAGGAACGAGTGCATCGGTCCGTTGCACCATTATATTACTTACTTATTGACCACATTTTTATGTGTAAATGCGACGAAAGACCATTGACCCCCGTGCTCGTCAACTTTGATAATGATAAACCAAACAATTTGATCTCTAAAGTGCTACAAAAGATGTTAGTCGAGAGTCTGTATCTTGTGAGTGTCGGGACTCGGGGGACTTTGTGCTATTATCCTCGGTACGAAACGAAATGAAAAAGAATTCTATATGTGTTTCACTTTTAAACAAGGCATTCTCAAGATTTATATGTATTCTGAAGCAACTACTTCTGAACTTTTGTTCATGAAATAATGTTATCTAAATCCGTTTAGCCGCTTTTGCGCGATGCTTCTTTACAAGCCAACACGCTTTCACATTTATATAAGGCTCGATATATTTTTTTAAATAGGTAGTTTATAAAGAAAACTCTAGCGTGCAGAGTTTATTGAAATATTGGCAGTACTGTTTCTTGCACTGGAATACTGCCATAATGGTTTTTGAACATGCAAAAGTAGTCTTTAATGTGACGAACCTTTTCATTTCGCTACTGTACATAATTTAAATTGGCATAGCAGGTGTGTTATAATATCTAGTGAGGAAGGATAGCACACGTGTGAGCTAATGATGTGCCCGTGCACCGTGCAGTGCCGCTGCTGGTGGTGGCGGGCGCGCACACGCGCGTGCTGAGCGGCGCGGGCGGCGGGTTCGGCGCGGCCGAGGCGTGGCGCGAGCTGAGCGCGGGCGCGGCCGGGGCGGCGGCGGACGCGGTGGAGGTGGCGGGCGCGGCCGCGCCGCCCGTGCCGAGTGCGGCCGGCGCCGCGCGCCCCGTGCCGCTGCTGCTGCGCGACCCGCTGGCGCTGCTCATGCAGTTCCTGCTGCTGGCGCCGCAAGAACCCCCGTACCTGGACATGCGTCAGTACACACACACACTACACTGTGCATAGGCTCGGATAAATGCAATACCAAATGTTTCATTCACTAGTCGTTGCTAAATTTAACTTTTCTTTACAAGCTTATTTCGGTGTTCTACTCGTATTTTTTTATTTAACGACGAGGAGTACTCCCTTTTTACTTTAAAAATAACACCAACAACAAATTCGAATGCAAAGATGCTACTATTACTGAGCGAATAAAATGTACGAAGCAATTACTCTCTACCTCGTACAAAAATTTAGATTAAACATAATAAATATGATTGAATATCAACTTTAATTGAGCAATGAACGGATAGCTTCTATTAATAAACAGTATCCAATTATTGAACACGTAATTGTAGAGTATAGATATGTATGTTAAATATAATGTTTTTATTTAGAAAAAATATTAGTTTGACAGTCTTAAATTTTTCGACGGCACTAATGTATGTAATATTACGATAATTTAACGGTGACGTTAGTATTGCTAAAACGATTGGATATGTTTATGTCCCGCTGCGGGGCAAGTCTCCCCTTTCTCCGACCACAGGACGTTGCTACCCTCGGATTGTGTATAATATGTACAATTGTTGTGTGCGCAGAGGAGTTCACGTGCATAGTCCGGTCGCTGTACGCGCTGAGCTACTACCAGGTGGTGTGCCAGTTCATCGCGGGCGCCAGCGCGGAGGGCCGCGCGGCGCTGGGGGCGGCGGCGGGGGCGGGCGGGGCGGGGGCGGGGGCGGGCGAGCCGGCCGGGCTGCGCGGCGCGGCGCGGCTGCTGCTGGCCGCGCTGGCCGGCTCCGACCTCTTCACCGAGGACGGCCCGCCGGCGCCCGGCGAGCGCGCGCAGCCCGACCTCGTCGCCATGGAGAAGCAGCTGCAGGAGCTGCTGCTGCCGTTCCTGCGCATCGCGGCGCTGCTGCGCCACCACCTGTACGAGAGCGAGCTGCCCGAGGTGGCGGCGCCGCGGCAGGAGTTCGTGCGCCTGGCCTACTACCTGGAGCTGTGCACGGACGGCATGGAGTGGAGCGAGTGGTCGGCTGGCCGCGCGCTGCCGCCGCACGCGCCGCACGCCGCGCGCCTGTGGGCGCGCCGCCTCGGCGCGGCCGCCGCGCGCGGCCAGCTCGCGGTCAGTCACATCTCCACACACTACTCAATAGCCTTGAGTCGTTCGCGATTGACCAAATCAAATGATCCGGTTCGCGAGAACCACGCGAATGATCGGGTCGCCGCGGCGAATACGATTCGTTCATTCGAATTTTGAACTGAGCCGCGGCTGCAATCAGTCCCGCTGTCACGGATCCTACAGATCGCGATCTTATCGTGCGACTGAGATAGCATGGGTCAGATTAATTTGAACGAGCGAGAGCGAGCCACAGCCGATCGCGGTGTGACCGCCCCAAAGAAAAATGCATTATTGGCTGTAAATTACAACGAAATAATCTACCTTATATTAACTAACCTAAGGTTTATTTTTGGAATTGGCGAATGTAGTATCCTAGAATCATGAATTTTATTTTCTTGGAAATAAAGCTTAAAATAAAAATATAGGTAAATAGTTAAAACGATCTGCAATTTCATTGTTTTCAAATCAATTGCACTACTCGTCAATTTAGTAACCCGGCGACCTGCGGTCATTGATGTCGTGTCGTGTTTTTGAAACCGGTAAAAAGTTATATATTTACCTATAAATACCTAAAATATATACTATACTAAACTTATACTAACATATTATTTATGGAGAAAGGATCTAACGAATGTTATTCTGGTGAAGGTAAATTTAGTGCCAGCATGCACTAAGTTTATCTTCTACTACTAAGTTTATTTTCTATAATTGAAACTGACAAATATTTACACGAACCACTACTAAAAAGAACAGAAAACCCAATTACGTGGTGGCAAGAAAGAAAACTGATATATCCTCGCCTCTTCAAGTTAATGGAACGACGGCTTTGTAATATGGCTACATATTACAGAGAGTTGTAATTTGTGTGACCGCCCCTAAGAAAAATTCATTACTGCAAATTACTACGAATTCGGATGTCTACCTTAAATTAACGTTATTAAGGTTTATTTTTGGAATTGGCAAATTACGTAGTATCGTAATATCATGAATTTTATAACCTTAAAAATATAGTGACCCGGCGACCTGCGGTTATTGATCAGTCGGATCGGATCTGACACTATAATCTGGTTTCCGAAACGAAATCAATCAATCGATTACATTCCTATCCGGAACTGAACCAATCGATCAATTGATCGGGTCGTACGAACCGGTTCGTTTTGACAACGGATCAGTATTGATCCAGATCGCTTAAATTGAACGATCGATACATGCATACTACTCAACACGTAAATAGTATAATCGGGAAAGTTGACAAGTCGAGAGTCAGTAGTCGCTCCCTGTTTCCCCATTTATTTACAATGCATTTCCGCCAAGTGTCGCCTAGTTGTATCAATGATAGAGTGTCTCCCGGCGCAGGTGCGGCGGCTGCTGCGCGCGCTGCACGTGGAGTGGTGCCAGCCGGCGCTGCTGGCGCTGCCGCGCGACTACGACCGGCTGTTCACGTACTACCACGAGCGCGTGTGCCTGCAGTGCGGCGCCGTGCCCAAGGAGGCCAGCGTGTGCCTGCTGTGCGGCACGCTCGTCTGCCTCAAGCAGCCCTGCTGCCGCCGCCACCAGGTCGCCGAGGCCGTGCAGGTGAATACCCACTACACTCTCACTAATACAATATTTTTATTCATGTAGTTCGGCAACCCGCACTGGACCATCGTGTTGAACTATGTCCTAAACCGCCTCGCATTGTGAGAAGGTCCCGAACTAGTGGGACGTTAAAATTTCTAAATAATATTATAATAAACCGTTACAGTACTTATGTATCGTCGAAAACGACACAAAATATTTACTACGAGTTTACCGATTGCGGTTCTATGGAGTTACCATTCTACTCGCTACGATCTATATTTATAAAATTCACTTCAAAATGTGATACTACAAACGACTAAAATTAATGTCGACAACAGCCTATATAACTAGACAATAATAAAATTATATTACAATCGGGTGTTTGGCCCTCAATTGTCGTAATCTCGTCAGTATTATAGTGTTGTTGTTGTGTCCGACGGCAGCACGCGATGGAGTGCGGCGGCGGCACGGGCATCTTCCTGGTGGTGACGTCCACCTACATCATCGTGATCCGCGGCCGCCGCGCCTGCCTCTGGGGCTCGCTCTACCTCGACGACTACGACGAGGAGGACCGCGACCTCAAGTGACTACCATCATAATTCATTAATTCAACAACTTCTGCTGCAATTAAATTCAGACCAATAAGCTTGGATTGGCAAAAGAAATATATTAGTAGAAGTTGGCTGTAGGCGGCTCCATTTGTTTAATATGTACTCAAATTAATAAAATGATCAGTACATGAATTTGAATAACTCACCCTTGAGCAAAATAATACTATTTCAAAATTGGGCACATCAAAAAAAAGGGCACATCATTTATTCGGTCACGACGACGATATGGTGTAACTCGTCGACCGGCACGCCACGACTCACATCTGTTGTATGGTTCCAGACGCGGCAAGCCCCTATACCTAAGTCAGGACCGGCTGGAGCTGCTGCAGGCGCAGTGGCTGTCGCACCGGTTCGACCACACCAAGCGCACGTGGGTGTGGCACCGCGACTCCCTCTGAGGCCACGCCCCCGCCCCCGCCCCGCCCCCGCCCGCGCCGCCCGCCCCGCCCGCTCCGCCCGCCCAGCAGACGCGCCGCACGCGCCGCCCCGTGTGGTCGTGGCACCGCGGACTCATCTAAACCACCACCGCGCAGCGGCCGAACGAGATACGCGCGACTATTGCGTATCAATGTATACACTCAATTTTTATAATATGCGGTGAAATTCGTCAGTGGAATTATTGTTTTCATCTTCTCGTCTCGCAAGGAGGTCTATTGGTTTCTTTTTCGACTGTCCAACGATGATGAGTTTAGGAGATCGGTGTCCTTTGATTGAGTCTATTTATTCATTTACGATTACACCGAACGAGCTACTTTAGTAAACTTGGCACTCGTGTACTTCTCCTCAAAACTTAGTGCAATTTTGAAACGTCATAACATCTGAAGTCCGCTCTCAACGCTGGTTTTGGTTTATTTATTTATAAGGGCCTCAGTGCGTTTGTACTGAGAGGCGCTCAGCCCGCCCGTGTCTGATACATTTGAGTGCTCTGGGAGCCCAGTGTCACATCTATGACTAGGCGCAAGCTTTTGTGTTCATCTGGCATTTAGCTTTAATAGAATAAAACATGGTCTCCATGTTTATATTGACTGAGTTGCCGCATGGGATTTCGGCCACGTAGCTCCGTCACAGATAATTGACTTTTCCCTAAATACGGTGAAAATTATCTGTATCCAAATTATGACGACGCAATACAATCTCGTGAGCTTACCTGTGAAGTGAGGAAGGGAATTTTCAATTGATTTTAATTTTAAATCGCGATATTTCTTGAAACTTTGGTTGAGCTGATTATTATACACAACGACTTTAATCTTGGAATGGGTAGGCAGAGGTGCTCTAATATTTCAACGATGGAATTTAGCCTCAATGTAATATGGGGTGAGCCTATTGCCAATATACCGGCCTCACTCCCCCGAGACTCCGATGCGAGAGGAATTCGGACCTTAGTCCACTACGCCGGAGCAGTGCAGTTATGCGAGATACATGTCATTCGAAAAGCTGCCTATCCAAAAGGTTGCCAGAACACGCTTGGACATGACATTGACTATAAAGTGTTGAAATGAACTAATTAACAATAATATACGGTGGCAATTATAGGCCCTACCTGCTAACCCCATAACGACCGCGAAATTAGATCGGTGGTCAACATTTGTATATACGTATACCTCGAGAATAGGATGTTAAAGCGTATGAAACAGAATTGGGTTTGTAGCTTATAATACGCCTAGTTTTCATAGTGAAAAAGTTTTAGTCATTTCGTTTAGATGTTTTTTTTAGTTTCGTGTTTTATTGCTATTTATAAATATAACATTACTAATCGTTTAAAAGTAATAGGTAATATATTAACTTTGTTCACACGTATCCTGGCTATAGATTGCTTTAAAAATATGTATGAGTTAAAATCTTTAAGACACTGAAATACATACTGATGTTTAGACCAAAATATTTTGACCCTTCCTTTTATTTTACCATCAATACTATTTATTTTATTATTTCGCACGTGATCATTTAAATAAAATGTGTTCAGTAATTTCATAGATAACTTGTCAATGAACGCCTTACATGTGCAATTCCTTTGATCGTGTGTAATGAAACCTCCAATTCGTCGCTTGACGAAAAAAAATGACACGTGTTTTTAGATAAAAATTTCATAACATCGTGAAACATTTTTGTACTTTACACAACATCGACAAGTGTAGGTATTATTGTTGTGATTTATGACTTTTAGATATGCCTTAGATCTAAAACGAAATTATAATACACTCGTGTACAAGCTAGCTCACTCACGTATAAATAGATCGTTCAATGAACGTTTCTACATTGAAATTATTTTGTTCTATTACCTGTATCGAAAGTTAGTTAGGACGTGATGTGTTTTCAATTGACGAATTACATTTATTTCCTCAGGTCCAAGTTTATTTTGTTCATTGATGCTTATCTGTATTGATCTAAGTACAGGAATATGTTTAACCCATCAGGTAGGTGTTGACCCCAAGCATAAGTTTCATTGTAATCTTTAATATTGAATAGTGTGATCAAATTGCGGAAGAAATAATGCGTATGGCGCATTGATTCAATTATAAATTCTTCTGTTTCGAATGTTTGATCAAACTTTGACCCAGTGATTATTTGCAAAGCGCCGATATTAAGTTTTGATATTGTTGTCCAAACTTCGTGAGATACATCATAGATCATAGATTATGTCTTCTCTATCTTACGATTCGAAGACAAGTTTGGTCAAACATTTTTTTTTTTTACTTTTATTACTAAGAATTTTCGTGAGATTTATTGTCTTGTTTATGCAAATGATTTTGAAATGTATAACATTGATATATAAGGCAGCTAATAAAATATAGATCCCAAATTAAACTACTGTCCGGTTTTTCAACAAGTCTTGCGACTAATCGAACGATCTGATGCACGACATAGTTGCAACATAAACAAGACATGCTACATTGTAAATATAGCCGCCAGTTTGATTAGGGACGTCCCATGGGTGTTGTTAGGGCTGTGAATATTATGTATATTTTAAATCTTACTTGCTTATCTGTTGACACGGTTGACGAACGACTAGATTTTAATGATGATTAAATTATTAATTTTTAATATTTTTTTATATAGAATTATTGTATGAATTCTGCAACGTTTTAGCTATTAGCCGTATGCGGATTCCGCACACGTAATAACGATTGTGAGTCCTCACATTAACTTGTTATATGCGATTATTATCTGTTGTCAATATTATCTGTAGCTTGAAAGCATTATATATACTGTAAGTCCATAGAACGCTTAGAACTTAGCTAATTATCTACCCCGAACACATTTACCTAGCTAAAATTATACAAGACGGTATACAACAGATTCATGATATATTATCGCGTGTAACGTAATATCATATTAACTGTATGGTGCTTAGAGTTGATTTCCGTGTGCAATTTATATGCCTTGTTTATTTTTTGTTTGTAAATTAATAACCTTTTTTTAAGTTCACAGGAGTACATTTTTAGTTTCTTGAAATCTTAGTGTGTGACTGTATTTAGCTTAGATTTTAGCGTTTTGTTATTGTAAAACGATTTGATTAAAATGTTGTAGTCGCAACGAAATTAATTATCCTGTTTGGGTGTCTCATGAAATCCTGAACGATGTAATATTGTAATTATCCGATGAACTTCGGCGTGTATTATTTAAAAGTTCTATTAGATATAGTTTACTTCATCTTTCGCAATTATTAATGATCATCGAAGCATTATGTATGTATACACGCCGCAAATGATTGTCGATTTATATGTTCAGTTTTGACAAGTTGTCTCCTCGTGTCTGCCTTCTCGTCGTAGCCTAAGTGTTAGTATCACAGAAGTATTGGTAATACCTCAGAGCACGCGGCCGCGGGCCCGCACCGCGCAGATAAATAATATTTGTTAAAACTTGCGTATGTATATTGTTCTTGTATATATTCAATCATTAAAGTTGTTGATATTTCTATAGTTGTTTTATTTGCAGTGAGAAACAAATAATACTCGTTCTCCATTGTGTACCGATTATTGTTGTGCTGGATCTCATTACGGAATTCAGGAATTATAAGGGTAAATATATCAGCTGACAAATAAAATACATATTTTTTGTTAAAAGTTTATAATATTGTACATCAACTATGATTTGTTTTAGAGGTAGAACATCCTACTCTTAAATTAAACGGCTAAAGTGATTACAATAAAATAGTTAAATTTTTCATATCGCCGCGTTAATATCATTTATAGGCGGAGTGAGTAAACCGAAATAAAGTAAAATACCTTAGTCAAGTGGAGGAGGTGCATCTGGCAACAAGTTTAATTATTATATTGATTTCTTATATTTACGCGATTACTACACATTGAAATAAAACCAATTTTGCTGATTTTATCGCGGTTATTTTGTTTTTTACGTTTCCGACGTTTCGGCTGCTTTACGGCAACCATGGTCATGGGAGGACTGAGATGTTTGACGTCCTAGTGTCGTAGTTTGAATTGGGGTACCCTTATATTTAGTTGTTGCTCGCGATCCGATCTACAACAACGAAATATAAGGGTACCTACCCCAGTTCGAAATATGACACTATGACGTCAAACACCTTAGTCCTCCCATGACCATGGTTGCTGTAAAGCGCCCGAAACGTCGGGAACGTAAAAAATATAAAATAAACGCGATAAAATCAGCAAAATTAGTTTAACTATTGTTTCACGTAAGTATTTACTGCTTTAGTTAATGGAGTTTCTTTCGTCTTGTCACACATTGTTTAACAGACGCTGTTGGGCAATTACAATACAGAAGTGACGTAGGGCCGGTAAACTTATAAATTTTGATGAGATCAATATTAAACAGGTTTAATATGCACCTCGCTCCACGTAATATTAGAAAAACTTGGGTTAGTAGTAGGTTTAAAAAAAACGAGAGTCGCTTGTTAATCCTGAACTAACAACCATATTATCTCATCTGTTACAACTATATTAAATACGAAGTTATTTTGACATCTTCGAAAAAATAAAAGGTTTTTTTTTTATCACAGAAAACAATAAATACTATCAAACAATATATGATGGCTACTAATACTATGCACCGCGTCACGAATCTTTAATGACATCGTTAAAATAGATAGATTAAAACTATAATGTAAAATCATGTCAAAAAAAGACATTAAAAAAAATCAGTCGTAAAATTAATTGCGGTAAAAATATTAAATTTGCATTATAAATAACAGGTTAAATTTTAAATTGGTTTGATTCTACTGAAAGCGTGACAACGGCTTGAGTCAGTATATCGGTTTGCAACCATTACACTTTTACTTCAAAAATATCTTTAAAATGTGTTTCTCTATGTTAGCGAAAAAAATCTCAATAATTAGTTTTTGTAAATAAACAAAAAAATATTTCTAAATCGAGCGTGAAGGAATGTATGAACCAATTACTATCAAAAAGAAAATCTAAACGAATTAACTTTTTATGAAGATTTTATGCACATTAATGGAACAAGAACGAAAAAATGTATGTTTATTTAATCGCCTAACAGTAAGAACAGAAAAATAAATCAATATCCATGGTTGAAATAATTTTTTGTTTTTTTTTTACAAATAATGCTCACATACCTATTCCTAAAAGAATACCCAACAAATGCTGGACAACTTGAACGACTATTTGTGTTGTTGTGCAACATTTATCATCCAGTAAACATACAGGCAACACAATGGTCAGAGACCCGAACACCTTTCTTACCCATAACAATTATTCGTGAAATACGTGAGCATTTATAATTTTACATATCAAATATCGTGGCTTAAGTGTACTCGTTTAAAAACGCTAGAAATGTTACAAATATGTAACATTGTCACATGTAATAATATGTACTTAAGTCTGATTACATTAAAGTAATTACTACTATATACACATACTTATATTACTCGTGTATGTAGGTACAACTTCTAAAAAACTTTTTGAACACATTTTCAATAAGATATGGGCATTCATATGGGACATTTTTTTACAATCTAAGTGCGCAATGCCATCCCGCGACCGACGCATTCCTATGGCACAACAAAACGTATTTGCACCTTAAACAATTAAAATAAAAGTTACCAAAGTTTAGGCAAGCGGAATATCCAACAGTACATACGAAACAATTCACTTTTGTTTTATAACATTTGGTGGCACTAAACATGTCATTAATTTAAAAATATTTTCAACACACTTGTTCGTAAAGTGGCTCCTATTGCACCTACTGTAGGTTCATAATGCAGCTTATTATACACGCGTACGTTTCACTTATATAACCGCGTTAGTTTTTTTTTTAATCTTGGCAAAGCGGATACATATAATTATTTTTTTACAATTATTGTGATTAAATGTGTACGTTAAAATATGATCAATGAACATTTAATTTCTACAAATTATTTAGTTTACACATTAAATTAACATTTATTTGTGTTATAATTACAAAAATATTAAATTAAATATATTTTTATTATACGGCTTCGTAATCTGTGCCTCTTTCAACCGGGGTGCAAATTTTACATTTTTTCCTCACAAGTGTGTTGAAAAACATCGTGTGAGCATTTGATCATTAGTCTCTACTCCATTGCACTCGGCATCGGCTCGGGCTCGGGCGCGCGGGTCGACTGTAGTGACCAACCTATCTAACTTGTACATAATGTACTATTACTTGATTAGAACCTAATCAGACGACGATCAACGTGATAGTTTGTAAACAAAGATACCGCTTTTAACATTACCCCAAATTGTTATAAAACAAAAGCAACCGCGTTGCGAGTGCAATACAAAATAATTATATACCAATAGGCCGATACACGATTCCCTAAAAGCAAGTTTTACGTATATAAGTGTGACTTCGATATTCAATACACTAATAATTATATACTTTATATATTTTAAATTATAAATTCGTACAGACTAACTCATATTTATATCTTGTTATACAACTAAACGTAACTAATCGTATATTATGCACAATTGAAATTATAACATATTAGCACATTACATATAATAATATTTTTGTTTTATCATATATTATATACTGGTCGTTCTGAGATCTGTTCGTCACCAATCTGGCTCCAATACTGTTATTTGTTTACTTTCATCCATAATCCTTGGTGAAATGTGCTACTTTACAATACCATCCACGACAATAGACAACTAGACAAGTTCGAAAGCCAATTCAATGGAAAGCCAGTGATTGAAGTTGTTTATAAATAACAAATATCGTCATATCAGTACCATAAAAGTACACGGCTAACCCATAAATAACTGCATAATAGGTGATATTTTTGTTCCTTGTTAAGAATAATTGTTTAAAAATCCATTCAGTTCATTGTAGAGAGCGAAAGTAGAGTAGCACATTGGCACCGAACCGTCGTGGGGTCGCGCTACACCAAGCCAACGATAACGCATGCACCATGGCCCATGCGATACAACGTTATATAACAACACAACACCTCGCCCTAAGGTAACTAAGCCTATATACTAACACCTCGCAACACACGCCAGATATGTTGTGTTAGTTCTCGACGTTATTGTACTTATATGAATATAAGCTTATATTTGTGAGGTCTAACAAAGCTAGTGTAAAATATTTTTTTGATTCCAATTTGTAGGTTGTTAAGACAATTTTATATAAATAATATAGGTTAGTATAATGTTGAAAATCTCAGATTATTCAATGAGGTTCTTAGTAATAGAAAAAAATACACTATCCCCCAAATGTATAGACGGTTTATTACATCATCAAACGTCTTATAGTACTGCGCAAAGCAAAACTTGTGCGCTTGATAAAACGTTTGATAAAGTTATAAAACGTCTACAAATTTGGGGGTAGGTTTTTATACGTATAAACTTGATTGGTACGACTTATTTGTTAACGCCTTAAAATATGAAACACTATTTTTGGTTAGACCTGATGGATTCTTAACTTCGGCCGCACCGTTGAGTCCTCGACGAAATCGCGCTTTAGTTCTACATGTTATGAATGCTTTCTCGCTCTGACGCGATCTGTAGTTGCGTCCTTATCAAAAACATCAGCATCTAGCTTTGTTTTGTTTTTCATATTTTCCTATTTTTAAAGTAGGCATTATTTTCTCCATTGTGTGTCAGTTACACACAAAACAAAACTGTACAACAATAATGCCAAGCTGTATAATTTTGTCCGAACACCGTGGCCTTAAGTCTAGACAATTTATTTTTCAAGCTTACTTTCAACATTCCGAACTAATATAATTTTCATCAAACTTTTGACAGCCTATTAATGCAGTGATAGCGAGTGCTCTGTGATCGGGTACCATTGTTGCCTATGTACCAGAAAAATACAGTTCTAAGTCCTTCAATATTTGTCGTCTACGTTTTCCATGTCACAAATTTGACAAAAAACTATCTTTCCATATCTTTAACTCTCTATTACAACATTCCTTTACACAATTACGTCGATATTAGAAATGTATACCGTCAAAACCATTATACAATAATATAATGTCAAGATTGGACGACTTCGAACCGATCGGCAAAGTGAATTGACTCGTAAATTCATGATATGAGAATTGGGAATCGGTCGCAGTCACATCGCCGTCGTGGCCCCGCGGGGGTGGGCAGGTGATGATGTCGGATGCACTCACGGCGTGTTCTGGTGTTATAAGGTGTCGGTGTGCCAGTAGGGCGGGTAGGGCGGCGGCGGGGCGGGCGCGGCGGGCGGGGCGGGCGGGGCGGGCGGCTCGGGCTCGGCGGGGCAGTCGCAGTCGTCGATGCGCTGCACCACGAAGTTGCCGTAGTCGTCCGTCAGCGCGCTGTGGCGCAGCGCGCCGCACACGTGGCGCCTGCCGCCGTCGCACCACGACCGCTCTGCACACAACACATTGTTCACTCACTACTTGCCTGCCATACGAGACCGATATTAATTAAATATAAATAAATATCGCCATACGAACACACCAACTATACGGTCCCACATTAAGCAACGCTTGTATTATGGGTACCGTACAATGGACTGAGGGCGAACTCAGTATATAATACTTATATACATATTAAACATCCATGACTCGGGTACAAACATTCGTGCTCATCACACAAAGCTTGTCCCTACCAGGATTCGAACCCGGGACCCTCGGCGCAGAAAGCAGAGTCACTACCAACTGCGCTAATCAGGCCGTCGAATTGCGCTAATTACATGCGACACCACTGTTTCTGGAGCGATTGCTTGCGCGCTAAGCTTCGCGTTAGGTTTGGCTCACATCGAAGCTTGCTTGTTCGACAATACTTATTTTACTATAAATAATAATATATTTTTTTTATTTCATTGGATCCCCAGTGCGAGTTTTCTGACTTGACACGTTACCAGAACTGTTTAGGGTCTCTCAGACGTGCAGGTTACTTTACGATATTTTCCTTCACGGTGAAAGAATCATGGTTAAAAATGCGATTTGATCCGGGGCTTGTTTGGACCTGCGAATAAGTGTATTAGTTATAAATCAATCACCTCTGCTGATATCCACATCGGTCATCAACTCCTCGTTCATAAGTGCTGTCAGCGCGTCATCTGTGTGTTTCGAATCTGTGGACAATGTTAACAATACATTATGAACAAGATTACAACAACATGAACAAATTTACAATAGTTTGAATGCTCGAGTTAAGTGTATTGTAAGAGCTGAAAGAGAATGATACCCGTCTCCTCGTTAACGAGTGGCTCCTCCTTGACGGCTTGGGGCAGCACGGCGGGCGAGGTGGGCGTGGTGGGCGCGGTGGGCGTGGTGGGCGTGGCGGGCGGCGTGGGCGCGGCGTCGGCGCCGGCCGCCAGCAGCGCGCCCGCCTCGCCGCTGCTGTTGGAGCTGCACTCCGGGCTGTACGGCGCCATCTGATGTTACAACAATATAAACGTATTTATCAAGTTCTGTATAGAGATGAGTGAACCTAGCTGATCACAGATATACTTTAGTCTGGATCACACATAATAAAAATATTTTTTTCACTTCTCATGCTCGTAAAGCCGCTGTTTATGGTTAGTGTAAAAATACTAAAATTTCATTTTAGGCTCTAGTGCATAACAGTGTATGTATAACTCGACTATAAAATACGCTATTTTATCCTCGACTTAAATGTCTTCACGGATAAAACGGCTCACTTTATGCACTTGTTGTACAATCTACTATTACTCCTATAAATCGTTTTAATAGTTATGTATCATCAAAAAGGTCACAAAATGTAGTTAAGATAAGATTCCTCCGCCAATTCGGTATGCTGCTCCTAGCCGTGCATTTTCAGATTTGGGCGAGGAAGAAAGTGTCGCTGGTAATATGGATACTACAATAATGATACCCATAACATAATGTCGCTTAATTGGCGGCTATACGTTTGGAATATTTTTTTCTAATTAAAAGATCAAGAAAGCAAGAAGTATGTGATAGAAAAACATATTTTTTTCCAAATTCTTCCTATTATGATAATATAGGAATTACAGTTTCTATAGCAAATCAAATGTAATGTGTATAGTCAAATGTAAGCAGCCCTATATTTAGCTATATTTTAATTGGAAATATCAATATCCTTGTGTATGTTTACATATTGGGAACACATTTTACAATAGCAATGCAACATACCCTGAGACTCTTGCGTCGTCGCGGCGCAACTTCGGCCATCTTGTAACTGGTGTCCATGGCCCAATATGAACCCTTGCCGGGGTCGTCCTTGCTGCGGGGCACCTTCATAAAGCATTTGTTCAGAGACAAGTTGTGCCTTATTGAGTTCTGTAATGAACATCTATTATAAGCCAAAACATATTATGAAAATGCATGAAAAGCTTTGAGGTTTTATCAAAAACTACTGATTTCTTCCATTCACCTATCTGGGCCCTACATACAGTTGTTTTATAGTTTATATTGGAGACAGATTCGCACTATAAACACAGACTTATTAGAAAATATGTGTGTGGCTGTGTGATATCTAAGAGAACCTCTCGAACGGTGTGTGAAATCCGCCAACCCACACTGGGACAGCTTGGTGGACTATGGCCTAATCCCCCTCGCATTGATGGAAGGCCCGTGCCCAATATTAGAACATTAAACAAGGGCTGGTATTATTTATTATCATGTCTGTGACCACATACAAAATTTTTAAAAATATTGCATACTAGCTGTCCCGGCGAACTTCGTACCGCCTCAGAATCAAATGTATGAGAAAATGATTTTATTGGTATTCTATGAAAAATGTAAACAAATCTATCCCACGGGAACCATACATTTTACCGGGATAAAAAGTAGCCTATGTGCTATTCCAGACTTTAATCTATCTCTGTGCCAAATTTCATCCAGATCCGTTCAGCCGTTCTGGCGTGAAAGAGTAACAAACATCCATCCATCCATCCATCCAAACTTTCACATTTATAATATTAGTATAGATTAATTTTGATTAATATAAATAGGGGGATTAAATCTGAATATATAGGACCTGTTTCACTATTTAATCATTAATTTGACGAAATTCTATCAGATAACATAAAGATAAGGGTTACTTCTTTACTACTGATTTGACTATTCCATAAACTTGACTAAACAACAGTGAATTAAGAAATTTGATTCTAGGACTTACCATCCACCCCTTTCCAGCTTCCTTGTAGTACGGGAATGCATTGCATATGTATGTGTATATCTCGTTTAACGTCATCTTGCCGTTCGCCGAGCTGCTGATAGCCAGCCTTATCATGCTGGCATAGCTGCGAACAATATAATTAGGATCATAAGATGCTTATACAGACAATAAGAATAATATTTCAGCAATAGATGATACATACATTGAATACCTAATAGAAATTGATACAAAACCGCATCTCTTCTACTCCCACCTTTATGAGCTACCACTACGCTACACTATCCTGTACATAGTAGGTAGCAGCTATATATTTCACACCCAATGCTAGAGTCACATCATGATCTAATATACACACACTCTTACACATATTTCGGCATCATTCAGTTTAATAGTAGTAGGTACAACATAATCTTTGTTTAGAGTGCCAGTGACCCAAGTCCTATTAGTCAGAATAACTGACTTAGGCCTGCAATACATTACCCATTAAGAAAAGCATGCATGTGTAAAGTCTCTTGCTTTTGGATATCTATCAGTGAAATAAACATGCAAGTAGAATGCATTTCCAAGTTTTTCCGTTGAGTCAATAAATGGATTAGATACCACAGGTATAATAAAGTAGGTGCTTTAGTTAACACTATTATCTGACACCCAGCTACTGAGTAATTTGATAAAATGGCCAATGATGTGGTATCTTTTTTATCAATTGAAAGGAACTCATAGAGGTGGGGACCAACATTTAATGCTCTTAAAGCACTTCCCATATTAGATCCAAGCCTTTATACAAGCATTTAGAAGGCATGAAATGGACATGTTCCCGAACAGCAGACATACTAGTCTGGGAACTAAGTCTGCCAATATAATCCCTCACTCTCTCATGTCAACTCGTCATCCTCAAATAGTAGTGGTGTAGTGAATGTCACTTTTGACACTATCTCATGCAAAAACGGACAATAATGAGGCCATTGGAATTTTATTATGAACAGATTGTGTTAGCAGACTTGAATTTTTTTTTTTTATACATTATATGCAAGTATTTGATCTCGATCTCACCTGATGGTAAGTGACGATGAGATCTACGATGGAGCATACTTGCCTAGGTAGGAAGGCGGCAGTAGATAGAGACGCTACATTCACTAGGCACATGCAGCGCAACTGATCTGACCCGCCATCCATGAATGGCAACACCGAACATCATGCCGGAACACGGCTAGGCCGCTTGGCGACATGGCTTTGTTCAGTGGGTGGTGACTAGCCATGGCCGAAGCCTACCACCAGTAGAGTTGTCACCTGGTTGGCACCACCCAGGGTCACGTGTAGGGTATCTCGAGGGTACATAATTCCCCTACGGACGAAGGTGACTCGACCCCAAAAAAAAAATCCTGGAAGTGTGCCATGTATGTTGTCTGGATGTTGCTTCTTAAGACATAACATTTGATGGGATAAGTGGGTATAAAAGTGGATCTCTGTATACTTCTACAGACAATAGAAACATTATAGTATTTATTAATTTAAATGGGGTAATTCAATAGCTAATGTTACTGGTATAAAAAGTTTTTTATTAAGATAACACCGGAATAAAGTTATTCATACTATCTGGTCTCTGACTTCATATAGGTAATAAGTAAATAGTTCATACGGTAAATACCGTTTATTTGCTATTTCATTTTTCAATTATAGTCAAGAGTTTCCAGGATGTTAGGAATATTCCATAGCTTGGAATGTATAAACAAACTATACCTGCCTACAAATATAACATAATGATGAGGCATAGTATGTATTCATGGACTGTTGTTTTTCTAATATAGTACCTACAATGTGGAAGAGTATATAATGTATATATGAAATAATGAAACATATTGAAAATTTACCATAAACAAGGGCCGCACAAAATGTTGTTTACAAAACCTTGTTGATACTTAGAATTGTTGTGGCATTATTTGAATCACTTTTCTGTATAGGGAAATAAGGATAAATAAGTTATGTAAATACCTATAAGGGAAATATAAATACCTATGAGGGAAAAGGACAGAGACATTAACAATGTAGTTAACAAAATACACATATTTTGTACACTTGCCCTTTTTCATCATTTAATAGAATTTCTAATACACAATTTATCAGCTATTGTACCTAAAAGATAGGCGCTTAAAACATAAAGTGAGCAACAAATATTTGCACACTTGCCCACCTGTATGAAGTGTACACACATCCACAACACACACCAGTTACTCAGTGTACCCAAGGTCACCTACAAATGACACAGGGTCGCCTGAGAGTGACTCAGGCCTTTAAATTAGAAGTGCCCAAGCTCTCGCAATATGAAACTCATATTACCTGTATGCTGGCTTTTCGTGTTTTATCTTATTGGTGTTGTCCTTCAGGTCGGCCAATTTGTTGTTGTTCTCCTGCTGCAGCGCCAGCGGCTGCACATCCTCGTACAGGAACCGTGGGATCGGGCCCAGAGGGCTGTGGCGTGGCGGGCCGGGGCTGAACGCGGGCAGCCACTCCACGCCTGACGACTCGCTCATTGTCCCATAAATATTCGCACACTTTCACCACACTGCGTTCTCATCACAATATGAATACATATAACACGGTATTCTATCCATACATCGTGGGCGTAACGCGCTTGCTACCTTTTATGAAGATGATCCTCACTGTAGGACATTGAGAATCCTTGAAATGACGACCTAACACAAATCACTGTCACGGACCTTAAGTGTACGGTTCAACTAAATATAAAACATTACGAACATATAAACACGTCCTAAATGTATTAAAAAATAGCATGGAATAACATAAAAAATGAAAGAAAAATTTATATTTTACTAAATTGAAATTATTATGACATTTGAGGCACCTACAACAAGGAAAATGGCGGAGTTTCGTTCGGGATTATGAAATCTATGGTTCGCTGTTCGGCTATGTTTCGTTCAAAAACATATTCATCTGGCATCTGGGATACCGGGGTACCCTATTAATTAGGGATTGGGATTCCTTAATATTAATGAAGGAGTTTCTGAAGGGCTTCCTGTGATTTAAATCGAAATAACCGTGAAATAAACGGACTTTGTCGATGAAGGTCAAGGTGTGTTATATAGATAAATTACTGGACATCTTTGGAGAACTTGAAAAGCAATTTAATTTATCCGGATTCAAATTAACCTCGTGTATAGGAAAACCCTTTCGAAAGGTAAGCAAAGTGAATGGATAACCATAAGTTAAATTTAACAGCAGTTAAGTCGTTCAAAAACACAAACAAAACCCATTAATAGGCTTACTGTGTTCCAGGCCCTGGAAAACACTAGTAAAAGACTCCAAACCGCTAGTACCCACGGCTATAAAACCAACTATTAAAAATGTATAATCCTAAATTTGACAGGCAACATCACATATTTTGACATTAAAAATTAAAAAAGTAGTTACAAGAAAATGATATGTGGAGACGGTTGTGTTCTCCGTTGATTTAAATTTAACGGTTTGTTTACAAAATACTTACAAACATTATTATCATTGGAAAGATACAGTGTTAAAACATTCGCAGTTATTTTTGGTGTGGATTGTATAGTGCTTGTTATTTAAGCCATGGCGATGCAGCCAGAAGTCGGTGCGTCCGACTTTGTCCTTCTGGACAATTTGACCGCCGATACCTTCATTCAAAATTTGCATTTAAGGTAAGTTTTCCTTATAAACCTATTCAATGTTTCGGATACATGTGTAGCTTCTACAACATTGATGGCTTTATAGACGTTTTCTGTAAATCTAGCTTTGCAAGCAAATCTACAATAATTTGAATCATGTTTTAAATATTTAGGTTACGTTCTTATATATTTACTTATTTAAAACTTATTTATAGTGACTTACTTTTTCATAGATTATTATTATCAAGCTATGATACCAATCATAGTTTGTAAGTGTGTTGTGGTGTAGTGTAATTTATACGACCATGTTTCACCTTGCATTTTACACCTGTTTAAATAGTTTCAAGTGTATTTACATAATATACATAATTGAAGGATATGCGATAACACCAATGTGTTCAGTAAAAAGTAAATTTTCTTGTCTGCATGCTCTCTTATTGAGGCAGAGTACTTTCAAATTATCTCAACTTCCTAGCTCTAAAATTTCCTTCATTATATTATTTTTATTAAAGTTGATAAGTAGGTAAGCACAAGTATTTGCTGCCCTTGTTAAGTAATGTGTAAAATATTTTTTCTATCAATATTATTTTATTTAAGTAGGTACCCGCTTTATTTTTGCAAGGGTTATAGATAATAAAATGACAATTACAAATATGTAACACACACACACACACACACACACAGTGTGTGTGTACTGTGTGTGTTACATATATAACCATACCAAATCATTCATTAATTACGTACCTTTTTTTGATTGGTATTAAACAAGCCCAGGTCTAAATTTGTCATTCAGTATTTTTATTTATTTGGGCAAGTACCTACCTACAAAACTTTTATTTAAAGTGTATTGACCAGTCAATACCCACATAATTACATGTGTCTTTGTGGGAACAAATATGATAATGACTCTTGAAGAAGTTCCAAGTATCTATCTACCTGTCACACTATCTTCATTGTTTCGTGTTCAACAATCCGGTAGATAGATAAGCAGCTATGCAGTCAGTTGTAAGGAATTTTTATAATGTTCTCATTTATACCAGACTGCACTGTGGCACATTATTTCTTGTGATAAAGATAAAATTCCTATAATATGTTCAAAAGATTAATATATTTTTTCTTGAAGGTAACTTCAAGTCTTAATTTGAAATCATTGCTAGATTTTAAATTCGTACGTTTTTCCGTCCTTTGAAAGTCCTTCAATAAATTTTCGTTGCATCTTTCTTTAGACAATTGTGTCGGTTTCTAAATCTTGAGATGATACAATCAGCGGAGGCCGTCATCAGTGATGTCATCGCCCAAGGTTGCAACTGAGGTGTCCTTTTATACTATTTTCCTTATGTTGTTATAGTTTGTGTGATGTGTGTGTTGTAATAAGCGCAGCTTCGATTTATAAGTAACTTGCTGTCCCCATGAACTTCGTACCACCTCAGATGTATGAGATAATCTTGATTTTTTCCCATTTTTGACAGTTACTCTGCTATTTGGAGTGGAGACAAATTCAAATACATAAAGATGATAAAAATCGGCCCATCCATTCTTGAATTATAATTGGTGTAACTAACAGGACTTTGTTTTATATATAAATAGATAGTATAGTATTATATATAGATAGTATAGAACATATATAGATGATTGGATTTTATTATGAAAATTACGAAATGTGATTGCAAACACTAAGTATCTATCATAGTTTTTAATACTACCTTAAGACCTACCATATTCTTGCCCTTCTTCCCTACATTTGCTAACAAACAAATATTAATGAGTCAGTAAAAGCATGAAAATGTTCCTAGTCGAAACCCTATGTTGAAATCTTGCAAAAATAAAAGCAGAGAATTTATCTTTATAGATGCACCCTCTATGCTATGGGACACCATTTTAAAGGAATGGTCGACCAGCTAAACCGACCTCAGCATATTCTAATACCGTCCTATAGTAAACAGAACTATCGCAAAATATTATGATTGGAACCGATTCCACCCACCACTAACGTCTCCATTGCGGACCCGCAGAGTAAAGTAACATTTCAACCTTCATCTTCATTTTACCAGTCCGTGCGTACTTACGCGATAGAATGTGTATTCAAAGCCTTTGTGTTTTACGATTTGTGGCCAAGTGCAGTGTTTATTTTATTGTGCGTGAGACTATTCAATTTAAACTGATGTCTTGTGTGTGGTATAAAGATGTTAGGTGTTCTGTATCACCTTGCGATACTATTTCCGATCTTTGAGTATTGTCTGAGCTACTGTTATGGCAGTTTTTGAATCCTACATTCAAGCCCGTAGCCAGAAATTCAGTTCGGGGATCGAGTTCACTTCATGGAGTCGAAGTCTGGACCAGAGATATTAGCCAAGTAAGTGCTTATTTATAAGCCTCCCGCCCTCCCCCTGCCTACGGCCTTGCCTACCCTAAAACATCTTCAAATTAAACTAACTTCTTCTCTCTTCAACCCGTAAAGTACCCTCGAGGTGACTATTGAGATGCCCATCTCCTTCTTAATGGTAATTTATTTCTTAATGTTATACTAGCTTACTGTTTTAGCTAGTCCACCAAAAAAACAGTTGAAATGACATGAGATTGATCTATTTACTGGCTTAACTGCTAATCAATATGCAAACACAAAACCAGTTTAAAGCTTAATGCCGTCCAAATGTGTTCCAGATAGCCCACCACATGGTACATGATGGCCAGATTAAACTATAGGAAAATGGCACTAAAATTACTTCTGCAACAGTCTGTGTGTTAATGTTTTTCCTGTAGTCACTATTATTTTATTCAAAATTTATTTTACACGCAAATTTAAAGTTTAAATCTTAATTAAAGCCATCTCAGAGGGCTCACTCATAGGAATTCGTCTTTCTTCACGCGTATTCCTTCAAATTGAAGAAGCGGGGATTCTGCTTCAGGGCCGTGTCTTGTTGTGCCTTATACAATTATTTTCAGTACGCTTTCCGACATACCTACCTACCTACCTTCTTTCATCCTTGTGTGTTACTACAAGGATACGAGGACAGTAAGGAATTAGGTCACTAATCAATTCAATACTATATATAACTCCACATTCGTCGTATCGTGGCGATATGAACAAAGTGAACATAGGGCTTATTGAAATTTGCCTTTAAAATAACTGTATGTAGGTATATATTTATTTACGTACAACTCACATGAAAAGGAAAATGTTCCATAATCGAGGCGCGGTTATGGTAGAAGTTAAAAAAATAATTAATATCGTTAGGTAATAAATATAAGTGCCTAATTTTTTTATAAACTTAGTCAATTATCAAACTAACACGTATATTTTACATATATTATCTAGATAATGATTCGATACATGAAGTGGTATCGGTTCCAAAATGATAGCGCGGTAAAGTCCGTTTTTTTTTTCCTTCTCCTTCCCCTTATAACTGTCACTGTCACCAAGCAGCCAGTTCAGCTTACTATGGCAGCCGCTGTAATGGGCACAGCACATTTATTAATTAGCAACGCATCCATATTAAGAAACCCTATGCATATTTTTTATAATTTCAAGCAATGCAGCAGCAGGAAAAGCATGTTCCGAACGAGCTGCACATTCTGACTTCACATAAAACATGCAAATGAGCATGTACTTTGTGATATTCCCAGCATGCATATAGCAACACAGTACGCTAACTGGACCGATTGTCTTTAATTAGCAGACAGTCAATTAGTGCCAGTTTTGCCCAGCAACATGTGTTCTGGACGAACTTGGGACAAACTTTTTGTTCACTGTTTATTTTACTGAAGATACGATACATGATGATTCATCATACGATCCTGAAACGCGGTATGAGAGTTTTCGGACAACGTACCATATATACAAGATCCCGACAATAATCGTTGGGGCATAGAGACCGCCTCGCCAGGCATACCACCCGTCTGGCTGGAAGATCTTCCCTTTTCCGCTAATCATATCATTCTGAACATTCCGAAATAGATATCCTGTCTGAATTGAAAATCCATCATGTAGATCTTAAGTTACAAGTAAACGAAGAAACCTTACAACCTTGGATTTAAATAGTCAAGGCATTCTTATCCAAGGTCAATACTTAAATCTATAATTATCGGATACCCTATAATACATAATCGCTTGTTCGTCGCTTGAATTTGTCGACCATATTATTTAATCCTATCTCTTGCTCTGCTATTCTCACTTCTAAGCAGGCTACCATTAATAAACGTATCGAAGGAAAACAGCAAGCCGTTTCATAAACACTCCCATTTCGTCCATCTCTTGTTATTGTGAATGCGGCTATTGGCATCTCGAGCACTGTCATTTCCACGTGACAGAGAGAGAGAGAGTGATCTCATTATGTTCCAAAATAAATCACCTTACAAACAGGTGATGAGTATAGTCACCTATTTTAAAGCCTAAGGTAAATTATGTGTGTAATGATGAGCCTTATTAATATCCCACTGTTGGGAACGGATCTCAACTTAATGCGAGGGGGTTCGTTCGGGCTCGTTCGGGCTCGTTCGGGTTCGAGCCACAGCCCACCACTTTGGCCCAGTACGGGCTGGCGGACTTTACACGTCTTTCGAGAACTGGGAAGGTTTTTGGACACAGATTTTCTGACTGATGAGCTTTCTGATGTTTCCCTTCAACGTTTAACAAATGATGTGCACATGAAAATACTTTAGGTTATTTTTTGTCTGATATCGTCATCCGGTTTGCGATGTCCGTCAGTAACTCCATAACGATTGCTGATTTATGAACTGTTTCTTTTTGTCACCAACAGCATTGTGCAGGGTTATGGGGTAATCTAATATCTAAGAACATGTGCTAAAACGAAAGGCATAACTATAACATAATCAAGTAAAAAAAACAAAATAATTAAGGGTAAAAACCGAACTCTCTCAGAGTTGTGGGCCAAAGTAACAAGCACGTTGGGAAGGCCTTTATTACACAAACATAAAAATGCATGCAACGACAATATGCCATAAACATAACGAGCATTCTTTATCACAAAACCCACAGCTAAACGAACGTTCCAAATACATTGTCTACTTACGAAACAAGGCGAATAATGATCGAACACATAAAGGATGTGTCAAGCTGACAGGAGCTAGCGAACCGCTTCTGCTTCTCCATACATTAGTGGCGCAAATTGCCATGTGATGCACACTAGTACGATAGGCAAGGGCGCCGCGGCAGCGTAAGCAAATCAGTTATTGGAGTTCATATTTAATTACTTTCACACTTTTGCCGCCGCCGTAACCAAGGACTAAGACTTGAACGTGACATTTACTTACTACAGACCTATATTTATCCAGCAACACAAGTGTGCCAAGCCGGGGGATCTTTTTCGTGCACGAAAAGAGTTTTTATGCTCTACTTACGTCGCAAAGGTCATTGCGACGTAAGCTAAGGGGGCGGGAAATGTGACAAGCCATTTTGGGCTAAATATTTTTATACCCAAGTAAAAATCGGAAGATATTACATTTCACTCGCCAAATATTCTTTTGTAGAATTTATTTTCGAAGCGCAGATAATTGAATTTTAGTCCTATCTGCATATTACTGCGATATTGGGAATTTGGGACGTATCTACTTATTGTTTCCTTTCCTGTCTTTCATTTGAATGTTGATCACGGGCGCCACTGAGGTATTCTACTTAAAAGTAATAATGGCTATCCTTAGTAATTGTAAATTCCCAGAGAGTTCCTAGATTTCATGTACGAACTCATACAAAAAATTACTATCACATGCTATACTTACCTGCATTCCTTTGAGATTCTAACTAGTTGATGAAAAAAGTGCGGAGTCCGCCATCCCTAAATTATTATATTGTAGGGTTGGAGGACAGATTAATATTTTTAAAGGTCTCTTTAGGCCATCACCAAATAAATAAATTGACTTTCACATTTATATGTACTAAATTCAAACGTGACGTCAACGTTAGCTACACCAAATTTGGACTCCCAAAGATAAAAAACGAACGTATAATCCGAACTACATACATATAATAAGGCCCTCGACGGTATGTCAGGAATCGCACACTGCGTCCGCCATGCCCACGTGTTGTCATAATGAACAATAAGTGCTTGAGACATTAGCGAGGTCGCTGACCGCAGACATGCCGCATGTCATGGGGTACCAGCTCCTAACGGTGAACAAGGAGACGATAATATCAAAATGAGCCGAAAGATTACCATTGAACTATGCATTGTTGGAAGGAATCAAGCTACAGACTATTTGAAAAGAGAAGAGAAGAATCAGATAGAGAATTGTTTGTAGTTGAAACTTGAAACCTAGGAACCGTTGAAGAATAAAGGTATTTCAAAGTTTTAGCCGGTCAAATGATTTTGAGCTTAAAGTTATCACTATTTGGGACCAAATTCTGCTTGAGAGGGACATGAAATGTTGCTACAGAAATACCAAGTGTAAAAGCAAATCCTACATAATTTAGGGTTCATTCAATGCGGAAGAATGTTTAAGCACTATTAATAGCGCTGCCAAAGAACGCTGATTCGTTTGTTATTAATGGTCAGATGGAAAACTGGACGAAGCCCGTGCCGAAACAATCAATCGACCCGATCTTGGACCGCGTCCAAACTGTGATCGCTTGTTAAGTCGAGCACAAAACATACATTACGGACAGACTTGCGTAGATCAGGATCAACTATATGTTTTAGTTCAACTTGCTATTAGTCTTGGACTCTCTTATTACATTGAAATAAAACTTATAATACATATTTTATTGCGTTTCTTTTATGTTTTTACGTTCCCGACGTTTCGGCTGCTTTATTGCAACCATAGTCACGGGAGGACTGAGGTGTTTGACGTCCTACTAGTGTCATAGTTTGAACTGCGGTACCGACATATTAAGTTGTTGCTTGCGGACCGATCTACGCAGAAAGTGCTCCCAGTGTCTTGAGGTCTTGCAATGGTGCGCTTAGTTTTGGATTTAATTATATTAATTACTGGGTCCCAAGTCGGTGGTAGCACCCAGTCATCTTCCCTATTGAAATTAGGATGTTTTTTAATTTCAATGTCCTCACGTATGATCCTTGGTCGGAATCGGTGTTCTTTTGCGAGTATTTGCGAGTATCTGTGGTCTATTGGGCTTTGGGTAATTAATATTTCTGGTCTATGTCATCTCCAATGGAAGAACTCCGTTGCCGATGTTATTCGGATATCATTATGTTGTAATATTTTATTGTTACTAACGAAGCTACCGTATTGTACTTGGATGGCGATCGATTCATGCCATTGCTTCTTGACATCACCGTTGCAATTAATTGCTGCGCTGGGGTATGGGTAATGGTTACATTTTGGTACATCATCTTCGAAGTAGTTGTAATGCGTCCAAAATCTAAGCTTATTCCTTGATTCTCATTCCTAAATATACTCACTGAAAATTGCTTTTAGCTCGTTGGAAATAAACTCTTGAAACGCTTCATCATCAATGCAACGGATAATTCGTTTGGATAACGTGAGCACGAGTGGAACTGTACATTTAACGTGTAATTGTGTCTAGTGACTAGGTCAAGTCGGTGTAGACCGCACGATGACCGCAGTCAGTGGCGTAGTTGCATTGAATGGCATTTCTTTCGAAGTATGATTTAATGAGGAAATACTGCCTGTTAACTTCAGTATAACCAGTTCTAGTTTAAGCCAGAAATTACTTGCACCGCTAGCTTCATTGCGTTTATACTCGCAAAATAGCAGCCACTAAGCCATTACCTCCCCTTTTATGACTCTGAATTTTTGCGTTAAGTCTTTCTGCCATTAAAAAATTTTGTATTTTAAATCACACTCCAGCCATAACACCAACCAACCTTAATACCTCTTGAGTACCAAGCACAGATCTCAGAATTCTAATAAAACTATATTCTGTGCAGAGAGTAGACCCGAGGGCAAGAATTGTATAAATATCATGGCAATGGCTTTTATGAAATAGTATAAATAACTCCAGATGACACACGCATCGACCGAAATAGAAGCGAGGTTTTTGACACGGCCCAATGTTTACATCATCAAGAAATCAAATTTTAGAAAATGTATCTTAAGTCGAGTGCATAAGCGTTGGATTATTTTTGGATATTCAAAAACTTGTACGTACAACAGTCGATTTTCTCTGAAGTATATTTTGGAACAAACAGTAATTGTTAAATAATATGTACAAATAGATAATTTTCATTCATTTGTTATGATCCCTTTTGGTTTTTTTACATAACATGTTTTCTCTTCGGGCAAAGCAGATTGATATTTTGTTATTGATCGTTCTAGATTACCGTCCCCTTCTCCCCGCTAATCACTATACACATTATCAACGGAAATTACTTAAACTAAATAGTTTTTTCGATTAGTTACGTTTATTCACTCCATGATGCTTGTCCACTTAAAGTATGATCAGTGTATCAAACGGTCTGCCTTGTAAGGTAACAGCAAGGAGTACCACATCACAGGTACTTACAACCGCACTTCCTGGCTAGCTAGCTCACTGACATTTTCTTTGGCGACAAGGACGAGCGCAGCGGAAATGGCTGCTCACGCACACGAAGACGCCGCATCTATTTCCGGCTGAAGGAAAGTGATCATTCAATTGGATTGTGCGAATGTGCGCTGTGTGTTTAGGATACGTGATTTGCATGTGTGCCAGTGACCTGGACATTTTGGAGGGTCTATTCCGAACACGTAGCAATGTCATATGTAGTTTTGTTTTTGGCTCCCTAAAACAGAACTACTTTAGCAGCTGGCGGCGTGACATATGGAATAGTAATTGGGATTATTATATATTACATTGTTTTCATATTATGGCATCTACAAGGTGGTGGTCTAGATTCTTCTGAGTGATGAGCGGCATTCCTTCATTGCTGGCGAACTCTCTATATTCTTTTGATGTAACATTGTTTCGGAGAGTAGGAAAAATACATTTTATAGTTCCAGATTTTGGATGATTGTTTTCTGGAACAGAAATATGAACTTTAAGATTACATTACAATTTAAATTGTTTAATGTTTGTAATTGATTAAGACCGAGCTTTATTTAGTCCACACAATGTGACAAATGCACCTAATTAAACAGCTAATATTTAACATGAGTCACCTAAACATAATATACTGATAGAGGTATCTAAATCTACGTTCACGTCCGATTCCCGTATACATCGCATATCTTATCGATCTTTTCGATATTGAAAATGTAAATTGATTGACACGCCTGCGGAAAAGTGGCATGATAAGAATGATGAACACTAACGTAATAACCAAGTTAGGTCTTCGATGTATTCATGATAGTACTTTATCTGATAGTTCATTAATTTCAGGAGGTTACGGCAAGTAGAGATGTTGCTGTTTAAAATTGTATAGACAATTTAGCCATGCAGTGTTAAATTAGTGGAAACTTGCCATTTGCCAAAAACTGTATATTTTTTTTATCTATAACAGTTTCTTATGGATAAACCTATTGAGATCTTACTTCCCACTGGTGAATCTAGTGTAGGCTTATATAAAAAAAATCTATTCGGAAGCCCATAAATTTAATAGGCAATTTACAAGCATTAATTTAAGATCTACAAAAGGCACAAGGAAGAGATATTATCGTAGCAGTCATCGATTGCGTCATCTCAGCCTCAATGTGATTCACACGAGGCGTGTTTACATGTACTTACGTGATTGTCTGTACAGAGATAATTTTACTTATTGAGTTTCTTGTTTATAGAACGAGTCATTAGGTAAAACAGCTGTCGAGTTTGAAACTCCTTAGTCCTGTATTTCAGCTAGACTTCTTGGCAGAAAATTGAAGAATGAAGTATAAAAAAAAATCTCAATCAGAGTACTTTTCAGTGCAATTTTGAATTATTGAAAATGTTCTAAATTTGGATATAAATCTGTTAACTTAAGATCCTCCAAATAAGTGCAGAATACTTGTGTGGTCTGCTTCAAGGACCTAATGTAATAAATTCACAGGTATTCAACTGCCCTGCGATGACACGCTTTCGCGCTTTTGTTATTAAGTAACCGTTTTGTATACGATGCGCGTGCGCACCCGTATGACACACGTTACTCAACCAAAGAGGTCGCTTGGTCGCCCTGTACTTAATGGTTACTAAATCTTGTGTCCATTGCTTGCAGTGACAATTTCTCAACTTGCTAGCAAAGTGCCTCTTCAAAATAAGCAGAATTTGATATTGCGATTAGTTCCCCTAGCGGCTGTCCAAGACGAAGTCCGCACTTTCCTGCCCCAAGATGTCTGTGCTAGTTGCACTTAGCAGTTACATTCGGGAGCCCATTAACCACCAACGACCATTTGTGTTCAATGGCATATCTCAATTCGGAAAATGTATGGAGAATCTGTTCAGAGCTAGGCAAACCATGTTGGCAAGATATATTTCTCTTAACCGTTGCAGTTATTAAAAGAAAAGTCACAATTCAATCGGTCCTGGATTAAACCTGGAAAACGGTTCACGAAATATTTGATTTTATTTCTTGCACATGATATCATAATGTTCCATGCCTCTAGATTGTAGGTGTTGTTTTTTAAGCTGGATCACATCATATTCATTGTCTTTAAATAGTTTATGTAGATTAAGAGCGTGATCGCTAATAGCTGTATGACTTCATTCCAAATTCTCTGCTTATGTCACACATACGTAATGCTAAACACACCAGTCATCAGGTAATTTTGTTAAGTATTTATATTTAGATGACGTTCTTTTCAAGTTCTCCATTTGTTACGCCTCTATGGGTTTCATTTGGTTTTTTAGATAGAATCATTCAACAATTCACCATTTAATACAATCGGGAACGAAATGCAATACATTCATTATTATTAATTTGAACATGGGGTTACTACAGGAACTGTGTTTGTCAATTCTTGAGTACAATTAATATTTATTATTTTGGCGGAACTTTTATTTTTTTCTAATGCATTGTTATGGTTGCTATTTCCAACATTGGTTCGTAGTACGTACGATATATTTATCGACCGATATAACCGCAGACCTGATAAACGGTGATAATTTGCGATAGCAAACACGATATGCGTGGGTAATGTTGTATGAATTAATGTTATTGATCATTATGTAGTCGCACTAAACAATTTAAATTACGTGAGCAAATATAGGTAATGGTCGGGAAATGTAGATTATTGTGTAGTAAGTATAAATATAGCAAAAATGATTCAAGGGTTAAAACTAGGCTAGGCGCCAGATGGCCTAGTCTGGTCGTAATCAGTGAGAACCGGTCACCTGCTAATGCATAACCAGGTATTGTATTAGTACCAGTGCTGGATGTTTTATAGATTTGAAGATTAATTAGTGGGATATAAATATTAGATTGTACAACAAGTGCATAAAGTAGGTAATTTTATCCGAGACATTTGTTGCCCGAGCCGAAAGCGAGGGTTGCTATTGAAGTCGAAGACAACATTTCTGATTTTATGACCGCATTATATAACACTTTGATTGCGAGGAAATGAAACAGTGATAAAAAATTAATGTGAAATTTGAACAATTTGGTATCGTAGCCACATAGACCTAATAAAAAGCATAAAAAATACTTCTATGTCGTCAATGGTTACCCGCCGTATATGTTTTTTATCTTTCTACATGAAACATTGGGCTCGGGTCGGAGACCTTATACTGCCTGGTCATAAGTGCATTTATAATATTTTTATAAGTTATTCCTGATTTTTAATTGGATATAGAGACCATAAAAAGACCATAAAACTTAGAGTAAATGTAATAAAATAACAAAAAAATTCTATGTACTGCTTCCACCCTGCATAAACAGGGACCTTACGAGCACGAGAAGTGAACATTTAATGTTATATCAATACGAGAATTAGTGCAGATAAGATCCGGAACATAACTCAATTCTTATAAAATAATTTATGCTCTGTCGTTGTACAGGCTGCCAGTAGCTAATTGTTTTCCCAGACAGCCACCACCGTGGGAATCCTTGATGGTTCAATTGAATTTATAGCAATAGTTAAAGATACAAGTACAAAGCGATAAAAAATATGGTTGTTAGGTTCAGCGGCAACGATGATAACTTCTGATTACGAAGCCTAGCGATGCTTAGTCATTTAAAGTTATTCTACGTATACAATAGCCAGTTGGTTAGACTAGAATGAGTCAGTGTCATCAATAAAGCATAACTAATAACTTGAATAGTACTTACAGCATGAGGCAATGACTCATTCTCATGATATCATATGGCAAGTTGAACATTTTTTCTTCCTAGCCTTTTTTATTTCCTTATTGTATTAGAGACAGTTTCAACCACAGATATATTAGAGGAGATATGTTATGAAAGCGGTGGGCTTGCGCTCACCTTTAGCCAAAATTACGCTAACATAGAGTTTTCGCCGTCAGTCGACTGCAACTGCACGACGGTATCGGAGCTCTAACTTTTTTTTTAAATGCCGTGTTATTCCGTGCTTGTGTGCAAAAATACTAGCAGCAAAGTGAACTACGCGAAAGATGAAATCTCATTTCACCAGCCAGTATTAAGTATTTTATTTATTCGTCTTTAAAATCATTAAAAACAACAAATCAAAAAATATTTAATGCCTTTATTATGTTATTTTAGTTTTCATGTAGCACAACGACTTTTTTATTTTTGTACAAAATACATGGCTCTTTAAGTACCACCTATGTTCGCTACTGAGTGAATGTACGAGGCAATGGATAGATCGTCTAACGATACTTTGAATAAACTGGTGCGTCGCGTGGTACGGCCGCTGCATGCGGCGACGACGCAGCACGCACCGAATTATTGGCACGCGTGTGTGTGTGAGACTTCGTATTGGTTGGTTTTATGTAATTGCATGTGTTTTGTGGCGAGTGGTGGGGAACAAACGGAGACAGCGAGTTCCCATACATTTTGAACCGCACGGCATATCTCTCGTGATCTGTGGTTTCAACTCTTCCCTAATCAGGCTAATTTGAATGATGAACATTTCTAATCTCTGCAATTTAAATTTATATATTGCAGCATTTCAAACGGTCATAATTTCTAAGAAGGATACAAACGTTCTATCTAGGAACCAATCCCGACTATGCTACTAAATAGAAATGCCAGGATTCGATTAAAGGAATCCATTTGCTTCAACTTCTTGATCCTATTATATTCTCCACCCTCCTTATAAAAAAAATCTCACGTTTATCCCAGAGTTTAGTTAGTAAGGACGTTTAAAATGCTCATAATTAATGCGATTCAATGATGGCAAATCAAAGGCGCGAACCTCGGATTAGTGAGGCTAATCATGGCACTCCCGCTCAGGTGACCTCGGTCTCTGCTCTTGAACTACAAACCGGCCTGTGAGGCTCTGGCGCGGTGACGTCAGCGTGCGCGCGCGCAGCACGGCTTGCCGATGTCGAAGGCATACCTGGTGTATTGCATGACACGGCGCTTACCAGCACTTATTTAGTTAAAATATTATCAACGTATTATTGTTAATTGACTTAAACTAGAATAATATAACATAATTCGGTTTTCTAAATCGTGCATGCTATTTAGAATCATTTATAATGGAATTATTCTTGCCAGATGTTTGTGCCAATTTAAGAATCATATGAATTATACATGTGTTGACGACCTGATTAGCGCAGTTTGTAGTGACCCTGCCTTCTGCGCCGAGGGTCCCGCATTCGAATCCTGGTAGGGACAAGCTTTGTGTGATGAGCATGAATGTTTGTATCCGAGTCATGGATGTTTAATATCTATGTAAGTATTATATAGTGAGTTAGCCTTCAGTCCATTGTACGGTACCCATAATACAAGCGTTGCTTAGTGTGGGACCGTATAGTTTGTGTGTTCGTCTGGCGATATTATTTTTTGTTGTATTATATCTTCCATTGAACATTTATACTTACATGAATATCAATGGCGCTAGCAAAACAATTTGAACAGCAATTCACCCGATGATGTCCTAACTTAGTGCGAGTTGGATATTATGTAAATATAACCGTGTTTTGATGATTTCTGAATGGATTCTCAAAAGTATTTTTGAATAAAATAACAAGTTTACACATGTTGTTAATAATCATGATCTGGACAATTTCCTTATGAATTTCAAATCAGGTTTTGCGTGACTCACTGCTTCTATGAATCGCATTCACGTCTAAAACACCATGTGTTAACAAATATTCTTGTTTAATAATATTCATTATAGGAGTGATATAATACAGCTCACACTGACATAATTTACAATTAATTAACTAACTTCTTAACTAGCTCTCGATCGTCGTTGTGTCAGCATGGATGTATGGTGTGTCCAGAACTAAAGTATCCTTGACTTCTGGTTTAGTGATAGTACATAATATACCCACATTGGTGTTTTGAAGGGTACTAAAAGTAATATGGTTGATGTTCAAGGGAGTGTCCTAATATCAAAATTAATGTGAAGCGCGCATGTAATATTCCGCCGCTGACCGACGACGCGACGACGAGGTATACTTTTACATGATATACATCATAGCGGCGTTCCTCGTTTTATGTTTGGCAACGGGTTGCGTAGGGTAGCCATCCATCCAACCGACACAAGGATGTGACTCCCTTATAGAATCAGACTTCACTGACAAAAAGGTTATTACGCAATTCGCGATTATTTGTTAGCTATAATTTTAATTTATACTGTTTACATTACTTATTTTATGGTTGTGTTGATACCATTAAAATTATTAATTTTTATTTTAATCGTAAACGTGAGACTCGACTTTCCAATAAAAAAAGGTTAAACACGTATGTTACTTTTTATGATTCTTTTTTAGATTAGTAAATATACTAGTTAGTAGTCCTGTTAGTCTCTTCAACGACTATACAATTTATGAGTCAACTCACGCAGATAGGGTGAGGATTGAACATGGAGCCTTGGTCACGAGAGTGGCCGCTCAAACTTCTAGCAGTTTAAGTAATAGTTTCCACTAGGCTAGCGCTTTTAAGTAATGTAAAAACCTTAACGCAATGCCTCTCAAAACATTATTGAAAAGAGAATACACTTTTATACGGGTATAAATTGTAATAAGGCAAAATAAAACCGATCCTGTAGTTTATCCTAGTAAACCACGGTAGGTGGCGACCCGACAGGCATCGCCACGGCTGCATGCAACCGTGGAACAGGTCGTCGCCCTAATAACCCGATGAGGTTATGAATTTCGGCACGCGATAACCGCGCGATGGAAGATTGCAAGCTTTCATGTAACCAAACATGAAAATAGCTGCTAGAAATACTCCCGCACTGAGAATAAAAATAACCAAAGAAAGAGATATAGCAAACACGTTAATTACACATATATCTCTACGACCATTGATATCCTTAGTTTTATGGAAGATCAAGCTTAAATAATAATATGTGCAGTAGGTCTATTCAAATCAATACAGCCATCAAACGTTCATTCTTCAACAAAAACACACGTTACAGGATCCAGCTTACTGATTAAAATCTTAATCGAGTAATGGAGCGGCACTAATCCAATGTTGACATCTACTCGATTTACCTATACTATATACCATCGGTTTTAATTGAAAAACAATGCGCTCTTATGTCTTATATGTTGTTTCAAAATTATAATTTGCTGCGAAACGTCCAGCCAGATACAATTATTATAAATGTAAGACATTATTTTTCTCCTGATGAAGTACACAAAACTTTTCAAAATGCGGAATAATATTTGGGCATCTGTAGCATAAAACTTTATCGACGTCTTTTTTATGAACTCTTACTATTTCGAAAATCCAGCGCAAAATATTCGACTACTTCAGTGGCCCCTCATTATAAACGTCGCTTTATCCTCCTTACATTTGGGGAGGTCTGTGCCAAGCAGTGAAACTAGAAAGAGGCTAATAGATGATCTCCTTTTGTCCTCAGGTTTCAACATAACAAAATCTACACATACATTGGCGAGGTGCTTGTGTCCGTGAATCCTTACAAGACCCTGGACATCTATGGCCCACAGCACATGGCACAGTACCGGGGTCGGGAGATGTTCGAGGTGTCACCACATGTATACGCGGTCGCTGATGCGTGCCAGAGGGTACTTCGGCAACAGGTGAGCTGGTTACAACAAATTAGGCACTGTGCTTCGACTATAGGCTATTTTGATGAAGTTTTAATCATTTTTACGCGACCCTTCTCAAGGTGAATCGAAGACTCATGCGTGTGACCTCATGAGTGGAGAACTGTGACGGTTAGAGGTCCTTAGGGGACGTCCTTGTTCAGCAGTGAACGTCTTCTGACTCATGACGTGTGTCCAACGACCGATCTTTGTTGTTGTCATGTCAGCCGGCAATCTTAGATGTGGTGAATAAGTTCACGCGTGTTTTGTATTATAGTCCTAGGGGCAGCGACGAATTTCTCATAAACTTGGAAGTCAGCGGCCGAGATGACAGAAGTACGGCCGTCGCCCGACCATTATCGTCTTCGGCAATGTTACCTCGTTCTTGGTGACGGCGGTGACAGTGGACAAACGCTGTGGTCATGATAATGATGCTTCAGATGCCAAATAACATTGGCATCTGGAGCACTGATAAGATCTCCGAGCCGTTACTTGTTGTACTCTCGACCTTGACCTCGTTAATAGTACAATTTAACAGATTTTACGGAATGCTTTAAATTCGTTGAAGTTATAAACTCAGATTCACGGTGCGATTTTACGACGGCTGTTGCTAAAAAACGCTGTAAAAATGCGAAGAGTTCATTGCCAATTTGACCTGACGGTTTAATTGAAACCAATTGTTATTCCATTAACCTCTTGTGATTGTATGGTAGGCACTCAAGTTTTTAGATGCGGTATCTTCATCTTAAGGATCCTGGGAAAATTATCGTGAGAATTAGAAATGATGATACATTTCTCCGTTCTGCCCTTAACTCCTGAATCTTTACACCAGTGTATCTAGTCAGCATAGTACCGCATAGTAAAGCTCCAGACGTTCTGTATAATCTGTCTTGTGACACAATTAATAAGAGATGTTGTTTTCAAGTGGTTGGTAAATTTTTTTTGGAAGCCAACTATCACAAAAAGTTTAGATCACATTTAATTTATCGAACGTATATGTTTTTTATTCTAATAGTATGTACTTATGGTATTTTTCTTTTGCAGGGTAAAGACACATGCGTACTCATATCGGGCGAGTCCGGCGCCGGCAAGACGGAGGCGTCTAAGTTTATAATGAAATACATAGCAGCGAATACTACACAAGTGCACAGGGAATATATTGATAGGTGAGCCTACATCGACAATCCATACAATGATGGTTGTTACCACTACATATGTAAGTTCACGCTTGTACAGGTGCCAGGTGTGTGCGTACCGCATGTGATTTGGCAGATCTATTGCGTAGGGTCTCGGGGTGAGGATTCTCATGTTGACAGGGAGCGGGAGGAATAACCATGTTTTGAACAATATTCTGAACTTCTACATAGCACCACAACTGGGCCCCAAGTCTACTGATACAATTTTTATCATAATTTAATGGCAATGACATAGATATTACCAACTTTGACCGCTTTCCAATACTAAGTCTGTCACAAGTGACAATTATGAAGTCATTAATTGCACCCATATTAAATGTTCAAACATTTTGAAAAACCGTTTATGTTACATCTGATGGCGACTTGGTGATGATTTGGCACCACTGCGGGTTCTGTTTTTTCTATAAAGATATGAGAAAGAGCGAGAGAGAGATATCAGCAACACTCTTCCCACTTTCCAGAGTAAAAAACGTCCTGATCCAATCAAATTCCATCCTCGAAACGTTTGGCAACGCGAAGACCACTCGGAACGACAACTCTTCGCGCTTCGGCAAATACATGGACATCCACTTCGATTACAAAGGGGATCCGGTGGGAGGACACATTAGCAATTATCTGCTGGAGAAGAGCAGGGTGGTCAGCCTGCAGCCCGGGGAGAGGAACTTCCATGCGTTCTATCAGGTAACATAGAACAGGTCGAACGACACTTATTGCAGAAGAATCCTGAATATAATAGGGATTACGAGTGATATAAAATTGTAATACCTTATCAAAATTAATCTATATGACGCAAAGTCGTGCTTGTTACATCATTTATAACTCATGAACGGCTGGGCCGATTTTTATGATCTTTGATTTTTGGACTTTATATATACATGGGAAAAAAATCACATTAGATACTGGGGCGGTACGAAGTTCGCCGAGACAGCTAGTAAATTATAAATTTAAAACTTGACCAGCTGCTAAAGGCCGCCGTTTCTACATTATACTCACATACCCATAACAATGTACTGCTCAAAAATGTAAAAGGTATTTCTAAAATGAGCAACCATGGAGTTTCTTGCCCATTTTTTCCATAGGAACGGCATTCCGAACGGGTGGAATAGTTGTAGCTTAACATTTTGTAATTATCTTGACGATTCATAAGCAAGCCACACCATTGCGATTCGATTATGAGTCGATCTTAACTCGATTGAGCTCAACTTGACTTTATACTTAAGTTCGAATTCAGTTTTTTTTAATTAGTGGTTGATTCGAATGCATGAGAATTAGCCTATGAACCAAAAATATTCTTCTCTTAAAATATAAAATTATTGATATCTAGTGTGACAGCAATTCAGGATCTACTCTATTCAATATTTGTAATTGAGTAATGGTATCTATTATAATATAATGTCTGTTTACATCAGCATAACATTTATTTTGTACCCCTCTGTTATGTTGTTTGTAAACCCAATCTCTAAAGTTACGCAATACGCATAACCACTATAACTTGTCCTATCACAATATACCTATTGTGCTGTAATTGTTTTTGTTACGTCACGCTGCGACTATTGTCCTGCGTGCGCGCACAACCACGATACATATCAGCCCATTGGTTAATAATAACCGCGATAGAGACATTCCTTTGGAACTTGTACGTAAAGCCATACACAGCTGACTCATTTTACTTCTTTTACCGCAATTATATTTTTCATGAAGTCTTTAGTATTTATGTAACAGGCGCGGATACAGGATTTGTTTTTTTATCGTACGTTTTAAACAAAAATAACTACTTACAAAGTGTTTGGTCAAGACTTAGGGGGTGGGGAGTCAATTGCACATAATCCTCTCCCCCCCCCCCTGTGTATCCGTGCCTGGTACGAAGTGCCTCCATAAAGTACAGCCAACTAAACTTCAGCCTTACAAATCTAGCTCCAATTGTTCAAGCTATAAGAATAAGATGTATGACGTAGGTAGTCAAGCGATAGCGCACGTCACCGCACTAACTATTGAACGACATGATATCTAAATATTTTAACAGTGGACTCACAATGCATCCTTGGTCATTGCACTGACTGGTTGCAGGTTCGATTCCCGTACAGACAAAATTTGGAAATAATTTAAGTGGTATTATGCCCAGTCAATTGTAAGGTATGTTACATAATACAAGCATTGCTCGGTTTGGGACAAATACTTGATGTGATCGTCTGGTGATATTTACTTGCTCAATTTACGTTGCAGCTGTTAAGTACGAACAACTCACATACGAAGAAGTTCGGTCTGTCATCGAGCGGGGTGTACAAGATACTGGGCGGCGAGCGAGCCACCGCGCAGGACTCGAAGCTGCAGTCTGTCACCAACAGCGCGTTCGCGGCGCTCGCCTTCCCCCCCGCCGTGGTGGAGGACATCTGGAGTATCGTGGCCGGTGTTATATTACTGGTATGTGTTGGGAAAAAGAATCGTTGGTATTGCCCCCCTGCCTCAGACCGACTGTTTTTTTGGTCTTCTTTTGTTTATTAGATTGGCAAACGGCTTCAAAATAATGCCAATATTGCCAGGGTCGGGTGATTCTTGATAAACGTTATTGAATTATAAGTAGCCCTGATGATAATGTTGATGACGATGAAATGGATCCCTATCAATCAGTAAAGCTGTGGATACTTTACTGAAAATTTACCAGACATCATGGGAGAACTTGAAAAATCAAGTTATACTATTTTATTTAAATTGCCTTCACTCGTGCATGTTTATGAACACACAATGGTTAATATCCCACTAATAATAAACATACATTTTTCGGGAAAATAAATTAAAATTTACAACTTCACGGTTCATTTTCCCGCTGAAAAATCCATTTTTGGTCTTATTGCTTCTTTAGTCAGATTGCTTCGACTGATGACCTCTTGTCTGATTGCCTCGTTGGTCTGATAGCCTTTTTGGGTTTAATGACTTTAGTGTGACTGCTTTGTTCATCTGGCTGCGTCATTCGTCTAACTGCTTGTTATGCTGATTGGTTGGCATATCTTGCCGTTTGTATGACTCGCGCCATGTCTGTGTCGTTGGTCCGACAGTGTTAATATATCTCCAGGGTGAGCTGACATTCACGGAGAGCGCGGAGGGGCAGCTGTCGATCGGCGGGCCGCTGCGCGCGTGCGTGGCCGCGCTGGGCGTGTCGGAGGCCGCGCTGCTGGCCGCCATGGCGGGCCGCGTGCTGTCCGCCGGCGGCGAGCTCGTCAGCAAGGACCACTCGCTCACCGACGCCAACTACACGAGGCTCGCGCTCGCCAAGGCCGCATACGACAGACTGTTCACGTGGATTGTGCAACAGGTACCTACTTATATTATAGTTCATTCTTTTGCCCCAAAAGGCTAGTACTCGGGGCCGTCAAACATAATACCAAAAAAATAGTTCATTTGAGGGATTTTGTTGAGAAATTGAAGAGTGAGTGTGTTCTATTGAGGTTCTTACGGCTTGGACCTTTAAGGTATTTTTTTTACGTGGAAACTGTACACGTGTGTCTGGAACGTGGGTTCCTTTGAACCCACTATTTCCTTTAAGTAATTACCTAAATCTTAGTAAATTCTGGAAATTTACGACATAGCTGTATCCAGACCGGCCGCACAGCCTTACAAGCCTAGCTCAAGGATATGCTGTGCATGGGCCGACAGCGAGTCGCTTGACAAGGCGAGGCAATGTGAGCGTTTGCTTCGTACGAGCTCCGTTTTTGAACATTGACCTATTATATTCTTTAGCTATAGAAACTAGTGGTAGGTAGTGAATCAAAATTATAATGTACACTCACCGTACGGTATCCATAATACAAGCGTTGCTCTGTTTGGGACCGTACCGTTGGTGTGTTCGTCTGGCGATATCATTCTAGTTTTTATATTTTAATTCCAGATCAACAAAGCCATAGACGTGCCGACGGGCACGTACAAGAACACGCTCATAGGCGTCCTCGACATTTACGGGTTCGAGATATTCGAGACGAACAGCTTCGAGCAGTTCTGCATCAACTACTGCAACGAGAAGCTGCAGCAGCTGTTTATTGGTTAGTCTAACATTGACAATTGCAATATAACAATATACTTATAGCGGTCTTATTATAAATCGTTCGACATATATGATAGAAACTGATTCGATAACTTTCATGACTTTGATGTTGCTCTCGACGAGCTGTCGAAAGGCTAAATAGCGGATGGGTGACACGTCGAAAAAGTTCGATCGCGTAAAACAATTAATTAATTTAGACAGTGCGGAATTCCGTCTCGCGAAGCTTTCAATTACCTTTTTCCTATCGAAAAATGAATAAAACTCGTTAAAAAAATTTATTAATGTGCATAACATATTAAAAAAACTTTATCAATGGATTTTCGTCATTATACACTTGTTCTCGACCATTTTAAGTCTCTAAAGCCACATCATTTCTACAAAAACATTTTCATTTTCAACCGCGCGGGTAAAGATCGGCGAAATACAATTATAGTTTGCTTCGAAATAGAATATTGTCGGACGACATATGCGCAGGAGACGTGGCTTAACATGGTCGCAATGTCCGCAGAGTTGGTCCTGAAGCAGGAGCAGGAGGAGTACGCGCGCGAGGGCATCCAGTGGAGCGCCATCGCGTACTTCAACAACCGCGTCATCTGCGAGCTCATCGACGCGCCGCACCAGGGGGTCATCGCCATCATGGACGAGGCCTGCCTCAACCCCACCCAGGTACCATCACATCCTCGTACTGTTGCCCAAGGTCAAGGTTTACTACCATATTATAGACTACCCTCCGCCCGCGGTCCCTCGGTGAAACATATGCTATAGCACTCAGGGATAATGTAGCTTCTTATTAGTGAGAGTATTTTGAGACCAGTAGATCCGGAGATTGCCGTATCAGTACTCACAAAGTAATATATTTTACCTCTTTATAATATTAATATAGACAACAACAGACTACAAAAGGTTTTGTTCTATTTAAAATAATTTAGAAAATGCTAGTTTTAATGTAACTGAGAATCTCGCAGAACCAGTCTTATTCTTGATATCATTAGACGAATAAGTTTTTCTGTGCACTCACAACAGACTTTTTTCATGCATCCCTTGTGCAAACATTCACCTCTACCTCTGGTATCTTGACATAATTTTCAAAGTAACTAAGAAATATGGCTAGCAAGATTAAAATTAATGTTTCTTGTAGATATCCGACCAGCAGTTGCTAGAGGCGATGGATAAGCGGCTAAATGGTCACAAGCACTACACGTCGCGCCAGCTCGCGCCCACCGACAAGAAACTCAAACACGGCGTCGACTTCAGAATAACGTGAGACTATATTCCATACCATTAAAAAATAACAACCAAGGAGTTTCTCGCCCGGTCTTCTCTATAAAGTCTCACCATATTTTTTTTGACGATTCATAAATACTGTAATCGTTAACATGAATAAAAAAATAAGCTGATTCTATAGCAATACAAGAGTACATTTTAGAAAAAAAAATGGCCCCTTTTAAAAAATGTGCAATAGATCCTGCTCTTGATTCTGAGCCAAGTAATTTCATGCATTGTATATGGTAATTGATGAAATGTATGAAACTATCGGAAACTATGATGAGAAATAGCGTCATTACTTGAAATACAAATGTTATTTATGTAATCAAAACTACACACAACTATGGTATTACACCAAATCAAATTACAAATTAAAGAAAATGAAATAAGACATCATACTTCAATTAAAATGTTACCTAAAAATATTCACGAACAAAAAAGTTATAGTAACAAGTTACTTGAATCACATTGCAATCCAATACATTATCATATAAATGTCACTACAAAGATCTATATCATAGCTAACATAGCTAACATATGAATATCCCCTAGAATGTAATCTAACAAAACGTTCCAATGTACGCACAGGCACTACGCCGGCGACGTGACGTACGCGGCGACCGGCTTCATGGACAAGAACAAGGACTCGCTGTGGCAGGACCTCAAGCGCCTGCTGCACTCCTCCGCCAACGCCGCGCTCGCCGACATGTGGCCCGAGGGAGCCACCAACATACAGAAGGTACTACATCGCACTCGTATCATACAACCATGAATACGTTGAAAGAACTATTCACCACACACACACACACACCACACACACACACACCCCCCCCACACACACACACCCCACACACACACCCCACACACACCACACACCACAAACACACACACACCACACACCCACCACACCCACCCACCACACACACACACACACACCACACACACACCACACACACACACACCACACACGCCACACCACACACACACACCACACACACACACACTCACAAACACACACACACCCCATTCTTAAAAATTTCAACTCTAGACATTCGAGCTAACAATATCGCCAGACAAACCCACCGTCTGCACGGTCTCAATCTAAGCAACACTTGTATTACGAGTACTTATGTAGATATTAATCATCCATGACTCGGTTGCAACCATTCTTGCTCATCACCCCAAGTTTGCACCTACCAGGATTCGAACTCCTGCCATTATAAATCGTAAAATTTCACCACCTGATTGACGGACAGTTTATATTTTTCGAGGGGTTCTCTCAGACATGCATGTTTCCTCGCGATGTTTTCCTTACGATTTAGGGAATGGTCTAATTTTCAACCATAAATATCACCACCAATATTAATTTTAATATGTGTTCCAGACGTCGAAACGGCCGCCGTCAGCCGCGACACTGTTCCGCAACTCCATGGCCGCGCTCGTCGCGGGACTGCAGAGCAAGGAGCCGTTCTACGTTCGCTGTGTCAAGCCCAATCCACTACAGACACCTAACACCTGGGACGAACAACTGGTACGCATCATTTCTTTACTTATTAACTACAACATTTTCAGGCTTCGGCTACGTGGATTTTGAGGATGAAAAGGTTCTTTTACTTGCTTTTGATTACTAAGGAAAATGGTTCAAATAACCCATTAGCCGCTAAAACAGAGAGAATACCACCAACTCGATTTAAAAAATAATAATACTGCTATGTACCGAGCGGGAGATATCAGACAATCTGATTGCTATATTCCGCACATCTTCTCTCCTCTCCGCTTTGGTGGAAACCGGGCTTAAGTGTGTTAAGTGACTTTTCAATGGAGGCTGTGTTGTCTGTGACGATCTTGAGCCAATGCAGAGTTGCCGAGCACATCTGCCAGCATCTTGATTACCCAGTAGCATCCACAGAAGTGGTAGGGCATTCCATGTACAGCCGTCTCAGCATTAATATAGTAATAAATTTACTTGCACATATATGTCAGTTGCATCGCAAATGTCACTTTTATAAGTCTATGACATTATGATGCCACTTACATTCGATGATTAGTCCATTTGTTGGCAGACTTAGGCCCAAATAAGTCGGTGGTACTGTTGGAAGGGGACTCTATTGGAGCACGCTGTGTAAAGCGGTTGTGTGTGCAGGTCCGGCACCAGGTGGCGTACCTGGGGCTGGTGGAGAACGTGCGCGTGCGGCGCGCCGGGTTCGCGTCCCGGCAGCGCTACGACCGCTTCCTCAAGCGCTACAAGATGCTGAGCCAGTACACGTGGCCCAACTTCCGCGGGAACACGGACAAGGACGCCGTCATGGTGCTGCTGCGGGACCTGCAGGTCACCGATGTGCAGTTCGGACACACCAAGCTATTTATCAGGTAAAACATTGTCATTTAGTAGCGGTGATAGCCAAGTTCGTAAAACGCTTACCTTAGTAGATTAGATTCCATGTGCAGATCTTATTTACGACAATGATTATGAATATTATTATTATTAAATGGTGAAGGACTACATTGTGAGGAAACATGCATGTCTGCGAGAACTTGAAAAACGTGTGAAGTCTGTCAACCCGCATTGGACCAGCGTGGTGGACTATAGCGTAATCCCGCTCGCATTGAGGGGTGTTAATATTATATTATTATTGTATTAAAATGTGTTTCCCGAAACATCGATCAACGCAAATTTTTTTAGACCACACTTAATCAAACCAATCCTGCTGCACTCCTCACTTTAGGTGCGAAGCTACAAGTCCATCGCCGGGTTCGCCATGGTGGGCTTATTCAGGGAATGCCACACGTTCGAAAAGACAATATTATGCCATAGAAAGAGGGGCGCGTGGTTTGTGAATATAATTTTAGTCACGCGGCGGTCTGCGAGAGGAATAGCACTTTATTGCTACAACAGTCGCTATTGAATTAAGAATAAGAGTAGTTTATTTTCAAGTAACATTTACAAAAATAAAGTATTGGTGAGCTCCAAACTAGACATCGTATTGTACCACAGATATATGAGAGGAGATATGTTATGAAAGCGGTGGGCTTGCGCTCACATTTAGCCAAAATTAGGCTAACATAGAGTTTTCGCAGTCAGTCGACTGCAACTGCACGTCGCCGCGTCGGTATCGGAGCTGTAACTTTTTTTTTAAATGCCGTATTATTCCGTGGTTGTGTGCAAAAATACTAGCAGCAAAGTGAACTACGCGAAAGATGGAATCTCATTTCACCAGCCAGTATTAAGTATTTTATTTATTCGTCTTTAAAATCATTAAAAACAACAAATCAAAAAATATTTAATGCCTTTATTATGTTATTTTAGTTTTCATGTAGCACAACGACTTTTTTATTTTTGTACAAAATACATGGCTCTTTAAGTACCACCTATGTTCGCTACTGAGTGACTGTACGAGGCAATGGATAGATCGTCTAACGATACTTTGAGAAAACTGGTGCGTCGCGTGGTACGGCCGCTGTATACGGCGACGACGCAGCACGCACCGAAGAGACTTCGTATTGGTTGGTTTTAGCGAGTGGTGGGAAACAAAACGGAGACAGCGAGTTCCCATACATTTTGAACCGCACGGCATATCTCTCGTGATCTGTGTATTGTACTATTGTCACGTACTATTTGGCTATACTTGCATAGAAGAAATGATTTGATTTGATTGATTTGACGGCCTGATTAGCGTAGTGGTAGTGACTCTGCTTTCTGCGCCGAGGGTCCCGGGTTCGAATCCTGGTAGGGACACAAGCTTTGTGTGATGAGCACGAATGTTTGTACCCGAGTCATGGATGTTTAATATGTATATAAGTATATTATTATTGATGATGTGTTGGACTTGTGTGCAGGAGTGCACGAACGCTGCAGGCGCTGGAGGCGGCGCGCGCGGCGCTGCTGCCGTCCATCGCGGTGCTGCTGCAGAAGCTGTGGCGCGGCGCGCTCGCCCGCAAGCGCTACCGGCGGATGAAGGCCGCGCTCTACATATTCAACGCCTGGAAGTGAGTCACTCGTAACCCTATATCCGGCTGTAAGGAATAAAAACTAAAGTAGTGAAAAAATCTAGCTGCAAACAGAATAAAAAATCCACAGTAACAAAAGAAAACACAGACTTAACCGTCACGATATAAAAAGTGACGAGAACATTAATAAAACCTGGAAAAAAAACCCCCTATATCCGGCACCGAGTTACTTCAATATCTAGGCAATTTAGTAGATAGATAACACTTTATTGTTCCACAAAATGAATACAAAAACTTTACTTATACAGAGAGTATCATAATGGGCGGCCTTATCACTAATAGTAGTTTAGTGTTTTCAAAATTGAGAAAGCGAGTGACGGATTCGCTAGCTTCCAACGTACCAGGCCAATTTTAACGTATACAGCAATATTGTGGTTTTGATAGCTGATGATTTTTTTAACTCTCTTGATATGAGTTTTGTACGTATTGTCGCGTACCTATAAACTCTCACTGCAAGTCGTGACGTCATATCGTGTCGTTCTTAAACTCGTACCTACTCGTTATGTTATTAATACAACCACTAGTAATCCTAAAAAAACGAATTCTTATTTTTTTTTGTTTATACGCCCTTGATAATCCAAAGACGGCCACATATGTCCCTTTCTCTACCATCAAATTGTGCAAGAGAGAATAGAGATATATGTCGCCATCCACGCATATGAATTTGATTAATATTATTCACACCTTTGCCCTCAGACGCTACCGCTACAGACGCTACATAGCGGAGCTGCAAGCGGAATTGAACCGTAACGGCAACGTAATAAAGCGCTGGCCGGCGGCGCCGCGCAACGTGAGCGCGGCGCTGCTGCAGGCCGCGTACCGGCGCTGGCGCGCCTTCCTCACGCTGCAGCCGGTGCCGCGCGACCAGTGGCCGCAGCTCAAGATGAAGATCTGCGCGGCCAGCGCGCTGCGGGGCCGCCGCGCCGCCTGGGGCGCCGCCAGCCACTGGCAAGGGGACTATCTAGCCGATAACTTGTACAACGCTAAATCCGGTGAGTTATATTATATATACTACTAGCTGCGCCCTACGGTGTTACCCGATCAAAAAATCATGTCGATCCTTTGCACTATGAAAAATTAAAACAAATCTATCCCACGGGAACCATACATTATTAAAACAAAACTATCCCACGGGAACCATACATTTTACGGGGATAAAAAGTAGCCTATGTGCTATTCCAGACTATAATCTATCTCTGTGCCAAATTTCATCCAGATCCGTTCGGGCGTGAAAGAGTAACAAACATCCATCTATCCATCCATCCAAACTTTCACATTTATAATATTAGTATAGATAGACTAAGTCAATTATAAAAGTAAAGACAAACTTGTTTTTTTTATGTTTTGTATTGGGTCTGTGTAGCTACGAGACAAAATTGACCAAATTTCACTGAAATTTTTTGACACTATTTCATTTCCTCGAGATCAAAGTGCAGAATGTATAACTCATTTATAAATTAAATAATTTTATCCTCGACTCAGATATCTACCCTCATCTTCGGCTCCTACAGATAAACATCTCCAATGAAATGGCTCACTTTATGCGCTTATTGTACAATCTACAATTTAATAACATTTTTTCTGACTTGACATTCCTCGTCACCAGCAACGTACCAGTCGCAAGTAGCGAGCCTGCAGAAGTCCCAGCAGCTGGGGCGGCCGCTGTTCTCGTGCAAGATCCACAAGTTCAACCGCTTCAACAAGCTGGCGGAGCGCTGCCTGCTGGTCACCGACTCCGCCATATACAAACTGGACGCTAATACCTTTAAACCGCTGAAGAAACCTACTGCCATCACTGAAGTAAGATATCAAGCACATAGTACAAGAGTATACTGAGCCTTGAACCTGCATTTGCAATCATTTATGTAAAGTCACAATTTAGATTTAATTTAAAAAATCCTCCCTGCGTCCTATTTTCCCTCCTGCGTCATATTGCCCCTCCTGCGTCATATTGCCCCTCCTGCGTCATATTGCCCCTCCTGCGTCATATTGCCCCTCCTGCGTCATATTGCCCCTCCTGCGTCATATTGCCCCTCCTGCGTCATATTGCCCCTCCTGCGTCATATTGCCCCTCCTGCGTCATATGGCCCCTCCTATTGCTCCACCGGCTGAAGCGCACTTCGCGTTTGCCAAAATCCCGGTCAAACTGTGAAGACCGCCTCAGCCAACAGAATAGAAGTTATTTGAGTTTCTTTCGGATGTTTTGTGGGGAAATTTCTCTTTAGTCTCTTCTCATTTAGGCAGAAGACGAAGTACCGTCTATGGAGAGTCTACACGACTCACACTTGGCACTATTGTTGCTATTGTTCCTACTTACTGTACTGAGAGTCCTAGCTTGGAGTTTCGATACGGGCAAACTTCGTGTGATGAGCACGATTGTTTGTGCCGTAGTCTTGAACGGTTATATCTAAAAGTAATTTCATACTGGTATCGCCCCGAGTCCATTGTTTGGTACCCATAATACAGGTCTTGCTTTGTGCTTTAGTTTAGTGTGTTCGTCTCAAACAAAAGCGATAATGAATATATAATGTGTCAGGTGGGCGCTATCCGCGTGATGAGCTCGGGCGTGCAGCTGGTGGTGCTGAGCGTGCCGTCCGCCAAGAACGACCTGGTGGCGGGCCTGGTGCCGCCCGCGCGCCGCGCCGACCTGGTGGGCGAGCTGCTGGGCGTGCTCGCCAACCGGTACCACATGTGAGTACCCGTTTCTTCATTATATCTTAGCGTGAGGTAACGTCCTACCCCGGATAGGGAGCCCCAGCTAAAGTAAAAAAAAATAGGACGGCAGAAGTTGGTAAAATTTAATCATTATTGTTATTCTTCCGGTAGAGTTAGTATTTTTCTTACTAGCTGCTATAATCTGCCTAGCCGTTCCTACAGTGTTATCACCAACCCATAACAATGTACTGCTCAAAAATGTAAAAGATCTTTTTAAAAAGAGCAACCATGGAAGTTCTAGCCCGTTCTTTTCCATAGGAACGGCATTCCGAACGGGTGGTAAAGTTGTAGCTTCGCATTTTGTAACTATTTTGACGATTCATAAGTACTGTACTTAATGGTTTACAGGAATAAAAAATATTCTGATTGAATATGAAACTCGAGCTGATCCGCATAAAAAAAATATTTCTTTCAATTTTTAAGATTTATGGTTAATTATTATTATTATATTCAATTTTTATGGTTAAGAAAACACTAACAAGTTATGGTTACATATGTATAGGCATATGTTTACGAAACTGTTTAACAGCTTGCATTCTAATGGTTTATATACCGTTTTAGTAGGTAGTTATGGTATAATTTCCCGCGTATAGGCTGACCGGCCACGAGCTGTCGGTGGAGGTGGAGAGCGGCGCCACGACGCGCTGCACGCTGGGCGGCAAGTCGCGCGCGCTGCAGCTGCCCGCCCCCGCCCCCGCCGCCGCCCCCGCCACCGCGCCGCCCGCCCAGCGCGACGCCGCGCCGCCCTTCACGCACGCGCACAACGTCATCACATACCACCCCGCCTCCGCGAGGGCGTAGGTACGAACATCACTAACGACTAGTATCGTTTTAGTTCTCTTCATTACATGGTGTAACAATAATAGTGTAAAATATTTCGAGTGGGATAGCAATTTAAAAAAGTATAATCGATTGAGGGTCGTTACTTTAAAATGTTATATATTTAGTATACCTAGAATGATCTAACCTTGCACTACAAACTACGCTAAAAATGAGACACCCTTGTAGGAATTGCAACAATCAGTTTCAAGAATGTTATAACAATTGAAACTCGACCGTATTAGCTAGGAGTTTGATTTTGTTTCGTTGTATCGACGTATCCGATGTATCCGAAAGGAAATAAGTACCTATGAGTTTCCGAATTCCGTGGTTCGAACTGATCCGTGCGATTGGAAGGTTCTTATCAACTTGGGGGACCGTGTAATGATTTTTGGTTGTGTATAATAAATGTTAAAATACTTTGGACTATAACTTAAATATAATAGGCATCGCAATAATGAATACCGGATGCATTCTTTTTTAATTGCACCGTGTTCAGTTTTGTCTTAAATTACCATAAAATGTTATAAAACAAATGTATGAAGCTTATACAACATTGTTTTGTGATAACTAATTAAGTGATACAACAAGATAATTTATTAGAGAATTTACGTAAAGTTCTATTAAAATTTTCTATTAGGACAGGTTTAGTGACGCTAGTCGTGTACGAATCGCCTAAATGAATTATATTAGATCAAAAGGGCCAAGCTACGGTGGCGCCCTCTACGTTTCAGTATGTGATAGTTAATGTCAAATTTAACATGACCTCCCAATTGATGTCATAATCCCGATATAAATACTGGAAAAGTATATCTTAAATATTCGCGGCCTTACGATGCAATTTGAACTTTATGCTTTGGGTGTGTTAGTTAAAATTTGACTGACGTTTATATGTCCATTTGGTTATGTGGCCTTGTAGATTATGTAATTTAGAAATAAGCTTATGTACCTTATTAACTTATTGGAAATGTGTTAATTTTTTTTTAATTTACACCTGCAGAGCTAGATATAAATATTTTTCGAATTTTACTAGCTGTAACGCAGTATCTTTTGCTCTGGATACCGTGAAAAAATTAAATAATGTTATATGAATTTATTTTTGGATTGTTTTTACACAAACATCACACTGTTAAAATTATATATTTCTTTTGTAAATGAATTGTTAATAACTTGGCATAGTTAGTTAAACATGGCTAATAAATAAATTGTTTACTAGATTGACAATTTATAAAATAAACAATAACTTTAGGCACATTTTTGTTGATACTTAAAATAAATTATATTTATGCTGCAATTGAAACAGGATCGGAAAGACCATATATTGTTAATTAAAATTCATAAGTATTTAACACATAATATGCACTCTCATTTAACCCTGCCGTGGTCGGGTAATGTTAACACAGGTGTTGTGTTTTAAAACTATGTGATTTAATGTATATAGATACGTACAAACACAAGTGATTTATATTATTTATTAATTTAGGGTCAGTATTAGATTATTTTGCTGTTATAATACAACGAAACGTAAGTTAATGTGTTTATCAGCATTTTGGTTAAAATGTATTGCAATGTACTACATCGTCACGCCTGTAATTCCGAAAGGGCAGGCAGATGTGCTCTGCCGTGCATCTTCAATTCGCCGATGATATTTGGTACTAATATAATATGGGGCGAGCCTATTGTCATTTCTCCTCATTATGAGAAGGATGTAGGCCTTAGTCCAACACGCTGGCCCAATGCGGTTTGGGTAACGTCACACATGAAATATATGTATGTTTATTGCGATATTTAACAGGTAACTTAATGTGATTATCATGTAATGCCTTCTTGTATGCTTTGACTTTTTTTTTCGAGATAATCGCAGTAGTATATTATTTCGGAGGTCACATTCAGCTGGTGGTCTTGGTTTTCCATCTAACATCTATGTCACTTTTACGGGCACCTGAAAATTCTGAAAGATGGTCTCACTGAGCTACCGGACCGTCCAGTATTTGACCGTCGGAGTGCTGACGGCATTCCCCGTGTAAATATCGATAATTAAATATCATCCAAAGTGCTGATAAACTTATTTACTCAGTTGGTAACGAGTTATTCTAGTTATTAATTACCTATGTATATAGCTGTTATCGGAAACGAGCGATTCGGACGTGCCTTCACGTGGTGCCATGAGATTTGTAATGTGTTAAATAAAATAATTTTACACTCGCACTCATATTCTCTTATTTCAACTCCCGACTATACCTACATAATTAAATAAATATATAAAATATTAACATCGCCCCGCAAATACCACCTCGCCGGACTACCCTACAGAAGACTGGGGGCGACCCATTATCATTTAGACCACGAGAAAATCACTTCGAAATTGGCCTTGACCGAAATCACAACTACCTACCACTCTTGCAGAGGATGGCGTGGCCTTACGTGTTATAGCAGCCATGCAGTGCTAGAAACAACTATTCAAAGCCGTGGCCCAATTCTCCCTCATATTATACTTTCGATTAATTTCGTTGTGGGTTTCAAGACTGTTGGCTCTTCCCCTGGACTTGCCGCGGGTCAAAACTTGACGTCTTCGTTGGTCACCTCTGCCGATCCTGGAAAGTGGTGGGAGTGTCTTAATTATTATTTATTACGGGTAATATTTATTTATAAACGTGTGAACTTGGTGCGGTCCGGACCACGTACATGGTCGGCTCTGTATCTAAAATACCTACATTACCAAATACTGTTCTTTTCGTACCAGCTATTATATATCGTATCGTGCATATGCTACAGGGGCCCTCCCTACATACATGTCAGTCTGACATTGATCCACGACAGCTGACATCTCATGTCAGGTCAGTTTCACATTTCACTTTGCGCGCGGTGGAATTTTGTTTTTCAATTTAAAATTTAAGTGCACCACGTAAACCTATTATTATTTTATTTCATAATCAGCCACAGTGTAAATAATACTTCACAAATGGTTCACACATTTACACACTTATTTGAATGAAATTGCTTGTTTACACGAGTTTAGGTTAGGTTTTCATGGTGTGCATATGAAAATGTCTTTTCCGGCTGAAAATTCGTTTGGAAATTATGGTAATGGCCACAGCGGTGGCGATCAAGACCACACCGTTCGACAGGTGTTCGAAAATGGTAAGTGTTTAGTTATTTAGAACGCATTTTTTATAAAAAAAAAAATGAAGGGATTATGATACCTATCGTGTTCGTTAGCTACTTTCCTGTTACACACATTCTGGCGGCAACAATATTCAGATGCAGGAAACAGACGACGTGGCAAATAAAATTAGGGCATTAGGATTTTCAGTTTTATCAGTATATTAAATTTTCTTGTCATAGTTTAAATACACTCATATAAATAATCATGAATTGAATATGTTATGAAAGGTACAAAAAGACCTTCTCTACCTACTACTATTTATATATTTGTTCACTACCATTTTGATAAATATTGCAATTTGGATAGGGACAAGGAATAATCTTATTTAATTCAGATCTCAATCCGATACCGTATTTAATTGATTAAAATACGAAAATGAAAGGTCCATCCATCTCTCCCTTGTTTTTTACCACTTGCATACAACTACTTTTCGATATGAATAGCCTAATTTGTTCCTCATGATTTACTAATTCTTTATAAAATTTCATCAAAATGTGTTCAAATTAGAATTATTGAACAAATTAAATTAGTAGTGTTCACGCATAGACTGCAACTATTTAGATATAAATAATTTGTAACTCATGCATGCATCTGAAATGTATGCATGGGTTACAAAAAAGATATATTATGTGTGTCTAAATGTGATATTTGAATGCCTACAAAAAATTAGCTAGTAAGCGATTAAATAAATCAAGTAATTAAGTGTGAGCTTAAACATTTTAAGATCCTCCGCTGTCTATTTTTAGTACCTACTTAATAAGTACTTATCTCGTTGCCTGCTGCCTCACTTGACTTACCCTATTTTTCATTATTCATTATACAGGAACTATAAAACACTAGTATTTATGTAACAGATAAATTTAGTTTGATTGGGTTTTGGGTCAACTAGGTATGACCTCCAATCTCTTCTTCATCATCAATTCATGAATCTTATACATTAATAAAAAAATATGAATGTCCACCATATCTTTAAGTAAATTTGCTCTATAGCCTATACGAAAATACTAAATCAATCCAAGCATGACACAAGATAAGGTAGGGATAATAAAGATAGAATAGAAATGAATTTTTGCCTGAATTGTAGACGCATTTGCCAGCTTTATCATTATAGCAGCAGTGTGGTCTTTTTGTCGACTGCTTTGTGGGTCTCAGATTCCACCATCACTCTTGCATCATCGTACATCATTCTGGTAGAGTCACCTCGTCCACCTAACTGTGTGATTGCACTGCCATCTTTGCATTGTCCGCCATGATATACTTTTATACAAACAAAGTCCCCTCTGTATCACCACCAACTGAAGCAGATGTTTCTATTGGTTGCTCCTGAATCTAGCTTCATATTCCTTTCCTTATTATTTAAATATGTTAAATATTTTTAACACACATCTGTGTAAATGATCCTGTGGCTCTACAACAAGGTAGGAGAAGGACCATGGTGGGTTTTTAGTTGGTAGGAGTCCGACATAACCCGTTTGCCTTCTCAAAGGCTTGATGGTATCCATGAAGATATTATCTCCACGTAAAAAAAAGATACGGGAGCGGCAACAACGCGCGGCAGACGGCCACAGGGCATTGAGTAGGCACACAAACAATAAATATATCTGAAATAGCTACCGAAAATCCTGCAAGTTATAGTTTCGTCGCCTCCACTTGCCTGAGAAAGGAGGTCACTGGAGTTGGCATGCGGACTATACTATAGAATTTTACTATACTATTTTACTGGTGGTAGGCTTCGGCCGTGGCTAGTCACCACCCACTGAACAAAGCCATGTCGCCAAGCGGCCTAGCCGTGTTCCGGCATGATGTTCGGTGTTGCCATTCATGGATGGCGGGTCAGATCAGTTGCGCTGCATGTGCCTAGTGAATGTAGCGTCTCGATCTACTGCCGCCTTCCTACCTAGGCAAGTATGCTCCATCGTAGATCTCATCGTCACTTACCATCAGGTGAGATTGAGATCAAATACATGCCTATAAAGTAATTAAAAAAAAAAAAAAAAAAAAAATAGAATACTCTAGATTCTCTTTACGCTCAAGTCCTGCCGCGAGCAAAGTACTAGTGTTGTTGAAATCGAGTGCCTGAGTGCAATGGTCCCAATCAATTTATTACGTACACATATTGGCGTTGTTAATACAACACCAATTGGTTTGATTGGAACGGAGTAGTTCTGAAAACGAAATATTATTGAGTACCGAGTTGGAGTTGACCAGAGATGGTGTGGTGTTCAGTTATAAGTAAGTTCTTAGTCTTAGTACTTACTTATATTAAAATCGAATATATGAGAAAACGAATTATCTTTATGATTATTTTTTTAGTGAATATTTACCATGTTTTAATAGTAACTCCGCCATACGGGCGGGAGACAAATTAAAAAAAATAAAGATCATAAAAATCGGCCCATCCGTTCTGGAGTTAGAATTCTGTTTTAATCTATATATTATTCATCACCTGTATATTTAATTGTTTATATGGGTATATAAAAGCTTACTACACATAAGTACCTAAATCTTTACACAAAACTCATATAAATGTATCTACAAGTTCAATAAAAATACCAATATTTTTAAATTCAACCTATGTATTTGCGTCTTCAGCAGAAAAAAAAATATCATGACCTTTTTTCTGCACTAGTTTGTACAATCGCAGCCAAAAGTTGGTTAAGAAACGATTTTAAATCATTTGTCGTTAATTATTGTCTTTGGTAATCGACATCGAAACTGGCTGAAATCCATCTGATGTAGAGACAAGTTGCTGCATTACTAAATAGACCTCAAAAATTTGAGAACCAAATTGACTGTATTCCTGAGATGTAATTTTCCACGGGACCAACATTAGAATAATAATTCTTTTCGCTTCTAAAGATCGATACCATCCTAAATAATATATTTTCAGGTAGCTTGACTTAATGTTTTTCCACTAAATGGCGGTCTAAACCATGGCGATGTAATGTTTCCGACATTCCCATTAAGAGATGAAAGTCTCTCGCTGTCATTATTTCCCTTTTTTTATGTGACCTTAGAGGTTGGAACAAGCAGTCCAGCGCCGTCTTGAACGTTTTCAAATACCGATCGACTGATCGAATATTTCCCTACAATAACCTTAATTTTCGATAGCGACGCTGCTATACAATCGGTAGGTATTTAATTTTGTCGAAACCTGTGGTAAGCTAAGCTTAGTTTCTTATAAGCAAACAATGAACTTAACTCTTTTTACAGCGATTGTACAACATGTTAAGTTTGACGTAGATGTTTCCGTAAACACAGCAACTCCATAAATGCTGACACTGCAAACATTGATGTTCGCTTACATAAAAAAAAATGTAGTTATCCTATATCGGTCGAGTAGATGCATTTTCTTATCTGTACAATTGTCCGCTCTTTATTAGACGGGGATTGAACTCAGTACACTAGTTGTTTGTTTGATCGACAATAACGGTTTCTTTTATGTTGATATTTCGATGTAAATACCTACTTGTGATAGTGTTTCGTGCAAGAAATCGTACCCTAAATAGAAGTGAACGGCTCGTGAATGGCGGGCAGTGCTTTCCAACTGGCGCTGTGTGGGTATTTGTTACTACATAGTGCTTTTCTGTATGAGTACATTCATCGGAAACAGTTCCAGTTCAGTAGTAGGGTAAGCCAGGAACTTTTAATGCAATCGTAACGTAGTCACCGAAACAACATGCTGTCTCTATCATACTTATTTATACAATCTGGTGGTGTGAGAGGGATTACAGCATGTTTCTCGATGACGTTACGATTAGATATTACATCAGAAGTTCCTGCTTACCCTACAGGCATGTTAAAAATATTAAGCGATCTGAAACTGCTTGCGATGTGCGTCTATTTGAACAATCTAATGTTAATTTAGGGTTTAAGGGGGAAGCTCAGGGTCAGGGCGCGAAATTCAAAATGTCAACGGTTTTTATTTTTTTACGAAAAATTTGGACATCTTTATGATGTAATTTAGTGTTTTGCGTTATTAGCTTTCTGCATTGGATGTCTCGCTGTATTAAATTTGCTTAAAAACGTACCTAATCCGATACAATACCATAAGGTTTGTAAAAACCGCTACTTTGACTAACTTTATGGTGTTGTATCGCTTTAGGTATTTTTTTAAGCAAACTTAATACTTCGAGACATCCAATGCAGAATGCTAATATCGCAAAACACTAAATTACATCGTAAAGATGTCCAGATTTTTCGTAAAAAAATAAAAACCATTGTCATTTTGAATTTCGCGCCCTGACCCTGAGCTTCCACCTTAATTATCTATTTCAAAGAGATGACTGATCCTTAACCTGGTGTATTAAGTGTCCTCTGCGCATGAGTTTATAGCTCTGATGTGGCGATCACGTGTCATGATACTAAACACAGCCAAACACACCTGAAACTAACAAGCCCATACGAAAAGCGATTTGCAAAGTGTGATCAAGTTTCATGACGATTATTACCTACATTTTATGTAGTTTTCAGCAGGTGAATCAGAAACGGTGTACTAAACCTTGAACCTGCGCTTTATTAGCGAATTTGTAACCATTATGGCGAAGCAGAAACACTGTATAGTAAATGCATTGTAAAATACCTACGTTGAAATTGGCAGGCGGGTTCAAAGCGGGCGCGGCGCGGGTCGCCGGCCTCACCTACAGAGTACTCTCGCGCCGCAAGGCCGCCGAAGAGGGCGCTGCGCGACTCGCCCGGGTGCTCTCGGCGCTAGACCTCACAGCCCTTGGGGTTGGCAGTACGCTGGGCGTCGGAGTGTACGTGTTGGCTGGCGACGTGGCTAAGAACTACGCGGGACCGGCCGTGGTGGTTTCCTTCCTGCTGGCGGCCGTCGCTAGTGTATTCGCTGGTGAATATTGGAACATATTCTAATCTTTTGTATCAAGCAGCTACCAAATAATCCAGTAATGCCCGCCTGCGCAACGAACCATTTATATTTTGACAGGGTTGTTTCTATATTTTAGCTTGCCGTTTGCTTCGGTAATTCCTTCGAAATTTCGTATATTTCGATGTTCTTGTCTACGTTTGTATTTCCCCATAATGATTACCGCCAAAATCCAAATTGTGTCCAAAATTTGTAAATGTTATGTACTAATTTCCTACGCGGTCGAAGTCGCGGGCAACAGCTAGTATAGAAGATACAGCCGGGGACCACATAGCGAATCAAGCGTTACTTCTTGGTTTTATTGCGAAGTACCAGTTGGCATACGATAACTTTGTTGTAGGTCTCTGCTATGCCGAGTTCGGCGCTCGAGTGCCGAAAGCTGGCTCGGCTTATGTGTACAGCTACGTCTGCGTCGGCGAGTTCATAGCGTTCTTAATCGGCTGGAATCTCATACTTGAGTATATTATTGGTAAGTCACGCTAATCCACGTAGTAACTAACATGCATAAGTTAATTGGAATGGTTTGTGTCAGTAGAAGTGTAGAAGTTCTTGCCCGAGGGCTGTCCCAATCTGTAAAGATTTTGTTACAACCGCTTCGTAATCGACAGCTTGCGGGTTCGATAAACTATTGACGTTAGCACCAATCTAGCACAAGATTTAGTTTATTCGGAGGGGCTAACAAGAATGCTTATTACACATTACTAGTACTAAAAACATTTCGATATATTTCCGAATCGATTTGTGTGTTTAATCTGGTCGTGTGCCGAAATCGCACGATCGCCAGCCAGTTAGGACGGCGCATATGGCCGCTGGTGTTACCAGATCGCCCTAAGTTGGTGTGTTCGTATGGCGATAATTATTTATTCGAGTTGCTCGTCACGAACGTAGGCGCCGCGTCGGTGGTGAAAGCCCTCAGCGAGTACCTGGACTCGCTGCTGGACAAGGCGATATCCTCGCACCTGGCGGCCGCCATGCCGCTGGACACGCCGCACCTGGCGCGCTACCCCGACGTGTTCGCCTTCTCAGTCATCATGGCCTTCTCTGGTAAGCTCTCGGTCTCTTTCCCTCAACTTTTATTAAGTTTTTTTTTAAGAAATATTAATTACTAGCTGCGCTCCGCGGTATTACCCGCGATTAAATAGTATGTCCTTTATCCCACGGGAAACATGCATTCTACCGGGATAAAAAGCCCGATGTGCTATTCCATGCTATAATCTATCTCCGTGCCAAATTTCATCCAGATCCGTTCTGGCGTGATTGAGTAACAAACATCCATCCATTCATCCAAACTTTCACATTTATAATATTAGTAGGATCGATTGGCCCAGTCAAATCAAAATGATCAAAACCTTTTTTTAATTTAAGTAGTGACCCTGCTTTCTCGAGTAAGGTACCTGCCTTCTGTGTGATGAGTACGAATGTTTGTACGTGAGTCATGGTTGTATACTGGGATCGCCCCCAGTTCATTGTAGGGTACCCATAAAGCAAGCGTTGTTTAGTTTGGCACCGTACAGATGGTGTGTTCGTCTGGCGATGTTTATTATATTCGGCGTAGATTGACCGAGAACTCTTTACTTTTTTTCTGCTACCTTCCTTTTCCTCTTTTAACAACTTCTTTATGTAACAACCCAAATTATAGTTATTGGTTTGGTTAACAATTTCGCTCCCCATTTCCCATTAGGCACCTTTAAATCGGTGTAACGTGGCAGCACAAAAGATCACCTCTGCCTACCCTTCCTAGTATTTAAGCGGTGATAGTTTTAACGATGTACCTTTTCCAGTGGCTCTCGCGTTCGGTGTGAAGGAGTCGACAAAGTTCAACAACTTCTGTACGGGTGTCAACCTGTGTGTCGTGTTGTTTGTCATCATATCAGGATCATTCAAAGGTAGCCGAGACCAATGACGATTAGTGTAGTTTTCAGACAGACTGTTTTAACTCTTTTCACTAGCAACTACTCTTTACTCTCTGTGGATGCTGGAGACTCCGAGCATCGCTGAGGTCCGCGCCGATGTTGCCGTCTTAAAGCGAATCGCTAAAAAAATAAGCTTACATCTTAAGAATATTGATAATATATGACGTGAAAATGAAAAGATGTATTTGATGTATAAGACGCATCACGTAAAGTGACCAAAGATGGCGGCTCTGCGCATGCGCATTTTAAACTAAGATTTATCCATACGTATTCGCCACTAATGAAATTAGTTATTTCACTGACAACAACCTATACACAAATAAAACATTGTATTAATACAACCCAAAACCATGTTAGAATTGTTGTCTGTTTGTATGTGCGTTTGTGTACGCTAATCTCAGAAACGGTTATATCAATTTAAGGGCGCGCCCGAAGTCGCGGGCAAACAAGTATTCTAAATAAAGAATTATTATTATACGTGATGGGACCTATGTACATTTTTTAAATATGTTATAATGACTTGATCGTCGGAGCAGCGGACACCAAGAACTGGCGCATCCCGGCGCACGAGGTGCCCAAGTCCGACACGAAGGACTTCGGCAGCGGCGGCTTCGCTCCGTACGGACTCGCCGGGATCATTAAAGGAGCCGCGGTTTGCTTCTACGGGTTCATTGGTAAGGAATAATAAAATAAACCTATCGATTTAAAAGATATTGGTTATTCAATCTTAAATAATTAATAGTTTTTAAGTTAAACATTACAGATCAGTTTGAGTTTTATGTATTTTGTATGTAATATGTACTATCACTTCAGTTGAGCAAACATCATTATCCATATCATTTGTTATGCAATTTTCCTAGATGCCTCATTGAGTTGATCAAATTGAAATGATCCTAATCATTGTTTCTTAACGAATTGGAATACGATTAAATATGGCGTCACCCACAAATCAGCGGGTATTTTGCCAATGTCAAGTATTTAATAACGATATCAAATTCAATAAATACACATTATATATAAAAAATGGATGATAATATAAAAAGATGAAAATGGCCTATAAACAAAACCATCCAATCATTGACCCAATTGATTGAAGTCAACATGCAGTTAGTAATTTTTGACATTCATTGACGTTTCGATCAGGGTTCGACTGCGTGGCGACGGCGGGCGAGGAGGCGCGGCGGCCGCAGAAGAGCATCCCGTTCGCGGTGGTGGCGTCGCTGCTGGTCGTGTTCCTGGCCTACTGCGGCGTGTCGTGCGTGCTCACGCTCGTGCTGCCCTACTACATGCAGGTATGCGCCGACACACTGATACCCAACTTGGTACAGCACTCACTCTTGTATCGCGAATCGCAGGTTTCCACCCCGGCTCGCACCTCTGTAATTTTTTAATTTTTTTATTACGATATACGCAACTATTTGATCTCGATCTCACCTGATGGTAAGCGACGATGAGATCTACGATGTAGCATACTTGCGTAGAAGGTACCTGTTCACTCTCGACTTGAAAACACCCAGATTATAGTCAACGGGGAACAAAGACGCCGGTAGCGTGTTCCATTCCTTGGCAGTTCGTACGATGAAAGTAGAAGCAAAACGCTTAGTGCGTACCGAAGGAATGTCCACAGTGTACGGATGACACTTGACCGTGCGTCTTGTCGACCGATGATAGAATGGAGATGGGGGAATTTCTGGATTTCATGTGCAAATCGCTTTTTCAACCATGATTCACGAGCTCAAACGGTGAAGGAAAACATCGTGAGGAAACCTGCATGTCTGTGAGAATCCCTCGAAAGACGTGTGAAGTCTGCCAACTCGCACTGGCGATGTGGTGGATCAATCCTTAAAAAAAGAAGAAGAAATAGATAGATAGATGTAGTTATAAAAGGTATTAATCTTGGTGATAGGATGAAAAGGCTCCGTTCCCGTACGTGTACGACCACCTGGGCTGGCCGTGGGCCAAGTATGCCGTCAGTGTGGGAGCCATCTGCGCTCTGTGCTCCAGGTTAGTACATGTCATTGGCACTCTTAGACCAACTACATAGGTCCCGATTGGCACTACTGGTATATACACTGCTTTCTGTGCCAGAGGTCCCCGGTTACTATCTATTTTTCATACCTAAGTGATAAAGTTGTCCGCCCCTAACATTTTTATTTTTTTAAATTGTGTCAATAGAAAATACATACAAGCCAAAATTTTCACCCTTCCATCACCAACCCCTATTTTTTAATAGTGCGAGCGGGCTATTGCTAACGGTTGCGACTTTGTTAAATACCACGCGGACGAAGTCGCGGGTAACAGCTAGTATTTGTATGAATTTATATATCCATCCATTACTATACTTAAATAGTAAGGTATGAATACTTTTTAAATTCGAGTGTTGTACGAGCTGCATTGCACTTTATTTCGCTGTAGCCAGAGTAGCTATTCATTTAAATGTCTGCAGAGTGAAATATCTTTTTTTTATTACATTATAGGCAAGTATTTGATCTCGATCTCACCTGATGGTAAGTGACGATGAGATCTAGGCAAAGAAGGTTAGGTGTTCACTCTCGACTTGTCATATCTGTTGGTAACAAGTATGTGTTGATGCGTGGTGTGCGCGCAGCCTGCTGGGCGCGGTGTTCCCGCTGCCGCGCATCATCTACGCGATGTCGTCGGACGGGCTGCTGTTCCGCTGCCTCGGCCGCGTCAGCGAGCGCTTCCACACGCCGCTGCTGGGGACCATGATCGCCGGACTCTTCACCGGTAAGTGGACATTTTTAATCCCCCCTCCCCCCCCCCCCGTGTAACGCACCGTAACGTTTTTCTTTATCCCCCCACCCTAGTAAAGCGTTACGTAACCACCACGAAGTGACCATTTTTATCTGAAAGTCACAATCATGTGGCGTAAAGTACCGGAAAGTCGCTAATATATTCCAATTTAATTTTTAATATTTGTCGTTTAAACAATGTTACGTAACGCGTAGTTCAAACCCTCCCCTCCCGCCCCTGTAACGCATCGTAATGTTTCAGAAGACCCCCCCCCCCTCCCCCAAATTCCTTACGCAATACTTGTACGCGCCCTAACTACACTACACAGTATATAAGACGTAGCAAGTATAGTGTACAATATTTGTCCGCATGGCTCAGGCACGCTGGCGATGATCTTCGAGCTGGAGCAGCTGATCCACATGATGTCCATCGGCACGCTGCTGGCCTACTCCATGGTCGCGGCCTGCGTGCTGCTGCTACGGTAACTGCAGCTGCCTGTAACGTGACGTCGTGTCGTGTCTGCGCTTACGTGGGCGAGCGCCTACGTACTCACTTGATACAATATTACGTGCTAAACCTCTTAATGAGTACCCTGCTTTACGGGTCAAAATTCCAAAATTCCCTCCTTTGCGCACCTCTAGGGTACTCAAGGAGTATATCATCCGAATTTCAAATCTATACGGCTGCGCGTTGCCTGTCAGCCGGTGCTATGAAGTTTATTGAATAGATTATAAAGTAGGAGATTGTGCAGGTATGAGAAAACCCAGTCGCCGCACCGCGCGGCGGGCGCGGCGGGCGCGCCGCCGAGCTGGACGGCGCGCGGCGCGCTGCGGCAGCTGCGCAACGCGGACGCGCTCGCCGCGCCCTCCGCGCTCAGCTCGGCGCTCGTCACCATCCTCGTCACTCTGTACGGTGAGTCGCCATTATACATGATCAGTTCTAGCATCAGCAATAGATGTCGCTAACATGTTTTTGAACGCGGTATCGTTAGCTTTTTTGATTTTCAAGGCTACACTATACTTGGCTTAATAAATTTATCCTCGTCCTGTACCGGGTGTTTAGCGCATATCTAAATACCTGGATAGACTGCGTGAACTTTACGGAGCTTGTTCAGTGAGGACCCAGAGTGATAGGCAGCCCTGTCATTGTGCCCCAGGCGTGTGGTGCCTGGCGCTGGTGTGCGGCATCAGCCGGCTGGGCGAGCAGGCGCTGGCGGGCCGCGCGGGCCCCGCGGCGCTGCTGGCGCTGGCCGCCGCGCTCGTGCTGGCCACGCTCTACGCGATATCCAGACAGCCCGTGTCCGAGAAGAAACTAGCATTCTCGGTCAGTTTACTAATTGATTACAATTAATATTGACAACCTCCATACATTACAGCGTAGCTCGATATTTCGCCAAATAGCTCTCCAAATCCAGTGGGCGCCACAGTCAAAGTCAAAAAATTTATTTCGTATAGGCCTACGGGGACACTTACAAATTGTCATTATTATTTTTTCTTAAAATTTCCACCGGATCGGAACGCGACCTCAACTGAGAAGATCCGGCGAGAAACTCTGCGGGCATGTCTTTCTTTTACGATTTTTTTGATTTTAAGAACCATGTTTATTACAAAAAAAATAAGCTCCAGTGTTACACACGCTACACTTTGACATCATAAATCTTAATTGATCTAGATATTTGAGCGATCAGTGCAAGCTCTTATAAGTTACTGTCTATCAGACTACACAATAGATGGCATTGTCTTACAAAACAACGATCAATATCAATATCAGAAAAGCCCGTTGTGCTGAGATGTCATTGCCCTCGTTAATAGCTAATACATGTCGATGAAAGATATAGGTGTATATTGTTGTCCTGCTCATCTCGCGTAGAGTTGGATGCAGACATCGACAATCCGAATGATTTACCATAACTTCGCTAGTTTAGATTTTTTTTAATGTGTCATTATTTCGCTCAGGTGCCGCTGGTGCCGTGGCTGCCGGGCTTGAGCATACTCATCAACGTGTACCTCATGATAAACCTGGACTATATGACCTGGGTGCGATTCGGCGTCTGGATAGCTGCCGGTGAGTGACAAAGAAAACTTTATTCCATTACATATAATATGGTGACATAATTAAAACACGACAATACTAAGTACGTAAACTGACATTACTAATTCGATGCGGCTGGCGGGATGCTTTGAATGGTCGTAGGTTATTTAAGACGCTGTGAAGATGGTAAGTTCTGACAAACATTAAATTATTATTAATTATTTATTTGTTGTGGCTTTAATGTTGGAACGTCAACAAGAAATAGAAAACCCGTTTTATTCCAAATAATAATTATGTTTTAAACGTCCGTAAGCGTATGAATTATGTATGTAATTTCAAGGTTTTAGTGTTAAACTCACAATGTTAACTGTAATGAATAAACTCACAAATCTAGCTTCATAAGGTATATAAACCATCTCAGTTTTGTGCTTGATTACATGCCGGTCGATGTACAGATAATATTGTATAATAATTGATACTTCATTTGTATTTATTTAAAATCTCAAATATCTGCGGGTGCATCGTCTTATGAGTGTTTCTGCCCCACACAAAGTCCAGGTGGCCGAACGCCTTCCCTGCCATCACTCTGTATTCAACTGTGTTAGGCAGATTTTTCCTCAATAAATTGACATTTTTCACCGTCGATATAGGGTCGCTATTCGAGACAAACAAAGCGATTTTCATACTAACTTTACTTAAATCGTATGCCGGGGGTGTCGTTGACTTGTAACGAGCCATATTCTCGCTTGGGCCGTAGTCGAACATCGCAAATCTTCCACTTTGCCCTATCTGAGCTTGATGGTAAGCATTCTTCCAAGAAGTACCAGCAGGGAAATGACCCACGATTACTGGCGCGAACTCCGGTTCGATTTCATTGTTCTCCTTTCCGGTGAACACTAAAAAGCCGTTCTTGAAACATAAATCGAACGAGCTCTTTGGAGTGCATATCAGTTCGTAAATTCTTCTAAACATGGAATAATAACCGAACACTTCATTCACTCTAATGGACATAAAAGCTCTGTTTATTAATGAACTCATTCTTATGAGTGACGCCAGATATTCTTCTAAGTCGTTCATGTAACATATCGGTGCTAGAGATATGAAAACTTTAATCTTGTTATTATACTCTGGTCTCAGAGCACCGAGAACGTATAGCGCCGTTGCGCCCTCGGAATATCCAATAGCACTCAATCTCTTTTGTCCGGTAGACTTCAAAATTAAGTCTACAGTCGCCGGCATGTCGTAGTAACCGATTTCGTGGATACTAAAATCCCAAAAGGCTCCGTCGGTATCTGGGTTTAATGTGGCGTGTCGCCGTGAATTATTGTTTCCCCTGTAATTAATTGCCCACACGTCATAGTTCTGTCTTGCCAGTTCTACAGCCAAAGACGTGTTCCCTCTCATTACGAAGCTATCCGATGAGTCTAGACCGCCGTGAACGAGGAGTATCGGTCGATTGTTGTCTCCGACGATTCGGAACATCTTCAATATGTATCCATCTTCAGTGGTGACATCATATTGTTCAGTCTCCTGACCGTATTTATTGGCGATGCCTGGGAAGTCGAGTTTTGCGTCTTCTGCGATATCACTCGTTTTGTGTTTCGAGAAGACTTGCTGGTTCGAGGTGCTGGCTATAATCGTGAGAGCTAAAACCACGAATAAAACACGCATGGTTAAATTCTATTTAGTTGCCTCTACGTTGTTCGAGTCACAAGTTTGTATTAAAACTGGTCGCGACGTGTTTCTTGTTTATATATAATATACTTGTTTTGGTTTTTCAGTTTCTTATTTAAATTTATTAAGGTGACTGCAATTGTTACTAAAACTACTGAGAAGTCGCAATAATTACTTAGGGTTTGTAGGAGTTATGTCCATTTCCTAATGAAGTATATCCAATAAAACTTTAGTTCTTAAACAGGCTTTCCACCACGCGTATTTCAACGAATAAATAAATATTATTTTAACTTTTTAAACGTTTGTTCTTATGTGGGGGGGGGGGTGTAACTATTATTATATGTTTAAATAAAACTAATTTTACGGATTCTATCATTCCCCGTTTCAAACTATGACACCAGGACGTCAACCACTTCAGTCCTCCCGTGACCATGGTTGCTGTAAAGCAGCCGAAACGTCGGGAACGTAAAAAACAAAAAATAAACGCGATAGAATCAGTAAAATTAGTTTTATTTAAATGTGTAGTATTCGCGTAAATATAAGAAATCAATATATTATTATATAGAAAAAAATCACAAAAAAATAAAATAAAGTTTATTCATTTTCTCATACAATAGATTCTGAGGCGGTACGAAGGTCGCCGGGACTAGTTTTATTATGAAACAACGTCTTGTCACAAATTGTGATTTTTTGGACGCAGAAAAAACCATTGCTTGACGATAATTAAATCGTAGAAATATTATTTTTCTGCTATTCGTAACTTAAAATCAACTATTGGACTTAGACCTGAAACGCAAAAAACAGCGGCAGTGGCAAAATCTCGCGTGGCGTCGCTCATTTCCCTCGCTACCAGTTCGGGCGGCGGCGTGGCCTCGCGAGGCTTTACAGTCTGTCTGGATCCGGCCTCGACCACCTGGTCTATTGATTTGACCATCTATGGCTCGGCTGCTTTTACGTTAGGGGTCTAGGCAATATGCAGAAATTAACGTTTCATTATTTGTCCTGGTCTGGGTGTTATCCAATCTGCGCCAGTCCGTTTTTTCTCTTGACTTTGGACTATCCCAGTATATATAATTACATATATAGAATTACATATATAGAATTACATATATAGAATTACATATATATGAAACATCCACGACTTGTGTACAAACATTCGTTCTTAACACGCAAATTTTGCCTCTACCAGAACTCGAACCCAGAACCCTCGGCATATCAATCAGGGTCACTATCAACTGTGCTAATCAGGTCGACAGGGTAATATTGATTGATATTTTTAATTGCAGGTCTCCTGATCTACATAACATACGGGGCTTGGAACAGCGCAGAGCGACGTCGGCCCCTGGACGCGGTGCAGCTGGCCGACCTCCACAACGACAGCCACACAGCACTCCTCCACCACACCAACCACACCGGGGTGAGCCACGCCCTCGGCTGACGGAGGGGGGAGGTGGTGAGCCCCACCGGCACCGTTGTCTCTTTCATATCTAGCATTTAACGGCCGTGAGCTTAAAAAATAAACATTTTCTTTGCCCCTGAATTTAAGAAAGTATAATTCTATTTATAATGGCTTTGTAAGGCTATTGTAGAAAGATTTAAATTGGTTTTGAATTTGGGCCGTAAACGTAGTATGTAAAAATGAAACATGATGCCACTGGTATGATATGTATGATGATAGAATTTGTATATTTATATATTAATCTATGGTTGAAGTTTTACTAAACGGTGTTTATTCACCGGTTCAAAGCCTCTGTATTCAAGGCTTATAACAGCTTTTAAAATGCTTAATTTCGAGAATAGTCGAAAATTATATAAATTATATCTATCTAGGTATATTTGTTAAGTTATTATGTATATGTTAATTTGTAGAACGACTTAAACTTCGTAAAAAAAAATAGTGAAGTAACAGAAATTAATTTTAATTTAAGAATATACATACATAACGATGTGAAATCCAGGTTTTTTTTTGGTATTTGTGTCTATTTAATGTATTAATGAGATGTGGCCGGTAGCATCTAAGGAAGATGATTCAAACGTCCCCGTTGTGTGTTGTGTCCTCTCTACGGAGGCTGTATCTCCTGCGATGATCTTGACTTGACGCTGGCTTGCCCAGCACCTGGTCGCGCTCTCAACTCCCAGCAGCTGCAGCCGTACAAAGTGTCTTTAGGTTGAAGGTCCAGTAGACGCGACGCTTTAAGTATTGACGTGTACTTAACATTTTTTAATTATTGAAAATTGCTCTAGTTGTAGGTCTATGAATCCATATGATTTTAGAAACCCCATTAAGGATTATTTGTGGATGAAATGTTATGATTTTAAGGATACAATACCTGCTACTAGTTCAGTTAAATAAATTGCCTCTTAACTATTGCATCTCGCTCATACATTTAGTAAATACTCAAATTGAGCGGAACGCAAATAAAAAGGGCCTGATTAAGTTAGATGTTTCGTATGATGTTTCATGTAGCAGAGTCTCGTTATTTAATAAAGTTGGTTTTAATGTTTAATGTACTTACAAGAGTCTCTACAAGGTTCCTTTTGTCGTATTTCGCCAAAGTATTTTGTTTTTATTGTTAATATATTTATGTTTAATAAAATAAAGCAATGATATCCATGGTCTAACGTTCACCTTGGAAATCGGGCTCGAATCTCTGGGATATCAGATTTCATGTGCGGATCTCGTATTCAGCCATGATTATCACTTGTTAAGGTAATTATCGTGAGGTAACCAGCATGTCTGAGACAACCCGACTAGTTCTCGGAAGTTCCGTACTGCGCCAGTGTCGTGGTGACCCCCCCCCCCGCATTGAGGGGAGGCCCATGCCCAACTGTATGATATTTAAAAGGCAATTTTTTTTTAATACTAATTATTTTTACATAGTAGCTAAGCGAGCTTTTGTAGGCTGTGAAACAGTATTGTAATGTCAATGCAATTTATTAACATATATTGTATGTGTGTCTTCCAAATAACCTCAGTGAACACTTGTTGAACCCCTTTGTCCGTCGTTTCGACGAGTGCTGGCCACTCCGCTGCCGAGTCGCACCACAGTTCTGATAATGTTTATAGTTCCAACAATTCCCATAATCCTATGGGAATTCCCAATATTCCCATGGGAATAGTGTACCTTGAATGGACTAGTGCTGAAATATCAACTAGATATTACTATGGGAAATTTGTTGTAGTTTCCTGACGGGAATAGAGCCTATACAAAACCAAATATTCCCGTGGGAAATTTGCACTATTCCCGTGGGAAACTAACATAGAGAAATAAGATCATAGAGGCAAAATTGCATCGTCTTGTGTGAAATGAAATAAACATACAAATTGTAATCATTTAATTCCTCGCATTCGACTAATAAGTCTAATCACAGTTTGTTACTTAAAATCTATGGCTGTTATTATTATGTATATTGATCATTTACTATTATAAACATTATTTGTTTTTTGATCTGAAATGTTGGATTCCAGTACTTGATTGTTAAATCAAAACCATGTTATGTTGTATATGGAATGTATTAAAATGGCTTATACAAACATTACATTTGTGTTTGGTTCTTCCCGGCTGTGCTCAGACCGTATTCTAGAGCCTTTCAGTGCCCAGCGGAATCATGAGCGGAGCGGGAAACAGGGGGCTTAGTGGGAGTTAGGGTAAGTCCACTTCACTAACCAACTTGTGCAGGGGACGAAAAGGCTCTTACATGCACCACTAACAAGGGCCTTTATGTAAACACCCTACAATTAAGTACAATAAAATTCTTAAAAAAAATGCAACAATGCTCATAAAATAGTCATAAGTACCTAACGGTTTTAACGATCACACAGCTATCACAATACAATGGACAACACCTTAAGTCATCGTCCTAATTGGCGATCGTAAGAGTAAATGATGCAATTTCGTCGCACGACTAGATTAAATACACAAATCTCTGTCCCAATTGGAGCTCGCAAGTCATCGCGCGAGCACAGGAATCGTTTTCATCGCGCGATGTAGTCACTTCGCTTACTAGTATGATCTTTACCTAATTAGGACGAGGCCTAACAGTTACCGGATTGAACCGGCTAATACTCTAAACATATTTACGTTATAAATTCCATGTTCGTGTTTCATCATTTGCAAATAAACTAATCCACAACTTATCCGACAGATGGCACTTACAAATTCTGTGAGTTAAATTGTAGATAAGGTTTATCATTCGCAAATAGTGAAGCGAGCTTATACTCTGTCGGGTTAATATCGAAATTATTAAGCTGGTACAACAAGTTGCTCGATTTATTGAGCAATTTGTCGCCGAGACGTGTTGAATTCTACATTTCACGCCTAATAAATGTTGCAAAGTGAAATAATTACAATCGATTTGTCGTTCAGTTAATAAGCGGTTCCATGTTTACTTAATAATAATAAAATCGACCTACAACTCTAACAATATTTCCTATTTGTATAAATAAACTAAAGTCGCGTCCCCAGCGCGTGTTTTGCACTACAAACTACACACTACACATAAACATCTGAACAATCGTCGTTGGTAACTACATCAAATGTTTCGTGAACGCGTTTGGGTTGAAAGCGCGATTTTTAGAAAACATTTGATTCGTCAACAATACATATTATTATAACATCATTCGGTAACACTTTCTCGTTTTTATCCCGATGCTGGCCACAAACGTAGCTTTTTTGATACTTGCGCATGACCAGCTAATGTACGGAAATATAAGGATGCGCGGGTTTCGGTCATTCCCAAGATGTTCTTACCCACAGAGAGACGAAGAGATACTTGGTTTTTTGTGCTTTAATGTGCTGTTCGCGACACTCCATCTGTATTATTTCTTCGTCTGAGCCTGCAGACAATTTATGCGCGGGCGGTCTGGCTACAGCTAATGACAAAGTCCCCGCGTACGCTTGCAGGTGTACGCCGGTGGCGACGACCTTTGCTTTCCGTCGTTGTGACGCAGTCAAACACACTCCGAACCTTTTCCATTTCACAACACAAACTAAACTAATATGGCTAAGTCAATGTCTGTTGAACACTCTGTGTTGATCCCTGGTGTTGGTGCTAGAACTTAGTTGTGATCACCTGTCGCTTCTCGCTGACGCCGTTCTGGGTCGCGGCCGGCAACTCTTTCACGTTCAAAGAACTTTTGCGGATGCCGTAGCCAAAGTAGATCAGGTAGCCTGCAAGAAAGAATTATCCTCCTTTAAAAATAAAATATTATTATAAGGGCTCGTTTACGAAAACGCAGCGCGTTGCGCGGGGCTCGGTGCGCCGGCGTGCGGCCAATTCAAACATGTGGCGATGTAGCGAGCGTTTCCTTGATGTGCAGCGTGGAATTGTGGACCTACCGCCATTTGTCATCTATGTCTTAACGAGACCACATATCGCCTATAACGTTTGTCGACTTTCCATACTCGTTTTAAAACAATTATGATGTTCTCACCGATGATCAGCCAGATGATGAACCGCACCCACGTCTGGTAGTCGAGCTGCACCATCAGGTACACGTTCATGCACACGCTCAGGTACGGCACCAGCGGCACCAGGGGCACCTGCACTCAGAATTGGGACAATCCATAAAGCTACGGTCCCGCGGCCTGTTATTTGAACAATTAGGCCGCACTGGAACAGGCCAACGGGCATGGGAACGGTCGTGTTTGTTGTGGCCTGTACGTCCGAGTCGCTGTTAGTACATTCTCCACTGATCTGGAACTGCAACTGGACTGGTGATAGTCATCTTCGTTTTGTGCCTATTTGATTTTCGCCATTTAGGCGCTCATAGTAATGATAACAGGTAACGACCGTGTCCCCGGAACTAAATATAGAGATTTGACACGTTGCATGCAATTATGTCTTATAATTTTAAATCTAACAATAATACATATGAGGACTATCAGTTCTGGCTTGTTTTAGTTGGCTGTCCAGAGAGGAATCGTTAGAGCTATATGATCAAGGGGTGGGAGTGTTAAAGGGCATAACGCCGCGAGAAACTACGGGAGAAGGCGCAGCACACCTCTCTACCCCTCAGCCGCCCAGGCCATTGTTGATTGTAATAGAGTCGTACCGTGAAGGAGAGGTGCTGCACGCTGTTCCTGGGCTGGCGGTACAGCACCAGCAGCAGCACCAGCAGCGCGGCGCCCAGCGCGCCCAGCGCCGCGCCCGCGCCCGCGCCCGCCTCCCAGCGCAGCAGCGCGCACGTCGCCAGCGCCGCCAGGACTGACGCCAAACAACAAGTCACAAATTATCTTCCGAACCTTGGGTACCCAAATTTGTATTGTCTGCTTTAGTCTACCCAGCCCTCCATGCACAGCTTTGCGACAAGAAGTGTGTCATCTACTTGCATTATGACACACTTAGCATTACGAGCGATCGAGTCGAATCGTTCGATTGCCTGGATGTATTGAACTTTGACTCGACTATTAAAAATTACACACAGAACTATAGACCCTCGTACCAAGTTTAATCAAAATTTATCCTGATTTTAAAAAGCACGGTTGCTGTCGAGGCTTGGACTAGACTACACTATACCGAGTTTGGGACTAGATTTATATAATACCGGGACGATATCCGAATGTCTGAATTTAGTAAAATTTTAAATTAGGTTTCCAGGCCGCATGACTTGTTGAATGAATCTTTAAGGTAAAGGATACTCACATAATATGAATATAGTTGTTTTGGCGATGGTCGCGGAGAGCGTGGTGGGGAACTTGATGCCTAACAGGTTGAAGGTCTGCTTCGCCACGTTGTACGGCGTCTCAGGGACAGGCTTCGTAGCATTCTGTAGAGGCGACTCCTCTTCGTACCTGTAATATACCGTACATTATTGTGGGACTGGGGTATAAGTTGTAGCGTGAAGGAAACGGTGTGGATTGGTCGATAGAGGGATAGAAACATGGAAATGGAGAGTTAGTACGTACTTTCCAGGACGAACTGGCTGGACTCCTTAAGGGACATTTTTGCATGGCATTATTGAACTGCTCAAAAGATTTTTTAATTAGGAAGGGATTGTGTCCTACAGTAGGTACAATGTTTACCTGAGAATAAGCACACTGGTAGCAACGATGGTGTACGCGAGTAGGGTTCCGATGGACATCATGTCTATCAGCTGGTTCAAGTTGAAGATAGCGGCCATTATAGCTGGAATAAAAGATGCTACTCTCAGATCGTGCGGGACGTTGATATGCAAAATGATAAATAAATATCTATTGCAGATTGCCTTTGGGGGAAAGCACTTTGCCAAAACTCACATGCTGCTTGGAAATCTTTGTTAAAGATTAGTTCGAGCGCAGTACCTATGTGTTGAAATAAACCATGGTAGAATAGCTGTAATCGCTGTTTCCTTACGATTCGTGCGCGCCGAGCATATTGACTTTTAATGGAAATAAATATGTTTGATAAGAAATGCCTCAATTTTAAACCCACTACAGAATAGAGGAAGTTCTCAATTCGATCGTTTTTTTTTATGTTTGTTACCTCAGAAAGAATTTGAAAAAATATTTTTTTACCAACTTCACATTCGTTAAATATTTGATTTAGTTCGACAAGGTAGATTTCAAGATTGCATTATTAATTCCTATTTGTTTGGCTTTTTTTTATGTTTTCTTTTTGCATATTTACTTCGGAGTTTTGGTTAATGCAGATTCATATAACACAATATCCCATTTTTCACTGGTTTTTGTTTTGAAATATTATGTAGTGCACGTGCCCGTTCTATCTTGATATAATTTTACCAGTAGCTATCTTCATAGGATATTTATCTTCTTGAAAATCACCGCTATGATTCGCTACAAGCCTGCTTTTAGCAAGTGTACAAAGAAGAATGTAACCTTACCTGATAGAAGACCACTTAAAGCAGTCGCAAGCAGGGGAGTCTGCGTCTTCCTACTGATCTTCGCGAGTGGTCTGAAGAGCACGCCGTCGCTGCCCATGGCGTACAGCACCCGTGGCAGCGGGAACATGGCGCCGAGCAGGCTGGTGCACAGCGCGAATATGGCGCCGATCGTCACGATCCACTTGATGACGGGCAAGTTGGCCTCCGTGAACACGTGGGGGAAGGGCGCGTCGGCGTCCTGGGAGACAAGCAATTGATAATGGATGGTGATAGCTCTTAATAATAATAATATCACCACACCAACTATACGGTCTCATAAGTCCTATCCCATGTAAAAATAATGGCTTATAACAAAAAGACAAGCCCGCCGAGTTTCTCGCCGGATCTTCTCAGTTGAGATCGCGTTCCGATCCGGTTGTAGAGTTAAGATAATAAAATGTTGATGACAATTTGTAAGGGCCCCCGTAGGCCTATACGAAATAAACGATTTGACATTAACTTGACTTTGACCAAGCAATGCATATATTAGGGTACCGTACAATGGACGGAGGGCGAACTCAGTATAAATAATTATAAAATATACATCTTCCGTCATCGAAACATCGTAAAGATTATTATTTATAAAGACCATATAAAACTGGTATTTGAACAATATTAGAATTGTTTAGGTTTCTGACTACCTGTAACTAGAACCATACATATTAGATTTATAAGAGCCCTGAGAAAGCCAAAATAAACCCTGACCTGCAAATAATAAGGCAGCATCATCGTCAACACCGTCGCTATGCTGAAGTACGACACGAATATCACCACCAGCGAGATCACAATGGACAATGGGATGTCTCTCTTGGGGTTCTTGGCCTCCTCGCCGGTGGTCGCCACGCAGTCAAAGCCCACGAAGCCGAAGAAGCACTTGGCAGCGCCCGCCATGATGCCGGCCATGCCCCAGGGGGCAAAGCCGCCGGCACCAGCCTGCTTCTGGTATTCAGGAGGAATGTCCTTAACATCTATCTGCCAGTTGGCGGGGTCACCTAGAAATTAATGTTTGGGTTTTTGAATGTCCCTACGATAAGTTCCTAACTCCTAGATACGATGTAGAGTATCTGAAGGTAGGACCATACTCTGAACATAATATGTTGACAATCAGTTTGCCAACCTGCCTATCCGTAAGTCTGGGGTGGTTCCTTGACCATTGACCCCTTGATTGAAATCGCGATATAAATAATATTGGCATGGAATACGTATTCGGAGTGGTTTCCACACTCTACTTGTCTAGGATAGGTAGGTATAATATATCATACAGAGTGTTGCACCAGTGTAAGCAGTGATAGCCAAGTTAGTAGCTAAGCAGTGATAGCCAAGTTGGTAGAACGCTTGCCTCGGTAACGAGGATTGCAGGTTCAGACCCCGGCTCGCAACTCTGGGATTTTATGTGCGAATCTCATTTTCCAACCATGATTATCACTTGCTAAACGGTGAAGTAAAACATCGTGAGGAAACCTGCATGTCTGAGAGAACCCCTCGAAAGATGTGTGAAGTCCACCAACCCGCATTGAGCCAGCGTGGTGGACTATGGCCTAATCCCCCTCGCATTGAGGGGAGGCCCGTGCCCAGCAGTGAGACATTAAAAAAAGGGCTTGTTATTATTATAAACTAGCTGTTACCCGCGACTTCGTCCGCGTGGTATTTAACAAAGACACAACCGTTGGTAACAGCCTGCTCGCGCATTCTGAGCCCGCGGGACGCATTGCAGGTTGTTGCTATCAAACTTAATCAGGCGTAGCGCTGCAACATTGGTTTTAATTTTTTTTCGTGAGATCCTATTTTTTTTCTAAAATAATAGTAGCCTAAGTTAGTAGTTAGAACAAACAGACAGACAGACAGACAAACATTTTAAAAAATGTTGTTCTGTTATAGGTACCGTGTATACATCCGAATGCTCTTAGTAAAAAGCGGTTATTTTAATATTACAAACAGATACTCCAATTTTATTTATATGTATGTATGTATAGATTATTATTATAGTGTTGCACCAACTTTTTATAGCTCCAGCGATGACCACGATGACGACGGTGATCAAGTTCAGAGCAGTGAACACGTTGTTCAGCTTCGTGGACTCCTTCACGCCAATACCGAGCAGGACTGTAATAGACATGGACAAAATATTTGCATGACTAAAAGAACAAAACTAAAGGACATCGCATCGACGACCTCTCCCTGCTTTCTGTACTCCCGGGTTCGAATCCTGGTGGGGGCAGATTTTGTATGATAAGCACGAGCGTTTATGCCCGAGCCATGCACGTTTAATATTTATATAGGTACCTTCTTACTGGGTTCGCTAGCAGTCTATTGTACGGTACTTATACTACAAGCGTTGCTTAGTTTGGCATTGTACAGATGGGGGAATTAATTCATGTAAAGTAACTCACCAGTAATGATCAAGACCAACGCGAACGCGAAGAAGTCCGGGTAGTCAGCCATGAAGGACACGTTTATCGGAGCGAGCTCGGTCATGGTTCTCGCCATGGTGTTGTTGCACAGGCTGTCAATGTACAACGCCATGCCTTTAGCCACGCTGGCTGTTCCGATCACATACTCCAGGATGAGGTTCCAGCCGATGGTGAAGGCGATGAACTCGCCAACGCTGACGTACGAGTACACGTACGCCGAGCCCGCTTTGGGGACGCGCGCTGCGAATTCCGCGTAGCAGAGACCTGGGAAATGAGAATCAAATAAATAATTATGAAATCTATATTGCTATTAACTGTACCGATCTGGGTTGTGTCCGTACTTAATAGTGAATTTAAAACAGTTGGCAGTGACGCTGCTTTCTGTGCCGAAGGTCCTGGGTTTGAATCTTGGTAGGTACATGCTTTGTGTGATGAGCACGAATGTTTATACCTATGTCATGGATGTTTAATATCTATATAGGTATTATATACTGAGTTCAACCTCAGTCCATTGTATGGTACTCATAATACAAGAGTTGCGGTGGGACCGTAGTTGGTGTGTCTGTCCTTGGCCTTATGCCCGGTTGCTATCACAATTGATTTGCTATGTAATTACGATGGTAACCTAATTACCACTTTTGATAGGTTTAGTGTGGTCTACCATGGTCACGGGAGGACCATGGTTGCTGTAAAACAGCCGAAATGTCGAGAACGTAAAGAACATAAAATAAACGCGGTAAAATCCGTATGATTAGTTTTATTTCAATGGCATTGTAATTGACATTGGACAGTTTTCCAACACTAAATCTACCAATAATGACCATTAGGTTACCATCGTAATTACATAGCAAGTCAATTGTGATAGCAACCGGGCATAAGGCGAAGTAGCAACGCAGCGTTTTGAAAGGAATCCACAGGTATTGATATAAAAATACTTATACATAATCGACCTTGTTAATTAAAAACAACAGACCGCATTTGTATCAATACATCATATAGTAACATTGCTCTGGTATTTATGTATACCTACCTACTCCACTGGAGGTATTTCATGTACTTAATATGCGAGTGATATCGGTACTAAACTTTTAGCTAATATCGGAAGATAGACGCTACCTACTTGCTAATACTGGATCATTCAGAACGGGTATGCTCACCATAAAAACTGCGATTTTTAATTAGTATGTAAAATCAGAATTTTAATATGTCGATTTAAAAAAATAAAATTTGTTCCCAGCGGCAATGACAATTTGACATTGCGTTATTATTTTAAATTGATCATATCAGAATCGGAATATTGTTTATTCATGTAAACCATTAAGTACAGCACTTATGAATCGTCAAAATAGTTACAAAATGCTAAGCTATAACTTTAACATCCGTTCGGAATGCCGTTCCTATGGAGAAGAACGGGCAAGAAACTCCATGGTTGTTCATTTTACAAGGATCTATTACATTTTTGATATCCAAATTCTGACTTCACATTATGTATTATACAAATGCGCTAAAGAAAGTACAGGTTTAGGGCTTAGTAGGTATATATATACCTTTTCTGAATAAATCTATATATGGCCCGAAATTTTTGTTTGTGGTGCGTTGGATAGCAGGTTGCGTTTAAGTATACGAAACTTTCGATCACACGATCGTTTTTGTACATACGTTCAAAGCCCACACTAAGGGCCCTGCACCGTTAAGTATCTACTTCCTACTGTGCAAGAACGTGCGACCTTGTTAAGAGACTGGCAACTCGCTGAGCGGTTTCGACAAATTTTAATTTAAACGTTGCGTAATACAACGTAATGTTCAAGTACTGGCTTAAAGTTTTGGGTCAATTTCTGTTTCGATTCCAGTAACCTCTGCGTTATTAAGTAACTGCGCATGCGATAGAATTACTGACCAATGTCAATTTAGGGTACAGAAAATACTTTTGCTATTCATTTAACAATAGCGTACTTAGTTGGTGGTGCACCGTGACGGATTTATTACCATCAATTACCCGAAATAATACTGTTCAAATGTTGACTAGGTTACAAGCTTCCTATAATGCGCGAACAGAGAAAATTGTGGATTTGACCTCAGTATCGAAAATAATGTCCCCTACGCTTACGCTTTTCTAAAAGAAATGGATGTATAAACCAAACTAATTCTTATACCTATGTATAGAAAAGAAGCGGATACTTTCTCATATATTATGCTAGATACTAGATTTGTTTAGTTATATGTTGAGGAAATCTATTTTCTTTTCTTGTAGGCCAAAAAACACGTATGAATAGTCAGAAGCTACCACAAGTTCAGAACGTTGAGTCCACCATGAAGAGCCGACAAGAAACTCATTATTCTCGGCAGGTAGGTACCCAGTAGGTAAGAAGGTCGGAACAAAAACATCAACGCCATGTGAGCAAGCAACACCATGGTCACGATGATAATTAATATAATACTCAACCATGCTTTACTCATTAATATGTTAAGTAAAAAAAAATCGCTCAGATAAACAAGGAAGCTAGTTTAGTGAGGTGGAACTGATTAAAGGAACACTCACCAGCAAAAGCCGAAGCGATGGCGGCAACCAAGAAGCTAATTGTAACAGCGGGTCCGGCCACTGTCTTGGCCACCGCTCCAGCCAGCACGTACACCCCCAGCCCCAGCGTGCTGCCTATCCCCAGCGCCGTCAGGTCCACCAGGCCGAGGCACCGCGCCAGCTGGGTCGACGTGTCGCCGTCCTCCAGCTGCTTGCAGCGTCGTAGCGCCGAGAATATGCGACCGCAACCCATCTGAAATGGAAAAGATGGATAAGTCTTTACGATGGACTTGGTTTGCCACATACTCCCACTGATACTCCTGTAAGCCATGATCCACGGCGGGACCAACGGAGACGCCGAGGTTTCCTTATACCTAGTAAAAACATTCAACGACAGGTGTAGTTTTCAGGGCTATTCTCGGATTGAATAATTTTCTTCCATTGAACTGATTGGTGCCCATAGTTCAGTTTTTTTTCCGTAGACTCCGTGTAGATATATTGCTCGCGACATTTATTTTAATACTAGCTGTTACCCGCGACTTCGTTCGCGTGGTATTTAACAAAGACACAACCGTTGGCAACAGCCTGCTCGCGCGTTCAGAGCCCGCGGGACGCATTTCAGGTTGTTGCTATCAAACTTAATCAGGCGCAACGCTACAACATTGGTTTTAATTTTTTTTCCGTGAGATCCTATGTTTTTTTCTAAAATAAAAGTAGCCTAAGTTACTCCTTGTTACATCAGCTATCTGCCAGTGAAAGTCCCGTCAAAATCGGTCCAGCCATTTCAGAGATTACCCGGAACAAACAGACAGACAGACAGACAGACAAAAATTGTAAAAAATGTTGTTTTGGTATAGGTACCGTGTATACATCCAAATGCACTTAGTAAAAGGCGGTTATTTTAATATAACAAACAGACACTCCAATTTTATTTATATGTATGTATAGATGTATAGAAGACGTCCAGTCTAAAAATAAATAATAAACATTTTAGATGGTTAAATAATCCTTCATGTTTAATATTCATGTCATTATGATCGAGGCGATAGAACATTGTTCACTCATCACAAAGACATCGTGGATTTTAGCATTGGCATACCAATCTTCTATACATACATACATACATACATATAAATAAAATTGGAGTGTCTGTTTGTAATATTAAAATAACCGCTTTTTACTAAATGCATTTGGATGTATACACGGTACCTATACCAAAACAACCTTTTTTAAAATTTTTGTCTGTCTGTCTGTTTGTTCCGGGTAATCTCTGAAATGGTAGGACCGATTTTGACGGGACTTTCACTGGCAGATAGCTGATGTAACAAGGAGTAACTTAGGCTACTTTTATTTTAGAAAAAAAAATAGGATCTCTCGAAAAAAAATTAAAACCAACGTTGCAGCGCTGCGCCTGATTAAGTTTGATAGCAACAATCTGCAATGCGTCCCGCGGGCTCAGAACGCGAGCAGGCTGTTGCCAACGGTTGAGTCTTTGTTAAATACCACGCGGACGAAGTCGCGGGCAACAGCTAGTATCATATAAAATCACTTGACATTGTAAAACCAATCATCGGCGCGTGCACTAGCGCACGTTTGCCGTTGATTTGTTACATTTTATCTTATTTAACACTTGTATTTTTATATATTGTTCTGCACTTGAATTGCGTGTGATTGACCGTTGATATAAAATACTTAATACTGGATAAATATCAATATTTATCATTATCTAAACAAGCGTTTGCCCGCGAAACAATAGATTTCGCTTTGCAGTTTGACCTCGAATGGCTAACTCTAAGTTATCTTATAGTGAAAACCCTATCGAAATTGGTCCAATAGTTTTCACGTAATGCTGACACAAATTGACCTCTAAACAGGGAACTAAATAAAGACTTCTTATAAATGTTATATATAGCTGTTATAATTTAAAAACATATGTGTAGGTAATAAGCTGTTGTAATAAAAAAAATGTATAGGTAAGATTTAACAAAGTAAACGATTTTGTCTTAAGCAGATCGCCGTTCAGGTTCTCCTAGGCCATTCAGATATATCAATCAATTGTTAGACGACCGCTCAATTGATATACTCGTATCAATGTTACACGTAAGTAAGTACTTTATTTGTACTTACTTACATATATACCGTAACCTCTATCATATTGAACTAATTTTAGTTAAGTATACATTATGTACAAACTGCGTGTCTAATAGATCACATGCACGCGGGACATTGTTAGCGAGTGACGTCATCAGCATTGTCCAAAAGCGCCCTTGACCATGATAAGCTGGGTACTGACCGACCGAGACCAACACTTGCACAGCCTCGCCTCACCACTGTCATCAATTCATTGACTAGCTGTCAGCCCGCTTGTATACGCCAACGGGTCTGCAGACTGACCGGCCGGACTCACGCAGCTGACTCGGGTATCGGACTCGAACGCAAATGAGAGATGAAAGGGTCGGGCAAGGTGGCGCGAGCAATTGCCTCAGACGAGCGCAGTGTTTGGTGTCCTAGCCAGGCTCACACGCGAGGTTGCGCGGGCGGTCAGGACATGGCTACTTTTAAGAGAACTATTGATTGCTTTGGTCCGAACTGGGCTGCTATGTGCGGCACGAGTTGGTGTTACGCCTATTCTGAATGTGTGGCTAAGATGATTAGGGCACAGTAGTAGTATAACCGAAACCACCGAATGATTAAAAAGGCCGCCCTGTACCCCGAAGTCTTAGCTGTACCTGTTCAGATATAAAAATGATGATCGCAATCGTCAGCTCAATTCAGAAATCGCTACAATCCCACTATAAGGTCTCTTGACTGTTTTTTGTACTGAAACGTGTTTTGCGCAGTGGATATTCGAACAACAACACTGAGTCAACAGAACGTTTTTCATCAATGTCGACACGGTCACTGATCGCGGTAATGAATTGTGCACGATTGCATGATGGTTAGACAGATGGTCGTCTGTCATTTTGTTATGAGTCTTAACGTTGAGTTATCAACGTACTGACTTCTTCTTCTTTCTTTACCAAATGAGATGCGATGAGGACACGCCATTTTCATATCATCGTGTAACATCCATTATTTTATTTATAATGTGTATTTATTTAATGTTTTATTGCTATTAAGTACTTGACATTGGCAAAATACCCGCTAAGTTGTGGGTGAGGTCATTTGCATATCCATTTTATTTCATCGCATCTCATTTCGTAAAGAAAGAAGAAGAAGAGATGCGATACGAATATGTCCTCACCCACAACTTAGCGGGTATTTTGCTAATGTCAAGTAATTAATAGCAATAAAACATTCTTCTTCTTCTTTTTTTACGAAATTAAATGCGATGAAATAAAATGGATATGCAAATGGCCTCCCCGTCGGTGCCAAATAAACAACCGACGAAGAATAGCAAAAGTATACTCCAGTAACGAGATGCGCGGACCAATTTGTAGGTATAGTCTTCGGCGCAGACCGGCAATACTCGACTCAGTAGTTTTTTTGGCACCGACTTCAGATTAGTTAAATATTTGATTTAGTTGAACAAGGTAGATTTCAAGATTAGATTATTTTTGGCTTTTTAGTTTTTTGAAGGCGGTTTTTATTTTGTTAAAAAGTTTTTTATAGTATAATAAATACCTAATTGTTATATGACTATACAGAGTGTAAGTGGCTTCGTAACGAAAACTAATAATAAAAAAAACTTGAGAGGTGTCAAGGGACACCCGGATGGAACGAAGTTCCTTTATTATTTTTTATTATTTATTATGTACAAAAAACCTGTATACACTCAACAAAAATAATCGTCGCGACACCACACTGTTCAATGCAAAATAGAAAGACGAAACGAAAATATATGGCTTGCTTTCTATAAGAGAGAGAGAGAGACAGACAGAGAAACATGCGCACGCCGCACGGCTTACAAAAAAGTGTCGTTACAACTTTTCGTCTTAATTTTTTCCGTCTAGCCCCCTTTCGCAACGCGCGATGAGGAACTTCGTTCCAATAATACCATGCATTCAACTCATGATTCTGGACCCCCCAAAGTTGGAATCTTCGTCGATCTTTTCATGAATCTATCCTATCTCAACGTGATATTGAATAACAAAACTCATGTTTACTAATTTAGTCCTAAAACTGCAATGTAAATTAAAACCGTAATACGCACAAGCGCGCTCGTAAAACAACTGTTTCACTCCTACGTCTGGTATAGCGCGTAGCGTTACGTTGTAATCGAGTGGTACACGATACATTGCGCGCTCAAAAATTATAACATTTGTAACCCATGAAGCGTAACCTTCACCCAAAGTATTCCTTACCGTACCCCTACATTCCTTATACAACCTGTAATACTTCAATAAATAATAATTAAACGACTACCTTATTGAGAAAAGTCCGTCCGCATGATCATAACAGTTTAAATCCCCAACTCCAGCCACAGTTACATACAACAGTGTTATCTTTGGACTGTCTGTCACGTTATTTAGTCTCAGTTTTATCTTACGCGATTAAGTTATAAAAACCAACATGAAATACAATGACTTTATGAAGAATATGAGTAAGTTCAAGTACATAGGTACTATTTAGTGATGTTGAAAGTCCTACCACACCACACACACCAACCACCCACCACCACAACCAACCACACCTGTCCAGTAGGGTAAGCAGGAACTCCTAATGTAATCTTAACTTCATTGATGCGTAATGTCAGTATGATTAATAGATTTGTTTGGTTTATAATTGGGAAAAGTTGACAAGCCGAGGGTCAGGGGTCCTTACTTCCTCCATTTGTTTATTGCACATAATTAACTTATATGATGAATGATCTTAAAAACTGATCTCACAACGATTATATATTAGACAGGTTCTAACGGGAGACATGACATACAGAAAAATAAATAGGAATATCCTTCATTGAGAAGTTGGTAACAAACAAAATGTGAACATACCATCGTTCAATCACGATAATCACCAAAAGAACCAGTGCCGAAATAAAATAACAATATTTATTATTCAAATGAGTTGAAAAAAAATACTACAGACTCATGTGATGACTCGGTACAAAGTGTATGCTCTGTTGTACCCGACAACTGCTCGTCATTACCTCTGTTTACTCGCTAACGGTGTTATCTTTACAATCAACGAATCCACATGCAAATTACAAGATGTGTGACGTGTCCCCTGAAAGAAATGTTTGTCTGTCCTTATGAAATATGTTTCAGTATCGAGAACTCGTTAATGGTTTTGTAGTAGGGTCCCGGGTTCGAATCCTGGTACGGAAAAGCTTTGTGTGATGAGCATGAATGTTGTATCCCAGTCATGGATGTTTAATATCTATATAAGTATTACATACTGGGTTCGCCCTCAGTCCATTGTACGGTACCCATAACACAAGCGTTGCTTAGTATGGGACCGTACAGTTGGTATGTTCGTCTGGCGATATTATTATATTATATAATAGTTTTGCATGAATGGTTATGAATATGGGCTCACCCACATTTAGTGTGTATGTTAATTTGGATATACTAGTTAATTCAGAAGAACTGGCTTTCAAATCAGCCTCCCAATTTTAAAATAACACTAATATTGAAATAGAAATTTGGAATTTTGTGAATGAGTTTGAGTGACCCGAAAATTATAACGGTATTCCGGTAAGCTTATAGCACAGGTTACTGACACATAGAGGTTGTTTTCATACAACGATTTAAAACAGGACGAACTTCGCCCGCATTCAATTAAATGCGAACCAATCTGGGACATAGCGTTAGTCTGTGATGATAATAAAAATTGCATGTGAGCAGACTGCTCTAAAGGACAGAAAATATTTTGTTTGTTATTTGATCAGGATTTGGCGGACGCCAGAAAATGGTTTATCATTGTGTTGGTACTGGTAACGACCTCGGTGGTTTGATAGAATTTAGTAGTTAATTAGATTTGTACATGTGTCAATTGTGAGCTGTGATTCGTCTTGCAGGTGCAGACTTCTTGTTTTTTTTAGCTTGGAAATCGGCTACAAAATAGTTCCATTTCTGCCAGTGATAAGTAAATAAATTGTTCTATTGTTGTTTTAAATATAAATTCCCCTGATGATAATGATGTAGGTAGATTTTGATGGTTATGATAAAATGAATCCCCTACCCCTATCTGCAAAGCTGTGGATACTTTACTGAAAATTGACCGGACATCTTACGAGAACTTGAAAAGTCATGTTATACTATTGTATTTCAGTTTCCTTCACTCGTGCACGTTTATGGACACACAATGGTTAATATCCTACTAATATTACACATTATTTATTAAAGAAACACATTTTTGGAATATAAAACAAAATTGACAACTTCACGGTTCAACTTTATGTTGTACCTGTATGGTGTGTTGTTGTAACTCACAAATAAAAAAAAGATGAATAACGGATAAAGACTTGTATATTGACTCACAAATAAGAATAAATATAAAACTTCGTCCATTGACATGGCATTACGAATGAGTTATTTTATATAAAAAAAAATAATGCTATTGTACATTCGTTAAAACATTCAAAACATTTTTGAACAAGTGCTAGAATGCAGTAGCAGTGAGTATTAATAAAATAAATCTCTCAAAAAAATTATGCTCTTAAATAAATCAAGTCATGAGTAGTTTTTTTCAGTGGAAACAAGGCCTTAAAATTGATAACAATGTTGTCAATACTGCGATTTGAAATTGTGAACTGCAAAGTTGTACTGCTTTAGTACGAAAATATTCCACGTTGCGATTTCCAAAACATAATTTGCTAAAGCATGTTTTTCATTTGTGCGGTTCTCAATTTACATCCGAATAAAAACCATCTCGTACCTGGATCGTTAAATTTATTTTGTATTACTGTGTAAGGTCAAATGGGACTTAAATATATGGCGATATTCACATTAATGTTGAAATCCTTAACACAGTTTTACAACATTGATGAGATTCGCTCGAAACCAGTTTTTGTTTTCGATTGGACCCAAACTTGGGGTTTTCCTCTTTAGCACTTACTTCTTTTATTTTAAGCAATTTAGCGTTTTAGCGTTATTTGAGATGTAAAATTTCAATGTTTTGTTTTGTTGCCATTGTATATTGTTGGCAAAGAATGATGCAAAAATGTTAGTTGGTTAATTAGACGACAAAAAGCGTAACATTGTCTTACTGACCTCCGCATAGTGTAAAATTAACTTGAAGTATCTTTATAAAGATTACTTATTTAATGCGGGCTTATTCAAAGCATAATTAATGAAGGAAAACAGGGCTGTGTCTTGCAAACCTACTTACAAGAAAATTAAGAAGGTAAACTAGCCAGGCTTAATAAAGTAAAGTATAACAGAAAAGCAAGCAAGAGCCCTATCATATATAATAGCAAACTAAAACGTTTTTTTGTTGAAGGGTCTCTCAAATACTTTATCAAATGGTCTCAACGCATTTTAGGTTGCAAGCCCCGCTATCAATGATTTAAAAAAATATATCAAAACGATTTGTTTTAAATCAAATATGTATAAAAGAAAACCAAAAACAAGGATGCCGAGATGTTGGCCGGACCTCAGTTGCAGCCGCGATCCGATCCGGTTGTTGAATGTTGTAACGACAATGTGGAAGTGCCCCTTTAGTAGGTACTAACCACAGAGTACTAACCAATTTTTTACTCTCAGGATCGATTTAATTGTTTTTTAGTTTCAATGACTCCCCCAATCTTCGGTGAGTTTACCAGTGTTAAGGTGAAAAAGAGAAACGTAGATATTTTTATTAAACTGATGAATAGTTTGGAAGCTCAGAGATGGTTTGGAATAATTTCGAAAGACGCTGAGGATCTGTAAGAAATAACTTAAATAAAATAAAATCACAAAGATAGTATGGCAATAATACGAAGTCGATAGATATAAACTGTAGTTACAAGACGTCAACAGAGCAGCGAGTAGCATAAAAACTCAGGGCGGAACCATACCATAAATGGTAATAAAAGCATTGGCAACATCAAGTGCCAAATATGGCATCATTATTCCGGCGCCGTGCGAAATGAGTGAAAGTATTGGTGCGCGTGAGTGACACCCATTGCTATCATGTAAAGCCGTGTGCACACTTTCAAACAACAACAAAAGTTGCGTTGTATGCAACAATTTTGTTTGCATGTGCATATCACTAACGACTATCCATCGAACATTTTCGGCGAAAACGTTCGCGGCGATCCAATTTAGCAAGCGTCAATAGTCTTATGAAGCCCTATGAAACGTTATAGATCCGCCTTCGTTATCGATACAATCAGAGTTCGATAAACATTAAGGTATTAACGTGAGCCCATTCCTAGCGTAAGTTTAGGTTTAGTTGCGACTCAGTTATGTGCACATTTTAACTAGTTATGTTTAAAAAACTACGTTATTTTTAAACGGTGTTTGGAGAATTTTAATAACCCGTAGTAATATCATTCGTACAGAACTCTGAGGGCGGGGTATTTGATCTCAGTACTTCAATTCTAGGCCTGTATATCTGACTGATAGTGATAATAGGGGGATTGCTCACAAACCTGTGTCCAGTGTTTGTGTTTTATTTGCTAATGTACGTTCATACATACGATTCAAATATTCATGATTGCTGTTCTTTTCCGATAGTGCGTGCACGGCCTTAACAATGTTATGTAATCGCTGGTCATTTCAAATCAGTCATTTCAACATTAGCTAATGATTATGCGAATGGTTGATGTAAAAACACGAGCTCGTGGTTTTCGACTTTCAGTATGAGTTTTAATAAGGGGTTTTATTACCCTAAGAATGTAGATAATGGTTAAACTTTTTCTATGGCAATGTCGGATTGCCCATAAAAATTGTTCTGCATAGATCGGACCGCAAACAACAACTAAATATGAGGGTATACCCAGTTCAAATTTTGACACTAGAACGTCAAACACATCAGTCCTACCATGGCCATGGTTGCTGTAAAGCAGGCGAAACGTCGGGTACATAAATAAACGCGATAAAATCCATAAAATATGTTTTATTTCAATGTGTAGTATTCGCGTAAATATACGAAATCTATAGGCACTAAAATGGAACACCCAAAATTAAAAAAAAATATTAAAATTACCGTCAGCATAAGTAGTTTTGGCTGACCGAGTTGTATCCGCAATAAAAATGCCCCGGGCTCGATGGCCGGTTACATGTTGACGTCAGCGCTGAACCTGCCTCGCTGTATAACCCCAGCTGGTACGCTGGTAGGTACTTTACACGCGGACAAATCAGTGCCTTATTTAAAATATAAGCATATGCTTTTCTGCATGCGCCTCCTTGCCGCGGTACCTCGAGGAAACAGCCTCACTCAGCGATAGTGTAGCTCTTTGGTTTACCCCTAACTTTGGTGGTAGTTCCGTGGCTTACCTAAATCCAAACTCGCAAACTATCAAACTTTACCTTTTTATATTATTAGTATATATCAGGCAACCGATGGAGAAAAGCAGTGTACAGGCTCCACCGAAGGAGTCACGACCCTCAGCAATGAGGGAACGATGGAGGAGGAGCACAAGTCGGTGTTAGTTAATTGATATTAGATAAAGCCTCTTGTATCTAGGCACTCAGAATAACACTGATCATCTCTTTGCTATTGAACAATGGATAGCTAACGGTAAATTATTTGTGTGGCGGTCGCTCACCTATGTATCTAAATACGCTCGGTATGATAATATATGTATGGTTTATATGGTTTCGGAGACCGTTGTGCCGTTACGCCGGTGGTAGAACCAGTTGGCTTCTCATTCAGATTTCAGGAATGCCGCAAGGAGCCTCCCCGAGCGACGTTATTTGAGTAAGTTCCCACTTCAGGCGCACTCTGGATTATTGACATCGCGTCCATTGTCATGTTGATATACCTTTTTTTTTTAATTTGGCATCACCATAGGTATTTTGCCAGTGTCAAGTAATATAAATTATTTCTATTTTTGAGCATATGCGCAGCCCAAAGGCTAGACCCAAGTAAAATACCCCTCCATCCCTCAATCAGTAAGTAAGTGATGGATACTTTACTGAAAGATTTTTCATGGATTTTTTGTGAGAAACTGAAAAGCCATGTTTCGTCACTCTGTTTCAATTACCTACACTTGTGCACTTTACCAAACTCATAATGGTTAATATTCCACTTATATAACTCGCAGAAACACTAGTTTTAGAAATTAAAACATAACTGACGCCATGACTTTTCAGTTTCCCGCCAAAAAGTCGATATCTTCAAAAGTCGAAGTCTTCAAAAAACTGAGGTTTTTTTTTAAATTCTGTCCTCAGACGATGAAATAATATTTATAGACATGGTGTCGCGGATACCATATTAAAGCACAAAAACTCAAGCCTATTTGTGTAGTAAACGCGAACGCACGTGTACGCAAGGACGAAATTCGCGTGTATTTCGTGTTTCAATACGTTGTTCACAACACTATTTTATTTCTTCGTCTGAGGTTGTGACTCAAAACCATTATGTAGCGGGAATTCCGTAAAACAAAGACACCTATTAATTAAAAAGAAATGGTTATGATAGTATTCAATAAAACATATTTTTAGTTACGTAAGCGAAGTCTTTACACTTTAACACGAGAAATAGTTACTCTACCGAGCGTCACCTCAGCCAATAATTATCGTTTAACAATAAGTGGCCATTGTTTTACTACGTCTTAAACACGGCCAGTACTTTACCGACAATAAACTGCAGCCGGTCATTGTATGGTGGCAGTAGTCATCGACGTAAGAGCTCTAAGTATCTCATCTCCTTATACAGATATATCAATATAAAAATAATAGATGAATGAGCTATTGTGCATTGGTGAAAGTTTTCACAGCATTGTTTCAGCCAATGGCGGGGCAACATTCAATTGCTCAATTTGATGTGTGGTGAAGCACGAGGACGGATTTTATAATTCAGCTTTATATTTGGAAATGTATTTTTTTTAAATAAAATATAAATATATTTTATAAATTGAAGACACCATAGGTAGGTATACCTTTTTAGGCGCGAGGTTTTTCGGATCGCGAGGTTGTCGGCTGTGGGCCGCCGCGCCCACGCCTTACGCCGCTACTGGTTTGAGGGTAAAGCGCTCGGCACACGACTGTGCAACTGAGAGGCGAAGGCGCAGGAGCATTGGTTGCCGCTAATTCCGTGTAATACTTTATATTAATCATTTAGAATAGATAGATATTCAAAATACTTGCACCTTAATTAGATAACTAATTTCTTAATTAGTTACCTAATTAAGGTGCACCAAAGTGACCCAAAGCAAACAAATTAATGATGTTTGATACCAAATCAAATATATTAGAAAGAAATGCTCTCTGAAATAAGTGCTTACTAATTGTAACAATGATATCGATTTGTCTACCTACTATGCTAGTAGTACGTACTATAAGCTGACTTAGCATATTCCGCTTGGTGCACTTGGTCCGGAGTTCAATTCCTAAGCTAGGCCAATTTCAGAAATTATCCATTCGTAATTTGATCGCGTTTGGTTTTCTGGGTACAATCAATCCTTGTATGGCCTCAATACAAGCGTTACTTTTTTGTTTATCAGATCACATATCGAAATAAACCAACACAGAATAAATTAACATGATTAAATACAGGTCTTGCGAAGCAAATCTCACCTTTCAATGGTCCTCAAGGAAAGTTGTTGTTAAGTAGTTAAACAACATTGTATCCAAATCGGTATTCATACCGTTTTCTCCAAAAACAGAAGTCGATAAGACTCCCTGGAATCGGTTCAAGAGATTAAATAATATACCTGTTCTTATAAAAAATACCCACAGCTAAGTAGGTACATAACTAGTTCATTATTTGAGGCCAATTATCTTGTTTTAATAATGAAGGTACACGGATATACCGCGTAATGATACCAAGGCGAGCCGGGTGTTTGTTTTTGCACGCATTTTTATATCAGATCATTGCTCCATAAAAAACACTATGTAGCGGTCCCGTTGTCATTATTAGATGCTGGTCCGGCTCCTCAGGAATATAAATGATCTTGTTCGAGCAGACTATTAAGATTTTGTTTTTCTCCTCTTCCTTCTTATTTTCATTTACAATAGTAATTATTTTGTAAATGTGGGAGTTTCTTGCCCGGGTGGTAAAGTTGTAGCTTAGAATTTTGTAACTACGACGAACTAACTATTTTAACGATCCATCAGTGTTTACATGAATAAAAAAATATTCTGATTCTGAATCATGAAAGATCAATAATTATGTGAACTAAAATATAAACAAATATTACGAAATCTTTGTTTCGTACCTGCTAATTTCCTCCTTCCTTGAGTATAACATAGTATAACCTATACTCAAGGATAACATAGTGGGGTACCCTTTGATTACTTTTCAATACGAAATGTTTACTACATACTAACACAATGTACTGCAACTGTTTCATAACCCTATTCGCTATGTTTTCAATAAATAAATAACTGATAGCCGAGCCACTAACAGCTTAGCCTTGCCAATTGAACGCACGCCACCAATCGACCTTAACGATCCACTTCTTAAGGCACAACACAACTAGGAGTCAATTTTCCTTATGGTTTAAGCTTACGGCAATTTCAAGTTTACCAAGTTCACACGTATAGTAAAATAAATCAAATAAATATTAATATCGCCTGACGAACACACCAACTACTTATACGGTTCGACACTAAGCAACGCTTGTATTATGGGTACTGTACAATTGAAAAAAAAATGCTGGTTCAAAACCCGGCTCGTACTTCTAGGATTCCGGGATTTCATGTGCGATTCTTATTTTCAAGTATGACTGGTAGTTTGCCAGTAAAGTCTCTTCAACTTTACTGATAGCGTTAGGGGGTTTATTAGGCCTAGTCTACGGATCAGGCCTGCATAGAAGTTCGCGGAAGTATGCGAAAGCGTTCCCGTGTTCCTCGGCAAAGCGACCGTGTGACACACCATGGGGTTTTAGTGGGGGTATACCGGCCCTCGCCGGGGAGTCCCACATACCACTCTCGTCCCCCCAGGGCGTGAGGGGATGCGTAACGCATTTCCCCATGTAAAAAAGGGCTGCATAGAATCTCCCATATTTGATATTTTAAAAAATCGTTCCACTTGACGTAGGCAAAATACCGACCCAAAGATGGATGAGGCCGTTTTCTAAAAAAAATGCAATTCTCACGCCAGCGGTAAGAACTAACCGCGGCTATAGTTTTGCAAACAACCTGCGTGGACGCAAGCGAGTGTTTTCTTTGTTTTCACGCTTCCGGTGCGGTGGACGAAAAACTAGCCTTGGACCTTTGACGAAGAAAACTAAGCTGATTTGTTTTGAAATAAAGCTTATTTTACAGATTTTATCATGTTTATTCTGTGTTATTACGTTCCCGACGTTTCGGCTGCTTTACAGCAACCTAGTGTCATAGTTTGAACTGGGGTACCCTCATATTTAGTTGTTGAGGTAAAATAAGTTTAATTTCAATGTGTAGTGTTCGCGTAAATGTAAGAAATCAATATAGTACACGCGAATTCGCGGGTACTACACAAATCGGGGTTTTTGGGCTTCAATATTACCGTGTTGGTCGTGACCATTTTCATCGCCTGAGACATTTGATTCGTCGGGGAGGTGGGGGATGGTAACGCTTCCTATATCGAGTCGATGGCAAAATCATTGATGTCACATTTTTGTTGTTCAAAATAATGCCAAGCAGCTTCCCGCACACCCGTGTTCACATCGATACAACACGTTTTATGAGTCAAGAAATACAGATACCATTACTAGCAACGAGAGGCACGCTATGCGTTCGACATTGGTATTAAAATTCAGGGCCCTTAGTATAAGTTTTCACAATATTTTTCCGTATTCACATCCGCCGTAAGCGTGGTCCGTTTTGCGGACACTACAGATTTCATAAATAATATCTATATGTTAGGAAGTGATAGTATGCTTTTTCGACGCCGATACAATTACGTAAGGTGTTCGTCTTGCAACGCACACTGGACGTATTTAAATACTGCCCAATGATTACTTATAAAAATATCTAAAGTTTCAAAAAAAGAAAACAAAACCAATTGTTTTCAACACTCGCACGGTATTTAATTGGATTCGACTGTCGCAACTAATACTAAGTAAAGTATAAGAGAAACGGCACCATATTAATAGTATAAGTACCGTAAATGTGGATCAAGGATTTAAATAGACACTCGATACTCAATGTATTAGACGAATCTCGCTGTATTCACCGCAGACGTGACGCCAAATAGAGTAGAATTGTTGCCTCTTTATCTATATCTGATTCGAACCTGCGATAGGGCTCCTTTGACTGTTAGGTGCTTTATAAATCGAACACCTTTGGTCTGCATTATTCTGCACAACTTTAAATTTAAAAAAACTGTTGAAACACTATTAAGCTAATCCTAGTGAAACGCACCCGCATCACATTTTATTTTCATGCCACATGTAGTTGTCCTGTATCCGTAAATATTTTTGAATTTGCCCACTGTTTTTTTGTATTTTCTTAGTCCACTGTACGGTGGCTACTTAATGCCTATACTAATTTATAATAATGTGTAGTTATATTTTCTCAGTTAAGTGAATGTAAAATTTTTACGATAAATAAATGATCTTAAACCGAAACTTAGTTTAATTTAGATACTTACTACGATGTACTAGCTTTTTTTTATTAAGGAATTAGTTTTATACTTACGTAAGTAACTAACAAAAATACCTTAAAATAGCCGTGTACTAACTGGCCGAGCCGCCTCGCGGGGCTGTCTCTGCTCGTTTTATGAATAAGTGGGTCGCAACGCGAGCATTCGACTCGCACGAGCGCTGTTATCTGGCACTGCCTATAATAAATGTGCACAACTTCGCGTGAATTTATTGCTCGGCTCATAACTGACGCCGCGCCGCGCCCGCCCCGCGTGCGAATGCACCGCGAGGCTACGCGATAAGTTAGTACACGGCTATTGTGTCGTGTTTTTTACGAAGATCTATAAAAATGAAAACCTGTCTGTAAAAGTCACAATCAAAATTTTATTAGGTAGATATTATTTTTGTCTTTAAAATTAAAGTGAATTGAATTATCAGTAAATTGCTAAATGTGAGCTTGCCTTTTTTATTTACACATAAATGCTAAAGAATCGTGTAAAGGAGCATGGTATGTAGAAATCAAGATAGACAAGCGAAATGATCGAACAAATAAGTTAAATCGCCAGTTTGTACAATGGTCATGACTAACTTTTACAAATTTTCTAACAAAGATTCATTACATCTAATTTTGTTATTTGTTCGAAGAATGTTTTATACATTAGTATTTCTAAATCTTCTCAAACTAGTTCTAATAGTAGGTACTTCACTGAACACGGTACAATTTCATCGTTTCATTCAATCGAGTAATAACAATTATTTCAGACCAGATGCAAATCGAATCAATTTTACATGCTTCAAGAAACTACAACATTGGGTAGGTTAAATATAACTATATATAATATAACTAAGTAAATAAATAAATATATAATAACTCACCGTATGTTTTAGTGTATCACTATAACGAACACATATATAGACACTCCACAATTTGAATTTGGAACTTTTTAAATTAGGAACTCTGACGGGTCGTCGAGGTGCGCGCGCGCTGCGTTCTCGCGTGTTGCGGTTGGATCGATTGCGCGGCCGCTCTCTCGCACGCCGCTAGTTGCACTGATCTTTCAGATCTGAGGGTATTGTTTGTGTTATTGCGTTTTGGGGTTCCACTTTGTAATTGACTTTCACGGTTGAGTGAATTATTATTAATTATTTAACTATATCGTACCTCTCTACTACTAAAAGCAGTGACTGAACCCAAATAACTTTAGAAGCCACTGGAACGCAACCATACAATAAGTGAGACAGCGCCAGTTTGAATACGTGTCGGTTAAAGCATTTTCAATTTAAATGCTTGATCAAAATTTCAATTCATCGAAAATTTCACAGGACACGTTCCGAACGAAAGGCAGTCTATTAACTATGAGGATTATTTCCGTCCCTGCTCTCCCTATTAGACGACCTGATGTGATGCCTCGTAGAGAAATACAGGACCTGTATTTTACGTATAAAAATAATAAAAATAAATTGTATTTATTGCCGGGTAGCAAATACCAATTATGTTACTAATACAAAAAAAACTTACGACTCGTGTTAAATAACTACTTATAATGTACAAACCTAATTCTATTGATCATGAAGAACAACCAACAGAGATGAGTCGCAATTGATTTTCCTCCACAAGAAATGCTTCAGCATAAGAAAGTTGAAGCTCTCCACCACCGTTTGTAGGATGCTGTTGTGATTGGTTCACACTCTACTCACCAATGACGTTGTTTTTTGTGAAGGATAGCGTGGAAGCCATCCGTTCGAGGCCGCGTAGACATTTCTGAGGCTGACCTGTTCGCCAATAGATTGCTATTATAATTTCAGCTGACAGGATACACCTACAGAACCCGCGTACAGAAGTTTGACCGTTGCTTGAAGATTTCCCCAGTCTACGGTTGCCGTACGTTAGCCTGCGGTCAGTTTCATGAATGGAGTAGGTACCGAAATGAGAGGCAGTAGACTCAGGTTGGTTTATTTTGAGGAAAACCGAATGCCTCATGTAATAGAACATTCCCTTTCCGTCAACTAGTTAATTTGTTACCGCAACCACGTACATACTACGTAAAGGGAAGGATAAGACGCCTATGAAGGGCTACGTGCCTACGTGACTTGTCCGAACGCGGAAAAGGGACAAAAAATGTTTCGAAGGTTGTTTACCCACGTATAAGTAGGTATATCTATTTACTTTGATTTTAAAGTTACATTTGTTATTTGAAGCCCGTCTGTAAACTTTTCAATATTTTAATGAGCAATTGTTTGCTAAACGTATTGCTATATAAAAAGTCAAAGGCGTTTCATAGATAAATATTCAGATAAGGGGATATATTCAGAACTGAGTTGCTTGGAATCACCATTTTAATATACGGCCAGTCTCTATTTATTTATATATTACATTATACCTAGGTAATTCGAGAAAATAGGTGTTACCTGCACCTAGTATGAAAATAACAGAAATGAGATAGGTATAATTAGTGATACACATTTAAATACCTACTAATGATAACAAAACTTGCTATGACGTCACTACTTGACGTCATTTAGTGTAGCGTTGGGAAATGAATCATCCAATAAAATCATTGTTTTACCTAAACACTGTAAAATTAATCTAAGCACACACTGATTAACGAATGATGGCTTTAGTTTAGTAATGAATCAATTGTATTAGTAGACTAGGGGCTCAGACATGGGAGTAACCAGTGTGTAGTGCAAAGCAAGGAAACTCGAATTTTGAACCCGAATTGAATCATTATCTTTTCTGCGTCAAAACATCTGACGCCTGAAAGTTGCTCTTTCTCTGACTCTCATTTGCCAAGGTACCTACTATAGAGGCATATAATATCTTGACATCAGTAGGTCTTATATTTTTCCGTAGACTCCATGAACCAAGGGGAGCAGCTACCCCCACTGCCCTATTGTCCCTACGCCCATGGGCCCAAAAAATATGAAGATGTCCCCCGAATTTATAGACGTAATATAACTTTATCATGCGTCATATAGTACTGCGCACTAAAGTTTTGCTTTGAGCAATACTATATGCCGTTTGATAAAGTTATAGTACGTCTATAAATTCGGGGGTAAGTTTGTTTGTAATCTCAATGAAATGGGTACCTACTAACTTACATATAATGAAGAAGATTATTAAATAGGCACTGCATCATTACTACGCCACTAGCTCATACAAACTTACTGCATCATTCTGAAACAAATGTTTAACAGTCTTAGAAAATCTCAAATCTCTCAATCTCTGCAGATAAAGTTTATCTTTCTAATGATTTTCTAACAAAAATGTCCTGCGTACGCTTTTAAATATAACTAAACTATGACTGCAATGGAACCGTCACATGAGCATATCCAGGATGATTCAGAAAGCGAAATACCTTTGAACCTGCGCTTCTTATGCGCGTTTGTTATCATAGTCTAAAAATGTCATTTTGTTGGGAAATAATAATTACAAATGTGCTAAAAAAGCGTAGGACCTAAAGTTAGTATACCCTTTCTGAATAATTCTGTATATAGAATCTGGCTGTGTCTGTCCTCGAGGTCATAATACATTCAATACGTCAGCTTTGCCCAAACACGTGTAATGGGTAGGCACACCACTCCAATATGCCACTAATTCGCCTCGCTAATTAGGCAAACAAGACATACAATACAGGTAGGTACACGAACGATAAAACTCATGTTCTGCCAATTTAGTGATGTGCCGATAACGGAGCGCTGATAATAATATTCGAATACTAATCGGAGTGCGTGGCCGTATCTGATAACGGGAACTGCATAAATCTAAATGACAAATACTCAGTTTTAACATATGAGTATTACTGCACATACTACGTTTGAGCCAACATAAGGCTAGATTACATAATAGCGCCAGAATTTATCGCTAGACCGAATTGACAAACACACCAACCGTATGTTCCCAAATTAAAAGTACAACGATTCCAGTAGCACCCAGATGAGGGACAATTTCGAAAATATCATCTCCAAAGTTTATCTCACCCAAATAAACAGTTCCTAGGTATATTAATTTGAGCAGTTATCTTGAATAAGGAAATTGGTAAGTACCTACAGTTACTATAGCCAAGAGAATAAAATCTGGGTAATGTCTGAAAATAATCACAGGCATTTATGGCAAATTTTGCCTTTTGAAAACAAACCACGTTTTTACTAGGATTCCTCAAGGTAGTGTTTTTAATAATATGATACGAGTTATTGCGTAAAATAAATATATATTATAATAATTATAATTTAGTAGAGACTACACTTAATTCAGCTGAACCCATTTTAGTAATGTAATAATTAACTAACTGTCGTAAATAGACATAATTAATTTACAATTAAGACTCGCACATTTTGATAGGCTTCATTTTTAATTTCAAACGCACCATGAAGTGACGTCGAAAGGTAAACATTATTCTTTTCCCATACACTCCATAACTAGTAAGTACAAAGTAGTATCTCGGTTAAACAACTGAAAAAGATCTTCCGATTATTTTTTTATCTTATCAAAGAAACTTCATTGTTATCTGTGTTTAGTTACTCGCTAAGTGCCGTAGTGTAGTGTCATATTGTTCAACGTTCCAGGGAAATGTAAAATGGATTGAAAACCTTTGGGATTTTTGAAAGCAAACATCGGATACAAAAGGTACACATATATACACCTACTTCACTTGGTATGTGAGATAAGATTGAATGTCTCTGTAATAATTCTTTAAGATTATAATGAGATAAGTAATGGTAGTTCTTAATCATGTTTTGCGTAAACACCAGTTAGATTTTATGTAAGTAGTAATAATGGGTTTTATCTATCTTGTTGTGTAAAGTGCGGATTTATCAGGTGTGTTTTCTACCACGTGCGATACGAACTGAATTGGTCGATGGTGTTTATCTGCCCATGGTATCTGATCGTCAGTAGTGCATACTACACGTAGAATCTCGTTACCAATTACTCTGGATACGGTTTACGTTTAGTCAACAAATTCTATAAATTGTTTATCCCATTTTGCAAGATATATTTGGCCTTTTTAAGGCGAAGTATGAAAAGCGCTAGCGTATGACTCATGCAAAGGCAAGAAAAGATGGTGTCCTAGAAATTAATGTTGAAATGGTTAATGAAACATATTAACAATGGAATATGAATAGGATGCTATTCAACATGTCTTAAAATATTATCAGTAAGATGCAAATAAAACACTTAGCGAACATTTCCTCATATTCTTAAACCGGGCTTGGTAACAACTTTATTTTATCTAGACATACATAATATAATAAAACTTATTAACAGTTTGTTTGTTCTTAATCGAATACCGAAAACATATAGCGGTTGAGTTAAGATTTGCTCTTTGACACTTAAGCATGTGAACTACAATTCTGATCCGAAAATAGTAAGATAATGAAGCCACCTGTCTGAAGAAATAATCTTCTAATAAGAACATTTAACATCTTTATAACCCGTTATCCAGCACTTCTGCCATCTGCAAAGGTCACTCTTCTTCCCCCCATTACTGATAACGTCGTCTATCAGAATTGTGCAATGGAATGGAACGTGAGGTTAACTTAACCGCCAGATAAGATCCGAGATTAACTGCGAGACCGAGATTACGTGTAAACACTACCTGCTGTACTGTATTTATCTTTCAAATGCTTGCGAGGCGAATTTCAGTGATTTACATATAACGAATTTTGATTTTAAAAAATACTTTAATTAAGGGCTTTGAACCTAGGACCCTGTGTACAGAAATCAGGGTCACTACTAACTGTGCTAACCCGGTTGCGTGAAAGAGCTGAGACTGAGCGCAGCGTTATTGAATAAGACCTAACATTTTTGTACCCTTAGGTTAGAGGCGAGTTTTTTTTAGCTAAATCGGAGCAAGGTTCAATCTTGTAAGGAGGAGCCGCAAATTAAGATCAATAATCTAACTCTCCTTCAACTTCAGAAGAGTGTTGTGGCCAATTTAGACCGCTTGTTTGTTAGCCAGGTTCTTGGTGCAAACAGTCCAAATGTGGCAACGGCAAGTACCAGGCCTTTGCTGATCAATGGACGGCGGGAAGCTGCAGTCCGTATTCAGGAGGAGGATCCTCGACCCGGACACACTTGACGTTGGGAAACTGAGAAGGTATGTTGAGAATAGTACATAGTTATAAGCATTTTCCATTGTAAAGCGAAAAGTTTTATCAAAGCATCGCGAAATTCCTAATAACTACTTGTAACATTAGGAAATTTAATTACTTCGAACTGTAGACCTTTTAGTACAAGTACAGTATCTTCGGCGTAGAAGTAGCTTGCTATCCGAAAACTCTCATAGTGCGTTTCAGGATTGTATGGCGAATCGTCAGCGCCATCTGTGTATCGTTGTAATTATACATGCTTCTTGTAGCGTGGTTAACGAGGTCGCTACATTACGTTTAATGCTATTGCAGATGTCTGAGCTACTGGGACGTGACGTCGATGGGCGTGGGCAGCACGCTGGGCGCGGGCGTGTACGTGCTGGTGGGCGCCGCCGCCTTCAGGTTCGCCGGCCCCTCAGTGCTGCTCTCCTTCCTCATGGCAGCCGTTGCTGCACTATTCGCAGGTTACCACTCTATGCTTATTCAGTACCTCAAATAAGACGATGGCCTGTTTTCTAACAGCATTTTATACAGCGCAATTAGCTTCGAACTAACTATGATCTAGGTTCTAAATGTATATGTTGCCACAAACGCTTAAGGCAAAAGTTTCGGAAGGGCGCATCTTTGTAATATAAATCAATGGTTACTGGGCATTCGTGTTGCATGGGCTGTACATTATTTTAATGACGCTTTTCAATTTGTATTTTGCTCATTCTCAGGCGACAAACGATACATGAAAGCCCAAAGCTTGTCAGAAAGTAAATCTTCTCTAACCTATAGGGACTTCGTTATAACCTATAATGGCTGTTTAATTAGTTTTGATATCACGATGGCGTCTAAAGTATTAAGGATATAAACAAGTCATTCCTCAGGAATTATTGTTATCATTATTACTAAGATTGTAGTTAATCAGAAATACAATCAACACATACCAACTTGTAAAGGTTAATAATGTATGTACTTGATCATTACTGATTATCGATGCCTTTCAAATTCATAAAATAGATGACTAGCCCGCGATACATGTATTTGCCTGCGGTTGCATCCATCTAAGCTCTGGGATGATGTGTGGATAGTTTTTTTGCTAATATTCTCATTACCATGGAGAGCAACTTGACTTTTGTACGTCAAAAGTGGAAGCCTTAGAAACAGACGCATTAATGTTTGGATGTGTATCTGATCGCAATGTCAAGGGTCGCGTGATTCGGAGGCCGCGTTTTGGCGGTATTTTAATTTATTAAAACATTATCATCGAATTTAATGGAAAATATTGTTAGCATATTGTAAGCATATTAAACTAATGAACGATTTAAGATAGTTTTTAAATACAGTTAAATACCCTATTCAGACGTCAAAACATTGTTTTTCAGGGCTATGTTACGCGGAGCTGGGCGCTCGCATGCCGCTGGCCGGCTCAGCATATGTGTACACTTATGTGACCATAGGTCAGGTGGCCGCCTTCGTCGTCGGATGGAGTGGTATACTTGAATTTGTTTTTGGTAAGTAAGTCACAAATGCAAATTGAACTGATTACTGAACACCGAACAAAACGCACCCTTTTGCGTATTTCTATTGAACCATGGTAGTGATTTTACAAGGGTCATACATACATAGAATCAGTATAAAAATATTTACATATGAATCGTCAAAATTGTCACAAAATGCTGAGCTACAACTTTACCACCCGTTCGGAGTGGCGTTCCTATCACACAATAAAATATTAAACATATCATTCTCCTGTATAAGTTACGTTGGAGGTTCAATAAAGGTTTTCTCCGATAGGTTATATGAGCAATATTTGATTGTTATTTATTATAATTAATCTTCGTAGTAATAATCATAATAATGATCAATTTATGACAACTACTGAGAACAATTTTGGAAATATCTCACATAACAGATATTCACTATTCCAATTTGACAAAACCTATAGTAGCGAAGAGAGAGTTGTCCCGTGTACCTTCTCTGTCACACCCGTGCTCAATTATAGCGGTGACGTCACTTGCCACTGCAATGAATGCTTTAGTTTTTTCTGATCGGAATGTTTAATCTTTACCCGACTACGGTGGAGTCAAAAGGAAGGTTTATTATTTAAGCAGTCTATTTTGAGTTATTGTTTTAATATTGATGACGGCCTGATTAGCGCAGTGATAGTGACTCTGCTTTCTGCGCCGAGCGTCTCGGGTTCGAATCCTGGTAGGGACACAAGCTTTGTGTGATGAGCACGAATGTTTGTACCCGAGTCATGGATATTTAATATGTATATAAGTATTATATACTGAGTTCGCCCACAGTCCATTGTACGGTACCCATAACACAAGCGTTAAGTTTAAAGTAGGACCGTATAGTTGGTGTGTTCGTATGAAAAAAAATAAAATAATAATATTAATATTAAATTATATATGATTATATGCAATAAGTAAATACACATATTACGTAGTCTGAGCATTTCGGTTTCACTTACCTTCTCTTTCTTGCAGGCGCCGCCAGTATCGCCCGTGGATTGAGTCTGTACATCGACACGATGGTCGATAACGCCATGTCCAATTGGTTTCTGGAAACCATGCCCATCGCGGCTGCTGCCTTGTCACCGTACTTCGATCTTCTGTCTTTCATTTTCACGCTAGTTATCGGAGGTAAGAGAGAGAAAGTAGACTTATTCAGAAGATGGCATTCTCCTTTTGTGAAGTCCGTTACTAAGCTATATTTGAAATTGTTTCACTATAGCAATAATCCCACTAATATTATAAATATTAAAGTTTGGATGGATGGATGTTTGTTACTAATTCACGCCAGAACGGCTGAACGGATCTGGATGAAATTTGACACAGAGATAGATTATAGTCCGGAATAGCACATAGGCTACTTTTTATCTCTGTAAAAAGGACATACTTTTTGATCGCGGGTAACACTGCGGTGCGCAGCTAGTTCATACATAATTGTACCTAGTAGGTACATACGACTTTTTGCGTTTATTACTCTACTTCTCATCACCTACTCTATGGTAGAGTATATGTTTATTCAATTAATAATGGTTGTATTGTGCAGTATTGTTGGCGCTGGGAGTGCGTCAGTCGGCCACCGTAAACAACGTATTCTCAATCGGCAACGTGGTCATCATTCTCGTCATTATCATCCTTGGAGCGTTTAAAGGTGAGTTTTCAACATTAAATCTTAAGATTAGACGTTTAAACCCTAAAAAATTCTACATCGCTCATTGATATCCTCTGAATTTCGTAGTTCCTTTTAAATTATTGTCCATTTTACAAAAACGTCTCAAGTGTATCAGACATGGATTGTAAGGGAATTTATAGAATTTATAGAGAATGTAGGTTTCCCGCTGGTAAGTACCCAGTGCCTATACTTAAGGGTGCCAGTAAGCGTCGTTCGTAAATACTTGATGATGCTTGCCTTCATTTGACTTCATCACGTTTTTTTTTATTACATTATAGGCAAGTATTTGATCGAGTTTTCAGACCCTTTGGTAGCCATGTCTTTTAAAACATCAACGTGTGTCGCATCTTTGAACATTCTTGAGAAACTATATTTGACGACCCTGCTTTCTGCGCCTAGGATCCCGGGTTCGAATCCTGGTAGGGACTAGCTTTTGTGTGTTGAGCATGAATGTTTGTATCCGATTCATGAATGTTTAATATCTGTATAAGTATTGTATACTGAGTTGGCCCCCACTCTATTGTACGGTACCCATAATACAAGCTTTGCTTAGTGTGGGACCGTATAGTTGGCGTATTCGTCTGACGATATTATATTATATACCTACATTTCAACGAATGAATAGAATGGTAGTATAGAAAAGTGCATTTTTTCAGCAAATCCTAGTAACTGGAGCGTGCTGGCAACTGAGTTTCCGTTGGACCATGGATCTGGAGGGTTCTTTCCGCACACTGTGTGGGGAACCCTCAAGGGCGCCGCCGTTTGCTTCTATGGCTTCGTGGGCTTCAATGTTATCAACTATTCCGCTGAGGAAGTGAGTGACATCATAGCTACCTCTTAGTATTATTATTTTTTTAATTTATTCACCGTAGTCTATTACACGACGACCATCATTAGCGCAGTTGGTAGTGACCCTGCTTTCTGTGCCGAGGGTCCCGGGATCGAATCCTGGTAGAGAACAATCCTTGTGTGATGAGCACGAATGTTTGTACCCGAGTCATGGATAATTAACATCTATATAAGTATTATATACTGAGTTCGCCCTCAGTCCATTGTACGGTACCCATAATACTAGCGTTGCTTAGTGTGGGACCGTATAGTTGGTGTGTTCGTCTGGCGATATTTAGTTATTTTATTTTTGGCAGGTCCGTGAGCCGAGCCGCACCATCCCCCTCGCGATCCTGTCCGTGCTCTTCGTTGTGTTCGCGGTGTTCGCCAGCTTCAGCATCATACTTACCATGATGGTGCCCTATTACCAACTGGTAACACACAGTTTATTTCTATTACATCGCCTAGGTTTGGATTAAATTGATCGAATGAATAATTTGCCTGGAACAATCGAATCGTATGCCGAGCTGTTTCAGAATCAGAATCAGAATATTTTTTTATTCACGTAGACCATTATTGTACAGTACTTATGAATCGTCAAGTTACAAAAATATTATGCTACTGCTTTACCACCCATTCGGAATGCCGTTCCTATGGAGAAGAACGGGCAAGAAACTCCATGGTTGCTCTTTTTTTTTAAATAGATCTTTTACATTTTTGAGCAATACATTGTTATAGGTATGTGAGAACAATGTAGGAACTGCTAATCAAACTTTAGCAGCAGGTCAAAAAAAAACAAAAAGTACTAACTAAGTATAAAATTACAGTTAATGGCTACATGGTTCCCACATTTACAAATTACTTATGTAAATGAAAATAAGAAGAATTTCATCATCAATCTCGGTTGTTCATAGCCTACAGACTTCACAATTAACTCCAGACTGATATTTTTAAAAACAAAATAAGATTACGAAGTTATTTAAAAGAAGCTATTTATTGGTACCTACTGCACTTCCTCAGAAAAATGCCTGTTTTTATAGCTTAAATGAAATTCCCTATTTCATTTAAACACACGTTCCTTTTGCGAATGGTTGTAAAGAAATGAGAAAAAAATATCTACATTATTTTTAATCTTGATCTATGAGAAAAATGAAGAGTACATACCATAAATTGGCTTTATCCTTTGCTGTAGTTAATATCCCGGTCTTTGTATTGTGTTGCCTTCCTTGTCAGTTACACGCATCGTAGCTCCTCGTTCAGCTGTCAAAAGCTGTTTTTTTTTCAGTCATTAATGGTACATTTTCAGGATGGTGTTACATCAGTGGCGACGGCGTTCTCGCTGGTTGGTTGGGAGTGGGGGCGGTGGGTCGTCACTGTGGGCGCCGTCTTCGGCTTATGCACCAGGTGAGGACATCCCGACAATGCGTTGAAAACTGATAATTACTGTGCAACTGTTTTGATATAAAAAAAAATGTTAAAATTTCATTTCAGCCTCTTCGGCTCGTTATATCCTCTACCTCGTCTTCTATATTCAATGGCATCAGACGGGCTGTTCGTTCATTGGTTCGCCAAAATCAGTGACAGGAACCAGTCTCCGATTATTGCGACTGTCATATCAACTGTGATCATAGGTCAGTATTGCTGTCATAGTTACACGGTGATATTAAGTACTTCGATGAGATTCATGTAGGACGTTTTAGCGGAACTTTGAAATGAAAGAATATTTGATATAGTTTTGAAGGAAATATGAACATTAATTTAACAAGTCAATTGAAAGTTTCCCCGTTAATCATTGAACGACACTATTCATCAATAAATGATAACCAATTTGTTAGAAGTAACCAAATTGTGCTCAATTTGTAAAATATACTAAATGTATATAAAAGCTTGATAAATACAACAGCCGGTATATTGAGTATTTTCAAACACAAGCATAATATGATAAATAGGTGCTCATATATTGCTAATGCCATTTAACAAGCAAGAACTTTAGTGTTGAAATTTAAAATTAATTTCATTGGCTCATAACCAAGATGAATAATGTAAAATATATATATTAAGTGCAAATACTTTGATTAATGTAATGCCTGAAAGGGCAAGAGTAGGTGACTTTAAAAACTCTTTCAGGCGGCGTAAAGAATCGGAATATTTTTTTCACAAAATCTTTATGATTTCAGCATTATTGTCGGCGACGATGGAATTGGAAGCACTGGTTCTATTGATGTGCTTTGGAACGCTTTTCTCGTTCACTGTTGTCGCTTCATGCGTTATTTTGCTAAGGTAAGATTTAATATACTTATCTAAGTCAGCCATAACATTCCTCTATCACCTGAAATGGAATAATCTTTTGCACATCATATGAAGCCACGGTCTATTTTTGTCATTAGTTATTAGTTTAAACTAATATCCAAATTGGATACTACACCATATCATTTGACGGACACGGCCCAGTCACGCGTAATTTTATTAGATGTACTAATAGGTAATATGGGAAAAATATGCGATGATCTTGGAATTATACAAACATCTGTCGACAAGAATACCGTTGCAAAGTAAAGTCGCAACAATTTTTGGCACATTTTATTGTTTAAATTTGGCCGACATTCATGATTGCTGAAGGATCGCTATTCCTATTTTAGTCTGGTTTGTGTCTATTGTTCAGACTGAAATGTCATATTTACAAGTATTTTCGTCCAAAATAGGTACATTTTGCATTAACAAAAATATTGAACCAAATAATTGCTCAAAATCCTTTAAAATTAAAGTTTTACAATATGCTGATGCAACCTGTAGTGGATAGGTTGTATGAGGAAGAATTTGTATGGGCCATCTGTGAAATTAGTTCTGGATAAGGTTTTTGACAGCACAATGTGAAACACGCCCTTACATTTATGTAGAAACCAAAAGCTAGATTAACTTTGAGATTATTTGGCAAACATTTGATGCAATCGACGAAAGAGAGTTATCTGTCAACAATCATAATACAACTTGGTAAAGCAGTGTTTACGACTATCAGACTATCAATGGCAGGATATTTGGGGAGTAGAATAAAGCCACATCATTTGTTACAGGCACCGATCGTCCATCGTATTGGAAACGTCCCCAGGGCTTATCAAGCAGATGTTAGGCTGCGGTGACAAGCTGGCCACGAGAGCGACGTCCAATGTTGTTGTCACAGCTTTGCTTATATACAGTAAGTTATCATCACCCTAGTAATTAGATAAAAGCTGATTATGGCAGGTCTCCGCAACCCTTCCAATATTCCCATCCCATATCCATCCAATCCTAAATCCATGGTCCCAATTATTTTTCCATATTCCTGCAATAGTTCCTCCGCCTGCTGAGGTCAATTCGCTGTTTATGCTATCATTTTCAGCAGTTGAGTTGACCCCGGCAGGTGGCTGTCATAACATTAAAACTCTCAAAAAGGGCCTCTACGTGTTGGACCCATGTCCCCGCGCAAGCCTTCCAAAAATCCGGGTATAGCCCATGTGGTGAGAGACAGAATGATGATCACACCTGGGTAAGATTAGTTTTAAAAGTCCATACTTCGTTTCAGTAAGCCTGTGCATATCAATAGCAGCGGTGAATGTCCACACGGCACAAACACTCGTGCCGAGCGTGATTCTGCACGCGCTGGCTGTTCTGGTGGTGGTTGTCATGGCGCTGCAGCCCAAGGCCAAAGAGAAACTGGATTTTAAGGTCCTTTTCTTTATTTGAATTTACTTCTAGCATTCCTCAATGAAGATAACTGTTCGTTTGTTTTAGTTTTTTTTATATCCTTGTATTCATTGTCAATTTGGATGTCCAAGTGGAACAGCGGATTTAATGTGCTCTTTTTGAGTGTATTTTATTTTTTTTATTTCAGACGCCACTTGTACCATTCATTCCATGCCTCAGCATTTATGCTAATGTCAATTTGATGGTTGCCATCAACTTGGATACGTGGATTCGCGTTGCCGTATGGCTTTTAATTGGTTTGTATTTTGTGACAATTAAGACTATTTATAAGTACTGCACTTAATGGTTTACATGAAAAATATTCTGATTCTGATTCTTAAGCATTTATTCATATTAAACCTATACTTTTGTACATAGTAATTATCTCAAAATAGTGTCAGTATTTTTCTCATGTACTATACTTATTTTCAGGAATCCCAGTTTATATTCTATGTTTGTGCTGCTACAAACAAAAATTGTTCAAGGACTACGACCCAAAAGATCACGTAAACAATAACGGCAAGCCTCCGGTGCATATAGTGGTGGAATCACCGACGCCTCCAGCTACCATTGCTCACTCTAGTAATCATGGATACCACGCAAAGAACGAAGACATAGAGACACAAGAGTGCGAAGAGAAATCGGTCAGACCCTATAATGAAGAAATTGTTGTACAACAAACGATGGTAGAATATAACGAAGAGAAAGAAGCTAAAATAATAGACTTGCTAGATCAAGTAATACAAGCTGAAGAAGATTCGTACGGAGAAGTTATAAGTCTTAAAGAAAATAACGAAAAGGAAGACACAATAGTAAGTGAAAACGACCCAAAAATACATAGGAAGTCGTTAAGTGAATTGTCTGACGCAGGATCGGATGCATCGTTCGGTAACCAAGTGTTATCTAAGTACGATGTAATTGCACAAGTACATCGCGAGGATTTGCCCAAAGTTAACGAAGAAGAAGATGAGAAAACTGACAATAACGAAAATGATCCCAATAATGATTACGAAGAAGTGACTGCATTTAATGAGAGTGAAACTAATTCACGAACCGACGAATCTGGATATTCAGATACTATTGATAGAACACCTTTAAACGAATCAATAGAGGGCAATAAAGAAACATTTTTTATACCAGTGCCGCCCCCTATGGACGAGAACTACTTCAAAGCTAATAATTATCCAAAGTTCAAAACAGCACCGCCCAAATATTCTAAACGAGAAATAGAGGAAGAACACGACGAGGTTAATGAACCAAGGAAGAGTGTACAATCAAATAGGTCAAATAGCAGTTACGGCGACGGTAATATGAGGTTTGGTAGTGATAGACAAATCAAATTCATGAGTAAACTAAATGATATATTCCAGAATAAGATGGCTAGCGATGAAGATGAGCCTAGGAAAAGGTCACATTCAACAGGAACTGTTCCTGATGTAGTATTATCAGTGAGTCATGAAAGACCTTCAATCTTTTTACACTTGAATAAAGAAATATTGGCCGGTGAGGCCGCACAAAATTTACGTCATGTCAACACAGACGAGAACACACACGAACCAGAGCCATCTGACACTCCTGAACCAGAAGTTGCGGAAGATGTGTCAATGAGTAGAGAAGATTTGAAGAGTAAATTAGAGAATATATTCGCAACTGGAGGGCCACAACTATTAAAACCGAGATTAATGAAATCAAATCCCCCGACACCGGAGGAGGCACACACTGAAACCTCCAGTACAGAGAGTTTACAGAAATTACCAAAAATGGAGAAGAATGACACTTTGAAGCGCCAGAAAGCGATGTTTAGTGAAGTATTAAACTCTTTTAGGCTAAGTTTTAATAAGGATGACGATGTGTAATACTATTAAAAGCAGTAATAATTTTCAATTCACTGACCCCTAAGTGGGTATGGATACTCAAGTAGTCACAAAGAGCTCCTGTTTTAAGTTGCTAATAATATGTATGAATGAACCGAGCCGTTGGTTTTGTTTTACATAGAAAATTGAACTTATCCCATCATTTGGGTATTTAAAGATAGCTAGTCGTATATTACGAGTGAGTGCTTTATTCGTATGTAATATTCATAGTGTAATCGTGTATGAAATAAATGTTTTGAAGACGATAATTATAGTGAATCATGTGCAATAAATAAACCTAGTGAATTTTTGTAGATACGAATTTTAGTTCTTAAGTAATGCTTTCCACCACCCATCACACAATCAGGCTGACATCCCTAAAATTAAACTGTCGCGAACAAACACAAACTGTAGATGATAATATGGATTAATAATAATATATATCTAACAGATCGTGATCTTAGAAATGCGCCATACTAGTTGTCTAACGTAATGCACTAGTGTTGTATTGTAATGAATTTCGGGTGAATAATAGTTAGTTCCATAATGTCCGATAGAGGGCGCTAGGTGAAATGTAGAAGGCGGTGTTAAGAATATTTGCAGAAACATTACCTCAGATCATCATGTATGCATAATTAACCTAAATAAACCGTAGTGACAATTGGTTGTTTTATTATTATTAATATCAACCTTTCCTGATCACTCCGAAGTTGACCTGTTCCCTTTGCGGTTGAACATTGGTCCTTCGAGCCGGATCGTTATTCCGGAGGGCACCTCGGCGGTGGTGCAACTTTTTGAGTAATTGAGTAGTGTTAGAGGAGTGTTCCCGAGGGTCGTGGAGTACGGCTTGTGAGCAGCATCAGGAGCCAGGGTACGGGAAAGACACCTGCCTTTGGACTTCGAGACAGCAGCTAGCATCGGCGCTGTCAGGACTACCTCGACTGGGAGCAGCATTGAATCAGTGCGGACGGACGATGACGTCATAGTGAGTGAAAGAGGCAAAAAGTGAGTTTAAAAATTAATTTATTTTTCAAGAATCAAGACACTTAGTGCAATTCAAGTAATATTAGAGACATTAATTTAGCTTGAAAATTAAACTTAGAATAATTTAGTAGTTTGTAACTTAGAAAATTAGTCTGTAAGAAAAAATGGTTTGACGGGGAACCTATGTCCAAATTCAGTCAGAATTTGAAACACTTGTAAAATTTTTGTGATTTGAACAGCAGAATTGTTTTATATTTGGGACTTAGAAAATATTTTCACCTGGAACATTAAAAATTTGGTGAAATATTTATTTTGTTCTTTCGTTGGTGTTCGCATCTATACATTATTTACAGTTAGTTGGTTTGTTTCCAAGTGTTAAAATTTGTTTTGTTTTGTTACCTATTCACCTTAAACATTATCATGGAAGCTAAACTACGTGTACAAACGGATAATCACACAAAAATAATTAACGCCAGACGTAATTTTAAAAAGTCGCCAAAGGAGCGCATTACCGTGGCCTACGTGGAAGTACGGTTAGAGTCGCTCGAACAGCTGTGGTCCGATTTCGCTAAGAGTCATCAAGTTCTAATTGAACAATTTGGGGCTCAATTAAAAGGTGGAGAATATTTGGAAAAAGACATATATAACCAGACCGAGGAAATTTATATCGAATACAAAACGGAATTACGATCATTGTTAAATTCTAGCAAATCGAACCAGAGCGCCAGTACTTCTACCGTAGATAAGCCGCAAGGTAAACCGACTCAAGTCGAATTGCCAAAAATTGTTATACCTAACTTTTCTGGCAAATATATTGAATGGATTACATTTAGAGACATGTTTGTATCTCTTATCCATACTAATGACCATCTTGGTAACGTACAAAAATTGCATTATCTCAAAAGTTACCTAACTGGAGAAGCTGAACAATTACTTCGACAAATTCCTATCTCAGATGCCAATTATGAAAGATGCTGGACTCAGCTTCAGTCCAGATATAATAACAAAAGATATTTGTCCCATTATATAATTAAAAGGTTATTAAGTCAAAAAAATATCACAGTGGAATCATCCAATAGCCTCAAAGAGCTAATGGATACCACGAACGATTGTTTGTCTGGTCTCATAAATTTGGGAGTTCAGACCGACAACTGGGATATCATTATAATTCATCTTTTGACATTGAAATTGGATCCTGAATCTCGAAAACAGTGGGAATTTGCCATAACTAGTAATACTTCTTCGGAAGAATTACCAACTTATAAGCAATTTACTGATTTTTTAACTAAGCGTTACCGGGCATTAGAGTTTTTGGATACAAAAGCTACAACTTCCAAGCCGTCTAATCAAATTATGAATAATAAGAATCCCGACCACAAATTAAAATCTTTACATGTTACAAATATAAGTTGTACATTTTGTTCAGAAGCACATAAATTAAGTGCTTGCAGGAAATTTGTGAAACAAAGTGTAGACCAACGTCGTAATTTCGTCCAGACAAAAAATATATGTTTTAATTGTTTAGGAAACAACCATGGAGCGAAAACATGTTTAAGCAGCACTAAGTGTAAACTTTGTCATCGTCGCCATCACACACTCTTACATCCTACAAGTGTAGATACTCTTGATACCGCTAATCGTCAATCACAACAGGACACAAGGAGTGGTTATTTATCGGAGTCAGAGCCTTCTAAGGCAGGAGAGAACGTTGAAAACACAGCGAACTCAGCATCATTAGTATCGTGTTTTTCGACAGGTAAAATCTTAAAACAGGTTTTGCTAGCAACCGCGCTAGTCAAAGCCGAGTCGAAAAACGGGGGCAGTCATACTCTGCGGGCCTTGCTAGACCAAGGATCTCAGGCCAGCTTTGTGACTGAAGCTACGGTTCAAGAACTGAAATTAAAAAAGAAACAGGTTAAAAGCAAAATTTCAGGGTTAGGTGAAAATAGAAACTTCATTTCCAACTCAATTGTTGAACTTAAAATTAAATCAAGGTTCAACTCAGATTTTATACTTACAGTGAAAGCCCACGTTTTAAAATCCATCACTACTTTCCTTCCTGCGAAGAAAGTAATTGTAGTGGACTGGCCGGAACTGGCAAGTATGGAACTCGCTGATCCAAAGTACCATCAACCGAATAAAATTGACCTTTTATTAGGAGCTGAAGTGTACAGTCAGATCATTAGCGATGGGTTAAAAAGAGGGCCCAACGGTTCTCTTGTAGCGCAGTTAACTAATCTAGGCTGGATTTTGTCTGGGGTAGTTGGCTCATCGGTTAACGCAGCCGAATGTATTGTGACATGTCACAGTCAAATTCAAATACAGGAGGAAGAGGACATGTTAAAACAATTCTGGGAATTGGAATCTGACACTGAATTCTCTAGGGCACAGATCTTTACAGAAGAAGAACAACTTTGTGAAGAATTCTTTTGTAAAACTACCACTAGAGATTCTGAAGGAAGATACATCGTCAGATTGCCTTTCAAAGAACATGATCCAGACTGCAAACGCGGAGAAACTCGTTTTGTAGCTGAAAAAAGATTAAAAGGGTTAGAACATAGACTTAAAAAAGATGAAAGATTCAACAAAAAATATAACGAAGTAATAGAAGAGTACATCAGGTTAGGACATGCAAGAATTGTACAAGAACCTGATGAAAGGCGCACCGAAGCGGTGTATTTGCCTCACCATGCTGTTGTGAGAGAAGATAAGGATACGACCAAAGTTCGCGTCGTGTTCAATGCTTCTTCACAAGGCCGAAATGGTGTAACATTAAATGATTGTCTCATGGTGGGTCCAACCGTTCAACCTGATCTACGACATTTGGTTCTGAGATGGAGGTTAAATAAAATCTGTATAGCCGCCGATATAGTGAAAATGTATCGGCAAGTGAAGGTCCACGAGGATGATGCAGATTTTCAGAGGTTTCTCTGGAGAACGAGTCCTCAAGACGGCATACAGGACTACAAACATCTTCGCGTTACTTTCGGAACTGCTTGCGCTCCATTTCTGGCTGTCCGAGCATTACAACAAGTCGCTCTGGATGAAGGCGATGATTATCCTCAGGCTAAGGAAAGGGTACTCAAGGAGTTTTATATTGACGATTTTATGAGCGGGTGCGAGACAGTCTCGGAAGGGATAGACATCTACAGACAAATGAACAAATTATTAAATAAAGGAGGATTTACCTTACAAAAGTGGATTAGTAATGATGATAAATTATTAGAACAAATAAGAGAGAACGGAGAGGAGGTAAAGGAAGAAATAAATATAAAACTAGATACAACTGTGAAAGTACTAGGACTTACCTGGGAAAGACACGAAGATCACCTCCGCTACGTCGTGAAGTTGCAAGACCTGGAACCACCTGTAACCAAAAGGAAAATCATTTCTGAAATCGCGCGTCTTTTCGACCCATTAGGTTGGATCACGCCATGCATTATAACAGCTAAAGTTATGATACAAAAGCTTTGGCTAGCAGGCATTCAATGGGACGAAACTGTACCGCAAACCATATTGAAAGAATGGTATACTTACCGGGAAAGCCTCACAGAGTTGGAGAATGTTGCTGTACCTCGATGGTTACGGACGAAGTCTAATGATGTCCAAAGAGAATTACATGGCTTTTGCGATGCCTCCAAGCTGGCGTACGCTGCGGTTGTATATCTCCGTGTAATTGATTCTGCAGGCAACATCCACGTCTCCTTGGTAACAGCCAAATCTAAGGTGGCACCCATAAAACAGGTGTCAATTCCTCGTTTGGAATTACTGGGAGCTGTGATGGTATCGAAACTCCTCTTGGAAGTGGCCAAAATCCTAGAAATTGACAAATGTAATCTGCATGCGTGGACGGATTCTACTATCGTGCTCGCGTGGCTTAACAGTATGCCAATAAAATGGAAAGTGTTCGTAGCCAATCGAGTATCCGAAATACTAACGTCATACAATCCCCGACAATGGTCACATGTTTCATCGAAACACAATCCTGCTGATTGCGCGTCTCGGGGATTATCTCCGGTTGAACTGAAACATAACTCATTGTGGTTTGATGGCCCTGAGTTCTTAAAGTATGAAGAGATCAAACGTGACAAACCGAAAGAAGTAACCACAGACTTAGAAGCCATCAAAGTTCATCATTCAGTTACTGATCCTGACCTCTGGACAAGGTTTTCGACATTAACGAGATTAATCAGAGTAGTGGCCTATTGTAGGAGATGTTTGGCTGTGAAAAAACCGGCAACTGAAAGAAAAAGAAAGAGTTATTTAGAAACCAAGGAATTAGCTGAAGCGTTACAAAATTGTATAAGAATATGTCAAAGGCAAAATTTTGAGGAAGAAATTACAGCACTCGAAAGAAAAGAAGACATAAAGAAAAAGAGTCTTATAAAAACTTTGAATCCCTACCTTGACGAGCAGCAGTTGTTGAGAGTGGGTGGCCGACTGGAAAAGTCTCCATTAGAAGCAGATCGGAAACACCCGATCATCCTGCCCAAAAAGGCACATTTAACAAGTTTGGTCGTGGCTGATGGTCATCGACAAACCCTTCACGGTGGCGTACAATTAACCCTTAACTATCTTAATTTAAAATATTGCATACTTGGGGCTAAACAACTTGTTAAAGCCCAGATTCGAAAATGTGTAACGTGTGTAAAAAATATAGGACTTACACATAATCCATTAATGGGTCAATTACCTGCAGTTCGCGTCACGCCCTCTCGACCATTCCGAAGTAGTGGTGTAGACTTTGCCGGACCTATCCAAATACGGACTGCAAAGGGACGGGGCCATAAATCCTATAAAGGATATATATGTTTGTTCGTCTGCATGTCGACTAGAGCAGTCCATGTAGAAGCCGTATCTGATCTTACATCTGAGGGTTTTTTACAGGCATTTAAGCGATTCGTGGCTAGAAGGGGCCATTGTCAAGAAGTTTGGAGTGACAATGGCACTAATTTTGTAGGAGCTGCTAGCGAAATAAGAAAATTGTTTTCCAGCGAGAAAACCAGCATCTTACCGGAATTAGCTGAAAGCCTCGCAAATAATGGAACTTCATGGCATTTTATTCCGCCTCATGCACCTAATTTCGGTGGTCTGTGGGAGGCAGGAATAAAGTCCGTGAAATATCACCTAAAAAGAGTGATCGGTGATTCAACTTTAACCTACGAAGAGCTCGCAACTGTCTTGGCTCAGATAGAATCGTGTCTGAACTCCAGACCGCTATCTAGGTTAGATAGCGATCCAGCTAACATGGAGGTTTTGACTCCAGGCCACTTTCTTGTTGGTGAAGCTCTTCTCACTCCACCTGATCATAACTATGAGAATTCTAATATAAGTTCCCTAAAACGCTGGAAATATACTCAGCGAATGTATCAAGATTTTTGGCGCAAGTGGTCTCAAGAGTATCTAACCCAATTTTTCCGCAGATATAAGTGGTCCACTCCTGTTCCTCCACCCAAAACGGGTGACGTAGTGTTAATAAAAGAAGATGGTCTCCCTCCATGTCGTTGGCTATATGGCTTGGTTACGGAAGAACATCCCGGTCAGGACGGAATTACACGAGTGGTGACAATCAAAACTAAAAATTCTTGTATCAAAAGGCCTGCGTCCAAATTGTGCATATTGCCAGTACTTTAGTATTTAAAACATGTTCGCTTGTTTCTTTTAATAAGGGTTACATACCAATTTTATTGTATTTCCCTTAATATTACACATTGGTTTTATCTTGTTAAGTGTTTTTATCAATAGGTTTGCATGCATTATGAAAGTTTGTTTAGTTTTAACTTTTACAATGGTTACGATCCTTTTACATTAAGAAAGTACCTACCGCTAATCTGGAACACAATAATTGATGTATCGCTTTATTCTTAAGGCCAAAGAGCAGTTTGCCCTTAGTGGGCGGAGAATGTCTAACGTAATGCACTAGTGTTGTATTGTAATGAATTTCGGGTGAATAATAGTTAGTTCCATAATGTCCGATAGAGGGCGCTAGGTGAAATGTAGAAGGCGGTGTTAAGAATATTTGCAGAAACATTACCTCAGATCATCATGTATGCATAATTAACCTAAATAAACCGTAGTGACAATTGGTTGTTTTATTATTATTAATATCAACCTTTCCTGATCACTCCGAAGTTGACCTGTTCCCTTTGCGGTTGAACACTAGTTCAGTTTTAATAAAATATTATTTTATTGAGCAAGGCGTTTTGATTTGTCGTGCAGCTAAGTTACTAGCGAGACATCTACCGAACATACACGCAAGAATTTAGGCGTACTTAAGCCTAAAACGCTTTCTAATTTCGCCAAAACCTGTCGTCATATCGTAATGATATAATTGCTGGTAACTTAAAAAGCATTGCAGTCATAAGCGCGCCGAAATTCTATCCGTAGGTCACACTAGGTTGGGGCGCCACAGTAGTATGCCATGTGCGATCCTGTGGCGCCCCACTCAAAGCCGGTGAAGGCGGACCGTGGAGTTTTAGTGGGTATACCGGCACTCTGTCGGGGAGTCCCACATACCCCTCTCGCCTAAATGCGTCTAAATGCGTAACGCATTTCTCCACGTTAAAAAAAAAAAAGGTCACACTAGGTTCCAAAAAAAATACAAAGTTATTTTAGATCTTATAGAATAAAATGTAATTGGCTATCTCCAACGAAGGCTCTGACTACGGAATGATACAAATGGTAAGAACAAATGAATTTTATTAAAAATACACAATAAATGACTAACAAAACGCGCCAATATAGCGAGTAGTCGTACTCCAGGCACGCTCATGATGTTTCGCACTTGTACAGCTGCTGTATCACGTCCTGTATTTCTAGCTCTTTTGCGCAGCCCATTAGTACGTCGTCGATTATGTGTTCTGACAAGCTGCAACATTTATTGAGTCTTAGTTTTTGTTATACTACTAACCGTAGTGTTAGCAATCATTATACTACTTATAGCCACTGTGTGCCGATTATTTGAAGGAGTGCCGAAGAAAGCGTGATAAATAATAAGTGGTAAAACAACAAACAAAACAACAAGTGTTATAGGATAGTTCTATTTAGTAAAACCTCAAAAAACCGTAAATAAGGCAAAGCGGCTTTAACACCAGAAATCAGTTTAAGAAGACTTGAAACATACCTGCCAATCATCTCCCAGGGTTTCCCAACGGTGCTGTTAGCGTACATGGGGCTGGTCAGCATGTGCTGGACGAATTTGGTCCTGTATTGAAACACGTTGTCTGCCGTCTTCTCTGGTACGTTGAACACCATGCGGTACCGCTCGAAGTCTCGAGGAGTCGAAGGTGCTTTATGGAATAGCGGTTTCGGAACCTTCTTTTGGATTGTTTCTTCTAATATCTTCGGGATTGGAACAAATTATAGGGTACTGAGAGACCGACTAGGACCGAAGATAAAATAAATGTTTATTAAAAAAAATTGGATAGCTTTTGCTCGTCTCGAAGCAAGGGCTTGTGAGGCTTCAAATTTCATATGAGAACCTTAAGCAGTATTTCACTTGCTATACGATGTAGGCTAACATCATGAGAAAACCTGCATGTATGTGAGCCTGACCTAGTTTGGAAAGCCATGTAATCTGTAAGGGATGGCCTATGACCAAAAGTAGGAAATGGCACTTGCGCTAATGATTTTATGGAGCATGGAGCATAAACTTACCCGAAGTAGTTGGGGAGTGCTAGGCTGCCGCGGGCTACCTCCACTAACACACAGCAACTGAGCGTTCTTCACTCCTATAATGCGTTCCGTTCGGCTTCTGTATAGAAATAGATTACGTCCATTTCAATTTTGCCTATTATCGCTAAACATAGAAGGCCTTTACTGCGCCTACTCACGCTGGTTAGATTCTCTAGAGTATTGCATTAATCACTTAGTATAGGTACCCATTAATTCAGTTAAAAATATGGTCGTCGAGTCGCTTGCGAGTATAAAAATACTGTATACGGTCACCGCCTTTCAGTGGATTTCAAACTACGCATCCTTACAGATTAAAACACCATGGCTAAAGTGACACATCGCATAGAGAAATGTTTTTATGTCGTCGTGTCTAGACGTCGCGACGCACCCTGGGGTCGAACCCTCCAACGTAACGCTCGTACATCACATTAGTTGTCGCTATGACTTTACTGTGACCTTTGTGATGCGCTATTATAATCCATAACTAAAAGTTATACTATAGATATTAACTTCATCTAGCTGATATTTTTATTTGAATATGTAGTGATCGTTAAAAAATATTTGAAGTTGTGTTGGAAGTCATTGCAAAAGGTCGTCCTTCAAAAGACGTTTTCCAGCTGATAGATGGATCTGAAAATATTGCTCAGATGAAATACAACTTATTTGATCGTGCCTTGTCAATTCAAATCAAGTCTGAGCGTATGAAGTATGTTTAGGAGACTGATCATTTGACATCGATCTCTTTTAAAGAGCGATATCTAACACGTGTGTTGAACTAAGAACATATACCCTGTTGAAACTGCTGCATATTACGTTTCCAAATGAGTTTAAAGGAGTATAGTATTATGAGATAATCGCGCTGCTTGATTCCCGCGATGCAGCCCAGATTGAGTCGACCTTGCGCTGGGTACAGTTGATGTCACGCCGTCCATCTTCCATCGAAACAATTGTTTTTATGGTTATCACAAGATAGTGTTACTGTTTTTACAGGGACCCGTTTATTTTTGTGAATGACGAAATGTTTCGCTAGTACATTTGATAATTGCATCCACTGATTGTTATATGCTTTTCTTCCTCCCGTACTATAAGTTAAATGAATTAACATCATCTATTTGTTGGCTTTGAAGACACTAATTTATGAAACACAGATAATGGAAAATTAATGATAGCTTTGAGGAGGTTTTGAACACAGTTGGGAGGACGATCGTTACGACAAAAATAAAGATGACCTAATGCTTGGTAATCCCTATGGTTTGTCCTTGACCGGGGTAAAAATAAGCCCTGCTTCGATGGAATCTGGTCGGATGGGGTAAGGCACGAAATGGTACCGGTACAGAGAAGGCACGCGATGCTTCCAAGCTTGTGGAACGACATTTTGTGAGCTTTTAAGTTATTTCACTATTTTGTACTAGCCTTTGATGGGACCAGATACGAAGAATTTCGGTGGTCTTTTTACTGCACCTAATATTTAGATGTCAAAGGAATACAACAAACCCAAATTTACTGAGAAACATGAATGGATATAATTGTTTTAATTATGTTAAATATTTTACGAATAACTCTTATTAACATGATTCAGAACAGATTACCCGGGCCTTAAAATCCTACTAAACATTAGGACAACTTTTTCCATATTTCAATCATTTAAGTCGTTGATCAAAACGATAGCACTCATGGGAACCATATCGTAGATAGGAAATGCTTATCGCTCACAACACACAGGCCTACAAGAGAAGAGTCCGACCTTCAGGTCCGTTGGATCTATTTGCATAAAAGCATCGTCTCGTTACCGCAGTTGCATCGTAAATAAGTGTACTGCGCCCCGCGATGAGCTAACCGCACGTGAGGGCCAGGAGCAACGGTCGCGATAATCATCAACATTGCATTTTAATTTATTTAATTAATGCTCATTTGTTAATTAATATTGTGTGGACGCTTCAAACACTGGCTGCCTACATTAAACCACATAAATATAGACGTCCTATCAGATATAAAGAATAGTATGGAATAGATCGTATTTGATTCGTAGCCCAGCCGTCCTGAGGATGCCTCGTTTAGAGGCGAAACACGTGTCGAATACTTTTTTAGATTCGCTTCGTTTCGCGCAGAATTGCATTTTATTTGCGTCAGTCGTGATAGATAGTTTCTCGACTAACATCTTAGAGGGTTCGGTGTTGCTGACTTCTTTAATTATCGATCAAACTTGTTTGGTTTATAATTGAAAAATTTGACAAGCCGAGGGTCAGTGGTGGGTTCCTCTTCCCCCATTTATTTAGATCGTATTTGGTACTAAGTAGTAAAAAGTACGCGCGTATATATATTTTTTTATTACATTATAGGCAAGTGTTTGATCTCGAGCTCACCTGATGGTAAGTGACGATGAGATCTACGATGGAGCATACTTGCCTAAAAGGTACCTGTGTATACTAATACCTGTACATATATATACTTATACTTTCTATATGACTATAGAGAGCATCTAAGGTGTGTACCGAATGACGGCCGTTAGAACCACCAGTTCAGCTTAAATGTTCATCAAGTTAATGGTATCGGTGGTCGCGTTCTAAGCGGGTGTACCAAAGTGAACACAATGGGATGGGATACGTTAGCTAATATGGTACGATATTGTAATATTACGTGATCAAAACATCGTGACTTAAGGACACACTCGGAGTTTATGAGTGCTGACGCAACCTTTGGGAGAAAGATATGACTCTATTTTTCAGGACAGATTTAATATAGTTTTTAAATTGAGAATATCATTAAAATCGCCTTGCTTAATAACGACCTCAGTAGCGCAGTTGATAGTGACGCTGCTTTCTGTGCCAAGTATTCTGGGTTCGAATTCTGGTAGGGACAAACATTGTGCGATGGGCACGAATGTTTGTACCCGATTCATGGATGTTTAATATCGATATATGTATTATACTATACTAGGTTCGCCCCCCATCCATTGTACGGGACAAGCGTTGCTTAATGTGTGACCGTATAGCTGGAGCGTTCATCTGGCGATATTATTATTATTATATCTACAAATATTCTTTGAAATTGTGCTGCATATTATTGCAATTGTATGTCGAACAATGTGTTAGTCAAAAGAACCTAACTTAATGTAGTAGAGCTCGCTGTAGAAAATTGTTATCTTAACCAACACCTTAAGAACCCAGCTAGATCCAAACCAGGAGAATACATTCTTTAATTGTTAAGCACATAAACGAATGGTTGCGTGACTAATAGGAAGATCAGGATTATAAAACAACACAGAGTACTCCTATTAGTAATCCTGTTAATCTCATGACATTGATCAAAGGACCTAGATAAACAACATTATTATACGAAAATAATGAAAAACGGATGTAAAGTCATATACCCCCGATACGTACTTCTGAGAATAATAATAAAATGTTGATAAATTAATCGATAACGTTGTATTACATGTGTGCAATGCCACCGTGGTGACTTGGAACTGCTTATTTTCTAATTATGGTAGGAAAATAGTTCAAACGAATGAACGAATGCATGGGACAAATAATTCCATTCATTCGTTCCGGTTGTCGTTGGTAGGTCTTTGAAATACATAAATATAAGTATCGCCAGACAAACACACGAACTATGCGGTTCCACACTAAGCAACGCTTGTATTACGGATACCGTACAATGGACTGGGGTTGAACTGGAATAGAAGTTCAGTAATGGATATTGAAAAGTGAGGCTCAATTCACAGTTTAAGCAGCCATTGGTAATTTGTATACTACTTTTATCAGATAACACCGAAATATAAGTGGTTCAAAACATATAATAATAAGAATTAATAAATTCAATTATGTTGATACCAAAGGCGCCCGTGATGAGGGATTCATAGATAATGCTGATTAAAAAGTTTCGTAACCGTATTTTATTGGGTTATTTTTTTAAACAGTTTGCTAATTACGAAACATACATGAAGTATGATGATTTTGGAAAAGGCATTACTGTTCTCGGTATCAATATTTTGTTTTTATATTAAACTTTACATTCAAGCAAAGAACTGCATAATAAATATACTTTTAATAAATGAATAAATATCGCCATACGAACACACCAACTATACGGTCCCACTTTAGTATCAGTCAGTGATCTGTGACTGTTACAGATACTAGACAGTTCGCCCTCACTCCATTGTACGGTGCCCATAACACAAGCGTTAAGCTTAGCTAAGCTTATGCGTAAAATCAAATGGACCGGTTCTCGAAAACAGCGGCGTGGCAGCGGCGCTCCGGCCGGCCAAAGAGCCCCGCTCCCGCGCCGCCGCCGCAGCGGCCCGCTGCCCGCTAAATTCGAGGCTGAGGCCTAAGTGGCCTCGTAGGTCTGCACATAAATGATTCGAAATTGTTTGTTTTTTAATAGCGATTGGGTGTGCCCACGCGCGGTCATCGCTTATCATCCTTCGAAGCACTCATTACGCGGCGCGTGCTCATCGCCTCCTACGCATTTCCCAATGAATTTTTATTCAGATAACGCCTCTGTGTGTATAAAATGACTTTATTAATTGTGTAACTCGTTATTGTTGTGGGGGTTCCGTACTAGTATCCGTGATAGTATTAATAATAATTTTACAGCAACTGATAAAAAAGCCTTTAAATATAAAGACTACTAATGAGGAGGCTTCAACTATCGTTTTGCAGTAGCCCTAATACCGCATATAAATAAATAAAAAACTAACTTGTTTTATCCGTGTACGCCATAGAAGCACTGCATTTAAGTTACCACCGGTTCGGAAAGTTGGTTCAATGAGAATACATTCTTAAATCAGATCTGTATACACCTTATTTAACTTTTTTGTTTGTTACAAAGGGAATTCTTTGCCTTAGGGTTACATATACTATAACGCGTCGATTACAAATACTTCATTCAAAGTCGTCGTTCAAAAAGTTTCAGGGCCCACGATGAAAGTATGCTAGCTTGTAATGATCTCAAATTATTGCTTTGGCAATCAACGAAAATATATGTCGGAAAAGAACTTTCTTTGAATTCAGAACGGGTTTTTGTAGCAGATTTTTATGTGTGCGGAACCCTACACATTTATCTTTACCAAATATAGTACAACGAACAGAAGTCTTACACCTCATCTCGTCAGGTGTAATTAGTCATAACACCGAATACAGATGCATGTAGGAGTGCTTCGAAACGCACGGCTTTTGTGATAACTCCATCCCTGTCTAAGGACCTGGGTATGAACGAGAGATGAATAGTTTGCGCCCGTTACTCGACTCCCTATGGGCTCAATGAAAGCCCGTATAAAGGTGTTGGTGGTCCTATGAGTAATTACGGCTATAGATAAGTTATGAAAAATTGCTCTGTGTGATGAAATAGTTTTAGCTGATAAGCGTAGGCTTATCGATACATTTCCTGAATTGCTAGCTAGATCAATAGGTGTTTACATGTTATACAAATATTAAAAAAAACTTCGTAGGGACATACTTGTTGATACCAAGGTCTGCTCGTACATCACGGGATTATAATTGGACGGATTTTGATGAAATCTGCCATGGTTATAGCTTATAGCAATATTTAGGATACTTAATTTTGATTTCGGAAAATTAATGGTTTCCCCGGGATAGCCAAAAAGCCTAGGTTTTTGGATACGAAGTCGTGAGCATTGCTAGTAAAATTATAAAATATACGTAAAAGTGGAAGGCATGCATTGGGCCACTTTAGGAAAGCATAGATAATATGCTAAATAGGTACCTATTTAATGCAGATGGGTATATATTATGTCATGTTTAAAAATCGACCGAAGCGGGAGCGAGTCACTATAATTATCAGTCACATATTATAATATATGCGCATTGCACACAAATCACACGCAACAGATTACGTAGAACAAGCAACAATAACTTGTTGTAAATAGAGTAGTAAATTATGTGATTACCGATTGCATCGGGTATCACAAATTCATCATGAGCTCACCCCGACCCATCTCCGCTGCACAATTGTTTGAGGAGTCTGGTGACTTCGCACCGCGCTGGCGCCGTACTGGACATCTAGAAACAAATTATAATTCACTTATATTATCTATAGTCCATATTGATTTCTTATATTTACGCGAATACTACACATTGAAATAAAACTATTTTTAAGGATTCTATCGCGTTTATTTTTTGTTTTTACGTTCCCGACGGTTCGGCTGCTTGGAGGTGGTTGACGTCCTAGCGTCATAGTTTGACGGGGGTAACCCTCATATTTAGTTGTTACTTGCGGTCCGATCTACGCAGAAAGAGCTCAAGTAACAACGGAGTTTGTCCCCCCCGTCAAACTATGACGCTAAACTATGAAATAAACGCGATAGAATCCTTAAAAATAGTTTTATTTCAATCTATAGTCCAATCAATGTGAACGGGATATCAATAATGCGAGCCTTCCAAAAGACCGTTCATGGACTTAATGAGAGAGTCCACAAACTGCATACGAGCTGGTAGTTAAGCAGTCTATATTGTGTAGGTTTCCTCTTTCCAGACATACACTAATTATTAACGAGCAAACAGGTTACGGTCAACTCTGCTGTGCGCAAACTTTAGGAATATAAAAATGATTCAAGACTTCCTAAAGTACTTTTGTAAAGTTATAAAAGTATATAATAAAATAAAGTAAAGTAATATAAAGTTTATCATAATATCCTCTGAGCAGTCTTTAGGAACACCTCAAGAGACTATCAGAAGCTCCACCACTGCTCATAATCGAACGAGGGCTTCATTTCTCCGTTTCCCCGGCACCGGCTCCGCATAAAAAGCATCATACCATGCAGCAGTTCCTAATGCAAATATTACGTCACCGTGAGCGATAACGAGCCGGTATTTTCGCGAGCGAACGCCGCCGGCCGCCAGTCCGCGAGTTGCTGCCGTGACCGACGCTCGTACCGTACCACGCACTGTGACCACAACCCGTCCGTACACCGGCTAACAATATGGTGAGTGTTTGTAAACTTTGAAACACCTTTACGTTGTTCAAGGACGAGTGACTTCAAGTTTATAATTGAGAATAAAATAAGAGTCGATCTGTTGACGTTTATTGATATTTTCCCCAAGCACTGGAGATTTTTGGATAGCCTAAGATTAGACGCTGCTCCCGTTGACAAAAATTGTGAAACTCAAGTGTTGTGTCTTTTATTGGGATTTTATTATTAAAGATGTTGGTATTTATATTTTCTCAAATACAATTTAGTTTTTATTCACGTTTTATTTTCAAGATAAAATCTTGCGACGCGAGCCACTGTTCTTTTGTATCCAGTCCAGTAGGATAGCTCAACGCTTTAGATTCGAATATTATATAATCTGATATCCTTGGTCTAATTCAGAAGCCAGGATACACTAACATTACAAAGTTTCGAAAGATAGAAATAAGTAGATTATGCTCGACATATATTATTATTGTCCTCTTCAAAGTTCATAGGTAAATCCCGTTTTCAACTAATTAAAGAGGATGATGCATAGTCTTTCTGACACAAATAAATTATTACCCATTTATATAAGCTAAGGTATATACCGTATATGAATATTCAGATCATAGTTTCATTTGATAAGTAGAAAATAAATAAATAAATATTATGTTTATTTCCCATTAAAGCGGTAAGTGAGCTGCCAGGAAAACTATTCCAATACCTATCGACATTATGATTGCCTTATCATTGACACGGTTGTTTTTTTACCTACATTATTAAAAGTTGGTCTTACTTATGGCGGCTTGTTGTTATTGTAATGTCTCACTCCGACTGGGAATGACCACTCATCCAGACTGGACATTTAAATTGAAATTAAAAATGTCTAAATTATACAATATAGAAAATAAAAAAGACCTTCCACATTCATTAACAATGATGGTTGCAAAAATATTAAATAAAAATAAAAAAAACATTGAAATAAAACTAATTGTAAAGATATTATCACGTTTATTTTATGTTTTACTTTATTCGTTTTATTTCAATGTGTAGTATTCGCGTAAATATAAGACATCAATATAAAATAAAAACATAATAAGTAATGATAGTATTATATTTGTATTTATTTTAAAAAATACCGCTAGTCGTTTACGAAACTAAGGAAACAAATATCTAATTAATTACTCGTAGCTACCGAATTATGATTTTCAGTTAATTTATTAAATTAGTCACAGGCTTTGGTCAATGAATCCCTTGCGGTTTCCTGCAAATCGTATCCAATGGATTGCAGCTGATAAGCATATTATTTTCAAGGATATTTACAAATACTTATTTCTCAATACATACGGCCAGTATTCGCTTATTATAACATTGTAAAAGGGTATGTACTCTAAAATCTATAGACTTTCGGATATGCTTTCCCCTTCATTAATAACCATTAAAAAGTATTTTTAGTTCAATTATCTTTGATAGTTTAGTTAGGACTAAGTCCTCCATCAAATGATTGTGATCTATATTTCTAGGATGTTATAAGTAGTCCTCTTTAAAATGACATCATACGGCTTGTGAAGAGCCGTTTGTAGGTACTTAGCGACGTCTGAATCAGTCAGTGTGATGGCGAGCAATGCGCTCAATTAATTGATTGTTATCGCAATATGTTTGCCTGACATGTCATGTTATAATAGAAGTCTTCGTGAGACGTTCTACAAGATTGTTTACGTTAGGACTTTAGACAGATCTCTGTTTGAACTTCATTGTAGGGTTCAGGATTGTTGACATGAAGATTATTAATGCAGACAATACAAAACAAAAGAGAGACGATGAAAGGGATTAGCATAAAGAACGTGAGGGGCCAGGTGGAAGGAAGCGTAGTAATAGTCGATCATTGGTTACATGGACAAATAAAAGAGACGGTTGGAGAGAAGTTCAGCTATAACCAGCAAGGGCTCTAATCTAAATCATAAGACGGAAAGTTTTTTGTGTCCAGATCAGTGACATTGTTTTGATCGTCACGTCGAACCGTGTCGTGTGTAAAAAATAGTTTTTATTTTCGTTATTCGCCATACTATAAATATGTACGCTAATTTTAAGATATAAAAACAAAAATAAATACTTGCAATAACTAGATTACCGCTCCGTCCGAAGGCCGTGACAATAAACCGTGGGGCAATAACAATAATGAACATCAGAATAGGCACGTGCTATATATACCGGCGTTACGAGTTACTCGTTTACGAGTTCACCAACAAAACCTACCAAATGTCTTGAATTTGCCAGCGTCTGCTGCCACAATTTTGGCCTGGCCTGTTCGCCTATAGCAAATGAATTAAACAGTATTGCAGCACCTGCAGACGACCCCCTTTTGTAACTAAATACAGTGTGAAGTGGTTTTCTCAGCACAGTAAAGACCATAGTAATCATGCACGGAGTTCTCCCGCTTTGCAATGGATGGAAGTGGATATTTCTCTTTCCATCTCCTCCTATTTTCCATTCGATTAATTTCGTTGCTGTCCGTGTTCCAAGGCAAGCTTTTCCCGGGGACTCGTCGGGGATCAAACCTCGGCATCTTCGTTCGTCACCGCTCATCCTGGCTTACAGGAGTAACAGAGTTGGAGTGTGTGGCGGACCCAGTCTCAATAGACGGTATGAATAGGTGTGCACGAGAGCGATATTATTTTGAATATGGAACGAGATGGTGGGTGAAAGACCATCAATAAGGCTTTTGAGTCTTAAGCAAAGATGAAGCATTTGGCAAGCATCTTGGATTCATCACACACTCTTTTGCGCCATTTATCTTCGTCTTCAGCAAGCCTCTCCGGGTTCCAATATTTGAAGCAATCATCCCGTCGTGTTGTTGCAACTCCACGAGTTGTGCTATCTACATTTTGACCTATCACGATTAACTTAAATGTCTCGAGAAGGAAGTAGGAATCTCCAGATATCGCGACAGCGTACAAATCGTTAAAGTTGAATGATCAGATAAAGGAGTTAACACCACTTTTAAGATCAACCTTACATGATGGAGAGTGATGCATCTTGCTAACCCATACATAATTTTCTGACTTAAAAATAGCAATCACAAAAATGTGAAATTGAATTTACGGAAAATCATAATTATTCTCCCCATCATATCAAAATATTTACTGAGATTTTTCCACAAAGCCAGTAAATTAGAGTAAGGCAGTAAATTAGAGTGGTGTATTGCAGCTTTAATTGTCTTTCCAGACTCACTCGCAGTCATTTAACGTTTTACAGTTCGTTTCAGTGGAATTACATGTTCCAGATAATATATAAATAATGTGTTTTGTAGGTAGTTTTAAAATTGGGTCGCGGTGTTTTTAGGTTGACAATCTTGACGCTGCCTATTATAAAACTGATGCTGAATAATTGTACGTATATTTGTTCGGATAATTCTAGAAACAACAGGTGGTGGAGATTGGATTATGATTTGAGAATTCAAATAAACTACACCCGATAAGCTGCTTGGACCCAAGCACTGTGATAGTTTACGAATTATGTTTGTATAGGGGATGATTTATAGATACTCTGCAGGCAAATATCGCACAGGTCACTTAATATAAAATAAGAAAGATGGCGGCTATGCGCACGTTTAATTGTATGAATTTTAACATGAATCAGAATCAGAATCAGAATATTTTTTATTCACGTAGACCATTATTGTACAGTACTTATGAATCGTCAAGTTACAAAAATATTATGGTACTGCATGCGCAGAGGGCACCACCTTTGCGAATTTATTTGATGCGCCCTATATATTAAATGCTTTCATTATTTTCGGCAGCTGATTAGTTTTCAACATTTGGATATAATTGGTTAAAGCTGTCATTTGGTTTGCTGTTAGCGCGCCGCGGTGTGTGCCCGAGCCAGGCCTGCGAGGCCATGCGGCCGGTCTGGATACGGCTTATACTGTATTCGACGTGTTGGACTTGTGTCATACGTATTATTGCGACTGCAATTCTGTTTAAATTACTAACTGGTGCGCGGTACATTCGCATAACACCAGCGGTGATTTCTAGAAAAGACTATACAGGAAAACTTTACAATTAAACATGTAACACATGGGTAAAGGTGAAACCAGTTCAAGAATCATAATTCTTGGCAGGGCTCCTAATTAGCTATTTGAAAAAAGTCCACCGGTGTGATTTGTATTTATTGAAGCATGCTTTGTATTAATATAGGCAAGGAAAACAAAAAGTTAGGTGCGCGTGCGCCGCTGTACGTAGCGTTATGATGCAATAGTTATTTTAGTGAGATAAACTCAATTCCCGGTATTTGTGCGGAAAGGTGGATGATCAAAACACACTTTCCTGTGTGTTCTACGCTACGAGGTATTTCTGCTTTAATTGATAGGTTATACTGAAAAAAAATACCAAGTGTAAGTTTGCAATTTTTATGTCCTACCCAGTGCTTCTGATGGTATATTGAGAACGTTGTCACACTATCTGTCTGGCTATTAATTTTTTTATTCATAATTCAGAAGAAATATACTTACAACAGAAATTACTTATAAATCTTATTAATGTTTTTATAAACGCGTAATTATCTCCATATAATTATTCTGAGAAGGACAAAAGTCGCTAAGCTAAATATAATTTATTTTAAGTACAAATCAAATTTAAGACCTCATCAAATTATATCATGAGTCAGTACTCTGGCTTACATTCGCTAACATTATTTATTTTTTGGGTAACGTTAGTCAGCGCGTGTGGAACAAAATATTATAAAGTATCTATGTGTCTCACTCCCCCTCAATTTGCTATGTATTTATTTCTATAGGGTATGACAAATACTGAGTGCGCAGTGCACGCGTACGAAGGATCGTTGATATGAAGACGATATATTTATATGTGAGAGTTGAACGAGTACAAAAGTAATTGTTCTGTAATTTTTAAATTTTAATTATTCATAGTAATAATAACATCCACAGACAAACACACCAACTATACGGTCCCACACTAAGCTACGCTTGTATTATGGGTACCGTACATTGGACTGGAGCGAACCCAGTATATATATTACTAATATAGATATTAAACCATTCATGACTCGGGTACAAACATTCATGTTCATCACACAAATCCATTGTGATCTCAATACTACCTTTGCCTATGTTAGAGTCACTCTGAACCACATACATAGAGAAGGAGAGAGGTAATGAAAAGAAAATCTGGCAGACATGGCCAGTTAATAAATTAATCTTTAAACGATAAACACTTGAAACAAAATAAAAAAATACGAAGACGATATTCATTGGGTACTCACGATGTTATCCTCAATCAACACGTTTGATACGTAAATACTTGAGGCCAGCTTATTATCACCTGTGCAACTAAAGCCGATTAACAAGTGTTGAGGGTACCGACACCCCAATAATGAAACTTTCACGATGTAATCTGCAAATGCACTCACGAGTTAGCGTGCGTTTATAGTAACTACTAGCCGCCCGGCGAACTTCGCACGGCCTCGCAATCAAAGTTTACGAGGAAATTAATTGTCTTTATTATATCTTTTTTCTGGTATTCGGCCTACCCGTTCATGAGTTATAAATGGTATAACTAACACGACTTTGTTTCATAAATATAGATTTACAATATTTATCGAAGTTAGGTAGCTTTTATTATTGATTTCAGATATACCCCGTGATGGTTTCGGTGATGGCTTATATTAACTTATAGATCCTAAACGGTAATACGAAATGAAAAATGATAAGAGTAACATAAAGATAATTTTAAAATACCTATGCAATGATACCCCACTTGATATAGTTTTCGACTTTAATTTTTATCTTTTTCACGGTTGGTTGACGCCATATTGATGATTACTGTCGTGTCTTTAGTGACACTCGCAAGATAAAAACAAATCGATTAACGTAAGAATCATCAAAATCGGCCCACGCGTTTTGTCTCTAGAGCGCCACAAAGGTACAAACACACATAGGCTGATAAACACATCACCCTCCGCAGATTGGTGGAAATGGGCCTCCGTGGCTGGGAGTGACAGGCACACGTCATGCACCCTTGATATTAATAGGGTTCCGTCTATTCCATTGGTGCTTCGGAACTCTAAAAGCGAGAGGTCAACGTCCGTTAAACTGCACACCATAATGTCCCCTATTTATGCCAACATTATAGGCATGATGATTTGACAGGTGTCGGCGAGCCAACAACACGGCAAGTGACTTTGTACGGCGGCCACACGGTCCGTGTGGAGCAGTGATTCCATTCTATTATTGTTACTATTGTATCTGGATTAGTGTCGTGTGTAGCCGACTTTATTCTGGAACGCTCACGTGGTGAGATGAGTGTAGTACAACAAGATTTTACAGTAATGTGCCAACAAGTATAATTTGATTCTGTACATTGAACATTATCATTTTTAATAACATTGCAATTTTAAATAATGTTGTCGTTGGGATGTGGTGTAACGGAAATAGTGTAAAAGATTTTAATCTCCTTCTTGTTAAGTAGGTCCTAACGATCACGCTTATGTATAAAATGCATGTGTAATCAGTGTTTGATTCTTCATTGATAAGCGAGCCAGTACCGTTTCACCGCGCACTTCGTACGTTGTGTTACTTTTAAAATTTCATATAATTGGATTTTTGTTTTTCGGAAATGTGACCTTTACAGCTTGCCGATAGACTTCTTCAAATATTTGACACTATCATTGTTACACCTTATAGGTAAAGCAAATACCTTTTGATGTATGTTATGACCAAAACATAGGAATATTGAAAATCTCAGAACTGTTCTATAGAAATAATTTAAAATGATATAAAATTTGACATATTGATTTCTTATATTTACGCGAATACTATACATTGAAATAATCCTAATTTTACAGATTTTATCGCGTTGATTTTATGTACGTAAAAACATAAAATATATCGATAAAATCCAAAAAAATCGTTTCATTGCAATAAAATTTTACGTTTACAAGTTTAATAAACTTTGCGACCAAATGTACCTGCCCCCAATACCGCAACCTTTAGAAATGTACGACACACTAATTGGGAATAAATAATAATTTAATTAATAAAGTGTCAAATGAAGTACTTAACCGAAAAAAGAATTTTGTTACGAACTCAAAAGAAATCCTGCAACACCCAAGAGTAGTGAAGAGTTTGGGTATATTAGTTAGTAGTTCGTATTATACTTATATTAGTATGCAATTAATATTAATAACTATTACATCTTTATTTATTTAACTGCATCCGAATCCCCGACATTGTTTGTACATTGCGCGTTTTATTCTCAACTCCACCTTGCATCGATTCGACCTAGATTCTGTTCCAAACTAATAAACTAGTTAATCTCAATTTATTTAGCCTTGCACTTTTGCGTGACTCACAGGACTAAAAATTATGTAGTCACTAAACATTAACCTTAGAAAAAGATACATAGATAAAATAAATATATCAAAATCAAAATATATATCATTTGCCATTTCATAATTTCAATAAACAAAGATATATAATAAATAATGTAATTAATATCACATAATATTTAACCAACCCATCTGTCCGTTTGTAAGTGATAAAAAAACAGCCAAACCATTTTATAATAATTAATGTCCTACTGAAAATCTACCCCAAACATTTTATTTTAAACGTCTATTATTTTGAAGAAAGAAAACAGATTTCTGAAAATACCACAGCGGCATCTTTTGTTGTGTTTCATTGACCGAAACATAAAACACAATAATTATTATCCAACTAAGCGAAAGAATGTCTCTATTTTTTGTCAACTAGGTATTTTTAATAATACAGATATTCTAGTTGAAAACACATGATACAATTTTAATTACGTCACTTTTGAGAATAGTGATGCGACAATACGATGTGCCAAATGAATAGAACTCAAAAATGTCGACTTTATTAAGGTAATTTATTTATTAAATTTAGTAATATTAAATAAAAATAAAATTGTAAACCATTACATCATCAACTTGTTTAATCATACGGAAACTACGATTGCTATTTAAAGTTTATGAAAATTTTGGGGAAATATTAAAACAAAATTGTGTAAATCTGCGTTAGTCAAATATGTACCTACTGTACGAAAATCCGAACATTATTAATGTTATAAAGTTGTCATATTACTGGAATAAAGTTCCAATATTACTGTAATAAAGTTATAACATTACTGTAATAATCTTGTAAAAAGTAGTATTAGCGCGCATTTCCACTAGTTTGGTCACCCCTAGACGACGATCCCCACTGTTACAACTACCACATGTTGGGATAGATAATCGATTGTAGTGCTTGTAGCTAACGCACTAAGGTCGATGATTAGCTGAAGCTTAATATATCAAAGCAATATAAAAACTAATTTGTCACCAATTACTTACCCAGTAGATCCTAAATTACATAAACGTGCCAACATAACTGTTTAGCCTTTAACCTTCGTTGGTCTTCAGTTAGTTATTCCCATGATGATCTATGCATCTCAAACGCGCGATACGTTATCACTTTTGGATAAAAAAAGTTGATCATTCATCGACATCATTAAATGACTGCACATCACTATTGGAAGCTACGTAAGACTCGTTAATTCTGGAGTGAGGCCGGTATTACAATGCTTCCCACGCGTGGGCTATTTCAGTGGTTTTGGGGTTACCGAGAGCTTGCACGTCTTGCATCGAGCTAAGGTCAGGACTACCAACAAAATTGTTATATTTTGATGGATGGTCTTATTTATCAATGTTCTTAAGGGATTTGAAATATGGCTTAGTAAAATATAATATTTATGTTTAGTTATAATATTTGATGAATTATGGGATGGCGGGGCTCTACGTTTTAAAAAGTATATATTTTGAGATAAAATCTAAAATAGTGGAGAATGTGATATTGGCAGCGTTAATTTAAACATGTGGAATTACACGTTGTTCAAATCACGAGGTAACAATACAACAAAGTGACCAAACAAGTAATATACAAGTCTACGAGTATCGTCACAATAATTTTCAGCGCGACCGCAGCTTACTATAACAGATTATAAATAAATTCTCTACAAAATTTATTGCTGCGTTCACCTTTTTAAAAAATGTGTGAATAACGCAACGCTCTACAATGTTATGGAGTCGGACAGAGACGACGCGAGGCGTGGGAAGCGCCCGGTCGGGGATGCATAAAAAACACCTCTGAAACTGAAATAGTCGATTTATTCATTCTTAGGAAAAAAATACGCATTTAGTTGAAATAAAATAACGTAAAAACATTTTAGAGAAGATGGATGTAGAGAAAATGTTCTCTATGGGCACTACTAAAATACAATTTAATAATATCGTGAGTGTGCTGCGGCACAGCGCATCTAGTGAGCTACTGAATGTTACGCGTTTACGACTCTATGTAACCCTCATAGAGCCCTGGGTTACAGTGACGTACGGCGTTAATAGCTCCATGATACAATACAGTCTTTCTTATCAATGATTCTATGTACCCGATAAAACACTTAAGTCTTATTAATACTGATTAACCAATTTCGTGGAAACTTTATTATTTATTTCGACCACTATTCTGTTGAAATAAAACTGATTTTATCGCGTTTATTTTATGTTTTTACGTTCCCGACGTTTCGGTTGTTTTACAGCAACCATGGTCACGGGAGGACTGGGGTGTTAGAAATCATAGTGTCATAGTTAGAACTGAGGTACCCTCATATTTAGTTGCTGTTTGTGGTCCGATCTACGCGAAAAGTGCTCACAGTGTCTTGAGGTCTTGCAATGGTGCGCTTGGTTTTGGATTAAATTATATTAATTACTGGATCCAAGTCACTGGTAGCACCCAGCCACCTTCATCAATAGGATGTTTTTTTATCCTTAAAATTAGTTTAATTTCAATGTGTAGTATTCGCGTAAATATAAGAAATCAATACACTACTCTGTTGTTTACTGTGTATACATACACACACAATATTTATAATAAATCCATTGCATTACATATTTTGACATACTTAATGAATTGTACTGTACAACCTGTACACAATTTACGTTTTCCTTGTACAATTATTTTCCCGAAGCCAATAATCAAACGGATATCTGTTTGAAATCAATGTAAACAATATTTCGCGGTAATGTAAACTGCAGATATAAAATTAAGTGCTTGTTGTGTTCATAATTGCGATACAATTGCCTTGTATTAGTCTTGTAGATTATTGCACTTTCACTGATAACACCATTTACCACACGTTTAGAAGACGGTTACAACAGTGTGATTGATAAATTCAAACATTACTCACTAAAGCTATGACTATAGTTAAATTAAACCGCAGACTACCCTAAGTATTTGTTAGAAATAATTTGGGCAACCGAAATACGATAAACGGCAACTCGTTTTGAGGGTAGTTGGAAATATTTCCCCACTTGTATGATATACCTCATAACAATAAGTACTAGAAATATTGTTGTACCTACTTATAAAGCAGTCACGTCGCATACCACAGCCGAAAATAGCTCGTCTGCACACAAGGAACAAAGGGAAATCGGTGCGTTTATGCCATGTCGCCCTAAAAACGTGCAACAATTAACTCCCAAACGCCTTGACCTTGCGACGGCGGGCGGCGCGCCCTACATCGGAGTTGAGTGTAACGGGTTATGATGCAAGCGAGAGCGGGAATAATTGAATAAGGACGTCGTCGGTTTGACATAAAAATCTTAGCTCCGAAGTTAGCAACTCTCGTCCTTCGGATATGATTCCATACTACCACGCACACTACACTCTAGTATTGGATTATCATGCAAGACCAGTTATAAGTAACTAAATAAATTAAATCCATAACAAAATGTGCTACAATATTTTCATATCATAATATTTATAATAGTTTTATGGTGAAATGTAACAATTAATAGAACTAGGCGTTACTTGGCGGAAATCCATTGTTAAACAAATGGGGGAAGAGGAACCCACGGCTTGTCAACTTTTCCAATTATAAACCAAACAAGTTGATTGATAATTAAAGAAGCCAGCTACACCAAACTCCTCTAAGATGTTAGTCGAGAAATTATTTATCACGAGTGTCGGGACCCCAAATAAAATGCAATTCTCCATGAAACGTCCGTAAAATGTAACTTCAAAATAATTTTGGAATTACGCTTCTTTTGACGATAATACATAGTCTGATTTAGTACAGTTTTCTGACATCGAGGTGTGTCTAGTCCAGGTTTCGTTTAACCTCTCTCTCGCTCTTATGACTTGGGCAACATACTGTCGTATTGTTCCCTCAATGAACAAGCTCTTCCGAATATGACAGTGACACAGTTGTGTGACATTGCTCACCGGTGTTGTTTATAGCGTTGTTTACAGGCTATATTTGTTTTGATTAAGGACCTTTTACGAAACTATACTTGCGGCAACGAATCGTGGTACTTGTAACAGTTTACAATTCCTTGTTCTCTCTCCGATTGCCACACTATTTGGCCACCTACTACAATAAAGTACAATACAAAAGCTACTTAACTATTATGACTGAAGAAATCGAACCATCGTGCCATCATCATTAATTAAATTCGGTCTATCGCAATTCAAAAATTACTCTTTGGGGGGTAAGGAATAAAATAAATCAATTATAAAAAATATTTTTAGGCACGAAAGTGCATCAAGATTGGAAATGTTGATCAAACATTTTGGACAAACAATTTACAGAAAAAGTTTAACTGTGAGACCGATAACGACCTGATACCTATAGGAACTGAGAGAGGACCGGTTCATCAAATACTAAAATCGATCAACAAGTCACAGCAGTACTTTTACATGCGTAAGTAGCTACGCCTACGAGTAGTAAGTACTCGTCTCCCGCGATGACTGTGTCAGCCTCATGAATAATTATAAAGGACGACAACAACATCAGCATACGCGATCATGTTGTGTCTGAGAAGCTTTTATCAAGAGTCGTAATGCTTGTTGTTAATAAGGGGAATAAATAATATGAGCTTTAAAATTACGATAGCGCAATAGTAAAACGTACATCACGACAAGTGCGAGCTAACTGTATACTTTATAGTCTACCGTATTTAGACATTTTGTATGGAGAATTGAAAACAGACTCTAGCGGACGGAATTTAAAACATTCAATTCTCTCTAAATACGGTAGACTAGAAAGTATACGGTTAGCTTACGAATAATCTCGCACTTGACTTACTGATTGACGAGCGAGCAGTCGAGGGTAATGTCCAGAATTCGAATGCACTGTTCTTATTGTACACTTGACTTAACTATAGGTATTGTCGTCCCGCTCTTGGTACTGATGTATGAGCAAGGTATCAGTATTTTAAAAGTCGTGATTTGTGAAGAACAAATTAATCGTCAAAATATTTTCTTTTCGTTGGCAGTTGGGATAAAATAATGCATTTTTACAGAGCTGTTAATAATTCTTCTGAAAATCGACGGAAAGGATTCCGCTAATAGTGTTCTCTTGTAACCAGAGGATATTTTGCCATAATAATAGAAAGAATGGTAGGGCAAATAGGTCGTATTTAGTCTGTACCGCCACAGTATAAATAACGATGGAATGATAATCATGAAGCTGCATAATTAAGCAATCGCTTTTTTTACGTTAACTAAATTTAGACATTTTAACTCCATTGAGGTTATAAAACAAAATTCACCAAAGGTACCAAAGGCCATACCAAAAAGTGCTTAGACGAATGGATTTTTCGCTGGCAAAAGTCTATTGCGTCAAAAAGTCTATACTTCAAGGGTGACAAAATATTTTTTTAAGAGTAAAACATTCTCGGACCATATTCGTCAGAGTAGTACCTATAACTTGCCGCTCCTTCAAAATTATCCCATTTCGTGCAAATTACGTATGCCAGTAATTGTGAAGGAGCGAGTTAACGCGCCCACCTCTTTCGGAGGGATGAACAATTTGTCGCTGTATGACTCGGCTTAGTCTTGTTTAGTGATGGTCATTTACGTAAAAACTGGCCATAACGGTCAAAATTATGCAAGGAACTATCAAAACTACGATCATATCACCTTTGTATGTTTTCTGTTAGGTGATTGAATTATGTTGCTATTCTTTTTAATGTCTTCAGATAATATATGTATAGAGTCAGTAATCTAAGTGGTAGTATATGTTATGCCTAGCACCTACTGCGCGATGTCTTGAAAGGAACGTAATCTCAAAATAAAAGTGGCTCCTAAAGTCATATTTCTTTAAGAACAAATTTGCGTACATTAACTGCGTTATTATCTCATTTTCGAGTTTACGATATGAATAAATCATTGGAGACAAAAAAAATAATGAACGGACGGATATGAACGGCGCTTTGTATGTGCGGGACGCATTTGTGCGTCGCTCGGTGACCAAATAGGGCGAGTACGAAACGGGACGGTTGGCTATTTTTTATCGTCTCCGAATACAGTATGATGTCATGCGGAGACCTTAATCTAACGCTATCCTTGGTTATCGGCATTTATCGGCGATCGTTGTGCATTGTACACGCCAAGGCGAATGTCAAGATGGACTCGCAATGTACCTGATTAGATGTATGAGCAGTTTTATTACAATACTAATATATAGGTATCAAATGTGAACTAAATAGCACCTATTTATGCGAATAGCTGAGACGGCTTTTATACGACAATAGCCGGATCTACTATGACCGCAATTTTATTGTTAACTATCTTTCCCGGCACACATTGCCCTGAAAAAAAAAATACTTTCAGTATTTCCCGAATTTTCCGGACATTTAAATTTTTCATTCTCTATGAACATGATTTGGGCTAAAACAAACATTTAATAAAAATATATTATCTCAATCGGTTCAGCCGTTCTCAAGTAATGCGCGTACCAACTAACATCATATCATTCTTATTCTATAGATATTATACTTTAGTATACACAATATTTCCATTGGAAGCTGTTTCATGATTAACATGGATTCCTTTTCTTGTTGCAGTCGACCAAAGCGGAAGCACCTGCGGTCTGCAACAGCTGCAACGCAGTGATCCAAGGGAGAGTGAGTATTTAATTTAAATTACACATAAAAATAAAATAAACTATAATTATAATTAGCTTTTTATGAAACGGCATAGTTTTATAAAAAGAAAATCTTAACCATCTAGAGCTAAATACCCAGATCTGTTTCTACAATAACTTCAATAAATTTTCATAAGTCCATGTCGTTATCAAACTCAAGTTTGTGCACTCATCACTCACAATAATCAACCAATCGATAAGAAAGTTATACGTCGTCCGTTCCGTACGCGTATTGGTCGTAATAAAGTCGTATATCTGTGATATAGCAATATCAATTGCGATACGCGATATATCGGAGCGACGATGCAATTGCCTTTATCGCTAGATATTTGATACTAACACTAGGTACGTTGACCCGGTTTCGCTCGAGTAATAGGACAAGGATGTTTTGGTTCGGGATTATACCTTTGATATTAGAGCAAGGACGCACAGGTGTGTAATAGATATGTTATTGAATTATTGAGGTTGTTTGAAGCTAGTGATAAAAGCGTCATACAATTTGTCGTAGGATTTATCTAGTTTATTAACAGAAAGATTTCGTCTATCTATACAAGGTCATTCAGTAAGGGTATACCAGCCCGTAAACATCGACAGACCAAAAATCGACGTGTCAAATTCTGATTTCACATAATGATTACACATGTAAAGAAGCGCAGGTTTATAGGTTAGTATAACCTTTCTGAATAAGCCGGTGTTAATAAAAAATAAATACTATTGGTAAGCGCATCACTTGAGAAGGGCTCAAATTTCTTTTTTAATGTTCATAATAGTTCCAATAAGGTTTGTAGGTAAAGAAAACTTGAAAAACTTGTCCGGGGAATTGGAATACTTGGGAAAAACTGAGTGCTTTTTTCTGGACAGGACAACGACAGGCCCGGTCGGCTAGTTTACTACAATTTGTTACCAATTTCTTTACACGACTTCTCCTCTGAAAATGCTTTGTAATGTAATGTAAATAGGTGAAAACTTTATTAAAATTTGGGGGTTAAATGGTGATAGTGAGGACTATGTGTACTACAGTGGGATATGTCGCACTTTGATTACTGTCACTTAGTTCCATCTATCTTTTTAAATAATTTATTTATGGAAATGCAAACTAGCAGTACGTTCTCGGGCACGTGTCAGGGACCGGAGTCAAGGCAGGTAGGACGTTCCCCGCCAATGCTGGCAAGCAATTAGTTGCCAACGGAGACGATAGAATGCGGCCAAGTGCGAGAAGTATCGGCTTAACTATAATAAGTTAGCGGGAAAACTATAAATCAACGACTCAACACGGGTATAAGAGTATATAGATACCGAGTGATCTGGCAACAAGGCTACTATAGCGCTATTATAGCGCTGCAAGCATGCTCTGATGATAAATTGTGGATGAGAAGTGATGATGGAAGCAATATGGTGATTTATGGGGGACCCGTTATAAAATACGTCGAGCATCGTAATATGTGATAAGGCTGTAAATTAGTAGGTGCTTAAGTTGTAAGTGATGAGCAAATAAGTACAATTTTAGTTTGGTTGAATACTGCAAAAGTAATGTTCATAGATTATCTTAAATCTCAACTAATGTTATTTAAATGAGTAGAGGTTCAATAAAATAGGGATAGCATATTGATTTCTTATATTTACGCGAATACTACACATTGAAATAAAACTAGTTTTAAGGATTTTATCGCGTTTATTTTATGTTTTTACTTTACCGACCTTTTGGCTGCTTTACAGCAACCATGGTCACGGGAGGACTGAGGTGTTAGACGGCCTAGTGTCACAGTTAAAACTGGGGTAAACTCATATTTAGTTGTTGTTTACGGGAACGTAAAAACATAAAATAAGTTTTATTTCAAAAAGGGATAGGTTAACGAACAAAACGGACACGCCTAATTATTAATGTGCGGAACTCTAAAAAACCAACGGTATAGTTCAAGGCATATGACCATCGATATAATTAGCTCAGCACGTGGCGCGCGCGCTTCGAAATAGACATGTTCCCAGATGCGCGATGTTGGGTAAACAATCGGTGTTGTTCGCAACACATTATGAAGTTCCGAGATGAATTTATTTTTATTGAGTTTTGCAGCTGTTTTCAATATATTATGTACTCGCATTTTTTAATGATCTAGTGCAGTTGTCTGTACGGTAAAAATGCTCGGGATATACTGAACTCAAATCAGAGCTAACATGTCCATTCTTGAAGAACTTTGTATCAAACAGCGTCTATTCTCCACCGTACAATATTTCAAGTGGTCAGCTTGACCTGATTGATATAAACCTATTTGTTTAATTACAAGCTTCATTGCATTGCCGGCTATGTATATGATTTTTAGACAACATGACGTGTATTTTTAGCTGGTGCTGTCGAACGAATTTATGGACTACGATAATGTATCGCATGGTACATTGATAGCGATACTGATATGACAGTTAATATTTAGCAGTGAGGTAATCACAATAAATAAATTGTACTATATGCACTAGATCGGGCTCAGATAAGAAAAATGTTATAGTTCAGTAATAGTTTTCTTTAAAAGGTTGCAAGGTTGATGTTTGGTGCGAGTGCTTGTATTGAGTACCGAGCAAGCGAAGGATTCTAAGATTGAACCACGAGCGTAGCGAGTAATTCAAAAATAAAATCCTGAACGTAGCAAGGGATTAAAGGATACGCAACTTATGCGTGTGAAATTTGCAGCCGTGCGAAACACAAATCTTTTTATCACAGTACAACAAGAAAAATGCTAGATGTAAAACAATTGAAACACATTTTTTGGAAAATAAAATAAAATTGACAACTTCACTCTACAACTTCCCGCCGAGCAACGTTTCAGAACGTTTCATTATTTTTTAACAGACAAAAAAAGTGCTAAGGTACACCCGGTACACCATTACCACAGATTAACTAATATGTTCTGATACATTAGTTAGTCACGTTCGAAATTCGAAAACCTTTTCCACTCATGGGACTATTGCAAGGAGATTTCGCACAATAAAGGCCGCCTTTACGAGCAACAGTGACATAAAAACATATTTCCAGGCAGTGATGCACAAATAGGAACGCATATTTCTCGAAGGCCAGATATTTCGAATGCTGTATTTCTCGGCCTTCATAAATCCGTTACAATATTCTGAATGAGTAATATTATTATCATGACATGTATTCTTCAATCAGAATCGAAGGGCAAGTTCCTTGTCTATAGAGTTGATGAAACTCCTTCTGCCTGTCTCATCTAGAATATCCTCCTGTATTATTTGTAGTATTACTCATTTTCCTTCGACATTTTGCTCCAAGACGATAATTACGTTGGTATCATGAATAGACCATGTAGTTTCGTTAGAGATAAGATGCAAATCTACCAAATATCTCATTAACCCATTGTGTATTGCGTACTATAGGCAATTACGTATGACCAATTTAAAGTTAGTATATGGTGTGATAAAAAATATTAATTAACGTCAATGATCACTAAACCTGTGCATCTCTTCCACCAGATCGTAACAGCTCTCAACAAGAAATGGCACCCGGAGCACTTCGCGTGCAACACGTGCCGCAAGCCGATAGACGGCGCCAAGTTCCACCAGCACGACGGCGGCGTGCACTGCGTGCCGTGCTTTGCTCAACACCACAGCCCGAGGTGCCATGGTTGCGGGGAACCCATTACAGACGTGAGTACTACTTTTTGTTACTTTGATTGGTCAGTGTTGAAACTGTTCAATGCACCAGAACATATAACACTTGATTTAACAACTGCAATGATTTCCAATGGAATATAATTGGATCTCACGAGCAAGCGGCCTGAAGAGACGGGGAAGACAGAGCAACAGTATAAAACATAAAGTTAACCTTGTACAATACAAAGTGCTGAAGCTGAAACTCATAGAATTTAATACAATTTTCTCTATATTGACTTCCCGAAGGGACTTAATGAAGCCGGTGTGGAAATCATTGGAGGAGGCTAACGTCTAGCTGTGGACATGTTTGAGCCGATGGATGGATAGATGTCTTCCCGAAAAACCTGTCAAAGCTCCAACTCCTACTAAAACAAATAGGTAGCTCTAGAATTTCCTAGCTGCGCAAGATTCCGTTAAAAAAAAAACTTGCACAGATAAACGAGTAACACGATACGGAAATCCAAGCGTCATCATTGTCACTGATGACGAAGCTTTGGGAAGTGTGTATCTGAATTACATCCGATGTTTGAGTAGGTGGTAGAACGCTGCTTAGTAAGGGTGCTATTTCCGTTTGTATAAGATGAGTAAGATTATATTAAAAATAAACGCTGTCAGTAATATTGCAAGGTGTTACAAAGTAATACTGTGGTTCACTGAAAATAGGGTTATTGGTAAATTTAAACTAGGGTAGCACACAAGACTTGTAATGATGATGTGATTAGATACGTCTTGACCAAGGGCAATTAAATAATAATAAAAATCTTTTTATCACCTTGCTGTGCCTTAACGTTACTAAGCCAAATATAGGCTTTTAACGTGATAAATATTACAATTGGTATTTGAACTGTGTATTTTAAATAGAATTCTGTTTTATAAAATAATTGCTGATTTTATCACGATAATAACTAATGGTATCAGGCTATCAAAATGGCCTAGTAATTAATCAAGACCCACTTAAAAAACAATATCCAAGTACTTAAAGTGTAGGTGCTTGTAATACCTACCAACGCATTAGTCGGACGATCACCTCGACAGCAAACAATGATGGGAAGATGATGCATCGGAGTCGTAACATTTTACAAAATAATTTGCGAAACAAATTCCGCGAGCCTCTAATAACAGATATTTGGTTTTGCTTTACTGACGTTCTTTTCCATAAGGAAAGAAAATAACGTAAACGCAGGTGACGAACCAAAACTGATGATTGTGTTATTTAACCACAATTAAATCATTAATTTACACATTATTTTAAATTATTACCTAATTAAACACAATGCCGAACTGGAAAAGGTTATTGGACTAGTACACTAAGACTGGTAGATCGGTCGCTGAGAGCGAATTTGTGTGCGCTACTCAGATTCTATTTTCTACAATAACACATTTTTAAGTTCGCACTCATAGTGATATTTGAGAGCGTTTTAGCAATACTAGCCTTGATATTATTTATCTAAGATTTGGTTATAAACACGATCAAGAGTGAGAACTTGAGACTATTTTAGCTTCAGACTTGTTAAAACTTGGCAAGACTTAATGAATCCGGGGTCCATGAGATAGACAAGGCATTAAAGATGAAGAACTAAGGATTGTCTTAGGACAAGCTAAGCACGTGGCTAACGACCCACAAACACGGAGGCCTGTACCTACCTGTGGGTGGACACTACCTGATTGTCCACGGATGTCATAACGACCTAATATAGGGTGTGTTACTAATGTGCTTTAGGGGCCCGCCTACGACGATACAGCGACTTGTACGGTCAAAGCCGATCAAATTGTGAATAGTAATTTAATATGTAAGGGAAGTGACACATTATGAAGGTATAACGATTTGTTTGGAACGGCTTCATTTGTTCGAGATGAATCATGGCGTTTTTACAAAGCAGACGCATGGCTGAAGAAGAGTGGTAATAAGACAGGGTTCTACGGCGCATTTAGATGATATCTCAGTTATCCATGACGATTCGCTAAAGAAACGAGTGAGTCAGCAAAGCCACACAAAGAAGATTAGGCAGTAGTACTACCTACCTACTGTAGTCCTACCGCTTCATCACACCTTCTCTTAGATTCAACCTTGAACTAAGTTCAATCGATAATGGAGAAGGCAAACACATATTTATGTAAATCTAAACAATAAATATTCAATAGCAGCAATTGATTCTCAATTGAGACGCTATGACAATTGGCACTTGCAGTAAATAAACATCCTTATTAGTCCATTATGCAGATAAACACGTCATAAGTAACGCTATTTACTTAAAGTATGCACAGGTAGACCAACAACATGAATAAGAAATCATCAGTGGGCATCTTGATGAAGATATATTAATGTCGCAGGCAGTGTTAACAAACAGAGATTTGGTCAAATGCTTGAGAAAGTCAATATAACAAACTCGATTTTATCATTTTTCTAAACAAATCTTGTGATTTATGATAATAATTTCACGAATTCATCATTTCACAAATCCAGTTAAGGGATATGATCAATTCACTAGACTTGTTTTAAGCAATTAATTAAATCAAGATGCCATTGTAACATCCTTTACATTTGATCTAATCAGAGCTCATCATCGAAAAGTGGCTTAAGTTCTACATACTTTTTCTACACACTTTTAACACTCGAAGAGAATCCCAGTGTATGACTCTTACACGACTTATGTTTATCAGTTATTATAGGCCTACTCCAAGGTCGCGGATTAATTTTATACTACATGACTCAGAACTGTTTATGAGTGTCTATTTAGCGGTTACACAAGAATTAATTGTTTCTAAATTGGATTTATAAAGCTTTAATTGATTGCTAGGGAAAAAATGTAGCTCTAGCTCTTGTGTTAATTTTTAATTGTTTTTATATCGACATGTATATCAGGATTGTGTTTAAAAGGATCGTGCTAATTTTTTGCTTATAATAAGCAAGCGAAGTTATTGACAGGTGTTTCATAAAAAAGATCTAGTTTTATTTTGTTTATTAAACCCATACTATTATCCGCGTCTTCATTACCAGATAAAATCTTTTTTTTTATTCAGACAGCAGTTACCACCGGTTCAGAATGTTGGCTCCAATGAGCAGAACCGGGAAGAAACTCAGTTGTTTATCATTTATAAAAGTTTCTGTCGATGTTTAGTCAAAGGTTGACGGAAAACAATCATCATTGTTTTTAGCGAAGCCGCACGTAATTTCTTCTATTAAATTGGAAGTATTTTATAGACTTAACGACGACATTTTCTATCTTAACTGATCTCAAGCCTAGTAACTCAAATCTTGCAAAATAGAAAAGTGCACACTACACTAACCAATCGCTCAAGGACCACTTTAGAGTAAATAATTACATGACGGAGGCGTAAACACATCACAGGTCGTTAGCAGCGTCCCGACACATCTCAATCGGCATAAAGGAGCCGTGTTCACACGGCCGCCAGTGGTATCTAATTACGCGATAATTGAAGCAGCTCGGGACGTGTGAGTGTTGCCAGGTGGAGAGTTGAAAAATATAGTCGCAATAAATTCAAAAGAAAAAGTATTATGTCAATTATATTTTGAGTCATAGTCATAAGAACATCAAAAGGGCAAAAGTTTTGCAGACCCCGCTCTGAAAAGCTTGTAAAAGTCGGTAGCCTTCTACATTCAGAACCAATTGATAACAGTTGGGGGCCAACTAAGGCAGACCTTTTGGAACTTAACAAGTATCTCTCCTGGATTCTGCTCTGCTCCTATCGGTGGTCAGTGTATCCAGCTCCGCAACCATTTGCTATGTACGTCAGAACGTTAACCTAACACAGCATTATCAAAGGGGAGATTTTAAATAATTTGTAAAATTAAATCTCTTACTCTAGCAACACAAAGTGACTCATCGCCTTCGCGGTCATCGCGATGCAACTGAGTTGATATACTATTTATATTACGCACATAAACATTGTATAATTTGAGCATAATGTAGCACGCTATCTGATGAGTTGTTGCTCTCTTCTCATTCTGACGTGTTTAACTATGCTAATAAGCAGACATTTTTATAACTATATTATAAGTACCTATTTAGCATTAAACTTCTTGAACATTACTGTTAACAGGTCAAAGGGTTTGTGATATTGAAGTGTTTACAAATTGAGATCGTAAATAACAGCTGATCTGGTGATCACATATTTTGATAGTTATATAAACAGACGGGTACCATGCACTGGTACGCTGCCAAGGGGCATGCCAGTAAACAGGCAAAAAAGCAATAAAATTAACCTTTTTTATAATCAAGGCTAACTTACTACATCAGCAAATGGGTCATAGTTCTGTGGGAAGAATATTATAAGAGAACGAAGCTGTAGAATAAGAGTAGATGGTCTAAATCAGAGATTCTCAAAGTGGTCGATATCCCCCCCCCCCCCCCCCCCCCTTGGAGTCGGTATCGGCTTCCCAGGTGTCGACATAAACGAAAACTGATTTTGGGGATCGACAAGGTCTCAAAATCGACACCTATTAATTAACACATGGTCTTATTTGAAACTTTCAAGATACTGTATAAGTGGTGTTACGTGTACCAAGTTCTTGTAAGAATGACTAATATTTTAGTAGGAAGTATCATTGTTGTACTTTTAAAAAACTCTACAAGTCGGTAAGCGTGTACAAGTTCGTACAGTATGAAAATATTATTTTGTATCAATAGGAAAGAAACTAGAGATAGGATTTTTAAAGTAATTTGGCTATGGGGGTCTGAGGTATCAGTTCATTTTGGAAAAGGGGTCTCTCTTGCCCAAAATAGTTTGGAAAGCCCTGGTCTACGTGATCTCAGACATCGAGTAGTAATTAATGGTCGTCATTTGTTTTATCCGCCGTCACAATTTCACGAGCTTCGCTGTGACGTAGTTCAATTAAGGTCGTTTATGATTCACATCGGTCACGGTCCATCCTATCCTTAAATGGACGGCCGAGGGGCGCGAAAGTACATTTGTCATACGACTATCGCCCACTGGTTTATGTTGCCTTATGGTGTAGCGAATGGTCGGGTGCATGACGTATAGAACATTAATTAACCTAAAATGTGCTAGGCGATTCAATATTTGTTGAAAAAAGATAAATATCGTATAGAAATCTAAAACGGGCTGCTTCCTAAATATGTAACATAGTTTTAGTTACCATTAGTTTTTTTCAAGGTATATAAAAGAATAGGCAGAGTACATATTTATAAGTAATAATAGTCCACCTGACAGAATTTCGGTCACGGCGGCTAATCTCAACGTACTCTAGCCATCTGCGCAGAAGATATGATAGTGCACAAATGTGTGCGCAAGCACAGGTGCTCTCTGTCTGCCCTCACTCTTATGGTCCGATTGGATCATAATCCGACAAGACCGGAGAGAGGTCAGGCACAGAAACGATGGCTTTATGTGCTCTCCGAGGCACGAGCGAGTCATAATCATGGTTGAACATGACATTCGCACATTAAATCCAGAAATCCCAGCGGTGCGTGCCGGGGTTTAACCCAGTGACCATTGTTACCGAGGCGAGCGTTCTACCAACTTGGCTATGACTGCTAATATTTATAAGTACACAATATTAAATAAACAAAGTTATGCTATAATAATAGCAGCAGCGAAAGTATACTATGCATGATCGATTAAGATAAACAAAGCTCTATAAGCAGCATGTTTTCGACACAGTATACCGGACAGAAGACAAGCACAAATCCTGAATATCAAAAACAGGTAAAACACTGTATAGATTTAAAGTCAGTTTGGTTTGTAATCCAGTCAGACGGGCGGCCACGGGATAGCTTGTACAGAATAAAAACAATGGGCAGCATCACTCCAGGCGGGTGCTGGCCGCCATTGTTAGCTGCGGTGATGTCATCGCGATGGAAAAACAAGATGACATGTGTATAGGGTATCGGTGTGTAGTGCTTGATGGTAAAGTCGTTTGTTAGTTTGGTGAAATTCATTAGCTTTATTTCACAATAGCTGCGCCCCGCGGTGTTACCCGCGATTAAAAAGTATATCTATGCCATAGGAACCGTGCATTTTTACAGATAAAAAGTAGCCTATGTGCTATTCCAGACTATAATCTATCTCAGTGCCAAATTTCATCCAGATCCATTCTGGCGTTCTGGCGTGATTGAGTAACAAACATCCAGTCCATCCGTCCATCCAAACTTTCATATTTATAATATTAGTAAGATAGTGGGATATAATATAATCTTATCAGACTTAGGCCTCCATCAATGACTTCCACTTATTATATGCCTCCGCCACTCGCGTGCACCGGCTTTCTGCGTGTAATGCCATCGGTCTACTACATCCTCGGGTCGTAATCGCCATGACCTTCCGGCTCCGGTTATGATCCAAATATAAAGAACAGTCTATTTTGTTTCCAGCGCGTGATCCAGGCTCTGGGCGTGTCGTGGCACGCGCACCACTTCGTCTGCGGTGGCTGCAGGAAGGAGCTTGGCGGTGGCGGCTTTATGGAGCAGGTATGGATATTACATTTTACAAAATCACCACTATCCAAGATTCTACATGTAGCAGGTTTTGTAGCTCGAAACTACAATTAAGAATGTAATATGGAGTGTGGGTTGCAATATGGAGTATTTATCAATCTCCTGTTTGAATCGTACTGTATTATAAATGTGTCTAAAAAAATGGAATGCGTGTGGGCTCGCGAGCAACGCGCAACGGACTGCGCGTGATACTAAAACTGGATTGTGGACACGCGGGTAATACGAGCACTTCAAGAACGAGCATTCAACGATACAATTATTTTAAGAACATTTTATCATCACAAATATCATGATATCTTGCGCAAGGAGAGTAGGTGAGACAAGTGGATAGTTCTATGAGTGACAGGATCTTGAAATATATAATATCACGCTAAAAATAATTGTCACACAGTCTCATAAATTATGCAGGTCGCGCACAGGTAGATCAGGCGTAGCTGATCCCTTGTGGTTGTGCGCGCTGGTCCTATTTAAATGAAACACACATAGATAATTTCGAGCGGACTGTATTAGGTAATAAAAATAAATAAGTAAAAAAAGACGTGCGAACTGTGCGCAGGGTTGAACAGTGACTGCCCACCTTGGGTTGCCATTTAACAAAAAACATATTTGTGTTTGTGGAACAAACAGTGGTAATGTTATGCACGAAGCTTTGAAGTGTGCTGCACTATTTAAAGGCTAATCTATTCAGAAGGGAGGTACAACATTGTTAAGATAATTGTAGCTAATGTTATGATTGTTGTTGCAGGCCGGTCGCCCATACTGCTCAGTGTGCTACGCTGATAAATTCGCCGCGCGCTGCAACGGATGCGGCAGCCCTATTGTGGATAAAGCCATAATTGCGCTTGATGCCAAGTGGCATCGTGATTGCTTCACTTGCATGGTAATTATTATTATCAATCACAAAAGCTTTCGATGATTTGACTATCAACCTCAGCCATGGGCGTAACCAGGGTTTGCTTCAGGGTGGGGAAAGCAAAGAAACTCAAACTAACCATCGTCTTTTTCTCGTCAAAAAATCTGCCACCGATAAAAATGTTGCTCATTTCGTAATATCAGTGTTCTCATTTGTCAAGATACATAATTGCTTAAAATCAGTAGTGATATGGTATTTTATTTTTCACTTGACTACATGAGCCAAGTTGGGACAGCTGCCTCATCGTAGCTTTGCCCATGACCTCAGCTCACAGGTCACCCGCTTAAAGTTCATAATTCAAGGACAGATTGGTGCACAGAATAAATAGTTCTCGAGAACTTTTGCATTTACATTATGTGATAGCTGACACCCCCGACGTTAAATATATTAAAAAAAATAAAAAATGACATTTGTTTTTCAATTTACAGAAATGCAGGAACCCAGTGACAGACGCCACCTTCTCAGTTATGGACAACAAACCGCTGTGCGCCAAATGCGCTTAACTCCACACACACGCACACACAGAAATACACACACACACGTAATTATTCACCCATCGAGTAGTCACCAGTTATGGAACTTACTTTGTATTATTACACGTTGATTTTCAAAAGAGAAAACCGATGCATTACTAAGATTTGACAAGTGCACGCACGCAGGACGATCAAACTAGTTTAGCAAGGCTTTTGGACTGATGCAAATTAGCCGAAAAGCCAAAACTAGGATTTGACGATTTCAATGCCTCTCAAAAGGATCATTTCCATTGTATAAATGTATACCTTTCCAAATTGTGATGTAGAATTTCTCTTTTGAAATTCAACCAACATAATGCTAAAACGTCGTATAATATTTAAGGATACACTGTTACAGAGATACCCAACAGAGTGGATTCAGCAATGATATGACAGTATTTTTAAGGAGCGTTACGTATTAAGTATTTTGTTATAGAAACATGTTTTGAAAAATAAATAGTGTTTATTTATTCATTCTAAGCATCTTGAGTAAAGTTTATAAGCTTGTGTGATAATGTTGCTAGACCACCTTCTAAGTGTAGTGTAACATTGTTCAGATTTATGCACACCTAGTATATTTTTTAATCAGACACAAGTTGTTAAATAGAGCCCGCGTATAAACACGACATGTTCTTTAAATTTGTTGTAAATAATAATTGTGTTACAAAAATGGTCGCTGTGATGCTTTTCGGGCTTACTGTAATATTTATTCAATATTTTATGAATTAAAATGAGCTAGAGTTATATTTTTATGCTTTTCTTAAAAACGGTTTTTATCCAAATAAATTATTACATTTTTGTTTTTCACAATGTAATGTTGTTTCATTTAAAAAAGATAATCTATCTAGAAAAGCAAGTGTTTTAGATCCTCTAACATTAATTTGACGCCCAAACCAAAAATAAAACCTACAAGGATCTTACTAATACTCCGGTTAGAAGTACACTCTATGCTTGTCAAGGCCTGAATTTAAATTTATAAACGTTTTATAAATTTATCAAACATCATATAGTGCTGCGCACAAGAGTTTTGCTTTGCGCAGTACTATATGCAGTTTGATAAAGTTATAAAACGTCTATAAATTCGAGGGATAAACTTTATAAATTTCTTCTTATATATAATATACTATAACTTCATGTTTAAAAATATTACGACTTACCTTATTCCAATCCTTTTCAACCTTCGTTTCATATGACACTTCATCAGACATCGTGCTCGGCACCATAGAGGGCGCTGAATCAATCCTACTTGAATCGTTTGTAGGAGCATTATATTTTATATCCTTGCTTCCAACACTGTTTTCTTTTACATTCACGTGCTTTTCATCCCTTTCCTTGATTTGAATATCGGTATTATCTTTCTCATGAATGTCTATATTGTCTCTATCTTTCTTAACTTCTATCTCTTGGTCTAGTTTTGTTTCCTTTTTACAGACACATTTCTCCTTCCTCTTGGCGCATTGTATATTAGACACCGGTGTTATTTGGACTCGGGAACTGTCGAGGGTATCTCTGGTGCCACTCTTAATGCTGCTGAGGACGACTTTTAGGCCGTTTTTACATTTGGGGCTGATGCGCAGTTTAGCTTTTGGACTTTGCACGCGATTGGGGCGCGGTGTGTTTTGAAATGATTTCCTTTAAAATAAATTTCAGTGTTTATAATAGAAATAGTTGATGTATACCTAAAAGTACCATAAAGAGAAGTTTCCCTAAACAGTTTCCGAATGTCTTCGACAGGTCACTTTAATTAATGAATTGCGTATCGTATATTGTGAACTTGATAAGTCGAGTATGTGTGGGATGGGCGAGAACCTCTGATCGGTCATACAAAGTTTGTCCCTACCAGGATTCAAACCCAGGACTTTCGGCACGGAAAGCAGGGTCACTACCAATTGCGCTAATCAGGCCGTCAAATATTAATCCACCAAGATGAAATCAAGCTAGACCATATTTGTACCTACAAAAGTGTCGAGTGGATAGGCTAGGTGAACGTACTTGGGTGAGGAGGTGTCTCGCGACTTGGCGGTCCTGGGCGTGTTGTCGTGGTGCGTCGCGAAGCGCGGCGTGAGGTCGGCGGCGCGGCGCGGGGTGCGGCGCGGCGGCGGCGCGGGGCTCGGCTCGCGGCTTATGTGGCTCGACGTGCACTGCGCCCAATGAACAGACGGTTATATCTACCCGACTGCGCATGAAGGAGGGTAATGTGTTTCGACAGTATGTATGTAGGTATGTCTGTTTCTAGGGCACGCTCTACGGCCTAGTAGGCTTGGTGGATTTTTACATGGGAGATGTCGTTAGATTCGTCTTCTTTGTGGGAGTGACATAGGGTATATATATTTAAAAATTATGTCTGCAATAGAAAAAAAGAAGGTAATGGGATGGGACACCTGTTATTTTTTAATAATATTCTTGGTGCTTTGTTTAAAAAAAGGGTGTGTATTTAAAACACACTTTTATAATTCAAATTCATATTTATAAATGATCATAAAATAATTTGATTTCACCCGTTTATCTAAGTATTGACATGCGAAAATGACCTTAAAGATGGCCAAGTAATAAGGTTCTCGTGCAATAATATAGGTAGTTACCGTTTCGACAGCTTCCACCATGGTCTGTATGTCGGTGTCGTGGCCGGGGCGCACCGCGCGCGGCCGCCCCGCCTGCGGGTCCCGCATCAGCGGACGACGGGCCCTACGACAGAGATACAGGCCCTTAAGAGCCCGTCTACGGTAGGTAGCGCGAAAGGGATAGCGTGATTCACATTCGCGTGCAATAAAGAGCGACAGAGAATGCTGCTCTGATTGATGCACCGAATCAAATAATTGTTATTTAGTATGAAAACTACAATTCAGAATGTGTCTACCTACTAATAAAGTATCTTACGAGATTCTGTGATCTGATGAACCTCCCTCTTAACTTCCTTACGAAGTGTTATGATGGTGGATCGGTAGGAGTGAGCCATATCAAGTAAGATATATTCGTTACTGTTAGATATGCGTACAGGGGACAAGTGAAACGCTGGCCGCTTGATTACGCACTGACGTTTATTAAAAGAACACGACCTTATAACGTGTAGTGGACGCAGCCACTATAGATACTTATGTATATATATTTACATACATAACATTTCTCCCTTCTAATAAACACATGTCTTGAATTACAAAAGCTTTACAGTTCTATACAAAAGAAAGGCTTATAATCAACTCTCCGATTCGGACGCAACAACATGTGTGCCGACACAGACCTTGGATTCTCCTCACATTCATGTTGAGCGTCTGCGCCTGGATCACATTCATTATCTGCGTTTGCGTCAACAAAATCTTCGTCTCCCGAGACCTCCAACTGAGAGGCCGTAATCTCCGCCGCCGACTGAGCCTCAGCAGGCGATTGTCGAGTCTGGTTACTATTTCCACCCACTTCTACCACTTGCTCGTCACTGACATCAGTCAGTGCTCCCTGCTGAAGAGGAGAGCTCTCTGGTGAGGGTTGTCCTTGATTAGAGGCCGCCTGTTGGAGAACCACGTTCGTGTCCCCAAGGTCTGGTGTCGAGTCGGGTAGAATGCCTTCAGTTTGGTCACATAACCTATAATTGTTGCTATCCGTTCCTTTATAGGGTATGAGTTGATTTTTGTGTTTCTTTAAATGTGCTGATGTATTATAGTCTCGGACACAATATGTTGTTTTGCCAATCCTTCTAATTACAATGCCCCTGTTCCAAGTGAATTGTTTATTAGCATAGTTTCTCTTATACATTACTTTATCATCTGGCTTAAAACATTGTATATTTGTTCCCCCATACCCCTTACTCTGTAAACACTGATTACGGTGCACAACTTTAGCAAGGGTGTGCGATGAGGACGGCGGTGTGTCGGATTGTTTTATTAGGTCCAAGCGCGAACGAAGTTGTCGGCCAAACACTAGTTGCGCAGGCGAAGAACCGGTTGTGCTATGTACTGAGTTTCTATAATCGAAAAGGTATTTTAATAAATTTTCATTATTTTGTTTTAAATTACTACTTGCTATTAAACAAGACTTAATACCTTTCTTTACGACCTTAACATAGCTCTCCGCTTGCCCGTTACTAGCTGGGTGGTACGCGGGAGCTGTTACGTGCGATATTCCATTAGCTGCACAAAATTTAGCAAACTCCTCCGATGAAAAACATGTGGCATTATCACTTACCACCGTGTGAATAAGGCCGAATCTCGACATAAATTCGTATAATTTAGCTATTACTACAGCCGAAGTAGTGTTATCCACTTTGTAGGCTTCTACCCATTTCGTGTACGCGTCCACGATTACTAAATATGACTGTTTATTAAGGGGACCGAGGAAATCCAAGTGTACTCTGTGAAATGGTTGCGGTGGGTGTGGCCACGCAGCGAGCGGTGCACGTGATGGAGATGGCCTAAGCTGTATACATATGTCACAGCTGCCGATCATCGATTCGATAGCCTTATCTATACCAGGAAACCATACTCTACTCCGCGCTTCAGCTTTGCATTTCACAATTCCCAAATGTGATTTATGGAATTCTGTTAAAATTTTATTTTGCAACTTGTCTGGCACTACCACTTTATGGCCTCGCATGATTATGCCATTTTCCCATGAGAGTTGATTCTTACATAAAAAATACGGATAAATATTAAGATCCGTAATTTTTTTACACCAACCCTTTAAAATATATTTAGATACTTCAGCTAACTTTGAATCTTTACTGGTTTCTTCACGTAATTCTTTGAGGGTGACAGGTAAACTTGAATCGACCACGAAATTAACATACGAAGCCCTATCTTCAATAAACTGTGCCAACCCGCTTGCTGCCTGGCCCTCCCCGTCGCCCGACTCATCGCTGTTATATACGCTCGCGCGGGACAGGTAGTCTGCGCAGTTATCAGCGCTGCGTATATACTCTATTTTAAAATTATAGGCACTTAGAAATAACGCATATCGTTGTAACCTGTTAGCCGAGACCTCTGGTACGCGGGTTCACACAGGCGAATCGAACCATCACGTTTGAGGACGGGCACGATGGGAGACGCGTACTCTGAATGCTCGACCGGTTTCAATATACCTACGCGAACCAATCTTTCTAATTCTCTGCTAATCTTATCGCGCAGCGCAAAAGCTACCGGCCGCGGTTTGAAAAATATGGGTTTCGCGTCTTTTTTTATATTTAATTTCACTTCATACTTGGTAAACTTACCTAGTTCATCGGAAAAAACATCTGGGTATAGTGCTTGCAACTGACTAACCGTATTTGGTGAATTTTCACAGTAATTTACGGGTGACATTTCTAATCCGTATAAAGAAATAAAATCCCTGCCTAGTAGCGGTGGACCACCGTCGTGAATTACATACACGTTTATTGTGTGTGTTTTACCTGTATAAGTAAAAGGGAGTTGTGCCACGCCTTCGCAACAAATATTACTACCGGTATACGTTAGTAATCGTTTATTCGTTTTTTTCAGAGACACGTCTTTAAAATGTTTGATATAAGTTTCTAAGGAAATCGCAGTAACAGCTGACCCGCTGTCGATTTGAAACTTCATTTGTACTCCCCGGACGCAAATAATTGCCGTCATAGGTTCACCGTAAAATGTACGAATGTTAAAAAACTCACCATCATCGCCGTTCTCATCAACACTTCCTGTATCTATAAAATTAATTTTTTTGCACATGCGCCGCAAGTGACCCTTAACATTACATTTTTTGCACGTATAATTAGCAAATCTGCACTGATCAGACGTATGATTTTTGAACCCGCACACTGAACACATAACTTTATTAGCACTGTTTTTGGAGCCGATCTTATACAGCTGCTCGGTCCGAGGACCCTGCACCGCCATCGCGGCCGCAGCTCCTGCGCGCGCGCTCCGCACGCTTTCCGCTAGCTCCACTGCCTTTGCCAAGGTTAAATCTTTTGGATCCTGAGCGAATATTTTTTCTCGCTCCGCTCCTGGAAGCATGCCCATTACGAAATGGTCCCTTAATGCTTCCTCGACGCTTAGGAATCCACAGTGTGCCGTCAGCCCACGCAGTCTCGCCGCCCATTGAGGGTAGCTTTCCCCTTCGTTCTGCGTCGCAATATAAAACTTATACCTCTCGCCAAACCCGCATTTTTTGGGTATAAAATGCTCATCCAATAGCTTGGTGATATCTTCAAAAGGCACAGTTTGCAGATCTTTCGGTAACGCCAAGTCCGTTGCGAGTTTATATGTGGCCTCGCTGAGTGCGCTCAGCAAAATCGCCCGTCGCTTGATGCCCGTTGGATCCTTGCTTATGTTGATATCGTTCGCAATAAACCATTGCGCGAGCCGATCCCTGTACACCTGCCATGTCTGCGTATTGTGGTCAAAATTGGATAAAATTCCAAATTGAGCCATGATACAATCGTAAATTTTTTTTTTTTTTTTTACACACGCGGGTAGATCGTCGCCACTGTTAGATATGCGTACAGGGGACAAGTGAAACGCTGGCCGCTTGATTACGCACTGACGTTTATTAAAAGAACACGACCTTATAACGTGTAGTGGACGCAGCCACTATAGATACTTATGTATATATATTTACATACATAACAGTTACTGAGATTGCAACTTAACGTTACTTTTCATCGGATATTTTCGTATAACTTCGGAAAGTTACAATAATCTCCATTTTTTTTTCACATAGCTCTGTCTCCCTCCAGTTATATCTCCGCTCTGATATATAAGGTGTAACAATAATGGTGTTAAATATTTAAACACGGCCAACAGAAGGTTATAAAGCTAACACTCTCAAAGAAATAAATCAGATTATTAGACATTTAAAAAATGACACCTTGTACTGAGCGCATCGCCAAACACTACTAGGTCGGCTTGGTTAAAAAAAATCAAACATCATTTACACAATTATTTTATACATCAACGTGATCCATATTAGTTACTGATTCATCGGATATAATATTTTACATTATTTATATTACATCTTAAGTAGAGTCGTACCTGGGGGACTTCTTTGGGCTCTTAGGTGGTCCATCATTCTTCTCTGTTTTTCCACGCTTAGAGGAGCCCACACTGCTTTGATGGAAACGCATTTTCGATGTTCCACTACAGAAAAGTTTAGGGTAGTTTACTTAGAGTGTCAGTAAGTTTAGGGTGGTTTACTTAGAGTGTCAGTAAGTTTAGGGTAGTTAACTTAGTGACAGCAAGTTTTGGGTAGTTCACTTAGTGTCAGCAAGTTTAGGGTAGTTTACTTAGTGTGTCAGCAAGTATAGTGTAGTTTACTGAAGAGTGTCAGCATGTTTAGAGTAGTTAACTTAGAGTGTCAGCAAGTTTAGGGTAGTTACTTAGAGTGTCAGCATGTTTAGAGTAGTTTACTTAGAGTGTCAGCAAGTTTAGGGTAGTTTACTTAGAGTGTCAGCATGTTTAGGGTAGTTTACTTAGAGTGCCAGCAAGTTTAGGGTAGATTAACAGTATGATTTTTCTGTATGCACATGTTGTCGTTCTAATCCCGGACAAATCCATATTCTTGCTATTTTATATATTTCCATGATTATAGTGTGTATTGTACATCTAATAACAAACTTTAAACAAATAAATTACCCGGAGTGGTTGTCTTTAGAACTCGTAGATTTCGGGTTCAGATTTATTCGAAGTGTGTCTAAGGAGTACATAGATAGTCGGGCTTCCGCATCTGTTTCAAAAAGATTTTAAATATATCATGTACTTATTGGTTTGAAATATTATAGTAAAAAAATATATATCGGCAGACGAACACACTTAGCGGTACGGTACGGTACCAAGCTAAGCAACGTTTGTATTAAGGGTATCGCAATGGACTTAGGACGATTCCAGTACCTAACATATAATTTCTTTTATAGATATTGAAGTCCATGACTCGGTACAAACATTTGCGTTCATCACACAAAGTTTGCCCATACCGGGATTCGAACCCAGGACCCTCGGTATAGAAAGCACTACCATATATACCATATATAATACCATATACCGGTATAGAAAGGCTACCAACTGTGGCACTCGTTTACACGTACCAGTTTTGGAGCCCGGTTTCGACCAAGCTGTACCGATTTTCTTCTTTCCTCTGCCTTTTGCCGTCCTCTTTTGAGTTTTTACGCCCTATTGATAAACATGCAAAGATAATTTCAAGAGCCCATTAAATACCAAAATTATATAAAAATACAGCGGCGTTACAAAGCCTTTTTACAGAAGTAACGTGCTGTGTACAATACCACAGTAAATGGACGAATATGAATTGTAAATATTTTCAAAAATGTGTGTAATCCCTTATTTGGGGTGACACCTAAAATCATCAGCTTGTTGCTGCATATGAAACGTATGAAAAACACTTTTATGTACTATAATGTTAAGGTACCTTTTCAAAAGCGTCCCAGAAGAGCATGCGCGTTGTAGTCGTACGTATGCTGGCGGCTGAAGCACAAAACAGATAGTAGTACTACGCTGAAGATAATGAGGTCGCTCACCTTAACTCCAGAATTGTTCATAATCTCCCCGGACCTCACGGCATGCTCGTTTACAATGTCATCGAACTTGTCGCACGTTAACAGCAGTTCCTGAACCGTAAGGACAATATATTAATACCCACAAATTTATAGACGTTCTATATCTTTATCAAACGGCATATAGTTCTGCGTAAAATAAAACTCTTGTGCGCAGTAATATATGACGTTTGATGTAGTCACAGAACGTCTATCAATTCAGGGGATAGTTTTAAGAATTTTATAACAGCCAGAATAATAAGAAATGCAAAAACACAACGAATCTAGAAGAAATTGATTCTGTTAGTTATTCATAAAGGAGGCTGGGTGGGTATCGTTACTTCTGCTAGGATCATACATATGAGATTAGTAGACCCTATTAGTAGATATGGATGTGGAATAGACAGGAGTCGATGGTTTCTACTTGAAGACGTTTGTCCAACAACGTGAGGCGGCCAGGGTAAGAAAGGGAATGTAGACCAACGCCTTTCTTAAAAACAGTCTCTTAATTTTCTATACCCGCTCTTCCTAATGCCAACGTCCCGACCCGGTGGTAGATTCTGATAATATATTGAATAAAAAAACATAATTCGTCTCCAGTGAATATAAGGGTGCCAGACTAAGTGGATAATCACGTCATTATATAAGTCGTTTGCGGCGGCGAAGTCTTTGGGCGGCGGCACGGCGCGGCTGATGTCCGTCGCGTCCCGCACCCCCTGCAGCAGCGCGTGCAGCGTGGTGCCGCTGTCGCACAGGCAGGCCGTCTGCTCGAACGACTTGTGGAACACCTGGACCATAAGCAAATGTTAATAGTACGTTAGGCATCCCGTGTGAGTAATATTAGTACTGGATGAGACAAAACGACCGACTCTCCCGAAAAATACAAATTGGATCTTGTCCAAAGAAAGTAAATGCTTCTTCCATGTTATGAATACAACAACTGAAATCCAATCAGACTTATTAGTGTTAAATTGTGTCAATTTCGAATAAGTGTAGCCTGACACTGGTTCAAAATATTGTCAGGGTCCGTTAGATAAAATGCGGAGCACCAAAATATCGGTCTTTTCGTATACTTGACAATGTGCTACATTTGGTCCCACTTGCTTTGACAGGCTAGGAACTGATTTAGGAACGACTCTGCCTTCACTGAGATCCAAAAACACCCGCCCAGGTAGGCGAGTCAATTTAACTTACTATTCTTTTCTATGTATTTGTGTCATCATTTTGTTTGCATCATATATCATCAAGATATAGGGTAGTAGATGATATAGTTATAGCAGTGTAGTTGTCGAAATAATGCATATACCTGACAAGACTGCAGTATGTTCTGGTGCAACGACACGATTCTGACCATTTGCGATTGGAACTGTGTGTGCTTCGCGAACGGTAGTGTCACACTGTTGTTGCGTTTAACATCGTGCATCTACACAAGAATACAAATCTTAATACATTATACCTTAAGGTAGATAGTTGAGTAAACGTATTCAATGAGGAAGGTACCTGTCTCTGCAATTGATACATGTAGATCCTGTTGAAACGTGATGAGAACTCTGTAGACCGTTTGCACATTCGTTTCACTTCATCGGGCGGCAGTGGAAGTATATCGTGAGTCTCCAACGAACGTCTAACGAGAGAAATATATAGCACGAGGCATCTTTACATTTGAGGAAATAACCCGACACCAACTACTGCTACCGATGTCAGAAGAGCAATGAACAAAAATAACCATTAACATTTTTGGGGATATTACGGTAGATAAAAAGGAGATGGCGAAATGGACTGAACGGGAGGCTTTTGCTCATTAGCTAGACCTAACTACATAATAAGTCGATTAATTATATTTACGCGAATACGACACATTGAAAATTTCAATACATATAACGTCTTCACCACTTTAATAGTGCCAAAAAGATTTCCATGAAATCAGGAGAAAGGTTTGATAACTTCTGCCCCCTTATTCCCAAGGCGATCAACTAACTCGACTATAGTGGCTGCCAAAAACATGGAAGAATAAAAGCTGGACGCCGTTATAAGAGATAAAGATGCGTTATCGTATCTTACACCATTGATAGGATTTCTTCGTTTATTTTTATCCGGAGGTCCTTTAGTTTAGCGCAATAGATGCTGCTCTCGATGACGTTAGTCACGTTCTCCGATGACTTGTCTGCAGGGAGACAAACAAACATAATAGCAAAATTTGTTAACCACAGTAAAGTCTACACTAACACCAAATCGAGTAGAAACTTTTCATTTATGTATTTGCAACTGCATTGTAAATGGAAAATATTTTCTGTGAATTAGGGTAAGTATAAGCTTTTTTGCGACCTGATATGCTTACTACGAGTTCCTAGACAACTTAGCTAATCAATGTCGCCGGGGGTAAAATCTTCGGTTATGATGCCTTCGTCGGAGATCGCTATAAATTCTGCTTTAAACAAGTAAATGCTGCTATGGGTAGTGCACTTACTAGATATTTTATCAAGATGATCCGGCGATACGCCTCCATCTGATTGTTGACCCTCGCGAACCGTGCACAGCGAATCATTGATCGGATCTTCTTCTTGTCCTAGATTTAACACATTAATTATTTCATTACCATTTTATTGCTGTCCACTGCCTAGCGTACCACTGAGAAGTCATTCTGGATATAGAATTGAGAAAGAAAATGAGATATGCACATGAAAATCCTAAAATTAAGGCTTTAACCTACGTGCCTTGTCTCTAAAGCGGGCGTTCAACCAACTTAGCTATCAATGCTCTCATTTATCACACTAGCATAATAACTCAGATGAATTAATAATATAGGAGGAGTATCGCAACAACATATTGAAGCACAAAAACCAAGTCGATTTGTGTAGTACACGCGAATTGCGCCCTTACATAAACGTGAATACGTGTTTACTAAAACGTTTATAAAAATCGTCTGCGTCTATATAGTTTCTTCCTCTATTCATATAAGGTACCTGACAAATAGTCCTTGTCGTTATCGTCGTCAAATATGTGGAACATGTCACACTCATTGTCTTCGTTGGCGAAGGTGACCACGCACGTGTGCTGGTTGTCCTCAGGAGGGGGGGAGCCGTCGCCGTCACCTCCATTTTCCTCCTGGTGGAGTAACAGCTTAACTTGGTAACCTTACCTTTTGGAGTGCGACTTGCGACAGATTAGTTAATTTGAATCGAAACACGCAGACAGTAGGTACTGGCCGTATTTAAAACACAAACATGTTGGATAGCTTATAAGACGTGTTAACATTCTTCAGCTACTTTTTTTTATTTTAAATGGCGTTTCATTCATTGGTATTTAACCTGTGACAAGCCTTGCCATCTTTAAGAAATAGCTTTATCATATACATATACCTATTTCTCAAAGATCAAAGAGCCGTTCTATAAATAATAATGCTTCAGGTATTTGCATGCCTTTGCCTTACTTTTACGTTTGTAACAGAGAAATAATAAATATATAACATATTATAAGCTTTATAAATCATGATTTTGCATATTCGTTGTATAAGTGATTTTTAAGTCATTATAAAGGGATTATATTTTCTATAAATTCGACCGTTAGTGTGTGATTAAATTACAGACTAATTCCCGCCAGCAAACTGTTAATCAGTAGGGCCCTTCAGTATGTAAAAATCGAGAGTGCATTTTACCTTAGTGTCATCAACTTCCTTTTGCATCTTCTGAAGTTCAGTCTCCATTAATTCTTTCAGACAAGATTCGGGAAGCTCCTCCAGAAATTGATATGGGTCATCTGAAAATAAAGTACTTATGTAATTATTGCTGTTTCCGCCATCTAGCGACCGTAAAGTGGTACTAGCAGCCTAGTTCCAAGACAGCTTCCATTGTTGCGAACGCAGATTTTATAAAATGTTTAGATTGTACCGATAGGTTTTATTCATAGAAAAATCGAAAGAGGCCGCCAGGAAAACTCCTGGAAGCAATTCCAAAATAGCATCTTTTTTTCTGTCAACTAAATTTCAAATTCAAATAGGTATAACGAAATAAGAAGTATTCCATAATCATCTGACCCTTGCAAACGGCTCCAAGTATGTCCTGTTCATTGACGAACTCATCCCATATCTTCTGTTCGCGTTGTTTCACTCGTTCCCGGCGGGTGCTCCTCCAGGTCCTTTCAAGTTCTTCACCTTCTATGTACTAGAGTGAGACAAAGTGAGGTACAACTTTAGCGGCCCGGTGTACACCGCAGATGTTTCATGCTATACACTTTAACAACATTGAAATAGATCTAAATATGTAATAAGGAGAAGCTAGCTACAAAGTTCAATACAAGTGCTGTAGGTTCGATTCTCGCTATTTTCGGATCATACAGCAATGACAACATAGAGGTTCCTCAAATATTGTTCGCTTCAATTCAAGATAGTGGGTACATAACGTTAACAAACCTGCATTTCCGTAACGATGCCATCTGCCATAAAAGAAAACCCCCTTACACACGTCTCCATTCTTAGTAGACACTGCACTACACACGAGATAGTAAATAATATAAAAATATTGATTATAGTCCGTAAAAGCCTAAAAATACTATTTTACATGTATGTGCCACTCATTACAAAATGTCGGATTTGAAATTTGACAACGCGTAGGTTCAACAATCAAAATGCCGCTTGGTCAGTCACGTTACTCTTTAATTATTCATGTAAACAACAAAATGGTACATACTTAAATTATTATTTTCATATAAACATTATTTTTTTATTTCTTTTTTAATCGACAGCATATTAATAACAAATCAGGAAGTCTATAAATTTAATTTTCTTGTAATAAAAGTTTATAATATTGTTGCGTGACGTGTACGCGCCATGTCTCACGAATTTCCCGTTGCTAAGCGACAGTTTATAATAATATCATAAACAAACAAATGCAAAAACTTGGCAATAATCTATACATTTTAATCATAAGTATATTTTAATACGCTTTTGTTTTGTGTCTGTGATAAAATTATTCAGACAATAATACCTAACAGAATAAAAAATTTTTTTTTGAACTAACAGAACTGCTATAGGCCACGCGCTAGTACACAGTGACTCTATTGTGAAGTGAAATTGCATGTTTGAACTAGGGGAGCAGGTGTGTTTGTAATGTTATTTAGCACTCGTCCGCCCGGCATGGGGGCGCCACTTCTCATCCCTTGGTGGAGCAGAACTACTCTTCTGACACTAGCCACCATTTCCGAAGATGATGTTGTGGGTAAGGTCGGTATTTGGGAAGCAGCTTCTAAGTTTTATAAAAGCGAAAAATATACAGCTTACAAACTAAAGTAGAATAGTTAGGTATGTATGTATGCAACAATGTAACTAACTAGCTAACATAGAGTAGGTACAATTTGTCGCCTTATATATGAGGCTACTAAAAATTTGGAATTTATATACCTAACTATCACTCTACTACATCACTCATCACTCTACTACATCACTCATTGATGCACTGTTCTTGTATAAGCATAAACTACGCCTAATCACTATTATCCAATAATTTGATTTTCTAGAGTTATTGATGAAAAAATCTTAAAGGAAATTTAAGTTCAAATTTAGAAATTTACTTTATTTGTGTTATCTTTATTGCAGGTACACATTTCGCTGTGGAAATGCAATATATTTTAAGTGACACACTTTCGAAAGTTTCCGCTTTCTCCTTCTAACAATAGAAACTTAGGTAATTTATTTAGGTGGGTACCTATTAAGGCACAGTTCCATTTTATTTAGCAACCAAATAAGTTGCGGTTCCGGTTAAGCACAATGCAAATGAAACTGAACGGTTTTTAATGAATGATCATCTCAAATCGGGTTCCAATATAGTAATGTAGAACAGAATCAGAATATTTATATATTTTTATTCATGTAAACCATTAGGTACAGTACTTATGAATAGGCAAAATAGTTACAAAATGCTAAGCTACAACTTTACCGCCCGTTCGGAATGCCGTTCCTATGGAGAACAACGGGTAAGAAACTCCATGGTTGCTCTTTTTGAAAAGATCTTTTACATTTAAAAAAGTGAGTCTTAGGAAATAAGTATAACAAAATTAACTTTATAACATATCTCTCCACTGCCGGCAGAGTGTGAAGCGTAGATTGAAGCCTACGTTAGGTGCCCTAAATGTGATTGCAAAAAATCGCAATATAAAATTTAGGCTGCCTAAGATCACCATAAAATATACCCACATCGAGATATATGCACGTCGGAATTAAGCCATTAACCAGAACTCCAGTGATAAGCCATAAAGCCATCAGAGCAGTTGGCACCGAGCCACAGCCGAATAGTGACAGAACCGAAGCCCGTGAGTCAGCGGGCACACGGAACCTGTGTGCGGCGGCGCGATCGATAGATACTGCACCCCTCCCCGCCTTCCGCGCCTGCACCTGCCATCAGAACCCACAGCCCTAGCTCGCCGTCCGCCGCACTACAAAAAACACGAAGAAAATCCTAAAAAATCATCCAAGACCGCAAAAATACAGTGCTTTCGTCAAAGTCAATTTCACCGGTTGCAACCAGTTCACTGGTTCAAGGTCGCGTCGGCCCTCGACCCCGGTTATGTTTAGGAGAAACAACTACCTCATAAAGTACTAGCTGAACGTTGCTTCGCTGTTTATTATTTGTGTTGATCTGAGAAATTTTATTTTTAATTATTGCGTATAGTGAACAAGGTCGTGGTGCGCTGTGCACAAATGTTGAATCTTTATCATTGGAAACGCGCGCGTGCTCCGAGGCGGTCCACAACAAAAGAGGTTGCACTAATCGCTTTTTCCTGAGTTCCTATCGGTACGGATTGTGTTCGGGAATAGATCTGCAACAATGGCATCTAAAGTCCTTGTGCCAGCTGCACCGTTTGCAAAGCTACAAGTAAGTCTTGATAATTTTTTTTAGCTTTTATTATTTTCCGATCTGCATCTCTTGTTATTATTTGTAATGCGAGGTAAACAAGTTAACGTAGGTGTGTGTACGTTTGTGTGGAGGACATCCCGTAAAACATTGTGACCATTTGATTTCTGCTGTGAATATGTAATAAAATGCTCAGTCACGGAGTACAAAGAGTTACCTTCCGGTCATTGACTTTATCGGAACATCATTATGTTCAGGGCTTTTCCCATAGGTTGTAGGGGGAATTGCAACTACAGTTGATACTTTAATTGCAGTTAATGATACTTTGATAGAGTTCCGGGTAACAGTTTATTGTACAATAACAATGAGACTATTGTGTTTGCTTCATTTGTATTAAATTGCGTCTCTATTAAGTTATAACAAATTGTACCAATTAATTATTAGCTTGAATATCATTGGTATCACGAAATAAAATTTCAAACTCCAATTAAAAACAGTTATCGGATCTTATTCTATAAATCTGACTTAACATTACATTGACATTTTTATTTAAACGTACAATACCCACAAGGTTGTTTCGAAGGCTTCCTTAATACGTATTTAACCTTCTTTAGTTTTCCTTTCCGTGTCATTGGGGTTGTCTTTGACCTAACCTTCATCCATCTTGATTAACTGCTACTGAAGTAAATTCGTCGACCAACCTTTTCGTTAATCTTCAGGTAAAGAAATCGCCACCGGAGTCAGCAGGCGGTGGTTTTATAATTGGCGGCAGCGACCCTGTGGCCAGGGTTGCGCACTTGGAGCACAGCGTCAGATTCCTGCAGGAGCAGCATCGGTTGATGCTGAGCGGCCTTCACGCAGAGATCGAGGCTTTGCGGGAAAGAAATCGAGGTAGGAGATGGAGAACAAATTCTAATATAAACTGATTTTTGGGAAGGAAGAGGAATTGTGTCGTCACCTAGAGAGAAATTGTACAACTCAAATTGTATAAAAGTTTAATACTTTTTAAAATTACCTTCAGAATGTTTACTCCGGTTGCACGAAGACAGAAAATACTCTTCATAAGATTAGGCAGTTGGAGGCTGTGGCTGGCCCCACACAGTGACACGAGGTCGCATTACCCCCACAGTATTAGTCATAACACAACAATGTTATTCTCGAAACCTTTTCATAAAACTTCCTTAAACGTCACAATGCAAAACAAACTGTGTAGCCACGTCCTTATGACCTTCATACCAATGGCGTGTATAATGAAATCGTTCTACCTTGTACACACTGTGCTAGGTGTTGAGGTACACACATTATAAAGGTCTCTAGACGTAAAGCTCGTTTTAGTTTCTCTTGAACGTGCAGTCTTGGAGTCTATTCCCGGTAATTGGTGAGTCACTCGCGATACACCTAGCTGCATGTTGCGTCGTTTTACTAAACAAAACAATGAAAACAACTAGTTTGTTTTGATTCGTATGTTTACCTCCACGTGAAGGCGGGAGTAGACTATTTTGTTTTACTAAAATACGTTTGCGTTACTTTAGGTTTATGATAGAAGGCTATTTTGTCTGGGTTGAACTCTAGCTTTTATATCCCGGATTATAAATTTTAGTGTTACCCTAGATTATCCCAATCCAGGATTTACAATATTACAGGCTAACAAGCTATCTATCAGAACTAACGCAACGTTTTCTGAGATATATCTGAATAGGTGACCCAAATCTTAAAATAATTTTGTTATTTCCAGATTTGCAGTTTCAGCTGATATTCAATAAAGAGTCATCGCCAAAAACCAGTTCACCTCCGGCTGAAGACATTTCCGAGAATAATGAGGTAGTATTACTTACGTGTTCTGTGCAAATGTTGTAGTACATGTTTTATTACGCCATTTGTTTAAGTTTTGACGGTAAATTTCCATTCAATAAAATGTTATTAATAACATGTTAGCTTCAACTTATCTATTGGTCGGTTTCACGAGGAAGTAATACTCAAGACTAATTTGGTGCAGCAAATGCAATCAGTAAACTACTGTAGTATAACTGCGTTATTTTTTGGTAGCGATAAACATTGCACACTAATTTAGCGAATATTTTTCAATGCAATTACATTATTCTTTGCTTATTGTTCTAACAAGGAGGCGAGGCTTAAACTTGAGATTAGCCGCCTCGAGCGCGAGGCAGCTGCGGCGCGAGGCGACACGCGTGCTGCCGAGGCGCGTGCGCTGCAGATGCAGAGATTAGTCGACGCGCAAGCAGAGTAAGTACTTTGCAAGGGCATCCTAGACGACGAACGAGGAAGATATCAGCCATAAAATTTCCAGTGACACACACGCAGGAAAATATTGCTTAGCTAGCTAAAGCTGAGCTAAAGCAGAAAGAAAAAAATTGTGGACATCTCAATCAATGCATTTAAAAAATCCACCGCCACAAATGCAAAATTTCTCAGAAAAACTAAGTTGTAACCGCAATACATACTTATAGCTATCTCATATTTTCCAAATCATAGAAAATTGCGCGAACTGGACGTAAAGTCAAAATGCAGCGAGTGCGTGGAGGGCAGCCACGGCTCGGGCCCGGCGGCGGAGGAGTCGCGCGGCGAGCTGCGCGCGCGGCTGGCCGAGGCCGAGCGGCTGGTGCGGCGCCTGCGCGCCGACGCCGAGCGCCAGCGCAGAGAGGTACTCGCGCCCGCGCCGGGGGGCGCCGTCACTAACCTCTTGTTTGACGGCGCGGCCGCAAGGCACGCACACGTATGTCACGCACCACGCCCCACGCCGCGGACACCGCCACGCACGAGACGCGACATATTTTCCAAATTAAGAAAATTATTATTAAGAAATATATTTTTCTTCCCAAAACTATGACATAAATCGCGTTTAGTTTTTTTTTTATTACATTATAGGCAAGTATTTGATCTCGATCTCACCTGATGGTAAGTGACGATGAGATCTACGATGGAGCATACTTGCCTAGGTAGGAAGGCGGCAGTAGATAGAGACGCTACATTCACTAGGCACATGCAGCGCAACTGATCTGACCCGCCATCCATGAATGGCAACACCGAACATCATGCCGGAACACGGCTAGGCCGCTTGGCGACATGGCTTTGTTCAGTGGGTGGTGACTAGCCACGGCCGAAGCCTACCACCAGTAGAGTTGTCACCTGGTTGGCACCACCCAGGGTCACGTGTAGGGTATCTCGAGGGTACTTAATTCTCCTACGGACGAAGGTGACTCGACCCCAAAATAGAGTACAATCGAGTTATACGAATGTTAAATGTGAATAATTTTGCTCAAATGCGCTAGGTCAGGGTGCGATGTTTTCTTTACGTTTTCTAATTTTACACGAAAAATTGAACAAGTAGAAGATCATTTATTATTGTTTGAGAAAACGGCAAATTGCATTTCAATTGTGAATTCATTAAATTTGTTATAGATATACCACACCATAGTTTCTTAAAAAAATGCGTTTTTTAAGAAAAAAACCCGTAAAGAACTGTCGATATTTTAAATTTCGCGCCTCGACCATTCTTTTAACACTTGCGACAAAGCAAGTTCCGGATATATGATGCATTTTTTTGTAGACAGGTAGAATACTGTTTATGTGTGGTTAATGTTAATTGTACTTTTCGGACCAGATTACTGGCGTCATTAAATGTAGTGTGTAGCTGTGTCCGCGGCTGGAGATACTTGTCTCGTTTTATCCGCTGACGCGGACGGGACGGCGTGAAATGTCGATGCATAATGCCTGTATCGATATTAAAAATAGCTCAATAAATAAAAATAACCGTAGTTCATGACAACTTTGTCGTTCCGTTTTGTTTTCTGATCGAGTTCTCATGGATGCATTGTGCTGTCAATAGAATGTTAATTTTGTGTCCCGTCCCCGTTAAGCTGCGTTCACTTTTTTCATTATTATAAAGCATGACATTTATTAATGTAAATTTATTGCAAAATGTTGTGACCAATTATAACAATTATTGTAAGACCTCTTACTAAGCTAATTATACGAGTCACCCTTTGAAATTGAAGTCAAACTTAACAAAACTAAATCCCAATCCAAACCACGGTATTAATCTCACGTAACAATAAACTGACTGACTGAGATTTTGAAAAATATATTTTTGTAAAATTGAATTTGACAGTGTCTAATCAAAGCGCGCACATAGTTGCAGTGCATGAAGAATTCCCTGCACGCGAGCCTGCGCGCGAGCGGCCTCGACGCCGGCTACGGGTACCATAACAACTACCACTTCCCGCCCGTTCACACGCCCGAGTTTTGGCGGGAACCACTGAGAGAGTGAGATGGCATTATCTATTATTTTTTAAATTTATTAAAAAAAACAATATAAGTATTTTAGTATAGGCAGCAAAAAGGAACGCGCTCAGTTGATCAGGAAATATACAATAGCACCATCTATTATCAGTTTCGAAAAGTTCTACCTCTTGTGTTTACAAATCAAATTTCTCTGATAGTTACAATTATACGGCGAAACAATTGTGTTCGATTGTCAGAGCCGGCGGCGTTATATAATTATTTTATTACATACATTTACAACAAATACGCCATATATGGGAGTATGGTTTATTTATCTTAGAACTCTAGCCACCATAACATAATATTTAGTTAAGTTAACTGTCGCTAATGTTCTAGGGACTTCGTAGGGCCGCGAGGGCGAAGCACCCGACGGCCGCTGACACTTCCTGAGCTGTCGGGACAACAGATACATCGCTCTACTGTGTATGCCAATAGTCAGTATTGTTTTAATATTTTTGTGAATATACATAAGATGTACTTGACTGCATGATGCGACGCGCATCGTGTCACGTCTCCCTAAACAAACCTCAACAACTGATCATGGAACTATTGCGACCTCTATAACTCGTAACCTAAACAGATTTTCTACGCGCCTCGATAGATGGCGCTGAACACAATATCACCACTCTCTATACATGTCTAAAACGCGCTATAGAAGTTTAAAGACAAATGGATACTCGTACTAATGTATGACTAACCGCCAGCGCCGGGGTTGGCCATTGCTGTTATAACAATATCTCAATCCATGGCAAAGATTTTGTGTTAAGCCATGTACTTAGAAATGTTTTTTGCAACTTATCGACTATTTTACAGATTATACACGGTCAAAACCGAACGGATACGAAAAAAACAAAAAACCTACCCCCACGAATGGCGAAACGACAAACGCGAAAAGTCCAGAGGAAGCCACAGGTAAGTTCTAGAATTTGTAGCATCGGGACATTTCGGGGAGCCGAGCATTTCCGAATGAACAAGCATCAATCGTTCATAGGGACATCTTGCCCCATTTGCCATCTCACTCAAGCTAATAGGGGTTTATACTTGTGCAACGAGTTAGTTGATGTTGTGTTTATTTTACAGAGAGCCGAATAGAGTCAGGACAAACGACAAATATACCAAAACTAAACGATAATTCGAGAGCGAACTTCATGTATAAGCCAACGTACCAAGAGTTGAAAATTGTAGTAACAAAAATTATTCCACATGGTCAGGGTGAGATTAATTACCAGCGCCTACCTTTATTTGTGATAAAATATTCATTAATCGTTACATACTAACCATATTAACTGGCTTGTTGGACAGATTAACGAACTAACGACAAACTAGTGATAACCGTTGCGTTTTGTGGGCGAGTCGCTCTAAGCATGGTGATATTATTATTTGGAAATACCTACTAACAGCGTGCTTGGTAAATGAGAACCCGCTTACCCCTTGTACAGTGCATTTACTCACGGTCTAGCGATAATGAGAACTATTTTCATGAACAAAAACACTAAAACCATTTATTTACAAATGCAAATTATTGAAATTTGCACGTAAATGCGTCAAGGTATATAAATGTCGCAGTGAGCATTTTGACGAAAGATAACCTATGAAGCAAACCGTTATGGTAGCTATAGCCCTTTAGCCCCGATCTGCCGATAACAAGTAAATCTGCCTGCTTTTTTTAACCGACGACAAAACGGAGGAGGTTATCAATTCGACGCGTATTTTATATTTTTATTTATCACGTTAGTATTACCCTGTGGTGCATTAGCTTAGCACGTAAAGCCGTCGGTCATGCGATCTTTCCCCGATTGTCGTCCCACGGGCCTATGAGTATGGAAAGAGGGAGCGCACCTTGCTTGCGCACACTTGTGCGCTATAATATCTCCTGCGCATTTGGCTAGTCTCCGTTGAGATTGGGTGCCGTGACCTAATTTCGATCAGGGGGACTATTACTAGTACACAAACTGTCTCTATTCGTCTAACGTAGTGTTACATTGGCAGTGAGCACGAGCCCGGCGGCGGCGGAGGGCCGGCCGCGCGCGCGCCGCCAGCACCACCGCAAGCAAGCCACCGACCACACATAACTGCGCCGGCGCACCAGCCGACCACACACACCGACACGCAGGTACCGCTCACACGGCTCTGAGCACATGTAGGGACTCTGGTCCGACCGTCGATATGCAACAACTCATGATTACTATTACACAGTCAAATACTGATTCACTTGTACGGCAAATGGACGAGGGAGTGGATCCGAGCTATACTAAGAAACAGACCGCAAACAGTCATTGTACATGACAGCGAAAACCAAGAAAAATTGCTAGAATAACATTAAAAGTTTTCTGCGGGATATTTTGTGTCAACACAGCACTCGGATGAAATAAAATTGGCAACCTTGTTTTCTTACTACCAAAATCATAGAAAAATGAAACTCACAGATATAATATTCTGTCCTCGTCGCCGAGACAGGCTTGTTAGTTTGGAGAAACGCATGGTGGGATGAAATGTTCATATGGCTGTTAAATCCAAAGTAAAGGACAACCAACCAATCGTGTAGAACGCTCTTCAGTCTGCATGAATACCTAGAAGCCGTACTAAATCTGTAATGAAAATTTATTCGGCGGTTGGACCAAAATACGTATCTTAACACACACGGGCCTAATATAACAACAACTATTTTGTTAGCATTATATAGCCAAAAATATATCTATAGCCCGTGTGATTTGGCATTTAACTTGTGTAAGTATTATAACTGTTCAAATATAGACGGTATCCTCTGCCGACGACGTCAGATATCTATGCTAGCAATGTATCATGAGTAACCTGTATATTGCAAACTCGAGACGTAATTGGAGGTCCACACAAAAAGTTAAAGACAAAGCGCAGACGCGCTTTTTATAATGCACGTTATGATATTCTATAAAAAAAAATAAGACGTACTTCTTAAACGCCTTACGACATAGCAGCGAAAAACCGTAAATAAACCCTGTACAACGGAAGCGGATACCGCTCTGATTTGAACGCATTTAGTGAAATATCAGTGCAATTCTAGCTATGTGATTCCAGCGAGGAAACTTAGCGCGGCAACGCTATATAATAGTGTTGCATAGTTCCGTCTCTTTCTTTTATTATATTTAATAAAAAGGACGCAAGACGTATCTATCTACAGTACTGAACGTAGAGTAAGTTTGTCTTCATTGAATAGTGAAAATACTTTATTTGTGATTGTAAACGACATGTTTTATCCAATTAAATGTTTATTATTCCGGTAATACTGCCATTTGTGTTTACGTTCTCATTCTAGGACCTTGTAGTACAGTATTGTTTAAAAGCATTTGGTGGATTTTATTCGTAGTTAACAAGAATGTATTAAAATAAAAACGCCTACCTATTCATTAAGCGACTTAAATGTTGCTAATTCGATATGGAAAAAAAAATACGATTTGAAGTCTAGGAACTTGGTCAACGTAAGTATTAAGTGTATGAGCGATTCTCAACGTTTTGTCACCTAGTGAATAGGAAGCTTTATTTAATACGCCGTACAGCAGGACAAGCGCGGGCCAAGACAAGACTCATGTCACAAATTATGCAACATCAAGTTATTATCTCCCTATCTTAATTCATAGATTAGAATGAGAAAAAAAAATGATTTATATCGCATTTTTGTCTTGTCTGAGCCTGCCGCACTCGGCCTACAGTAGTATTTTAAACCTTAGGTCCTTATAGCTACACAAGCTATATTTATTAAATCTATACAAGCTATATTCTGTAGCCTTATCCATATATTATTCTAATTTATTAAAATAATAACTATTATTAATTATGAATATTATTGATATAATAATATATTTATTGCAATATTTTTATGGTTTTATTTTATGCCTTTTCAGACTGGGTTACAGAATATTCTATAAAATGATTATAGATATGAGTACCAAGGTGTCCGCAGTCATCAATTACCCTGAACGCCCACAATAAATTTCGAAAATATTACAAGTCTCCACCAAAAAACCTAGACATGGCAAAAAAGGCGTACACCTCTGCTAAAAGCAGTGGCCCCAAGATTACAAGCTGTATATATAAAACTAGATCACTTTTGATCTATGCCATCCTGAATCGTTTGGATTGTTTTACCGACACCGTCCGAATTGGCAGAAAAAACACAATACAAATGTTACAGCCCACATTTGTAGGCGGCTCCATTTATTAAATCAAATCTCATCGATACATTGAGAACAGTTATCTTAAAATAAAGATGTGTAATTTAACAAAAATTCTAGGTCGGGCGGGTGCGGCTTAAAAGTTCACACCAATGTAAAGCCAAGGAAATGCACTTACCAGACCCGCCGACTCGTCCTCCCTATTGGATGCACTTGTTAGGTGGCACTGGTGAAGGTGATTGCGAGTCACAGCCTTGACGGTGAACAAACAGTCTCTAGTTTGCTTCACTTCACATACACGGCGCGGGCGCAGATGAGGAATTTTATAGATCACCAGCGGTGATTGAATGCGAGAAAAAGATGACGCTAGCGAGAGATGTATTTTGTCTTCTCGAAGCGGCGTGGTGGCGCCGGGTGCATGGCCAATTATGGGAAACACGCCGCACTGGTTGGTTTATGCAATCTTTCCCAGATGGCGTTATTAAAAACTATTTAAAAAATGTTTCTACATATCATATAAACATAGTAAAGAATACATGATCACCACAACAATGGTACATATTACCTAAAAACCACAGCAACGATTCACAAATTCCATCAACACCCAACAACAACTTAATATTATCAATCAAATTGGCCGCCAAAAAGTGATTTAAAACCGTATTGTAAATATCTTTCGAGTTCATATTTGCGAATACTCTTAATAAACTTAATAAATGTACAGAATCGTTGGGCAAATATTTGTGTATACTTAAATATAGATTGTCTAATATTTTTTTTAAATATTCATCTGTCATGGTGCTCGTTGTGAAGTTGTTGTGACAGGAGAGAACGAAGAGAAGCCGAGATGACGCCGGGATGTCCACATGTGGGAGTGATTGGAGTATTTTGTTTAGGTGTTCAGTTCTGCAATTGATAAGACAGACGTCATTAATATAACTGTCACACTTTGCCAGTCTATATGTGTCTTTCCCACTGTTGTAATAGAGTATACTTTAGCCACTCAGATTTGGCTGATCGACCTTTATTTACATGGACTTCATGACGTCTGATCTCCTCGTGGGGCTAGACGTAACGCAAACAATCAACCTGCCCCCCATTTTGTTCAAGATACCATCAGGATTGGAACTACAAGGCAATAGATACCAATAAGGCCAATAAACAAGAGTCCCAAACTAAACCTAATGTAGGCACATCATGATGGCCAATATTTGTGCCAAGGTTTTGGCGCATATATTGGCCTAGAAGTCCATCATATCAATGGGATAATCAACATTCGGCCAACACTCTTTGATCTGTTTTGAACAGCCGACAACACTTTCGCACCAATAAGATAGCTTTACACATTGTACACTGGCCATAGCCGTTGACATAGATATTAGCCATCGTGAAGGAGCCTTAAAGCAGTCCAGCGGCACTACATGCAAACGTGACGTCACGTTATAACTCCTTCTACGAGACACGTGGCATGATATCTTGAGCATAAACATAATATCCTAGTGGAAAGGATATGTTTTGTACTACAGTGTACGTGAAAGAAAGTTGGCCTATCTATGAATAAAACAAAAACAAAAATAATGACAAATAGAACAGAAGCAAACATACTTATAGACAATGAACCTTTGGAGTATGTAGAATCCTATATATATCTGGGGCAAATCATCTCATTCAAAGACCAGCTTGAACAAGAAATCGACAGAAGAGTCACAAATTCATGGAAGAGATTTTGGTCCCTAAAAGACATCATGAAGGGCAACCAATACTCCATCGGTATAAAAAGAAAACTCTTTAATATTTGTATTCTTCCAATCTTAACATACGGATGCCAAACATGGGCCACCACAAGGAAAATGCACAACAAGTTGAGGACTTGCCAGAGAAGCATGGAAAGGAGTATCTTGGGATATAAAAGGAAAGACCGAAAACGAGCCACGGAACTTAGAAAGATAACAAAATTAGAGGATTTTAATAGAAAAACCAAACAACTAAAATGGCGGTGGACAGGCCATATGTTAAGGGAGCCAGTGGAAAAATGGACCAAAATCTTGACAGAGTGGATCCCAAGATACAACGCAAAAAGGAAAAGAGGCAGACAACATAAAAGATGGTCAGACGATATAAAAAGAGCAGCCGGACCACTATGGCTGAGAGTGGCCAGAGACAGGGAAGCTTGGAAAGAGTTGGAGGAGGCCTATGTGTTCTCAGGATACACTGACACAGAGCAAGTACCGGACTGATGTGCAAACCTTTATTTTATTATATTCTATAACTTTTTATTTACTTTACTTGTTATATTTTTTTGTCAGTAATAAAGGCTATTTTATTTTATTTATTTTATTTATGTACGTGAAAGAGATATATTTTTTTTATTTTTTATTTTTATTACATTATAAGCAAGTATTTGATCTCGATCTCACCTGATGGTAAGTGACGATGAGATCTACGATGTAGCATACTTGCCTAGAAGGTACCTGTTCACTCTCGACTTGAAAACACCCAGATATTCCAGCATCAGACGTGAAATAGCTAATTGATGCACGTACCTACGATCTACATTCGCCTACAAAGTACTGGGTACTTGGAGGTAGCTCATATGGGCTTGGGGTAGAGCTTAGCCATATTGAACCATTAGTTGTTCACTCTCTACCTGGTGTATATAACAAGATGACAGAAACGGATTTGATTACTTTCTTATGTTGATGTCTGTCTCGACGAGTTGACAAAAGGCTATTTAATTAGCGGTCGAATGAAAGTTCGAAAACTTTCGCCGAAAATATGTGAATTTACGAAGAATTTGGAAAGCGATTGTGGAATCGTTCAGAACTTCTTATGAACATGAACTTCGAATGATTTACAATAACCCTAGTAATTGGAGCTAACATAGCAATGTGATTAAAAAAATATACCTCAGATCGTCTTTCAGCTGGTAAGCAAAATGCTCCAGTGCATACAGTACTGCCTCTCTGATCTCTTCGTTGCTACTTTTCAGGAGTTCAGTGAGCTTGGTGACCACACCCTGGGCTGTTAGCAGTTCACATGCCTTCGGTCCAGACCCAGCGAGGTTGCCAAGGGTCCATGCGCAGGTGGTCTGGGAAAAACGGATATTAAATTATTGATTACAATGTTTTATTAGAACCTTCATAATATGAGGTGGTTGCATTATAGCATATCCATAGGTCTGTGTGTGTTCAAACACAATAAGCATAAGTTATGATTTAAATAGTAGACTAATCAGACAGACAATGGGATTTAACCTGAGTGGTTACAGAATACCTAGCTAATAAATCTCACTGCTGGCCTACGAATAATATATATTATATCCACTCACCGCTGCTAGCAGATACCGCCAAGAACAGTAGTTATGTTACACTATGCAGACAGCTACAAATCAATTGCATCGCAAATAACACAGAAAATGTTAAAATGGTTTTATAACCATATCACTTGTTTTGCACTTGACAAAATTAACTGGAACTTGGTTCTGATGCTTAGATTTCTTCAGAATAAATAGCATATTATGTGTTTAAAAAAACTTACTGCCAACTCTGTTGTGAGACTATCAAGTGCTGCAACCAGATATGGTCCTGCTGCCTTGGACACTGCCACACCGGCCTTGGAGTCTCCCAGTGCTAGGTTGCAGCAGCAGCCTGCTGCTGCACACTGCTTGTTCACATCATGACCTGAAAAAACATGAAATGAAAGTAGTTTTATTGGACAGATTGGACCCACAAAGGTGAACAAAACATCTAAATAGGTACTTGGCTGCTCAATAACATTCAACTGGTGCCATAATTTTGACATCTTTGTAGGTAAAACATGACCACACACAATAAGCCCAAGGCAGGGGCCCGTGGAGACAAGAATGGATGACTTTTGTCACAATATGCATATCACAAATTAGCATGTTTATGGCAATGGGTTACTAAATATTAGTGCTTATATTTACAGAAATGGTAGGGGTGGTAGTTAAGCTATTGATAAAATGTAAAGCACAAACCACTTAGTTCCCGTACTAGCCCTCGCAATGCTCCGTGAGTATTCAACACAACTTCAATCTTCATAACATCATCCATGAGTCCATTCTTCAATGTCTGCAGTTCAGAGCTACTGATCAAGGACTTTGTCTTCAATTTGTTAGCTACATTCACAACTGTGCTGGAGCTTGAACTGAAATCACAACATAAACAATCTTGAAGCTTATCTCAGGAAGTAGGTACTTAGGTACTCAACATTGGCCAAAGGGCACAATTGAAATATTAAATTAACATGTTCCATCCAATTCAGAATATAGATTTCATAGAAATTAATGACAAGCATGATTTATCAATGAGAATATGCTTATGTTAGATTGGCTCAAATTCTATTCGGTTTTTCATAATTACGATGTTCTGATACATGGGACACACATTTTACTTGTCGTACTAAGATATTTTATAAGGGTCCTTTCATTCTATGATCATGCAATACATAAGAATTAAGAAATGTATTGTTTACAAAACATACCGCAAGTCGGAACGGCGTATATCGGCCTCTTCGTCTCGATGTTTTCGTCTATTTAATACCAATATATTTCTACTCGATTCCCTGATCATATTCACTTGTTCTTCATTCATATTTTTAAAATAGCCTAACGAATTAAAATAATTAAAGAAGAGCGTTCGAATTGTTCGAAATATCAAGCTAACCAAAACAACACGAGTCACGAAGTCATATTGACATGACTGACTGACAGTTATGAAAATTTTACAGCACTGTCAATTTGTGTAGGCAGTGGAATAATTATTTATTATGCCGTAACATTTGTAAAACAGTTTTTTTAAGGTTTATACCTAGAACCATATAAGTAAAGCCGTGTACACACTTTCAAGCAAATTTGTTGCTTTGAATGATACGCAATGATATGGTTAGCATGTGCGTATGAGCAATAACGAATATAGACCACTGTGTTTAGCCAAAAAGTTTACGGGGATCCAATTATTCCAACTAGTGATGGCTATTTCGGCAATATTCGTTATTTGGTAAGCCTCACATCACGACCTGCAAATGTGTCTGTACATTTTTCGCACATAAATGTTGTGTTTCGGTTGGATTTATGACCCAGGATCATAATTGCATTCTTACTGAACCTGCGACGATACATCGTCGCCTGTATAAGCTTAGTTAAGGATATGAAGCTCAATAAAACCATACTAAAAATAATGACAACACTTGATCTTTAGTAGCCTATCATCAGCCTATTGCTGTCCACTGCTTGACGTCGATCCTAATTTATACCAATTAGCTCTCTTTAATTCTTCGCATCCAGATTCTAGCAGCCACCATGCACAGTTCAGCTCTACATCTGACAGCAGAGCGCCCTACACTATATTTCACTAATCGAAGTTATCTACCCTAGCGCTTACCGCCTTCTCACTATAGTTCAATAATAAGTTTTGCTAATCCATTAAATATGTCGGTTACTCTTGTTATCAAAACGTATCTTCTTTAGTGTTCTCCATAACTTGCTTAATTCCATTTGTTGACAAGTTTAGTTTTACCACGAGTTTCGGTTGCGTAGGTCACAGTTGTTAGAAGCACTGTTCAAAAACTAATTTTCTTATAAAAAGGTAGCCATTGTAATAGTACTGTAGTCAGTATCGACAAGACTTGGTGTATCTTTCGAAATGCTTCCAAACCTATTATGTTGACTTGCCTAACAAATATATTAACATACCTACCTGTCTAACTCCTAAGTGTATTATGATCTGCTGTTAACTCTGAGCCCACCGTCTTTATCATCAACAGAACTTAGTTGTGCGACTTCGTTGCTTCGAGCCGTTATGGAACTAATCATGAGTCAAGAGTTTTCTGCATATTTCTGCTCATGCATGTTGCTGGTTTGCCATAAGATAAATTTCTACGGTTTTATCAAGCCTTTATTATACGGAGCCATATTTGAGAGGACGTTGTGCGTTAATTTAGAGCCTATCTATACAAAAGTAGGTACCTATCAGGGACACGCCATTTTCATATCTTCATGTCACATGCATTATTTTATTTATAATTGCTACTTACTGTGCTATTGCTATTAATTACTTGATATTAGTAAATTAGCCAGTAAATTGTGGGTGTGGTCATGTTCATATTCATTTTATTTCATTTCATATAGAAAGAAGGTGCCTATCGAAAAATCATGATTTTGGGGAAAGTAACTGAGGTCATCGTGACAGTATTTAATATGACAACTGAATCATATAAAGGGTACTTTGTATTTTAGCATGAACTTCGAGACATAAAGGCAAACATTCTTACGTAAGAGAGTGCTGATACCTACCAGTGTTATTATGAACGCTTCCATGTTATCTATAGTGGAAGCTACAAAGTTTGTAGCGTCCACTATAAATAATGATGACACATCTTTTATGGGTATACGTAGTGCTACTTTAAGTGCTGCTTATAATGTAAAGAAAGCCGCTAATCCAGTGACTGTATAGCGAGTATTTTCATTCATACACAGTATAATGTAGCATGGCTGCAATGAGCCGTCGGCTTAACCCAAGAACACCCAACACAGTAAATAGTGTGGAAAGGTACTCCCAGATTTAATGATTCATGAAATAAAAGATTTGTAACATCGAACTGTTTATTTTTGGTAAATATTTGCCATGTTGTCAATATGCACCGGGAGAGCAAAACAGTAGTGACAATATTTAGTTAGCAAACAAATTGGAATATTATGCTTTAGTTTTCAGGATTTAATCATCATGATATGTATCTCTATGTTGTATGGCAGAGTTTCAAGTAGTATTGCTGCATTTCTGCTTACAAAATATAAATAAGTAGGTTTCGTATTAATGTAGCAAAATAACAAAAAACTTACTAGTACCTACTTATTAAATATTTATGAGCAGAGTTGCAAAGTTACCATTGTGTTTTCTACAATTGTAATAAAAATCTATACTTTTATTAGTTTAGTGTGGATTTCGATCGAAGTAAAAGCGTTCGTCTCTACTGTCCTGGCTCATGGCTCTGCCCTGCACATATCGCGACTTATTTATACATAACTTACAATATATATTTTATATATCAAACCATGACTTAATATTAAAATTAATAAGTACAGTTATGTACAGTAAATATCACTATTTGTCTTTTTTGTTATATTTACACCCATTTTTATTTACACTTCAATCACTTCTATTTAATGAAAAACTTTATCAACATTGTTATTTACAGATTCGATTATTATTTAATTACTATTTTTAAGCGTATAGATTATTTACAACAAAAGCTTTCTACCGGCTTATTTTAATTAAACTACAACTGGCTTCCTTTCTTTCCACTTACATGAGCAACTTTTCTTTTTAAAACTACCATTATTATTCTGTTTCGTGTAGTCGTTGAGCGATCTAGTGGAATGTCTTTGCTATAAAGTATCTGCTTTATCATTGGTTACTTGATTGCTTGTCATGTTGCTACTATTTGTTGTTGCTTGCACGTTATTGCATTGTGTATTTGATTTATCATCTATGATTTTCTTATCTTCCTTGATTTTTTCTTCGGCTTTGTTGCCATTTTTCATTTGAACCATTTGTCCGTTTAGGAGTTTCAGGTCGGCTGAGTCTGTTTGTGTTTCTTTGTCTGCGCTGGGTGGTTCTGAAATAATATAATTTATATTATAAATAGTTCAAAATCCATTGCTCCACCAGCTCTACAATATTATATTTTTCCTTAATTTGTCTAACTATTACACTTCTACGTAGAGGAGGTAGAACATACATTTAGGTTTTGCAATACAATACAAATGAAATGTCATAATTAAAGGTTTATTTGTCTATTTCTTGTCTCATTGTATGTTTTAATTTAATAAAAAAAATCATAATATACAGCATGCTTATCATAAGATAAATCTTAAAACAATATTCTTACTTTTGTGTTGCGAATGCGGAAGGGTGGGCATGGGGGGTGGCTTGCGGCTGTACCGGACCGGCATTATGCTCTGCCGCACGTTCCTCTCCGGCCGGATCAAGATGATGTATAGCTGGAACCAATGGTGTATCAGTGGAGCTGAGCTGCCATGTTGTAGACAGACCCAAATGTGATATCTTTTTCAAATAATCTTTTAATTTTACCACACGTACCGATATAGGGTAAATATGACATAAAAAATTATGTGAATTTTAATTTATCAATGTAAATGATCATGTAAACTGTAATGACATAAAATAATTTACCTTGGAGCTATATTTTAAACAAGCATAAATACAACGAAAATACTTCAAACAAATGTTAAAATAGCAAATGCTTTGTTATGAAAACGAATTATTCCTTTTATTGTTTACAAAATGTAGCTCACATTTACATCGCAATCAGAACCACCGATCGTGTACCTAAACAGGTTTTTTGAAAGAGAGAAACAACATGGAATGTTGTGAATACGCCGAAGCCATTGAAAAGCGGTCGAGGGCTTACATTAATTCATGGCTTATAAAACCTGCGGGAACATATTATTTATTTTTTGTTATATCAATAACCGGACATATAGGTAACGTATGTTCGCAGAGCGGACCTCGGTGTATGTTTGTATTAGAATACACAATAAATGTGTTTTGTACTCGCATTTTTGTTCTTGATACCTGCCTAAGTAAGTAGTTTACTGAATGAATTCATCAGTGACACGTCGTCACATATTCCTCAACCTGTAACTCCTAAAAGTTGGGAATATCTTGGTCATGGAAAATTAAACAGTTTTGACTCCTATCGATACAAGACAATATTTTTTTTTATGGGACTAGGCCCGCCACACATTGCACTCCTACCACTGCTACTCCTGTAAGTCAGGATCTACTGTGGTGTCCAATGATGACACCGAGGTTTGACCCTCGGCGAGTCCGGGATAAAGTTAATTGTCTTGGAACCCGCACGAATTTAATCAGAAGACAAAAATAGGAGGAGTTGGAAGAAAATTATCCACTTCCCTCCATTACAAAGCGGGAGACAAAAAGACGATTAAAGACAATAGCTGTAGCTGAAAGGAGTATTATTTACAAAAAACAAATGTTAAAGCTGTTTGTCACCTTAGGTGCGAAGAGGCAGACGAGCGTGACGCTGGCGCTGAGCGAGATGGTGACGGCCATGCTGGTGACGCGCAGCGGCACGTGGCTCGCCGTGCCGAAGTACAGCGGCACGAACGCCAGCCAGATCACGCACGTCGTGTACATGGTGAACCCTGCCGATAAATAGAGAATTTAGACTATAACCCACCCATTCATACTTTTGTTTATATTATACTAGCTGCGCCCCGCGGTGTTACCCGCGATTAAAAAGTATGTCCATTTTACCAGGATAAAAAGTAGCCTATGTGCTATTCCAGACTATAATCTATCTCTGTGCCAAATTTCATCCAGATCCGTTCAGCCGTTCTGGCGTGATTGAGTAACTAACATCCATCCATCCAAACTTTCACATTTATAATATTAGTAGGATTTTTAGGTACAGCCGCGCTAGGCGAAGAAATACTTAACCCAAATTTTAACAGATTAGGAAACTTAGTTTTATTTCAATGTGTAGTATTCGCGAAAATATAAGAAATCAATAGATTAAGAAACTGTAAATAAAGGGTTTTGTAATCTTTAATCCTACTGCGGAAAACAAAATCTATACTTAATAAAGAGCAGTAAAATATATTATCATGAAAAAAAAATCATATTACATAATTTCTATGGTGGTATTACATACTCTACAAAACAATATTATTTATAGCTTGTGTCAATCAGATCTGTACTGTGCTGCTAACAGTGGCGGCGTGGGGTGTGGGCGGTGTGGGCGGCGAGCGCCACCGCCCACGGCCTCGTGATCCGAGGGGCCTCGCGCCTCGAAGCTTTCTTCATTGTATGAAAAATATTTTGCTAGGACCATTAAAAGCCGTGATGCGAGTAAAGATTTGATTCATCATAAGACTATAAATCCCACCGGCCAGGAAGTATCGGGAATACGAACTAACACATGTTTCAAGTACAAAGGTGCTCTACTCTCACTCAAAAATCGAGGTATAGTTTTTTATTTTTTTCCCAAAAAGTTGTGATTTTGATCTTGCAACTTTATTATGTAGGGTGTGACGTTTAAAATGCATTACTGACAATATATTTCTCGTAGCCGAATTGAAGAATCCACCGCAATAAAAAACGGCTAGCCGCTTACGAACACTACCTACTCAAAAATTACACGTTTTTTAAGAAAATTTTCTTTATAACAAGTTCTTACAAAACATGTCCTGGATAAACAATTTACACTTACAAAAAATCGACTTCTTGCGCCACCAGGCCTCGCAACAAAATTCTTGACCACATATTTTTCTTTGAGATAAAAATAAATAACGGCGATACTATTATATAATGACGTTATTGATTTTCATCTCGACATCAAAGTACCTACACCTTGAATTTATTGTGAACTCATTGCACGCATAGCATTGCAGAGTAAATGAACGGCGCAATACTCTGCAATCTCACTTATTATGCATCGATCGGGCTAAGAATCTAATTATTACAAATGCCATTAGGCGTCTTGCACCTGGAGCTGAGTTCTGATTGCGACAGCACAAAGCCGCGTCCCAATAAGACGGTAAATCTCATTGTCTCCGTTACAATGGATTACCAACAATGGCTCCCTTATCCAGCGTAATACACCTAAACAACATTCGGTTTGGTTGAGTGATGGGAAATATTTTGTTAAAATATCGATAAGTATTTTTAGATGGTTTGACTGATCGATAAGCGTACTTATATATCGATAGGCCGTTGTAACACCTTCTACCCACATTTTGATCGAGTTTCTCAAAGTAAACCTTATACACATTAAGTAGTAAAACGTATTCCAAAATTACATTTAAATTAGTTGTGAAATTGAATCGTTTTTCTATGAACTTTCACTCAGGTATTCAACCTTGCCTATTTGTATTAGTAGCTACTTGACATAACACATCTTTGAAACGAGAAGAATAAAACCCATAATTATTGATACATAACATAGTGATGAGAACACTAATTATAATGAATACGATATGATCTATTTAATCGATTACAATGTAATATAGAGATTATTATTGTGTATCCATTTGGAAAAAGTAGACTTATAGAAAGCACCTATTCTGTATTACCAATTACTATAATAGGCCTAATAACATGAAATCAGCAACTATAGTCAGAAACATAATAAAACTTGTAGCAATCTTGATCCTACATTAAGTACCTAAGTATTTTATGATCGGCACTCAGTACTAACAAGCTCTTTGTAATATAACTTAACCTGCCGTTACGTATAACTATTTGACCTTTAGGCCTCATGGGTTTGCTTTTTACGAAATTGTGAACGCTAATGGAATTGAATTTGTAATATTTTGTACATTTCCGATACTCTTGGTAGAGGTAAGTGGGCGACTAAATTTAGACCAAAAATTGGTATCAGATAAACTGGAAGCTGCCCGTGCTGTCATATAATAGCTTTATTTATCTCTCGCAGAAGTTATATCATGTCATATGCACGGGGTTATAAGTCTTTGAAAAAAACTTGTATTAAGTTATATTTTTTCTACGTAGATACTTAGTGTACCAATTTTTTTTTACTATCCTGGGGGGATATTTCTAACAAATGGTAGATATATTTTACATAAAATTTTAACGATGTCGATAATGCTCTTAGCACCCATCACGAGACCCAGATTTGTTCTATTTATAAGTATTATTTATTTAATGCTCGCTTCCCCTTAGAAGCGATTTATTTCGACGCTGTTTGTGGATCTTTTTCTAATTGAATGTCGGTAAAAGGAGGCATTCCACGGATTCTCGTAAATTTAATACCTTCAACAGACTTACAGAATCAGAAGGAGTGTTTGTCCAAAACTATATTGGTTACCTACTATAGTCATGGAAATATACTAAAATTTATAATTCACTTATATAAGATTGAAGTAATCAATCTAAAATGGTATAATAAAACATTTTTAGAAGACAAGTGCTTTGTATTGCCATTGTAACTAAAATCTTACTCTATTTTAATGTAAGGGTGTGTTTATATGTTACATACAATAAAACAATAGGTAATCAGGTAAATAAATTCGATGGTTTTATCGAGCAATAAAAAACTTTTTAACAAAATAAAAACCGTCTTCAAAAAACTAAAAAGCCAAAAATAATCTAATCTTGAAATCTACCTTGTCTAACTAAATCAAATATTTAACTAATCTGAAGTCGGTGCCAAGCAAACAGCTGAGTCGAATATTGCCGGTCTGCGCCAAAGACTATACCTACAAATTGGTCCGCGCATCTCGTTACTGAGTATACTTTTGTTATTCTTCATCGTTAGTTTATTTGGCACCGACTTCAGATCAGATTTTTGAAGACGGTTTTTATTTTGTTAAAAAGTTTTTTATTTTACACTTTTTAGTGGATATATTTACTATTATTTGTCACTAAAAAGAATGTAATATCAATCTTTTTTACTGGATAATAGGTATACCAATTATAACATCATCGCGAGAAAAACATAGATTCAAAGAAATCAAGATAAAACAAAAACCACTGAATCAATCTCGCTGAATTTTAAAAAGGTATACCTTATTTTGTAAAAAAGAATAATCGAAATCGGAACATCCACGAAAAAGATTTATTTATAGCCAAAGTGCATCCCATAACAATTTCAATAAGCCCAAACACGGCTTGGATACATTGTTTTATTACAATGTTCCAGTTCCTCCTGGGTTTATCATCAGATCAGTTCGATGGTACCATATTCATCAGAACCATTTTATTAAATTTGCTTTTTCATTGTCGCTTAACGATCATAATCGAGATTATCTTGGCGCAACCCGTGAAATACGTATCACTGACATGTTCCGGTGGCCATTTGTGGTCTTCTTCATCACTTTCACTTCAGCAAATGATACTTTCTGAATGCAAATGCTTGACTTCTTGATGAAAATACCAAAATTGCTATAGGTTTGCCTATAAAATTTGAGGAGTCCTCTCAATTCCTCATGGATCCCATGATCAGAACAATTTTTTGAAAAAAATGGGACCAATCTGTAAGCATATCCTTTCATATAAAAAAATAATTTTCCAAATCGATTCATAAATGACGGAGATCTGAGGTAACAAACATAAAAAAAAAAAATACAACCGAATTGAGAACCTCCTCCTTTTTTTTGAAGTCGGTTAAAAATGAAAATGTTTTTTACAAATTGGTAGTATACCTCTAAAGCTGACTTCAAGCTGATTTCAATTAGATGCGTAATTGTTACCAAAATAAGGGACTTAAGTTACCTCTGTTCGTTTACTAGGAATATAACCCTTTACTTAGCTCTTAATTTGAAGAGTTGCAAGATTTAAGAAAGGAAATTTTGATCGATCGATACGAAAAGTGCTACGAATAAATGTTTATTTCTATTCGTGATTACGTGTTTCAAAAACTTTCATAGCGCGATCTAGAATTGTATGTAGGATCATCATTTGTTTTGCACGTCGTATGCAGCGCCATCTGTGTATCGGCGCGTTGAAACGTTGCTTGTAGCGAGGTTTTCAAGAGGTCGCTACACACGCATAAAGGATTTAAATAATAAAAAACTTTTTAACAAAATAAAAACCGTCTTCAAAAAACTAAAAAGCAAAAAATAATCTAATCTTGAAATCTACCATGTCTAACCACATCAAATATTTAACTAATCTGAAGTCGGTGCCAAACAAACAGCTGAGTCGAGTATTGCCGGTCTGCGCCAAAGACTATACCTACAAATTGTTCCGCGCATCTCGTTACTGAGTATACTTTTGTTATTCTTCGTCGGTTGTTTATTTGCCACCGACTTCAGATTAGTTAAATATTTGATGTGGTTAGACAAGGTAGATTTCAAGATTAGATTATTTTTTGCTTTTTAGTTTTTTGAAGACGGTTTTTATTTTGTTAAAAAGTTTTTTATTTTAAACTTTTTAGTGGATATATTTACTATTATTTGTCACTAAAAAGATTTGTATATCAATCTTTTTACTGGATAATAGGTATACCAATAATCGAGATTATCTTGGCCCAACCCGTGAAATACGTAACACTGACAAGTTCCGCTGGCCATTTGTGGCCTTCTTCATCGCTTCCACTTCAGCAAATGATACATTCTGAATGCAAATGCTTGACTTCTTGATGAAAATACCAAAATTGCTATCGGTATGCCTATAAAATTTGAGGAGTCCTCTCAATTCCTCATGGATCCCATGATCAGAACATTTTTTTGAAAAAAATGGTACCAATCTGTAAACATATCCTTTCATATAAAAAAATAATTTTCCAAATCGGTTCATAAATGACGGAGATATGAGGTAACAAACATAAAAAAAAAAAAAAAAAAAAAAATACAACCGAATTGAGAACCTCCTCCTTTTTGAAGTCGGTTAAAAATACTACTCACCTATATGTTTGCTCTCATTAAAAGCCTCCGGTATCTTCCTGGTCAGTACAGCGTATACGGTGCACACTAGGATCAGCACGATGGGGTAGAAGAACGCGATCATATACGACGCGTCGACGTAGGAGTCGCAGACCAGCATGTTGTCCTCCCTGGTGGGGTAGTGGAACATCGCCCGAGCTGGTGCCACTATCATCCACACCACTACTATTAGCACCTGGAGTGGGGAAAATGAGTTTAATATTGATGGATAGATCATTGATCTAGGATATAAAGATATCTTTTTGTTTCACCACATAATTCGTGTGTCACAATAGGCGACTTTCTTATGAAGTACATAATACAGTCCACAATGTTGGTAAAAACTGAATAAAATATGCTATTTTCATAACGGCTCATGGCTCATGATAAAAGTACGACGTCTCAAAACTCTGTTCCGTTATTTAGTTTTATATACCTGTATGGACACCAGAGCAGCGCAAATAGCGAGCTGTGAGCTGGGTGATATCAGGATAGGACGTTTCGCGGAGTGTTTGCTGGCGTTGAAGATCCGGGAGATCCGGTTAGTCTTCGTCAGCAGCGCTGCGTATACTACGGTGAAGCAGAAGCCAGTACCGAACCTGGGGAGGGCATTCAATTCTTTAGGCCATGTGGACAGTTGGCATAATGGGAGCCTGCTACTGACAGATCATAAGCCTCAGTGCACATTTTCTACATCATTTAGGGTGCCTACTTAGTAACTATTTTATGGTTTCAAATGGTTTGAAGAGTAAGTACTTCCGAAATAGACGACATTTTAAGAGCGTTCAGAAGAAGTTTAAATTTTTCTTCCGAAACAAAAGAAAATGTTGTCCCGTTGTCGGGGTCAAGATTTCCGTTTAAAAAAAAACATCGTGAAGAGTGTTTTTTAAATGTAATATTCGGAACGCTTATTGTTATGAAGGTAAGTAAATAAAATACCTTTAAAAGTCATATAAGTGTCCAAAAGAAGCACTATTAAAAATTAGCTATAGATAATAAAATCAGTGAAACAAGTCAAAAATTCATGGTCTGTCATTAAACATTTGCACGAGCACTAAACAATTTAGTCCAAGGTACAGCAGTATCAAAACCCATCACAAGCGGCAAACAAAGTTTATTGTAAAGAAGTCAATCCTTCTATTTTATGAAGGAACATTGCCAGAATTCAAAAGTCTCATAAAGTCCAACCTACATAGCAACTTCAGTCCAGTTTCCAATGTTCGCAAGACAATAGTTTTAAATTTACAATCGCCCCGGGCAGATGGGCCTCCGGACGTGAGCATTGTGCCGTCCGTACAGACTCCCGGACGCCATATCCGGACTTGTCTGACAATCTCGGATGCTCTTAATCATCAGCACTGTGATATCAGTTTTAATCTGTGATGTAAGACGATTCTTCGCCTACGTATTAGCTATAAGCAATATAGTATATAGGTACATATAATAAGTTCTAATCCATCCATAGATATGAACATTTTCGTTTAACTAGCAAAGTCAACTTAGGCCTTTTTTGAGGGAAGTTAAACCGTGAAGTCAAAGTCAAATCGTTTATTTCGTATAGGCCTACGGGGGCACTTACAAATTGTCAGTAACATTTTTTTTTCTCAACTCTACAACCGGATCGGAACGGGACTTCAACTAAAGAGATCCGGCGAAAAACTCAACGTTATTATTTTTTAGTCGTACGTGAAGTCAGAATTGCAATAGTTAGACATAAAAAAATATTTTGTTTAAAAAAATATAATATTTTATGTGTATTTTTTTTTATAGATGTTTCGAAATGTTGACTTCATATAATGTTTATATACCTATATATACAAATGCGCTAAAGAAACGCCGGTTTAAAGGTTAGTATAGCCTATCTAAATCACGTTGTATAGCAAAATTATTGTTTTTTTGATGTTGTGCTCGACGGCTCTTTAATTTCACGGGTCCACACGAATTTCAAACGTCGTATAGCCGCCATGTGGGAGAGCCGCAGTTGAACGTTTGCCGAGTTAATTAACAGTTTGTTTATACGGTTAAATTTTGTTTGCGGCTCTCGTCACGAACTCATCGCTAGCTAGCTTATTACCCGCCCTCTCAACATCGGGCTATCAAAACAGCGATGCGAGAGAAATCAAAATTTAGCCCTCACTATTTTTCGGTAATATGGCAGATTTGCCAACTGTAAATAGTGTGATAACGTTTGGAGGAGAAGTTATACTTACCTTACAAGATTAATCAACACGATAAATCCACTGAGCCTCGGCTTGTCAACTTTCCCAATTATAAAACAAACAAGTTGATCGATTATTGAAGAAGCCAACAAAACTGAACTCCTCTAAGATGTCAATCGATAAAATTTATCAATTATCGATAAAATAAGGTAGCGTTGTTCAATTGTTGTCGAGTAATTAATACTGACTGTACTGTAATATCTGAATACTGACTAATAGTCACTGGCATGCGACATAACCATTTCTATCGACAAATATGCAAAACATGGTGTTGTTTGGATACGGAAGTTCAAAAGTAATAATAAGTAACAAGAAATTAATCTTAATTTCCATAAATAAAGAATTGCGGAGATTTAAAAGCTTTTCAAAACCCTTCAGTTCATGGAATAAACTTTAATGGGATCCATAAACAAGTTTATGTATCTTTTATCCACGGTTTCAACTGTTGGAATTTAATGTTTACTGAAAACAAGAAAATACTTTCATGTCACGAAGAGCTATTCAAATAACAATAATAGCTATTAAATAAGGAAAATAAATACGAGCAAAATATCTTTGAGAAACACACAAAGCCAACAGGGTTATAAAATCAAATGGATAAGATATTTGTAGAAGCGCGGAGTTAAAAAATGCACTAACTAATAAAACGTCATTAGCCTAGCGGTTAAAGGGTAAACGTTCGTAACCGATACTTTCTATATTCGATCCCTATCTTTAATCTATTACTATAAGGCCCCTAAAAAAATATTACCATAGCTTAGTTGCAAGGACTAACAGACTAGCGTATCAATTTATTTAATGCATATAACTAGCAACCTTTGTCTAAATATATATAAATTACGTGTCACGATGTTTGTCCGCTATGGACTCATAAACTACTAAACCGATTTTAATAAAATTTTGCACACTGTGTGCAGTTCTATCCAACTTTAAATATAGTATAGTTTATATATCAATTTATTTTATATGGCAAAACAACATGTGCCGGATCAGCTAGTTAATAAATAAAAAAAAAAATGTTTTACTTTTTAATACCGACATACAAAATACCAACACACAAAATAGCAAAATTATTTAAATTAGTCCTTCGAGGCGATGTGGAGCACTCTCATGATAACATCACCAAGCAATACCTCTGTTTGCCTGGTAGACGAATACAATGATGATGTGTGAGAATAATAAATCAAAGTTCATGATAACCTATCTCAAACTGAACAAACTCTAGTTATCGCTTACTTGGAAGCCACACATATATGTTGTGTCAATTCACATGCGACTTTAATTAACTATTTACTTCAGACGTGATTACTAAGTCAACTCGGCAAAAGCATCTTCGCACTCTGCCGTAGCAGGCTTTTTTAATTAGTTCTCCGACCCGTCTTTAAGATCCAGATGGTTTATTACACTAGAACGATAATATCTAGTTTGACTACACGACTATTAATTTGAGCGTATTGCACACGTCACCGTAAGCATGTAGTTCCTATTGAATGGCACTAATTATAAGTCTTACCTCTGAATGGAGCACAGAATGTCAGTAGGTCTGAAAACCAGGGCAAAGGTGACCAGGTAGCACATGAGTATGCCCGCCAGCAGGACATAGGACAGCTCCCGGCCGCTCGCACGGACTACGGGAGTTGAGCTGTGGCGTACCCAAACACCGCCGACAAACCTAGAGTCATTATAGAGGAATGAAGGATTTAACCGCTCAGCATCGTTTTTGGTTTGCATTTCTATGCCAAATATTGGCGATATTCAACTTTTAAGTCTGCTCATAAGCTTTCAAATAATGTGAGCGTTGATTAAATGGCAATACTAGTTATTGCTTGATGCTAGAGCAAGTATAAAAAAAAACACGTGGACTTAAGGATTCCGAAAAATCCAAATAATCAATTTCGCTGGAATTATAAGAAACTTACGCAGTAATTAAAATGCCAGCTGAAGAGAATGACATTGCACCTATGGCCCAGGCAGAATCTGCCCTCAAGTACGCCTCGGGAATTGGACGGCAGTGGGTTCTAGTTGGGTCCGGTAGGGTCCCGCGAGGACAGACCATGCATGTTGTCTCTACGAGGGGTGACCGGATCTGTATCGTGGATACATGAGCACATATTAACTTGTTGTTAAAATACAAATAAAATTTGAATAGCCAATTGGGTAAATGACGCGAGTTGCACAGGACCGTGATGTGTGGAAGTCATTAGAAGAGACCTATGTCCTGTAGTAGATGACTTTCGGCTGATGAATGGATGGATTAAAAGATTCATTATATTACTAAGTGTTATAGACTGGTATAGCGGTTCCTTTCATGTTCATGAGCTGACCTCGTACTGAGTGCAGTTGAAGCAGTGCCAGCAGCAGCTCTCACCCTCCACATATTGTTTGGCCTGGCCCAGCTCACACTCGGCACTACAAACCGATTCTGGCGGCCGACGTTCACCCCATTTGAACTGGATTTCTGAAAAAAAAACAAATTATAAAACTCGGAATAACATCCATCCATCTTTTTCTTGCAAACTAGCGGCTATTGGGAGCTGATGATGACTACAGGAAACTGAAAGGAGTTGAACAGCTTAAGGACGCTGATGATGAGAGGAATAAATAATGATGAGCGTAAACTTAAGAAGATCTGGTTGTATATAATAACAAAGTCTTTATGTTCTGGTGGACACATCAAAACGAGTCTTTTTAGGTTGTCTTCTTGAGATCTGAGAGGGCCGAGGTAATGTTCAGCTTCATGGTTATGACGTAGAAGATCAGAAGCTTGTGCCTCCAGCACTTACTATCTAGATGCAACTGCAGCTCCCCATCTAGATACTGGCCCACGTTCACCCAGCGGTAAGTTCCACGGGAGACCTGCTTAAAGTGCAGGATATTGTACCGCGCTGGACCGTCTCCGTTGTTGTCGAAGTGGAACTCATCACCGCTGAGACCTGGGAAATAATGGATTCAGAACTGAAGATAATCAAAGATCTATAGGTAATCATTGCTGATAAAGAACGATGGATATTGCGCCGACCTACGCTACGTACCTAGGTCGAAAAAGGACAGATATAATATAACTGTTTAAATGCGTTAGATTAAAAAATAAATACTTAATAATTGTCCTTGAGCAGAATAATTTTACACACATAAGTACTTATATCCCTAATTCATGTTTATAGCAATCATTATACAAAGTAGAAATACTATTTTAAGGAAAATGCTCTTAATAAGATCGAGAATTTCTTGAGTTGAACTCATCAATTTTAATGTTATTAAGCAATAATTTAATTAATACACGGCCGGAATATTAAAATGTATTTTGGGTAACTATAACGCCCTCGGTTGTAATTAATGAGCCAAGCAAAGAAATTAAGTACCTGTTTTGAATATCTTTAGAATTGACGTATTTAATAGAGACTTCAATATTGAAAGATTAATTAATTATGAAGTAAGTTTTTAAATTTTGTTATAAGCGATCTTGTATTCAGATAAATAGCTTACCATTTATTACGAATGGCATCGTGAAAAATAGCGTACGTACAGAGATGGATTTTAGACCATCGACCAATAAGCACATTACTGACTTTGAACGCTTCGCTTGACTTTTTGACGGGAATTTGAACCGTGAAGTCTTCAATTTTGTTTTATTTTCCAAAAACGTGTGTTTCTTTGATATATTAGGCTTAACAAAAATATTTAAACAGTGCTAAAAGTAGGTTATAAAGATAACATTCCAAAAAGAAATAAATCTAATTATTAGACATTTAAAAATAGTATAACTTGAACCTTCAAGTTCTTCTAAGATGCTCGATAAAATTTCCGTAAAGTATTCATAGTGTTACTGATAACGGTATGGGATTAATTTCATCAACATCATCATTATGATCAAAGTAACGCTGCAGATGTTCTCGACACTGGCATAAATGCCACTATTTTGTAACCGATAGCCAACCTAAAAAAGAAGTCGAAGAAACGCTTCGCTTCTGATCCTTACCAATAAATTCGACCTTCCTCAAGTATCGCAGCAGGTCAGCGCCGCTGGCCGGTCTCATGGCATCGCACAGCCCCGCTCTGCCGCCGCACACGGCTGCATGCATATCCCTGGGGGAAACATTCATCGTTAGCATCTTCAATAAAATCTTTCTCTTTCACCTTCTGCATAGAGCCCTTGATTCTTGGCAGAACCCGTATCAAATAGCCGAAATCGCCTACACGAGCTTCAATTTACAACACATTAAAAATATGTTTCTTCAAATCATTTTCGACCCCCTATTTGACCCCTTTGGGGTTGAATCCCTTCTCAGTGCAACTCTAAAGTACTCAAGGAATATATTCTCCAAATTAAAATCTCGTTATATCTCGCAATGTCGTTATACGGGATTGCTCAAGGTGTTCCAATACTTCAAGACTGCCATTGTTGTTCTACCAGATTTTTAAGTCGATTTCCTGAAATTAATAATGATTCTGGTTCCATCTAAAAACAAGCTCTGTAGCCACCACATATACTGAGAAAAGGCTTTTTTTATCTCGCACAGATCACCCTTGCCCCTTTTACTGAAAAGGGGGGAAAATAACAGACTACTCGTCCATAATTTCATCCTTTTGTAAAGGTATACCTGTTATTTGTATATTTCTTGTATGTAGAGCTGTGAAAAAACTGAAATAATTAATTCCTATTCTATGCCATTCAGAATTTCGAAGCCATTCCAGTAGTTTGAAAGACGCATGCCATACCTGCTGGAAATGGGGGCATTTGAGTGCAGTGAATAGATCGGGGTCGCGGTCGCGGTGCGGGGGGAGCGCTTAGTCGCCGTCGCTCGAGAAAAAAATCAACAGTTAAGCTTTACGTGGGAAATGACGTGAGAGTTATTACCGGCTAGCTAGTTTATGAAAACCCCTATACAATTGTATATTAACATAGTACTTAATACCTAGTAGTGTTTTAGCTGTTCCATATCCAAACCCTAGTACTTATAAATATTTAACGTAGGTAAATACTGATCGAGTGATCAAAATGTTTTCATACATTTACGAGTGACTGCTAAGCTGCACGTTTCCGCTAGAGGCGCTGCTGTGTAATGTATGTAATGGGTCGATCACTCGATTGTTATTCGATATTGTGAAACTCGTACTAGGCTTCTTGTTAAGCATTTGTATTGCGTATGTCTTTTATAGACCACTGAATGCGATTGTACTGGTAACGCAGAGTAGGTACAACAATATTTCTGTATTTTGTGTAAACTTTAAGCCATAGTCTAAGTAACGTCTTCTTAATACACGTTTGAACTTAATTTCCCAAGTTAATTGATCTTTCCTCTACTCAGACATCTGTAATTATAATTCCATTCGGCCTTCATCTTAATCTAAATTAAAATCAACTTGCCCCTCCGGTGGGTGCTATGTTCATATACTATCATAATAATATAATAATTAAGGCTGAAAATATTCCACCGGGCTCGGGCCTCCCCTTATTGCGTGGGGAGTACATACTTCATATAGCATTCTAAAATAAGCTTAAGTATATAAGGTGAACCAATAATAGACTAAAATGTATTATGATTGATTGATTGATTGATCGTCCTGAGGCAGCCTCGTTTAGAGGCGAAACACGTGTCGAATACTTTTCGTTCGTTTAGCGCAGAATTGCATTTTATTTGGGGTCCCGACACTCGTGACAGATAGTTTCTCGACTAACATCTTAGAGTCGGTGTTATTGGCTTCTTTAATTATCGATCAACTTGTTTGGTTTATAATTGGAAAAGTTGACAAGCCGAGGGTCAGTAGTGGGTTTCTCTTCCCCCATTTGTTTAAAATAAATTAGGCCGCCAATCAGTAGCTTGTAGTGATTAAATTTAAAAAAAAACAGGCTGGTATTTTGCCAGGCAACCCGTTGATGGATCCCTCCAATATAAAGTCATATAAAGTAACATTCGCTTGAGGGTATATTTGGCCCTTTTATAGGTAGGATGTTGGATAGTGGCCCTGATTGGCCCGAGGCGAGGGTCGGATTGGGCCCCGCTAATACTGCGTGTATTTCTGTTAATTAAAACGCTTATCTTAATTACTTGTGTGAAGTTTCAGAGTGCGTGGTTTGATTACCAATTGGTTTTAGATTCCTCATATATGTACATATTAAATAGGTTGGTACCTATGTGTAGGGCTCAAAACGGTGGCCATATGAATGCATAGTGAGATAAATTAAAAAAAACACAAAATGTTTAATATAAACTTATTTGGCACTTTAACCGACCTAGGCAAGTATGCTCCATCGTAGATCTCATCATCACTTACCATCAGGTGAGATCGAGATCAAATACTTGCCTATAATGTAATAAAAAAAATATTAAAAAAAATATTGATATCTTATATTTACGCAAATACTACACATTGAAATAAAACTAATTTTACGGATTTTATCGCGTTTATATTATGTTTTTTACGTTCCCGACGTTTCGTCTGCTTTACAGTAACTATGGTCACGGGAGGACCACGTCCAATCATACGGGAGGTCACGTAAATAACATAATATAAACGCGATAAAATCCGTAAAATTATTTTTATTTTAATATTTTCAACGAAGTAAATTTTAATAGATAAAAACATGAAGCACTTTAATGAATAGCCAGCAGCAATCTAAAATATGGTTTCAGCTAATTGCCAAGAGATTAGCTGAACAATGAAGCCGAAAGAGAAGCAATCACGGTGGATCGCGCCAATTAGATGAATTTGACGTACTTCATTGATTGTGCCAACTTGATTACGACGAAGCATGAAAGGCCTTGGATTAATGATGATACAATTTGAACGAAGGATACCTTACGACGGTCTTTAGACGAATATCGCTTTTGTTGCTGATGGCAATACACTAACAACGCTCTTATAAGAGTTGATGTATAGGTAATGTCAAAATTTCTGTGATAGAAATGTATACCTACGTAGCAAATTGAAATTAATTGATGTTGATTGAAATTTATTGATGAAGGGTGTTTATTGTGTATGCTTTAATGGCAATTGAGCTCCTAGAAGGATGAGACATACTTGCAAAATTCAATACCAGGGCTTCCAAGTACGAGTATGTAACACCAGGGTCTGAAACTAGGTTATACAATATTTGAAAGTATTTTGCAGGTACGGGCGGTAAATTCTTGCAGGTGTGAAAGTACTTGCTAGTAGCGCGCGAGCCCCGGCTTCCAGGGCTGAAAATAATTGCATTGAAAATCGATCCTTATCTTCATATAAATGATGAGCACAATCGTATTTACGGTAACCATACTTGGAAGTTTAAATTTTTTTTATTTTTTTTTATTACGCTATAGGCAAGTATTTGATCTCGATCTCACCTGATGGTAAGTGACGATGAGATCTACGATGTAGCATACTTGCCTAGAAGGTACCTGTTCACTCTCGACTTGAAAACACCCAGATTATAGTCGACGGGGAACAAAGACGCCGGTAGCGTGTTCCATTCCTTGGCAGTTCGCACGATGAAAGTAGAAGCAAACCGCTTAGTACGTACCGAAGGAATGTTCACAGTGTACGGATGACACTTGTCCGTGCGTCTTGTCGACCGATGATATAATGGAGATGGGGGAATTAACTCGTGTAATTCCGTCGCACACTCTCCGAAATGTATTCTGTAGAAAACTGATAGGCTGGCAACCCTACGTCGGTGTTCTAGGCTCTGTAGCTTGGCCTGCACTAGGGTCTCATTGCCAATGAGCTATCTAGCCCGCCTGTCTATGGAGTCCAAAGCCTCCAGCTGATACTTAGCAGACCCATCCCAGAGATGGCTGCAGTATTCCATGCATGATCGGACTTGAGCTTGATATAAATTTAGAAGCTGTCCCGGCGTGAAATACCGCCTGACTTTCCCCAGGATGCCCAACTTCATAGCAGCTAGTTTGGCTTTGGACTCAATGAAGGAACCGAAATTGAGCTTGGAACTGAGAGTCACACCCAGTAGCTCTAGGTGGTCCTTCACGGGCACAGATACATTACGGAAAGTCGGAGTCAGGTGAAATTTGTTTAATACAAGTATACTCAGCCCTGGGAGCCGGGGCTCACGCGCTACTAGCAAGTACTTTGACACCTGCAAGTAATTCCATCTGTACCAGGGCAGTACGTCACAGCATAGCCCTAGTTTTTAATACCTGGTACCGTAGATACGTCTCACCCCTAGCTCCTAGTTCTGCACAATACTTTCTGTCTCGTGAACTCTACACAATACAAGCTTTCACCAAAATGGCACCTTCCTTACACGATTTCTATTTGCCTCCACTTAAGATCCGTAATGGCGTCCTATAGAAATATAGAGTAGTCATTCGTAGGCCTTTATACGCGTAGGCACGTGTATTAAAGGGCTCTCGTCCTGGCCTTGTTTTAGTTGTCGTTCCATTCCCGTTAGTGGTAGCTGGGTTTAGATAAAAGCCGATGTGTGTCTATACTGGGTCTTTGTTGATTGAAATGTTGGAAAGTGTTTCAGTCTGTGGCTACTGTGAATGTAGGGTTTTTGTCGGATTGAGGATCTTATCTAAAGCTGATATTCTAATGAAAGTATTTGGATGGAGACATATCATGAAAATGGGGATATGTTTTTTTCACAAGAGAACCCGTCAAACCGATTAGCACAGTTGATATTGTTATCCTGCTTTCTGTACTGAGGATCCAGGGTTCGAATCCCGGTACTATTTACTTTATATCATAGGTAACATTAACATAGAAACATCGGATAAAATATGCGCCAAAAACAATATATCCCTCTTCCTATTTCATACAAACTACTTAAGCCATAATGTTCAACAATAAATCCACATCATCAATAATTTAGGTATATTGACTAGATTCCATAAATCAAATGGGATGCGAACAATATAGTAACAGTAGCTGTGACTCGGACGATTCCATAAGTGCATCTTTTGTTCACAAATGGACCCTTTTTTATCAGCGACAGCCCTTTCCTTGTCAAGTTCGACCCTTTAGGGTCTGAGGGATAGCTTGGCGCTTGCAAAAAGTCGGCCAAGTGAGAACTGTTTTGTTGGTGATAAAATATGGAGGGAACAGGCGTGGATTTTTTGCTTAGTAACAAAAAAGGTAAATGTATCGGATTTTCTGCTCATATAAGTATTGATGGCCCATCGAGGACTACTGAAAGGTAGAAATTGGAAAGATTGACTTGCTTCAGGATATGTTCGGCAGAAAAATCATGTCTCTAAAAAAACAATCGCGCAACGGAAGACTTCATGATAATCTCGAATGTCTACGTTAATTTTTGGCAGTTTGACGGCACGGGAGACTGCATAAGTTGCCAGTTGTTATAAAAATTAGGCGGCCTATATTGTTGAATACTCAAATGGCACTTAAATTTGAACCCTGCTTAATTTTAATAAGTCATACAATGCAGGATGATGACGTTCCAATCTGGGAGGTAATATGTGTGTGGCGATTGAGTATCTGCCCATTATGATCTGCAGTCCAGGAAACACAATGTACCAATTTCCAATATGTCCTACCATCTCTTCCATGTTTCTGACATGTCCTGTAATTGCTTCGTCATAGGGTTTCCTAGTTAACGTGAAAATCAGCGCTGTAGGAGACGCTCGTTTCCCCAAGCTTCAGCTGAGCCGACCGCCTTTCAGCACAGATCACATTGTTATCAACATCATTGTCCTTATCTTTGTCTGGATTCGTATCTAATGTATGTACCTGTACTTATGTGGTATCTGCGTCAAATAAATGTTTTATTGATTTAACTAATAGACCCTTATCTAGCTTACTTTTTTTTTATTACATTAAATATAAATATGGCCATACGAACACACCAACTAAGTATACGGTCCCACTTTAAGCAACGCTTGTGTTATGGGTACCGTACAATGGACTGAGGGCGAACTCAGTATATAATACTTATATACATATAAAACATCCATGACTCGGGTACAAACATTCGTGCTCATCACACAAAGCTTGTGTCCCTACCAGGATTCGAACCCGGGACCCTCGGCGCAGAAAGCAGAGTCACTACCACTGCGCTAATCAGGCCGTTATAGGCAAGTATTTGATCTCGATCTCACCTGATGGTAAGTGATGATGAGATTTACGATGGAGCATACTTGTCTAGGTAGGAAGGCGGCAGTAGATCGAGACGCTACATTCACTAGGCACATGCAGCGCAGCTGATCTGACCCGCCATCCATGAATGCAATCAAATTACAACTGCAATCAAGTTCTAGATGCAGTGAATGTTATGTAAATACCAAAAAATGAACAGTACCAGCCAATTGAAAAAAAAAGCATCGGTAAATAATAACTGAAGAGTGGGCATTGAAAAGGCCCGCGATTGCGGATCCATTGAAATATAAAGTGTTCTCCACCGGCGTTTCCATTGAGAACGGCTGATCCGGGCGCGACTGTGGCGGCTTTAGGTACCTACGCCGCCTTTTTTATTTCAGCCAGATCGTAGATCTCGTTGCTGTACCGTTGAAATCCTGAAGTGACTCATCGTGAATGGTTTTATGCACACTTGAGGAATAAAACCATCGGTTGGTCCATGTCAAATTAGAGCGAGATCTTGTGGAATCGGTAGTCTATACAGGGTCAAAATTGTTCCCTGCAAAATGACAACAATACCTATAGAAATTTTGACTTCATAATAAAAAGTGCGCTAAAGAAGGGCAGGTTCGATGATTAGTATACCCTTTCTGAATCACTCTGTATTCGATGTCAGATGGTATTGTACGCATCTTGCGAGCTATGTAAACTATTGTGCTTAGAATGTTTATTCTTATTGGGGTTTTAGAAACTTACGTTATCATAGTAAACTTACGTTATCATAGTAAACTTACGTTATCATAGTAAACTTACGTTATCATAGTAAACTTACGTTATCATAGTAAACTCTGTGGAATTTTGCGTGTATGGACTCCATGAAAAAAAACATCACAAACAGGAAATCGAGTTTGTCCGAATAGCATTAATAGTACATTTCCGAGGCATGTCCGTGACGAGAGAAAAGCTTTTAGTAGCTATCAACGGCTGGCGAGCAGACACGCGGCGTTACATTAGTGCAAATTAAGTTACAGCACCGCGGATGACTTCAGAGACATGTTTTATACAATTATCTATCTTGGAGCTTGCTGGAAATAGCGCTTATAATTGAATATACTTAACTGAAATTAAAAGCTACAAATACAAACAGACATGTCTTTTTTCAGTAGTATACGATATCACACTATAAAGAAAATTAAAAACGAATTGAGAACCTCTTCCTTCTTGAAGTCAGTTAACAGTCATACCTTCCTACTGACAAATATCTTCCCGTGAGTGGATTACGAGAAGGAATAACGTTTTGAATTTTCGACATTGAATTTACTTATTAACTCATTGCTTGTAGAATAATTACATTATCCATTCCCTTCTAGTTATGAATGAGAAATATTATTATCGATTGGAATTCCGTATTTTCGTCTTCCGTATTTCATTAATTCAAAAAATATGTGACCTCTCAACGGATATCCATTGTGAAGATCGACGGCACTTATCAGATTTATTACCAGGGCATCCAGCATCCCATAAAATTGGATGATACAGTTGACCTTTTCAACTTGAAAAGGCGTCTTGGGTTTTATTTTTATTGATGGCTGTAAATAATGAATGGCTTGCGATATAATATAATATTCAGTCGTTTTTTAAGTGTTTTATGAAATCATTTCTTATTAACCGACTTCAAATAAAAGGAGGAGGTTCTCCATTCTATTTTTTTTAATGTATAGTACTTTCATTTTATTCAGCTTTAATTTTACATTTGTTAGCATTAGTTTTAGGTTTATCAAGTATATTTTAATTATTGCAGCTATTAAACTAGGAAGCCAGCCTAGGTGTGCATACTACACTCTCATGAACACTAGGATGTTATAAAATAACATGGCAGATATAGAGAATAATTGCTATGGTGTGATGCCTTTTAAGATAAGATTATGATAAAAAAATAAATGTTTTGGAAAGTGGAAAATGGGCAGACCAGTCTCCGCAAGCAGCGCCCAAATGCGAGCATGTTTTGAGGAGCAGACTTTGCTATCCTCAACCATATGAAAGTGAGCAACACCATAAAACTGTGTAAGTGAGTGAGCAGTTTCAGAACTAAAGGTCGGAGGATATTAACTCAACACGGCGTCCCCGACTCGACCCAGCCCCTCAAGCCCACTAATTGATATGGGATACCACCTCATTTACATGAGCCACGAAAATTTGATTAAGGATCATTAAACTGATACCCTTTTCAACAAATCCAGTTCTAGAGATACCCAATTTGGTACATATGAATTATTTATTTATAAGCTCCAGCGTCTTTGGGAGGCACAGGATTAATTGCCAAGTGAAGTGGAGTGTAATTGGATTTCCTAAATATAACGAAGTTATTAACTTGGAATAACACTTAGCTTAAACTTTGACTAGGGGCGTAGGATGGGTTGGATCCTTAGTTATTGTAATTAAAAACGAATGGCATGAAGGCACTGATTTTTTTTTATAATTTATATTATATTGCTCCGTGAAGGGTGTACTTTCCCGTCGATCGTTTCATGAATTATACGCTTTTTCCAGTATTTTTAATTTAACTTTAGCATGAAATCATAATAGAAGACTATCTCAACGTGTTTTTTTTTATAAAAAAGCCCTAATTACTAATTTAGACCTAGAACTGCAAAACACAAACTACAAAAGCAATATTTAGACGTGTCACAAGAAATAATAGTCATACGTACTAGAAGATTTAATCGTACGGCTAACAGTAAAATACAAAATGAAAGTACCTACTGTTATTCTAACGGCCTCATCGACCCTTATCAAGCTGCAGTCATTACCTACTGTAATCCAGTTTTACGAGTTGCGCGAAAAGACATACCGTCGATAGATTTACTTTTTCTTACACTATGCGTACCCAGAGTAGAGCAGCTTTTACTTGAAGGTATCTTTGGAATGGTATTAGAATTGCCTTGGAAGTATACCTAATGTTGGGCAAATGTTCGAAATGGTCTTATTGTGCGTCTGAAACCGCCTCCAGTCCATTCTACGGTAACTATACCATAAGCGTTGCCTGGTTTTGGGACAATTTATTGCTTTTGTTTTAATCTTGCCATTTTTTTTCCTGAAAGATTTTAAGAAGGTTTGTATCATTTAGCTATTATAATGATAACTTCGTAAATAATTTTCTTAATTTCAGCCTATGCTGGTAAGGTAAGTATCATTTCAATTAATACGAAAAAATCCCTGATTTCAGTCAATCCTTCGGGTGAACGCAGCCAAATACCTACTCCAAGCGAATGATCCCTGGGTAAAAAATATTTAAAAAGAATTTTTTTGTACAATAGCCGTATCCAATTTTCTTCCAACTCCTCCTATTTTTATCTTTCGATTAATTTCGTGCGGGTTCCAAGACAATTAACTTTATCCCGGGACTCGCCGAGGGTCAAACCTCGGTGTCTTCATTGGACACCACTGTAGATCCTGGCTTACAGGAGGAGCCGTATCCAAGCCAACCGCGCCAACTCGCGAGCTAGAGCAAGTTCTGCTGTCAGCTTGCGTGCGGCATGAGATCGAGCCAGTCTCGCGAGGCAGCGCGGTCGGTCTGGATCCGACTATTGCCTATTGTTTATTACTTATTTACTACATACAGTCTGTATTTTTAAAGAGGCTAGTCTCCGGAACCACTGATACAACTTTCATTTTTTTTTCACTGATAGTAAGCTACACTATCGCAGCATGCCATAGACTATGTTTCATCACGCTATAGCTATTGGAGGTCGAGATACAAACCAAAGCCAACTTGATAAATAAATAAAAAAAAAACCACTTACCGTATAGAATATGCGAAGGCCATGACAGCGTCAGACACGAATTGCAGCTGCCTCTCAAACTCCGTATTGTTGATGGTGAGACGTTCAAACCCGGAGCAGGGCCGCGAGTACTGGACGTTGTACGGTGTCCGGGGGCTACCCGGGTACCGGCACTGGAAGTGGGCTTCCCAGAATTCTACCACAAAAGTGTTAGTAGTGAGATTAAAGTGTTGATTGAGATGGACAGAGAGAACAGGCTTCCAAGTGTGCCTTATTTCTTTGTTTTTTTATTTTTTTTTATTACATTATAGGCAAGTATTTGATCTCGATCTCACCTGATGGTAAGTGACGATGAGATCTACGATGGAGCATACTTGCCTAGGTAGGAAGGCGGCAGTAGATAGAGACGCTACATTCACTAGGCACATGCAGCGCAACTGATCTGACCCGCCATCCATGAATGGCAGCACCGAACATCATGCCGGAACACGGCTAGGCCGCTTGGCGACATGGCTTTGTTCAGTGGGTGGTAACTAGCCACGGCCGAAGCCTACCACCAGTAGAGTTGTCACCTGGTTGGCACCACCCAGGGTCACGTGTAGGGTATCTCGAGGGTACTTAATTCTCCTACGGACGAAGGTGACTCGACCCTTTGTATAGTTAATGTTAGCTAACGTATTATATACCTCTCCTGTTGAGGGCCTACCTCAAATAAACTATAATATGGACAAAGTCTAAAAATATGGTGGGTAGGTATATTTTTTTTTATGCAATAGGTACCATATACATTTTTTCGATATGAATCTCGTTTTCATCTGAGATATACGTAATTAATTTACAACTATCAAGCTATTCTGCTCGTGTACTGGGACCAATATACGAGCCTACTGAACGATTACAATATTCAACATTGGAAGTTTATAGTTCGAATTCGTAACTACATTGAAACGGAATACTCCAACTTTGGGGAATATGATTACACCTCATAGGCCCAGTCTAGCCACGTCACACATACAGCAAATGTTTTTTTTTTATATATAAAAAAATTAGAGTTGCCAGAATTAAAAATATTTTTGCTCGTAAATCTAAAGAATAGTATGAGCCACAGGGGTCGGCTCACCAAAGAGGCAGAAGGAGACGTATTAACCATTTTGCCGATAATTTTAATTTTCATGTTATAATAAATCATAACACTGATATAATAAAAAAAAAGCTTATAAAATAAAACAAAAGCGTAGATCTCATCGTCACTTACCATCAGGTGAGATCGAGATCAAATACTTGCCTATAATGTAATAAAAAAAAAAAAAGCTCAATTATGCCCCACTGCTGCGCAGGCCTCCCCTACATACGGACTGCTTCTTAGAATTTCAAGGAATTCTCGTATTATGAATAAAAAATCGATTTCTCGAACTCAGTATGTAAATTAGTCCCTTTCTACGCACCTTCGACTTAGGGGTGCCACTTTGATGAATGGGCTGTGAGGCAATTTGTCATGATCTCGATTAGAAAGAACCTTTTTCTTCATAAAAAAAAAAACATTAACTTATTACATTTTCAAGTTCAATTTTACAACTTTTTGACGGGAAGTTGAACCGTGAAGCTGTCCATTTTGTATTTATTTACCAAAAAATGTGTTTCTTTGATGAATAATCTGTAAAATTAGTGGGATATTAAGCATTCTGTGATTATAAACATGCACGAGGGAAGGAAATTGAAATAAAATAGTATCACTTGACTTTTCAAGTTCCCCCAATTCGGGTTCCCCCAGTCCGGTCAATTTTCAGTCAAGTATCCACAGCTTTACTGATAGGTATAGTGTATTCAATTCATCATCGTCACCGTCATCAATATCATAATTATCACCAGGAGTACTTACGATACGAGAAGAAATAAGACTTATAATGATGGCAAAGATTTCCGGATAGAGACTTGTTAGACGCAACATTAAAGTGTGAACAAGTACATAAGAAAAGTTCACAAAAGACAAAAATGAGTATACCACGCTGACGGCCTACGTTAACGTAAAAGGAGAATTCCTATACTCTATACCTAACACTTGCAAAACTTGTGAGAACTTGTTGTACAACTGATCAAATAAACGTGTTAAAATGTATCTACGGTTGTATATTGTAGCTTTTCAACTACTAAGATACAACACATACAAGTGCAAAGGATACAAGGAACCGGAGATGTCTAAACACTTATTGCTCTGTGTATTTCAGTTGAGGCTTAGATTGTCAGGCTTTTACAGTGCACACGATAACTCGGTGCTATTTGTTGATATTTGATACCTGCACCTCAGGGCTGTTATTTTATACTAGGGTTCATATTACTTAGTTATATGTTTATTGTAAACTAGCTGTTGCCCGCGACTTCGTCCGCGTGGTATTTAACAAAGACAACCGTTGACAACAGCCTGCTCGCCCATTCTGAGCCCGCGGGACGCATTGCAGGTTGTTGCTATCAAACTTAATCAGGCGCTGCGCTGCAAAGTTGGTTTTAATTTTTTTGTGAGATCCTATTTTTTTTTCTAAAATAAAAGTAGCCTAAGTTACTCCTTGTTACATCAGCTATCTGCCAGTGAAAGTCCCGTCAAAATCGGTCCAGCCATTTCAGAGATTAGCCGGAACAAACAAACAGACAGACAAAAATTGTAAAAAATGTTGTTTCGGTATAGGTAACGTGTATACATCCAAATGCACTTAGTAAAAAGCGGTTATTTTAATATTACAAACACACTCCAATTTTATTTATATGTATAGATAATACAATGGTAGAGCTCGAGTGTACTCTTGCTATTTCAATGAAGTGTTTTATAAATACCGCACTTTTCTTCCAAAAAATGCTTTGTAATGCCATTGTAACTTGATAAAAACATATATGAATTAGGAGGCAATTACCATAATCAAATCTAGTTCAATTACTCTTCACTCGAGTGGCGTGTTCGGAATATTGAAAGTGGTTCGGATCGGTTCACTAGCAATATCGCTCCCTTCGGTATTATTAGTTGGACCATTCAACTATACATATTGAACTCGTTTGTTATTCGTTCTTTTCAAGTGTTTATAATTCCATTACGTTTGGATCATTCCCGACTTGAGAAAACTACAGAATAACGCAATACAACAGTGTGGTCCGTAATAATGCTTAAAGTCAAAGTCAAAGTCAAATCGTTTATTTCGTATAGGCCTACGGGGCCACTACAAATTGGCATTACATTTTTTTTTCTCAACTCTACAACCGGATCGGAACGCGACCTCAACTGAGAATATCCGGCGAGAAACTCAGCGGGCTTGCCTTTTTTTAACTTAACATATCAAAACAAGTATTTTTTTCTCGAATTCACTCAGAGAACAATTAAATAGGTCGATTCTATCGGCCACATCATTGAGTGTACGTAAGGCGCGCGAAAGAAGAGATTTGTTGAGTAGATCGTTCCTGCCGCGCGGCTGCTGCCGCCGCTCCACATAGTTGTCCGGTACACTTGAACTTAGAATTTCAAAATGCCCAAATAACATAAACGCCTTACCTCGTAATAACATAATATAGGAAACAACCGTCAAATCTCTCCTTACTTGCAACATGCTATACCCAACCATTCCTAGAACAAACAGGGTTGGGTACATCAACGAATAAGTCCCATATAGCCTCCAATACAGACCTCGGGCGGATTTATTTTGTATGCGCTCCAACATAAACCTATATTGGCCGAAGAGCCCGTGTATAAATCTCAGTGCACTGTATAAAGCTGTAACAGCCTTAATATTCGAAGAGCCTTCCGAGCGGCGAACAATAAACCCTAGGTACCTCTACGCTTTTTACAAACCCTTACAATGTGTTCACGAAGTATTATCCCGATGTTAAGGCAAACCCCTAGATCTCGTACCGTTTCCACATATTCAAAGGTAATGCCTTAACCTTAAAAGTGTCAATGGTGGTTAACCATTGGCAAATAAATGAGGCATACAATCCAATAAAATAATTAATGAAATAAATAAAAATAAGTAACAAAATCGTTTAATATTTTTTTGGTCTGTTGTATGCCTTATTGACTTACAAACTTCGTGTGGAGGTATTAACAACATTGATTGCATGTGTAACTACATACAGTAAGCCATTACCTCAGGGAATATATATTGGAAACCCTAAAAAGGATTTAACACCAGATTAAGCGATTAAAATTCTTGAGCAATTTAATATACGTGGGTAGCATAGACTAGAGTTAAGCCGCGTACTCGTTGAACGATATAATTGAGGTGAATGAGTTCAACAACCAGTGCTTGACATCGCAACTTGTAGATTAATCTAGCTCATCTAAAGAGGGTAATGACCAATCAAATTTACCTTACTTTATAACAGAACATTAGAAATACGTTAAAGCCCACAAAACATGATTTACCAACCTTTCACTAGCTCAATAAACTCGATTAATATTTTTTTTTTATCGTCAGACTAACATCGTGTGTACTAACTATCGTGCGTAAGTCTGACGGTAAAAAAAAAATGTTTGGGTAATCAGATATATGGATAAAGTTTGACTATACGGTCTCAGACTAAGCAACACTTGTATTAAGGGTACCGTATCAATGGACTGGGAGCGAACCCAGTCAGTATATAGAACTCATAAAGATGCAAGTTTATTTTTAACACGTTACCAAGTGTCCAACTAGCTTTATTAACACCAGTCTCCAAAACTCATTAGCCGCTGCTCCTGCACAGTTTTCTTCATCAAAACTTGTCCCTTCATCAGTATTCCAAAACAACTTACAGTTTTAACAACGTAATGGAAATGAGTTGATAATTCGCACCAATTACAACAAAATCAAAGTTTGCAAACTTGAAAGGGCGTACAAAGTTTCCATCACGAAATTCCAGCAATGATTTCGGGAATCCTCTGAAGCACGTTTTATTGGGACGACGGCAGTTAGCGAACTGTTTTTAACTATTTGTAATCTTATAAACGAGATAAAAGCGAAATTTTGTGAGATATTTTACTTAGTTAGTCGTGCTCCGAGAGCTGTCTGGTCCGGTTTGATTATTTGAAAGTATGGCTACAGGTACCCGTAAATCTTCGAAGTAATAGGGAATTAACGAGATTAAAGTATTGTAAGTAAAAGGGAAGCTTCAAAGTTATAAGTCTTGACGACAAATTAAAGTGCCTAAAAGATACATAAATCATTGCCAGTAATAGCCGAAACATTGTTAGATAGCATTTTGTAATTGGACATCATTTTAATGAGTGATGAGATTTCAATTAGAACAAAATTTTCCAATTTATACAATTATAGAGATTATTATTAAAAAAATTACATCTTAAATACGCAGTCAGATTTAAAACAAAAATATGACGCATGAATTTTAATGAAGGTTTCGAAAATATTACTAAAGTTATGAAATTTATTCTAAGCACGATCTTATTAATTTAATAATTTTGGCTTCACGTGTAACTTGTATTTTTAAGAGAAAGCTTTGAAATATTAACTAAGGTGACCCTACATATGACAAGGAGTCAAAATAATTCTCGGGCAGTTCTTACGTTGGTTTATCCTGTGCTAGACTAGAATATTGCCAGACTTTTCTACTCAAACCATAGTACTCTGTTTCCTTGTTTAACTTAGGCCACGTAATACTAGACTTAGCCCAATTGAAAGGAATACGGACAATTATTTTGCTTACGCTTTGCTCTCAAGAATATCTCTTTACCTACTACTTAATATTAGCAAATTAATGAACTTACCAACAAACCAGGGGTTCCTCCGATTATTCTTTACGTTCAGTCCCAGGAAGTACTCCTTGAACCCTCTGACGTCGTTGGCTTGTGGTTGAACGCTGATGGTGCCCTCCACAGCTCTCTCATTGCCATCGGAGACGAGTGACCTTGCGCTCCAGCCGTCAGACCCGACCCAGCTGAAGGAGCTGGTGGCGTTGGCCCGTTCTACTGCTCGCATCACGCCAGCTACTTCTTGATCGGACGCGAAGATTATTGCACCTGGAGAAGACGATATTATTATTATACTACAATCGCCCCCAGTCCATTGTACCGTACCCATAATACAAGCCACAGTGCCACAAATGCAACAAGTGCCATTAATTTTTAATTACTGAAATGTCTAAAGACTATTCTGCTAATCATAATGCCAATCTATCTTGTTCAAGCGAAAAGCTTTCCCATTTCCTGCACGCGATAGGGCTTCCAGCGATCCCTTGCAATACGCTCCTCGTCTACTTATACGAAAACTAATTTATTAGCGTCTTATCGCGGGCCGGAAATCCCCAGGATTCGGGAGTTTTATTTAGCAGGTAAGCTTCTTATGGGAGTGTGTTGTTGTTAATCTAGATAGAGGAAGGCAAAGTCAAGGGAACGAGCAGTTGTTAATGTTTTATGGGGCTCATGCTAGGTTTTTACTATCATCCCAGATGCTATAGATAAATATTGAGTATTATATTGTGTCCAGAATCAAAATTAATCTTCAAATTCTCAACCTCAAATAATAATCCTTAAAAATCCCATTATTTCAGTATTTTATATAAATATCGCCAGACGAACACATCAACTATACGGTCCCACACTAAGCAACGCTTGTATTATGTGTATCGTACAATGGTCTGATGGGATATTCAATATATAATACTTATATAGATGTTAATCATCCAAGAATTGGGTACAAAGATTCGTGCCCAACACACAAAGATTGTTCCGTATCAGGATTCAAACTCGGGTAACTCGGCAGAGAAAGCAGGGTCACTACCACAGATCACGAGAGATATGCCGTGCGGTTCAAAATGTATGGGAACTCGCTGTCTCCGTTTTGTTCCCCACCACTCGCCACAAAACACATGCAATTACATAAAACCAACCAATACGTAGTCTCACACACACACGCGTGCCAATAATTCGGTGCGTGCTGCGTCGTCGCTGCATACAGCGGCCGTACCACGCGACGCACCAGTTTATTCAAAGTATCGTTAGACGATCTATCCATTGCCTCGTAGATTCACTCAGTAGCGAACATAGGTGGTACTTAAAGAGCCATGTATTTTTTACAATAATAAAAAAGTCGTTGTGCTACATGAAAACTAAAATAACATAATAAAGGCATTAAATATTTTTTGATTTGTTGTTTTTAATGATTTTAAAGACGAATAAATAAAATACTTAATACTGGCTGGTGAAATGAGATTCCATCTTTCGCGTAGTTCACTTTGCTGCTAGTATTTTTGCACACAACCACGGAATAACACGGCATTTAAAAAAAAGTTAGAGCTCCGATACCGACGTGCAGTTGCAGTCGACTGACGGCGAAAACTCTATGTTAGCCTAATTTTGGCTAAATGTGAGCGCAAGCCCACCGCTTTCATAACATATCTCCTCTCATATATCTGTGGTCACTACCAACTGTGCTAATCAGGACGTCATATCAGCAACCATGAAAAACTGAATTTAAAGTGGTTTCTCAAGTCATCTATAAAATCGAGAAATACCACTTAGACGCTTCTCTACAACGTAAAAGCGCAATCACAAAGGCTATCTGGGAGATCAGCTGACGGAGCGTGCGGTGATTGCTTCGCCAATATCAACATGCACCGGCCTCACTCTAGTAGCACTAAAAGTGCTAGAGTATAGTTAAGACGCTTGCAACCTTGGAGCAAACATTGTAAGACAAATCTATTTTTTGATACTTTTGTTTGTCATTTGTTAGGTATCTATATCGATTTCTAGATTAGAGTTTCTAAACTGAAGATTTAAGTTTATTATTGCTGGGGAGTCTATTAGGGACAACATGAAGAAGACTTACTACAGGATCAGTTCGAAAGGGTTAAACGCAAATATTTTTACATATAATAATAATAATGCCAGCGCTTTTAATGTCCCACTGTTAGGCACGGGGCTACCGTCAATGCGAGGCGGATTAGGCCATAGTCCACCACGCTGGCCCAGTGTGGGTTGGCGGACTGCATGCGTCTTTCGAAGGTTTCTCACAGACTAATAATGCAAGTGATACACATGCTTGAAATTAGATGCGCACATGAAATCTAGAAATCCCAGAGGTGCGAGCTGGAGTTTGAACCTACGATCAACGTTGCTGAGCCAACCGTTCTACCAATCACCGCTAATATAAATTACCAGAATGAATGCAGTCTACAGCCAAAATGTTTGCGTACAGAACACCTAGGCTCTGCCACAACAGACTCATCAAGAATAGGTTGTTGAACTTCAAATACATTGCAGCAATGTGTACCTCGAGGCGGGGCGCACAAAAGTTCCTACTCTGATTGACTGCGGATTTCTGTTTGAACAGCCTACTGCTTAGATGGTGATGTGCTTAACGTTGTAATCAATCCGTTGCAATGTTTTCTTTAGAACCAAATGTGTATACATTAAACTCTTTAAGAATATATTATCATAGTTCGTAGATACCTATTATTTTAGCACTTTTGAGATGATATCGAATGCACGTATCAATTCAGGAGTAACTGAGTTTTAGCTGTAGCCTTCAACATTACCTTCTTTTAAGGAAATGGACAGATAAGATTAAAAGTCGTCACCATTGCTTCCTTGTACGGGGTGACCAGCAGAGTCTTCAACCAATCATAATTGCAACCGTCGTAATCCTATCACTAGGGCAATTAATCTAAAACTCACAAAATCACCGCTGCCAAAAGGTCCAATAAAACCGCCACCTGTTCCCCCACTCATTGGCTGCAACGAGGCTTGCCACCCATCCAAATGTGATCAAAGCGGCGAGTTAACGCTAAACGTTCCTTATCACAGACGCCCAACAGATTCAATTTCTGTAGCCGTTTCAGCGAAAAATTGTTTTTCGCTGCGCAGCTGGCTATGGGCACACAGTGGCAATTTATCACATTGATGCCAATATGGTGGGGATAGATAAAATTAAAGTGTATCCCTCATCCCACTGCCGAGATTCTATTTTATGGTTTTATTGAATTTTAGGGGTCAGGCTTGGCGTTTTTGTGTGGCGGGCGCGTTGGAGGTACTTTTAAATTGATGGACTCTATTTAATGATAAATTGAGTGCTAAACTCGAAGCAAGTGTGCGATATATATATTTGATTTGTATGCAAACTTTTTATTTTACAACACTTTGTTAAGGTCAAAGTAGCCAAATGTCAGGATTTTTTTAATGTTACCTTTTCAGTTGCTTTGTAATTTATTATTTAACGTACGTAGTGCTTCTATTGATAAATAAACCTGGTCTCCATATCCTTACCTCTAGCCCTGGGCTTAGTAAGCAGTTTCGACACGATATCATCGTAAGCGTCTTCTGCTGCCACTCCTGAATCCTTCACCAGCTTCTCTTTCACTGCTATACAGATCTCGTGTTTTGCCAGCAACGCTTCTAACTCTTCAAATGCCTGTAAAATATCTACAGTTTTAATAAAATTTGACCCAGCATTTAATCTGCCTCGTTTTATTTACACAGAAGAATAAAATTAATGACTATAAATTAAATTTATTGAGCTCTCTTGAGACTTATGTTTCTATATTCAAATAAGTTTTAAAACTTGTTTCAATTGTTTCAAAAATATGTTTATTGTAATTGTTTGTTTTATGTGGGTCTTTGAAATACGCAGTCACAGTCTTGTGAGTGGCTTTTTAATTTATATTCTCTGAAAGATGGCTCAAATAACGCATACCTTTAGCAAAAAGAGCTGTACATGATCGCTCATGTGCTACACCGCTACATCAAAGTCACGTTTGTGTTGCCGCCTCATGCCACGGAATATTTTAGTAACTAGAATGGCTGCCAACATTTTGGCGTCAACACTCTAATTGAGAGCTGGTTTTGTTAACACGGAATGTGAGAATAAATAACTTATCAACAACATAGTGTAATCTTTTCTGTACTTGGTGTATAATTCTAGTGCGCATTGGTGGCTCTTTGATACTTTGGGGTAGATATGGACTTCCTAGTTTTTTTTAATAGTCACTTCTTCCTGAATTACAGCTGAGAGATAGCAGGACACTACATTAACCATTATTTGTCCAAATCATTTTAAAGTTTCTTAGGTATCAGATTTGATATTTGTAATACCTTAATAGGACAATAAAACATTTCATTTTATTAATGTGTACGCGAGAATATAAGCGCTAAAATAATCAACAACCCCAATTTAAAATATATTAATTATCAGCAATATGAGGAATGGTTGGTTGATTAAATTAATAATTATATGCGGAACGGTACGGTAAGTAACGGTATAATTCACGTTATAATTTACATTAATTGGTGGTCCCCAATTTATTGCAATTAATAATGTACTAGTAAATTCATTTGAATTTGAGTTGATATAGTTATGAAGCCATTAGTTAGTACTGAATATTTATCGTTGTTTCAGTTGCTAGATCAGGTGCGAGTGCCATTAAGATTTAATAAGTAAAATTATTAGGGTTTAAAAATTAGGAGTCAAAGTAGGTTTATGAAGGTACCCCCATCTGCCACGCGTGTGACGCACCGGTGGATACGGTGCGTCACACGCTGGAGGAGTGCGTGGCCTGGGGGCCGAGGAGGCACGACCTCGTCAGCGTCGTGGGGAGGGACCTCTCGCTGCAGAGCGTGGTAGCAGCCATGCTCAGCAGCGAGAGGTGCTGGAGGGCAATGGCCTCCTTTTGCGAATCCGTCATGGCGCAAAAGGAGGCCGCGGAGCGGGTCAGGGAGGGAGACGCCCAAGCCGACCCGCTCCGAAGAGCACGGCGGGGGAGACGGAGAAGGCGCTATGCGCATCTTCTTCCCCCGCCGTAAGAGGAGGACGTCGAAGGGGACTAGGGCAGGGGGTCGGGGGACCACCTGCCCACACAAAGTCCCCCCGACGGAGGGTGCCAACAGGCACCCCTCCTAATGTCTGCGGCCTGGGACCAACACCCGGGCCGGCCGCCGGGGCGCCACAGTAGTATGCCAAGTGCGATCCTGTGGCGCCCCGCTCAAAGGCGGTGATGGCGGACCAAGGGGTTTTAGTGGGTATACCGGCACTCTGCCGGGGAGTCCCACATACCCCTCTCGTCCCCCCGGGCGAGAGGGGATGCGTAACGCATTTCCCCTTGTAAAAAAAAAAAAAAAAAAGGTTTATGAAGGTAAGGTCACCTTCCTTTATAGGGCCTAGTGAAAGATAGACAACAGATGTTACCATCCCAATGACTGGCTCCACACGAGATATTCTGCATTATAAGTAAACCTAATTCTATGGTCTTTGTAGTTGTTGTCCGGATTATTCATAAACCTATTTTGGATCTAGACGGGTAGTACATGCAAAAAGTATTGGAAGCTTCTCCTTATTCCGAACTAATAATGTTTTAAGTGTAATCTTATTTTCACTAATAATATATTGTTTTTTTTTTTAATTTGTCTTCATTTCTTTTTCTTTATTTAATACCTACATTTTATTTTTTAAATAAGAATACTTGCCAACCTAAAATAAGAAGAAAATGCAATGGTGACATTGACTGGAACTGTACATTTTATCATTAAATACAAAGAGAATATAATCTCTACGTTTATATTTAAATATAAATGGCAAGTCAAACCAAGGCAAGTTTACTGGTGGTAGGCTTCGGCCGTGGCTAGTCACCACCCACTGAACAAAGCCATGTCGCCAAGCGGCCTAGCCGTGTTCCGGCATGATGTTCGGTGCTGCCATTCATGGATGGCGGGTCAGATCAGTTGCGCTGCATGTGCCTCTATCTACTGCCGCCTTCCTACCTAGGCAAGTATGCTCCATCGCAGATCTCATCGTCACTTACCATCAGGTGAGATCGAGATCAAATACTTGCCTATAATGTAATAAAAAAAAAAAAATTAGACAAGAAAAAAAAAGTAAATTTGAACTTTCCTGTCGAACACTTAAACAGAATTTTCCATGCAATGTCTGTTCTGTGACACAGTTTAAAAAGGTAACATGTGTTCGCGAACGTTAAATGAATCAATTTGAAATCTGAAGAACCTATTCATTCCGCTACTGTATACATAGCATTGCAATTTATGCGTTGTGAAACTTAGTATGCTTGTTCACGCGACTGGGTGTGGCGAAGTTATTTATTGGACAGAATAACGCAGTTCGGAGTTAAGAGTTGGGTCATGATCCTTTAATTAATAAATATCGACGATCTTTTTTAAAATAATTTTTAGTTTAATCAATCCATCGCTCAGAGTTAACTATCAATATGAGGGAGTTTAATTAAGTTGAGATGATATATCATTGTAAAGGTACCAGGAAACTAAAGCGACGTATAGCAGTTATAGTCCCCTGACTTGAAATATTCAAATTAAAGAGCTGCTATGATAGCCAATTCTAGTATTAAGAGCATGTCTTGTGGCTGTAGTTCTGTCTTACATTAACAGTGGACGCTTAAGGTTGAAGTTTGCACAGTTAACCGCGCTGAGCAATTTCGCCTAGAGCCGTACTGTCGTTGGTCTTCGCATGTCTTGGGTAAGTTTTTATGGTTTGGGTTAAGTTCGCGGCTAAGATCGTTTAATTAGTGTTTCTTACCCATTTATCACAACGAAATACGCACTTAATATTCTTGATGTTATATCTTGACAGCGACGTGCACTTAGTATATTCTTAATTTTAGAAATTAAAACAGAATTTTGCTAGACAAAATCTTTGTTATTTAGTTTATTAGCTTCCCGGGTATGAGAATAGTTTGCTGCATTATGTGATAGTCGATCAGAAGTCATTCAATGAGCTGTAGTAGTTCAAGGGGTACACCATTGCCGACGAAGGACTACCTTAATCATTCTCCTTATCAAGGAGTTTCCTAAGCGTTTGCTAGCATTTACACCGAAATTTAAAAAAAAATGTCTATGTAAGAAATAGTTGTTTGTTATATGGTGCAACTTTTTGAGTGGGTTTTAGCGGGTGTTGTGTTTAACTTAGCCGAAACCAAATGTAAGCAAAGTGGATAGGTAACCATAAATCCATTAGGACAGCAGTTAAGTTGTTCAAAAATCCAATCAAAACCCGTTCATAGGCGTACCGGGAGGTGGCCCTCTAGATGACTAATCACTATTTAAATATGCAAATAATTCCAAAAAGCTGAATAATAACAACATAGCAATACGATTTTACCTTAATCCCGTAGCTGGACTCCTCATAGATGATGGACACGTAACTCCATTCGAGTTTCTTGACAATCTCGACCATGGCGCGCACCTGGTGGTGGTCGGAGGGGATGGTGCGTGTGAAGTACTCAAAACGAGCTTTGTTCGAAAGCTCCGGGGAAGTTGAGAAGAAGGATACCTACCGCAAAAAGAGAGATTGTTAGAACAGGACGGAAATTGCTTTAGGTGTTGCTCTTGGAATAGTCCAATATAGGGATAGTAGCTCAACGTTTATTGCGAATGGGAAAACCTTTTTTTTATAAAAGCATGTCTGTTATATTATTTTATAATTTATCTTTTGATGCAATTAAGCGGTTGAACGTATAGCTTTATAATTACTTTGGGCTAGTATATTTTTTGCCTTGATATAGCTACACTAATAGAAAATAGTGTGAAATATGCTGGTGTGCAACAATCCGTAAACATTATTGCACTGCTTGTTTTTTTTTAAATAAGGATATAAAAAAATAGGTTACTATGCCACTACTTTGTTCGCGCTCATTAATTAATCACCGCTGTTTTTCAGTTCTACCAGAATTTTATTTTTTTAATATTCTATATGCAGTAATTTAGGCAATTTATTACCTGTGGTATCTTGAAGAGTCGTAACAGGTTGGCGACCTGCACGGAGGTGACGCTGGAGGCTGCGCCGACCACGCCGGATATTACCTTGCGCACGGCGGTTGCATTGCACGCGTACTCCGCATCATCAATGTTGCTTATTGACCCTGGGACAGCGTTACAAGATAAGTACGCCAAAAACAATATAGAAAAGAATCGTTGCAACTAGAAAACCGTAAAAGATTTAATTAACTTGGAAGTCGTGGGACGTTGCCAAATACTTCTCATCAAAAGAAACAAAAGATTTTAAAACTGCTGGATTGCTTCTCTATCTGTATCACGTTGTCTTAGTATATCTAAGTATAGAAAGGGTATAACTAAGCTTGGAACTTCTTGAAAAGCCAGAACATTGATACGTCGATATTTTTTAAATATTTTTTTTTAAATTGATATTTCTATATTCTGACTTCACAGAATAATCACAAACGCGCTAAAGAAGCGTAAGTTCAAAGGTATACCTTTCCTAAATCCCCCTGTATATTTATTCAACATACCTTTTATAAAATCTACAGCCATTTCAAGTCCGTACGTATCTTTATCACAATCATCCAAAACATGAGCACCTATCGTCACACCCGGCATCAGCTTCAACTCATTATTTATAATATCCAATGTATACAACATAGTCTCCAGCGCTTGCACTCCACCCTGCGGCATCACTGGCCCACAGGTCATGTTATCTGACCTCTCGTGGACCATCATCAGACCTCCTAGCACCAAATCGCCTTCAATAACCGCTTCCCTCTTTATGGGCCAATGAGGATGTTTCTTATCCTTCATCTCACCGACTTGATCGTTCGACATGTTCACCCAATCACTTTTAGCTTCATTTTTGTGTGCTACTTCGTAACCTATGAGGTGCATGCCATCTTTAAAATTAAGTGTGGGGAAGAATTGTTCAGGGGCATCAGCTGAAAAGGTGGGATCGTAAATATGGTCTTGTTTGTGCTTATGCCTATGGTGGTGCCGGTTCCGCTTATGGAAGACTGCGTCGTCGATGTGTGTGGAGTCGCCAGAGTCCCTCATCTCGGTTTGGTGGATGGTTGTGATGAGCAGACAGATCGCCCACCACCGCTGTCCCGGACGCATGTTACCGTTCTATGTCTCACGCCATTATCTTGGAATCGTTTGTCCATAGTGAACGGGGTGGTTTCATTTTAATCTGTAACAATTGAAAGTGATTTAATTATTCTAGGTATATTTGCATTGTGTATTTAAAGTATTGAAGTTACATCAAAAATCTTCATATTTGTGTTTTATGACGTTATGTTGCTGTTTGGGGTAAGTAAAGTACATTAAATATATAGATATAGTTCTTATAGAGTAACTAGGTACTTTGTAAGTATTGTAATGGATTTATGTCTTTAAACTATTTGGAATGTGTAGTCTCTGTTTTGAATAAAATCTTACGACGGCAAAATCTAAGCAAATGTCGATTCTTAACTATTATGAAATTTAGATAAATCATCTTATTAGCGCATAACTACTGATGTTTACAAGTTCCGGGTCTAAATCAAAAACAGATTGCTCGTTAAGACATCCAGTTGTTGGCTAGTTAGATGACAAGTTGTAAACGCGGCAGCTATCTGAAGCAGAGACCGAGAATTGATAACTATTAATTTTGGAATTAGTTTGATAGTTGTTAAGACACTTGAGGGGGTCATCTACAATTTCCCGGAGCTGTAGGTCCCCAATGAGTCCCCAATAGGACGTTTCGGTTAGGTATGATGAAGCTGGATTATTAGCCTTTTCTTCAGTTAGTACACTCTTAAATAAATTTAGAAATTACAAGTTAATAAATTCTGGAGAATTTACTTACTAGCATGATATGCAATTATTCTTAGAAAATTGTTTCACAATTTATCAGGACCAATGTAAATTGCCAAATAAAATGCTAAGGGTAATTTTTTGTGCACTTCTATGAGCGTAATTTTGTGGGACACATGTTGCGTATTTGAGTCCTATATCATAAGTACAAAGTTTGGATTCACTTAGCGACGTCGTTAATTTCGCGACTCTTTCCGCGCGACCGATCTTATGCTCGTTGGGCCTCACCCTAAATGAACATTTCAGCTTTCGGATCCAACAACGTAGAAAATGAACAAAACTATTTCTAACTTGTTCCATATGGAATGTTTCTACAATTTCCTGGCTGGCATATCATTTTCCTGTAATATGGGTCTCTAGCACAGTTCACCCGTCCACCTTTATCAAATTTAACAAAATTTAATTGACACGCTAATACGAAAGCTAACTCCATGGTTTCAGTGAAAGTAGACCTCCTCGTGGGAATTGTCATGGGTCGCCGTATGCTGTTATTTATGATGTTTGGGTGTTCAGAGCTTAGTAATAATCGCAATACGTTTAATAAATATTATGTTTTATCATTAGTGGTACCTTGGTTACGAGGGATTGAATAACTAGGTGTTTTTACTAATATATTAATTTCTGAGCGAAAATAATGAAATTTGTTTTTTGTTCTTAATAAGGATAACCTAAATTATTTGTCCCTACTCAATATGCCTTTTGGGAATGGAATCCTCGTGCTTGTTATAATCATATCTAACTAATGCTGCTGTTCCTTTTATTTCGCTTGTATGTTTGTAAGGGGTAATCTCTGGAACTACTAATCCGATTCCGAAAATGTTGTCATGTGTAGAAAGGTACATTATCCCTGAGTGTCATAAGCTATAAATATTGGTGGCAAGTCGCGAGCGAAAGCAAGTTGAAAATTAATTCCTTCGTCGCACAAAATTATGTTAGTTCTAATAAAAAAATAAAATTTTTAAGGAAATACAACTTGTTAACAACTCCATTCAACGTTCGAAACTTCAAAGTGGGTTTTTAAAAACTCGAAATGATTTTGTAACGTTTTAAAGCAGAAAATACGAAACACCTCGATTCCACGAAATCCATTGAAACGGAAAGGCGGGAGGCGTCAGGAATCATAATGAACGAAACATCGCTTTAATGGATTACCAACAACAAGCAAAGTTCCGATACTGTTCGCTTCAAATTGAATACGATTCTTTGATTATTTCGCCAGTCGGATACTGATTAATTTTCTAGTAAACAATTTAAATAAGCGGACCCTCCAATTGGAACTGTAAGTTGTTGCCAATGGGTTGCCTACCTGGCACGTGTATGGGTTCGCCTATCAATTTTGAAATTTTCGTTGTGAAAAATTATATATGTGTAAAAAACACATCTAAATCTTTGCATTAATCTCTGAGAAACTTTTTGGGTGCGTTTTTAGTTTTAGAGGAGTGTGTTTTGTGATTGTAATCTATGCTATATATTATTTTTAAGTTTTGGCAGAAATAAACCAGCTCACGATCAGAACCCACTCAAATATGTTATCTTTTTATAACGATGGACTTAATTTCTTTTAAAATCTATCTTAATATTTCTTAGCCCTTTTATCGTTTCTTTTGGGAGCGGCTATGAGTCTGGAATTTGGCTTATCTACGTATAAGTCAAATAAAACTTCTCTTCTAGTAGGTACGTGCGATGTGTTATAACCTCTCACAATCTTTATTTTATAAGTAATTTGGGTTTTGGACGCGTAGCGATGCGTGGCGTCGCGAAAACTGTTCTAATGCGACTCTGTGTTGCGACCGCGTGTGGCCCGTGGCGGGCGAGGCACGGCGATGTGTGACGGCTCGGGTTTCGTCGGCATTGTTCGCCGTTTAGGCGCGAACACGGCTACTTTCTTTTATCTACATATAGCGATTGCCTAACCACTGGGACTACCATTAATGAACGGATAAGACCGTTTCACAGAACTTTAGGTTTCTGAGTCTAAGGACTGTCAAAGCAGTTGGAATAACTTCACAGACAGCCAGTTTTACGGAGCCTTCAGAGCACGGAACAAAGTTTCGACCTCCTCCTCCGTTTACAATCAACCCGAATACAAATATCCTATGAATATTAACCTAAAGTATTAGTCGCAGTCTTACTAAGGGCCCTTTGTTTGATGATGGATTAAGTAAAACTGGATGCTTTTGTTGGTAGCTGCGTCGTATTCAAGGCGAGGATTAGAGTGAGACATATAATAGTCAAGCTAAAAAGGGTATGGTATGAGAGACATCGCTATACAGAGTCTAAGGGGCATGATAACGAAGACTCTTAATGCCTACAATAAAATTATAGAAATCATTTATGTCGAAAGTCATGGGTTTCAGACGATAGAATTTATGAACGCGCAATGTATCTTAAACAACGCGATCTCAACACAACGCTCCGCGCGATACCCAATGCGTGTGAGGGACCAGCGCGCTCAATCGTATTGATTTTAAATTTACATTCAAGTTAGACGTCTTTATTAGTAATTGTGTTTATTTTTTTTAATCACGTGGAGCTAGATTTCTGTTATGATTTCACGCTAAAATCAGTTTAAAGAGAACTGATAAAATGCGTAAAATTCATGAAAAGTTCGACGGAAATTTCCAATTCTGGGGGTTCACAATCCAATGAGTTGAATCCATGGGATCAGTTTTCGTTACGAAGCCACCTACACCCTGTATCATTTTCAAAAGACCTCGGCATAAGAGGACTATATACTTTAAGGCTTAATTAACGTGCAAGTCCAATCTTGAGATGATTCCAGCTAATCTCTGATTTACTCCGCCCGTCTACAATGTATATCGCGTCGTCGCGTTTTCCTTAAGGATTCTAAGCGAATGAATCTCGCGTAAATTTCTCCAGCTTTGTCATAGAGTATTCCACATATCAGAGGCGAAAGCGTTTAAAAAGACAATAAAAAATACTAGAAGGATCTACACATCCACTGTTTATAGTTTAACCTATATAACGAGTCGTATTAAGATTATGATTATTCTCTATTATTGCTGCTTGCTACGGCAGAAAATATACTTAAATATATTTGTAAAAGTTGTATAGAGTCAAAACAGTGTTTATCAAGTTTCCTTTCAGAAATAGGCCCTCAACGTTATAATAAGGAAACAAAATGGTAACTCTTGAACATTTCATCTCAAATAAGGAAAAATCTTGAAAAAAAACACGGGTCACTGAATAAGTACTTATCTAATTTGTGTCCCATCTTTAATTTCAACAAAATAACAGTTCCCGGGCCAGATGTTGATGTCATCGCAAATTGAATTATTTCAAAGATTTCCTCCAGACCGAGGCTGCTGTAATTCGGGTGTTCCACTTCACTGAGCAGTGTAACCTGCTTCAAAAATATTTCTTTTTGTTTCGCGCGTCAAAATCAATTCGAATCAGGTCTTAGTTATTTGCCTATTTCTTTCTATTAATATTCCGTCTCGTCTGCATGTAGTATATTAGGGCCGTAATTACTAGGTACCATCTTATGCTAGTATTCTATGTGTGTTGAAGAGATTAAGGGGGTATATTCCATTCTCAAATATTTATGATCATAATGTGTTTATAGACAAATGTACAAATTTATGGTCATAGATTCTTTATTACATTATCTACAAAGAGTTCTCTAAAAAGGTCAGGCCCGCTGAAATTCTTGCCTTATCTTCTCAGTTGGGCGCGTTCCGATACAGTTGCAGACTTAAAGAAAAAAAAACATTTCTAAGCATCTTTGTTGGCATAACAAATGATTATATTATTAATATTATTAGATAATATATAGTGGTAATGTAATATCCTCCTAAGTTCAAATTATCACATGCAAATGAAGATACGCATATGCGGTTGTCCATCTTCTCCATATTTTGGTGCGTCCCGAAAATATTTGTCATCATTACATTTAATTAGTTTAATTCAGAAGCAGGCTCCACTGCTTCTTAGTTCACTTTTGACCAGCTGCTAAAGTCTGCCTAGTCGTACCTACATTGTTCTCACATACCCCTAACAATGTACTCAAAAATGTAAAAGATCTTTTTAAAAATAGCAACCATGGAGTTTCTTACCCGTTCATCTCCATAGGAACTGCATTCCGAACGGGTGGTAAAGTTGTAGCTTAGCATTGATTTACTATTTTGACGAGTCATAAGTACTGTACTTAATGTTTTATTTGAGCTCGTTGGGTTTACATGAATAGAAAATATTGTTTGTTGAAAACTTGTCTATTTGCAGCAGACACGGTGATAAGAAATAAGCACATAAGGCAAGTACATAAGTATACAAGAAATATTCACAGTCTGTTACGCTCAAAAGAACCTTCCGTCTATTAGGCAGAAGGGTTGATTGGCTTAGCCGCAGGGACGAAGTTCCCAATTTTCATTTGAGGGCATCGGACCGATTGCTAGTTGGCATATTCGGCACAATTTCAACAGATTTACTCAGCTATTTAAATCTCTTATTTAATGTTTTGCGACTACTCCAGTAAACGAGTCCCAATAAGGCTTTGTAAAATATTTATAGGCTTAAGGCCCAGGAATATTTAATAAAGTCTCTTTTCGAATATTGGGTTGCTTACAAATTATTAAAGCAAAAATATAGTTTAAAATCAATGTATATATTATTTAATTAATTTAGCTTTGTGCATACGTACTGTGAAAATTTGTAAGGGTCATTGAATGTAATGTGGGCTATAGCTCAATGGCGTATAAATAATCACTATGTAATCTGGGCCATAAAAAACTTCAAAGATGTTTATTTGTAGACAGCTGATTTTTTTTAAATATTAATTTTAAAATAACGAGAGGAATCCCCAAAATCATTATGGGATGATCACTCAAAACTCAAAATCAATAGCTCTAGTCAGTTTTGCCGACGATCCATTAGTGCAGCTTATTTGCAAAGTAAAGCCAATGAATCCAAACAAAAAGTCATTTGCAACAAGTCTGAGAAAGATTACTCTCTTCATGAGATTAAGGTTCCTGCGCGCGATAAGAAACGATTTAACCTACATTCACCTGGTCCACTAAAATCTCATCACAAAGGGATTTTGTAACACCCTAAAGTGGCTGGAAATCCTAATCAGGATTACATTTTCACGCTAAAAAACTTCGTTATCAGCGAGCATTAATTACAGACAAGCGTCGGGAATTTATTCGGTGCGTTTCACGAACCGGTTTTTTCTTGTGTTTTCATATATTTTAACACTCCCCAGTAATTAATCAAGCCTGTAAGAATGCGGGCGCGGTGGGAAGTCGTGTTTTTAGAGTGGATTTTCACTAAAAAAGGTAATGGAATACAATTTTTAAATAAAAACATATTTTTTTTATATATGTTATGGCTGATAATGATATTCCGCCTAGTTTGGAACCGCAACCTCACCTACCATGTCAAATGTCTAAATTGACATAAATTTACTTTACTTTATTGTAAGCGCTGAATGCAAAAATGACTTCATTAAACTTCTAAATTTTTCCTGTTAAGTTTAAACTCGTTTGAGATTCCCGAGGCGGTTAAACTTTCCTGGGATGGTAACTCTAAGTTTTTCCACTATACTTAGCTTAAGTGTTAGTAAAAGTGTCGGGTTGAAGCTCCAGTTTCAGTCTTTCTGGGGACTGCGCAAAATGCGCGAAATGAAAGATGAATACCATGGACCATGTAATAAAAACCACATACTTTCAGCACTGGGCTAAACAAATACCATCCTTTGTCACGGTTCAATAATATCTATGTTAAAGTTTCAGAAAAATGGTGGCAACGTTTTAACGGTAACTTAATTTTTCGTCCGTGTTCATAAATATATCAGTCACGCAAAAAAAATCTGTCTCTTTCTAAAATTTCTAAATTGCATTTTTTGTGATCAGCGAAGGTTTAGTTGGCTGGAAAATTCTAAGACAAAGCCATGCTGAAAAATGTGAGCAGAAAGTGAAAAAATGTGGTCATTTCATAAAGTCTAAAAAAGCGTCTAGACTTTATGATATTATAGCTAGAGCTTAAATTCATGTAGGTGAGGTTAGGATTTAATTTGGAAGAGATATTAAACGGAGAATAGTAGGTATCAGCTTGATACCTAACACTTATTTAAGCATTTAAAAGTTGAAGCTACAGTTGCTTAAAACTGGCTGTGGTACATTTTGGTCGTGATCTAGAACGTATTATAAATATAGTTTTACAAATTGATTTATTATATTTACGAGAATACTAAACATTGAAATAAACTAATTTTACAGATTCCATCGCGTGTATATTATGTTTTTGCGTTTCCGACGTTTCACAAAACACCTCAGTCCTCCCATGACCATGGTTGATGGAAAGCAGCCGAAACTCCGTAATGTAAAAACATAAAATACACGCGATAAAATCTGTAAAATTGTTTTATTTCAATATAGTTTTACAATTAACACATGTGTCCTTGCGTGGAATGCACGTGCTATGGTAGTCATGATTTATATTATAATATCAATGTCTTGCACATTTCCAAATCTGTGATCCAATCACTAACAAGAACAGTATTATTCAGATTCATTTCAATCCCAACATCAATCGAGTTCTCGGTGTAATGAACATTCTGATTCGATTAATCGCAACCACGGTACATTGAGCTTTCAATCATTGGATTACAAGTTTCCAGCGTCTTACATTTCTTATCTTATTGATTTTGTTTAACTTTTGGTAAGTAATAAGATTACAAGAATTTAGGAAACTCAATCAATTTATTTGAGAATTTGATATTACTAAAAGGTGATATTATTTTATGATTATATATAATAAAATAATTGCAGAGTAGCACATTAAAATAAATGTTTCTCGATAAACAAAGACACATATTACCGATTCATTGCACTGATAGTTTGTTGTTTAATAGGATCCGATAATTACCGTTTACAGAGTGAAACGATTCTTAAATACAGGAGATTGGGTTGCTTTTGCAACTCTATATTCCTTTTATTACTTACCCAAATTTTTGAATAACGCACTGTTTAATTCCAAGTTTCCAAATTTGTGTGTAAGTAAGTATGACGAAAACTACATACCAAATCCAATATCTGGGTAAACAAATGGCACGCTGCAGCTTCGAGCCGCTCAGATCAGTTAAATTTACAATTATGATTGCACTAGCTATCGCTGGGAATAGGGATGCTGGTGCCCGTTTGCATATTGTTCGCCGTGACAGCTGGTCTGCATCGGAATTAACCTTAGAATTCTGTATATTCGGTAGTACCGACCTGTATTTAATTTTATCTTTGTTCAAGGGTTCTGTAAGCAAATTGTAAAATCGGAACCCTTATCGTGCGAGTATGTTCATGTGTCACACCTCATTGTCTCAGAAACAAATAACGCTATCGACTTAAAAAAAATATGGATAATGGTCCGCCGCGGGCCGCACTAGTTGTTATTCGTGTAAGGCAGGATCTAGAGCAGTGCCCAACAAATATATCGACGTTCGGCCCCCTATGCTAGTTCTGTGACAAAGTTTGAAACGAATTTAAACAGTAAGAGTTGGAATAAAATATTTAAAAGAACTCCATAAGTACTCTTCCACCAGACACCCACCACGAATAGAATTATAGTAGTTAATCCTTCTTGTGAGCTGATTATACTCTCTCCTAGTATAGACATTTTAGGTTATGCGTCTTGAGAAGACTGCTTTTTATATGGTTTCGGTGGGACTTACATGAGACTACGAATAACATACAATGTTTTCAGCGATAATCCTTGGAAGGTGGAAATGATAAATCTATAAGGAATATAACAGAGTTATATTCCATTTTTTAATACCTTATAGATAATGTATTTATTTCAGAGTTAGCGGCTAACATAAGTAAAAATACAAGAATAGCTCTAACACTATTAAATTTTGTGCGTCATGTGTCGCTAGTCTCAAGGTTCAGTTCCAAGCTTAATTCAAACGAAAACATAGCCGCACTAGTACTATTAGAATATTGTACAGCACTTCGCATTAATTACAATTTAACTTCACGAGTACTAGACAAGTTTACACTAGTCAGTACCCACTCGAGTAAATTTACTTAGACTACAACTGGTTCTAGTATTTAAGTACTACTTGGAACTAATGTTCTTGTATAACAAGCAAGGCAAGGTCTCTAACAGGTAATCTGGTTAATTATAATAAGACTACAACATATTCGTGTCTGTACAGTGAATATTTATGGATAAAATTGTAGCAGATATTATATGTATATTGATGGTAAAGCACGTGGTAAAACGTGGATTGCAGGTTCAAAATCTAGCTTGCATTACTGAGATTTCATGTGTGAATCTCATCATGTGTGAAAAAATCTCATTTTAAACCATTATTATCATTTGCGAAACGGTAAGCATCTAAAATAAAACACCATGAGGATTCTTTATATGTCTGTCTCTTCACGCGCCGCGGGAGGTAATATAAGTCCTGGATTTTTTTTAACAATGATTGGCATTTTGATTGGTTCAGTATAATCCGGCTCGTGTTATCAGATACATTTTATCCCGGTAAATAAATAGGTTCCCGCGGGGTAGCCAATATTGTATCTCAAAATCCATTTGGCGACGTTTAATAAAACTTGCCACCTTGATAACCTATAAATAAGATTATCATCTTTTATATTTCTGTCCCGGGAAATCGAAAATTTTCCCCACGATATCCAAAAACCTGTATCTTAGAATTCACTAGGTGGATTTTACTTGGTATGGCTATAGCTTAAATACTGGGTTAAATGTGTACCAATTCTACGAAACAAGTAAATTGCCTATGATGTTATGTCAAACATGCACTGCATGATCTTTAAATGGTCCCTCGTAGTCACTAAGGAACCTTAAAAATACTATACTGCTTATTCATATTTTTGTGTCCGTGTGAACGAGATATACTTTTCATAGTATATCAGTGAAAATATAGGAATCTAATAACTAATTACAAAGTTGTTGGGTCTTTCCGTCCACGCTTAACAATTATGAGTTATTAAACTGATCAGAGGATCGCTGACCGTTTTCGAACAGATTAATTAACTTCTACAAAACTAGTCGCTCAATAAATAATTTCCATTACGAAAACATTGCAAAACTAAATTAATGATGTTCGAGGTACCTATGTTAGGAATAGTTTGATTAAAACAAGTACCGCCTGACTTTGACAGTATAATTAAATTTTGCTGAGTAAACCATTGTGCGGTTGACCATAGGGCTATGTGATGTCTACTCTAGAAGGTCTGCTGAGGGTTTGATTTGGTTTGTGTATTGCTAATTTACACTTGAAGTATTGATGATTGTTTTAGTGATTAAAAAGGATCCTTTTAAAATACTAAAGCTTAGCAAAGCAAGTTTGTTTTTTTTGTGCTGGTTTTAAATTACTCATATCAACGTTAATTGTTCCTTGGGAACAAGCGGACGCAGGCTCCAAGCATTCGAACAGTTAACCACATCATCTTAAAAAAATGGTGATGGCAAACATCGCGAGGAAATCAGCATATCAAATAGAATTAGAACGATTTTAAATGAAATATAGAAACATAGTTCCATACAAGTCCGCCAACCCATCTTAGTCATGGTGATTAACTAAGAGCTGAATCATCTCAAATTGCAAATGCCCATATCCCGTTATGGGACACTAAAATTGGTGAATATGCTTCTAAAATCAAATACCATCTACATGTTTGCCACATTAGATGGTGCTACCCAACACTTAAAAGTACATGGTCACAGTCGCCAGTAAAGGCAGCACCGGTGTGAATACTACCAACACTATCTGTACGCACAGGTTTAATCCTAGTTCAGGGTCTGGTCGTTGTCTAGCCGTGCTGAGTAACTGTAAGCCTACCTAGGCATAAATATATGTAAATAGTTATAAGTTATGAAGCTGTCAATAAATTATTTTTATTTTTATTTATTATTTACATTTCAGTTCAAACGCAATCATTCATTTTATGAAACAAAGCTGAAATAGTAACAATTGTGTGTGACACGCCAAAATTATGTATATATCACGTTTTGCTGTGTTCATAAGGCAATTGTAAACGTTTGAACATGCTGTTAATTACTGTAAATAGGCTAATTAATTAATTTACTTACCATTAAGTACGTGTTAGGGAAATAACGTTACATCTCAGTCTATATGTTTGGGACACCACTGTAGAGCAAATTGATAATTGTGCAGGTGAATTCAGAGAAGAAAGCTGGTAAGTATACAGTATTCAGGGCTTACGTGTAAATTCTTTTGTCCTGTAAAATACTCCAGAGAACCAAGTTTTATTATTTAGTCATTTGAATAAAGAATATTTCAAAAAACCGAGACGTTAGGCAACACCACGCCACGCAGCCTTAGTTTTGATCCGAACAATGCTTCCCTCAGATCATATAACAGCAGATAAATATTACCGCCGATAGCGCTTGGGTGAGCTACCGAGTCGACCGAAAAGTCGTGCGATTATTTACCTGGGGCGAGGCAGGTATTGACACAGCAAAGCAATCTAGCTGCAGAGTCGCGAGGCAGCGCATGGAGTTTGTGCGTGGCTATTCGGAACGTTAGTCCAGTTCTGCACAGATGAGCGGGCTTAGAATACATAATGTTTGTCTGAATATCAATATAGATACCTATAAAATCTACTAAACAAATGGGGGAAGAGGAAGCCACCACTGAACCTCGGCTTGTCAACTTATCCAATTATAAACCAAACAAGCCAGCAACACCAAGCTCCTCCTAGATGTTAGTCGTGAATCTAACTGTCTCAAGTGTCGAGGCCCCAAATAAAATGCAATTCTCCGCGAAACGAAGCAAATCTAAAAAGTATTCGACACGTGTATCGCCTCTCAATCATCAATCAATTATATAAAATCTACTCTCGATGCAGATCAGGCAACATTTTCGGGACGCACCCATGCCTTTTCTAATCCCGTATTTATGTCTACATCTTCCCTTGTACCTGTTACCCGTGATATGCACGAGTTATGTGTTCCGCATAATTATGTAAGTAAGTATAACAGTAGAACAACACCTGAATATTTATCACAATGTCCACTGATTACATATTCATCAAATTCGGTTACGAGTAAACCAATTTTTTTTTGCAGGCACATTTTTCTCGCATACATTGATGTTACTTTGTTTATTTTTCAAGGGATGGTTAACTGTGTATTTGGGTTACCTGGGGGTAAGATAAGGGTGAATGTTAAACATTTTTGTGGGGTAATTTGAGCTTAAACGAATTATAAAAATAAGCGAGTGTTTATCGCTTGTTTACAGCGAATAAATAAGTATGATATGAATTAATCCCCTCATTAAAATAACTGATAATATAAACTGAGTTCAGCGTGTGTAGACTAGAGTACTCTCACTCGCATTGACGGAAGTCCAGTTTCGTGCGGTCGATGGAACTAAGTATGTAATTATTAACTTGTGTTCTTTTAAACTAAAATTCCAACATTTTCCTTTAATTGTGTACCAACAGATGTTGATAAGGCCAGTAGGTAGGTACGACCTGGAAGTTTGCAAATAATAGATCACCAAATCAAATTAATATTAGATTGAGTTGATTTAACTAATTTGGCTCCCAACAATATCTTACAATTAAACTTGAAAGGTTTCCGATAGTCTGTAAATATTTGCGAGCACTTTAACATTTTAATGATTGATGAGCTTCGAGGAATTAATGTATATTTATAGGATAAATAATTTATAAGATTAATGACACAATATCTTCCTTAATGCTAAGAAGTTTAATATCTTATTGCTGTGATACATATAATTATACACATTTTAAAATTTCGTGGATAAAAGATGATGCTTTCAGTTTTGACGGGTAAAAAAGGCAATACACAACTGAGTAATCCAACAATCGGCAAGCATATGTTTTGTATATATCCTAGTTAGCTATTACAATAAAATCTCAATGTTCTCAGAATCTGAACAATCTGCTGCTCCAGCTGTAATCTGCTCCGAATATAACTCGCAATTTTGTCACAAGATACACGCTACAATCCTACCTGTTTTGTGAAGCTCATTATTTCAGCGAGTGATAGAGATTTGAACGTAAAATGGGTCGGCTGTAAAATATGACCTTACATAAATTTCATGCTCAGAATGTGACATTTTGTTGAGACCCCGGTAAATGCGGAGTCATTTGGTACAGTCTGAAAGGGAGATGTATCTTTATGTGTACATAACATTTGAATTTATTTTCGTTTGAGTGGATTGAAAGTTTTCTGTTGAAGATACAGTTAAGTGGTTTGTTTTCCTGAAATATATTCACGAGTATGCTGTCCGTCTACAAGTCACACTTTAAAATGTATATAAAGATACTAGGGCTTTATTATTTTTGTTTAAGGTCAACTTCCAATAAAATATTACCAGACAACATAGTTATTGGATTGAAAATAATGTCAGGCACCTCAGCCCATGGTTAGGTACCTAGGTAAGTAAATCACGTATAGTACGTTTTTGTATCATTCCGGTGCTCTAAATACTTACAGCTGTTCTCAATACCTTGTTCACCATAAAATCCTAAGCCACAATTAATCCACAGTGTAAACACATTTATCACAGCCAAACTGTTGATCTGAGACTTAAAGATTTATCCGCTTAAAATATATTGTGGCAACAAGAGATCTGTCCTCGTGTTGTCATATTGGCATTCAGCTATGACTCCTTGAATGTTTAGGTGACAACATTTTAGTCAGATTTAAAATAATGTGGTGAACTTTATTTCAGGATCTTAACGCAGTAAAACTGGAGAAGATCGCAACCTAATAAGAAAAATGCTTGATATAGCGGCGCGTATCTTGATTGGTTCTTGGATGGGTGACCGAGCTAGGTATGACATCTAACGTCCTTTTTTTTATACATTATAGGCAAGTATTTGATCTCGATCTCACCTGATGGTAAGTGACGATGAGATCTACGATGGAGCATACTTGCCTAGGTAGGAAGGCGGTAGTAGATAGAGACGCTACATTCACTAGGCACATGAAGCGCAACTGATCTGACCCACCATCCATGAATGGCAACACCGAACATCATGGCGGAACACGGCTAGGCCGCTTGGCGACATGGCTTTGTTCAGTGGGTGGTGACTAGCCACGGCCGAAGCCTACCACCAGTAGAGTTGTCACCTGGTTGGCACCACCCAGGGTCACTTCACGCTTCAAAAGGTACGTTTAGAATGACAACAGGAACTGTCAAATTTTGATTCCTGTTGTCATTGTAATACCCTAGAGAGGCCTTACGGGCAGTCTGAAACCTGAAATATACTTACAAATGACGACCCGGGTAGCTCAGTTGGTGACCCTGCTTTCTCTGCCACCCAGTTCACAACATAATCTCGGAAATATAAATGCCATGAATTCGGCTCAAAAACGTTAACGGTTTAAAACCACAAGATTTGCCTAATGCCCTGAATAATTTGTTACTGCCGACATCGGAAAGCTGCGACTGCCATCTTGATAATACAGAGCTGGTTTTTATCGGCTAAAATAAACAGTGAGCTTAGGTTCAACGCTTAGCCTTTATTAACGCGGGCTAAAGCTCGTTCAGAGTAATTTACATAGTAAACTGAGTTATATAATGTGTATCCTCCTCGCTGGGTGCTGTCGTATAAAAAAGACAATCGTCATAAAACAGATTGTAGCTTAGGGTTGTGAGAATTCACTAAGTAACTTCAAAATCATCAGAAGACAATTCCATCCATTCATTTCCACTATCGATATTGTCTCCCGATGAAAAAGGCAGTAATATTGGATGAAACAAACACGCTGTAAAACTCATCAGTTTGCACACAGAACGTGACGGGGTCGTGACGGGAGCGGGACGGTGGTGCAGCGAGCCCGTGACGGTAGCGACGCCTGTGAGTGATGGCATGGCATCGGAATGCACAATACATTGTTTGATGGATGTGCAACGAATTGATGGCTATATTCATATAACTAGGTTTCGTGTATAGGCAGCTTCCAGCACAACGCAATAGAGAGAGTGTATACAGACAGGTGACGAGAGAAACGATAGAACGGCAGGTGACTGAGTCAGACAACAGGCAACCGAACACATGCGATACAGTCCTGCGACTATGTTAGGCAACTAAAACACGTATCTGTACCCAGGTGGTAAGAAGCGACAGAATGTGGCGCATATAACTAAGTGATTGTCAAAACCCTACAGTTAATGTGTTCAAGTGATTAGGTAGGTGCCGAGAAATAGGTAGCAATATAAAAAATTGTCGCTAGTGTGTTACTCACGTGTCGTTTAATCTAATTGTGAAAACGGGCGGTTAATTATACGGGGTGCGACTCGACTTGTTGCTGTTCGCATGATTGCGTCAGTAATGGCTCCTTAATTGAACAAATAATACTTAAGGAAAATTGTTAGACGTAATAAAACTGATTCTATTCAGGCAAAAACACTTGAAAAAGGAGAAAATATTTATATTTACAGGTACATTTAAACCAATACCATTTGTATATTTGTTATTCGGCTCACGAAACGTAAGAACTCCGAGCAATATTCAAGTTTCAATGGTATTTTAATCTCTTAGGGAATTTGTTAATGAATTTACGAGAGCAAGTTTGAACGGGGGTACCGATCGCGTTCTAGGATCGAGTTTATTGCACGCAGTTTATTGCATACCAATATTCTATCTGTAGGTAATATAGTACATATGATGGCATATGTACTCGTATAATTTATTACGAAATAATTTAATTAGGCTTTGAAAACATGGTTCGATACACTTCTCCATAATATCGGGAGTTTTCGTTCGATGTTATTTTTATTAAGTTCATCATGAATATTATTAAGGTGTGCAGCAGGCTATAGACAAATATAATGTTTTATTTACACATGGTTTGGAAGAGAAATTGGCAAACAATTTGATATTTCAAAATTGGCAGCTTTGACTATACAGCGAGGAAATGCGGCCAGCATTTTGGGCACGCTACCGTATGGGCCAAATTTTTCACACTTTTTGTAAATATTAAGTAGCTTTTCTATACTCTTTTTAATTTAAGTCGCTATTATTAGGCGTAGCAAAAATTTTTACCTAAAATGAATATGCTTCTGCAATAAACTCACTTTTTGAACTATCAAAGAAGAATAACCAAAGTAATCTGTCTGAAAACACAAAGGATTTATGTTCTACGGTGTAGCGTACAATATTTTTATCCAAATGCGTTTTGAGGTAGAATTTATTGTAATATCGACTGGCGGGCAGCTTCCAGCAATTTGTTACAGCACACAGTGGAGCAGGATCGCCAGTACACTGGAACACAATTGCGGCGCTGAAAAACGAGTCTGCTGAGAAACTTGACAGCATGCAAGCTGTCGCTGAGACTCGGTATTCAACACACTTAAGTTGTTGCTATACTAAATAAAGCTAAACTTGGTCTTGGATTGTGCTAAAACGATTGATGCACTGTTACCATCGCAAATTAAAATCTATCGTCATATACATAAATGCCATTTCAGGTAATTTGGAAAATGGATCCGCCATTTTCCAAATTACCTGAAATTTTTCAAATGTTGAAAAAATACAGGGTTTTCACCGCACACAAGGTGAGTAATAGATGTTTACTTTGACGACCTGATTAACTCAGTGGGTAGTGACCCTGCTTTCGGTGCTGCGGGTCCCGGGTTCGAATCCTGGTAGGGACAAACTTTATGTGATTAGCACGAATGTTTATACCTGAGTCATGGATGTTTATTATGTATATAAGTATTATATACTGAGTTCGTCCTCAGTCCATTGTACGGTACCCATAATACAAGCGTTGCTTAGTGTGTAGTCGTAGTTGGTGTGTTCGCCTAATATTTCCTTGTGCTGAAATAAGGTTTAGTTTTTTATGAATCCGTCGAAAATACAAATATGGGTCCCTTTCCATATATGAGAAACTTTCGATTTTTATGTAGGTAACAAATTTGTTTTGACTTCCTTCATTTAATTTTGTTCTTTGTTTTTTTTTTTAGTATTTAATCACCAAATGTAACCTCAATCCGTGGGATAATCCTTATACACATGTCGGCACTTACTACCAACGCTATTCGGATCTCCCGGGAATTCCGGGCACCGTACATTATTAAATATTGCCGTACACCGAACCCTGTCAGTGCCCTAATAAAGCCGGGCTAGACTGATGCGGTGACGTGTAAAAATGTCCGAGGCTTTTAGTCGAAAAGTTTTAAATGCTCATTTGTTGGGTGTGTGAAGTAGGGTTCCCACGCATCCCGGCGCTATTGAGGACATTCCTTGCTATATACGTTATAATTATTCCACTTAATTTCTAAATAACATCTTTGTGATGGTTCTGCTTAGCCTCAGGATTTTTAAAAAAATACATAAAATAACGTTCACACTGTATGCAGCTATGTAAAATTTCACAAATGGAGAAAAAAAGTTGATCATTCTGGAATTACAATAGCACAGTAGTTACTTGAAGAAAAAGTATTTGCTATGCCACTGCTTATATCCATGAATATAGTTGTAAACCATCAACTGTCTATAAATGTTACGGTGTTTCTATTCCACCATTACCGCAATGGTATATGGTAACTCTACCCTGACCCTTTCACGGCCCGATGACAGACGATGCGTGTGACGCCGCGGAGTGAAAAGTTAAAGCCGACAATTAGCGAATAGTTACCCAAATGACTGCGGTTATACGGGCTTTTGTTCGGGATGTTACCGAAGCTACAATGTGTCAAAAACAGATTTTTGATGGTAATTAATTAAGGGATTAGAACAATGATAGCCAAGTTGGTTGATTGCATGCTGTAGAGACAAATGATATGAGTTCAAACACCAGTTGGACCTCTGCGAGTTTTTGGTTAATGTATTTTGTTTCAAAATCAGAATCAGAATATATTTTTTTCATGTAAACCATTATGTACAGTACTTATGAAACATCAAAATTGTTACGAAATGCTAAGCTACAACTTTACCAACCGTTCGGAATGCCGTTCCTATGGAGGAGAACGGGCAAGAAACTCCATGGTTGCTCATACTTTGATTCCGATTTTGAAACTAAGTAGCTGAATATTTTTTTTTCTTTTTACGTAAATAGTTTAACCCTTAGTAGCCTGATTTACGAAAGTGATTTATTTTTAATATTACTGTGTTTAATAATAATGACATTTGATTTTTTTTTAAATTTCGTTGGAAAGAATATTATACAACAGTAAAATACGTACAGCCAACCTATAAAAAAAACGAATAGTAATGTGAACATTCGGTTTAAAAGATTGGTATCAAAATTGAAACTCTAGGCTATTAAGGGTTAAGAGATACCTAGAAAACGAAATACCTTTTCCCCTGAAACTGTCTAATTTTCTCCAACAGTTAAACGGTTCGAGTTTACTAGTTGGATGTCAGTAATTATTTCTTCTTCCTAACGAGTTTTGTTAAATATTACCGCTATAAATGTTCCCCCGGTGATAATGACCGGGTTTCTTTATTAATCCGCTTTCTTGTATGAAGAACTCTTTTTACAAAACCTTTTTAAAATTCCGAGCAATAATTGTATGCCTCAGTGTTGAGAATTTAGTTACTAATTAAATCTTTTTAGTTGATGTCGCGTTCCGATACAGTCTGAAAGTTAATAAAAAAAATAGAATGTGAATTTTAAGTGCTTACGAAGGCCTATATAAAATAAATGATTTTACCCGTAGATTTAAGCCACATTTTATTATCACTACCTATAAATGTCTGCCCAACAAGTCCCAATTCATTTAATTCCATTCCCGCCGTTTCAATAGTTTGAATGGGGATTTACTAATTAAGACATTAGCGTACATATCTCTGGGGGTTAGGGTGTATTTTGGGGTATCGCTGGATATATGCTTTGTTATTAGTTAATTGGCCGTTCATTATTCTAGTCACGTAATGCGGGAACTGCTGAGTGTATGGATATAAACATCATTATGTGGGTCCCATTAGTAACAGATTTGTTAGATTAAAAACTGCAACTTTTTTTTTCTCATGTTTCTTCCTAGCGTGACGTATCTGTGAAAGTTTGTTGAAATAAAACTAAATTTACAGATTCTATGGTCACGGGAGGACCATCCACCGTCATCCTCCCGTGACCATGGTTGCTGTAAAGCAGCTGAAACGTCGGGAACGTAAAAAAATAATATATCTACACGCGATAAAATCTGTAAAATTAGTTTTTTTTTTCCAATGTATAGTATTAGCATTGATATATGAAACATCACATCAATATCCTACATTGTTCTCACATACCTATAACAATGTACTGCTCAAAAATGTAAAAGATCTTTTTATAAAGAGCAACCATGGAGTTTCTTGGCCGTTGTTTTCCATAGGAACGGCATTCTGAACTGGCGGTAAAGTTGTAGCTTAGCATTTTGTAACTTTTTTGACGATTCATAAGTACTGTAGTTAATGGTTTACATTATTAAAAAAAACGTATTTTTATAAGCTACCTGCCTTGCTCATCTAACCCACCTAGGTTAGCAACTTGAAAATCACCTATACTAAAATAGGTACATTTTTCTTTACAAAGTTATTTATTAATCCCCTTCCCTATTATGTTGGCAACATAAAGGTAAGCCTTAGCTTCCGATCTGTTATGTCTTCGCATTATTTAGATAAAAATGGTTTTGATATTTTCATTGTATAGCCTGTCTCTTATTTTTTGATTTTTGTAATAAAAATGTAGCGTACTATTAGGATTTTGTATGGATCGCGTAACTTTACAGACTTCTTTTTTCATCTTTAAATAAGGGGCTATATGGTGTACGGATATCTTGCTAGATGTCTCACATCTTAAATTTATGTGTCTGTACTATCAGCTGATTTCGTGTCTCAAATTATAAACATTACTTGCATTGAAATTTCCGAAGACATTTTTAGGTAAATGCTTTGATATCAACCTGGGACTAGTGTTACAAAGTGCCCTTTAACTCAAATGAATAACCAAGACAAAGACAATATATTTCAACTATCAATCTATTTTACCTATCAATTTTATTTTTCTTCTAAACTAGAGCTATACTAAAAATAAATATACTTACGTCTCAAAACACTCTTTAATAATCCCAACTATATTTCAATGAGAATACAATTACGCGAAGGCTTAACACGAAAATATAAGACACATAAATCCTTTAGATAATTATTATACTTTAGAATATTTCCACGAGCAATTTTCTCCAACGAAGTAGGCCTTTATGAAAGAAATTATGTTTATGCCAACAAAGATTAAGAATGGCAGGTGAGGGCTCCACTGGCAGCTTGGGGGATCGATTGATGGAGGGCCACTGAGGTGACTGAGCCGAATATTCGAGCCGAGTATACGCTAAAGGCCGTGTACACACCTTCGAGCACGAACATTGCGAACACGAATGTTTGGATCGTATATATGAATCATTCGTGAACAATCGCCTTATGTTACTCTCAGTACTATACCTTCAGGTCAAGTACTGAAGTACCGGGATCAACTACCCCACCCTCCGCTCTACCCTTCTGAGTTCCTTAGGGTAAGCAGGAACTTCTAAGCAGAGTGTGTAACTCGCTCATAAAGTAAGCAAGTTTATCCTCGACATAAATATAAACGTCTCGGATGACACGACCTATTTTATGCACTTGTTGTACAGTCTACTATTTGTAATCATACGATCGTGTTGCTGATGATAAAAAAGTATATCAATTCGAATTAATTAAAAATCTATTTTTGGTGCTCTTAAATTTCGACATCGAAAAAAAAACAAATTAAAAAAAGCATCAGAACATTACCAGGACGCCCCGACCCGGTTTCAATTGATCGAAATGAAATTGAGGACCCAGATTAATTTACCTAGCCTTTTTAAATTATACAAAGTGTTTTTGATTTGTAACCCTTTTTTTATTGTTTAGATCAGTTGTCCCAGTGAATTTTGTACCGCCTCAGATGTATGAGAAAATAAAAAGAAATATCCAAAGTTTTTTTTTCATGATCATTAATAAATATTTTGTTATTATTATTTACACAATATGTACAACGCAAATATACATTAAAAAGAGAATAGAAAAGCTTGCTTTATGGGGCGGATACAATAAAAAAAATTAAGTTCATAAAAATCGGCCCACCCGTTCTTGAGTTATAAATGGGGTAACTAAACACTTAGCCGTAACGTCTTTTGTTTATAGGTAAGAACCCTTGGAACTTGACAATATAATCCTCTCGTTAAATTTATACGGTAGGTTATATATAGGTTAGGCACAATAAAAATTGAAGTAATATACAACATTATTCAGAAATGGTATACTAACACTTGATACTGCGCTTCATCATAATGTAATTTTAGAATTTCGATGCATAAAATATGGTTCACGCTAACGTTAAAGAAGTGCATGTTTAAAGGTTAGTATACAATGTCTGAATTACGCTGTATACAACTTCTTATCAATACATTATAACAGCTTCCAAACGCTCATTACTGTAAGAAGTATTTCCAATAAAAAGTGGGCGACCCTTTTGTATTTCGACACAATATCGCTAGTGATGTGTGTAGGTACTGTTCACACAATATTCTGTTGACTTTGAACTTTGTGGGGCTTATTGTTGGTCGGCGGCGAGGTCCGACCCCTGTCATTTCTATGTATTGATAACTTAAATCGCTCGAGACATCCAACTTTTGCCCTTTTCCACCGCATCAAAGCTTACAGGGGTATTTCGATGTTGTTGCCGGAATATAATAAAAAAATTAGGTTGTGTTAAGCACTCACAGTATAAATTACTATCAATAAAATTAAAAATAATAATATATGATGACCTGATTAGCGCAGTTGGCAGTGATCCTGCTTCCTGCGCCGAGAATCCCGGGTTCAAATCCTGGTACGGACAAAAATTGTGTGATGAGCACGAATGTTTGTACCCGGGTCATGGATGTTTAGTATCTGTATAATTGTACGGCACCCATAATACAAGCGTTTCTTAGTGTGGGACCGTATAGTTGGTGTGTCTTCTGGCGATATTATTATATAAAATGAAAAATAGCAGTCCAACCTTATTTACTTGGTATGGACCTAAGTAACGTAGACAGAGTATAAAACCATCTCTGTCTACGCTAAGTAATATCTAAGCTGTCACAAGAGAGAACAATGAAGGTTCTTATACGACTCCTCCAATGACACTTTCCAAGAGGTCATATAAAAGCAGTATACTCGTGACCTTCGATTATACACCTCTTGAGTATTGGGTAGTAAATGGATATTTCTAGATCGTAAATTATGTATGGAGATGGTAATGACAACATAACGATGGTTTCCATCTAATTTTACTTTTGCAATGTTTTTACGACGCTGACATTACGGTGGGATCTTAAGGTAGCTTTTACTACCTAGAGATCCCGCCGATAATTTAGTGCGAATTGTGGAATGCGAAATAAATAAAACTGAGTGTGAATACGTAGGTATCCTATAACTCAACTGTTCAGAGAAGCGATTGTTACAGTATGCGCACAATCAATTAATAGCTTCCTAAGAAGCCATTAACCAGCTATCTCAGTCTCTAACTGAACATAACTCTCGACAAAATGGGATTTGCTATTTACGGTTGACTAGACTGGATAAAGTGATAACAGAAGGCGTATAGACGCACATTATAACTGAATACCTGATGCTCCTATTAGGTGAAATTAAAAGTTACTCTACGATAAATATTTCGATATTTATATTTGGTATTTGACGATTTGTTCTGCGATCACAAAATAAAACAACTAGTGGAATTGCGGATAAATGTGAACGATGTAATAGAGAGCTATTATTTGACTTGGAAAATTTCTATAAGATAGGATATAAAGGACTGAGTTTTTATACGTCTAAATCAGGTTTAACTACCACTTATCTTTTCCTCAAATGAGAATCTTTGCAACATGACACTTGACGCCGTTCTAAGCCAAGCTTAGTGAGATACGAGTTGGTACGGGCCAAAAACTTCTTTCTTTCTTTTCGACTCTTTGCAAGTAGCCATCTTCATCATCCTAGTTAGCTGATTTTTTTTTGTAATCAAGACGAGATTTATTATAACGAGTACTAGTAGGTCTGCTTGGCATTAAAAAATAGTTTACTACTGAAGGTTATTCGAGGCTGGAAGATAGTAGATTTATTCAGCGATTATAACGTACAAAAGACAGCTCATAAAAACTTAAAAATTCGCCTTCTTACAAGTGTCACGTTACAAACACTTTTTTTTATGAAAAACCTGCTAATCTAACGAAGGCATTCGGCGCTGTATTTGGTAACGGTGTCTTTTCTCATTAACTTTTGGTACATTAAGATAGATTATATTGTTGGGAGAGAGAGAACAAACAAGATTCTGACAGATTCGTACTATGACCTATTTATTATTTTCTAAATTTATGGAGATACCTTAGCGCAGGACTTAAGTTCTCTTAATGAAGTGGTCTTTGACTAATCCATTGAAATCTACTCTTATATGATCATTTGATCAACGTTTATAAAATTATGCAGAAATAAATAAAAATGCGGCTCGCAAATATTCAGAGCTTTTATAATATATATTGTACTCTTAAAAGGACGAATATAATATGGGAAAATGTCTTGCTATAATTTAAATAGTATTAAGTGTATAAGTTCAAGACTCTGACGTCGTTTAATTAATTAATAAGTGAGTAGCGATGATTCCCAGCTATCTTTTCTATAACCTTGTCAGTGGAAATGTATGTACCTATTACTTCGTAGTCGTACATCGACCAAATCGATAGTAGCTGCATGTCATTGAAATTTGCGAAATTTTAAAGATAGTTTTGAGTTCATTGCAAAGTAAAGCTTAACAAAAAGTACGTAGGTTTGTAACTGAATGTTTTATTATATACTCCTTTTCTGAATGACTCGCGTGACATTCAGGGTGAATTGACAGCTCGTATCGAACACGGAGCGAGACGGTCTCGGGTTGTGCCCTCATTCCTATTATACTCAGACATCTTCATATTATAATTGAATTTGTTGAAAATTTCATTATTCTTTCAACGAACGTTATTTAAGGTGTCTGTATGTCTTTTGAATTGGAATCTGAGAGAAATTGGTTTAAAATATTAATTATGCGATTGATATGTTTTTACTGGGTTTTTACTGAATGTTAGATACCTGTAATTTTGTGCAGGTAAACGGTTAAGGAGTAACGAAAATACATACAAGAATACTCACAAACTCAAAGTTGATGAACTCAAAACTGAGTTGGTTACTAACTAAAGTTAAAATTTCAAATCATAAATAACAGAATGCGACTCTACAATATAGAGGCTATGTCGCTTTTAAATTAAATAACATTTTAAATTAAATCTTATAAATAATTCCAGAAAAGCTACCATTGCGGATATTTAATAGAAGCCTTGTGAAAAGTGTGAAGTTTAATTTAATTATTATTCGTTCTTTCATTATTAACCTACTTATCTTCACAATTAAGTAGGTACTGCGTGATTATACATTGGATTACATACATATGCGATGCAATTTGTACGGCGGGAAATGAATATGATTTCAAACAAATTGTTTCTTTTTTATCAGAATGAATTGACAAATCGAATAAAAGACGCCGATAAGTAAATCAAGAGACATGTTGGCTTCATAAAAGTGACTTTAGTTCCATCACATATGTACCTCTGCATCCAAAGTTGTATGGAAGAGATCGAAGCTTACTTGTACAGTGATCCTTATTATTAGAAGTTTTACAATATTATGTAAAATGTTTCTGAGTTTTACTTATCAACTATTTCAAACATACTGTACATGATGTTCATGTCATTATTGACTTATGGTAGATTGATATTTACTATCTGTATTTTTTTGCTGACATATCTATCCATGGATACTCTCCTCCAATCCGTTATTAATATAAAGTTAATAAAAAACAATTCTTATGTTTTTACAAATGCAATAGTATTTAGCACGAGCCTTTTATGCTGTGAAGCCAATTATCTATGTAATGGCAACGTAAAAATGTCTTATTTCTGGCGGGTGCGAAGCCACTCTCAACAGTTTATAGACGGTAACTTATTAATATAGATGCATATATCTCTGCTATTCTAAGGGTTTACCCACCGCTTGGCGTCTGCGAATTAAAATGCGAACGAACTGCCATCGCCAGATCAGGCTGATTTAGTTCCGAGTCGCGGTGTGCTAAAACGAAAAAATTCGCGCGCGGCGAATTGAATCGCGATCGCTTGAAGCCTATATTGGGACTGGGGAGTGGCGATTATTACAGAACGGAAAATATTATTTTCAAGCATTAATCTTCAGAGCTGATTACGCTTTCACGGTGGTTTCTTTTAGCCGTCGACTAAGGTAATGTAGGTAGGTATGATTTAAGTAACTAACTAGACTACACCAACAAGTGGCTAAGATTTTAATGGACGAGTGATTACACGAGCCTAATAACGCTGTGAAAATATTGAACAGGTTTAAATATATGGAGAAAGTAGGTAGGTACTCACGTGGGCGAGAGGACGGCAAAGCTGAAGTGGGATTAGGCAAACCACGTTGCACGCATGGACTCCCAAAGGTGGGCCAATCAAGTCAATACCTGGACGCCCAAAAACGGTTGCTAACGTCCGTCGTGGCAGGACGAGGCATGGTGTTACGATTGAAACATCTATGCACGTCAAACGTGGCCATAACAAGCCCAAGACCGGATCCTGTCGAGCGGAAAGAGGAGGTTTTCGCTTAACAGTGGGACACAAAATAGGCTCACAAAAAAAGGTAGGTTAAGTTTAAAATGCCTTGGCAGGAATACCCATATTTTCCCTAAAGTACATCAGTTTGTTCTATTGGAGGTTTAAGATGCAGATCCAATCGTCATGATATGATGCGGCCTAAATATTGTAGGTAACTAGTATGTTTGAAACATGCCCGCTGTGGATGTCTGCAATATTGGGGAAAATAAGACGATGTTTTAAAACGGCCAAAACTATGTTTACGCAAGTCTTAACCTACTTTAAAACTATTTATAAAATAACATCCAGTGTTGTTGTTCATGTGCTCGAGACGAAATGTCAATTTATTTTCTTAAATTTAATACAAACTTAAATTGAATAATAAATGAAATCTACTTTGGGAAACTAATTTGCACTTTAAAAAAATGGTACGGCTTTTCTAACTGAACACTTCTGAAAATCAGGTCGAGTCGATTCATCACAATCCCAAAGAGGTAGGAGAAGTATTTTTCAATATCCTTTTGACAGGCTGAAAGTTTTCAGACGGTATCGAAAAAAAAATGGCTATTTATCATGTGAACAATTCAGGGGCATACGTCATTTAGTACTTGGTAGTTTGTCGTTAGAATTAATTTGATACGAGAAGGGGGTCGATTAATTTCTACTGAACTGTCGAGTATGAGACCGTGTGACCCTAATACATTCGGGTGATGTTACGTAAAATTGCTCATTAGAGGCTGTAGCCTCTAAGGAGCAATTTTCGGATAAGGATCAATCTGTGTGGATGGTGGATAGTGAAATATACAGGGTGTAAAGGAATTTGTAACGAAAACTGATACTATAGATTCAGGTCATTATTCTGGACCCCCCATAGTTGGAACTTTTCGTCGTCCTTTTCATTAATATACGCAATTTTTTTCAGTATTTTTAAAGAACTTTTGGGAACAAAAATATGTAGTGAACTTGGGACACAATTGCAATCATGTACTCACACTAACTTTTTTGACTTCACAAAAAAATACCCTAACGTATTATTAATCTTAATACACCCACTCCAACGTATTACCATATACATAACGTTCACCATGACGGAATGCTAATACGCCGAAATGATCTAATTCGTAGGGATGGGAAACCTTATCCGTTTCGAAACGTTGATAAACTTTGAAACTGTATACAGTCATCACTGCGGATTCAAGGCTACTGACGCAGATACAACAAATGGATAGTGCTTTTCCAATTGAAGGGTTGTAATTCTAAAGGGTCCAAGTGCCAAAAAAAAATCTATATTATTACAAAAATACGATCTATGTGCCAAGCCAAGCAACTTTTTGTTGTTAAAAAAAAAATGGCACTTAGACCCTTTAGACTTACAACCCTTCAATTTCTATTGTGATTGATTTATTTCTTACCAGCACGTCAACTGCGAAATTATTCTTAAACTAGCTGCGTACTTTATAGTCGACGTATTTACACACTTTGTGTGGAGCAACTAAAGTTTTAAATACTCGTACTGTCCGCTAGAAGCAGTGTTCAATACTCCATACAAAATGTCAAAATATGTAGACTATAAAGTATACGGCTAGATTAATAATAATCGCGCGCTGGACGCTCTGATTAATTTTTCGCGGCAAAAGGGAAGATCTTCTAGCCGAACGGGTGTTATGCCTGGTGGAACTGGCAATTCTGATGGGATTGTTGTCGTGTATAATACTGACACCGCGTTTCAGATATTATTAAATTATAACAGCCATGGTTCCAGCGCCATCTGTATTCAGCGCATTTAGTACATGAACTTGGTTATAGATGTCGCTACAAATGATTGAATATTTTGTTTACAAATTGAATGCTAACCAAGGCATCTTTAGCCGAAACATCACTATGGAGCCTGATATTGATAGGCGTAGAGAGAAAATACCACATTAACATAGAAATAGGACATAAACGGAGATGGGCTCCCGAGCATCATTGCCGATGATGAGAACTAAGCCGGCAGTCGGAAAAACTGTTATTGCATTATATATTGTAACACAAACATGATAAGGTTCCTTTGGCTGCAAATTGTTAAAGGAGCGAAATGGTTTCGTCATAATGTCATACTGGATATGGTATGTCGTTATTTTATCCGCATTATAGGCTTTAAGGGAAGTGATAGAGTTAGTAAAAGATACAAAAATTAGTACATTTTTTTTTATAGTATTTCCTTCCTTATTGGATAAACCGCAGATCAGTGGTGGTCTAATACCTTCCTCCTAGCTTTTTCCCAATTTCATTTTGGCATTTGGGTAGGGTTTCATGTCTTCCATTATTTGGCTCTCCAACCTACTTATATTTACACAAAGCGATTGCTATCGCCTACTATAGGGACCACTGGTAACCTAAGTGTACCTATATTGTAAGATTGTTTTAGGCTTATCTCACTGTTGTACGGCTATCAAATAAGTATGGCAGTGCCAGCTTGATTCCATGAATTTGAGCCACGAAAGAGGTCACCCATCCAATGTACATATCCGAGACACGCGCTGATACTTCGGGTATCAGTGGTACTTAGTTATGTTATCCTATATTTAAACAGACGAGACCGTAATAGATCTAATATGATATATGACCCTGGTTAGGAGCAACAAAATCGTATGCAATATAATAAAAAATAATTATTCCTTCTAATATTCCACTATTGGGCACGGGCCTGCCACCAATGCAAGGTATATGAGGCGATAGTCAATTGCTGATTAACAAAAAAACTAAAACATATTTTTTTATTCTGTCCCATTTCAGTTGCACGCCATTGTAACTGCTACAATTTTATTGAATCTGCCGGATTACAGTGTGACATATTAAAAGTTTATTGGACTGCTTATTATACTGCTCAATATTGTCGCTAGACGGAATATTCACGGATTTTTATATCCACAGCAATTTGCCGAAATGAAAAGGGTATGAGGTACTAGTAAAAATATAGGAGGTACAAATTTGCGAAGCAACTTTGGATGAAGATGGTTTAAGAGTGCAATATTTTTTTTTATAAAATGTAGCAATAATACGTTGTGTGTCTCATGTGTTGCTTTTTTAATAATATCGCGAACCAGTCTTAGTACAGACTTTTAAACAACTTTATTAATTGAATTTAAATAAGAATAACTTACCTACACAATTATGTATATAGCAGTAATAATAATGCTAGTCCTTTTGAATGTCTCATGGTTGGGAACGGGACTCTCTTCAATGCGAGAGATTAGGCCATATTCCATGACACAGGCCACATTAGTCATAAAAACGAAATTAAAAGTAAAAGTTAAATACGTGATTACTCGTAAATATCCTGATATCACTTATATGCATACTAGCTATGCCCCGCGACTTCGTACGCCTTGACTATAGTTTTTTTTAATATCCAGATATAACGGTGATAAAGCTTTATAATAAAGCTTTTCAGTAATAAATGACTTTCCCGATGATTGGCTTTATTTTATCTAATAAAATATATGACTGCAGAATTTCCAATAAAATTCATTCACAGGTTCAAGTTTATGTTACGCGAAGAAGTTCAAAAGGCAGGTAATGTGATTGACCTTTGGCGACTGTGAGAATATATGAGTAAATTGCCCTTCGCAGGGCTCAAAACCTGATTTAGTGGTAGGGCAAGTTTATTCAGATTAAATTTTATGCTCGATTCATCAATAACGGTTCTTTTCCTTGCTATAAAAGAAATAAAGATTGTGAAACTAACAAGAAATCGAATCGATACTGCCACAGATATGCCATACGTTTTATAGGACTTAAATATTTTGAAAAGGGAAGTTGTAATATATGGTGAGGAAGTATTAAATGAAATAGGCCGCAGTATAAGGTAGACCGCAGCCAATGCATGCGCATTTAAAATCTAACAAACTGGACCATTATCATTAAATTGTTAATTCTAAATAGTTTAAAATCAAGAGCGTTGTCTCTACTCTCTGAAATTAAGCTTATTTATACGAAATTATGATTTGTGTTGAAAATAAACAACATTTTTGGATTTTAACAAAATAAATTTAACGTATTTATAATCTATACTAATATTATAAAACTATAAAACTAATAAAACTAATATTATAAATGTGAAAGTTTGGATGGATGGATGGATGTTTGTTACTCTTTCACGCCTGAACGGCTGAACGGATCTGGATGAAATTTGGCACAGAGATAGATTATAGTCTGGAATAGCACATAGGCTACTTTTTATCCCGGTAAAATGTATGGTTCCCGTGGGATAGATGTTTTAATTTTTCATACTTTTTATCGCGGGTAACACCGCCGGGCGCAGCTAGTACCCCTATAATTCCAGACTTGATACTTTATGATATACGTTGACAAATGATTTGATTTATGATCCTTGAGGTAGTTTAGTGCTTAATGTAGCAGCCATCCCTCTCGGTCACTGTTCTATTTCTATGAAAGACAACCAACACGTAACAAATACAAAAACTATAGTACGATACATTTCAAAGGTGCCAAAAGTTTGGATACAAGATTTGTAGTTCTAGCGTCCAATCAAATAAAATCAAGTAAAATATGGAAACGAGCTGATTAAGCAAGATGAAAGTCAACAAAAAAGCAGAAGCAAAGAACATAAAACTTTTATGTTTGTTAATGGGTAACGGTGAATTGTTAAACAACTTTCGAAATCACCGTAAGAACAAAGTGCTATCCTACCCCAAACCGAATCGACGGGGGAGAACCCCACTTAACCCCTAAAAAGTATAAAGATCAATACTAAGACGATGCCTAATTACAAGACCGCAACTAATGTCAAAAAAGCAAAAATCAGCTCAGCAATGGAATGGAATATGATTATGTAATACACGCGCTTGTTCTTACTGCTGAGTGTCGGCTCTCAGTGTCGCTTTACACAGAAAGTGGACTCTATTACACGACGAAGGCGTTGAGTAATTGGTTTACAGTACTCACTCGCTCTTCAAACTCCGAGAGTCCTTCAAAGTTAACAAAATTCCAATTCCCGCCCCCGTCCTCCACGATCGAGTTTTAAAATAAATGGGCGTATTAGCGGTTGAGAGCGCAACTTATATAGATTGGTTTTAGGCAGAAAATACCATTTAATTGCAGTATTAATTGATGCTGATTTTATAAATTTTTTGGGGTCGAGTCACCTTCGTCCGTAGGAGAATTAAGTACCCTCGAGATACCCTACACGTGACCCTGGGTGGTGCCAACCAGGTGACAACTCTACTGGTGGTAGGCTTCGGCCGTGGCTAGTCACCACCCACTGAACAAAGCCATGTCGCCAAGCGGCCTAGCCGTGTTCCGGCATGATGTTCAGTGTTGCCATTCATGGATGGCGGGTCAGATCAGTTGCGCTGCATGTGCCTAGTGAATGTAGCGTCTCTGTCTACTGCCGCCATCCTACCTAGGCAAGTATGCTCCATCGTAGATCTCATCGTCACTTACCATCAGGTGAGATTGAGATCAAATACTTGCCTATAAGGTAATAAAAAAAATAAAATAAAAAAATAAATACGCGGTTTCTGTATTAGAATTCTAATTGAGTCATTGATGAGCTATGACGATCCAATTGGATATTCTTATTATAGTGTTGACACAAAGCAGCGCACTAAGGGATGAGTTCCAGGGACAGGTCACTCGAATTCTACTCTGACTTTACATTAACTAGTAGATACCTATTTCATTTTATCACAGCCAATGATATTGTTGATAACAATGTAACCGAAGCTCTTTAAGTAAAGGCATTACTTTAAAACATAATACAATATCAGACGAGGTGACTATGTAAAATGTAACATCCAATTTAAAAAAAAACCGGCTAAATTGTTTATGTATTCTAACAAAAATAACACGTAATCTCTAGCACTGATTAGATTGACGTACGGACAACGGTCACTGAATACAGAAGCAGCACAATTTTGATTAAAAGTTGGATTTGAAAAATATGTAAGGTAGTGATTTCCACTTTGTATGTTGATTCGGGGATAGAAAACTAATTTGGGGAATACTTTTGAGTGGATTATACTCTGAAGAGTACGCCTCGTGAATATATGAAATCAATAAATACCATTATTACTTTTATAACTGCAAGACATTCTTCAATAGCTATATATTCTAAAACGATCACATATAATGCAACAAAAAAACTTTCTTGTACGTTACATAAGATTCCAATAAAATATTAAACTTCGTAAAAACGTACGGACTTTAAAAACATATTTTTTTACCAGTATCTGCATTCGCCATCGGGCTGTCAAACTAAGCCTCTTACTCGGGTCCCTGGTCTAATGGCCATAAAGTAACCCTCATTTTCACGTTAACGTAATCTTCACCCTTCAAATGGTCAGAGAGTTTTCTAAGGACTTTCGTAAAGTTAAATTGTCATCAGTGAGAGATGCTCGTAGCTTGGGCTCTAGAAGGAAATTACGAATTGGGGTTTGGGTCGCGTTTGAATCTAATGCTGTAATTACTTGGTGCCGATTTTTGAACTCAAGGGTTTCAGATTTAACGTTCATTTTATTCTGAATGGAAAAACCAATTTGAGGTTTAATTGATTGGGTTGGTTTTTAAATCCAACTCACAAAACAAACGTTGCGGTAGCGAAGGTTTATATAACACGATTCCTGTCGGCTTCTCTTTCGAAATTAAAATTAGGTTTGCCTAATTGCTTGAAAAGTTTTTTTTTGTTTTGCAGGGACCGACTTGATCCTTGGTTGTTTTCTGCAGAATAAAATAGAATATTTTTAATGGGAGATCTAGAAAACATTGAGTATGAGGGGTGATCTCACAAGAAAGGTTTTCTTTCCGGCTTCCCTGGTGCGAATATTCAACCTTCACCACTGGACTGCTGTTACAAATTTTAAGCCTTTGTCTGTCTGCATGTGGCATCGTAGCTCCGAAACGAATGGACTGATTTCAATGCGTGCATGTGAGCGTAGCGTCCCCGTGCGCTTAACAATGGCGCAGCGCATAAAACACTAGCACGGCCATAGATAGCACTCAATTTTTCTAAACATTTTCGTTTACGAATGCCTCAAGGGATATGGTAGCCATTATCTTCAGTGATTACTCACGTGACTCATCAGCAGATGTCGCCACACATTAGCGCGTGACGTCATTACTCACCATGCCTAATGACATCACAGCAATTACTTGAGCAAATGTAATAATGCAGCTCCAGTTAGAAAATGGTATATCCTGAGAGTGCTTTAATGGAATTATTAACTTATATTCTATACATATAAGAATGTAAATTGTTTGTTTCCAAGTGATACGACGCTGCCAAAGCTTTATAGGCAGTTACCCATAAGAAACAAAATTACGTAAAGGGATATCTGTACCTCAAGCTTTTTCACGTACCGTTTCGGTTACGAAGCGTCTTCCATCCCTCTTTCACCACAGATGACATAAATAAGTACGACAGTGACAGCATATTTTCTCCATGACGTTACGATTACATTAGAAGTTCCTGCTACTGAAATTGCCGACGCATCGTCAAAGAAGCGGCCAGAAATTGTATCGCTTTGTCTTTTCCTTTACAACAGCTGTTTCGTGGTAGAATGATCAAAGCTTACCAAAGAACAAATATGGCGCAAATAAATTGAATTGTCATAACCGACGAATGAAAAGATCGTTTACCAGCTGTGATACAGACGCCGTCGAGGAAATTGAAAAGTATTAATATTACATAGGTTATCTCCATCAGAGGCAGCGCCTGAGGTCTATTGGCGAATGTTATTATTGCGTATCATGTAAACATTATTGTTTTGATCGTAAAACGTGGATGTGCGGAAAATTAAACGTTCAAGAATAAGAATCATAAATTATATGTTCCTCAGTGGGTCAATCTTTGTAGAGCAACCTGCATGAATGTATATAGAGTAAATACATGTCTGTATTTGCTCTAGCATTTTTATCCATGGCATGTTTTCTTGCTTTACGGCCTGTTTATGGCTAGGCCGGATATTGGATGACCGGTGACCGAACTATATAAGGTTACCATTAGGATGCTTTCGAGCCTAATTAAGCTGGCGTTTCGGGTTGTCATTCTAACATCAGTGACAGTCGTTAGGGACAGTCATAACTTTACAAATCAATTTACAAGGTATAAATATTGATTATATTTCCTTCTACTTCTAACACCCTTTCTTTCTTGCCTCGTTTTGTGTTCCGCTTTCATTCTTCATTTTTTATATTCCTTCTTTATCAATGTCATCCATAGAGCTATTGTTTTCTCATCCGTTATCTTTTTATTTCGTCATTTAACCGTACAATGTGAAACTAATAGGGGAGAGACAATGGATTTCAGCCCAGTTTCGCTTAGTTCTATCAATTATATCGTACAATGTAATTAAAAATATATGTTGCTTAGCTTTTTTAATAATATTCTATCGGCCTAGTGTCTTTTCAAAATCAGTGGTTGACAAAAACAACGACAAAAAACGATGGAAGCCATAATGTTTTATAAAGTGAAATGAACTAGGTATATTAATTGAAGGAAATAACTTTCAGAAATAACATTTGGCATGATTCTGAAACTAATGATGACACTTAATGAGGAAATTGGTAACAAAGTGAAATTTACGAGTAACAAAAAAAAGAGAAATCCCAAGTGAAACAGCACACTTGATAAACACTTCTCACTTACAAAAGCACGCTCATATCGCGGGTGTCCAAAGAGCGCATAAAAATAAACGGACGATATTATTTTATCGCACGTTTGTATAGGACTCTTCCGCCGAGTGCCGACACGCGTTCGTAGCGATATTAAAATATTAACAGAATATTCCAGCGTTTTATGAGAATGAAAATAATATGAGAAAAAATAACATCAGCATTTTCTTGCTCCTTGGACGTTCTCGGATTTTTTTTGTGGTACTCATATCATTTTTCATGTTTGTATGCTGATATATGCACGGATATTGTAATGTGTATGCAGCCACTTCCATATTATATATTGGTGGGTATTGGTCTATCAATATCTATATTCCTTCCTTCTTATTTTCACTTACATAAGTAATTTGTAAATGTGGGAACCATGTAGCCATTAGCTGTAATTTTATACTTAGTTAGTTAGTACTTTTTGTTTTTTTTTTTGACCTGCTGCTAAGTCTGATTAGCCGTTCCTACACTGTTCTCACATACCTATAACAATGTATTGCTCAATAACGTAAAAGATCTATTTAAAAAAAAAAAAGAGCAACCATGAAGTTTCTTGCCCGTTCTTCTCCATAGGAACGGCATTCCGAACGGGTGGTAAAGCAGTAGAATAATGTCTATGTAACTTGACGATTCATAAGTACTGTACAATAATGGTTTACATGAATAAAAAATATTCTGATTCTGATTCTATACAAACAAAAGTAACAAGGTCTCACTCGTCCGTAACTTTCAGTTAATTAAGTAAGACGATGCATAGTCTCAATGAGCTTATATAAATATTATTATTACATATTATATCATAATTTATCTACTACTTTGTATATGTAGATATTTGTTGTACCTTAAATAAATAAAAAAATCTTCCATTACATTCTCTGATATACCTTAATGCCCTTAGATACAACAAATCAAACCGGCAATAAAATGACCTTCCCCGGACCCGGCGCACGCAATAAAACAAAGATTCAAAGACAAACGTTATTCGTGTTAGGGCTGTGAACTACTTTCTTATGTCAGATGTTTTCATTTTTAACAGACTTCAAAAGGGAGGAGGTTCTCAATTCGGTTGTATTGTTTTTTAGTTCACAAGTACTGTCAAATGTTGTTTTTTTATTGCTTCCTCAAAATCAGAATTATACAAAATGCTTTGACATCGTTTTATTTGAAAAGTTTACGTTAATTTTTAAACGCGGTTTAATATAATTCAAGAAACTAGCTAGTAACAATGGCTACAAAGGAGCAATTGCTTTGATGAATGAGTGAGGAATGCATATATTATAGTAATAAACGTAAGTATATTATAATAATAATAATACCAGGCCTTTTTTAATGTCCCACTGTTGGGCACGGGCCTCCCACCAATGCGAGGAGGATAAGGACACATTCCACCACGCTGGCTCAGTACGGGTTGGCGGACTTCACACGTCTATCAAAGGGTTCTCTCAGACATGCAGGTTTACCCACGATGTATTCCTTCACCGTTTAGCAAGTGATAAACATGGTTGAAAATGCGATCCGCAAATTAAATCAGTAATCTAAGAGATTCGAGCCGGGGTTTGAACATGCGATCCTCGTTACCGAGGAAAACGTACAACAAACTAGGTAAGAGGAACAGCGATATAGCGAAGAGATATATTTAAGCACCCGACTTTTCGCATAACACATTTCCCACGGCTCAATAATTTTCGCAGCAAAAATGGTCAGCCCTGATTTATACGTGTCGGCTTCGTACTTTACGATTTACTACCCAAAAGATAAATTCGTACGAATGTAATTTATATGCGGTAATATCGATGCGTGACGGGTTTATGGGTCACCGGCGTGTTTATACAACGTGTGATCGAATTAACGGAATACCTTTGTTTGTTCAAAATCTCGAGAAGAATCTATTGCCTTGAGAAGATTTTTTTTTTTTCAAAAATAAATTCATTTTTAGTTCTACGATTGTTATTGTGGTTCTTGCCACCACTCACATAGGAATAATATTTTGATAATAGTGTTATCCGCCTTCTATTGCGGGGAGGCCCGTGCCAAACAGTGGGACATTAAAAAGGGCTAATGTTTTTTTTTTATTAGTGTTATTCATCAATCAAATCATATTTCAAACTAACTAAATGTGCATGTAATGTTTACAATAATACATGAAAATATTAAATATTATACTATTTAAATATTTTTTTGCAACTTTTGCGTTATTTAAATTACACGCCGTATTTGAAATGTGTGTGGTGATTAATTAGAGCTGATTGTGTTTCGACACATCATAATATAAGAATATCACAAGGAGGATCATAGAATTCTTAGATAATATTTAATTCCAACAACAACAGATTTTGTCGAATAAAGTTCCCTTCACTATTTAAAAATAAACTTGATTGCTGTGTTTTTAAATGAATGAAGCACGGTTTAACAAAATTGGCTTACTTCATTTCAAGTAATTTTGGAAAATGAGATGTCTTTGTTTCTTTGATTTGATAGAAATTCTTCACGTCTTGGGTAAGCTATAAATACTTTCAACTTCATATCCTTGATTGCATTATCATAATACCTATAAATATCCCATCCTAGAATATGATACAGTGATTTCCTCCATATGCACATAGCTACATGTAGAAGCTACATCATGTAGGTTTGTCCAGCCTAGATCACATATTTCATTGGTGGAAACGCCAGGAGTTCTAATCTCAAGCTGATTGGTTTTCGGAAATAACACACACCGCGAGCCTGTAATTCTGAGAGCAATTTTTTATCACCATCAATCTTTTTGGAGACCAATTTCAGGAATGTAACACAGTGCAATTTGGTTCGGCTCGTATATTCAGTTGAAATTTAAAGCTCTATTGGGTTCAAGGAAGACAGAATGGGGCTTAAATAACCATTTGGAAATCTGTTATGATTAAAAAAAAAGGAGGGAGACGACGGGCTATTGCGATATCCTTAAAATTTTACGATCAAAGCTACCATGTTCCTACTTTTACCTACTACCATGTTCTAAGTTGAAGGCGCGTCCAAGTCAGGAATGCTAACGGCCTGTTCTGATTTAAATAAGTTGTTGACAGGACTTTTTGGCGGGAAGTTGAATCGTGAAGTTGTCAATTTTGTTATATTTTCCAAAAAGATGTGTATCTTTGATCAATAATGTGTAATATAACACGAGTGAAGGAAATTTAAATAAAATAGTAGTTGACTTTTCGGATTCTCCCAAGATGTCCGCTACATTTTCACTAAAGTATCCACAGCTTTACTGATAGGGTTGGGGGTTCATTTCATCATCATAATCGTCATCAACATTATCATTATCATCAAGGGTACATATAATTCAATAACAAATATCAAGAATTAATCGACACTGGCAAAAATGGCACTATTTTGTAGCTGATTGCCAACCTAAAAAAAGAAGAAGACGAAGTTGTTGAAAAGGTTTATCAGCGCAATGTAAAATGGGACCTAAAAGTATAGGATATGTCCAGGGAAGCTATAGTGAAGGTGTGTCCAGCGCAGATAGTTCATGAGTTATTACGGTCGAGCGTTTGCTTTATCATTGTTTGGGTTATATAGGGCATGATAAGAGTGATCAATGATAAGACAGACCATTATTGTCGGTTATTAATGACTTAAGTGCTATGTCCAAAATTTCAAATGACTAAGACTTGGTCAACATAGTACTATTGTTTTCTGATCCGTTATGTTTTATTTTGTCATTTCACCGTACAAGTTTATCTATATATAAAACAAAGTCGTGTTAGTAACACCATTTATAAATCAAGAACGGGTGGGCCGATGTTTATGATCTTTGATTTTTTGAATTTGTCTTTGCGTCAAATAGCCGAAAAAATATATTTCGCTTTGATTTTTTTATTATATTTTACCGAATAAGTGTCTTATCAAACTCTGTTGTTAGCAAAATCATCGACAAAAAACGATGGACGACGAAGCTGTAATGTTTTAAAAAGTGAAGAATTGGTCATATAATCTTATGATAAGATTTTTTGATTTAAAATTAGTTATTTAAATCAAAACGTTCATTACTATTCACGTTTTATTTAATACTTTCTACGTAAACAGCGACTATAAAAAAAAATTACTATTTTTTAAAAGGTTATGTTTGATGTATGGAAATATCTAATAGTGTTACAAAGTTAAATAATTTCCAGGAACCTCTTCCCAAAGGCTTAGTGACTAAACACACAAGATTGTAAATAACCTGAATGATGTAACTTTTTGCGGTTGAATTGAACAAAGAAGGCTTTTAACGGCCTTAATTAGATGTTTCGAGTGAATTAAAGCAACCGTATTGAGACATGAAAATTCAAGTAGCTTTTCTCTGAATTCACTCATCTCGTTTAGCTAGATGAAAGACTCCACACTTATATTTCTATGTCTATAGGTATATTAACATGTAATTTAAATGTAAAAGTGTTTTGAAATAAAACTAATTTTAAGGATTTTATCGCGGTATATTTTTTGATTTTATATTCCCGACGTTTCGGCTGCTTTACGGCAACCATGGTCACGGGAGGACTGAGGTGGTTGACGTCCTAGTGTCATAGTTTGACGGGGGTACCCTCATATTTAGTTGTTACTTGCGATCCGATCTACGCAGAAAAAGCTCAATGTGTCTTGAGGTCTTGCAATGGTAATGGTAAGTAAAAGTGTTGCCAAGTAACAAAATATTATAGTAACTTATTTTTTGTGTCGCTGGGAGACTAGACTTCTACAAGGGTACCTACTGAGCACTTCATGCAAAAAAAAATGGCGTGAAAAACCCCAAAATCAAATGAGCATGTCCCCTTCTAGTAGGTATTCCGGATTGAATTTAAAATTCCCCACTTTAAACTATGACACTACGACGTCAGCCACCTCAGTCCTCCCGTGACCATGGTCGCTGTAAAGCAGCCGAAACGTCGGGAACGTAAAAACATAAAATAAAGGCCATAAAATCCGAAAAAATAGTTTTATTTCAAGTTAAAATTAATGTTGACGAATAATGGATATTAATTAAATCTTAATTATTATCTACTAAAATTTATGTGCAAGTTAGTTAATACAGGCTCCAACCATTTGCTCACGAGCTAAGGTTTTTAAAAAACTAACAATTAAAGCTGTATTTGTAGTATTCATAACTGGTATAAATTTAAAATGAACACAAAACGAATAAATGAGACACAAGCATCCGAATAGCGAGTCTCGCTCGGCACGTTTTCTCTCCGTGAATGTCATAAGATTTTAAGCTTTATCACGGTTGTTTTAGATACAATTTTCTGTAACAAAATGTGAGTGCTCTATCATTTTGGATAGTATCCATGCTGGGTGATGTTAAAAGTAGAGTCGCCAAAGATAAAACAACAAATACGCCTAAAACTGTTTTAGTAAATAATCGAGCTTATTATAATAGCAATATCGATTATTCCCTTCCACTTCAATAATCGAGCTTATTATAATAGCAATACCGATTATTCCCTTCCACTTCAAAATAAAAAAGATTATTATATAAAAGTATCATGTTGAACTCAATGGACCGTCAATAATAAAACGGCCGGGTAAACTTTTTTTCGTACCTTTGTTACCTGATAGGATCCAACTTTGGCGCCTCAATTTCAACTTTTTATTAAATTAAAAAAGAAAGAGCGCGTTATCTAATTTTAAACGCGACAGGTTAACTCCGAAGAAGCTGATTGAATTACGAACGTTAACTCATTTACATAAAGGCTACAATAGACTGTGTCTGTGCCGTGTATTTTTTTTCTGTAACAAGATTAGTATATTTGCTATTTACGGAGTCACGTTTTTAGTTTATTTTGGGGCGGAATAAAGATTAATTCAACGATTCATGACACGGATTTAATTAAGCGTATCCAATAGATTAAATAATGTAGACTCTATATTATTTGTTTGAAACGTGAAATCAGCAGTTTGAATCTGAGCGCTCTCCTAGTAACTAATCTAAAAAACTATGTAGTCTGAATCTCGAATTTAATGAATTCAATTAAAACCGACGAACATAAATCAGCATAGATATCTATCAGTTATTTTTTGTTTATAAGGGCATTGATTAAACACTTACCAAAGCCTTTAATATTCGAAAGGAAGAATATTCGGAGCTTACAAAGCATGGCTGCCTTATCACCACATATAAACGTACCGCAAATACACAGCCTAACAAAAATATAAGTGTACCATTATTACCGATTCCTCACGCACCTCACCGTGAATATATCTGATGCTAAATATAAAATACATCGTGGAAATTCACAATATACCCGACGACGACGTGGCGCGAAATATCTACGCCATTTTGATAAACCACCGGAACGAAAAGTAGTAATGAAAATCGACAGTCTACAAGCTGATGTGCTGTTAATAATATATTGTGTGTTGGTTTACTCGTACTTAACTATGATGGAGAAGAAAGTGTTTGTTATGTTTGAACTAGCAGTGCCCGCGACATCATACGAGTGGACTTTAGATTTTTAGCTATCCCGGGAGCCATTCTATTAACCGGGATAAAATTATCATTTTACTCATTATATGTACTTATGAAATAAGGAGACCCCAAACACATTGATATGTACATACATACAAACTCTCATACACAAACATTTACCTAACATGATTGCCAGGTCTTTTCAATTCAAACTTATTGTAATTTCAACTAAGTATATCCCATGGATAAGTAGCTATAGCCTCAGGTATGTAATGCGTAGCTGCTCACTACCCCTGAAGAGGTGGTTGAAGACAATGAAAACTATTCAACTGATTTGCAATATGTAACGTTTTATCAAGATTTGACTGGTGACTATCCCTACACGGTAAGCTTATCCTTACACAAACATGCAGTTTCTAATGTGTTTCAAATCGCCGTTATATTTTTCCTTATCTATAGTAACTTTTTACTGATAGACACACACATACATCAGTATTACTCAACATTTTCCTGAGCAGAGACCACCCAAAAAAAAGAAACTTTCCTTAGGTTTTTTTTCCGACGTAGCTTTTTACCGCACCAGCCCTCCCTTCCAATGTCAACGCCAATCAACCCTCCCAATATTATCTGCGGCGATACCGCGCCCTAATAAAATAAACCGGGAATCGAATCTGTTGCCTGAATGATTGTCTTGGAAATATAGTTTGGTTGGTAAATAAGTTGAGCTAGTTGGATTATTAGGTACGTTTAGATTTCAATGCTAATGGTGAACACGTCTAATGATAAAGTTATATGTTTCAATTATTTGTGTTTTTCTCATAGCTACACGATCGTCTTCCTATTTTGATAAACAATTTTTTTTTATGATCTGCGTTTTGCCGTGTGGTTTATGTAAATAAATTAAATGTGAATGTATGGAATTAATCTCAGCGACATTCAATATAATTAGTTTGGTACAGCTTGTAGTATTTTCTTGTGAAGTGACAATGGTGTTCATTTAAAAAAAATGCGGCTTTGCTTAGAGGAGCCAACGGTCCGAACCATTTGAAACGTTAGCTTTGGAATGCTTTTTAGAATTTTCTCTCCGTGTATCTGTTGAAGACGGAAAAGGCGACCAAAGATATAAACACAATGGACTATCTACTAGAAGTTGCATGCTGGCGGCGATTTACGATGGGCTCACGAGAAACACTCGTCCAAATGATTTTATCGTCTTTGAGTAGCCTTTGAGCAATTAAAGTCATGATGCGATGGCAATTTAGTGAAGCTTTTCGAAATAAATAAAGCTAATATCTAAAACCACGTGAGTAACAAAGTAATAGGTAGACATTTGAAATAACAAGACATTGCTATCTAAACGTAATATTTACTCAACCATTGTCTTAGAAATAACTTTTGCGTGTCGTTAAAAATACATGCTAAAAATATACATAAAAACCTACTCTGAAACATCTCATTCGCTGTATAAATAATTGTTATCCATTGTAGATAGCATGTATAGATATCCCAATTTTTTTGACAACAAGCTCCTATATTCAGGTATTTACAAATAAAAAAACAATTTCGATCCCTCCCGACACAAGAGGTGTACATAAATATGGTAATACTCGAACCATGTAAAAACCCTTTGTGAGAGATTTTTGTGCGAATTTGTCTCGAAGGGAAAGTAAAATTGTTTTTTACACTATAAGTTATTGTTCAATGGTTTTGAGTCATCACATGCACTCGCTAGGGTTGGCCACTAGAAAATACAAGATACAGCTTGTAACCTTTACCGAAAGTTTTCCTTACCACTTCTTACACCCTGTAGTAAATAGATTTAGCAAATCCGATAGTCGACCATACGAAAATTATAAAAATGTTACGTAGATATGATTTATTTTCCAAATGTCTAAATCGTGTCGGTCCACATCTATCTGTCTGCATCCTTAATGATCTCATGCACGGAATATAGCGAATTCATCGCATTGTTCACCGTACTCTGAACTGACTCAAAGCAAAAGTCAATTTGACTTTGAATGCATGACTGCAAATTGCATTCTAAGCTGGAACCTGAGCTGGGTGTCAAGGTCGGCAGTCTAGGCACGTTTACCGCTTAAACGATACTTGGAGTGCATAGAACTTCAGTAGTTTCGAGGAGCTTCAGAGAGATACATAATATTGGGGCGCTTTGAAGTCTGAAGAAAGGTGTTGATGTCGTAAAAAAATATAGGAATTTAATTTTATTTACATAAAATATTACAATAAAGATTCGTTTTCATTTTAAAACTCCTGTATGCAGATTAAAATTGTAGGTAACGTAAAGTAAAAATTTACATTAATTTTCATTATATGAAACAAATACTGAGATAGTAAACTTTTTTATGCCAGCGCTTGGAACATAAAAGTTCATTGAAACACTTTTGAATCCAAACTTATCCATTTCGAGATTTTAGATTGGATACAATTTCTTAAAACTTAAAATAAAACATCTACAATAACATACTTTCTGCTAAAAGAAGCTTTTATGAAAGCTGATAAAATAACAACACAATAATACAAAAATGTATCATTATTTTCGAAAATAAAAAGAAATTTCCAATGTAAGTCACGCGAAAGTCGATAACGAATCGTTAGCTAACTTTTAATTAATCCCACACACACAGTAGCGTGGCCTCGTAACATAGCTGGCACAACTCCACATCACTTACATTGACAGACGAGCCGAAACTTGGTTTTCGACGAGTAATGCCTCGTGATTGGGGAGATGGGAAACGGAACGGTAGAACACGGAGACTTAGAAGGAAATGAAGATTGAAAAAACCAACATTTTGCGAAGTAATTTTGTGATACTCAATAATTATTGTTGGAACAAATCATTTCCATTTTCTTTAAATAATACTTTGCATAATTTTTCTAACTCGATCGTAACTTAAAAAAATCTGATACAAGCTTTGACCCCGCATTTGACCCGCTTGAAGGTTGAATTTCCAAAAATCCCTCTTGAGTGCCCCTCTAGGGTACTCATGGAAAATAGCAGCCAACAAAAATACATTAGCAATATATTTTTTTCCCTACTGACTTCAAATGTCTAGGTCCACCGGTTAGCTAGTGTATTATCTGTCTGTCAGTCAGTGTCAAGAATATAAACAGATGTCGCCGAGAAAACTTAAAGAATAAAAGTAAATACACCAAGCTGTAACTGGAGGGTTCATTAGCCCTAACAAGACAATAAGGTATAAGAATAACAATATAATTTATTGTTACAACGTTATTAGTACCTACCTAGAATATTGTCAATTTGATGCCAGAGCTACGAACAATACCGGGAAAGAAATATTTTTAATGCAAAGCATAATACAGTTTAGTACCATTTGTAACTGACAATTCACTACTTTAAAACTGCTCTGTTATGTGAGGCTTACATGAATATAACTAATGTGTTAAGTATTTATTTATTAACAAGAAATAACATTTTCTACCGATATATCTTGACTATATATATTGTAAAATTAAATAATATGTCGTATCGTAACGAAATGCTTACAATACAGTGTCTACTTTATTTCAACGAAATGTTTAATAGTTAAATAATAATATTGGTATTTACTAACAACGTTTGTTAGTGTAGTAAAATTTGATTATTATTTTAACTGCTTACTGTGTCATACAAGCCATACGAGATTCAAATGAAAATTCTTAATAATTGATTCAGTATTGATTTCTTATATTTACGCGAATACTACACATTGAAATAAATCTTATTTTACAGATTTTTAATATGAGGGTACCCCAGTTCATACTATGACACTAGGACGTCGAACACCTCAGTCCACCCGTGACCATGGTAGCTGTAAAGCTGCCGAAACGTCGTGAACGTAAAAACATAAAATAAATGCGATAAAATCTGTAAAATAAGTTTCGATAAAGATTTAAAATTTACGGATTTTTTTTTGTATCAGTAAACAATGTTAAGAGGTTCTTCCAGAATTTTTTATCAGTGATATTATATATATCTAGACTGAAAATAAGTTCTTACTTATCGCACCCATTTAAAGATACCCGTTTCTTTCTTGAACAAAAAAAAACTCTGGAACAAATTACTCTATCCCATTTCCCGTATCCGAACACCGATTTTTTCCTCGCAAATGAAAAAGGACCTTCACGAATTATCGGTGAAATAACTTATGGCCGCAATGTTTTACACTCAAGAGAAAAGTAATAGGAACCGGTTTGATGTATGAAGCAGCTAAAACTTCGAGAGTATGAAATAATGATGTGAGTTTGAGATAAAAGCGTTACAGCCCATAATACAAGCGTTGCTTAGTTTGGAGCTATACAGTTAGTGTTTGTCTGGCTGAAAGCTTTCAAAGTAATTTACAATTTTAATTAACACGAAAGCATTGCTTACAAACGTTAAATAGAAAAGTATAACCTGAAAATAAATATCGCCATACGAACACACCAACTATACGGTCCCACTTTAAGCTTAACGCTTGTGTCATGGGTACCGTACAATGGACTGAGGGCGAACTCAGTATATAATACTTATATACATATTAAACATCCATGACTCGGGTACAAACATTCGTGCTCATCACACAAAGCTTGTGTCCCTACCAGGATTCGAACTCGGGACCCTCGGCGCAGAAAGCGGAATGACTGCCACTGCGCTAATCAGGACGTCAAATAAAAAAAAGAAAAGAAAATAGTTCAATAAATTATCCTAATAGCTATAAATAGCTTATAACAAGCGACGCATGTGTGCCAAATAGCTTCAGTTTCAAATACACATTAAGTTCACCTATCTTCTCTCGACATTAGTGATGTTTATTCGAGAAACCTGCGCGGCCTAACCTTGGCACGCGTTGTGAATGTGACATAAATTGCTTTAAATAAGACTTTACGATTCAAACAGGCAATAATATGCTTTAGACCAGGGATTCCCAAAGTGGTTGATGTCGAACCCTTGGGGTCTGGTTTCCCAGGTGTCGACATAAACGAATACTGATTTTGGGGGTCGACGAGGTATAAAAATCGGCCCCTATTAATTAACACAAGTTCTTATTTGAAACTTCCTTGATACTGTATAAGTTGTGTTACGTGTACCAACTTGTTATAAGAATGACTAATATTTTTGTAGGACGTAATATTGTTGTACTTTAAAAAAACACAACAATTCGATAAGCGTGCACAAGTTCGTACAAGATGAAATTATTATTTTGTATCAATAAGAACAAAAACTAGAGATAGGATTTTTAAAGTAATTTGGCTATGGGAGTCTGAGGTATCGGTTCATTTTGGAAAAAGGGTCTCTTGCCCAAAATAGTTTGGGAATCCCTGGCCTAGACAATATCTATAGTGGGCGAGTTATGTACGCGATGTGGCAGGAATATAAAGAACTAACGCGAAATAGGGTTGTCGTTGGTACCAACCAAGAGAATGCCCGATCAGTAAGTCTCGTCCAAGGAATATGCTCGCAATGCCTCCCGCCTCGCTTGAGCCTAACTGGTTGTATTCCAGACCGTCTTCACAGCCTGACGAGGCCAGCTCAGAAACATTCCGCGCGCAATCTTACTGCGAGGTAATTCAGAGATGATAGCGCTTGCCTCAGGTAAACGCCCGTGCATCCCCGAGCATTCTGCGCTGTCAGACAGGCAAGGCAGTACACTCCAAACCAAGTGAATCCAATGCTTAGTACAAAACTGAGATTGTAGCAAGAGGTATGTACCCCACAGGCTGCCCAATTACCCAGTTCGTAAGTATTGGACCTTTTTTCTTCTATAACATAAAACACTGTACCCACCTGCCACTAAATCGGAACATTAGGACCAAACGCCACGTAACTGAGCATCTAATGGGCGTTCCAACCAAGAGTCGTTTGTCATTTTTAGTGGCGGCCGCGGGTTGGGTCAGGACCAATAAACATGGCGCATGGAATGGGAACACCGATTTTCATGTTACAAAACCATGGTGTTGTAAAAAATAACAAGTGTTCCGTTGTTGTGGCCCAAAAAAATTTAAACAACTCACGTCGTCATCTGCCTACTTAGTACCTGTGTATGACTAGGGCCATTATGATATCATTGTATTTTCCCGTGACCATGGTTGCTGTAAAGCAGCCAAAACGTCGGGAACGTAAAAACATAAAATATACGCGATAAAATCTGGAAAATTAGTTTTATTTCAATGAGTAGTATTCGCGTATCTATAAGAAATCAATACGTGACACCCATGCATGTTGCGATAGTTCGTAAATAAGCGTCCAACAATGATAATTTATTGATGCGTCACTAAATTAGATGCCGAATCGTTTGAAGTCCGAAATCAGGACCATTATAGGCCCTGTGACTTTCATCGATAGTATTATCGGTAATATAATAGGTTTGATGATCGGTAAAGGGTTGTTTTCGGGTCATTGATGAGTAAAATTATATTTAGTTGGGACTATTTAGGACCTACGTAAATAGCTTGGTGGGTGCCTATTGAGATATACCTATAGGTATCTGAAATCCATACCAACAAAATGCAGTCAATGGAAAAAGGGCTTATTGATCGTTGGAATGGGAATGATTTTCCAAATGCTTAGTCATATTACGTAGCAATGATGAATGAATGAACTACAAGAGTTTGCTCACTTTGTGCAGGCAATGGTTTGTGCAGACACGGGTTTACCGCGGTTTTGTTTTTAAATTTAATACTAGGTATCTTGTTTTCTTGGATTTCACAATAATTATTGCACTGGACATTTTTAACATGAGCTCCCAACTTTTGTATAACCTTTTCCAGTGTAATTTTTGTTTTGTCTCTGCGACACGTTGTTTGCCTGCATAGTCTTTAAACTTAATAATATTTTAACTCTGGGTAGGTGCTTCTGAGTTCACATTACATAACAACTAAGCGTCCCATTTTCGATTTCCTTCAATTTGCTTGCGAGTCTCGCACGACTCCAACCCTTTTATTGGTGACATAAATTTTCATCGAACAGTATTCGAGCCTCATTCTTTTTTCGTCAATCCGAAGGTTATGAGACTTTCGTCAGATTTTATGGTAAAAGTTTCAATGTATACATAATAAGAATATAACTAGGTCATGTGAGTACTATGTGTGCATATTTTGTAAACATTTGTAGGGATCTAGAAGCTGAATTCGAAGACGTCATCACAGGAAAACTACTGAACGGATTTTAATTCAATTTGGCATGGTAAATATATATATAGAATAATTATTATAATATATAGAATAATTATTATTCCAGGAATTTGAGGAATACTTCCGGGATAATCAAAAAGCTATAATCCTCGCGTATGAAGTTCACCCTTTCAACATCTTTTTGTCATGTTTTGGAGATATTTGGCGTGAATAATAATTTATTATACACATATATACTCGTATGGATACTCTTTCTGCCTATTTTAGAAGTTTAAAGTCCTTTATTAATAGGCTAATCTGCTTGTAGTAAAATTCTACAGATAGTGATCTTATATCCTAACTATAATTTCTTAGCCAACCTATTCATTCAAACTTCCATATTGCATTAATCTATACATCTATACATATAAATAAAATTGGATTGTCTGTTTGTAATATTAAAATAACCGCTTTTTACTAAGTGCATTTAGATGTATACACGTTACCTATACCGAAACAACATTTTTTACAATTTTTGTCTGTCTGTCCGTCTGTCTGTCTGTCTGTCTGTCTGTTTGTTCCGGCTAATCTCTGAAATGGCTGGACCGATTTTGACGGGACTTTCACTGGCAGATAGCTGATGTAACAAGGAGTAACTTAGGCTACTTTTATTTTAGAAAAAAAAAATAGGATCTCACGAAAAAAAATTAAAACCAATGTTGGAGCGCAGCGCCTGATTAAGTTTGATAGCAACAACCTGCAATGCGTCCCGCGGGCTCAGAATGGGCGAGCAGGCTGTTGTCAACGGTTGTCTTTGTTAAATACCACGCGGAAGAAGTCGCGGGCAACAGCTAGTTTTATATAAATTGTTCAAAATATCCTAAAAAGACTTTTAAATAACAATTTCTCTTGATTCTTGAGTGCGTGACGGGAAAAAATATATTCTTTTAAAAAGGTATGTTATCAGGGTCCAAGTTTCAGGTGATAAATTGTGAAAAGACTAACTTTTTAAGTAACCCAGTGAATTTATATTCATTGTTTTATAAAAGGAGAAATGTTTTTATTTGAATTCGGAATCAAATAGGCAAAATAGGTCAACGATAATTATCTGTTAAGCACTTTTTTTTATTTTAAAACACAGAATTGTACAGCTGGTTGTTGCAAACATATATACAACACAAGGTTACGTTTTCAATCTCATGGTACATACACAAGCAATTAATAATTATGGCAATTACTTAAATAATCATAAATGTCGTTTCACTCGGTACATTATATTTGCACGAGTTTCGTATCAAAGAAAGTCTATTTATAGCTTCACATGTAAGTAAATGAATGTACCTACTTGCCACGGGGCGTTCACACGCGATTGAAATTTGCGTACATTTTCAGAGTAATTAAACGAACATACTAAGTGTTGACTGATGTAATAACTCTCTATATACGAACGAAGTGAATAACGAAATTATTCTGTAAAACTAAAATTGTATACATAATTAATAAATCCGCTGTAACTTTTAATTATTTATTCATAATAGAATACGAATAAGTTATTCCTATATTAACTTAACATTAATATTGATATTGCCGATGAGCTCCAAACTAGATGAAGTGTATGTATGTTGGGACTCGGAACTTTTTGTAACTTCTTAATATTTATAAATAAATAAGCTTTATTGAAACCAGACAATGTCCCACACTAGGAATTCCTGTGTCGTGGGAACTAGAAATCTAATATAAAATAGATCTTAATTAAATTATATACGATTGAGAGTGAAAGTGTGCGTGCGGGTGTGGGTGTGTTTGTGTGTGTGCGTGACTACGTTTGTATGTAATAATAATTATATATATAAGTGTTTTAACGTAGTAGTAGCGTCACGTGGCCTTTGTAATTGGCGTTTCAAGATAATCAATAAAAATCCCAATAATGTTGTAAATTTCCAAATTTTTAGATACTTTCATAATCTTAACGTTTCGATGCTTGTCCAAGGCATAACCTCTTGCGCATGCTGAAGAAAACATTGCAGATATATCACCTTTCAAATTCTACAAACTCACACTGAGTTTGCACGATGGGGTATATTTTGAAATCCTCCTGTCTTCAGGGCAGATGAGAGTGGATTAATAGCTTTAGAGGCCACTGAAACCCTGAAAAGCCTAGTCATAAACTAACCATTTTAGGTCACATCAAGCCATTATTAAAGTTACCATACGTCGAAAATTATACGTAATAAATGTTGACTCAAGTAATATTAGAAGGCTATCGATGATTGATCGGTCTAGCCTTTTTGCGGTACCTGTGTGACGTGAAATGCCTAAGGAATGATATATTTGGTAATTAATTTTCTGAAAGGTAGCCGTTTTAAAAGGTTATGACAAGAAATGGGTTAGGGCTTCTATTGTCTAGATAAATGATTGATTGGGTATTAAATGTCACCATGACTAAATAACTAACCTAAACTTGAAACTATTCTTAGGTGTGTAAAATGGTGAAAATAATTCGATTTTTCAATTATTAAAGCATTACCCTCCGTATTTCTCGTTTCGGCCGCTTTACAGCAAACTATAGTCACGGCAGGACTGAGGTGTTTGACGTCCTAGTGTCATAGTTAGAACTGGGGTACCCTCATATTTAGTTGCTGTTTGCGGTCCGATCCACACAGAAAGTGCTCACAGTGTCTTGAAGTCTTACAATGGTCCGCTTGGTTTTGGATTAAATTATATTAATTACTGGATCCAAGTCTGTGCTTTGAAGGTATTTTGCGAATTAAAATTTTGTGTTTATTTATCAGGAACAAATTAATAAATATCATATTTAGTGGCAACAAGTTAATATCGTGTCATGATACATAATAATGGGCTTATCACCAAGTCGGGGAAATTTAAGCTTTTTTTTTATTTAAGTCTAACAATAAAAAATAAATGTCGTTAATTTTAAGTTCCCGTATGTAACGCTAAGCTCCCCAAGTACACCCGTTAGTGACAGGGCCTTTGTTGCGTGGTTGTTCATAAGTTACGCGTCACAAATAAAGCGGCGCGGCGTCGAGGCAAATGCCTTCTCTCTCAGAAAGTTGTAATGATAAGACTTTCGTAAGGGCGTTGAAAAGTTCCACCGTAAAAATCATGTTACCTTTAATATGTTGTATATATTTGTAATTTATAGGGTCTTGGTTCATTAGAAGTAAACGACTAGTACAAGAAACCTTATATAACCTCATGGTTGGGAAGGCGATGATTTTTGGAAAAGATGAGATTAAGGTCACAATCGATAAATAATTGAACTAGGAATAGCCAGCAGATAAACTAATTTTAATACCTTTTGTTCAAGACGCGATTCTTAAAGCTAGACTACTTCAACCAGCCTTTACTTTACAATTATTTTAAAGTCTCTAATCGATTGAAATACAACTAATTTTACGAATTTTATCACGTTTATTTTATGTATTTTACGTTCCCGACGTTTCGGCTGCTTTACAGAAACCATGGTCACGGGTGAACCAGGGATCTGGGACCAGGGAGGAAATTAGTAAAATCAGTATTATTGCAATGTGTAGTATTCGCGTAAATATAAGAAATCAATAAGTTTATAATCGATATTACCATCCCTTAATCGAAACTATGCTTTTGGAACGGCTATTCCTGGTTTGCTTCTTATATGCTTAATTGCCTTTCACCACACACACTGCTCAAAAATGTTAAATCTTTTTAAACAGAGCAACCATGGAGTTTCTTGCCCGTTCTTCTCCATAGCAACGACATTCCGAACGGGTGGTAAAGTTGTAGCTTAGTATTTTGTAACAATTTTGACGATTCATAAGTACTGTACTAAAAAGTTTACCTATATAAATAAAAAATATTCTGATTCACACGTAGAACTAAAACTACCACTTACAAATAAGTGCGTACACAATGAAGTCATTAGTCACAAAAAAGCTTTCTAACGCTACAACGCTTTATTTGTAAAAGTTTCACCAGAAGGGGCACCAGTTCTCTCGTTTTGAATAAGAAATCTCGTAAAGTTAACTTTATGAATACTTTAGAGGCGTTTACGTTTGATGTTGTGTAGGAGATAGATGGAAAAACGGGAAGAGCAACACTGAGATGCTTTGTGGAACGACGAGATGAAAGGACGGGCTTTGTAGAGAAAAGAATTTGAAAAATTAGAATTGCATAAAATATATATATATATATATTTTTAATTCTATGTATTATTTTTTTTCTAAATAAAAATTTAAGGTCTAATAATAAAAGCGTAATGATTTATCAACTATAATATTCATACTACGTTCGTTTGAGTAAGTCTATAGATCTATACATATAAATAAAATTGGAGTGTCTGTTTGTAATATTAAAATAACCGCTTTTTACTAAGTGCATTTGGATATATACACGGTAGCTATACCAAAACAACATTTTTTAAAATTTTTGTCTGTCTGTCTGTCTGTCTGTTTGTTCCGGGTAATCTCTGAAATGGCTGGACCGATTTTGACGGGACTTTCACTGGCAGATAGCTGATGTAACAAGGAGTAACTTAGGCTATTTTTATTTTAGAAAAAAAAACATGGGATCTCACGAAGAAAAATTAAAGCCAATGTTGGGGCGTTGCGCCTGATTAAGTTTGATAGCAACAACCTGAAATGCGTTTGCCAACGGTTGTGTCTTTGTTAAATACCACGCGAACGAAGTCGCGGGTAACAGCTAGTTTAAAATATAAATTATAATGTAGTTATCCATATTGACTTCTTATATTTACGCCAATATTACACATTGAAAATAAAAAAATATTTTACTGGGAACGTAAAAACATAAAATAAACGCGATAAAATAAGTTTTATTTCAATATGTAGGTATCTCTTATAACGTAGGTAGTCTTGCAATTTCAACGTAAGTACGTGGATCGTGCCAAATTTGCTTGAAGAGCTTTTACAAAATTAGCCAAAAATACGCAAACAGTTGAACGCACATAATTTCAAATGTAAATTACCGTACATTGTACTTGTAATGAGTACTTGAATTTTTTTATATATATATATATGTACAATGACCTCGCAATACACATAAAGCACCACTCATTTGAAGTAACGAAGGTTCATTCTACTTTATTTGTTAAATTTAACACGTGTAAGCCTACAAGTTGGCTCATTACGCCATCTTGCTTCTCATACCGAGATCACACTCGCTAACAAACCTTATGAAGTTGTTGTTTCTTTGAGAGATTTAAATTCTTGGATGTGGAACTCCGCTTGCCCGCACCATGTATATAGTAAAGGAAATAAATAGGGAAATGCTGGCATTTGCACATTTTAATTTGAGATAGTTTAATATTTTTATCAGATAATGGTGTCTGTTTTTGGCAAAACGTAGTCAAGGTTCAATTCAAGTTGCTCTATGAGTAACACTATCGTCGCGGGGTAGCGCAAAAATGTATTTGGCTAGTAATTCATTGACATGAAATATATAAAAAAAATAAGGAAAAAAAAACTTGACTAGATAAGAAAAAAACGCTTTTGTAAAATAGAACATTATTATTATCAAAATATGGATCTGAAATCGTTTTCCTTGAAAGTGTCCGAAGGCAGCCATGGACGGATAAAATTCACAGATAACCTCGAGATTTAAAATAATATTCTTTTGAAGATTACCACCGGGGCTTTAAACGTTTCTCGGAGGGATAATTCGCCGTTACTTTGTAGTGAAAACACAGGACGAGATTAAGAAGCCTGGTTTACAATTTACAGAAAATTGGCGTCTTCGAAAAATGTATGACTTGACTGAAGATAAATCTTAATTTTATTACAAACAAACCACAAGTAAAATTATTTTATTAAAAAAACCTTTTTAATGTCCCTTGGTGTGGCAAGGGCCCCTGTTCAATGCGAGGAGGATTAGGCCACTGTCCCGCTAGCCCAGTGAGGGTTTCCAGACTTCAGACTTCATTCTAGGCGTTCTTTTAGACATGCAGATTTCCTTACGTTTTCTTTCACCGTTTAGATAGTTATAATCATGGTCGAAAAATGAATCTCGAACAAAATATAAACCTGCGACTCTCGTTTTCAAGGCGACCGGTCTACCAGCTTGGCAATCAATTCAACAATTATTTTATAGCTTATCAAAATAATACAAATATATTCTTACTCTTAATTCACTCAAGTGTCATCTGAAGTTTGATTAATTATAGAAAAACAGATGTCGTGTTATGCAACGTTAAGCATAATCCTACGATGCCATCGGATACCGTTTATCACGGGCTTTTCAATAGAACCGCGTTATCATTCAGGGGCGTGCGCAAATATTTGAAAAATTAATGGCCCTTTTATACAGTTAATGTAGCCCGAGGCACGGAGCGAGAGATACGCATCGAAATGGATTGTTATTGGAATGAGGAAATACATTTTATGTGTTTTTTAGAGATTTATAATTAAGAGATTGATACCGTGTAGCTTTACGTCCATAGTCATGTTAAGTTTCCTGTTGTAAAGGAAACAACAGAGTTCAACATTTACTTAAAAGCTGTGTGCTGTTCATGACCCAGTGGAGCTCGGAAGGTAAAACATTGTAGGGCATGAGGACATGAGCCTCAAAAACATTTTGAACTTTCAATCTTCATGGTTCCATGGTTCATTCTTCAATAATCCTGCTCAAGGTAAGTGTATATAACCTTTGAAATTGCTACCTAACTGCGTACAAAATAATGAGTCTCTAATTTCTAACACCAATCGGCAATTAATTATTCAATCATTCGTTCTCATGACGATGGATTGATCCAACGGTCATTGTGCATACTAATTAATTTATTGCTACTTGCATTACCTAATTTAGATTATGTTAGCATTAAACATAATATTATAAAAAAAGACCATACTAATAAGGTGGGCCTTATTTAAGAAAAATCTTCGGAGGAATACCATGTTTTATCCGCCTAAGTATAGCGCTTGTGGTATCTTTGTTATTTATCACAATGGAGCGAAATATTGCACACTGAATTTCGCTCATGGAATTTCCGCTAGATAGAGACCTAGCCTAAGATTAAGAATTAACACAAATGTGTTCTGTTCCTAAAACATAATAGGGAACATATTAATGGTACGTAATTGATTTATGACTACACATATATAGTAATACCTATTTGTATAGTAGGTTACCAATCACAGCTCAAGATAAGAATAATTATAATATCGCCAGACGAACACACCAAAGATTCGGCCCCGCACTAAGCAATGCTCGTATTATGGGGTACCGTACAATGGACTGAGGGCGAACTTCAGGTCGTCTAAGATATTCAAGAATCATAAAAACGACGACCCTGCCTCGCTGATCGCTAACTTATACGAGTACTAGTACAAGTCCACTACAAGTTATTGTATTATAACAGATTGGTATAAAGTTTTACGGAAGACTTATCCAATTTTCTCATCAGAACTAATATCTCAAGTCCTAATTTATTGGCTCAGCAGCGCTTCGAAATGTTTCTGTTTACTTCGCTAACAAGTTCTCAAGGAATCTGCGGTTTGGTTTAATTTATAAGATAAAGCGAATTAGATATATCGAGTACTTTGTAAGACAAGCTGATGGCGGATGGGAATGAGTGCGTTTAAAGCGTTGTGCAATAACATTGACTGTGTTGTGGCAATTTTGAAGAGAGCGCAATGATTTAATGTAATTTTGGCAATGTATTCATTAGACCATAGACCATACAAAGTCGTGTTAGTTACATCGTGTATAACTCAAGCACGGGTGGGCTGATTTTTATGATTTTTGTTTTTTTTTATTTCTCTCCACCCCGAATAGCGCAATGAAATGCATGGGAAAAAAACACTAAAAATAATAATGAAGATAATTCATTTTTTCATACATTTGATTCTGAGGCGGTACGAAGTTCGCCGTGACAGCTAGTTCTAAATTAATTTATTATTCTCGAAAGACTGGTTCTCCAAAGTTAACAATTGCAAATAAAGTAGTTGAAACTTCGGTTCTCATAGCAAGGCCGACATTCGTAGAGCAAGGCCAACTTATCAATGGTCCAACCGGTACTTTCAACTACTAGATAAAATGACGGCTTGTAGCAGAATGCCGCTAGTTTGGTACCGGATGATAGCGGGTTGTATTCCCGCCTAGGTGCATTAAACATCAGTTCATCATTATAAAAATCATATATTCGCCATTTACCCTTATAAAAATGTTACTATAGTACACATCGTACAAGCACATGGTTTGGAAACATACATTTGGAGTATTTACTCGACCGGTTTATAGACCGAGAATCATACAACCGGCTGAAGGGTTTGAATAAAATTTGGCGCAGAGTACGAGGTATGATCCGAAATTAGATCAAGTATTTTTTATCCTTCAAAGTCCATAATAAAAATATTTATATGCATGGAGGTCGTCTGAAACTTGTTTATGCATAGAATAAATTCCACCAGTCCATTGCATTTGTTGGAATTGGAATAACCAACATTACATGGCTATGGCATCGCAATAACAATTATACTCTCTCCTTGTCCGAGACGGTTAACATGTAGTGACGAAAGCATAGTGACCTTCAGAATAATATATCACGTCTTTTTTAACCTCGCAACAAGATACACAGATGGCGCTGACGATTATCCATACAATTCTGAATCACGCTATGAGAGTTTTCGGAGCACGTAACATATATACAAGACCCCAACAATAACTATCGAGGCTTAGCGGCTAGCCCCCCAGGCATACCACCCGCTTGGCTGGAAGATGCCTCCTATCCTTTTCCACTAAAAATACTAACACAATATACACATGTGTATATTGTGTTAATATCAACACGAATTACCTTGGCCAATTGCAGAAACGGATGGAAATATATGAGAACTGATTATACATCATATTATTATATTCTGTAATGAAGAATACAGCTTCTATTAAAGGACATATACTGGTCATTTAGAAAACCCCTCCCTTTTCAAAGCATACACGTGCTTGAAACATAACATTCCGTCATACATTTTAAGGCAGCTGTTAAAAACTTGTAGATGATAATAATTTTATCTAAATCTAGAAATTGATTGCGACTGTTGAAGAGAACAGAATGGCTTCCTGAAAACATATCATGTGTCAGTAACACGCTTATGCTTATGACATAGGCTCCGCATAAAAGACAAACAGGTAACATTTTTCTTGTCGCTATCACAATTTCGGTGTGAAACTTTCATGCGCTCCGGGATTACTAAGTTCAATGAAGCCAAACTTGTGTGTGGAGTGTGGACACCACACATTATGTAATATAGGTTATCCTGAGCAAACTATCTGGTCAATTATTTACAGTAGGGGGGAATAATTGAGAAAACTGAGGAGTCGTCCTCTACGAACTAAAGATTAGTTTGATATACTAAATATGGAAATAAGTTTCATCAATAAGCTTCTGTAAAATTAACAATAAAAAAGTGATATCCAACTTAGTAGAAAGCTATTAAAAGCTATTATATCAAGCGTATACCTTAGAGGTGAGACTATACCCGGTATTGTTTTAGATGGTGAACGGTCTTTACTTCGTTATCGCTATATACAACATCCACAAACAGACTACAGCTAGTGATATTTTTACCCCGAACTACAAGGGACTTTAATTACCTTATTATTAGATTTTTAATCAAATGTACCTTTGTAAGTCCTTTGTACAACATACAAGAATACATTCTTGGTATATTTTCCTGTTCAGTATTTCAATTTGCGCAGGTGCTGTGGAAGGGCGTCGCTTTGTTACGATTTTACTACGGCCCGAGGATTGTATAAAAAGCAATCATGGTGCACGAAACATATTGGGAAAAATTGTGCTTACGCATGTTTTTTTATTGAGGCGCGTTTCATTTTCGGGTGTGGCGAAGTATACGCTTTGGAAAACGTGTTAAATGTTCATACGCGTACGGGCGTGATTATGAAGCTATATTTTGTTCTTTACATCGGTGATGAACTGAAATATATTATAGATCTTGAGCGATTTTTACACGAAAATTAATCGAAATAGGAGAATGATCGTGTAAGTAAATGTGCAGTTTCAAGACGCCGCGGGTGGCATCCATTTTTTTTATTTGCAAAGAACGAAACATCTTAATCTTTCTTTAAATGGCCTCATCGTGTAAACAAGTTAACAGCAATAACAAATTATCGATTAATAAAAACACATTGTAGAAAAATGGATGCTGAAGCCGAGTAATCAGTTCACGTCATGTTTACAGCTGTAATGTCGGGTTGAGAGCGAGGCATTTGACAGATGACAGCGCGCGGGCGAGGCAGCCACAACTGAATGAACAGAGACAGCCTCGCGAGGCTCCTTGACACTCGGTAGTTAAAATAGCACCCACACCCAGTCATTCTGCCAATGTCGTAAAAGACAACAGTAAACATGCAGTTCCAATTAGACTAAAAGGAATTGCTATCTTACGGAGATAATACTATGCGTTCCTCCAGTACTTTGTGAAGATTTTTTCTTAACTTGGGTTCTAGTAATGGCTCTAAGGCTGTATCACACTAGCGATCGTTGAGAGTTCGCGTTGCGGTTGCGATCTTAAAATTGTTTAGGCGGACGATTGTATTTGACGATATTGTATGATAAGGTCGTTTATATTTGGTCATGCTCGCGAAACAGATTATTGTTTTATTGTATTAATTTTGGATAAATAATACAAGCCTTTTTTACAAGTTCTATAAAAGCCTTTTATACGAACTTGATTTGAATTAACCATATATACTGCGTCCGCCCTGCCTTGGAAGGGGGAGGCCTCAGCCACCATTGGTGAGTCATTTAGTATGAGATTTACATGTTAAACGTATGTAACTGCAATTTGTAACCATAGTATCAACTTACTACACAGTCACGCTATCCTATTACGATCGCAGTAAAATGGATGACTGGTGTAATACCCACTACACGGCTGGCGGTGACGTTGACGAGAGTGACGTCACGGCATAGCGATCAATCAACCAATGTTCCGGTTACATGTGAATTAGACGTCAACTTCATTGGGTGAGTGAGGCAAAATGAAATCCACACTGAGTATTTGTATTTGAAAAAACAAAAAGTGTCCTTTTTATTTCAAATTAATAAAATATCAGAAATAATCTCATTGTCTCGTTAATTAGTGAATAACTCGAAAGAGACAGCGAGCCAGTTTATTAAGAGAAGTTAAGAAAGCCTGCCAGTAACATTACACCGCGTACTAAGTATCTAAGTTGTATTGTTTTGAAAATTTATTTTCTTTTTTTATCCATCTTTATAATCTACTAATAAAACTGTCAAGACATTTTACACGAGTACTGTTACTAGTGATGAAAAAAACAAACTCTAACTAAATTTCTAGGTCATGTCGTGGTGGGACCAGAACTTTTGCCCCTGCACTATATTGAACACCCTCCTTTATGAATGTTCATAAAGTATAAAAAAAATCAGGCGGCCAATTTATTGCCAACCTAAAAATACAAGTTTCTTATAAAAAGGCCCGTTATCGAAAATACCACGTAGGATACACATTATTTTGATGAATCACTGGGTTTGGAGGAGAATTGAAAACATTTATAATATTATATGTCTGTTATAAATAGCCTACTTTACCCAATTTTTCCGATTAGAGAAAAAAAAACTTACGTATCTTTTGTTTTTTAAGGATATCAGGCAACGTTTTAGCGATTGGCCTGATTATTATCGTTGATAATTGATCTACTAGACGTTGTGGAGTCTGTATATGCTCATATACCTATGCATATGAAGACTCCCATTATAGAAAAAAAAACAATTTTAATTATGTCAACGTACCTATCAAAGTGTTCACTTACCAAATATAGTCCATATTTTTTAAAGATTTCTTAAGTTTTTCGTAGCCTGTGTAGAAAACGCTTTTTTAAACGTAACTCTCTCATTTGTAGTTAAGCCCAAACTAACGCAACAGCTACTGTAACTACTAGCTATTATGATCCACTCCAGATTAAGAGTTACTACTCAATAAGAAAAAACTTATCTAACTTATATGAGTACTGTTTACACACTTTTAAGTGACGGGCGTACATATTTGATGTATGTATTTATTATGTACTTTAAAGTAAATCCTTATATATAAAAGTAAATAAATACTGGTCCATTGCGGCAGGCTATATCATATTTATCCCCATTATCTGAAAAAGCGTCTAAATAAGAATACATCTTTCAAGGTTTTTAATAAATCCGAAACTCATCAAACAACAAATATTTCGCCTACAAAAAGAATAAAAAATATTTTCTTTGTGCAAAGGTATCCAGTTTTTCTATACTCATACGAGAAGAGAAATGAAAGGAAAAGCGAAAATTAAATTCTTTGATTAATATTCCAATAATTAATATTAAATTATATCAAAAATTATGTTTTAATTAAGTATACAAATTACCAATAGTAAAGTACCTATATAGGATAGGTTCTTTAATAATTAAAAATGAATGCCGAAGATATTCTGACCTAGACAAAGTAACTGAGACAACGCTAAAAATAATCATAAAAATATTTTAGCTGAAGATTTTCCTTTGAACTTGTGTTAACAATTTTTGTTTGGAACTGAATGTATTCTGAGTATTTGATTTTAATATATCAAAGGAAGCTCGCATAAATAATCTAAAAGTTTTCTTGTAATATACAAACAAACAATGAAGACAAATCAACGACAAATCAAGACTCGAAGTAGTTGCATTAAAATATAAAATAATAGTAGAATGTTACATTAAAGTTGTTTAAAAATATCACGTTGTGAAGCGAAAGACAAAATTTTTAAAGGTGGGAGCACCGCGGGAGACAAGAAATTAATCAATTTATGGAATTTTCTAATTTGCAATTAAGATCGGGCAGCTGCTGGTATTAGCAGGATTTATCTTTTCACGGATAAATTATTTAATATTATAAAATGTGAAGTAAATTGATCAATATGAAGTAGGAATGAAATAAATAGCTTCAAAAAGCAGCCTTAGAGTGTTGCGACAGGGCACAATTTTCACAGCAACATACGTCATTTAAATTTATGCGAGTATTTATCTGGATATAGTTTATTAATACATTGTACAAAACTAGTTTTAGTTCAATTAACACACCAACTATACTGTCCCACTCTAAGTAACGCTTGTATTGTGGGTAACGTACAATTGACTGGGGGCGAACCCAGTAAATGATACTTATATACATATTAAACATACATGACTCGGGCACAAAAGTTCATGTTCATCACACAAAGTTTGTCCCTACCAGGATTCGAACCCGGGGCCCTCAGCACAGCAGACAGGGTCACTACCAACTGAACTAATCAGTCGTCAAGACTTTTAAATTTAATCTCAGCCTAACTCACGTTCAACATACTGGTGAATAACAACAAAGCTCCAACTATATAACGTAAAATACATAATATTACTTCTCGATATTGATCGCATCGAGCAAAACACAGACATACATTTTATTAGGTACCTACATATATCGAAACACCGATAAAAATGGCGGAAAAATCATCTCTATTTCCACGAGGATACATTTTGTTTTCTATAAATACGTGGGTTTAACTGGCTAACTGGTAAACTGGCAAAGCAGTGCTTTTTGTACCCAGGATTCGGGATCGACTCTCAGCAGGAGCAATCTTTGTGTGATGAGCAGGGTACAGGGAATCCTGGTATAGAGTTGAATCAATCCAAAATGTTCCGATTCTTATTCTGAGCTAAAATATGATTTGTTGTTATAGCACCATATGAATAATGTTTATAAATTAAGATATTTTCTCATATTGTCGCAGGCACTGATATTTGCTCACCACTATTCCGTGCATACAAAAAAAGATAATGACCCATTACCAGTATAAATAGGAGAGCGTTACTTGCAAGTCACACATAGCTGAGGCAATTAGCAGTGTGACGTCAAGCGGGTGCCCTCGACAAAATATGAATGGGGATCGTTTATCACATGGTGAGTGGAACGCATGCGAGAGTGGATCCCGGAATAAGGATCTATTTCTCATGGAACGGACAGCCGAGACTCGGGGACAAGCCACACACGGCCGCCTGAGATTTACTGCAAGCATCAGATCAGTTCATACGAGGTTGACACCCACAGTCACCCTATAAGAGAGGCAAACCTCGGACGAGGCATCTCGGGCAAGAATAATCTGCTATTTCTTAATACCTTAATTAAGTAGGACGGTTCACTCTAATCGTTTTCTGCAGTGTATTGAATCTGAACTTCAATATCGCGTCCTAGGTTTCTAGGTCAGTACTTGTGACATTGGCTGGGTTGGGCACTACGCCAGCATCGTTGCTCGGCCGACCAACACGCAAGCATCAAATGCCTGAGACTTGGAACAATGCGGATATTGCACCATTACCACATTTACCTTGAATGCAACATTAATTATGGTTTATGAAATTCTATTGAAATTCATGTTCTAAAGAAATGTTTTGTGTACGTTAGTAGGTACTTACAACTATTTCTACTTTACATTTATTGATTTCTCATATTTTATTATGTCAGTGAATTACCTTTGTGTTGTTGATGTGCTGTTTTATCGATTGTTGTCTGCGCTGTTCAAGTTGATTCAACTAATATTGATTAAAACTTATATTGCGCAATTAGTAAGAAACAAACAAAACTGAAGGTAACTATTTTTGTCTACTACCTACATCATTCTTAAATTAATTTATTATAATTACTTAGTTACCATAAACAGACTAAGTAATTATAATAAATTCTTAAACAATATAATATCAGCATATTCTATTTTATAATCACTCCTACACAATGTATAGAATTATTAGTAACTTTTGTTAATTGTCACAAATAGAAATGATGGGTATTTAAAGCGAGGACAGACAGTTGAACGGTCAGTTCGTCGCAGGCATTCGTTGTGGAAAGTGTAACATCCAGTGAACTGGGATATAAGTAAACGTCTAAATAGAAACTGCAAATTAAGATAAGTATGATTATATTCTATTGATTCGCCATGACTTTTGTTTTATTGTGATCTATGGTAATTGTGCTTCTATTTTCATTGCGCTATCCGCTGTTATTTTAATACTTGTTATTGGTTATTGTGGATTGTTATTTCTTAAAAATACTGCTCATACATGTTTACATTACATAAATTACATAATAAATGATGGAATGTATCTATATTGTTTAATTGCCAGAATCCTTATGTTATTATTGTAACAATTTTCAGAAGTGGGATGCCGAAACGTCGTCACTGTCCAGGTTTGGAGCCATTTGAAGTTGAAGAACTGCCGACTACAAAGCAGTGGAGACCATGGCGCTCTCGAAATCCCGAACAAATAGCTGCACCAAGTTCTTCGGATACCATCGCGTCGGGAGACACTCCTCCCAATACTGTAGAGAATCTAATTACAAACCAAAATCAGGACTTGAACACCGGTAAGATCCAACCATATTACTTCGATCATGTGGCTGTTAAAGCAGAAATCATCCCTGTATTCGATCCGGAAACCTCTGACGTCTTCGCAAATCAATGGCTTAATAAAATTGAACAGCTGGCTGCTATACATGGCTGGTCAGATGCAGTTAAAAGTTACTACATGCAGTCACGATTGACGGGCATGGCTCGAGTGTGGCATTCTTCACTTCAAAATTATGATTTGACATGGAATCAGTGGAAGCAAGACCTCTTAAATGCATTTCCATGTAATATTGACTATGCTGAATCTCTAAGGGAAATGCTGGCCAGGAAAAAGACTCCCAATGAAACCATGGCACACTATTTCTACCAGAAGAATGCGATGTTAACCAAACTCGATATCACAGGAGAAAAAGCTGCAGCATGCATTATAGATGGGTTACCTATATATTTAAAAGCACCCGCGCGTGCAGGAAACTATAAAACTACACAAGAATTACACTCCAATTTTTTGTCCGTCATGGAAGACAGCAAGGCAAGACATACTTACAATTCAACTAGAGTTGGTCCAGTAAAAAGTGATAACAATGGGACCTCTACCGCTAATCATCCCAGAGACCAAAAAAAACCATTTACCTGTTTCCTGTGTGGCGAAACAGGACATACCGTAAGGCGCTGCCCCAAGAACCAGAATCGACCTACATGTTCTTACTGCAATAGAATCGGACACTCCACAGACAAGTGTTTTTTTAAATCTAATAGAACAGAAGAAAACGCCAGTTCTGCAACAGTGAACCACGTCACACCAAATGAGGTAAACAGTACCTACTTTTTTCCTGTCCAGATTAATAACACCAGTGTACAAGCATATTTTGATTCGGGCGCAAAAATCAATGTGGCCAGCCCAGAGATTGCTCAGAGATTAAACCTAACCTTGACATCGTGTCATATGACTATTAGTGGCTTTGGGGGTAGTTTTGCTATGGCTAAAGGATCAGTTGAAGTAGATGTGATCATCAAAGACATTAGTTTACGAACAACATTAGTAATTGCTGATTTAAAACTACACAATGTTCAACTCATACTAGGACAACCTATCATTAACAATCCACGCATCAGATTCCTGATATGTGGTACTTCGCTCATAATAGAAGAGGTGATACCGGAAATATTTTATATAGAAGAAATCAGTCCTGATAATCGTATTGAAATACGTTGTGGGGAGGATGTCGTCTTACCACCCTGGAGTATTTCAATTATAAACATTCACTTAAATACGAAAGATAATCATGACATTTACGTAGAGAGCCGAACTTGCCACAATGAGATTAGGGATTACGCTATCCCTACAACTTTATTATCACACGACTCTACCATAATTAACGTACAAAATAATTCACATCTTTCGTTGCTTTTAGAGAAGGGCGATCTTTTAGCTAGAGGTGAGAAGTGGTCTGAATTAACAATAATTTCAGGAGACGATAACGCGTATTCAAAGACTGAAATCTTATCAGTTGACATCGGAAAAATTCAGTGTGAGTCAAGAGAGAATGCCGTGAAAGAAAAACTAATCAAATTAATAGAAGAATATTCTGACTGTTTCTCCTCTTCAACGCAGGAGTTGGGATGCACTGATAAGATTCAGATGAATATTCACTTAAACTCCGATAAACCAATATGCTATCGACCCTATAGAATGTCACTTCCAGAAAAGGCAATCGTCAGAGATAAAATTAAAGATCTCCTGGATAACAATATTATACGTGAGTCTTGCTCCCCTTACTCTAGCCCAATCATCCTAGTGCGCAAGAAAAACGGTGACTACCGTTTGTGCGTCGATTATCGAAAACTTAATAGCATCACAGTCAAAGATAAATATCCTCTACCGATAATTGAAGAACACATAGAGAAACTAGGCGGTAAAAGAGTGTTCACTAGCCTCGACATGTCTCAAGGATTTTACCAAATACCATTGAACGAGAGTGCTATAACAAAAACAGGGTTTGTTACACCAGAAGGTCATTATGAGTTTTTACGAATGCCTTTTGGTCTTGCCAATTCTCCTAGTGTATACCAGCGTTTAATGGATACAATTCTTGGTTCTCTAAGATTTGATAAGGTATTACCGTATATGGATGATCTTCTTATAGCATCGATCGATGAAAATGACGCGTTGGACACATTACGTACTGTTTTAAATATTGTGAGAGAAGCAAGACTCACTTTAAATATTGAGAAATGTAAGTTCTTACAAAGTGAAATCCATTATTTAGGATATGACATCAGTAAAGATGGTATAAGACCAGGACAAAAGAAAATAGAGGCAGTATCAAAATTTAAAGAACCAACTAACGTACACGAATTAAGAATGTTTTTGGGATTAACAAGTTATTTTAGGAAATTTGTAAAAGCTTACGCTGTTGTTGCATACGACCTATACCAGCTTCTAAAAAAGGAGCAGGAATGGGTTTGGACAGAAAAACAACAGAAGGCTTTTAACGAACTAAAAAGCATTTTAATTTCCAGACCTATTTTAGCACTATACGACCATACTGCAGAAACAGAAGTTCACACCGATGCGTCTAGTAAGGGCATCGCAGGGATCCTTTTACAAAGAAATGGTGATGAGATGAAACCAATCGCTTACTTTAGCCGGAAAACGTCGAAAGAAGAAGCAATGTACCACTCTTACGAGTTAGAGACTCTCGCCGTGGTAGAGTCGTTGAAAAGATTTAGAATTTATGTAGCAGGGATAGAGTTTAGCATCGTCACTGACTGCTCTGCCGTAAGAGAGACTTTTCAGAAACGAGATTTGTTGCCTAGGATCGCAAGATGGTGGTTAAGCATCCAAGAGTATACTTTTAGGATAATCCATAAGCCAGGAAAACTGCACAAACACGTTGACGCCCTCAGTCGCAATCCAGTCGACGCCCCAGGAAAATCAGATGTACTGGTTCTCGACCTGTTGGATTGGATTGTGTGTTTGCAAAATCAGGATTCTAAATTACGCATAATAAGGGAAAAATTAGAGCAAAATATTAATGACCCGGATATCCAAAATACATATATCTTAAATGACAATAAAATTTACAGGAAGTGCTTTAATGATCAGCTTCGACTAGTGGTACCAAAACATGCAAGATGGAACGTTTTACGCAAATACCACGACGATGTTGGACATCCTGGACTAAAACGATGTGAGACACTAATAAAAGATTATTGTTGGTTCCCTAAAATGAACAGGTTCATCAGGAAATACGTGAATAATTGCTTGGACTGTGCTTATAAACGAGGGCAATATGGAAAGTTGGAAGGTGAGCTTCACCCGATAGAGAAGGTGAGTGAACCACTACATACACTTCATATTGACCACACAGGTCCGTTTTGCAAAAGCCGCAAGGGATTTTCATACCTATTTGTCGTTGTTGATGCTTTTACTAAATTCGTATGGGCCAAACCATGCAAAACAACGAAATCAGCGGAAGTAATTGATAAACTTAATGAAACCTTTAGTATGTTTGGTTACCCCAAGAGGATCATCTCGGACAGTGGGTCAGCTTTCACTAGTAAATCTTTTAAAGAATTTTGCATTTCTAATCAAATCAAACACGTGAAAAACGCAATTGCATCTCCAAGATCAAATGGACAAGTCGAAAGGTTTAATAGAACGATAATTGAGGCTATTAATAAAAGTACGAGCGAAGAACGAGACTGGGATGCCTGTCTGGGAAAAGTGGTATGGGGAATCAATAATACTATCAATTCAACCACAGGTTTTTGTGCATATAGATTATTATTTAATGCTAAGCGTGGACTACTGCAAGGAATGACAGATAATATTGTAGACAGCGATCAAGTAGTAGAAGAGAATAGTAACATTGCCAAAAATAATATTGAGAGGACAGCAGCTAATATGAAGAAAAGATTTGATAGTAAAAGGAAGAAACCAGTTCAATATAAAGTAAATGATCTAGTATTGTGGAAAAAATCGGAAGCGGGTCCAAAAGACGTCCGAAGAAAGCTAAAGGAAAAATATAGCGGTCCTTATAAAGTTAAGAAATCTCTTGGCAACGACAGGTATATTATTACAGCATTAAAGGGTCTAAAAGGATATAAGAAATTTAATGCTATAGTTTCGACAGACGTATTAAGGAAGTTCGTAAACGATACAGACAGTGATACTAACTCCAGTGATTCAAGTATTAACAGTACCGAAGAATTAATAGATTTGTTGGAAGGTTAAAGTAGCAATTCTAAGGTCCGTCATTAATATATGCCGATTGTTTATGTTACACAATAAGTACAATAATCTTCCTTGGATCGCTATTTAGAATGGCGTTAATCTCTGGGCCGCCGTTCATTATGGCGTTTGATCTCCGGGCCGCCATTCATTTATGGCGTTTGATCTCTGGGCCGCCATTCACTTATGGCGTTTGATCTCTGGGCCGCCATCCGTTAATGGCGATTGATCTTTTGGGCCACCATATTAGTTATGGTGATTGATCTTTGGGTCTTCAATTACATTGAAGATTGATTTTCATACTCGTATTATTCTACTTAGATTAACATAAACTTATTTTCGATTTGCAGGGACGCAAATGATAGTCAGGATGGACGAATTATTATGTCAGTGAATTACCTTTGTGTTGTTGATGTGCTGTTTTATCGATTGTTGTCTGCGCTGTTCAAGTTGATTCAACTAATATTGATTAAAACTTATATTGCGCAATTAGTAAGAAACAAACAAAACTGAAGGTAACTATTTTTGTCTACTACCTACATCATTCTTAAATTAATTTATTATAATTACTTAGTTACCATAAACAGACTAAGTAATTATAATAAATTCTTAAACAATATAATATCAGCATATTCTATTTTATAATCACTCCTACACAATGTATAGAATTATTAGTAACTTTTGTTAATTGTCACAAATAGAAATGATGGGTATTTAAAGCGAGGACAGACAGTTGAACGGTCAGTTCGTCGCAGGCATTCGTTGTGGAAAGTGTAACATCCAGTGAACTGGGATATAAGTAAACGTCTAAATAGAAACTGCAAATTAAGATAAGTATGATTATATTCTATTGATTCGCCATGACTTTTGTTTTATTGTGATCTATGGTAATTGTGCTTCTATTTTCATTGCGCTATCCGCTGTTATTTTAATACTTGTTATTGGTTATTGTGGATTGTTATTTCTTAAAAATACTGCTCATACATGTTTACATTACATAAATTACATAATAAATGATGGAATGTATCTATATTGTTTAATTGCCAGAATCCTTATGTTATTATTGTAACAATTTACGCAAATATTACACATTAAAATAAAACTAATTTTGCGGATTTTATTGCGTATATTTTATGTTTGTTACGTTCCCGACGTTTCGGCTGCTTTCAGCGACTTTTGTGATAATGGTAGGGTGGGTGGAGAAGTCGGGATTGGAGCTAGAAGTTAAGAGTAAGTATGTTTAAAATACATATTAAAGAAGACAAAAGTCAACGGTATTCCAGTAATTACCAAAACTGACACTGGCCAAATAAATTGGCCATGCAATTTGCACCTAACATAGAAGCCTTCCAGTTTATATCATTTGAATACGTAAACATCAATTACTGGTAAATAATGGTGAGGTGGTCCCCGATAAATGAATAGGCAAATGAGTACTCAAAGGAACCAAGCAAATGCCATTCCGAAAAGGCTACCTCCTGTATAATTCGGTTTTTCATCAGGGTTTAGGGTAACAGGTTGGTAAATATCGATAAATGGTACTTAGCTGTATTTACCGATAAAATAATTTGAGTACATGGTGCCCAGCAAGCTCTATTCCCGCTGATTCTTAATGTTCGTGCCGGTATATAAACAGCAGACACCCTTTTCGTTGCGATCGAACGGGAATCGGCGGAATATTTTCGGTAACGACTACATTTATGCAAATTGCCCTGAATATTGCAGATGCGAGAGCGGTTCCGTAGGCATAAGCTTTGTTGGAACACCATCCATGTTCCTGCCGAGGGCATATTTTATTGGAATGGGGAATTTGAAGCCGCTATCTGGAAAATTTCAACATCGCTTTTGCCAGAGGAAAATTGAGCCGTCGAAATTTAAAAAAAAATCAAATTTTACCATCATTCCATTATTTGGTAGTCAATAATATAATACCAAAAACATATGTAAGGTGATCTGAATTGTGTTGCCAGATATTATAATATAGTAGGTATATATATATATTGGGTTGTCAAATAAATGTTTTCATTTCATTCATTTATATGTTATCTTCTTTTTTTTTCCTTTCTCTAACCATAATGTAAACAAGCACTTTACAAATATCAATCGCATCATAGAAATATCGGTTTATATCATCTTTGAATGCTGTAATAATTTCATCGCGAATTTCAATTTGGCGCAAGCAGGAAAAACTCAGCGCCGCATTTAAGAGAATATTTGATAAATTAAACGTCAGAGCTTCCTAATCCTTGAGTGACACCCGGCTATTTGCGTTGCGATATTCACAATTGGTAGATGTAAGCAAAGGCATCTGGTAAACCGTGGAATTTTGAGAAAAGTCGTTGTTTTCATGTTTAGTTCGAACATGCATAGTATACCTTCATTACAAATACTTAAGATAACTTGTGTAGCGAAAAGTTTTAATGAAATTAAGAAGTACATTAGTTTACGAGGGGATATTTACCGGGAATATTCTAGGAATTTGAAATTGAGAGCGAAACATAGGAATGCGATTAGAAATACATGTACAAAAATGAACGCCCTCATAAATCAAAGAAACGCATCAAATAAGCCCTTCTCATAATCATGACCCAGAAAATATATATTCAAAGAACTGTAACTTATACCGAACTAACCCCCTTCCAACATTTGAACCAACCCGCCACGCACATGACTGATCATTCCTCATTATTATTCAAGTCGGGGTCCATCAGGCCCCGGTAACCCTCCGAACGCCCAAGGATTAGTATTCCGCATCCGCCCCGAAAAATAAGTTAAATAAGTTTTTGCAAGAGATGGCAAACTCGATGTGGTTTACGATGACTTGTTAAAATATCCACAAAAAACAGTAGCTTAGTGTTCGTTATACAGTTTTGTTTTGCATATTTAACAAATAAGCGGCAAATAAGTTATATATCGATCAAGTATTGTCTTCAAATAACTTTACTCCGCAGAAAACCATAGATGAAAATGTATAATTATTTTATAGTCATTATTTAGTCCACAAAGTCAAATCATGTCAGTTGTAACTTCATTCACAACCGACAACAGATATACATACATAAGTTAAATGTATCGTATCTGTCTAGTGGTGGTTAATTTACATTAATTATAATAAAAATAAAATACGTGGATATATTTTAATAAGCCTCAGAAAAAGTTATATAAAAGCTAAACATGACAAAGTATTCTAGTTAAATTAGGTTTTATGCAAAGTATATTAAGTTTTCAGAACTGATATTGATGATAATTTATGTAAGCCGAGTCCAGATCGACTACATAGCCTGGCTAGGCAACACTAGCGCTGCCTAGCCCTAGCGCAGTCATATGCTTTTAGCGTTGCCGTCAGCACTCCTGCGATATGTGCCCTAGCTAGTCATCAAGATACTATGCAAATTAACTTTTACAATAACTTCATTAATAAGTCAATTCTGTACACAATCCACAACTTTATTGTAGACAATTTATTCATCGAAGTCTTTTCTACACATACCACTACTGAAAAGCATAGCTATACAATCAGACGTGTCAAATTTATTTCCAAATCTATCCATAGAATAGGTATTCTAAAATGAAATTACTTTAATCACTGTGCAGTGGTCTACGAGAAATTAGTAGCATGAATAAAATATCTACAGATTTTATATTTGAATGTCATAAACTAATTAGCGATCAAGAATATTACGTTTTTTTTTCATTCTCAATTAATTTATTTTTATCTTATTTTAGGTTGTAACAATATCAAGTTTAATTAAACACTAAATATTTACAACCAGAAAAATCTTAAAAATATTACTTATAAAAATAATATGTATTTTGTCACAGCGACACCTCGCTGTAACAAACCTATCATTTATTTTATACACAAGTTACAAGACGTGTATAATTATGATCAAAGAATTAAAATGGCGCTGTAATTAAGGCCTGAACCTGTGTCTTCTCTTTCACCACGATTAACATGAAAACGAGACATGCACGACCGGTATCAGGTATAAACATAAATTATACCGCTTTTGATCAAAACAGGTGTATGTGTTGTTAATACCACTGATTCTCCGAAATATACTGTCGACCCATTTTAGACAGTATTTACTGGACTGAAATCTTAAACTCATTTAGCTAACATACCAGCGATGATGATACATACCTCAGTAAGTACATCGCGTAACAAATACGTCTCGTATGTTCCCAACAAAAGTTGTATCCCCAAGGGGTGCGCATTGCGGTCGGCATACAACTTTGAAACCTTTATGGAGCCACGATATAATATGTTTCAACTTTCCCCAACTGTAAATGTGTTGAGTTTATTGTTTGTTTATTTTCCCTCACCGAATTATCTAAGGTCATATTTAATTCCTGGAGTTACTGTTGGTCTACTGCCCATCTAATAAAGTTGCTAAGCAATGAAATTATGCATGCTCTATCGTTCAAGCCCGAAATCTACTTTATTCGGACACATATCAAAACGTGGAGATGTGTTCATAGAGCGCCTCGCTGTACAGTTCAAGATTGAATGTGAAAGATCTCGCGGCAGACTGCCAATGCGTTGGGCCGACCAAGTTAAGGCCACCACTAAAGGTCCCCATTATGAGTGTACCAGAAGGGCAACAATGCGTGAGGAATGGCGACGGATTGTTGAGCGTGCTATTGACCCTTAAGTGAAGACCATGACCACTCTGCCATGAGCATAACGACGAAGACGAAGAAGCAATGTATCACAACTACGAAGTATTAGTAGGTAATAGCGTAGTATGGTGCACTATGGCCCAAATTCCCTTAACATTAAGGGAGACTGTGCCCGGTATAATGGCAATAAGTTCACTCTCCAATTATATTATAGCGGCGAAATCTAGTTGCTCTTCAGTGCACTATCGTGTACCTTTTGGAGGATTTCAGGCATGTTTAACTACCTCACACTTGAAGTGGCGTAAACGCAACGCTCCAATGGTTATCATCGGCAAGCAGAAACATTCCCATTAATATTACCACACTAATGTGCTGACGGGGGTATGTTATGGCAGCGCGGTTCACGTTAGCACTTATCGTAATGTTGGCTGGCAAATACAGATAGCGTAATGTTGTAATAATTGTTCAACTTATCACAGCATAGGTACGCATTTTTTCAAATAGCACGGGTGGGAAAATGTCACCATTATAAAAGTAAGTTTATTATTTTCAGCAAAAAGAAGATGTGATGTTCAATATATACGAGATTTAGAAGGTAGATAATAAATTAGTATGTGGCTAGTCCGAGGCATACCCTCACTCTGACTCACCAGAGCTCTGTGAACTTTACTGAAACCCTGAAAACTGAGATTGAAGGGCCGTTCTAACTGCTATCTAACTATATAGCTTTAATTCATTGCACGATTTGCATCAAAATATTTGCATACCCGCCAAACTCCAATGATTCATTAGGTATTGCGACGACTCAAGTAAATACAGTCAGCGTCTCAGGTATTTGCGTAAATGCTCTTTTCAAATATAAACGCGTAGATCGCTGAGCCGGGAGAAAATGTGATTACTAACGATAGAATTACGAGATGGAAGATATCGAGAATCATAAGTAGAATCCATTACACCTACCTCCTACTAGTGTCGAGTGAATATTGAATAGTTTTAAGATTACTAGTAGGAGTTTTAGTTTTTATCTCATATAATATGATACCGTTTCAAATTCTATCGTACAAGCTATATACCTTCACCCACAGACTTGTTAAGAAGTTCAGACGTAACGTTGCCACTAGCATAGTGAAGCGACTTTGTCAATGCATTAGTCGTGGTACATATTACAAAACTTTTTGGCTAGTAAAGTTCTGGATATATTTTTTATGTGTGAATGAGTTCGTGTGTTTATACACTAATGTTATTTTAGGCTTCACTTGTAGCGCACGCCGTGTATTGTCTTAATATACTTAGAAAAAATGTTCTAATTGTATTTTAATAATTTAACGAAATTGACAATAATTATCTATCAAATAAAACTCAAATGGAGTATTATTTTTAGTACTGAATTAAGGTATTAAAAATAAAAAAAATCAGTATGCAAATATATTGATTTCTTATATTTACGCGAATATTACACATTGAAATGAAACTAATTTTAAGGATTTTATCGCGTTTTTATTTTGATTTTACGTTCCCAACGATTTGGCTGCTTTACAGCAACCATGGTCACGGGAGGACTGAGGTGGTTGACGTCCTGGTGTCAGTAAATTAGTTTCATTTCAAGTATACGAATACATAGAAATTGTGGGAGAAATAAAGAATCCTTCAATATTATACGATTTAATAAAATCTTACTAGGAATTAGTGACGTATAGGAAATAGGAGCGCGTGCTTGGGAAACCTATTCCACTTTCAAAGGCAGCGCCAGTGACGCGACGAACCGCCAAATTTCTACCATAAAACTTACATACCACATAGTTGCAAAATGAGTTTTCTACCGTATCCTATAAAAGTGATGCGAACACACAGACTCCAAATACTTTGTTATGATTAAGTTTTGATATGAAAAATCAGTATTTTTCATATCATAACTAAGTAAACTAAAATATAACTTAATAGTAGTAGCATTTTAATGCTAACATGTTTTGTCTGTCTATCCTTACTATTATAAATCTGAAACTAGGTTGAAATGTGAAGCTGTGAGCTTTATAAATCTCGATTTTGCGTATTCGTTCTATAAATGTTTTTTTATATCATTATAAATGGATTCTATCTTCTATAAATTTTACCGTAAATGCTTAGAATCCTTTTAGTGCATTCATTAATTTGGAGATCGTGCTCGATAAAAGGGCAGAGCTCCACGTAGGTACTCAAAAAAAAAAGCAGTGATAGCTAATTTGGCAGAACGCTTGCCTCGGTAACGAGGATCGCAAGTTTAAACCCCGGCTCGCTCTCTTGAGATTTATTGATTCCAGGTGCGAAACTAATTTTCGACCATGATTATTCACTAGCTAAACGGTGAAGGAGAATCGTGTAGAAACCTGTATGTCTGAGAGAACTCCTAGAGAATTGTGTGAAGTCCGCCAACCCGCACTGGGCCAGCATGGTGGACTATTGCATAATCCCTCTTGCATTAAGGGGATGCCCGTGCCTAACAGCGGAAATTAAAAAAGGGCTGATATTATTATTATATTTATTAAACTCAAAATAAGTACAGAGTGGCAAAAGTGACAGCAGTAAACCGTTCTAGAAATGGTTGCATAGAAACGGCATGCAGCATTAAACAATCTGAGAAACTTCAGGAGCCTGTTTCACACAATATGCTTGTAAACCCTATCCAAAACTTATTTGACGGATAACCCATACTCCAATGAACCAAGCCTTTAGACTAACACACAATTCATATTTTTTCCTGTTATCCGATAAACAAATGTTGAACAAGTATTAAACTTCGTTTATCGTAATGAAGTTGCTTATTGTATACTCATTAACATCCCATTAATATGAATTATCTCACCGCACTGATTACCTATCAAAGTTGTGTATTTCATAGTTAGGAAGATAAGTTAGGAGTTATTATATAGATCATACACTATTCGAACTTAAAGCATGGATATCTCAGGTTTAGGATAGATATGCAACAAGTATTTATAGCATATTTTTGGTATAGGTTGCTAACTACAAAGAAGGCTGCCTCGGCAACATGCCTCATGACAGCGCTCGCTCGAGGCAAAGGCTACCTCAACTGTACGTTTAATCTACATCGGGATATTGCTCTAAATATCATGGCCTAAATGTAGTATTACGTTACACTATGGAAGAAACGTTTAAATCGGCCACATGATCCCGTCTTAGTTACAAATTGTGACTGAGGATTTATTTTTAATGTATACTAAATTTTATAAACTCAAGCACAATCCTTTGTGCATAGTTTTTCGGTAACGTAAGCTTTTTCTGTCCCGCTCACACTACACATATTGATAACATGCTTTCTCGATGACGTCACGATTACGATTAGGAGTTCCTACTCACCCTACTGATGGAAAAAGCTAACGTCACCGAAACACTAACAGGTAATGCTTGAGCCGCAGATAAACAGACAAAAAAGCGAACCGAAAGACGGACAGACAGAAGATTAACCATTGCAATGATTTAACCAAAATCTATGTAGGTACTGATGAGGCTAAACCACAGAAAATTATAAATATGTAATGTAAAGAGGGATTTCTCCCTCTCGAGAGAGCTTTATAGTATCCACCTCAGAGGTTTTAATTTAAAATTGGTTATTACTATGGCTTTAATAATTAATCCCTGGAATCGCCGGATTATCTGGCGTATTGAAAAGGGAGGTATGTTTATTAAACATTTAGACTAGGGATGTACTTTTGTTTACTAAAAAAATGAGATTATTTTGTGAGATTTACATTTTAAATTACCATCACGCCTGTAATGCTAGGAGTAGCTCTCTGCTTACCCTTGCTGGAACTTCAGGTGTGATGGTGTGCACTGTAGTGAACCCATATTCCGCCTATGGCATTTTGTCACAATGTGGAGACGAGGCCTTTGCAATGAAACCGGGCAGACTGTCCACCTATTTGGGGGATTTGGGCCATATTCCATTATTCTTGCTTAGTGCGGTGTCACCATGTTGCCGAGTTAACTTTTCGTGCTTATAGAAAGTGCAGAGTTTTCAACAGGTTTGCCTTCATTTGAAAAAAAATTGGTCAAAACGTTAGCAAAGCAAACGCTTGTAGCACTCGCTAGCAAAATGGTTGGCGGCTTCGTATATAAGTTATTACTATTTATTCCTGATTAACATGCTCTTTCTATCATTTATTATTAATTATCGAAATGTTAACCATTACTTGTTGTTTATCTAAGTTTATTAGTTTAGTATTCATAAACTTCAAACTTTTTTAATATACCCATCACGTAATCTGCATTTGTTTTACATTGGAACATCACATCAACAATTTTTAATTATTTAAATAATATCGATAAATATATTAATCACTTACCTCGTAACACAGTCAACTGGATCATCAGAACAAACTATCAACGCGAAAACAAAATACACTTAAAACGCAAAATCTTTGACCTACAAACACAAATTATTACTTTTTAAAATTAAAAAATGGAATCACTGTTTTCGAAAAAGTTTGAAAATCGAAGGGCGGTTTTATGAGAGACACGCGGCGGGGGTGGCGTGACGCCTGGCCGGAGGCACGGGTTCAACTGAAGCCGAACACTGAGGGTGCGCGCTTACCCCAAGCCACATCCATCCTCGTTGAAACTTTCAGCCCGTGTGAGTTATCTTTAAACTGTAATTTTGACGTTTTTTTTTCTCATGGAGTTTGTAACTTCATATATGTATTTCTACTCATCTATTCTGCTGGTAAAAGTCTACTGCTGGGCTTTAAAACAGCATTTGCCTCGTTGTAGATCAGGGATAGTTACCAAAAGGTCGTTTACGTAATTTTGTCTCCAAAGGGAAGTGAACCCACAACCACCTGGTGCAGTGAGCCGACAACTAATAGGATAGGCTGTCATCATGTGCCTTACCTCTTCTCATGTCCTTCTCAACGTGGAAATAAGCTTATTATTTTATTACCTACCAAGTAGCTTTTTCTTACGGATCCGCTCGCACAGCTACAGATATTTCCATGCTGCTTAAAGGACGTCTGAATCGTCTATTGTTTTTTTTAATAATTTCAATGTAGAGACACAGACAAGGCACAGTGTTAATAATAAGGCCCAGGCATAATATTATAGATGACGTGAAGCATCTGTAACGTGAAAATACGCTGATTAGTTTAACATTTCAAAACAATGTTAAATAAATACAAACCGCTCAGTAATATGTCCGTAGTACAACTTATTTCGCTCAATATTCAATACACGTCGCGACTGGCTTCGACAAAAAGCATACCTCTTTACATAACATAGAGTTTCTGAGAGAGTTCTATATTATATGTATTACTTTTTGTCATCTTATTTGATAGGGGGATAGCTAGCTAGATATAATTTTAAATATTTAGGTCTTCCACTTTCTTAGACATAATCTGCCGTACCGTACCGTACCGGTAATATATTTTTTATATTCTTCATTTTTTATGATAATGCATAGGGAATAAATTATATTATAATTTCAGCTATCACTCAAATGCTCTATAAGAGTTAGTCGTAAAAAAAACCTATAAACAAACTATTTTCTCATAAGCCGCTCCCCGCCTGTTAATATGAGCGACATACCTACTTTAAGAGGTATTTTGTTATATTAAATCCTTGCTTATGGGTATGATATTATGTCAAATAGGAACCGTAAAGAAATTGTAATATCGTTGTGCTTTTTATTGCCAGGCTGCATGAAATGACTCCGTAAAGCTAGAACGCCTGTACCTACATAGCATATTTTATGCTTCATTTTTTATAATATAATTTTAGTTGCAGGTTCATTCAGAAAGGGTATATTTAGCCTTGAACCGGCTTTCCTTAACCGTATTTGTAGATATTATGTGAAGTCAGAATTTTAAGAAGCAGATTTAAAAAAAAAAATTTCCAACAAGAATACAAGCATTTTTTCTTGGCGTTTATAAAACATGGCTACATAATTATAATGATTACAGATTTGCTGTAAAAGTACAGGGTCAAAGTTTAGTATAATAACCATTTATCAATAATTATGTATGGGCAAATCCCGTTGTCATCTGGACGCCCGAAGTCGGTCGCCGACTTCTTTGCAGACAGCACCAGAGAACATGCGACCATTGAGACACCTTTGCGGGTAATCTTGGCCACAAAGTCCTGTGGAGAACGAAAGGAGAGGCACATCCCAGCGGTGGTACCCACAAAAAGCTTTAAAAACTTAAATATCGCCTAAAGAGAGATCAGTGACCCGAATATACCTCTTTATACATCGATTGCAATTCATAAACCTAAATAAGGAAGGGTTCAGCAATTGAATATCAAGTATGTTTGTGAATAATAAGTGTTTTGTTCCACGTACAACTTCATTTTGTTATACTTTATGTTTTTCTTTATGGCAGCCAACTCTTATTAGAAGTTTTAAGGATCCTTCCTTTACATGAAAAGGGAGCACGTATTCCAAACATAGATGACAGTATTTAATATGAAAACAGCTACATTTTCAGGTATTTATAATGACGTCACAAATAATAACTTTTCAGAAGAAGATTGCTTCATAAATCCATTGAAATATTATAATTTAAAAATAGCTTTACAATGCCATTTACGACCGGATTGGTATAGTTAGCTAAAGTCGACTCGGTAGCGACAAGATTACTTGTTATTTAACTATCTCTACACCAGCTGCCTGTCAACAGAATCCAAGCTATCATAAGCAAAAACTATTGCATTATAAGAAGGATAAAACCCTTCAATAATAATAATAATAGGTCACTAGAAAGCCCATTCAATAAGGACACGAGGAAGCTGATATTAATAGATATTGCCTTATTATGAGGCGTTTCTTTCTGAAACACCTTAGTTATTATTTTCTTTGTCTTGGAGTGTAATAAACACTTGGAAGTATGTGCCTGATTTATATAAGGTACAGGGATATGGGATGTGAAAGATATATGGAGTAACTACGGTAGCCAGGATTCGGTGTCAGGTCATGTTGGATAAAATTTAACTAGGGTGTCTACTCTGCTAGTATTTTTCAGTTGCAGAATTTTACCAGGTACTAAAATACTACTAGTGAAAGTATTATATTAATCTTAAGTCTCAAAAAAAAAATAGAGACAAAAGCAAATTCTTAACAGAACTTAAATAGCATTGTTTCCGTGACGCCACAAAAACACCGAAATTCTTTTAACGAGTCTCTGAATACCAGTCCCGGAACGGCCTGTGTAGTTACCCTACAAGATTTAGCTTTAGAAGCCCCATTTACTATAAGAAATTTTAAATGTAGGCTACCTCAATGAGGTCAACCCTTTTTAGCGAAAAATCCCTGAGATTTTAGTTAATAGATAGTTGATTTTTTTCATAAATGTTTCGAATCGAAATATTTTTAGCCGGATATCAATTTAGTTAGTAGTAGGTCATTTTTGAACCTAGGCTTTTGCGAAAAACACAAAGTCAACCATGACAATTAATTTAACACAATAAGTATATTCCGGACTTTTTGGCGAGAAGTTGAACCGTGAAGTTGTCAATTTTGCAAATATTTAAAAAAAATGTGTCTTTGATAAATAATGTGTAAAAAATAGTGGGATATTAATTAAAGGAAATTTAAATAAAATAGTATGGCTTGACTTTTCAAGTTGTCCCAAGATGTTCGGTAAATGGTCAGTAAAGTATCCATCGCTTTAGTAGGTAGGATTCGTTTCATCATCACCATTGACTTCATCAATACCAACCGGGGTTCTTATAATTTTTATAACAATTATCAAGAAATACTTGATACAGACTGTATGTTTAAAAAAAAAATATAAGAGTAGATGTGTAGTGTAAGTGTACGAATGTGTGCGTTTGAGTGTGTGTTGTGTGAAGGGGAATGTATATGTGCGTGGGGAGTGAAGAGAGTGTGTGGTGTGTTGTGTGTGTGTGTGCGCCCGTGCGAGTAATTGATTTTGATTATGAAAGTGAATGCATGATAGCGGTAATTTGGTAACTCATCCCGTCTAGACAGAGATACAATTATTGAATATAGATTGCTCTCCAGAATTCAATACTCAATATAATCCGCAAAAACAATAAAATATATGAGGCATTTCGGAACACACACAACTATTTGCAAGCTTCATATAAGTTGTATGTATGTCTGGCAAATGGCAAAAACTTTTGCATCACCAAGCAATAATTATTGATTAACTTTTGTTGGGAAATTATGTAAACTTAAAATTGGTGACGAAAATATAATTTTTAAGGCAAAACTCAGTAATCTAATTACATTTTGTGATAAGTCGTCAGTTTGGGGCAGTTATAGCCATATTAGATGACGGATACTGGGGTACCCCCCAGTTCAAACTATGACACTAAGACGTCAAACACCTCAGTCCTCCCGTGACCATGGTTGTTGTAAAGCAGCCGAAACTTCGGGAACGTAAAAACATAAAAATGAACGCGATAACTTACGTTAAATTAGTTTAATTTCAATTCATACTCATTCAACCTTTTTCAGCTTTATAAACAGTTAATTCACAAAGTGGATCGTTCGCGGGTTTTTAATGAGTGGAACAGGATTTTTTTGCAAAAGTTAAGTGGATTTTACGCCACTCCTACCACATCCTTGTCAGTGGGCAATGAGATTGTAACTTCACAATGTAGGTACTTGACTAAAACACGTCTAAAATGTATTTTTTTGCTGGATTATCGCAGTTGGTAGTGACCCTGGTTTTTGCACTGAGGGTTCGAATCCTGGTAGGGACAAGCTTTCTGTGATGAGCATGAATGTTTGTATCCGAGTCATGAATGTTTAATATCTATAAAAGTATTATATCCAAAGTTCGCCCTCAGTCCATTGTACGGTACCCATAATACAAGCGTTGCTTAGTGTAGTGCAGTGTGTTCGTCTAGAGCGTTTACGCACGCAAGGGATCCACACTATATGCATTTATTGCAACGTGTTATACCTTGCGTACTAAATTGCAGCAATTTGTTTGTAATAAGAATTCTCGCATTGAATGGTACATTGCACAAATCTATAGTCGGCATAAGATACACAATCTCCAGTAACATTTGTTCTCTTAATACTTTATTCAAGCAGATATCTAATCCCTTATAACCTTCATTTGCACGTAGAGCTGCTAGACACACGTTGATACCGATTTTTCTGTCTGCAACTAATAGTCGCAATCTATCGAGTCGTGTGCGCAAAACTACGTCACTCCTTTGAGTTATCACATAAAATAACATGTAATCTATACTTCTATACTTATATTAATATATTAATATTTATTAATTAATTAATATTAATATATTAATATTAATATTAATTATTAATATTATTAATAATATTATAAATGTGAAAGTTTGGATGGATGTTTGTTACTCTTTCACGCCCGAACGGCTGAACGGATCTGGATGAAATTTGCCTCAGAGATAGATTATAGTCTGGAATAGCACATAGGCTACTTTTTATCCCGGTAAAATGTATGGTTCCCGTTTAATTTAAATTTATCCCGATTTTGTTAACAACGCGATCTCCTTGGAAGCCGTTTTATATTTTTTCGTAAACTTTTGTTTTACGCCTTGTCAATTATGTCACTTTTATGTCCGCACGGTGACATTTTCCTTTAATACAAGTTTCTTATTTAAAAATCCCCCCTGCTGTTTCATTCTCAACCCAACGTGTGCCGGACCTGCGGCCATCGCTTACAAGTTGTTCTTCGGTCGGATCCAATGATTCGCACACCGCCACGTTCTGCAATGGTGAGAACGTGCATGATGGCATGTATGGAGCATGCACTGATGGAAACAGCAGATTTCAATCCACAACAAGGTACTCAGCAGCCAACTGATGTAAATAAAACGCAGATTGATGTAACGGTACCTGTCTACTGTGTCCTTGGCTGTGACAGGTATGCCACGCAGTGATGATGATGTCGAACATACTGTGGCCGTACTGGAACAAACGTCTATTATCGTCGACAGTAGGTGGCATGTGAACTTGCCATGGATGGACCAGTACTGCGAAATGCCTGTCAGTTACCAGAATGCTCTGACACGGTTGAAGGGCATCGAGAGAAAGACGACCGCAAGTGTAGGATTTGCCGGCAAGTACACGAATAGGGCGAGTCATTTACATGAAATCGATCATGCGAAGAAAGTAGAGAATACACAAGCTGCCGCTCAGACGTGGCATTCACCACACTACAGTGTTGCTAACCCGAACAAAGCAAAGCTACATCTGGTCTTTGACAGTGCTACAACGACTAAAGGCCTAGAGGACCAGGAATGATTTGAGTTTTCTAGGGAGAAGAGTTCCAGATAAGCCCGTAAGAGTGATGACCTCATTAATTTTACTCATTAAGCATGCGCGGTGGACGTCATTCAGTCAAGACATACTCTTGTCCCTGGTACCGGACAACCAGTGCATAGTCCAGATTGATGGCCACATAGATTTCCCATCAGATTCGAAGATGCCCAGAATTGAAGACAAACCTGGCGCCCAAATGGCTCATCGCTAGAACCCTTTTCACCCCTGCGGCTTGGACCTATTCAGACCAACGGAGCACAGTTGATGTTTATCGCTACCGTCAGTCCTCATTGGGGTGGGGCTTGGGAGAGGCTTACTGGTCAGAATCAACACTGGAACTCTAAAGCGTACGGCGGCACGCGTCGCTCGAATCCATGTTAGTTTGGAATGTTGAACCAGCACTAGGGTGGAGAATGTTAACGACGCGATCTCCTTGGAAGCTATTACATATTTTTTGTAGACTTTTATTTTAGGCCTTTTAAATGTTGTCACTTTTATGTCCGCACGGTAACATTTTCTTTTAATATAATGTTCTTATTTAACCATCCCTCCCGCCGTTTTATTCTCACTCCGGCGTGTAGCGGACCTGCGGCCACCGCTTACAGATTTGTTTCAATTTTTGATGATTGATGTTGATTTTTTGCGCGGGTAACACCGCGGGGCGCAGCTAGTACATAATACAATTAATAATTAACAAGAATATAGGTTAACAGAATCAAGATAAGTATATTGTTGCATTATGTACGATCAATAATAATTATACAACTCTTAAGAATATTTCGTGGCAAATATACATGATACAATGCAAAATACAGATGATTATAAATTCATGTTATTTTCGTTTTGACTGTGTTAGTTCTGTTAGTACGAGAAATTTACGGTTAGAGTGTTCGCAATTATGCAACTTATCTTATAGTTTAACGACCTGATTAGCTCAGTGGGTCGTGATCCTGCATTCTGCGCTGCGGGTCCCGGGTTCGAATCCTGGTAGAGATTAACTTCGTGTGAAAAGCACGAATGTTTGTACCCGAGCCATGGATGTTAAATATCTATTAAAGTATTATGTACTGGGTTCGCCCTCAGTCCATTGTACGGTACCCATTATTAATACAAGCGATGTTTAGTGTGGGACCGTATAGTTGATGTGTTCGTCTGGATATATTTATTTATTTTATAGTTTTTTTTCTTATGTTTAAGGCGTTGATGTCTTCAATTTATTGTATGATAGCACATAGATTATCACGTATTATAACCGAGGTTTAGATCAATAAAAATACTGCGATAAGCACAGGGAGAATCATAGTTGTACCGTAAATTGATAAAGCTTTTTAGCGCCGACGACTATTTAAAATATCGGCAAATATCTGGCAAACGTGCAAAGCTTACAGCTGACTTACTTTCCCTTTAGGGTCCAAAATTATCCCTTGTTTCTACTTGAAATATTTTTATAGCCGAACCAAGAATCGAACTAGGCTTCGATAAGGCTGCGAGGTTGTTACCCTTATAACATTTTGCATGACCTTTTGTTTTGGATTAAAAGCCTAGAGTTAATTGGTAGAGTTCATTTCTTGTGTGAGAGAGAAGCAACTTCAGTGTCGTTTCGCGATACACATCAAAATTCTGAATATTGCATTAAACATGTGAATGAATTTCTCATTACTACAATGAGATGAGGTAGCTGTGAGTTCATTCTAACATGTTCTATAGTCAGAAAGCAATTGCATAACTATTAATCAATTGAAATATGACAAGGTTTATTTCGAACCTGAACTAACTTACTGTCAAACATTTCTAACTAGCTGTGCATAGTCTCAGGCAGCGAGTAAGTTATGACATGACTGCAATGTTGCAACGCTAAGTTTCCCTATCGTTCGTCTTTGACAGGGCAGCAGTAAAGCTGACTCTCCACTGTGGAATAATATATTATTATTTTCCATGATATAAATGTAAACTGGAAGATAATAATATATTATTACTAGCTGTTGCCCGCGACTTGGTCAGCGTAGAAAAGTAGAACATTATAATTATCCACAGAATAAAAATTTTCATACCAAATTTGACCCCTCCCCCCCCTTTTAGCCCCGTAGGGGTCGAATTTCCAAAAATCCTTTCATATCAAGCACCCAAGAGGAACCCGCATGCCAAATTTCAAGTCTCTAGGTTTGTGATAAGTGAGTAAGTCAGTTCGTCAGTTAGTCAGTGGGTTTCGCTTTTATATATACGAGTATATAAAAGAAGATTATATTCCATCGTCAAATGTAGGTTAAAAATTAAGCATAAGTAAAATAAAAGTTATGTAAATACGGCTCATTTTGTGTCATAAATAATTGTGGTTTTATTACATCAAAATAGTCAACATGAGAGCAGTAATTGAGCTACCCTTGAATATTTTCCACCTGCTTTATCACCCTTGATATTTATAACACTAATTTCACAAGTGCCAATTTATCGCTTGAAATATAAACACGACCTTATTATGTACACAAAATTTACAATATCGACTTTTCAAGAACTGGTTTTTGCTATCACGACTTAACGACGACAATGCAATACTTAACTATTATATTTCCCACTAGGTACAGTCAACATGTAAGGTCCAAGGTCAATGGCGTTCCGCTATCATTCACCTTGACCTTGACCTTGGTCCTTGACAGGCTATTTGCCGCGTGTGTAACACCTAGGAATTTATGGCTCATATATTTATAGACCACTTGGGTCCATCCTGTAAGGTTAAAATATTGAGTTTGGACTCTCTTATCAAATTGTATTCATAAATTTGTTGTAAGTGACCCCTCACGTTATTGGGTACATGTAGAGTTACATATTACTAGTCCTTTGGATGTTTTAAGTTTTTACTCGTACCGTGGAAGTAATTGGCGAATTTTTATAATTCGTGTATACATTTTGTTTCGCGAAAGAGTATTTTTAAACAAACCATTCTTTAACGTAAAAGCAAATAGTCCAAGTTTAATTTACGATCTTCGCTTTTTCCAAGGTCCATTTGTTTTGACGCATGTATAAATATGTTAAAATAATGATCTGACATCCACATTGGTCCCAAGATATTATTTGGGGTTTTTGTTTTTATGGTACTTATTTGTAGCTGGTCGAAATAAAATCAGTTTGGGGCTAGTATTTTCCAGGTTTACCATATAGTTGATTTTCATGTTGTGTATCGTAAACCTGAGCATCTTAAATTTTGAGCAAGTACTTATTGGGCATAATTTAGAATGCTCTTGACAAATCAATAAACAGTAACCTGTCTTTATAGGACAACCATTATTAACTTGTGTGATATAAAAAAAATACTTGGTCAATAATAACACGATTGTAGTCTTATACATATAGTCGTAATGAGTATAATCAATCTATAGCTCAGTACATGCTTCGATCAACATGTCATTATAGGCAGTCAGAAACCTAAAGATTATGACGACTGACCCTAATATAAATAGAAATGCGAAAAAGACTATGAAGTAGACGGCCAACTTTAATGAAGTACAATAGAGCCTAAAGGGTCAAGACCCACTCATAGAAGAGCAGTCGATTTGAGCTCTCCTAAATATTTATTTGGCGATAACTTGTATCTAGATCATTTTGAGTGCTGTACTACATCTTATGCTCTACTTATATAGCGCACATACTCGAACATTACGCTCGTGCCCACATTATCCTAATCCGATTAAATACCAATTTCTCGTGGACCTTAATTTTGTTGATCGGAAAACAATAAAATACATGAAAGGGATTCGGGAATACGCCTTTCTCTCTACGATTTATAAAGTGGAATTAATTATGTTTGTGGGTCGAGAATGCTTAGGTAACTACATCAGAGAGAGAAAAACATGGTTGGTCAGACTTATTCCATAACAATTCGAAACATTAACTTGACACCAACCTTAATAATAATATCAGCCCTTTTTCATGTCCCACTGTTCGGCATGGGCCTCCCATCATTTTGAGGGGGATAAGGCCACAGTCTACCACGCTGGCCTAATGCGGTTTATCGATCTTCACACGACTTTTGAGGGGATCTCTCAAGCATGCAGGTTTCTTCACGTTGTTTTCCTTCACCGTTTAGCATGTGATAATCATGGTTGAAAATTAGATTCGCACATGAAATCCAGAATTCCCAAATATAGGTATAAGCAAGCGTTCTACTAATTTGACTGTAATTTTTTTTTCACACTTACTATAGTTATACGGAAACTACATAATATAATCGAATGATTAACATGACTTCCAGTTTTAAAAACACAAATTAGTCCGCGGAGCCGCACCACGGATCATATCCTCATTATGAAGTGATTTTATGAATGTATGGAGTGATTAAAACATAAATCGTGGCATGTATGTGCCAATACACAACTATCATTAATATCGTGGATATAAATGCCGATATCATTGTACATGTCAATACAAAACTGAATCTCATTAATTTTCATATAAGCAGACTCGCACGGACTGCTAAAGGCAGTGATTTAAGATCCAAAGAGAACTTTACGGTGCATAAAATATTTATCTTATCGTTTTTTTTTAAAGTCCTTATGGGTAAGTCGTTTGGGAAAGTTTATAAATCGCACCAGAACGCGCGGCCGTTTACCCATGAGAAGGCAAAACCAAATTAAGACCGCCATATGTGATCCCTTACATCTGTACGTCAGAATGGCGGATTGGCGTCCAATTGTCATGTTGTGACAAATGTTATGACCTCTATTTATTTCCGAGGAGAACACTAGTAGGAGCACTCCTTTAATATAAAAAAAATATTAAGTCTATCAGTTTTCAACGTAAGGTAATTGTTAAAGATCCGCTAAGTACTGAATTTGTCAAATACTCTTTGCTGCCAAGTTAGGCGTTGGGCGATAACTTACTAATATGTCTTTATATTAACATGATCGGTGTGAGTTCGCAAAGCATAAGCTACAGAACATTAACGGCGGCACCACTCCACATGCAAAACGTGGGTAATTATTGCAATATTCACACGCCGCAGCAATAGCAGCTCGCATGTTTATTATCAGCTCAGTTGGGGCTCGTGACCAACAATTAGATTTAAATACTGTTAGGGTTCCGTACCAACATGGTCAATACTGAACCCTTCTGGTGCTACTATGTCTATCCGTGTATTTGTAACACTTAATTAATTTAAAACACCTGATGCGACCACTTCAACTGCACTACGAGCTACGCAGATGGCACTGCAGACGCATTCAGAACAATGACAATTGACGTCACAATCCTGAATCGCGCTATAAGAGTTTTCGGAGCAAGTAACATATATACAAGATCCCGACAATAACCGCCGGGGCATAGCGGCCGCCCCGCCAGGCATACCACCCGCTAAACACCATTACGCCTGTAATTCATGCAGAGGTAGGTAGAGGTGTACCGCAGTGCCTACTCATATTGCTTATGGTACTTAGTTCAAATTTAATAGGGGTGAGTGGGAGTCCTACCGGTCTGCTACCACTATACTGAGCACATACTGACGTAGATTCGGATCATACTCTATCTCGCTCTAGCCTACAGTGAGTTGGTGAACTTCACACGAGTTTCGAAAGACTATTCTAAGTAATTGTAAATGCGTTTAAAAATAATAAAACTAAATTGGTTGTATCATAAGAGTTGATGAGATCCGATATCTCCGCAGTGTTGTCTTATAAATAAAGGATTTATGGTTAGCTTGAATCTCAAGCTTCCAAATTAAATGTAAATCCAAGGATTTACGTGTGTATACGCTGCTAGTCATGTTCATTCTGTTGGCCTGTCAAATAAATCTTATGCTGGGGGTGGATTGAAAAAATAGATTGAATTAAGTAACACAATGTTGCATTTCAATTAAATTATTTTGTATGTTTTATTTACGAAGACTAGAGAAGTCTAAGGAATAAACCCCATCGGCCTTCTAATAGGAACTGAATACTTACAGCGATCAACTCACCATCCACTAAGTATGTTGCTGTACGTCAAGTGCAAGATTATTCGTAAGCTAACCGTATACTTTATAGTCTACCGTATTTAGACATTTTGTATGGAGAATTGAACATCGTATCTTGCGGACGGTACTACTAGACTGAGACAGAGACTAAAGTATACGGTTAGCTTACTGTCCTTAACTACTTCTAGGAATACAGTATTTCCTTTTGAAGGTACCTTAGTCAGGTTGTAAGTAAATATATATTGATTAAACGTGAGCATATTGAGCTAAACTAGGCCTAGAAATTATATCAAAATTACCGCTTCACTTATTTTTAAAACTACCTTTGTTTTTCATTGAAATGCTATTGTGGTTACCAAAAATCAGGTACTCATATAAAAATGTACAATTTAATGGTTTTTTTTTTATGTTTCGCAAAATTACCACTGTGTGTACGTAACACCTGACATTAAAGAAAAATAATGGTTATGCCAATCTCCTCAGGGACGGCGTCGCAGATGCGCTGCGATAGCATTCACCAGCCGCCAGTATTCTAACGTTAACGGCGCGTTTTAAAGTAATGAGATGTGAACGCGTGCCTCCAATTAGTTGTGAGTGCAACTTTATTACGCAGTCGTGTACCACCCTCCTGTTATCAAAATAGGCTTTATAGCTATGAAGTAATATAACAGAGGTGTACTTACCTCATACTCGTATAAACTTATCAAATTAAAATAAAAAAAATATTTTACAGATTCTATCGCGTTTATTTTATGTCTTTACGTTCGCGACGTTTCGGCTGCTTTACAGCAACCATGGTCACGGGAGGAATGAGGTGTTTGAAATTAATTGTATTACTTTTATTTCAATGTGTATATAGTATTCGTGTAAATATAAGAAATCAATAAATTAGCACTTTTTTACTTGCCGCTTCTGAAATAATAATAGTCATATCGCCAGACAAACACACTAACTATACGGGCCCACACTAAGCGACGCTTGTATTATAGGTACCGTGCAAAGGACTAGGAGCGAACCCAGTATATAATACTTGTAATAGATATTAAACAAACATTCCTGCTAATATTTCAAGATCATATTAAATATAACTTCTCACTATCTACAGTCTGAACGGATAACTTTTGTTTACAAAGCGTAGGTGTGGTAAGTGGAACACTTGAGAATGTATTTATAAAGCAATTAGCTTTTCATGAAGTTATACAATTTGATGTCTTCATAATTGAGTAAAAATTAATAGAACCGTCTTCAAAACGATATTTTTTTTTAATAAATATCCCAATGAATTCATGTGCGAATTACTTATAGGTTTTTTTTAAATAACGGTACAACTTCACAAGGATCTCTAATTAAAATTTATTTTTTGTTTTATACATTCAGAAGTGCTACTCTTGTACAATATACGAAATTAAAAGTTAAAAGTGTTGTTCCAGGACAAAATTAACTTTGTTCACGGAGCTCGCAGCTGAGCTACGGGCTACGTCGTAGCAGTTTCAATGCTACAAGTGCTACGAAAATTTTTAGACCATTTTTCACTATGGAACATAAAATTGATTTGAAACAAGTTCACCAGTAGGTATCATTGACAATACAACAAAATATTACTAGTGAACACGTCATCAAAGTAATCAGGATTTATTTTATTGTAAATACATCATTTTTGACAGTTATTTAACACATTTCAATAAAAATGTTAATTTTACTCAAAAAGTGATATAATTAAAAAACTTAACATTAATTTACCGAGTAACTTAATCAAATTAGGCGCTTCATTTAGTGTCTGTATAAAAACCTAATTTTTCCACTCCCTTTATTGTTCAAGCAACTTAAAAAAGTAGCAAGTGTTGAAGATTTATTGTTTAAATTGTTGGGCTCGCTAATTATTATAGCCGTTTATAGCTCGTCATATAAATCATGTTGGCTTATTATGTTGGTTTATTATGTTGACAAATGGAAACTAGCCGTTCTCTTTATCGGTTTATATTATTTTGTATGTTCCCTAAATGTATAGAAAAAAAAACCATAGTTGTATAGTTTGATAAAGGTAATTGTTTTTACACTTTATTGAGTACCCATTTTGTGTTCCATACACGTTCATCGTGTCGTGTGCAACAGTGACGTACCTTGGGATATAACATATGTGTATGAAATAAAAGCGATTCCAGCGCCCTCTATGTCGCGGTGTATGTGATATAATGTAATTAAAGTCAGTAGACTCTCTCGCTGCTGAATTTTAATGAGTTTGGAAAAATACGAATTTTTGTATACAAAACCCATTTAAATTGGCATTTTTTGTTCAGTATACTACCTTAATTTAGATACAAAATTAACGTAGATTTGATGTTTTTTTAAACTTACACTAATTTACTTACTTAACCTACCACAAATGGAAATTAATTATGAATCACTACTATTCCTGTACTGACTAACTGGTACCCAAGAGATCGTAAGAGACAGGAAATAGACAAATAAAAAGATGGGAAGATGACTGGAGCTGGACCGTTTTAGAGAAGAGCGGCACTAACCGGATTCCACCGAAGTGAGCTGGAGGTGTAGGCTGGATGCCAAAAGGCACTCTGAGATGAGGAATCTAAACTAACGTACCAACATTTATTATAAAATAAATCTTGGAAATAGAGGCTTATTATAATTATTAATATTCCTAAACTTCAACTGACAGTAAACGTATTTCAACAACAAACAATCAACTATATTTGAAATCTTAAACAAATAAAATGTATAAACTTTTAAAGGAACAAAGGAAATAAGTTAAAAAGTTTAAAGGAAACAATGGAAATAAGTAAGTACTTATTTGAAATTGTGTCACAGTGATAATTTTTTTACCTGTCAATGGAGGCGCAACGTTTCTGTAAAGGACCGCGAATACCTTTAATAAAATACTATCGGAAATATTGCACAAAGAATAACATCACGTTACAAACACCTTATATTATATTATAAGTAAATATAATACTCTCTCTTCGGTCGTTCCCTCATAACTGAGGATCGTGATCATCACGGCAGCTCTTTGGATCGGACGAACTGTCTCCATCGGCTCCGGTCTGTGGCCATCTTCACCGCGGCGTAGAAGCGGGACGTTGGTGTTTCTTTGAGTTGGTCAGACCACCTGGTCGGGGACCGGCCCCGTGAACGTTTCCCTTCCACGTTTCCCAATATAATACTAGGCCTTTTTTAATGACCAACTTTTGGGCACGGGCCTCCCTTCACTACGAGGGGATTAGGCCATAGTCTACCATGCTGGCCCAGTGTGGGTTGGAGGGCGTTACACGTATTTCGAACTGTTTACCAATACAGTCTCGGGGTTCTCTCCGTTCTAGGAAATTATCGAAAAGATAGTAATTTTTTCGTATTTTTTTATCGTTAATATTATCTCCTACATGGAATCGCTTTACTTCGTCATACGTGTATAAATACTCAAATACATACACACACTCTGGGCATTTTCGTCAATCTACGATATTAACGCTCCATTAGATTCTTAAAAGAACGTGTAGAGTCGTCCCGTCACTGCGATGTGATAGGGCTGGGACACAATCGAGCTTATATTATTTTTTGCTGTAATTAGTGAATATAACTTTGAAGGTAGGTATATTTAATTCAATGACGTATTATATCATACATTAATTATATCATAATTCTATTGTAATCTATTTTCTATAGCCCACTGTTATGGCAAAGTCTGGTCTGGCAAAGTCTATATAGTCAAATAAATATGGCTTATCTTTTTTAAAGCAAAAATGGCAGTGTACACAACGCTGTGAATTGCGCGGGTACACTGGAAGCAAGTAAGAAACACTTTTCCTGAGATTAATGATTTTGGCGTTTGATTCAATGATATATCTCTACCCCTCCTCCCGCCGTCTTGTCGTATACGACGGATAACATGTTCCGATTATGAACATTCATATCGGCTAATGGAGATTGCCAAATATTCATGCCTATTTTTCCGAATGACAAGAATATTGAGCAGAGCAAATACTAAGCAATAATTAGTTTTTTTAATTTTTTTTTATTACATTATAGGCAAGTATTTGATCTTGATCTCACCTGATGGTAAGTGTTGATGAGATCTACGATGGAGCATACTTGCCTAGGTAGGAAGGCGGCAGTAGATAGAGACGCTACATTCACTAGGCACATGTAGCGCAACTGATCTGACCCGCCATCCATGAATGGCAACACCGAACATCATGCCGGAACACGGCTAGGCCGCTTGGCGACATGGCTTTGTTCAGTGGGTGGTGACTAGCCACGGCCGAAGCCTACCACCAGTAGAGTTGTCACCTGGTTGGCACCACCCAGGGTCACGTGTAGGGTATCTCGAGGGTACTTAATTTTACCCAAACATAGAGTAATTTCTGTGGCTAGGGACACTCGGAATGGTGTTATTTATTTAACTCTACTATTCTTTATTATTTTAAATAAATATAATTTTCACATACAAAAATATAACGAACAGAATTTAAAACACGATTGAATTTACATAGAGTATGCCTAAATAAACTAAAACCCAGTACATGCCAATTGAGCTGGGAGCTAGCGCCGGGCTGGGGATACAGACGGCTCCAGCGATGCAGAAGAACTCATGAAATAAAATCACAAATTTGCCAAGGGTACTAATTCTTGACGAGGGTTCCGTTTTTATTAATAGTTTAAATGACTTTTAGCTTTACCCGGGTAAAGAATATTTTTCACCAAGCTTTCCCGGGATAGAAAATGTTATCCCGTAGGTAAGCAGTCTTATCCAGTCGTAGGTGTGACTAACATGAAGGGATTGCCTTTTTAATGCTATGTTCGGTGAATGATAGAACTATCAGGGACTTGTGATCTGGTCTCCTTAAGTTTGATTTTGTTAGCAATGATATAGCTATAGTGCTAAAGCGGTCTCCTAACTAGTTAGTAACTTAAAGGGGCATTAAAATAATACGAATTACTCTTCTCTCTCAAGCAGAAACATATTGAAGTAGCGTCTCGGTAATGTAAGCGTCTAGTATATCTCTCTCACACTGCAGATTTTATAAATAAGAATGACAGTGACAACATGCTTTCTCGATGATGGTAGTTTTCGTGATTGACGAAATAACCTCATGGGAAATTAATTCAAGATTTTGCCAGTTTAAAAAATTGAAATTAAATAAGCAGTTGTGTATTTTAGCCTATGGAATCCTAAGACAGTCAGTGGCGGGGTTGTTTCACGTCGACATCACGTAACGATGCATCCTCATTAATGTGCTCGAGTCGCTCGAGTCGGGATCCGAGAACGAGTCACACACAAGTGATCTAATAAAAACTCAACTATTGCAAAAACCGCATGTAATGTAGTCAGAGAGTTTGTGATCAGTACGATGAAAATTCATACTTTACAATACGATGTAAGATTCAAATTAACGGTATTAGGAGAACTATAGTACTCGTACTATTTACGCACAATAGTTAAAATACATTTGACGTCGCCTGCGCATCTTCAGTGCAAATAACTATTACCCCTTGAGAAAAAAAAATACGTTTTTGTACTTTTCATTTTGTAAGTACCAAGTTACCATATACCGGTTGAGCTCATGAAACCCTTTCAATCCTTTTCGATCCAGCGAAGTCCCTTAAATATATTGCCATACGAAAGGACACCAGTCTTTTCCACAATTTTGTGTCATTATTACAGATAATTAACAATAAAATAAAAATAATTTTTAACACACATGTAAAGTTGTTGTGATTAAATAGGTACCTAGTATTATTTTACAACTCTCGTAAGTAAAACAAAGATTAAATAATAGGTCTGTGCTCATATATTTATTTATAAATCCCAGTGCGTGTGTTGTTACTTGCATCATAATCACAGACTCAGCGCTGTTGTCTACGGCTCACGTGCGCGTTTTACGATATTTTTATTCATTAATCGGCTTGCTCATTTACTCACACTACTATATTAATACATACCTTTACTTATATATCTTATACCTATATCAATATTTAGAAAGCAGTGACAGTCAAGTTGGTAGAACGATTGCCTCGGTAATGAGGATCGCAGGTTCAAACACCGGCTCGCATCTCTGGGATTTCTGGATTTAATGTGCGAATCTCATTTTCAGCTATGTTTATCACTTGCTAAACGGTGAAGTAAAACGTCGTGGGGAAACCTACATGTCTGAGAAAATCTCTCAATGGACGTGTGAGGTCCGCCAACCCGCACTTGGCCAGCGTGGTGGACTGTGGCCTAAACCGACTCGCATTGATGGGAGGCCCGTACCCAACAGTGGGACATTAAAGGGGCTGGTATTATTATTATTACTTATATACCATCAACACAATATTATATATACCTGTATCTAAAGTGCTAGTTAGATAAACCCTAACTTTTAACTGGTTATAAGTTTTCGTCAAAATGTAATAGCAATAGATGCTCACGGAATACGTGAACACTGTTCAGGCAGGCAAAATTAAAAAGAATCTCTGACTACAACATTTCGAACTAGTAGGTAGTTTTTTTTTTTTTTTTTTACTCGTATGTTCCCAATTTGGAATATTCAGTCCATACCCAACCTTTTTTCAGCTCTCGGATATGATAGGACCCATGTATAGGCGCTGTCGGATCCATTCCTCAATTATTGAGAAACAAAGCATGAGTCTACAATACTTATTTACTGACGCATTGACTCTTAATGCAATAGCATATGTGTCTGTTTCGTTTGTGCGAGCTGTGAGGATAACTATGCAGATACCAGACGGTCCCCTTGTGATGTATGATATTGAATGGCCGAGAACAGGTGAGTTTACGGTTTTTGTGACAAAACTCGATTTCAGGACAATGTTGAATTGATAAATTATTCGTCGAGTTAGCAAGGACATTTTTGATTCAGTAGACCTCTAAGACCTTTTACGACTAAAATATTAGTGCCTACTTTATTACCTAGATGGCGATGGGGGCACTGAAGATCAAATGCCTGTAGCAACTGAGCTATGTCACAAATTGGATCTTTTAAGTGCTTGAACAAAGTAGAGTATAAATGCTTGTTCAGGTCTGATAGGTATATACCAAAGTAGGTGAGTGATGTGATAAGCATATTATTAGGTCGATTTTGGCGATGACTCTAGCTAGATGGACGTTTAAATAAAAATCATGCTTATTAAGAAGCTTATTGTTGTTGAACTAAGTTAATTTAAAATATGTATACATTATTAGTGTCTCATATAGCCCAACATATTTGAGATATATGTTTTTCCAATAACAACCATCTAACTTAACAAGATCATATGAAAAATCACTTCACGCGGCTAGAACTAATGCAGACAAATGGTTGCGTTACCCTAACCTACCTAATGACCGCATAGAGCGGCCGGCCTGCGGCGAGTGTGAACCCTAGTTCGGCCAGGCTTCGATTAATTTCGAGTTATGAATCATTATTTAGAGGCTCTACAAGTTTTTGGAGTACATTATGATATACGTAAAAAAGTCTATGTAGAGGTTCAAATAACAAGGGAAGAGTACGTTCAAATGTATTTCCAAAAAAAAATACCATCTTCAGATTCATTCACATACATAACAATTAGGTACAGAAAAATAGACCATAGTCCATTTCTTGATCGCTTTCTGAAATATATTCTGTAAATAATTTGCTTTTCTATTTACAAACATGCAAACATCCAATCCAAAGATGATCCAAATAAGTTTATTCGAATTAGGTACCTACCTATTTACTTACATTAAATATAGAGAAGTGAATTCAATAAAGGAGGTGGTTCTCTTAATTTCCATAACAGTACCACGACTTGGAACAGTAAAAAAACAATTTCAACCAAGTGTATTGTATCATTTCCCGAATAATATTTCAATGAAATTATAGCTCCATGTTGAAGAAAAAAGCTGATTTCCCCACAGATCTATTACGGGAGACCACGATTTTCACACCAAATTATCACAATAACGGAGTTTTTTTTACTCCACCATTTGTCGTAACTTGTTTAAGAGCTATCTAATGGGTTTAAGGAAATTACTTTGCGCAATAAATGTTATAAAGTGTGGGGAAGTAATCGAAAAAAAGATGATATCTGTATAATAAATGTGGAAATAAAACCGTAATCGTTTTATAAGGATTGAGTACTTCGATAAACTTTTGTACTAACATAACTATCGCGAACATTCCTACCAGCAAGCACTGATCTGCCACTTCCTTGCAGCAATCACTGTCATTTGCCATTTGCCTCGTTGTCAGCCCACGCGTGGCATGTACCCCAGCCAGCCTCGTGAGGCTGCACGGTCGGTCTGGACATGGCTAACGTAATTTAGAATTCACTGGTTGAACTTTTCACTTTATAGTAAGACAAACCCTTACAAAAATAAATAGGGAAAGAGGAACCCACCACTGACCCTCGGCTTGTCAACATTTCCAATTATAAACCAAACAAGTTGATCGATAATTAAAGAAGCCTATTTGTTTAACAATGGATTTCCGCCAAGTATTGCCTAGTTCTATCAATTAAATCCTTTACAATATAAATAAATCTTTTGAGTGACGATTTTGTGTTATTCCATAGTAACACAAAATCCAAGCGGAAGCCAGACCGAAGGACTGGGACAATTAATAATGTAATACAGGCGACATACTCCCGCAGAATCGCGGATGCGAATATTCCGAAATTCTGAAATCCTCCCACAGATAATATTTATTAGTACGGGATGCCGCAATGAGTAGGATTTATCTCAGTATTTGTGCTGCTGGATCGTATATTTTGCGTTTAGAAATGTTCAGGGATTTCAAAAGCTATCCGTTTATGTGTGTGAATGTTTAAACGTTTGATGTATGTAGTGCAAATAGTGTAAACTAATGAATACAAATACTAATTTCCTCGTTACTAATATCGGTTTGTGGGTAGAGCGAGAGGCATACAAATATTTGTATGAGGCCTTAAATAACTGTTTAATGATTAATATATATCATTACGCAGCTATTTATAAATATGCATAAGTTATATAAATAGTTATAAGTAATCTCGCTGTATCATAATGATTATGTTTATCCCAAAGTTTATAGAATCTTACAATGGCTCTAGAAATTTCTAGTTATAATTTCATCGATTTCAGATGGGTGGAATCTCTGCAGTATTTATTATTTTAAAAGCTTGTTAAAGGCTTTAAAAATGTGAGTTAAGCCTATGCTACGTCTGCTGTATTGTGGTTTTAATTAAAAACGAATAATAATAGCAGCAATTTATTCAAAATTCTAATAAATTGCTTCTACCATGGCATACTCAGTAATATATTATATTGTTGAAAAAATATTACTCCAATCGTGACGGCTGGCGGCCGCATTGTAATTAAAAAAAATCTCATTGTGCGACGGAGCCATCCGTTATCACCAAGCAGATGAGATTTAGGTTTTTTTTAACCATTTAATATCCTGTCATATTTGAGAATCGTCGCAAAAGGTTTGGTAGGTTGGGTTATTTGTTTTGCAATATCATAATTCAAATATTTTTTAATATGTTATTATTAAAGAAAGTAATAAGTTGAAATACAAGCGAACCTGGGTTTTGGGTAATGCAGCTTCTTATCCTCTTTAAGCTTTTCAATCTGGGATTAGTACAGAAAACTTTGTCTTTTCACTCAATTTGTCCTTAAGCCTAAAATACTGTTGCCTAAAATCTTGTTTTCTATGTTACCAAAAGTATTGATTTACCGTCTAATCAGCAATCGTAAATACCTCCGAGTTTCCCACCTCAGAGCAAGATTAAGAAAATTATCCAATGTTGCCGCGACGTCAACTCGGTGGAGTTGCAATGTGAATGAGCGATGATTTTGGGGTCGAGTCACCTTCGTCCGTAGGAGAATTAAGTACCCTCGAGATACCCTACACGTGACCCTGGGTGGTGCCAACCAGGTGACAACTCTACTGGTGGTAGGCTTCGGCCGTGGCTAGTCACCACCCACTGAACAAAGCCATGTCGCCAAGCGGCCTAGCCGTGTTCCGGCATGATGTTCGGTGTTGCCATTCATGGATGGCGGGTCAGATCAGTTTCGCTGCATGTGCCTAGTGAATGTAGCGTCTCGATCTACTGCCGCCTTCCTACCTAGGCAAGTATGCTCCATCGTAGATCTCATCGTCACTTACCATCAGGTGAGATCGAGATCAAATACTTGCCCATAATGTAATAAAAAAAAAAAAAAAAAAAGCTGGAGATTACTAATGTTTCTAGAAAGTTCCAGAATGTGTTTCGTTTACTGCACTATTAAGTATAGCCACACTAACGCAAAAATGCATATCAGTAAATAATATAATACCTACTATAACAAAAACATACAAATAAGGTAGAAAACCAACATGAAATAATCACAAAATACCTAATCGAAATTGCAATTTAAAAAATATATTCATGATCTTATGATTATTACATTATAATAACAACTTATTAAAAAACACTCATTAATATTTTGTCAAATTAACCAATTTGGTAATGGTGTGATTCATAAATTGAAAGATTACAAAGACCGAGCACAAATAGATTTTGTGGGAGATTGGCGCGTATCTATCTCCTATCTTTTGGATAACAGAAATATTTATCTCAAGGAATAAAATTGTAAGGAAATTATATCACTTAAGTCCTCTTATTATGTTATACACATCTGACAGCGAAAACGTCTATTTGATAAGGAGATAAAATTAAAATAACTGTAGTTTGAGTAAATAAATAATATTTAAAAAAGGGTGCTCTTACTATACTATAATATCTGCCTTCTTCTCTAAAGATGAATCTGAAACAGAATATGCAACTTATAATTCATCAAAAAACCTATATATTTCTTCATTCAAAAATAATTACGCTAATGCCATCTGTGGATATATGGATTCGTTAATATTCGTAGTATAAATGGACTTGCCGTAATGTTTCTCATCATTGGCTTTAGGCTCATTCCATTGCTGTCTCTCACTGCTCCCGAATATTAGGTAGACTAGATTACATGCGATGTACACCGCTGCTGATATGAAGAACACTTTACGCCATTCCAGTGCGTCGGTCTAGAAATAGAAAAAATATGAGAAAAAGAAGTCAAGTAATGACCTTTAAAAGCCTCATAAAAAGTTGAATTTGATTTTTTAACTAACATGAGATTTAGGGAAACTTAATATTCATATGTGAGAGCTGGTGGTAAGCCTATAGCGCCTAAAAAGAAGACAAATAATGTTATTCTTTGAACGGACACATTCAACCTTTTAATACTGAAGCGGACGATCTTCAAACGACGCTTTGAATACATAAGAAATGCACAGAAGATACTGACCTCATCTTTGATGATCGCGCCTGCAGCAAGTGGAGCCATTATGGACACTAAACTGCTAATAGAGTTGGTGATGCCCATCATGGTGCCAGCGAAGTTAGGAGCCATATCCAAGTGCACCAACTTAATAAAACAAACAAAACAAATTTGGAATTTATTATAAGAACTAAAAAACTAGCAGGTGTAGATAACAGAACTAAAACGTTGCCCTGTTTCTGATAAACGACTGCTAAAAAGCTACTATTGAAGGTAATTGATTAAAAACTTCATATACAGCAAAATTAAATACCCATAAATGGAGAAAGATTGGGTTTCAGAAAAACAACTGTTAAGGAATATTAGGCGTCGATCGTACAGCAAAATAACACACGTTGTATTCATACATCATGACTATAGTCGATTCGATTTTTTAGAATAGGCTGTACCGTGTGAAACATCCATTAGATGTTTTGTAAATAAAAACTATTCTTACCAGAAAACCTGTATAAGCACCTGCATTAATACCCACAGCCAAAGTAAGCAGAATTATTGCCACAATAATGTCCCCAGCCGGCGCATAAGCTAAGCCAATTAACATAATGGCTGGTCCAAAATGTCCTGCAAAAAATATAAGTGTACAGGGGTTTAGTTACTACGTTACAGATGTCTAGTAAGGGGTAATAACAGACTGCCAACTCATACATGGCGTATTAATGGAATCAAAGTGAGAACATTAAATGAGATGGCTAGTAGTAATTATGCCATAGGTGCATTTCGGGTGCTCTAGACTACGAATGCCTATGAAGATAAAAAATTGAGAATGGATCCTACAGTTATCGTGCATCACATGGTACCATCAGTAAATGAAGAAATAGCTTGAGATGAGAAGATGATGATGAAGAACGACTCTTGTGTGGATCAGGTTTACTTGCCTATAGAATTGGACAATTTCCTAGCAGCAGTTATGGTCAACCACTCTTTCTTCAGGATGTAGTCCGTCACGAATCCGAAGGGAAAGCTCATCAGGTACATAGTTATATAGGGCAACGCTGATATTACACCGTTCTAAAAACGAAATAAATAGTATAAGAATAATTTTAGTTTGCGATTCACGTCATGAACAAAGAAACAGATTCAAACGTCTTCTTGTTTTTCTAAATCCCTATTATATTGAAGTATAATGAAGAATTGTATATATGTACACCCAGAAATGTAAAAGTATTATATTTGCTTACAGATTTGATATCCACTCCCATTACTTGTTTCATGTAAGTAGGTATTTCAGTCATCAAAGTCCAGAATCCCCAGTAGAATCCGCAACTGGCTATGATCAGAGATAAGAAGGGCAATGAGGTCCATAGTGCCTTCCACGGAGTTTTCAATTTCTGTAAAATAAGTGTGCTTCAAATATATTGTACATGATCGATTTCAATGATGGCTTTAACTAGGAACGTATGTTTTGGTTCCACATTATGTAAATACATATCAAAGCTCTAACCTTATGCCCACCGATATGACCTAAAGACGTTTGTATGTAAAGTCTCTCTTCATCACTGATCATTCTAGAAGTCTGTGGGGTGTCCGATCCCAACAATGCATATGCAATGTCCCAGATCGCTCCGAGAGCTCCATCCACGTAGAAGATTGCTGCCCATCCCCAGTATTCGGCAATAAAACCTGATACCATTAGTTGTAATGCAGAGCCAAATTGAGCACCTGGAAAAAAGATTATAAGTATTGTTAACTGGATATGACAAGGCATAGTCAAAGTCAAATCGTTTATTTCGTAAAGGCCTACGGGGGCACTTACAAATTGACATTTTACATTTTTTTCTGAACTACTTCACCGGATCGGAATGCGACCTCAATTGAAAATGTCTAGTCTTTTCTCCAACGTTATGATTTCATTTAAGCGCATTTTTACATTAATCTGAAATTATGATAAACGTAGTAATGCATCACTAAATATTATGTCTATTCCTTATCTTTGATAACAGCATCTTTAAAGTATTAGATAAGAGAGCATGTTTTATATTTTGCTATCATGCAAAAACTGTTATGCTACGTACAGACCCGATAGTGAAACAACTTAATCCTGAGTAGCTTCATATGAGCAATAATAGTGGTAATACTGCAGCTCTATGAATACCCAAACACAGCGAGAGTTTACTTCTTTTACCTATCGCGAATGGCTAGCAAGACAGACTCAGCGCCTTATGAGCATTGGACAACAAACCCTAACAACATGACTCAATTTGCATAGTGCTAAATTGCGCAACTTTATTCGGAAAACACAAGCTGGTATTCAAGCTGAGCGTCTCTAATTGCATAAACCAAGTGTCAACACATTCCTTGATATTTTACGAACTTTCCATGCTAGATATAAATTTACTCGGAATTTGATTTTCTCGTCCTATTATGTATCAGGCACGTACAGCATTTGATGGACATATAAAGTTGTATCTTTATTTTTCAATGATTTTGAACTTACCAGCGTAAATCAATGTGCTCATAGAACTCTTCTCCTCCAATGGAATCCACTTGCTAATAAGATGGTGCACTGACGGATATAGAAACCCTTGAGTGACCCCTTGAATCACTCTACAGCCAGAGACTAATTTCCAACCTCCCTGCAAATAATAACACCATCATATTTTGTTATATACCTGATGGATATCTAACAAATGAGGACATAGCAATTGATTTGTGTTAAGACAACCACCCCAAATATAATTCTGGTCGCAAATTCATCAGAAGCATAGTAATTTAAATGTTTTTTCCAGGGTAATGATAGTTTTTTTCTAAGATGGGTAAGAACAATCCATAATGAAAAGCATACTGCTGAAATCAGTATGGTACACTTAGTTATCAGCAGAAAAACGTCCAAAGGATGAAATCGATGTAGAACTTTCACTTTGCAGGGGCCAATCCTACACTACTTCTTCCACGTTCGCATTAAACCAGCAAAATGGTTATATTTTGCTGCAAGACCTAACATATTCCACTATCACGTCTGTAACCCTCGACGGGGTAGGCGGAAGCGCACTGGATCACACCTACATTTTGCTGACGGTATGTGGTCCCAATGTAATTAGGGGTGAGCCAATTGCTACATCCCCAAATTTCAACCATAGTTCAGCACGCCAAGCTGGCCCAGTGTAGGTTGGCGAACTTCACATGGTGTTCGAAAGAAGTGCAGGTTTCCTCACGATACTACAAACGATACTCACATAAAACGCTGCAAGAGGCAACAGCAAAGAGATGGCAGAATTAACAGCTATGCTTGTGATTACTAGCACCATTCCACCGAATCTTTTGGCCATCTCTCCGCTCGGGATTTGCAATACGATGTACCCCCAAAAGTAAGATGATAGGATTATGCTTTTTGTCTGGATGGTCCAGTCAAAATACTGTGGACGAAAATATATTTGATGACAAAATTATATGTGTGAATTGGTTTTCAATAAATGCTTCCTCACCGTCAACCTAATCTATTGCATTTAGAGTCGGTTTTCCAATGATCTGGTGTTTCGATGAGTCTAACACTGTATATAGTCTAGTTGGGGATGCACCATCCTTGGATGATAAATATGCAAAAACTGCAATGGCAAAGGAATTAAATAAGAAATATCTTACATTGTCATTGCTGGAGTCTGTCATGGCAACTATAGCCATGCTCATGTTGACTCTCATGGCGTAAGCTATCACCACAGCAAGGAACAGCATCGCCACCTGAACGTGCCGGACTCCTATGATTTCTGAAAAAATGCATTACTCCGCAATTAATTAAAGCGGCAATAGCTTTTAGATTAACCATAATGCTGTTAATAACATCTTAAGCTGCATAGCTGATACTTATCCTTTCCCTTATATTAAGGCATTTATCTTAATTATTTTACATTATTTGTGTTTATTTCCTGTTTTAGTTTACGTTTAAGTTATCAAATTAATAAGGTGCTACTATTATGATCTAATACATATTTCTCGTCTGCAATTAGTCAGAACTTCTCTGCATATGTTGCTATTATAATTTTTTTCTTCGTTTATTATATTTGAGTTGGCGAAATGAACTTACTTGGTTTTTTGAGACTTTTATCTTCATCCTCTTCTTTTAATGACACCATTTTTTTTAATAACAATCAATAACTGTGCTACCAAAATAATTATATCCTCTCGAAAATGTATTTCGTTTATCCTTTACAAGGAATTTATAACACAATGTCTTGAATGAAGTGTGGAATGGTAACTGATAAATGTGAGTAGAAATGTACAAACATAAAATCCCTTCAACGCGCCCGGACGTGATGCTAACAGATAAACTATGAAGATAGGTCATAATAATGAACAGATAGAGACTAAAGCATTTGCAGCTACATTCTATTGGGCATGGAAAATTATTAAAAATTTAATTACTTGCTCATAGCATCTCTATGGGCCGCAACCCTCTGCGCATCATCATTGTGATAAAGAATAGCTTATGAGTTGAAATTGAAAATATCTTTATTTAAACCAAGTATAATAAAAAAAAAACAAAACATCAGGCATTTATAGTCCTAGAGATAGTACCTGAATTATAGTTTTTATCAAAGAAAACATCGTCGACTTGACTTAACAGCGCTTTAATAGCGCGCATAACTTGCATTTATCTTGAGCTTATTATATGTAATACGATATATGTAGGCACTCAAGTAAATGGCTCAAGTGAAGCCTTAGCACGGGTGTAATTGATAGTCATTATAACAATATAATAATCATTATAATGCTAATGTAAACTATGTACCTTACTACTGTTTTTCTATTTAAAATAAAGGTTATTAATTGTCTTATAGGGACAGACTTGTTGGAATAATCAGATAACGCTACGCTACGTACGATAAAAGTGAAGCCTAAAAAAACTCTGGTCTACCATTTAAACAACATGCGAGACCAGAATTTGTTTGCCAACGATCATGGGATTGAGGGTAATTTAAAAAAAATATCAACTGTTTCTTTATAATAAAAAATATTTAATTATATTAAGGACTTTACGCAACATATAGCTTTTCAATACTTGCGTAATATGCATTTAATGTTAGTGACAAAATCCTTAGCTGATCGCAAAGCATCGCATGTAGTCACCATAATTTCCATATTTTTACGTCATAATTATATTGGTTTGTGTCACTAAGCGCTCCACAGATGGCATTATCAGCAACAAATAAATCGTATGTGATTGGCTGCGGTCACGAAAAATATTTCCGCGAAAGCTCTAGAGACAGCGCCGTATCGGCCCTCGCTCTTCTTCATTTTATCTTTGCGGCACGGAATACATAAACTCGCATTTCATCTATACAAATAAATAAACTTGGAGTGTCTGTTTGTATGTAATATTAAAATAACCGCTTTTTACTAAGTGCATTTGGATGTACTCGTATTCACGGTACATATACCAAAACATTTTTTTTTACAATTTTTGTCTGTGTGTCTGTCTGTTCCGGCTAATCTCTGAAATGGCTGGACCGATTTTGACGGGACTAGCTGTTACCCGCGACTTCGCCCCCTTGTTGTTAAATACCACGCGGACAAAGTCGCGGGTAACAGCTAGTTATTAAAATAAAAATAAGTACTACATAATAAACTGAGTAACGCGCTTGGCTTGAGGTGATTACTCGCTGTTCGCTCGCTGATCGTAGATATGTGGATGTGGAAACTGAAGCTGTGATGTTATGTAAGATATGAACACGCGGGTCGGTGAAAGGCGTCCTAAAAATATCCTGGAACTCGCCTCTCCAAACGGCAATAAGCGTCACGAGCTTGAATAAGGTTGGAACATTTTGACCCTTAATGCAGTGGATACTCAGCTTCTCAAAAGGATTTTGTCTCCAATATAGCGCGCTCAGTCGGTCATATTTTGAGGCACCCATTGACTAACTTAAAATTAATTTTACAATGTAGTACGCAAGTACACCGTGGATAGAATTTACACGCCCCTCCAAGGTATCTTAACAATAATCTCATTTCTTTTCTGACCCTGTTTCTGAAACAAATTAAAATCTCAAGTTTAGCACAAGCACCATAGCTAAATTTTCCATTTAAAGATAATAGATTTCTCATTTAAATTGTTGCAAATATAATCATTAAAAAGAAAGTGTAATGAGCATAAATAAATTACCAGTATCGCTGTCGTTAGCCTTAACGATGGCGTCATTCCATGTCTGTTTTTTACTGGTGCCAAATATAACGTAGGAAAGATTAGCAGCGATGTATATCGCAGATGATAAATAGAATACTTGACGCCATTGAGCCGGATCCGTCTGGAAAAGAGTATTTTTGGTTAGCCAATTAGAATTAAGTAAAGGCTCATACAAACTGGCCTAAGGTGCTTAGTTTAGTGGAGAACTCGATATCCTACTACCTAAATAATGTTATTACACGCTGTTGATAGATGGCGCTTATTGATCGCTATCGTCCCTAAAAACTGGAAAATATATTACAATGTCGTAACGAGCACTCATTTTGGGCCACTGCTCAGGGTTGTTTGTACAGTTTTTTGTAATAAATACTATAAGCCAATGAGGTGGTTTGATAAACTTACTTCATCGTGCAATATGGCGCCGGCTGCGAGTGGTGCAATGATCGACACGATGTTGGCGAAGAAGTTGGTGATGCCCATCAACGTGCCAGCGAAGTTCGGAGCCATGTCGATGTGCACCAACTAGAGATAGCAATATTCGTGATGAGATCCTGGGCTCAATAGCGGCCTTTATAGAGAAAGAGCGTGCATGTAAAGATAGACAAGGAGAACACGAAAGCGCGCCTGAACGCGAAAGTCTATAGCATTGAATTATTCGGGATTAGATTATACACAACGGCCCTTTCCTATGTAAAAACATAATCGCTCGTGAAAGACTGCACGTGCGTGCTTTCGCGCATTCAATCTCACATACTCCGATCGCGTGTGATAAATGTATCGTATAAATAACCTTTCATTTGGCAGGGGGTGTCTTATGAAGTGAGGAGTACTTTTGGCCGCAGTTAGCTAGACGATGTACAGGATGTAAGTGGCTTCGTAACGAAAACTGATACCATGGATTCAGCTCATGATTCAGGACCCCCAGAGTCGGAATATTCGGTTGATCTTTTCATTTATATATGGATTTTTTCAGTATTTTAAAATTGATTTTAGTATGAAATCTTAGTGAATGTCTATCTGAACGGGATTTAAAACATAAAAAAACCATAATTACTAATTTAAACCTAAAACTGCAATCTAAATTAAAATTCCGTACGCTCAAGCGCACTTGTCACTTGCACAAGTCGGGTATCGCATGAAGCGTTGTGTTGTGATTGCGTCGTATACGATACATTGCGCACATTCGACATAAATTAATTCTATAATTTTATTATAGGCATTTAGTGTTACCTTTACCCAAAGTTTTCGTAACCATGCCCCTTACACTCTGTATGTAGCACATAATATATTGTATCTAGATCTAATGGGCGTTTAGAAGGAACATTACGCTTAAGGGGATAGCTAGTAATGTGCAAGTCACGTTTTAAGCAATTCCTGAAAATTCATTGGGTAATTTTCATACCAAGTAACCAGTGTATTGTCCAGCGTTGAGCCCAACAACCAAGGTTAACAGTGTGACAGCAAGCGTGACGTTACCGGCTGGTACATACGAGAGGCCTATCAGGGCGATGGCCGGACCAAATTCACCTGTAAAAGACCGCGGTATAATTAATTAGGGCAACATGTTTTTATTGCTAATAAATATTTGAGTAATGTTGTTAGGTCCCTAAGGAGCGTCAATAACACCGCAATGTCAAACATAGAAAGTGTTTGTTTTTCAGTTCCAACCAGATGGCAGAGGGCGCCTTTTTAAAATTTAACACGAAATACATGTTTGTGACGAATGTATACAAGCTAGGCGTCAAGATACCTTCCCAGCTGTGTCATTTCCATCTAAAATGTATATTTATTGCTGCCCGCTTGACATAGCTATGTCAAATTCTGGTACATTGAGGGATATTCAGTGTACCTTATCGTGAGTAAACGGACACGGAATTATTTTACTCAAGAGGGATTTTGTATTCGAATGTCTGTACTTCCTCACAACAGGATTTTCATTTTTTTTCTCTAAATGTAGGTCTTCTAGATGACTGTGGTTTTATTTGACGATGTGGATCAGGGTGCTTTTCATTTAATAAAAATAAAAGGGATATATATAACGTAAAATGTTGATTCCTGATAATGAAATAATTTTCATAAAATTCTCAAGAAGGGCTTCTAAATGTTGGACCTGTGTCCCTGTACAAGCCTTCCCAAAGTCCGGGTATACCCCGAGTGCAGAGATACATAATAATAAAATGAATCCTTTTCGTCTATAATCACGTGCAACAGATAATAAATACGAACCAATAGAGTTAGACAATTTCCTACTAGTAGTAACGCTTAGCCACTGTTTCTTCAAAATATAATCCGACAGGAATGCGAAGGGGAAGCTTAGAAGATACATCGCCAAGTACGGCAACGCAGACATCACGCCATTCTGCAAACACAATATATGCACATACATAATTTAATTGTTATTATTGAAACGTGTTAAGGCATTTTGCTACATTTTCTTTTACATTCATGTGTTAATATCTCAATGTACTACCATCTAACTAACAAGAGGAGGTTTGTCATTTATAATATACTGCATGATATAGAAACGGTAGCCTCGAACCTGCGCATATTTAGCGCATTTGTAATTACTACGTGAAGTCAAAATTTCTATACATAAATATAAAAAAATTGCTCACAATCCATCACAATTGTCATTTTGTTATGGATATTTTTTTTTAAATCGACTGTTCCGAATTCTGACTACGTATACCGTTTCTGAATCACACTGCATAGTCATATAAAATGTAATAATTTTAAATTTTTATAAATGCTGATAAAATAAAAATATCAATTGCTTATTACAAACTTCTTCTCATATTATAAACCATAGGCACAGTTCTTAGTGACCCCACTTTCTGTACTGAGGGTCCCGATTTTGAAATCACGATAGAGTCAAACTTGATGCGATAAGACCGAATATTTGTACCCGCTCATGTGTACTGGAATATACCGCTCAATTATGTACTCTATCCCCCAAATTTATAGACGTTTTATAACTTTATTAAACGTCATATAGTACTGCGCAAAGCAAAACTCTTGTGCGCAGTACTATATGACGTATGATAAAGTTATAATATGTTTATAAATTCGGGGGTATATGTACTGGAATCGCCCCCAGTCTATGTTACGGTCCCGATAATAATATAAGCGTGGCTTATTTTTGGTGTACCGTACAGTTGGTGTATTGGACTGGCGATACTATTATCAACATACCGATTTAATGTCAACACCCAGCACTTGTTTCATGTAGGAAGGTATCTCCGTCATCAGCGTCCAGAAGCCCCAGTTATGTCCGGAGTGAGCCACGATAAGAGAAATAAACGGTATAGACGTCCATATGGCTTTCCATGGCGTTTGGAGTTTCTGGAAATATAATAGAAGTTTTTTTATTAATAAAAAATATTTTTCGGTTTCTACGTTCCCGACTTTTGGCTGCTTTACAGTATCCATGGTCAGGGGAGGAAAAACATAAAAAAGCAATGAAATACGAACAAAATATTTTTATTTCAATGTTTATTATTCACGTAAATATACGAAATTAATATCTGGCATTTCTTTTATTATTACAAATTAAAATTTATTTCAAACTAGCTGTCCTGGTGAATTTCTTATCGATTCAGAATGAAATTTATGAGAAAATGAATTACTAATCATTTTTTTTTAAATTGTCCATATTTGAATAGTTATTCTGGTATTCGGGGCGGCTATCCGTTCTTGAGTTATAAATGGTGTAACTAACACGACTTGGTTTTAAATACAATAAGATTTATGCTAGTGAAAAATATTTTGTAATCCTCACAGGTCTTACTCTATTTTATACAGCTGTAGGTCTCGAGTTATACAAAATAGAGTAGGACATTTATGTATTTACTTACTTATTGCCAACTAATTATGTTGAGTTACGATATATAAGTATTTTTTATTACGTTACTCTCTAGTTATTGGATCTTGAGTCAGCCATGTAATAGTTTGCATGCCTAGATCAAATACTAATGATAATGTACTCATATTTTCTTATTTTTAGAGCCTTAACTTGGTTATAATAATATTTTCATATGTTTGGCGAAAAGCAAAAATAATATTACTTTGCATGGTCAGAAATGGTAACAACTAACCTTTTGTTGTCCGACTTGCCCCAAAGATGTTTGTATATAAAGTCTCTCTTCTGCACTTATCATCTTCGAGCTCTGAGGCGAAGCAGAACCCAGGAACACATAGAATACTGTCCATACTGCCCCTAAGGTACCGTTGACATAGAAGATCGCTGGCCATCCCCAAGAGTCTGCTATGAACCCTGAGATCATCAGTTGCAGAGCTGTTCCCATTTGAGCACCTAAGTAGAAAACATACAAAATGAAGCCCTTTCACTAGAGCTTTAAAACCTTATATAAAATTCTTATGAAATGAGCAACCATGGAATTTCTTGCCCGTTCTTCTCTATAGAAATAGTATTCCGAATTCAAAGTTATTCATAATACTTACACTATTACTGGTATTTTAGATTAAATAATCGTAAGAAAACCAAATTAAATCCAAAACCAACAAATTTGATCACTATAGGCAGCATATTTTACAGTCTTTGATTCTTTAAAATAGCGCCACGTTTGCTGATGTTGAGGAAAATACATAGGAATATTAAGTTTAACCTTGCAACACGCCTAAGTGGTAATTAGCAGCCATTATTTAGATGTTATCTTCGAGACATTCTTAATTTTGTTGGAATCTTGCCAACATAGTTTTACTACAAACTCAGGAATATTTTTTATTCGATATAAGCTGACCCGACAGATGTTGTCCCGACATTCCCCCGAAATTCCTAGGTACTATATAAATAAAGGAAATCGCTGATAATTTCTTTGACTTTTATGAAAGTAAAAATTAAAAAAAAATAATCTTGAACCCAATAATTATGAGCTGACGATTGAAATCAATATATTTTCTTACAAAACGAGCATTTGCTCTTGGACATAACTCCTCCGAATTTAACACACAATAAAAAAAGTATTGTCCACAACAAATTTCCGCACACATCCTTCTCGCCTTTACCAAAATTCAAGGTCACTACAAAAGGTCCCTTATTTCCGAATAGTATACCCACCTCCGTATATGAGGGTCCCCAATCGGCTCTTTTCCTCCAAAGGAACCCATTTGCCGATGAGATTGTGTATTGAAGGGAAGAGGCAGCCTTGGGAGAGACCCTGGATTACTCGACATGCACATAATAGTTTCCACCCACCCTGAAAATTATTATTAAGTGTACGTACTACTCCCGATTTAAGAAGTAATAATACTGGATACTCATAAAATTGCGTAAAATGATGCACCGCTGAACATAAAATCATTATTATAATTACTTAAAAAAATTGTGAAAGGTAAGCAGGAACTCATAATGTTATCAGAACTTCATCGTAAAAATAAGCTGTCTCTGAGTGAGAGGGATGGATGACGCTTACGTACTGAAACGCTACGTAATAAGGATTGTGCTTAAGGTACTCCTACTAGTAAAATACCGAGCGGTAAATCCGACGCGCTGATTGGCTAAATTAGTAGTGACCCTGTCTCTCTCGCTGGTTAGAATCCTAGTAGGGGCACTTGGGGAACTTTCTGTGAACAGGTTTAACATAAGTATTTAGATCGTTGTCTAATGCCCAACATACATCGCTGAATGTTGGGCATCCTAGTTGAGATCCATTGGAGATCAATATAAATAAAATTACCAGAATATATTAAAAACACAACTTTAGATAGTCGTAGGATCTTGGTACAACATATTTATTCGTAGGTTACAACTATGTAAGTCTAGTTTTGACTATACTCTATAAATGCCAAGGCTCTATAAATTGCCATGGTAGGTCACTCAATATATGATACCATCACTTTGGTTTGAGTTTCATGAACGGTAAGTAGGTATTATTAATACTTGCTCTGCAACATTTACAACCTTAAATAACAACTTACATAGTGCGCTCCAATAGGGACGAGTAGGGAGGCAGCAGAATTAATAGCTATGCACATGGTGATCAGGATCATGCCGCCGTACCTCGCCGCCAGCTCCCCGCTGGGGATCTGCAGCACGATGTAGCCCCAAAAGAACGAGGATAAGATGATGCTCTGGGTCTGCATACTCCAATCGAAAGCCTGCAAAGCAATACAGTCTAATATGTCATATCATAAGACTGTAAGTTGGACTTTTTGGAGGGTAGTTGTACAGTGAAGTGGTATTTTCTGAAAATTGTGTTTCTTTGATATTTATAATGTGTAATATTGGTGGGATATTAACGAGTGAGTGTTCATAAATGTGTACGAATGAAAGTAATTCAAATAAAACAGTAACTATAACTTGACTTTTCCAGTTCTCCCAAGATATCTGGTAACTTTTCAGTAAAGTATCCTTCCTGATAAGGTTGGGAGATTCATTTCATCATCATCAACATCAGCATCTTCATAATTTTGAAACATACTTATTAAATAAAAATGACTCATCGAAGATTTGTAAATTTATAATATCAAAGTTTATTTTTATAATACGTCGAAAATTGAACTATTCCAAGTTAATAATTTATATTATTATCTGAAATGAAAATTACCATGAATTTGGAATTCTTTTCAAGGCGTTCACATGTTTAATTTTATTTCGTTGAAATGATTACCCTTACAAAGGTATGTTTACAGACTCTTCTAACTCGTCGAACATCATTATCACTACAACGCATTCTTATCTATTTTACGTGAGATTTTTGGTTTTTTACTAGATTTGATTCAATGATTATGTCAGTCAATCGTTCCGTAATCTAAATTCACGTGTGTCCATGAAATCACATAAGTACCAAGTAGTAAATAAAGTAGTATTAACTGAAGTATATAATGTTTTTTTTCTTTATTTAAAAAAAACATAATCATTACAGGTGTCTCCAATACAAAATTATAGCTAAGTTCTCCACAGAATATTATAATAACAATAGTTATACTCGCTAGCTCTTTTGATGTCCCACTGTTGGGCGCGGGTGTTCCATCAATGCAAATGGGATTAGGCCATAGTCCAACATGATTGCCCAGTACGGGTTGGCGGGATTCAAACGTCTTAAGGGGTTCTCTTAGATATGCAGGTTTCCTGACAAAGTTTTCTTCACCGTTTAAAGTTATATTATAAGAATTCAACTCAAATAACTAAGCAACTTAAGCTATCCCGATCAATTCACTCAAGGGTGTAAGAGATAAATAGCCATGTCAAAACATTTATCACGTGCTTTGAAAATAGTGTCAGATTAAAATAATCGGTCAGCGCGATCAAACCTTGCTTACGAGTGAGATTATAATCTTTATTTTGTATGATGTTTATAGATTGGATCAAGAGTAGCTTAGAGAATTTAAAAAGGAGGATCGCGAAATGACAAGACACAAGCGGAGTATTAATAAAGTTTACGTATAAATATTACATCATCATGCTTTCACTCCTCAAAGGCGTTGGCACATGCGCACTACAGTGCCCCTATATTAGTAAAAAAATAAAAATAATACCAGCCCTTATAATGTCCCACGGTTGGGCACGGGCCTCGCATCAATGCGACAGGAATTAGGGCCATAGTCCATTCGAATTAATGTTAACTTATTAATATGCACATAAACAATCTTAAACTTTGGTAACTTGAATGGTATTAATTGGCGATAAAAAAATACAAACTGTAAAAATGACAAGCCCGCTGAGTTTCTCGCCGGATCTTTTCAGTTAAGGTCATATTCCCGGTCCCGTCTTAGAGTTAAGGACGAAATATAAAATGTCAATTTGTAAGTGCCCCCATAGTCATAGATGAAATTAAATTATTTGTCTTTGACATTAATACATTTTTTACTACATTACAGTCTAAAAAAATATCCGTCATAATAATCATTTTCCGGAAATTAATTATTTAATTAATTTCCGGAAAATGATTACGGTTGTATATTTATACAACTATCATAGTTTATTATTAATAGCTCATTAAATATACATAAAACGTGACAGTTAACACATTACCACATATTATTATTATTTGTTTCAACATTACAGTTCTTATCTTTCTCAATATTGCATTGACCACGGGTGTAGCAAAAAGGTTTCACTGTCAGGTTCATATTTGACATTTGAAAATAAATTAAAGGCAATTTTAATTTATTTTCAAATGATTACTATCAATTCGATGGTCCCGTATATTTAGTTGCCCCCAACCAATGCTCAAACTTGTAGCGAAAGAAAAACCTATTAAACAGCACTTCGCTCAATTTATTGATCTCTATGCTTCTTTTTAAGTAGAGCGGGACCTCGACTAACAAATTAAGATGCTAATGGAATGGACTAGTTCTTTAGAGTTGTCTTTATTAAAAAAAATGCTGATCCCTGACAACTTTTTGGTTGTTGTGACATCTGAGTATAGCACCCCCCTTGTTAGCCGCTAGTATATAAAAGGGGGGACCTTAAAACGTTGACATTGGCAAGATCGTATTGGGCCTAGAATCAATAGAAAATGGATAAAAAAAAATCGTGTGTGTATATGGAACTTAAGACAAGATCTCGACAACACCTTAAGTCTTTGTTGGATTTGGCTCTCTGCGGCGCCCCCCTGGGACTGGCGCACGGAGTGGCTGCTCTATTCGCTTTATGGTAGGGCTGTCCCTGATCTTGCCTCGCGAAGTCGGTTTAGAAACAGCTTGTAAGGCGCTTCTAGTTTCTTATTATTGGATTATCAATTTGTAAAACTCTGCAGCAATAAAAGGCTATTATTATTTTACGTAATAATCATTAATTCATAGCCTTCAAAGGCGTGTTATAATTACTTTATTTGCTTTTAAATACTTCTTTAAAATTTTGTTAAAAAAACTTACACAATAATTGTAACCGGTTATGACCTATTGTCCGTGTCGACGACTGTTTGACCTTCTAATAACAATATGCAAGTTTCACTTTAAACATTTTAATTGTTATAAGCTGTTTGATAAAATAGATTAATCAGATAAATGGGTCTGAGATTTTTTTGTTAATCACATAAAGATTGTCCCTACCAGGAGTCGAACCCGGGACTCAGGTTTTCAATTATAACATATAATAATAACGAGACCTTTGTAACATGATCTTAGATCGTTCAGTTTAAAAGTCACGGCAATGCGATGTTAGATACACTTGTCTTGCTATCATCCCATGGTACGATTATATCCACTATAATATCGACTCTTATCATCAACATGTACGTATGAGTATCACAATTCAACGGCGAATGTATCAAAGTGATAAAGATCTTGTCAAACATGTTTTTATCTAAGTTATGTCAGGATCAATGTTTCATAAACATGTCAAAACACTGACTTGTAAGAGCAGGTTGGATCAACTTTGGAAAAGGATTATTTATAGCTTATCTTGAGATCTGGTTGGGATAGGAAGAATACTCGCCTGTATCCCAGGGGGTAGGCAGAGACCACTGATTGACATATGCTACGATCCTGGCATACCGTTTCTGCTTCATCCACATTCATACATCACACCATTAAGCTGTACTTAATGGTTTACATGAATAAAAAATATTACTTATGAATCGTCCAAAAAGTGACAAAATGCTATGTTACAACGTTACATCCTGTTCGGAATGCCGTTCCTATTGAGAAGAACGGGCAAGAAACTACATGGTTGATCTTTTAAAAAGATCTTTTTCATTTTTGAGCAATACATTGTTATAGCTATGTGATAACAATGTAGGAACGGCTGGGCAGACTTAATTTGGTAAAAAAAATACTAACTCTCAGTATATAATTATAAGTTAATGGCTACATGGTTCCCACACATATTTATTACTTTTGTAAGTGAAATAAGAACGAATAGGAGAAAAACAAAATCTTAATAGTCTGCTCGAACACGATCATTTATATTCCTGAGGAGCCGGACCAGCTTCCAGCCATATGATATAGGAGTATGTGGGTATATACTATATACCCATATAGTATATAGTAATATCTCTATGTATATAAAATTCTCGTGTCACAATGTTAGTTACCATACTCCTCCGAAACGGCTTGACCGATTTTTATGAAATTTTATATGCATATTCAGTAGGTCTGAGAATCGGCTACTATCTTTCATACCCCTAAGTGATAAGGGTTGTCCACCCCTAACATTTATTTTTTATTTTTTGGACATTTTTTTTTAATAGTCATTTTAGTAATCAGAACGCGCGAGCGGGCTGTTGCTAACGGTTGTGACTTTGTTAAATACCACGCGGACGAAGTCGCGGGTAACAGCTAGTATTTATATAATATAATATATTATTTCCATACAATTATACATGTTTAGCTTACATTGTCGTCTTTGTCATCTGTCATAGCGACTATGGCCATGCTGATGTTGACCCTCATCATAAAGCAGAACAGCATGGCCAGGAACAACATCAGCACCTGCAAGTGCCGGATGCCCAGCAGCGACTCTGGAAAACAGGGTTTCCAAACTTATTTAAAAAAGAAATGTAAACCTTATTTTGCTTTCTTTTCAGTTTTAAATACATTGCTCTGATTAGCTAAAATCTAGCTGAATTACAATATAAAACCACTCTTAATAAAATAATAAATGAATCTTCCATCAAAAGTAATAATATCTTAAGAGTATTAATTATAGGGTCACCCTAAAAAGTAAACAAAGCTGCAATGATCTTTTTATAACACAATTTGCCAAATTGTAACATTGTTCGTGTAGACAATTGAAAACACGTGAAAGTGATCATACAAATTATTAATAATGTAGCGTCCCAACTAAGCAACGTTTATTATGGTTGGCTCTCAGTATACATATTATATAGACAATAAACGTCCATGATTGGGGCACAAATATCCGTGCTTATCACACAAAGTTTGCGCCTACCGGAGTTCTAACCCAGGACCGTATAGAATGCAGGGTCACTCACAATTTATATGCGTGTGATTAATGAAATTTATGAGGGAAATACTCGGATATAAAGAGTAGGCCTAGATTTTTAATGGATCGCGACTGTTCAACTACTGACTAATAATTTTGTTTTTTCTGGTAATTTTTTATTTTTTTATGTTTACTTTGTAAGCAGTCGGGTATTAAGATTTTTTTAATTTCCTTTTTTTATGTTACACATATTTTGTTATCATTCTTCACTTTATTAAGACCTATTACGCGATTATATTAGAAATTTATTAAAATTATGTGAGAATGGTTGCTAACCAACTTTAAATGTTTATAGATCCTTAATGGTAATTTGAATTAAATTATAAAAATAAGAGAAATCTAAAGATATTTTTTAAATAATAATTCAAGGATACGCCACTTAACATAGTTCGTTGACTTATTTTTTTATCTTTTACTTAATATGGCGTCTGGTTGTCGCCATATTTAATTTTGGTTACTGTCATGTCTTTAATGACACTCGCAAATCGAGTAAGACAAATCGACTGACGTAAGAATAATCAAAATCGGTCCACGCGTTTGGTCTCTATAGCGTCAAAAAAGAATCAGAATCAGAATCAGAATATTTTTTATTCACGTAGACCATTATTGTACAGTACTTATGAATCGCCAAAAGTTACAAAAATATTATGCTACTGCTTTTTAACATACATACATTAGCTGATAAACACATATACCCTCAGCAGTCAGGTAAAAGACGAGCTTAAGGTTTGAAGTGATGCGAGCGGTCATTCCGCGAAATCAAAGGTGGTCAATAACCCGTGAATCGATTTATTGATATAACATATACTTTATGATTTCTGGTAATGTAACTATCTATACTTCTGTCTACTATATTATATACTATATATACTATATATATATATATATATATATATATTATAGGATGAATATTCTTTTTGAAATAGAATTATTGCCGTTTATCTGATCGTTTGTTTGAGCATCTAGGGGTGTTCACTATTGGATAAAACCTTTGTAAAATGTTTTGATACATCGGTGTGCAATAAAGATTGACCTGACGGCCTGATTAGATCAGTAGGTAGTGACACTGCTTTCTGTGTTCTGGGTCCCGAGTTCGCATCCTGGTAGGGGCAAACTTTGTGTGATGAGCACGAATATATTTGTACCCGAATCATGGATTTTTAATAACTATAATATAATTATTATATAATGGTATATCCCCCGGTACATTGTACACTCATAATACAAGCGTTGCTTAGAACGGGACCGTATAGTTGGTGTGTTTATCTAGCGATATTATTATTATAATTATGTTTCTCTCCACACGGGCTATTCCCGGATGTTTGGAAGACTTGCGCGGGGACATGGGTCCAACACATAGAGGACCTTTTTTTAAAATTTCAATGTTATGTTAGCCACCTGCTGGGGTTGCTGCAAATGATAGCATAAACAGCGAATCGTCCTCAGCGGGTTACGAACTATTGCAGGAATATGGACAAGATTATCCAATTAGCAGTTGGCAACTCGCCGCTCTTTAAGTGGGCCCCTTAAAAGGGCCATCTTATAAGTCGATAAGTGGCAACACTGGCGCTAGCGGCTCAGGGGTGTAGAGAGGTGTGCTGCGCTTTGTCCTGTGGTTACTCGCGGCGTGATTATAATACTTATTAGTAGGTACTTATCTTGTGTAAAAAGGTTTGATAAATCGGTGCGCGATAAAGATCGTCCTATTCATCTTTACCCACACTTAGAATGTAACTACAAATTGATTGCTAAGCGACTCCTATGTACACAGAAATAAAGTTATTAGCTTCGTTGTAAGCAGTAATGTGAACATGATTGCTCTCGTCAGCTGTTCGCTAACTGTAGCCACTAGTTACAACTTCCCGCAACGTATGGTTTATGGGTTTTCTGTGGTTCCACGCAGAATAATTTCTAGTTAGGTAGTTGTTGAGTTACTTTATGTGTCCAGAGAACGTATGCCTTATTCACGCCACGGCTAAAATTTTAATGAGATTTGTAAAAGAAATCATGCTTTGTCTACTAGTTATATATAATACTTTAAAGACATTTTTTTATGGATTACTATAGTCATCGTAGTAACGGATGAGATTTTTATGGTTTACAATTTAGTATGGAATGATGACACCCCACACGATCGTACGAAGATCTTTAAAGATTTTCCTCAAGATTGCTGACGGCTATATTGATCCAATATTTCCTTGATAAGGAAAGAAATCTCAAGGATATGAGTATTTGTTTCGATTTCACTCGATCGCCTCCAACAAAATGAAGTAACATAAATGACATACTTATTTTAGAAAATCATTGCGTCATAAGAATGAAAAAAAAACAAGTATAACAAGGAACTCACTTGGTTTTTTTATGGCACATGTTTCTTCCCCACTCATATTTTATATTCCAAACAAAAACAAGTTCACAGACTACACGAAAACAAAACAACTTAGCAATTGTTTTAAAGTTATATAAAAACAAATATTTATTTAATTTAAAAATAAGAATCGAACGCAGCGCGCGGTCGATCGCCGCGCAGTGTTTGCGCGCGCGCAGGTAGTTTGAAGCGAATAAGTGTTTTTTTCTTAATCAGAGGTTGGTAGTGACAAGCCTCTATGCTTGTATCAATGTCGCGGTCGTAATTCAACCAATACTCTATGGCTATTGTTTGTATTACGGAGTTACTAACTTCATGGTCGGTGGGGTAATTGCATTCTTCTGACGTCACGCATTCGTCATGTAAGATTGTTAATAGGTACACTGAACTACACGGGCGTAGTGCGAGTTTTCACAGCATCATTTTCCGATCAAATACAGTTCTCAATCTGTTAAATACTTTTTTAAATATTCCCTTGAAAGTTAACAGTCACCATCTTTATCTACCGCTACAGGTACATCCTTTCCTGGGTTTCACTATTCTCAAATATAACGTAAAATATTACCAGCATCGGGCATTGCAATCAACATATACCAATTCACTAGAGTCTAATGTTGTAATTAAAGATAGCATTATCACGGGTAAATACGATAGTCTAGTTTCTGAATGGCCAAAGTAGAATAACACATTAAGAACCATACTATCTAGTATAATTATTGTCGTTTAATTGAATTTAACTAATGCAATACGGTATAAGCTGACTGTGTAAGCATTACTATAAATAAAAATAATTCATTTTCTCACATTAACATTGTTAACATTTATGAAATCTTGATAGAGACGTATATTCACTTCTTAAATCTAAATTTGAGGTAACTCTAAATTTGTCATACAACGGTCTCGCACAGAAGACAAAAAAACATCAGTTTCTGCGTAGAACGGACCGCAAGCAACAACTAAATGTGAGGGTATTCCGGTTCAAACTATGTCATTAGGACGTCAAACACCTCAGTCCTCCCGAGATCATGGTTGCTGTAAAGCAGCCGAAACGACGGGAACGTAAAAACATAAAATAAACGCGATAAAATCTGTGTATAGTATTCCCATAAATATAACAAATCAATACATCAGATTTTTATTTGTATAGGTATTTATTTAAAATATATTTAAGTAGGTATGATGATTGAGAATCATAGAACCACATGACATAATATTCCATCATAAAAGTATATACCCACCCTTTTATATACCTATCTAGTTAGATAGTTTCCGGGTAGCAGTAAAGCAAGTAATCAGACAGGTAGCCTAATGGGAAGCTGAGTGTATATACAGCTGGCGTACTGCAAAGTATGCAAGTGCTCACAGTACGCACTGCCAAAATTTTGTTCATGATTCTCATTTTCCCAAAGTGACGGCGAAAAGTGTGTGTCGCCTATAGCATGGCTGAGAGAATCTGTGTTGACAGACTGATTAGCGCAGTTAGTAGTGACCCTGCTTTCTGTGCCGAAGGTCCCGGGTTCGAATCCAGGTTGGGACAAACTTTGTGTGATGAGCACGACTATTTGTACCCAAGTCATTACCCCAGTTATATAATCTATATTAAGACCAAGTCTTTATTGAGAGATAATTTGTAAATTAAAACTCTACTCAAAATGCTTTGTTATGCCATTAAAACTTCAATAAATACGGGTGTAACCAGTAAAATGCTCGCATAGTGTAGTGCAACCATTTTACTGAAAAGGCATGTCGCAATGGTTCAATATTGGAATTTGTGTGTGTTTTCAGGAAAGTCATGACAAGATTAGATTATTAATAAGTAATATCAAAGTAATTACTATTGGTTAAGTAATAAAGAATACTGTCTTTTTGCAGTGGGGAATCCATTTGCTCTGTTGTATAATAGAGTAAATTCATTTCGAAAAAAGTAAGAAAAACAAAACAATAAAACACCCTGGTGCTTGTAAAATAAGGTTTTATTTACTATTTGATGTTGCTTACGTCGGCGAATCTGCAAAGAGTTTAATAATTTTGTTATAATCATTACCGTTGTTATTCAAACATTTTAAAAGGATAGAGGTTTCGAGTAAAAGTTATTGATGTGACTTTTACGGTTTATTGCATTATCTATTATCACTGATCATTTAATGGTTCATCCATCCATCCATCTATCAGCCAACAGACGTCCACAGCTGGACATAGGCCTCCCCCCAAAAACTTCCACACATCACGGCCCTCCACCGTTCATATCCACCTGCTTACTGGGACGCGAGTTATATCATCGGTCCACCTTGTGGGGAGCCTTCCTTAACTACGTCTTGCAGCTCGTGGGTTCATTCTAGAACCTTTCTGCCCCAACGGCCATCAGATCTTCGAACTATGTGCCCGCCCACTGCCATTACCATGAGCATAGCATTTCTATTGCACTTTGGGCGACCTTGAGGTTTTATGCCAAATTCCGAGTTTCTACACTAACCGTTAACAGGACACAATGTTTTAACGGACTAATATGAAGCTATTTCTTCACTTTTAAGTTCCCAAACAATACTATACAAATGCATGTAGATATTTTTTTTCACGTACCGGCTTTAATGCTATTTGTTTCTGATGGTTGTTCGTTCCATGTTTGCCTTTTGCTGGTCCCGAAAATAACGAAGAATACGTTTCCGATAATGAATATCGCAGATGACATGTAGAACACAATCCGCCATTGGTCTGGATCCGTCTGAAATTTTCAATATTTTCGTCTTTTAGTTATGAGCACGTTTTAAAAAATCAACAGATAACCAAAATAAAGACTCTGCTAGTTTAATGCAATACATCTTATACATTTTTATTACACATCATTAAATTTGGATTTTAAATTTATATAATCAAATATTTAGATCTTTTTTATTATGTGTATACAATATTTTATAAAGATCATAGCTTCCGATAGTTTTATAAATTGCATCTATAATCAAGATTCTATTATTCCCAGATCTATGATAATGTAATATCCACCTTAGCAGTTTCAGGATGCTAAGAGTGAGGCTAAACAAGCATTATTTTGGGAATTATTTTTTTTTTATTTTGCACTCATTTTGTGTGGTGTTATCTGGACTTTATAATATCGAACTGAATGCAACGTAAATTAAGCGACAAATCTTGCGCGACCGAAATTACGCTCGTTTAGGCTCAACTCAAGATATTATTGGAACACATACCTCATCTCTCAGTACTACTCCAGCGACCAGCGGGGCGATGATGGCTACTACATGAGCCAGGCAATTCGTGATGCCCATCATCGTGCCAGCGAAGTTGGGAGCCATGTCGATATGTACCAACTAGAGAAAAAAAACTACAACATTTCGGGGAAAGGATATCTCTCTACTTTGTTCATACGAGGTAAGACAAAAATATATATCTCATACTAGCTGCGCCCCGTTGTGTTACCCGCAATTAAAAAGTATGAAAATTAAAACAAATCTATCCCACGGGAACCATACATTTTACCGGGATAAAAAGTAGCCTATGTGCTATTCCAGACTATAATCTATCTCTGTGACAAATTTCATCTAGATCCACTCAGCCGTTCTGGCGTGATTGAGTAACAAACATCCATCCATCTATCCATCCAAACTTTCACATTTATATTATTAGTGGGATTTTGGTCTCATCCGCAACAGGCAACAATTTGTACTTACCATATATCCTGTAAGATGGCCTACGTTGAGTCCTACAACGACGGTGAGGATCGCCACAGCGAACGTGACGTTACCAGCTGGAGAGTACGAGAGTCCTACCAGTGCTATAGCTGGACCAAAAAGGCCTGAAAAAAGCCATTAGGATCCTTAATAATAATTATCTTATCGCTACACGAACACACTAACTGCTCGATCCCTAACGAAGCAACGCTTGTACTATGGGTACTTTACAATGAACTGGAAACCACCAGACCAGGCAAAATACAAAAAGATAATTTCCAAATTTCGTCTAGAGTGGAACTGTATCAGCAAGCACCCAGTGCAGTGAGCCAGATGACGTAAATTAACTCTGAAACCATTTGACTAAGTATGCACTTGTAAATTTTGGACTATTTCCTGGTGTTTTCCTGCAATCAATACTAAGTTAAGGTGAAAACAGGTTCTAAAATAACTTTCTCCGCCTCTAAACGTAAAGGCTGAAGGTATTACGCACCAATAGAATTGGACAGTTTCCTCGTAGCGGTGATACTTAATATTTTCTTCTTCAACATATAATCGCATGTGTATCCAAACGGGAAACTCAAGAAGAACATGGCAATGTACGGTATTGCTGTCATCACGCCGTTCTGAAACATATCGGAATAAGGAAAATTGGAACTAGCGCGTCGAGCCTGCAAGAAATGGCCAATCAACTTGAGGCAAGATTTATATGCAGCTAATGAATACTTTTTCCTGTTGATGTAACATGTTTAATGTTTTTATTACAGAAGTAGGCAGGCTTACACCAATATAGTCACAATAATAATAATAATACCAGCCCTTTTAATGTCCCACTGTTGGGCACAGGCTCCTCTCAATGCGAGGGGGATTAGGCCATAGTCCACCACGCTGGCCCAACGCGGGTTGGTGAACTTCACACATCTATCGAGGGGTTCTCTCAGATATGCAGGTTTCCTCACGATATTTTCCTTCACCGTTTAGCAAGTGATAATCGTGGTTGAAAATGAGATACGCACATGAAATCCAGAAATCCCAGAGGTGCGATCCGGGGGGTTTGAACCTGCGATCCTCGTTCCCGAGGCAAGCGTTCTACCAACTTGGCCATCACTGCTTCAAATTAGTTTTGACAAAATATCTTTTATATTCATTTTTTTCTATCTCCCTCAGGAATTGTATAGTCCTTCAAGATCTTTGTGACTTACAATGGGTTCAAAATTTACCTACCGCTTTAATGTCCACACCCAAAACTTGTTTCATATATGAAGGCGTCTCCGTCATGAGAGTCCAGTAACCCCACGACTGGCAGCAGTGGACCACAATAAGTGCTATGAATGGCATAGACGTTAATACATGCCTCCATGGCGTTTTTAATTTCTGAAAAAGAAGGAATTCTTGTCATTTTCCTGTCAATGGGATTGTAGCTCGTGATACCTCGCTGCAGGGTTAAAGCTTCCTTTCCCAGTGTCAATGTCCCAATCTTATTCCTTTGGTATTACACCAAAGGTTTGAATGCAACTTAAGACATCTCTGTTTAATCTTTTCTATATCTATTGTTTTTTTACCTCATAATTTGTTACCAAAATATCTACTTGTGTCGAATAAATGGTTTCATCTCATTTCATTTCTTATTAGTCTACCTACAATCACGATTAATCATTTGCGAATCGAATATATTATATAATATATTCTCGTCGACTATATTTCTCCTGTAAAATGTTAGTTGCTGACATAATATCATTCATCATTACGCTTTTGCAGATAAAAAGTTCTGACAAGTATCTGGCCTTATACTCAAAAGAAAGTAAATGTTTGCTTTAATTCTAATGGATCTTATTTATAAAGTCCCGGAAAATTTTGTACGGCCTTAGAATATTATTTTTAGAATATAATTCTACTATTTGGCGCGTAGAAAAATACAAAAAATCATAGTAATCGGCCTACCCGTTCTTGAGTTCTTAAAAATGATGGAACTGACACGACTCTGTTTTATAATATAAGATTGGAAACAATACCTTACCTTCTGCATACCAACTTGTCCCAAAGAAGTCTGTATATATAGACGTTCTTCAGCGCTAATGATTTTCGAGCTCTGAGGGGAGTTAGATCCTAGGAATATGTAGGCAACCAGCCAAATTACTCCAAGGACTCCGTTTATGTAGAATATCGCTGGCCAGCCCCAATAGTCGGCTATGAAGCCCGATACTATCAATTGTAAAGCTGTTCCTAGTTGTGCTCCTAAAATGAAAATCAAAATGGTATATTTGCCACAGTTCTTAAAGCTTCATGGTCATAAGATTTAAACGATAAAATCTTTGTTATGCATACTGTTTAGTATGCACAATTGCGACCTTATACTCATTGTCAAATGTTGAATTCTGGATTATCTGTTAGTTTTCCCGTTTGTTTTCCCGGTTTAAAAGAAATCATCATCATTTACAAGTCATTACCAAGCCAAGTTTCATAAAAAATAGGTTAGATTTAGGGATAGTACATAGATATATAAGATAATAAAAATAATGGGAGATTGCGTGCAGTATGTTTTCCAAATGCCTCGTAACTTAAAACACTATTTTTTTGCATAAGACAAAGCATTATTATCTGATGTACTGAATAAAATATAAAAATAATAAGCCTTAACATTCAAGATATACGAAATACACACCCGCATAAATAAACGTTCCCAATCTGCTCTTCTCCTCCACTGGAGCCCATTTGCCGATGAGATTGTGCATAGATGGATACGTGAACCCTTGTGCCAACCCTTGCAGAACGCGACAAGCACAAACTGCTTTCCAACCACCCTGGAAAAAGATAGCTTTAAAAAGACATACTCTCAACAGCTGGCTTAGGACCTGGGTACAGTTCAGCAGCTAATTGGATAATCATGTTATGACTATTTGGACTTTGATATAGAAAACTAGCCAATATTAACAATGGCTTACCAGAAATTTATAAGTATCATACTCTGACAAGTCGGGTAGCACCATGTTCCACCTCAAGCAAGTACCTAATGATAGATGAGGGAATAATAGACCCTATCTATGACAGTGTTAAACTTACGTAGTAAGCACTCGAAGGCATCAACATCGACGCAGCAGAGTTGACTCCTATACAAATGGAGATCAACACCATGCCTCCGTACTTCGCTGCCAACTCGCCGCCAGGAATTTGTAGCAAGACGTAGCCCCAGAAGAAGGAGGACAGGATAACGCCCTTTATCTGCATATCCCAATCAAATGTCTGTAAAAGGAAGCTATCGATAAAAGTACAGTAGGGTAAGCAGGAACTCCTTATTTAATTGTAACTTCATCGAACAAGCATACTGTCACTGATTTTTTTGTCTCCCGTTTTGTAATGGAGGGAATGAATCATTTTCTTCTAACTCCTCCTATTTTTATCTTTCGATTAAATTCGTGCGGGTTCCAAGACAATTAACTTTATCCTGGGACTCGCCGAGAGTCAAACCTCGGTGTCATTATGGGACACCACTGTAGATCCTAGCTTACAGGAGTAGCAGAGTAAAAAATGCTATCACTGTCATACTTATTATTTATCAATTATCTAGTATCTAGTATGAACGGGATGGAAGAAGCTTACATTACCGTAACGCCACGTAAAAATATTAATTCTTGCTAGCTTGATTCGATTAGCCATAACTCCCTAGGGTTCATTTATATTGTAAAGAGCAGCCTGTTTATTAGGAGGAAAGTCTACCATAGTTTATGAGTCAAAACTGCAGTGCTCTCATGATAATAATTATTATTATTGGTCAATAATGTATATTGGAATAAGCTTTAAATGCCGCGCTTCTGATCACAGCGAGACTAATGAAAGCTTTTTAATGTTCGGTCAATCATCATTACTACTAATAATAGTAGTAAATACATATGGAAGTGTGTTTGTTTGTAATTTTAAGAGAAAAATACGGGAGCATGGCTCAACAGTTTTGAATAAAATTTGATTGACAGGTAGTTTAAAATTCGGAAAAGCCCAAAGTATGTTCTAGTGGCTCAAGTGCATCTCGGGTCGCTCGGGTCATTACACCAGGTGGTTGTAAATTCAATTCCCATCTAAGCTGATTTTTTTTCGTAATTTGCTCCGTTTTCGATATTACTGGAATCACTCTCAGTTCAATGTAGAGTACCCATAACAAGAGCATTGCTTACTCGAGATAATACAGTTGGTGTTCTCATCTCTCTCTCTCTCTCGGATAATACAGTTGGTGTTCTCATATATTTGTTTAAAAAACCTTAGTGATAAAAATAATCTAATCCGCAGATACAAGAGCAATTCTTGAAGCAAATTAACCCATACATGTATTACATACATACATGCTCAACAGAGCAACAACTATACTACAACAACTATATTATGGTGAATACGTGGAAATATACCTGGTCATGAAAATCTGGAAAATCATCCCACGTTTGCATATTTTGTTAAGCTTGTCGATACCCCCCGATAATCTATACTAATATTATAAATGTGAAAGTTTGGATGGATGTTTGTTACTCTTTCACGCCCGAACGGCTGAACGGATTTGGATGAAATTTGTCACAGAGATAGATTATAGTCTGGAATAACACATAGGCTACTTTTTATCCCGGTAAAATGTATGGTTCCCGTTTAATTTAAATTTATCCCGATTTTGTTAACAACGCGATCTCCTTGGAAGCTGTTTTATATTTTTTCGTAAACTTTTGTTTTGCGCCTTGTCAATTATGTCACTTTTATGTCCGCATGGTGACATTTTCCTTTAATATAAGTTTTTTATTTAACCATCCCCCCTGCCGTTTCATTCTCAACCCAGCGTGTGCCGCACCTGCGGCCATCGCTTACAAGTTGTTCTTCGGTCGGATCCAATGATTCGCACACCGCCACGTTCTGCAATGGTGCGAACACGCATGATGGCATGTATGGAGCATGCACTGATGGAAACAGCGGATTTCAATCCACAACAAGGTACTCAGCAGCCAACTGATGTAAATAAAACGCAGATTGATGTAACGGTACCTGTCTTCGATCGCACAATTGTTATTGCGGGTGGCAGCACTTTCGTTGAGCGTCGAGAGACGTCGCCGCCACCACGTTCCTGTAAGGCATCGAAGATTAGAAGGTCGACCTTGCCATCTATACTGGCGCGGAGGAAACGACTGGAATAGGAAGCTGCACGCAAAATGCACGGATACAAATGGAACTTATTGATAAGAAATCGGAAGCGGACTTGGCGGAATTGGACGAGAAATACAGTTCACGCGGTAACGATGGCACGGACGTGAAGAGGTGGTTAGAGCGCAACTAACAGGAACTACAAAACGTACAGTCAGCCCCCGAGTATGGTAATAAAACGGGCTAGCTGTGCTCGCCAGTGGAGACTGGCCCTGGCACCAATGATGGTACAGTTCAGCCGTTAACGTGCGCACCGAAGGATTTCACCGCCACCTCTGCTGCTAACGACGGAGTGCTAACTTGAGTAGGATATGCACGACACTATTTATGGAGACCTGTTTGAATCTACCCAAGAGTTTAACATCACCCCTAAAGAATTCGCAATCGAGTCATTGGCCGTGACAGGTATGCCACGCAGTAATGATGATGACGAACAATCTGTGGCCGTACTGGAACAAACGTCTATTATCGTCGACAGTAGGTGGCATGTGAACCTGCCATGGATGGACCAGTACTGCGAAATGCCTGTCAGCTACCAGAATGCACGACACGGTTGAAGGGCATCGAGAGAAAGACGACCGCAAGTGTAGGATTTGTCGGCAAGTACACGAATAGGGCGAGTCATTTACTTGAAAACGATCATGCGAAGAAAGTAGAGAACACACAAGCTGCCGCTCAGACGTGGCATTCACCACACTACAGTGTTGCTAACCCGAATAAATCAAAGCTACATCTGGTCTTTGACAGTGCTACAACGACTACAGGCCTAGAGGACCAGGAATGATTTGAGAATTCTAGGGAGAAGAGTTCCAGATAAGCCCGTAAGAGTACATGTGATGACCTCTTTGATTTTACTCATTAAGCTTGCGCAATGGCCGTCATTCAGTCAAGACATACTCTTGTCCCTGGTACCGGACAACCAGTGAATAGTCCAGATTGATGGTCACGTAGATTTCCCATCGGATTCGAAGATGCCCTGAATGGAAGACGAACCTGGCGCCCAAATGGCTCATCGCTAGAACCCTTTTCACCCACTGCGGCTTGGACCTATTCGGACCAACGGAGCACAGTTGACGTGTATCGCTCCCGTCAATCCACATTGGGGTGGGGCTCGGGAGAGGCTTATTGGTCAGAATCAACACTGGAGCTCTAAAGCGTACGGCGGCACGCGTCGCTCGAATCCATGTTGGTTTGGACTGTTGAACCAGCACTAGGGTGGAGAATGTTAACGACGCGATCTCCTTGGAAGCTATTACATATTTTTTTGTAGACTTTTGTTTTAGGCCTTGTAAATGTTGTCACTTTTATGTCCGCACGGTAACATTTTCTTTTAATATAATGTTCTTATTTAACCATCCCTCCCGCCGTTTTATTCTCACCCCGGCGTGTGGCGGACCTGCGGCCACCGCTTACAGATTTGTTTCAATTTTTCATAGCGCAATGGATCGACATGATTTTTTGCGCGGGTAACACCGCGGGGCGCAGCTAGTGTCTATTATGTCACGATAACACTAGAGGGAGTCAATTGAGAAATTGAAGTCCAAATTATCACTTTTGATTGACGGTTGTCGAGATTATGGCTCTGTTTTGACCAAAGCGGAGCGGAGTGGAGATGTGCGGAGTAGATTAATCAGATTGTTTATTAAGAACGAAATGCAAACATTTATTCGACACAGGAATGTGGATACAAGTCGATACATTGTTTACAGATTATGAGGAAAAGAAAATAGCGGTACTAGGTAATATTGCTTTTGGTGACTTACGACTTATCGAAATTAATTATAAATGACTTTTATTGTTGAATGTCGAGGACCATCATAGCTGGCCGCTAGTGTTAATATATTTAATGCAGTCCGAATACCAAAAATTTAATATTTAATATTAATTGATATATGTACTTAGTTATCATTATATATGATAAAACTAATTATTTGAAATTGATGATAATAATATGAGTAGAGACATCTTACATTTTCCTCGGATTTGTCTGTCATAGCGACTATGGCCATGCTCATGTTGACCCTCATGCTGTACACTATCAGCATACCCAGGAACAGCATAAGTGCTTGGAGATGACGGACTCCAAGCAATGCTTCTAGAAAGCAAATGATAATGTTAAAATTAATGGTGGGATGCACTGAGAAAAATGACTCCGTACTTCATAAAATATAAACATGAAGAATGATATCTAATTTAGACAACCGTAAATTTAGCATAAACATGTTGACATATCGTTCAGTTGGGTTCGATTTACGTTTTACAACTACTAGTTAACGTGAACGTAATGATTGGATTTCATTCTGATGTTTAATGGTGAAGCCAATTCATGTTAAATTGTTATTATTTACGCACAAAGTGTCCGTAACAACTCTTGGGCCTTTTTTAACAGGAATTCGGATAAAAGTTGCAGAATACCTTATAAATTATTCGTAATCATGGAATTTATTTTTCTCAGTGTGTCTAACCTTTAGCACACCCAATGTCGTTTAAGTTCATACTCAATCAATTTTTGTATATAGTATCGCAAAAATGAGACAATCTTTAGTGCAAAAATAGCTGAAGTTAAAGTAAGTAATGCAAGTTGACGGCCTGATTAGCGCAGTGGTAGTGACTCTGCTTTCTGCGCCGAGGGTCCCGGGTTCGAATCCTGGTAGGGACACAAGCTTTGTGTGATGAGCACGAAGTTTGTACCCGAGTCATGGATGTTTAATATGTATATAAGTATTATATACTGAGTTCGCCCTCAGTCCATTGTACGGTACCCATAACACAAGCGTTAAGCTTAAAGTGGGACCGTATAGTTGGTGTGTTCGTATGGCGATATTTTTTTTTTTTTTTACGTTGAAACATTTTAATTAAATCCGTGCAATAATGTGATCCAGACAAAAACAAGGAAATGGGAAGATACAAAGGTAAAGCTGACAAAACATACGTATCTACTAATATATAATGAATTTCAAATAAATAATGAATTTCAAAAAAAGACAAGCCCGCTGAGTTTCCTGCCGGATGTTCTCAGTTGAGGTCGCGTTCCGATTCGGTTGTAGACTTAAGAAAAAAAAATGTCATGACAATTTGTAAGTGCCCCCGTAGGCCTATACGAAATAAATGATTGACTTTGACTTCAATCTTTGGATATATTGTAAAGTTATGACATTTAGCATCGTAGTCTAATTCCCTAGTTCTAGCTCAACAAATAGCTATTGTACCATTTCAAACTCATCGGCGTTCTAGTACTTTAGAAATATTAATCTCAATATCTGGTAATTATTTTTATTCCGAAAATTGTATTACTTTAGTATTGTACGTTTTTAAGTCTACTGTACTCGTAATAATTTAATTATAATATTATTTATATAAAAAATATACTTACTAGGTTTCCTAACTTCACTTTCAACCTCACTAGACGCGCCCATGATCTTTTAACAATTATGACACTGAACCAAATGAATGAATCTTAGTTATAAAATTTTGAGTACACATATAAGTCAGCTCATGTGCGCGTGCGTCTGCGGCAAGGCGGACTTATTGATCAGCTTCCTTATTATATTTCAGGCAGCTTATATATTATGTTATCACAATGTTGAATCAAAAGTGATATCGTGATCGCGTGCGCGAGTGTCATCCACACTGATAAACGTAGACTACTAGATTTACTGAGGCCATTTCATGACCTCAGGCAAAAGATATATGTCACTTACTTGGATTTTATGGTTCCACTTCTAGTCTTTTGTGTTCTTCACCACACAAATTTAAATCAGCCAAGCCGAATATTCAAATTTACGGGCATTTTTAATTAAATGTTGTTGTCTATAAACCTTATTAGAACACATAAAAGACATAGCTGGATCTGCTCGCTTACCAACGAAGAGCATTTCATTTTCATTTATATGTAACGTTTCAGAACTTCTTTATTATCACAACCTCAAATAAACAAATGACTGGTGTATGAAACTTTCTAATAATTGGGATAACTTGAGACAATCTAACTATCGGGTAGATGATTTCGATTGAGACCAGTACGGTAATCAGGAGCTCCTAATGTAATCTTAACTTCATGGAGAAAGCAAGCTACAACTGTAATGTTATTCATATTATCTGCGGTGCGAGCGAGACGGAAGACGCTCATGTTACCGTAACGTAACGTAAAAAGATTGTGTTTGAGCTACAGATTATGGGAGATAAATTATATAATAGCCTTAAATAAGCAGTGATAGCCATGTTGGTATAACGCCTCTCGTGGAAATAACAGAAGCACGTTTGCTCCTCAGGTATTTCTACATTACATGTGTTAATATCCATCCATAATAATGCATCTTAAACAGGAAGATCTTATAAAAAGTAATAAAAAGGAAACTGGTCCACAATAAATATGCAACTGGTGAGAATCCTTCTTGTAGCTTTCAGCCCCCTGGCCCCAAAAGGAGTGATCTTATAAGCTTTTCTAGAAAGGGAAATAATAGAGAAGAAACGCGCTTATTGACAAAGATATTCAATAATATACCCCAGTACTGGTAAAATAAGGTTTTATTTACATATATCAGGTACTTAAGTTTACTACGGTACTACAGCTATGAGTTATACAGCCTCCTTGGATTTCATCACCGGCTGTGCATCTGTAAAGAGTTTAATTATTGTAAAAACCATTGATATTCTCATAATTGCTCTTTTAGAAGAATAGAGGTTTGGAGTATTAATAATATAACAATATTTTATAATGTTTTATCGGACTGATATAATGTTTTATTTTATTTTATCGGACTGATATAAGTTCATTTATGTAGATCGAAAGCATACTTTTGATGAAGACACATTGTTAACTCGCGGCGTTCCTATAACTAAAGTTAGCGGTATGTGTACCACGTCGATGTACGGTTCACAATCAGATGATACAGTTAATTGTCCCAACATAAGCAGCGATGAACGGCTTCAATTACAAAATTTAATATCAACAACTTCTATACTAAAGTTGAAAAAGCGAGGACGAATGACGTACGAATTTTGGTTTTGATTGACAGTAGTCGAGATTAGGACTAGGCTCGACGCGATACTAAAGATATTTTTTGTGATCCAGACATTGATATACTGATCTAAACATCAAAATCAGTGTTATAGACGAAGTCACGTAGATTGATATCATTGATTTATTGCAGAATGATTGGTGATATTTGATATCAGTAGAAAACTGGTTTTAACTACTTATTTGCACTATAGGAAACCAACTTAACTTCTAAATGTAATAGGTTGCAGCCTTATACAGCGTGATCAAGGAAGGGTATACTACCATTTAAACCCGCGTTTCTTATATTCAACAATATTTGAATGTTGAAAATTGTTTTTTTTATTGATATAATGAAACTATGACTTCACATAATGATAAGAAATGTGATAAAAAAGCTGTTTCAAATAGCAGTAGGTATTCGGGTTTCATTCCCACAATGAAATACTACACTTTAGGCATCATCAATCACATTTACTTATCTATTTATCATTTTAATAAGAGGATATAAAACACAAACACAAGTAGTACAATAATCAAAACCATAGACAAAAGCACAGAGCATAGATAGCGGAGAAATAGAACTAAGGTTGCGTTCCAAACTTATAACAGTTCCTTCCCCACAAGAAGAAAGAGAAAAAATACACACTGAGAAAGAGAAAAAAAAACAAAAGAACACACTGGTATTTCTTAAACATTGAACAGCAGAGATACATAAAAATTACAAATTTAAACGGACAACAGGCTTAACCGTCCGGTTGCTCCTGCGGAGAGCTGGTTCGGGCGGAGCATTGCAAGGTACCATAGGTGCAGAAGTGGCTGCAGCACTTTCCAATTGTATAGGTGTATTCTCCATACAGTCAGGGAGAGGCCCTACTGCTTCAGTGCTTGACTTATCCGAGGGCAAACAAACATGGTTCGGTGAAATAGCTGGTTTAAAAGCAACTGTCAAACAATCAGAGCGTGGACTGTGCTGCACACCTTCATCATCATAACAGTTTAGTAGCCTATCAATAACTACAGGCGTATTGTTCCCCACACGTCGTAATTGGTCAATGTGCCGACGCCACAGATTGCCATTGTCCAGTTTAATTAAATAATGCAGTGCCCCAAGAATTTTATCCACAGTGCCCAACTTCCAATTTCCCTCTCCTAAGTAATTCCGAGCAACCACTCTTTCGCCAGGCAATAACTTCCGCACACGCACCACCTTCAATTCCCTATGAGGCAGTACAGCACCCTTAGTTTGAGCATTTAAATCCTTATCTATACTTGGGCAAATTAAGAAAAAACGAGAGTTGGGCCGGTAAGAGAAAACCATTTCAGCTGGAGATTGACCAGTGGCTGGATGTGGAGTGATGCGGTATTGAAATAGAATCTCATTGAGCTTTGCCTGCAGGTCTCTTTTATTTGTATTCAAACATCGGAGTTTTCTCTTGAACGTTTGGACATAACGTTCTACCTGTCCGTTAGTGGCAGGGTTGTAAGGGGCCGACCGTTTGTGCATTATACCGTACAATTTAAGATAGTCGTTGAATTTGGGGTTAACAAACTGGGTACCATTATCACTAGTAAGTATTTGTGGATAGCCAAACGTAGTAAAGACCTTGTCTAAAACTTCTATCGTAGAATCAGTGTCAATTCGGTTCAAGATGTAAATTTCAGGCCATTTAGAATACGCATCAATAATAAAAAGGAAATAGGCATTTTGAAACTTGCCTGCAAAGTCAATGTGGACTCTCTCAAATGGCTTTGATGGGTATTCCCAGCTATGTCTTGGAGCTACTGCCGGGGGTGAGTTCAGATGTAAACAACACTCCATACAATTCTTAGCTAAATCTTTAATATCTTTGTCAATCCCGGGCCACCAGCAGTAGCTGCGCGCTAAGGCAAGCATTCTATTAATACCAAAATGGCAAGCATGTAAATCTTTGAGTATCGCATTTCTTAGAATTCTAGGTACCACAACCCGAGAATTCCTCAATAAACAACCCTCTAGGAGTGAAAATTCTGTCTGGTCTATACCAAACCTATCACTAAGAGACACTTTTTTCCCGGCCATAATGCCTGTCAGTAATGTCCTCAAGGTTTCATCATCTTTTGTAGCAGCCGCTATGTCCTTCACAGTGACTGGTAGTACACTTATCATCCCTATTTGAAAGATATCAGCTTCATCGACCCCAGTTGATTCTTCAGGTACAGGTAGGCGTGAAAATGCGTCCGCGTTAGCATTGTCATTCGAGTTTTTATATTTGATCTCATACTGAAAACCTTGCAAAAAGATAGCATAGTGCTACATGCGTGCAGCAGATAGGTGTGGCAAAGCCTTTGAAGGTGAAAATATTTGTACAAGAGGTTTGTGGTCAGTGAAGATAATGAATTTTCTGCCATACAAGTACTGGAAAAAACGCTTAACACCAAAAACAATAGCATAAGCCTCTTTATCAATCTGTGCCCATTTACGCTGAGTGGCGTTCAACGTCTGGCGTTCAACATCTGGCATTACATGCGAAAGTACAGCTCCCACTCCAACAGGAGAAGCATCAACTGCCAGCACAAGCGGCAAATTAGGTGAGTAATGAGCTAGGACCGTATCAGAAAGCATTTGTTTTTTTATTTTTAATAAGGCGTTTTCACACTCCACAGACCAATGCCAACCAGTTCCTTTCCGTAATAGCATGTGTAAAGGCTCTAAAGTATTGCTCAGGTTTGGTAAAAACCTACCATAATAATTCACAAGACCCAGGAGGGCCTGCAACTCAGACACATTTGTTGGGTTCAATACCCCGACCACAGCTTGTATCTTACTATCCGTTTTATGAATGCCCTCTCGACTTATTTTGTACCCACAGTACTCTATTTCATCTTTCATGAATTCAGATTTTTCCAAATTAACCTTTAAACCATATTCAGATAACCTAGAAAAGACTAGATCTAATCTGGCAAGATGTTCAGTGTCATTTGGTGCGGTCACACGAATATCATCTATAAAGCAATGTACCCCCGGTATCTCTTTTAATATGCTTTCAATTTTTCTTTGCCATTTGGCAGGAGCACAATTGAGGCCAAACATTAATCGAGTACATTTGTAAAGCCCTTTATGTGTATTAAGTGTCAGTAAGTGTTGGTCATCATCTCTGACCTTCCAATTTAAATAGGCATTGCGCAAGTCAATCTTAGAGTACTTATCTCCCCCAGCTAACCCATTAAATAACTCTTCTGATGTAGGGAGGGGATGTTCATCCACCAGCAGATTTCTATTAAGTGTTAATTTATAGTCTCCACAAATTCTAATTTTGCCATTGGCCTTTACCACAGGTACGATGGGTGTAGCATACTCACTATAATCTACTTTTACTAAAACCCCATCTCTCACTAAATTATTAATCTCTTGCTCAACCCTATCTTTGAGCGCATACGGTACTGGTCTAGCACGGAAGAAAGCAGGTTTTGAGTCAGGCTTGAGATGTAAGGCAACCGGTTCTCCCTTAATTTCACCCACATTTTTATTATCGAACAGGGTACTGTACTTCCTAAATAGTACTTGTAAAGGAAGGGCATGCGAAAGATTACCTGAAGACACCTGGTTAACCTGTGTCATGCAATCCCTGAAGCCTTTGAAAGCATTAAATGTATGTATCCAATCCCTTCCCAAGAGTGGATGCTGGTTACCGGATATCACATAAAGTTTTACTCTGTGGCTACATTTTCCAATGGCAGCTGTGACATTTGCAACACCTAAAACATTTAAAAATTGATTAGAATAGGTACACAATTTAACATTGGTAGGCACTAATTTATCTTTACAGATCCTTTTGTAATCATTTTCACTCATAACTGACACTGCGGAACCACTATCAAATTCCATAAGCACTTGAGCATTGTTTGCTTTTGCTTTAATCCAAAACTTGTTTGAAGATTGGCCAATTCCACAGTTGTTTATGTAAACAGTTTCTTCAGTATCATTATCAGTGTTACAACCTTCAGGTGTAATGGTATCCATCGCATTAACCTTCTTCATTTTCATGCACATTATTTTAATATGACCAATCTTTTGACAGTAATTACACCTCGCACTTATCATTGAACATTTATTAGCATAGTGGTTGCCACCACAACGAAAACAACTTATTTGATTTGTCTTTGATGAAGCTGGAGCCCCAGAAACAATCTTCTTTTTGGTTGCGATTGCCTGAATTTCTTGAGAGTCAATGCACTTTCCATACCCGCAGCTATATCAACAGCTTTTTCTAACGTTAAGTCTCGGACTTCCAGCAGCCGATCCTTGATTCGTTGCGACTTGATTCCACACACAAGCTGATTCCTCAAAGCAGTCGTGAGGAATGTCACGAAATTACATGTAGTAGCCATTTTCCGTAATATAGCAAGATATTCTTTGACTGGTTCGCCATCTCTTTGATGTCTGTGATGGAACTTAAAGTATTCTGCAATCTCAAGTGGGCTTGGGTCTAAGTGCAACTGAAGTGTTGATACATTATCTGTATATGAACGTTTATCTGGCTTATTCGGTGAAACTAAATCACAGAGAGTTTCATATAGATCTGCTTCAATGTAATGCAAAAAATAGGCGTTCTTGACCGAAGAAGTCGTCACCCCGTAAATTGAAAAGGCTCCTTCCAATCTCTGCACCCACCTCTCGAATTTGTTCTTTGAGTCGTAAAATTCTATAAAATTGGGTGGTATACAAGCGGTAATGGCGTCGTCGCCGGCGCCGACAGGTGAAGACATTGTATATAGGCACTATTTTGCGTAGATTCTATCGTCGCCAATATTCGGGTTTCATTCCCACAATGAAATACTACACTTTAGGCATCATCAATCACATTTACTTATCTATTTATCATTTTAATAAGAGGATATAAAACACAAACACAAGTAGTACAATAATCAAAACCATAGACAAAAGCACAGAGCATAGATAGCGGAGAAATAGAACTAAGGTTGCGTTCCAAACTTATAACAGTAGGTATATCCTTTCTCAATCACGTTGTATTCACAAGCAGTGCCCGCTACTGTGAGTGGACTTTTTCTTACAATCCCGGGAGAATCCTTCCACTTTCCGTGATGAAAAATGTATCATTATCATTAATTCGTTAAGCTACTGGCAATTCTGCGGGAACCCATCCATTTTCCGGGATAAAAAGATTATTTATCATGTTTCCGGTTATAAACTATCGCCCTGCCAAGTTTCAACAAAATTCATTCATCTCTTTCCCGTGATGCGAAAATATCATTTTTAATACTAATATATAATAATTGGCGCCCTGCTTTCTGTCCATACCAGGATTCGTACCCGGGAGGGTACGAATCCTGGTATGGACATACTTTGTGTGATGAGCACGAATGTTTGTACCCAAGTCATGGATGCTTAATATCTATATAAGTAATATATACTGGATTTGCCCACTGTCCATTATACGGCACCCATAATACAAGCGTTGCTTAGTGCGGGATCGTATAGGTGGTGTGTTCGGCTGGCGATAATCTATATATATTGTAGGCAGCTACCCGTGTTTAGTATAAGTAAGTACCTACACGGTACCATGCCGCTCGCAAGCCCTGCGCGATGGGTCACTGCGCAGGCGCGAACTCGTGTGGCGCTCGCGCGACCTACGTGACGCGCCGAATAGCGCCAGTAAGAAAAAGCCTATCACCGCGCGTACACGCCCTTCGTCCTATAAGTTGTTTTAGTAATAAGATTGTGCAAATACATATACAATTGAGAAATAACGAGCATCGGTGTATTTAATTTATAAATATTTATATCATATACATTATACAAGAGTGAACGATCGTCCTACAATATAAATATATTATGTAGGTTACATTACTTGGGATAAATTCTAACTGTTTTTCAGACGAAATCAAGGCAGCTGAGGATAATAAAATGAGTGGTGATCTTACATTTTCTTCAGATTTGTCCGTCATAGCGACTATAGCCATGCTAATGTTGACCCTCATGCTGTACACTATCACCATACCTAGGAACAGCATAATTGCTTGAAGGTGGCGGACTCCAAACCATGCTTCTGGAAAAAAAAATGGAGTCCAACACGTTGTTCTACATTCTTACGCCATTTTAGTCCATACTCAATTTGATTCCAGTCTAGAATGAGTGACACATTAAACCAATGTTTACTGCACATGTCATTCGATGGTTTTTAAGAAAATTTGGGACATTTTAACGATGTAATTTAGTTTTTTGCCACCTTATTATTGTGCATTAGGACCCTTGTTGTATTAGGTTTTCATAAAAATACCTAAAGCGATACAATACTCTAAAGCCGATAAAAACTGCTATTTTTAATAACTTTGGAGTTTCACTTGAAACTAATTTTGAAGCAAATGCTATGAATAAATAAATGCATTACAGTATGCCGTAGTCGCAAACAAAATATTAACGACCCATATAATATGTTTAAAGTTTTCGTAAAAAAATAAAAAACTGCGATTTTTTTCATTTTGCGCCCTGACGTAGCGATTAAACTTTAAAATAAAAATATTAGATTGTTATTTGATAAATTTTTTAGATAAGTATGCAAAACAACGAAACAGGAAATTATCCAAATTTATATGAAGCTGCCGAAACACATACACGAACTATTATTTTTGATATAGAGTCAAGTTATTAAGTTTCAGGGTCACATTCTCTAATTATGACTAGACAAATAGATTTTGTATGATCTTAAAATGAATATATGCAAGGGCGGTCCAGTTCTTGACAAATTAGTTTATTTCTTATGATATAAATTAGACAAATATTACTAACTACTGTGCCCGCGACTTTGTATGCGCGGATCTTTAGCAATAACGCTTTTCCCAATGAGTTCGAAAATAATTACAAATTATAGCTACAGTAGGTACTCATGGACCTACTTACATAACCGTACTCATAACAATTATAACCAAGAATCTCCGGTCAACATTTTTTTTTATTCAGACAATTTTATCGTTTTTTGTGTGTATTGTACATTCAATGGTTTCTCACGATAATTTAATTATAATATTTTTGTTTAAAAATGCAACTTACTAGGTTTCCTTATTCCGCCTCCAACCTCACTAGGCGAACCCATTTTTGCACAATTATAACAATGAACAAACAAATAAAAAAAAAGCTGAGTTATTGATCGGTTTCCTTATTTGGGTGGGCGCCGCTTATATAGTCTTCATAATATTGAGACAATACTGATCGATGACACTGATAATAGGAGACTACTAAATGTGTATATTTAACGCAGATGAAGTCGGAAGCACTTTGGTGACACATGAAAGCCTATCACTGATCTAATCTTACATTGTACGATCAGTGTACGCGTGTCTCACAGTGCACGAGCAAATCGGATGGTCTTATATTGCGTGTACGATCAGAATAGATAGCCCATTTAGGCCTCTGCCTCGAATTTAGCGGGCAGCGGGGCGGCGACGGGGCGGCGGCGCGGGAGCGGCAGGATCTTAAGCTTAAAATCAAATGGACCGGTTCTCGAAAACAGCGGCGTGGCAGCGGCGCGGGGAGGCCAACGAGCGCCGCTCCCGCGCCGCCGCCGCCGCGCCGCGCCGCCCCGCCCCACTGCCCGCTAAATTCGAGGCTGAGGTCTTAAAGTATTCATAGCATAAATAACAGCTGTACTAAACTTTCTCGTATTAGGTACAATATAGAGAGTGTAAGTGACTTTGTAACGAAAACTGATACCATGGATTCAACTCATGATTTTATACCCCCAGATTTGGAATTTCCCGTCGATCTTTTCATGTATTATACGCATTCTTTCAGTGTTCTTAAATTGATTTTAGCATGAAATGATATTAAAAGACGATCTCAACGTGATTTATAATATAAACTAATTTAGACTATAAACTAATTTAGACCTAAAACTGCAATGTACTTTAAAACTCGATACGCTAAAGCACATTCTTCACTCACACGAGTCGGGTATCGCGCGGAGCATTGTGTCGTGATCGCGTTGTGTAAGATACATTGCGTGCTCAAAAATGACAACATTTGTAATCCATGACTTTCGCCATAAATGATTTCTATACTTTTATTATAGCCTTTAAGTGTAATCGTTCCAAAAGTTTTCGTTGTCATGCCCCTTACATCCTGTATACGGAGTTCGCCCCCAGTCCATTTGTAGAGTACTCATAATACAAGCGTTGATTAGTGTGGGACCGTATGGTTAGTGTGTTAGGCTGGCGATATTATTATTTCCTTTTAGGTATTGTCGCACCATCATCAAGGCTGTAATAACCCGATGGTATTTGGTCCCGCAATGTCATAGTGTGAGGGTATATAGCCTGCTATTATAACGGACACACTTCTGGAATTGGGTCATTGTCCGCTAAGCTTCTGTCTCCAAGCGGTTTGGTGAACTTAGTTACTTTCAATAAACATTCAAGTTCGCCATTCTTGCATTCACCGTACAGCATGTGATAATTATTGTTGATGTTTAAGAGAGAGAGAGGAGAATATTGAAGAGTATCTTCATACCATACTTCCCCCATGCCGCAATGATATTTTCGGATTCCTGTTGTTATTATTCCATTTTAATTTCCTTCCTTATGTAAACGAATACTGCACGTCCCTAAGTATCCATTTTCTTTTTAATTTAACGAAATAAAGGAAGGAAAAATACTTCAAGGATATAAGGATCTGACTTTATTAGTATTCCATTGATATAAAATAAAATCGGTGTATGGACTTTGAGCGGGAGGAAAACTCTGGTTGGTTCATCTGGCAGGGTTGACCGCTTTGCCCTAACAGTCATAGTCGGGGTCATGTATGCATGTTACATTCTCCGAAAACTCTCATAGCCCGTTACAGAATTATATGGAGAAACGTCAGCGCGATATGTGTATCTTGTAGCGAGGTTCAAGAGGTCGCTACAAATGATCAAATATGAGGAGGATAGAAAATTTGTAGGAATGAAGACGAGATGAGTCTTGCACCTTTGAAGTGACACAGACAGTGGGGAGCTCAATAAACTGTTGCTAATGAAGCAACTCTAGCAAGCATTGGGTTGTGCAGATTAACAAAATAAGAAACCACTAATATTCTGGTCGACTACTTGTTTTGCAATCGGTCGCTAACCTGACCATTACAATATTAATGTGATTCTACTCCCAGCATAATCTTTAGTTCAGTGGGCGGAGTGTAATATGTTTGTCACATATTACAAGAACTTAATCTTTAAAAAAAATCTCATTGAATTAAAAAAAAACAATTTAAAAACAAATCTCGTTTTATTTAAATAAAAAAACAACCTTTTCAATACTCTCCGAAGCAATGGACCTTGTTACATCGAACCTTTGGCCCTCGTCCAAATAAAATTCTGTCGTCAAAGGAAATTATTATTCGTAACTACTACTCTTCATTGGACCGCCTGCTGCGGTAGAAGGTTGACGTTAAATATTTAAAAATAACACACGGAATTGGACTTGATTAACAAAAGCTGTATGTCACTAAAATATCAGTCGTACTTAATACATATCATAAACAAATTATGATTATAATAGAAAGAAAGAAAAATAAAATATATTGAATTATTTTAAACAGTTTTTTGAATGCAAATAGAATGAGAGCTGAAATAACAATGAGAGCTGTTTAGTATTTTATTTCCTTTACCCAATTGTTAAAGTCAAGGCACATATAAAAAAAACACAATAATCTTCTCTTGTATATTTTCTTATTGGTGAAAAAAAATCCGTATTATTGTCTATAGAGCACAAAATAGGTTTACTATAAAATCCAATAAATATCAACAATGCACAATGTAAAGAGAGTTCAAGTGAGGACAAACATCAGTAGCGTAGTGGCTATAGCGGTGCCGGCCTCGGAACCGAGAGTATTATTGTCTATAGAGCACAAAATAGGTTTACTATAAAATCAAATAAATATCAACAATGCACAATGTAAAGAGAGTTCAAGTGAGGACAAACATCAGTAGCGTAGTGGCTATAGCGGTGCCGCCCTCGGAACCGAGAGTTTCCGGGTTCAATCTTCACCATGGCCATCAAACAATCGGAGTACTTCTCTTAACACAAGCTATTGGACAGCTCTAAAAGCCTAGAATCCCATTTATTTAAAATCGAAAATTACTTTCAATATTCTTTATGCTACATGGCTCGCATTAATTATTCGCTCATAGCATATATTTACCTTAAAAATAAATCTAATGCATATTCAAGTCAAAAATCAATCCAAAACATTTTCAAGTCTTGATTTCAAAATGAGGTCATGCACGTAACAGTAAACCTAATGACACATAATATAATATATATGACCACATTATATGATGGTATGTGCGAGGAGCTCTCTTAGTACAAGATATGACCAAAACGACAAAGCAACGCCTAGATAAGACCATTGTACTTAAATCCGGAAAAAGCCAATATTGATTATTTATTTTAATCTTAAGCTTTTTCCACCATGGGATGGCTCTCTTCATCATCTTTCTGATCCTCAGTCTTCGGGTCATTCCACTCTGCCTTCTCAGCCGTCCCCATTAGGACGTAAATGAGATTAGTGAAGAAATATAGAGCGGCTGCCACGAAGAACACTTTACGCCAGAGATAGACATTAGTCTGCAAGGAAATAATGTCGAATGATACTTGTACCAAATGTTAATTACCTTTAGCTTTCTAACGTCATCTAAGTATATAAATAACTTACAACATCAGTCAAAATAGATCCAACTACTATGGGAGCCAGAGACGCACAGCCGTTGGACACAAAATTGCTTAAGCTCATCATAGTTCCCGCGAAGTTCGGTGAAATGTCTATGTGGTTCACCTGCAATGGTATTTTTTACTTTCAATTGATCATCAAGTCTTTTAACGTCAGTTAAAAGTTTAAACGTCCTTTTAGCGTCATTATCTCTAATATCATCATCGTCATCTACAATTCATTGCAAATATGCTCTGAGATATATATTTTTAAACATATGTAAGTCTGCAATCATGGCTTGATGTATTTTCAAGCGCAGTCTCAAAACAATGTCGTCATAATCCCAACTAATTATATGGCAGTAAAAATGATATAAGTACATTATATACTACTGTGTTTACTTAAACAGTTTACGCATTTCATAAAGATAGCATATCATACCTGAAATCCTAGATGAGCTGATATCTTAAAACTGCAGATAAGTATTAGAATAGTTTCGACGATGTAGATGTTTTTAGGCGCATACGCTAGAGCAATCAGCCCTACTGCCGCTGGTATACAGCCTAAAAAAAATACCAATAATAGCCAGCCAAATAAACCAACCGGGCAACCGTACGATCCCAAACTAAGCAACGCTTGTATTATATGTTTACCAAACAATGGATTGGTAGCGATCCCAGTATATAATACTTATATAGATATTTAACATCCATAAAACGGGTACAGACATTTTTGCTTATCACACAAATTTTTCCCCTACCAGGATTTGAACCCGGAACCCACGGCACAGAAAAAAGGATCACTACCAACTGAGCTAATTAGGCCGTCAACGAAATAATATGAAATCTTAACCAATAAATGAATCGTTCAAACATTAGCAGAACGAGATGAAGCACGGTTTGAAATAATCTGAGATCAAAAATATTATATTGCCTAACATAACCAGAGTTGGGGCCTATTTAAATTGCTGGCTTAATTAACAGTACTAATATAAGGAGTATAAGGTTTTTAGCGATTGCAACGACCGAGTTCGTTTATATTTATAAACGAAGAATAATAAGGCTTCAGCTATAAATTAAGTTTGCTCTTATATTTCTCAACAGTGCGCACATATATTTCTTATATTTACGCGAATACTACACATTGAAGTAAAACTATTTTTTTTTGGATTAGTGCGTACATATTTCATAGAAACCTATCCCAGAATATTTGTAAATATTAATAATTACTTACCTAGAGAATTAGCAAATTTCCTTGTATTAGTGACACTGAACACTTTTCTTACAATGAGCATATCCGTCAACCAACTGAAGAAGAAGTTCGCTATCCACATTACCAAAAAAGGTAGAGCAGTGAGCAGTCCATTCTGTCAGATCAGAAAATAATTATTGTTATTTTTACACCATTCATTGAAATTTGGGACTTAGCCGACCATTTTTTTTTTCATTAAAAATCAAGTTGATTTTTACTAAAGGGTATGGATGACTAAATCCTAAACCATAGGGAGTAACGAAAAATAAAAACTTAGAGGACTCTCGAGAACGATATTTATGAAAACTAAAACTGCATTATAGGTATTAAAAAAAAAAACTTCATTGAGAATTGTGCCAGGTAATTTAAAAAAAAACACATTTCTTTAGTTTGTCGTATGTTATTACTTTCCAGATATTTTAATCTTTAGAAGCGACATTATCGAATGGTGAAGTAATGTGTTCCTTTTTTTTCAACCCTAAATGTTTGTTTCTGTAATCAGAAATGCAGTTTCCTCTTTTAGGATTTTATCTCAATTCCCTATAGTTCCAGATTTGGGTATCCACGCCCACTTGAAAAATTCACCTTGTATATATCTTCAAAAGCTAACTTGCCAATTATTAGTATTGATCCATACTATTGAAGGAGGCACCGTAAAGTTTATTGCTGTAAAATAAAGAAAAGACAAACCATATAAAATAAATGTCACAAACCGCTTTGATATTCACTCCCATGATTTTGTCCATAAAAGCTGGCACCTCCGAGTATAAAATAAGCTGACCCCAAGTCTGTCCGATGTGAGCTACGATAATGGCATACAGTCCTTTATGGCGCAGTATTTGCGACCAAGGCACTGACATCTGGAAAAGTGAAATAATTTAGACCCATGGCAAAAAAGTGTAACCTTATGACAAAATAGAAAGAGATGTAACACACAGTAATTTAACAAGTTCTCATTTCTGATTAGTTTTCTTATGAAACCTTCCTTACTTTCTGCCCCTTATCATGCCCCAAATCGTCTTCAATATATTTCCTCTCAGCTGCAGATATTTTAGGGTGTTTTGCAGGAGTATCGGCAGCGAGCCACCACAACAGTGCTCCAAAAATTCCAGATAGAATTCCATAGAAGCGGAATATACCAGGCCAGCCTAGTTGTGATGATGATATGAACCCAGTCAATGGTAAACCAAGGACAGTGCCGAAAGCTTGTCCTGAAAATTATGAAAAATATTTGAGGAACCTAAAAACTTATATAGCTTATACACTAACATTTCTTTGTTTTATCATAAGTTAAACTACCTCCATAGGTTATTGCTGTCATTCTTCCTCGTTCATGTAATGGTGCCCATTTTCCAAAGAACGTATGTATTCCAGGAAATATACAAGCTTGACTTAGGCCTTGTATTACTCTGCATATTGCTGTTGCTATCCATCCACCCTGTAGTCAGTATTAAGTAAATTGTATTTTTATCATTTCACAAAGGCTATGCTTTGAACATTGTGTATTTAATTTTAAAAGAGATATGTTCTTGATGAGATTGATAAACTGAGGTCATCTACGAGGAGACGTCGTAATTTTGTTAAAAGAAGCCATTTCCATAAGCGGAACTACTTACTCGGTTCAAATTTTGAAAAAGACAAACTACGTGGTACTTTCAAAAACTCTACCACTTCTCACATTGATCACTCAGATAACGTACACATTAGAAATGTACAGCATTTTAGTGGCAAACCAATTTGCTATACATTAATAGATATTTTGAAATCAGATATTTGATACCATTGAATTAAGCTACTTTGACTCACATAATATGCAGCCAAGGGCAGGATAATCGAGACCACACAATTGATCACCATTGCTCCAAAGATTAAATACCGAGCTCCAAACCTATGGGCTAGTTGCCCGGCAGGAATCTGGAGTATCATATAGCCCCAGAAGAATGAGGCTATGACTGTGTCTTGTACCTTCTTATTCCAGTTGAACCGAGGGTACTACAAAAAAAGAAAATATTAGAGTGTTGTGATTATGTTGCTAGAAACGATAGCTCGTCGATTGATTTTAAACTCTATATTTCCTCTAATTAATATCCAAGCTGACTCAATAACACCAAAAAGAGCTATAACAGAAATGTTTCAAAGTATTACGTAAGTTATGGTTGGGCCAGAATATATTTAATATGACTAATGCATTAAGAAGAACTTATTACGTGGTAAACTATTGCAAGTTTAAGCTTAAAAAAATCTTAATAAATTTAATTTAAAATAAATAAATTAATTGCTATAATATGTTACAGAAATCTAGAAAAAATACTTACAGGTGGAACTAACAACATGGCGTGTAATATTCCTTCTGTTTTAAATTCTTCTGGTTCAGTTATATTTTCCCCTTCAGCTCCCGTGTTGTACTCTGTCATGGCTACCAAGGATACTCCCATGCAAGACCTCATACTGTAGGCTACAGTCAGTGTGCAGAAGAGTATCACACATTGCTGGTGTCTGTAGCCCCATCCTGAGGCTGCAAGTCATATTGATACATTGAACCCGAGCAATTAAATATTTTTTTCTTGTAGCATGATTTTCATGGATGAGTATTTTTTATTTCAACTTTTATTGTTTTTAATTTTGCGCAATTATTAAATACTAGCTGTCCCGGCGTTCTTCCTAGCACCTCGGAATCAAATGTATAAGAAAATTAATTATCTTTATTATTGTTATTTATAAATGTTTCCCATGGTTTAATCATTATTCTGCTATTCGGGCAGTACTAATTCAAAAAATCAAACGTCACAAAAACTGACCTCCCGTTCTTGAGTTATAAATGGTGTAACTAACATGAGTTTAGTAACTAACAAACGTAGCACTGCCTCCATTTATTTGTAGCAAAACAATCAAAAAATCTAGTTTGATAATATTTAAAGCTTGAAACAAAACAACATCAAAAACCAATTTAAATGATCCAAGCAATGTTTGAAATCGACTTTTAACTACTAAAAGCAATTTCACAGGTCACAATTCCCGTAATTACAAATGCACAAATCACGATAAACTTCAATAATTCTTGTTTAATCTATTCACAGATTTAAGTTCAAATAATCCTGAGTAAGGTGAAGCGCACCGCCGATGACATCGAAGTTTCCAGACTGCGTGGTTTAACCAATAAATCAAAAGGCCTCACCTTTGAAACTGCTGTTTTCAAAACCATTTTCCATCGTCCCATGTCTGTCCTTCATGATAAAATTAAATTACTATTAGATATAAGAGTTCTTTATCAATAATTTGTAGTCAAATAAATTTTGTATCTTAATTTTACTGCAACTAGAATAATTCGGCTCATTCAACTCGAATATTTTTAGGTTTTGCAAAGTGCCCTGACCTATGCTCAACCAGGGCACTAATGTAAATGGATATTCCTTACAAACTGTGTATCTCTGCATAAATAATACTAATATCATATAATCGCTGTCTTGTTTATTTTCAGTTTATTATAGGTACTCGTATCATACGTAATCTTCAGTAGCAGTTTATTTTGATACAGTTAACACAAATTAATTTGATGAGTTTTTGTACAATGAGGTGCTTCTAATAATGTTTGGTTCACAGATTTCATACATACCGAGAGCCGAGCCGGCCTAATGGAACCTCAGATGGACTCCTAGTAAACTCCACATGTTTCAAACAGATTTAGACTCTATGCATACAGGGTGTGAGCTTATAATAAAATTATAGAAATATAATATGTCGAAAATCATGGGTTACAAATGTTTTAACTTTTGAGGGCGCAATGTATGGTAAATCACGTGATCACAACACAACGCTCCACACGATACCCGACTCGTGCGTGTGATGAGCGCGCCCGAGCGTATCAAGTTTTAATTTACAAATGTCGCCAGACGCACATACCAACTATACGGTCCCACACTAAGCAACGCTTGTATTATGGGTACCGTACAATGGACTGGGAGCGAACCTAGTACGAGTATATATTACTGATATAAATATTAAACATCCATGACTTGAGTACAAACATTCGTGCTCATCACACAAAGTTTGTCCCTACCAGGGATTCGAACCCGGGACCCTCCGCACGGAAGGTAGGGTCACTACCAACTGCGCTAATCAGGTCGTCATACCCATCGTATATTTCATAATATCATGTGCACTTAGCCGTCTCCTTCTGAATTCTCAAGGAATCCAGTTGCTGAACCTTGGCTAGGTAGTGAAACTTTTTGATGGCCCCTGCCCATCTCGCTGCAGATATAAGTGCTTAGTTACTCTCCAACGTGGGATTCGACGTGTGCACCAAGGTGTTTTAGGTTCATCTTTTAGACGCTCATATATTTTGGGGTGTTATATACATACATATACACTGAATCTTTAGTGTTATAGTGTTTTCGTGGAGGAAGATATTTTAGAATAAAACACTAATGTTACTAACTAAAAATTTATTATAATAAATAAGTATCATTCCATTTATTTCTTCTCGTTTAAGTCCAGCTTGGCATCCTCGATGTGTGTTTCTGCGAATTAATACATAGCTAAGTGTCTTTTCGTAATTCAATATATTTTATTATTGTATATCAAATATGAACTGTTTTTTAAGTAGGTACCAACTTAATAATATATGCCGACGATGGATCCGGTCATAGTTGACCGTACATAGTTGATTCGGTCTGGTTTTTATTTCTCATTATTCATATTCTTAAATTAAAATCCATTGACAGCCTGATCAGCTCAGTGAGCAGTGCCCCTGCTTTCTGTGCCGAGGGTCCCGGGTTCAAATCCTGGAAGGGACAAACTTTGTGTGATGAGCACGAATGTTTGTACCCGAATCATGGATGTTAAATATTTATATATGTATTATATACTCGGTTCGCCCCCAGTCCATTGTATGGTAAAATGTATTTTTAAACTAGATCTACTAACTAGAGACTACACGAAGAAGTATTTAAGGAATAAAATAATAATTCGCAAACATTGTTGCACTGTAAAAGATATTAATCTACATTATTATATGGTTTGGTAAGAAAACAAAGTTTTACCCTTTTCATCGATATCATTCCAGGGCTGTGTGTCGGAGGACATGAGTAACACGAATATAGCGTTGCAAGTCAAAGCCAGCCCGGCAATGGTGAACAACATTACGCGCCATTGCACTTGATTACTCTGAAAGAAGAAAGAAGCAAGGACTTGTGAAGTAGTTAAATTTAAGCGTTTTCACGTCAGGTCACCAATTTGGGCCACGGCGGCAGACGTTGCAGGATGTCGAGGGAAACAACGGCTGCTTTTATAATGTACTTATTTGCAGTTCACATTAAGCTATTATGCGCTATTACAATGATAGTCTTATTATTGCTGTCCGTCGAACAAATCTAATATAATTATCATAACAGATTATTTTCTGCTGACACGACTCTAATTTTCAATTCAAACATGAATTATCTTCTAAGTAACTAATCTACTACAAAGTTCTAAAGTTACACAGGCGGTAGGTCTTGAGGCTACAGCTACAATCAGAACAATGCCATAATTCTAATCTTTCTTCTCTTCTCTCATAATTAAATCTTTCATTACGAAATAAAATTAATATGAAAATGCCCTCACCCACAACTTAATGGTTATTTTACCAATCTCAAGTAATAAATATCAATAACATATAATACACATACAATAATACAACACACACACATTCAATAAATACACATTAAACATTAAATAACGGATGTGATATGAAGATATAAAAAGGAGTTTTCAATGTTGTCTTTTCTGTATGGCCTACTTTTTAATTTCTAAAGAATGTCAAAAATGTTGCATGTGCTCCAGTATGACAAAAACAAGATGAATTTCGTCACCTACTTATATAAGAGCCTAATAATAAAAATATCTTATCTTATCTTAAAAAAGAGAGGATGCGTGGTGACATGCGCATGTGCGTCTCAGACAGACAGAAATATCGGAAAACTGCACCGTCTGTATCCCATGACTCTCTGTACCTATAATATTCAATGCGTCATTTGTTTACCATACTTGATTTCGGTAAAGCATACTGTACAGTATTGTGACGTGTATTAAATGATATGTACATACCACGTCGGTAACAATATGAGACACCATGACAGGCAATAGCACGTTCGCAATATTCATTAATAAGTTGCCAATCGCCATAAGAGTGCCGGTGAAGTTTGGAGCCAAGTCGATGTGGTTCACCTGTCGAAAGCATATACAACATTGCATACAAGTTGACAATACTCAAATAAATTTATTATAGTGTAGGGTATTCTTAAGGTAATGTTAAACACATCGGTCCAGAGAAATATAACCTATGGAGTTCAGCCTATTACCATTACGCGAAGCGATTGCCATCTGCCCTTCAGCAGCTTTTTAATGCCCTATCCTAATCAACCCCGTATTCCTATACAGGAGTATAGTTAATATATAGAATTGTATATTTACCATCCATCCAGTATGTATCCCCATATGAAAACCCATTGCAGCAACTAATAAGCTGACCGCGATCACCGTGCTCGTAGTAAATGAAGCTAATATTAATGAAACTGCTATGCCAATTTGAGCTGTAAAGTTAAAAAATATAAATAATAAGATTCTGAATATGGGTGTCAGAACCAGGCAATTTTTGATTCATTACAGTACTCATGAATCGCCAAAAATATAACAAAATGCCGTCTGTACGGAAAGCTGATCCCATTGAGAAGTAGGGACAAAAAACTCCAAAAGGATGTTATACTTGTGTGTGTTGTTCATTGTTATGGAAAATGCAGTCTCTATAAGTAATCCAGGTTATAATGTTATAAGTCCTCATTTATATTCATGCGTCTAGCAAGAGACGATGCGAGTACCTAGATTCACATTATAAATATCATAAAAATAACACATTGCTGACGTTATTTAGAAGACCTTAGATACTTACATATTGAATTAGATATTCTCCTTGCATTTTTTAATGTCAGGAGTTTTCTATTAGTAAGGTAATCTGACGTCAATCCAAACATGATGCTGGTGAAAAAACTGGCAACGTACGGTAGAGATGACAGAAGACCGCTCTAAAAATAATACAAAATAATGAAGTACGAACTTGAAAAAATACCTGCTCCCATCAAAGTGGGTACGCATTAGATTAGGAATAGTATACGCCCGACCCTGATGCCCAGGGCCTTAAACAACGGGCTACCCTCGGGGACGAGTGTGGGCCCCGGACGTCCGGTGACGATGACGACTCCTGAGAAGGACGGCGGCGGGCGTGGCTCCCCGCCGCCGTGCGCAGCGAGGGCGCAGGGGAGCAAACATCTGCTCCCCGAGACGGGCCCCCATGAGGGGGCGAGGCACAAGAGGGGCACCGGTGCGTTCCGTTGTAGATCCCGGAGCCCCTCCAACTTGTGTCGAAGGCGGCCACTGGGGGGGTTTTAGTGGGTAAGAATCCCACATAACCCAGCCCTCTCCCACACGGAGGCCGGGTATCGTTCGAAGATTTCCCCCCCGTCAACAGAAAAAAGAAAAAAAAGGAATAGTATACGCACCCTTCTCACATCAACCCCTAGGATATAATGAATATAAGAGGGCACTTGTGTGAAGTAGAAGACGAAAGTGGCTCCACTACCAACATGTGTGGCTAGCGTGCCCCACATCGGCCGGGACGTGAAGATCGCTTTCCAGGGTGTTTTGGGTCGCCTCTGAAACAGCATCGATAATTTGTTCTAAATATAAACTAAGTTCAAGAGTGCCGAGAAATTAGCATTGATAAGCTACGTTTGGTAAATCAATTGATTAAGTACTTAGTAGATCCTCTTGGCTGTACTTTGGCGTACATTGTCCATACATATGACATAGCACCATTATTAAATACTGTTAAAAGGAGTGACTGTGACTGAACATTAACGAAAGAGACGCTTGACAAAGTAATTTTTGTCTCAAAATAACATATAGCTTTTGCAAATAGTTGAACGATTTTATTGGCAAGCGTATGCGTTATATATTTAAATCCTTGTTCTACATACCCGCGGAATCTGATCAGCAACACGCCCCAATATATAATTTTTCTCATCTTCACTGATAGAAGTATGTTGAATTGGTGAAGCGGAGCCGAAGAAGGTCAAAACGGTGAAAGCCAGAAGACACATTACACCAACAGCCCAAAATGTAGATGGCCACCCCCATTTACTAGCTCCCAGAAAACCAGCCAACTGGAATGCGACAACTGTACCTATTGTGGTTCCTGAAAACAGAAATATAAGGATATTTACCAAAGAGACATATAGTATGATATAGCTTCACTTCTTAAAATTCATTGCTGTGTAGGCTTTAGCTAACTGTTGAAACTCATATTTTGCCTTCAGTTAACGCTTTTATTTATTTATTTTGCCAGAAGTAGCATAAAGATAAATAATCAGCTTCAGCCTTTTTTACCGTTTGCTGAAATTTCCGTGCATCATTTTACTCCTCGATCTTACAGTATTATACCGCTAGGTAGTGCATCAGGAAGCCTGATTTCGACGTCGTCACATTTCAAAATACCTCTCCTTTCTTGAAATATTAATTACTTTGACTAATGTCGATATATACGCTCCGCGGCATGGGGTCATCCTTACGTAAGGTTGACAAAATTGTATTCCAAACGAGATTTACACTGATTTACATAATATATGTTCTTCCTTATCTTATCTTTTGTAACAATAAAGAGTGGCACTTCTTATTAAGATGCGATAATTAGAGGCATTGTAAGATTTCGCAAATAGCAAAGATTATTTAAACATCTCAGTTTGATCAGGTTAATTGTAACAAAGTTACACTTTTTATTATTTTTCAATGAAATGATTCCTTCACTGTTTAGTTCTCAATACTATGTGGAGCATAAATAACTAATGAACTATAAAAAAATGTATTAAGGTAATACATTTTTTTATAGTTCATTAGTTATTTATGAAAATATTTATAGGATAAAAAAAACAACATATAGCAGTTCATCAAATTCACGGACCCCTTTTGTCTATATAATGAATTTCTGTACGAAATAAAAAAAATATACTGATTAAATATATACACGGGAAATTTTGTGTAGAGCATTGTGCTCCTCACTATTACAATCTTAAACAATGATAATGATAAGTAGATTGTGCAATTCTTATTATTTACTTATGCAATTGCGCGTTTCTTAATATCAACTTCTTCCTGGTTTACGTCCACACTAACAGAAATATACTTGAATGAGTTGTGTGTATGAAGATTGGGGCAGTCTTTTTTAAGCATGTAATGACCATTCAGAATCTTAATGGAAGACCGATTTTAACGCGTTTGTGGGGATGTCATGGCAGGTGATCCTAGACAGAGACATTTAGCGAAGTTGAAAGAAGGCCAACAGTGGGTCAATTGATAGGCTTAGCAAATATATACGTGTACCAATATACTCGTATAAAATTTTCGGAACAATATTTGAGATAATGAGATAAGGTATAATATAGCTGGTATCTTAATGGAGTTTCTAGGCTTGTTCCTTGAGTTTAATGCATATCTTTTACGCAGAATATGATACAATTACTTCTGTACCTATTTAGCTCTTTCCGAATGATGTATTCATATCGTCAATTGCAACAATATATCGACAAACATACCTGTATAAACGTAACTGCTAAGGGTAGCGCGTTCGTTACTTGGTACCCAATTCGCCAGTACCGTTTGCACACTCGGGTACACACCGGCTTGGGACAGCCCTTGCATGATACGGCAAAAGCACACTGCTTTCCAGCCTCCCTAGAATATGTCCAAATACTGGTATTAGCCTATTTTGTAAAAACTAAAATATAGTACGCGCCAATGGTATTTGGTTTTAAGGGAGCGAGGTTTTACCTTTTTAATTGCTATATTTACGAAAACTGAGCTGCCTCATTGGTCTTGTGGTCTCATCATTGTCATCATCATCAGCTGAAGATGTATTTTGCCAAACTTTCTACAATCACATATCCGTCACAGCCCTCCGATGCTCGCTTCCACCGATTTCTTTAGACAAGGCTGCGGCTTTACTATCAAGGACTCTACTTAAGTCCAGTCGCCAGTATTCACTGTGCTAATTATTTTAATTCAGAAGGAATTAGTATGAGAGTGACTTACCCATAAAGTCAACCAAGGTGAAACTAGAGATACAACACCATTAATAAATAGGGCTATCTGCATCGGCAGTTTCCCTCCCCAGCGCTGGGTGACCAGGCCTATTGGTATCGTCATGATACAGTAGCCAACGAAGAAGGACCCTAACACCATCTCTTGAGTGGATTTTGGCCAGTCGTAAGTCTGGAAAGAAAAAAGCATATAACGGAAATTTAGTTTGATATTTTTGTAAAATACTCCAATTACTGTTAAAGTAGCCGTAATAATGATTGGTTCAAGGAAATCTAACTTATACACATTTCGGACAATTACAAGATGTTATAATTAATTGTATCCGTAATCAGTGCAATCTATTGCAAGTAGAGAAGTTTGAAGTGTATATATAATTCCTTAAGGAAATCAGTGCCACAGTTTTGGCGAACCGTTCTGGTCTCAGCTCTGTCATCTTCATCACCGCATGCATTCATATAATATTATATGGTCCTATTAGTATTACATATATAAGGACTAGCCTTAACCCGCGTATCGTATAGATTATAGTCTGAGGAAATATAGCCTATGACTACTGCTTTCTATATACCTTTCTATCATCGTAAACATTTTCAGAGTCGAATCGATTACTTACTTTGATAGTTTCAGTATTATTTTGTTTCGAAGTTGTATCATTCCATCCAAAATGTTTAATTACTTCTGAACTATTGTGGATAGTAACATTTTCAGCGGTATTAGTTTCATTTCTTCTTTTTGGATGACCTACTAAAGATGTGTCCAGGATAGCACTCTGTACTTTAGCATGGCTGGTCATGGCTACTACGGTGACACCTAAATGTCCACGTGCCACAAAACTAACTGTGAGACATAGCAGTAGTATTAATAGTTGTTGATGACGGACCCCGTAACCAAAGTGCGTTGGAATTTCTTTCTTTTCTGTAACAATATTTGTGTTTATAATTATACAAAAGTATTCAGAAATGGTATGCTAGTCGTCGATTGTGGGTTTCTCCCCATATGTTATAGTCCCATTAAAAGCACACATCATCTAAACTAAACAAACGCCAAAATTAGTTCTGATTTGAGAGTTTTTAAATCTATTAGTATATAATATAATGTTAGGTTTATAATTATTGACCCGTATGTGATTATTATTATTAAAGTAATAAATGAATTATATTATGTTATTATTAATCAACAAAGTAATACATTCTTAACTATGACAAAACTTACCATTAAATTTCTCGGTAATGGGCACTTTGTTATACTGACACTCCACTGAGCTCTCATTTTTACTCATATTTTTTTAATAATTACAGAATGACCGCTTTTGTTCGATAAAACTAAATTGTGAATATTTCTTAAAGTAACTGTGTAGTGCGTTATCGAAACATCGCTCGACTTGTCATAGACTAACTTGAGTAATTTTGACGACCTGATTAGAGCAGTTGGTAGTGACACTGCTTTTTGCGCTTAGGGTCTTGGGTTTGAATCCTGGTAGGGATTTACATTGTGTGAGGAGCATACATTTTTGTAACCGATACATGGATATTTAATATCTCTATAAGTATTATATACTAAGTTCGTCCTCATTCCATTGTATGGTACCCTAATATAAGCATTGCTTAGTGTGGGACCCTATAGTTGGTGTGTTGAAAAAAAACGTTAGTAGCTTATAAATTATGACGCGTTTGTATAAGGAATGGGATTTTAAATTGCGGTACATCAAGCCGGTCTGTACTGTCGGCAGGCTGTAGTATAGACTCTTGTGCTGATAGTACATTGAACCGAGTATCGAACCTTATGTACTTCATTGTACATTAATATATTACGCCAGATATTTATTTCCTTGACAGCTAGATCCCGTAATAATTGGCCATAGACTACTTCATCGGGTATCTTCGACCAATGACATGCTAATTGATGGCAACACTGATCGTGAGGTAGTCTTGGGCCATCTACTGAAAAGAATCCCTGGCGTAGCATATTATTATACCAAGGTTTGCTGACAGTACCGGATCGCTGAGCCGCACTCATAATCCCATTTTTATCCGAATGGATAGAATTGGGTTAATTTAAACATACAGCTGTTTTATATGATATAGAGTTTAAATTTAACTTTTTTACGTGTCGGGGTTTTAGTATTTTTATTTTAACGTTTTAATTTCGTACTTCTCAAACGAGACTGCATATTGTGTGAGATTATTAGTCATATGCACGGGCGGTTGTGAATGTACCATTCGTATGGATACAGTTATATTAAAGAGTTTAATTTAGAAACCACGATACAAACAAATTACCTCAAATACGTCTATAGGTTCAAATACTGACCTTAAAAATAAATAACTTAAATACCAAGAACAAATATTTAAAAACATCTTATTTTTAAATAATTGTCTCTTCTACATTTTAAAATTCTTGGATCAGTACTTGTCGTCTTGATATCTTAATTAAATTTAAATATCATTAAATTTAAATATTAAATAAACAGAGCTAAGCTTTCAGTATTTAGACGTTGATTGTGTCAAATCAAAATGATAACTATCTACTAAAATATGTCATAGATTTTGTGAAGTCTTTGTCAAGGATATTTTGCTTAAAACTTTGGTGTTTAAACATTTAATGGATTAATTTTGCAAATGCTATATAGTTATTTGGAACTATACGACTAAATAATATATGATCTGCAGTAATAATAAGTAATCCAGTCGATTCTATTTTGTTTCTAAAACACAACCAAATCTAAACTGTTATATGGTTTTATGTCTAGCAAATCAGCGGGCTAAATAATCTCTTTTTTTCAGAGAGCTTTATGGGCTGGTGATTCCGTTTGTCAATAGCATCAATTATAACAACAGCGGAATACTAAAAATAAATAAATTATAATATTATTATAACATAATATCGCCAGTATACACACCGACTATACCGTCCACTATAAAAGTAGGTACCAGTGACCATGTCAATAATTTACTAGCCAACTTGCCTCTTGACATGCCAATGTGTCAAATCCACCCTACATATTGGGTGTCAAGATGGGCCTTTGTAATGTATTTTAAGCTACTCACTAAATGGTTCGCATAAGGCAGTCACTCCGTATAAACATCGTATAATCTAAAATCTAACCACCATTCAAATATGTATCATATTACTAGGTATAGGAAGCTGTAGTAGAGAATTGTGTGTGAAGATTGACTCGGACCGCCGGGACCGTGATTCCAGTAGACCAAGTCGACCACAGAGCCCTTATATAATTATACAGATTACTTTATTCATTTATTTGGAAACAGGTTACATTTTCCAACGATACGTAGGGTCTGGGCCGCCCAGGACCACAACAGGTGGGGAGGGGCAGCCTCTTCTTATAGTATTTATATGATTATGCGAACTCTAGGTGTAGTGCTACTTCAGCGTTCACCATATTCACACCGACGGCACAACCTCGTGAGCTGCTTGTTATTTATCATCATATTTAGTTACATATACTATCATCGGGATAAAATTAAACAAACGTTAGAATAAATAAATAATTTAATGCAAGTAGGCAAGCTATTATTTACATCCGTTCTTCGTTTTTCCATTTTCTTTGCTTTTTGGTTTTTCTTCAATATTATTGACCTCTGCAATAAAATATATATAGAGTACTCTAAGATTATTTTTTATTCATCCCAAATTCATAAGTCGTCATTAAACTGATTAAACAATGCAGCCAATAAAAAAACACTGCAACCGTTTGAGCCCAAACTAAGTAAATTGAAAATACTAGTAGAAAGTTAGCAGTTCCTCAAACAAATTTGAAACGCGCTAGAGTTTACATAGAGCAAATAATATCATTGGCTCTTTTAAAAATAAGATTACATTCGATTCGATACTAAAATATAAATAAGTCCAGCGTGTATAGATTGGTGGGCAAATAAATAGGTCTTAAACATTGGAAACAAAATATAAACTGAGTCTGCTGTCTTAAATGATTTCTCCCAACAAATTCGATCCACTGACTTGTGGTCAGCGGTGGATCGTATGGTATTGCATTTAGAAACCGCATTGTAGTAAGCAATTACCGTTTTCCTCTTCGTCATAAAAGTTCCAGGGCTGGACTGTTCCTTTGGCGAATATAACGAAGACAGTATTCGTCAAAAACTGGAAACCGACGAATATTAAAAACACTATTTGCCATTTGCGTTGATTTTCCTGTAAAACAAAACACCGAGTTAAATGTTGTTTTTGAGAATTAAAATTTAATCACCAACGTAGCATGACATTATTCTGCACTTTGCAATGATAGCCAAGTTGGTAGAACGCTTGCCTCCTTGTACAATCAGTTTTAATTGAGACTACATTAGATTGAGATAAGGAGGATAAAAATATAATGTCTCACCACATCATCCTTGACAATGTTGGAGACAACCACTGGGACCAAGAGGCCCGTAAGATTCGCGATCATGTTGCCGAGCGCCATTATCGGCCCGGCAAAGTTCGGTGCCAAGTCTATTTGGTTTATCTGAAATAAGTTTTGTGTATTAAATTGGTGTATTTACTTCCATCTTTGCCTTGAAGCATTTGACCGGTTTTGTTACTATAACAGGGTACACATATTATTATTATACGCTGGTAGACAGAAATGCTCGTAGTCCGCAATATATATTTGAGCCATGAACGCGTGTTATTTATCGCCCCTTAATGCCCCTGTTCTTAAGTTACTAGAATCGTCATATTTAAAAATAAATTCAAACTACACTAAGTTGAATTAACAACTTATTCTAGCACTTAAGCAAAAAAATATGGGTATAAGAAGCCCAATTCGTGGCAGACAAAATGCTCAGAGAGAATAAATTTCATCTTAATTTCATCGCTAGAGTATGACAGTTATACAAAAAATATGCTCTAGGAATTGTTCTTGTGAGGGACAACTATAAATTCTATCGGTACGAGTATTAATTATATCTTACAAAGAATATCGAATATACCGAGCACCAACATTTTAAGCTTACTGCCTCCATAGTCATAAAACGTTCAATTAAATAGTTTTACAATACCGTTTACCGTTTTACAATGTCATTCTAAATCGACTCTATGAAGCGAGCTCTATGAATTTGGGGCATCAATGTCACTCACGTGGAAGCCGACGTGTACTCCAGAATGCAATCCCAGTGCTAGGATCAGCAGCACGACAGCTAACGAAGTGTTATTCACGAAACTGAATGCGACTAGAAACAGCCCTGATATGACCATACCTGGAATAATGCACTGCAGTATAATTACCATGTAAGTTGATTTTTATAACAACGAACCATTCGTTTGTCGGTTTGAAGTGTGTAACGGTCGGATTAACCGGCTGGCAGAGAGAGACAAAGCTAAGAAGTGGTCGCAAACGCCGTTTTTTGTTTCGTTCTGCTTTAAATTAAATTAAAATTCGTTTATTTCAGGTACAATAAAAATCATTACATCACTTTTTTACTACTTGTTTAATTCTTGGACTAGAAGTGGATGTAGCGATACTTATACAATGAGCTAGTTTTGATTCAGATAGTTGCATTATTTTTATTACCGTTTCACTTAATACATATTAAAAATATAATTTACCAATGGTGTTAGCAGTCCTTCTGATATTGGCAACGCTCATAATTTTTCTATTGGCAATAAAGTCAGATCCATATCCGAATAGTAACGCCATGATGTACATAGCAATGTATGGTAGGGATGAGTAGACTCCGTTCTGAAAATTAAAATAATATTACACACTAGCTGTGCCCGCGACTTTGTACATGGCAACTTTAGTGAGTTCAGCAAACTTTTGTGAGATGGTATTGACTGTATATGTATAAGCTTTAGCTACGGTTATATTTTGGCTACGCCGCGGGAACCTATCCACTTCCCTACTCCTATCCAGTCCAGTTATTCTATATGATGATCCAGATAAAAAGCTATTAACGTGGCAAGTTTTACAGAAATTAGTACAGTAGCTTCCTCGTGATGCGCTAACTGACAATTTCAAAACTGGTTCCGAATATAATGGTTTTTCAAAGATATTAAATACTAGCTGTCCCGGCGAACTTCGTACCGCCTCAGAATCAAATGTATGAGAAAATTAATTGATTGGTATTCTATGAAAATTTTAAACAAATCTATCCCACTGGAACTATACATTTACCGGGATAAAAAGTAGCCTATGTGCTATTCCAGACTATAATCTATATCTGTGCCAAATTTCATCCAGATCCGTTCAGCCGTTCTGGCGTGAAAAAGTAACAAACATCCATCCATACACCCATCTATCCATCCATCCAGACTTTCAAATTTATAATATTAGTATAGATAGTATAGATTACAACAAACTTTTAGTCCTAGTACTAAATAATAAATGTAATTTATAGTTACCCTCTTAATATCCACACCGAGTATATTGCTCATATACAGTGGTATTTCAGTTAATATCAGTAAGTAGCTCGCGGCGCTGCCGGCGTGGGTACACACAAGGCCCCACACTGCTCGGCAGGTGAGTATATGCTTCCATGGAGTTCTGCGTTTCTGGTGAACAAGAATTATTGTTATGCCACTCTACCCACTCTATGTGACTAAAAGAGTGGTAAGTATATAAAAGGAAACCCCTATAGAAGATCGGTGGATTGTATTAAGAGATTGGAAAGGATGTATCACAAAAATAATCGAAAATGTATAGGGAAAAGGGTGGGCTGATAATGCTATATAGAGCAGCACGTGTCCTTAAATAAGAAACGCTAGCCGGAGAAGCTAACGTTTTTGGAAATGGAACATAAAAGCAAAAAGTCTGCTGCTTTCTAGTAGAGTAGTAAAACCACAAGTTCAATAATACTGTAAGTACCTTAGGCGTAACATCAACGCTCCCATCCTCCATAATGTATGCTATTTCCTCAGATGTTATACTGGGGTGATCATGAGGAGTCGCAGCTCCGAACAGCCCTATTAAAACGCAGCAGACCAAACTGGCGGCTCCGAAGATCCAGAATGACGAAGGCCAACCAAGTGCTGGACTACCAGCAAGTAGACCAGATAGTTGGAAAGCTATTATTGTGCCTAGTTGGGAGCCTGGAAATTTGAAATGTTTTTTATTCATTCATTTATAAAATACTAAGTAGTATTGGATTAGTACTGTCGTTATTCTTGCAATGAACTACTCAGAACGAATGATGCATAGAATATCAGTTCCAAATATGAATCGTGAGTCTAAACTACTTATAGAGGCAATTAGATATTAGCCTGACACCGGCAAGGATATAAAAATAATACTAACTCTAACTCTTTAACTAACATTGTTAGACAACTTTGCGATTCATGTCAATGAGATTAAATTCCGGAGATTGTTAGCCAAGACTTAAGTAATTTACGTACGTGACGAAGCGAAAGGGTTCGATGTAGGTTCAGACCGTTGTTTCAATCTCATGCTGACGGGCTATACGGGCACGTAATGGGTTCCAAATCGTGATGGTAGATGACGTAGTCATTTAAATAGAAATAATAGAAAATCTATGAGGTAATGAAGGAGTGCTTCAAATCTTACCTACTCAAAAGCTATAGACAACAATTAGGATAAATTTAAGTATATCAAAGTAGCCTTCTGAAGCGATTCCCCAACGTTATGCCAGAATATCTTGCAGAATATGGTTTAATTTATATGATAAATCATCAAATATAATTGGTATGATACAAAAAAAATCTATATAGCGAGCACGTTCAAAAATTAAGGCCGTATGTCGACATACGACGAGCCGGGGTACCGCGGCTGTGAAGTGTGGGAAGTTAACCGGTCTTAACTTCGTTGCGCATGGAGAACTCGGAGCCGCGATCTGATTGCTCGCTCTGATCTCTCCGTTCGGGCCGACGAGCGTTTCATTATCGCGATATTTAACATTGACAAATGGCGAATGTTTTGATATAACATCTGCGTATAATTTATAATGCATGCGTTTCTGTCTTGATTACCGGCCAAGGAACGGCCTTCTGAATGGATAGTAAAATTGTACATGAGTATTTTGTAACAATTTTGACGATTCATGAGTACTGTCCTTAATGATTTATATGAACAAAAAATATTCTAATTCTGATTCCGAACGCACTAGTCTGCAATCATCCCTTTCAAGTTGTATACCATGTTATATCTCGTGGGGATATTAACAATTGAAATACCTTTGAATACAAAGATAGCTTCCTTACCGGTATAGACGTACGTGCTGAGTCTTCCTCGCTCGCTGAGCGGGGCCCATTTGCCAAGCATAGTGTGTATACTTGGGTAGAAAGCTGCTTGCGTCATACCTTGCAGTAGTCGGTTTACTGATACCGCTGCCCACCCACCCTGGAATTTAACAATTTTGTTTTTTCATGCGTCATCTGTCAAGTAAGTTGTGGATAGAATTTATCAGCCACTATAAAACAGACCTTAAGAGTAATACTATTTATTACAATTGTATTTCTAAATCCAACTGTAAAATCATGTCTCCGTATCGATAAGAATACCATCATTTACATATATTCATTTTTTTAAATAAATATGACATGAAAAGACCTTTTTTATTGGAGTAAAATATTTTAGATAGTTTTCGTTTCTTTCCTCACGGCTACACCCGGAATTTTGAAAGGCTTGCGCTGGCACATGGTTCCAACACGAAGAGGCCCTTTTCGAAAATTTAAAATTCAAATCACCGAAATCTAAGAAAATAAAAAAACGAAACCGTGCCATATCTCAATCCACAACAGCTACCGGTGTTTATCTTATCTTCAAAAAAATTCTACTGAGGAATATTTTCTGGCATTTCCTTAATATATTAAATTATTTAACCAACATGTTGTTTTTTCTTTTCGTGTTTTCTAACAATTCGTAGCCCTAAGTTTACGGTAGTCCTACTAATTGGTTCTTGAAGGGCAGACGGTAGTCGATTCTTGTCCATACATAAGCCGGGAGTCGTTAACTTCTGGACATTAAGTCCTTCCCCAATTACTGAATTCGTGTCGTGTAATTAACTGTAATGAGCCACATCTAAGCTGGCTGAAACTACACTCTATACAAATTGAAAAAAAGCTACAGACTATATACGAGTGATACCGGCGTGGTTTCCAAAAATGCTTCGTAAATCAGACCATAATCTCCCTGGGGATATTTTGGGCCCTACTCATGTATATCTAGTAACTCACAATCATCGGGATCCAGGGCGTGATTATAGATAACACACCGTTAACCCCCAAAGCCACCATAATAGGTCGTTTGCCTCCGAACTTCTGTGCCAGTATTCCCATGGGTAGCATCATACTTGTATAGCCAAGGAAAAAAGAAAACGTTATCATTTCTTGTGTTGATTTGTTCCAGTTGTATTTCTAAAAAAAAAAGAATCCATAGACATGTAACATCGCAAATTAATCCTTCAAGGGTCCATCAGTGTAAAAGCCACTAGGAACAGCAAAACTTGCCACCCAATCTGTATGGCCGGTTTGTAGGGCTCTACAAATCGCCATGTTACTAGCCAACTAGCCCCTTAACGTACCACATTAAAGGGAGCGCACTAATCGGCCAAAGATTGCCAAGTTGAGTAGTTTCTAGATTATTTCATTTAAATCAGGCAAATTATCAACAACAAATTAGTTATATATGTATAAAGATAGTAAGCTCTGGACCACAAATATGACCAACGGAACCCATCGCAGTAAACTCTTAATTCCTATTAGATGATCCATGGTTTGTATTCCTACAGTCACTTCTGACGAGTTTAACATAATAGTTCCATATGATAGTTGTGCAATACCACACCTCTCGCCTCCTGAGAATTCTTGCAATAAAACAACAAGAAGCTTACCCGATAAACGCTCCAACTGTTATCCAAAGACCCATTCTGTGTATTATTCTGAAAGCACCCATCAGTACAGTTGCTTAAACCATCTGTTATATTAACGTCTGTGGTTTGGTCCACCATGGCGACCATGAGCACACTCAGCTGCGACCTCATGGTGTATCCGACGGTCAAGCTGACGAAGAGAATAAGTGTTTGCATGTGACGAGCGCCGAAGCCTTTCGGAGATTTTCGTGCATGATTATGGTCTGAAAGAGCTGAAAAAGTATAAAAGGCAGATATACTGTATACGTTCAAACACATTTGGTTTGGGATCAAAGCGCATAAAACGGGCTTATTGCCTAATTGGACGTTTTGACTTCGGTTTACTTAGGACTGCTATTTTGTTTTGGTAGGATGCCTCAATTTAGGATTCTTGAAATGTAAAGCCTTAAATATTTACACTAATTACTTTTGTACTGGACAGAATAAAGGATTGCTTGCTATATCCAAGATAACTACTATTAAGACTGTCCACTTAAAGTAAAAATATGGTTGAAATAGAAAACTCTGGCTATAGGACGCTTATAGTAGACGACAATATTAACTTGATACATCTAGTCGTTGGAGCATATTAGGTTTTTTTTTATGGGACTAGGCCCGCCACACACTCCCACCACTGCTACTCCTGTAAGCCAGGATCTACAGTGGTGTCCAATGAAGACACCGAGGTTTGACCCTCGGCGAGTCCCGGGATAAAGTTAATTGTCTTGGAACCCGCACGAAATTAATCGAAAGATAAATAGGAGGAGTTGGAAGAAAATAACATATTAGGTGTTATAGGAGTCGTATAAACATAACCCAAGGAAATAGTATGACGCAGTTTTTTAATTATGTCATAGTCATAATTTATATTGATATGAGATACCGCTGATATTTATTGACCACTCAATAAGTGTGTGAAGTATCAGTACATCTATACAACTGTTGGTTTAATACAATTATTATAAGGTTAATGGTCATTTATCAATAATAATAAAGTATTATAACCCATATTATACAAGCGGAATTGTTCAAGAGGGCGGGAATGACCATATGTAAAAACAACAGGGAATAGCGAGAAATGCTTTGAGGACTCTCGAGATCAATTTTCATGAAAACGAAAACTGCATCATTCGATTTTTCTAGAAATCATTTCCCTAGCCAGGGATTGAACTTGTTGATTTTGAAAAATGACAACGGTCTGCATTATTGCACTATCCGATAATGTTGCTAACTGTAAAAGGGTTTAAAGCACGTACCTTCATCTTTCTCCCCATTTGCCACACTTTCGTACACGACTTTATCAACCGCCATAATTCAACCTAATAGCATAGTTACCGTGCGATCTGCCGCAGTCTCCGGTTTACATTAGAATTACGTACCTATTTGTTTGTAAATGATGGGTACATAAAGTATTATAGTTATGTAATTTTACACGAGATAAGTTTGGCTATAATAAGTATTTATTCGGTAGCTAGTGATGGCTAATGGTAAGGATATCATTATGTTCTGGTTTATGTTATTGTGAATTAATATTAGTATCTTCAACGATAACTTCAAAGATTTATTACGATTCGATTCGAATTTTAAATTCGTATCTTATTAATGCTGTAGAATAGCCCTTAGATAGTATTTATTCGGTATGGCAGCTGTTTAGTTATCTCTCTGTTAACTCAGATCCAGCGTCAATAAATTGCACAAAATAAAGGTAATTTCATGAAAAAATTCAATCAAGTAAAGTCGGGCCTGGTTTCTAGTCCACCCTAAAAAAACGATTCTACATTAAATAGCATATATGAAATTTACAATTCGGACAAAGTTTAGCTTATAAATAGACTTATTGTGGATAGCTTTATTTAGCTAAGTAAATTTATATAGTACAAACATTCTAACTAAAACAATCTGGTAATGTACTCGTATACGCAATAAGAATCTTTGTTATATATTGTTGGACGATAATACCCGAACACAATAGGGCTGCGCTTTGAAAAGCATTGGAATCATTTTGAAATTGAATTATGTTGCAATTACATTGTTTCGGTTGTCTCCAGCCAGTGAGGGCTAACAACCTAATCTGATTAGTAGAAGACCAGTATGACCCAATACGCCAGCCACTAATTTGAACAGCGGCTGTTGTAGAGTAAAATCTGATACTGACAATTTTGATAAAAGTACAATTTACGTACACGTCATGCTACTTACTTCACCAGCAGGCTTACCATCCAGCAGGGTAAGCAGGAACTTCTTATGTAATCGTAACGTCTCAGAGAAAACATGCTGTCACTGTCATACTTATTTATGACATCTGTGGTGCGAGATGGATGGAAGACGTTACGTTACCGAAACGGTACGTAAAAAAGATTGTGCCTTAAGTACTGGTACTGAATTATTTATTAACCTATTTTTTTAATTAAATTTATTTCAATGATATGTATAGAGAAGCAATTAAAAGGTTTCTGTTAAATTGTATAAACTTAAATGCATACTGTTATTTTGTATTCCAATCAATTAATTTTTATGTGATTCAAAATAATTTCATACCTTTTGATTTAACATTCATTTATTTATAATATTTTCGCCTTTTTATCGAAGCTTCTATCTTGTTTAACACATACCTTGAAACTGTCATTACTGAGTTCTTCATCAGACCAGTCGTTATTATCTCGACTTTATTGGGGATTAAATACCAGATCCCCGAGGACGTACTACAGGGCTCTCGCAAAATATTGACCTTCTCACGACACAGCATTGTTGTTTGCAGCTGGGAACCTTGTCTCTTTCTCAATAAAGTATATATTCGTTTGGCTTAACCACTAATACGACACAAGGATTAAGATAAGCTTATTCTGTCAATTATGGATTGGGACAGTAAATTTACGTCCAGATTACCAAAATTATTTCTATAATGAGACTCTTTAAATCTGTAATATGATGAAGTTCGTATCGTAATCGTAAAGTTGTTAATTCTGTTTTGTTTCCAAAAAAAATGTGTTTCTTTGAGATACTTAATGTAGAATGTTTAATATTAGTTGGATATTAACCATTGAGTGTTCATAAACGTGCACGAGTGAAGGAAAATAAAATAGCAACACATGATTTTTCAACTTCTCCAAAGAGGTCCGATAAATTTACAGTGCAGCACCCTGTGGGTGCTTACTGATAGGGCTTTACTGATAGGGGTAGGGGATTATTTTTTTAATCATCGACATAATCATTATCATCAGGGGTTCTAACTTATATTTAAAATAACGCTGAAGATGTTTTAAACGACCCCTGAATTTGCAGTATTTTGTAGCCGATCGCCAACCTTAACAAATATGAAGTCTATATTGGCAATACCAACTAAAAGGATCTTATTACACTGTGGTTGTCGATCGTAGACATAGAAGGGCTATAGAGGCTGTTTATATTAGCCAAATAGATAGAAGATATGAAGTTACGATCTAAAAAGGTTATAGATAACGAAATATATTTAATAGTAGGGTACGTATAAATAAACTGTAGGAATATGCAAATCGTATAATTATAGTAATACTTATTTAGGGCCATTATCACAAAGCCGTGTCAATTTCGCGTTTCGTTTGATTCGTGTTTGAGTACCCGAGCTCATCTAGTTGTACTTGGTTTACATCTGTAACAAATAAGACAGTTGAAAACGATTAATGTTGTTGTTTTCGCAGTGGATATACTATTCTATTGATTTCTTATATTTACGCGAATACTACACATTTAAATAAAACTATTTTTTCGGATTTTATCGCGTTTATTTTATGTTTTTACGTTCCCGACGTTTCGGCTGCTTTACAGCAATCAAGTCCTCCCGTGACCATGGTTGCTGTGAAGCAGCTAAAACGTCGAGAACGTAAAAACATAACATAATGTCGATAAAATCCAAAAAAAATGTTTTATTTCAATATACTATGCTACTGAGAAATTGTACTCACAATCTGAAACAGAGCGTCTCGTAGTTTGATTGCTACGAACGAATCACCTACGATATCTCAACAATTAACCATACACTAGGCAGCCGTCATCAAGGTGTTCTTAACCCCAACAGCCATACATTACATTACATTTTTAAAGAAAACATCTTACTTAGAATTCCAATGTAATGTTTTTGTTCTTTCTTAATTCCAATATGGTCCCAGTCTTGTCGCTCATTGCTCCCGAGTGAAGTGTAAACTATATTACATAGTAAATAAAAACTGGCCAAGGTAAGCAACACTGTCCGCCAGTGCTTTGAATCAGACTGCACCTAAAAAAAACATGGACTTAATTATTAGAGTCCAGAGTTCGAGAAAACTATTGATAGCGCTGCCAGGAGTAAAGCTGTCGCAAGCACAGGCCTTGCGCAAGCTAACAGTGGGACTAATGATAGATGTCAGCACTTGGACTAGGCTACGCGAGGAGCCTCAAGCGTGTCTCGTCCTGTCTGAGTAAGCCAAACAGCCTCACGAGACACGCACACAAGTCAGTATGTAAATGTTAATATACTTGGGATGGCTTAAATAATTATGGCCAAAATTTAAGAGACCACAGAAGTGTAAAGACTCTACGTATTACTTTATTTATAATAAGCTGTAGTCAGTTGATGATATGTCGGTTGAAGATGTTACGCAGAATGAAACCATCATTTTCGTCATCAGCGATAAGAGGGATTACATGATCAAGTCTATATCTCGAAATGTCGTAGATAATGAATGACATAAACAATTAGTGAATTTAAACTCACCGTATCGTCGCCAAGTATAAGACCAGAAACAAAAGGCACAGCTGATCCAAGGGCACTGCTCAGAGTACTGGATATCAACACTAATGTCCCTGAATAATTCTCAGACATATCTTGGTAACTGCTCTGCAATATAAACATAGTAATTAATAGAAAGGAATAGCGAAAGATCAGTAAGATGGAAAAGTAAAGGAACATGAAAATTGCCAGTGGCTAAAAGCTAATGCAGGAATAATTTGAACTTTTGCGTATATTAGATGACTGTTTATCGATACCAAAAATATACAACATTATTCTAAGCTGATCTAAACTAGACCAGATCCATTGTTTTGTGCTCACCAAACCAATTGAAGACAAGGTCAAAGGAATGGGGTTCTACATTACTATACATATTTCTTTTTAACAAATCCCAATAAAAAGTAAACAAATCCCATAAAGATTGCAAGCTGTGAAATATGCATGTGGAAATACGCACTGCGGTATTGTTATAAAAGCTCCCATTTTGTCGATGAAAACATGTGCGCGTGACCCGGCGGTATTATTGCCATATTACAAGTCATTGTAGAAGCAATAAATAATATCAGTGTAGAGAATTGGATGCCAAAACGTTAGAACACCGTGAGCTTTCAACTAAATGGTAGAATTTGAAATATGTTCGAATACGTTTGGTAAGATTGGATATGAGATTTACTGTTTATTAGTCTTGTAATTTAAACCCAGTAGTATCTTCTATATCACAAGCTAAATGCTTACCAAAAAACCACAAAATTGAAAACCAAGTAGTCCTAAGATGCATGTTAACATCATGATTGCTAAATAGCTCCAATCGCGTGGGAAATTCGATAAAATCGTCAATCCTATGATGACCCCAATAGCACCTAAAAAGAATACAGTTTTATCTTAATTGGAATAAAGGTTAGGCAAGAAGTAAACTTAAGACTATGTCTGCTTACCTAAAAAATTCACTACTTTTCTGAGGAAAGTCGCACTGAATATATGATTGAAGTAGCGTATACTATATATCCAGTTAATTATTTGCCTGCTTATGAAGTATACTGCAGTCATCAATATAAAAGGTAACATAGTATACCAGGCACTCTGAAAATAGAAAAACGAATAAAATACCAACTTTTATTTTCTTTTGTAATTTTAAAATTATAATTTGGATCCAATTTCTTTTGTTATACTTACATCTTTTAATAGAATATTAAAAGTCAACAAATAGGCTGGTGCTTTTGCTACATAAAATATGAATAAAGCATTGCTAGCTGCGTGTGCGCATGTTACACCCCAAAATGGCGGGGATCTGAGTATTTCCCTCCATGGTCTTTTAACGACTTTCTGAAAGAATGAATTATAAAATTTATCTAGATATACATGTATAAAGACTCTAAAATAATGTACGAAAATCTACTGTATATACCATAACCTATCTCCCTGAACCTTTGAATAAGATTTTTTTGTAACAATAAACCTCCATTTCATTGCCAGCAAGACACAATCAATTGTAACGTCATTGTCATAGCCAATAGCTTATCAAGCAAAATACCTTTTTATAAAAGCTCAAAGTCTCCTTAATAAGCTCTTTCTCCCCATCACCAACCGCTTGATGACTTTCAGGAGTATTAGCCATCAAAGTGCCTGATATTGCTGCCATAGACAGAGTCAACATTGCAAGGGAATAATAGATGAGCTCCCAACCCAATGGTGCTGCCGATAATAATCCTGCTACTGGTAGGGCTACTATCATCCCTATTTGAACTCCTGAAAAGAGAAGTTAAGACGTCAAGGAGAGATAAAGAAGGAGATGGAGATGGAGAAAAAATATTGTTACAGAAGTAACTATATTTTTAGTTTTATATGATGGGTCACATACAATTACGAGAATGTTATATGGGGAATATCGTTGATCTGCAGTGAAATATACTAGTACCAGTAAGTGCTTCTGAAATTTTCAGATTACCTGCATAAACTATAGAATTGAATATCTTCTTTTCATTTGGAGGCATCCAACTGTCAAACAGCGATTGATTGACCGTATTCAAACATGCATGCGCCATTCCCATGAATAACTTTGCATTGCAAGCTGCTACCCAACCACCCTGTAATCAGGACCAATTCTAAATTTAGATCTTGATTAAGAAGAGTCAATAATATGGTCAGCTGTAATGTTTTCTGAGAACTTAATGATTTTTATATACTAGGAAATTTCGATAGAAGATTAAATACAAACCTTATTAATAATTGTAGGCATAGCAACACACAATGCTCCGTTGATCAGGAGGCTCGCAGTCATGAGCAGCTTCCCTCCGATCCGCCTCAAGAAGAGCTCAGAAGGAACCAGCATCAGGGTGTAACCGAAGAAGAATGATGAGAGAACTGCTCCTTGTATTCTGCTGTCCCAGTTATGGATCTGTAAGAGTATGAAAATGTGGGTTAGAAAAGGTGAACGCAAACCAAGAAACGGGAGGCGAGGATACAGTTCTGGATTTTTAAATTGTGCGTGGATGGCCAAATCCGACTCTATAGGGAATAGCGAGAAATGCTTAAAGAACTCTTGAGGCAGATTTTGATAAAAACAAAACTGCATCATTCGATTGTTGAAAAAAATAACTTCCGTAGCCATGAATTGAACACGCTGATTTTGAATAAATAACAACACGCTGTATTATTGCACCATTTGATAATATCGCTCATAAGGATCAAGTTCTGGAAAGTAATGACTTATGGCAGCTATTAAGCATTGTTCGCTATTCCCTATAGTTTCGGATATGGCCCTCCACGCATTCTTGAAAAATTCAGCAATAAGGATGATTTTGGGCGCTGGTTGCTGGTGATTAATATATTAATTCAATATGATACATCGTACCACATCACTATCACCATCCAATAATTTATAATGCACCTGGTCTTATACAGTGCGAAGTGACTTTACATGTGCAAACAATATTCATAAATATTTGATAATCAAAAATAGTTTAACCTAAAATACAATTATTATAACAATAGAGAATAAGTATGATGATGGCATTTCCTACTAACTACCATAGTATTTATCATGACTATATATAATTACTTTGATATAAGTATCACCATATCGCGTTGGGTCAACTGTCGCTAACACAGCGACTCCCATACTGCCTCGAACAAACCCAAGGACTATGGAACTCGTGAACGTGTACAGCATCTGTACGTGGCGGATTCCGATCTTGAACCCTAGAAATAGTTATCATATTCCGTTAAATAAAGTATATAATATTTATGTACAACGGTTAGGCACAGACCTTCTTTCAATAAGAGGGGAATTCAGTCTATAGTGGAATACGCTGGCCCAATGCAGGGTAAACTTCACAAGTCTTTTAAGAACTGGGTTAGGTTCTCATGCTGGTTTTCTCAATATGTTCTCTTTACTGTTTTGCAAGTTATAATATGTATAATATATGTTTACAATTAGATTCGCACAAGAAGTGCCTGCTGAGATTTTAACCTGCTACCCTTGTTTCCAAGGTAAGTGTTTTTCCTTCTTGGCTATCACTGCCACTGCCTGAAGTAAATAATGATTCTTCTATATGTGTTCTTTCCTCATACACTGCGTTCCTATTTTCGTGATTATTAAAACTGTTTTATGCCAAAAGATAATATATTCAGCATTAACACATAAGCAGTGATTATCTACTCACCATTCTTTGTAATAACTCCGTAATATCCATCTTCGAATTGGTATCTCAAAAATTCAACGTCCATTCTTTGTTGCCTTCAATCACAAACATTTTACAACTATTGCGCCCAAATTACTAGAATACAGCTCTTAGAAAATGTTGTCGATGTTAAATGATATTATCTCTGTTATCTGCCAGACTATTTCAATAACAATGAAATTGTTAACTATGAGTAAATAACTGAGATTTTCTTTACAAATACACCTATCTTGTGCAATAGTTTTGAGTTTAATTCATCAATTGACTTCCAACCTTACGATGAATCTCTCAAGGTACGTTGTCAAATAATGTTTTTCATAATATTGCTACCAGTTAGCAGAGTATAATAAGTATGATTATTTAGGTTTTGTGTATAGGCTGCTTGTGCTCGAGGCTTAGTTAGAGACGTGATAAATAACAAGTAGTGGAGATATTACGACGTTCTTAGACGTAAACAAATAACTCGTAATAAATATAGTAAGTGATTTAGTTAATAGGTTTAGACAAATAACTGAAACAAAAATCAGCGTAGGGTTCCTTACCAATATGGTAAAAGAAACCCTTTGGTGTGACTATATTTGTCTATCCGTCTGTTTGGCTGTCACACCTGATTACTTCCCATACTTGCCGTGAAGTCTATAGAGTCGAAATCAGTGTGGTTTTCCTAAGCTGTTGTATCTCTGAATTGTTACTTTATCTGCAACAGCCTGCTTACTCACTTGAACCAAATTATGCGCTATAATAATAATACCAGCCCTTTTTAATGTCCCACTGTTGGGCACGGGCCTTTCGTCAATAGCCGCTCTGTGTGGGTTGGTGGAGTTCACATGTCTTTAGTGGGGTTCTCCTAAACATGCAGGATTCCTCATCATGTTTTCCTTCACCGTTTAGCAAGTGAAAAGGAGATTCGCAGATGAAATCCAGAAATCCCAGAGGTGCGAGCCGGGGTTGGAAACTACGATTCTCGCTACCGAGGCAAGCGTTCTACCAACTTGGCTATCACTGCTTCAAATAATGCTTAACATTATGTTTATCTTATAGTTAACTTTTTTTATTGCTCGCTCAACCGGATAAACCTTATCTGTTTCTTTTTTATTCTTAATTTACAATAATGATTATCGGTCACCGTACGGTGAAGGCAACATCGTGGCAAATCAAGCACGTCTTTCAAAAGCCATGATAAGTTCATCGATTTGCACTGGTCCTGTAGATCATGATATGAACCGAATTAACCTTAGAACCAGCGTTATACCGGAAACACTCTGGGTATTATGGCAAATTACTCGCTCCCTATTATATTGGACCTATATACCGTAGACGGGATGTGGGTGCAATGCAGTGGACCTTTGCCCACCCCTTTGGAAATTACAAGCGTGATTGGATTTCTTTTTATTAATTATTAGTCCCATCATTTCCTCATTCCATTCATTTCCCTTATCTCTTCCGCCTTCTTCATCATTCTTATGACTTAATTAAAAGCTGAGGAAGAGTGATATAAATTGGTCATGTCCTTGCATTGAATATTTTTTTAATAAAAATTGTAAGCGCTATTGAGGCCGAATCTGCATTTTTTTTTTATTATTTGTAATGATTATCTGTCTGTTGTTGGTGCATAACAAGTCTTCTGGACAGATTTTTATTCAACTTGACATGGTGATTGCTTATATATTTATAATTTATTTATTGATCTTATTTATTTATTGACGTCGATGTCACTATTGATGTAATAATAGGCAACACAATAAGAAAGTAGGTAACAGTAATTTTATCATTTTTAGTAACTTGAAATTTTCTTAAGAAGTAGTAGCATTTTCTTGAGTAAAGATTATGACCGAAATAATAGGAACCTTCTTAAGCAATGTAGACGACAGATCTAATCATGCTTAGTGACCATTATTAAATCTTTGAAGGCAACTCAAAACATTGAAGGCAGTAAATAATAAAGACGTTCTCATTCAATAATTCTCGGTTTCCGAGAAACTGTTAAGTAGGTTTGTCGAGGGCATATTATACCAAGGATCTTGAGTAAATATCAGAGAAGAACCTTTTAATATCAATTGGTGTGAAAAGTGTATTTTATATTTCGAATGCTCTATATTAAAGTCGTGTCCTAAGGTTGTAAATACATAAAAAAAACAACAAAGATAAATTATTATAATTACTTTTATTTCGTAAATAAAAAAAATATATTTAACTACTATTTACAAGTCTTCAGTAACTTATTGCTACGAGAATAACAAAAGTTTGAGGCCCGAAACTAAAAAATACTTATCGATAGAATTCATTTCTAATTAAATCATATAGTTGGCCTTTTTAAATACATAATATGTACATTTGAATGCCTAAATGTATTATTAACCAATTAATTTCAACTATTATTTTTACTTATGAAGAATTTAGGTGGTAAATTAAATTATTAATTTTAAAATCCCTAAAGTCACGTCTCGCATTCTTTTTCATTACTCTTTTCTATTTGTGATACTGGCCGCAACTCCTCTGAAAAAATATTACTTTGGTAAGTATCTACCATAAATTAATCAACATTATTACAAAATATGCAAAATACATAATTTATTCGTTGCAAAATACTCAATTAATTATGCATTGGGGACTTTTAGCTGTCATGTAATTTTTAATTAAGAGAATATTCTTTATGGACTTTTTATAATGTTAATGATTTTCTCTTTGCCCAAGCTGTCTGTTTGATTTGTAAATCACCTGGCTCATAACATATTTTATTAGACAATACGTCCCTAATATAATGCCAATGGTATTGCTATTGTATTGTGATAGTTTTAGTTGAGGAAATCTGTCAGTAGGATTCCAATGAGTCCAGATTATTATGTGATATATTTTTCTAGTACCTGGGTCATTCTTCCTCACAGGTGTGTAGTCAGGGCTGTCCCACGGCTGTTTGTCAGCGCTGCCGAATATAATGTACACCGTATTGGTGGCGATGCACACGGCAGCTACTAGCAGGAACACTATCCGCCAGCGACTGACGTCATCCTGCAAAACAAAATTATATTTTACGTATTTTTTAAGGTTCCATAGTCCCCAAAATAAACCTTTATAAGATTCGTCTTGTCCGCATATGGAAAACTTTAAAAAAATTAAGACTTCACCAAATCGAATTTGTAACGAATGTTTAGTTTTTAAACGCGTTTGTAGGTAATAAGGTCCAGAATAGAAAGTAACACTAACCGAACCATTTCGTAGAATGAGACTCGTTACGACTGGAGTGACGATACTGCCCAACCCGGCGGAGAAGTTTGTTATAGAGAGCATAACGCCCGCGAAGTTGGGCGACAGATCCAAATGGTTTACCTGAAAATATTTTAAACATACTTTAATAACATCCTATAGCAGTGATAGCCCAATTATTAGAACGCTTGCCTTGGTAACGCGGAATTTCTGGATTTTGTGAGCGAATCTCATTTTAAACTATGATTATCACTTGCTAATTGATGAAGGAAAACAGCGTGCCTAAGAGAGCCCCTCAAAAGACGTGTGTAGTCATCCAACCCGCACTGGGTCCGCGTGGTGGACTACAGTCTAATCCCTCTCACATTGATGGAACGCTCGTGCCCAACACTGGGTTATTACAAAGGGCTAATATTATTGCACTTACTATAAATCCAGCAGAAGTAAACCCAAGCATGAAGAGGACTGCTACTAGTGTTACAATCGCATATTCCTTATCCTCAGAGCTCAGGAATGATAGAACCACGATGCCAAGACCAGAACCAAATAAAGCTGCAAAAGTACCGAAACAACCAATTGATAACTATAATTATAAAATAAGAATGACGATAAACACTTGCTGTACGGTGAAAGCCAAACATCGCGAGGAAACCTGCACGTCTATCAGAAGTCGTGTGAAGTTCACCAAACCACACCGGCCAGTGAAGTGGATGATAGCCTAAATATTCCTCCGTAGTATGCCAATAGGCTAACGCTCTATTATATTGGGACCAAACACCATCCGTGAAATGTTGGTGCACTGCAGTGCCCATCTGTCTACTTCGGGAATCAAAGGCCTTATGGCATTAAGAGTTCAATGTCTAAAAATAGAAAGTCGAATAAAACTCACCAATTGAATTGAATATCTTTCTACAAGTCCTAACGGTTAAATATCCTGCATTGTAGATCTTTTCGCACAGAGTTGAGGATATAATTCCGCCAAACCACATCCCAACGTACGGTAAAGCTGATAGTAATGCACTCTGTGAGTATAAAATATGAATCTTTTGTAAGCAAACATAATGAACCTAGCTTTAGTTGTGTATTAATATTGCCTGAAGGTATCTCCTTACTTGCCACTTAACTATATCAAAAATGACCGAAATTTACACTAATAGAACAACAAAGATAACTTTAGTACCAACTATAAATGTATTCCCAAGGGAATCTTTTAATGGATCAGATTGGAAGTACTCACGTTTTTCAGAGATATCTTCATTGCTCTCTCCAAGTACGTAGGTAAATCTACGAAGAACAAAATAAATGCTATCGCACACCCAGTGTGAGACACTATGATTGCCCAAACGGCTCCCGAGCGGAACATCGATCTCCACGGAGTCGGTAGATTTACCTGAAGTAAACATAAAATTTGTATATATACTTGCTCAAATATATAATGATCAGCCAAATAAGAAATCTGGAGTTAGTGATAACATCGAGAAATTGAAGAATAATTGTGTGATGTCTAAAGATGTAGGGAACTAAAGTCAAATAAGGTCGCAAAATTGTAATCACATCATGTTGTCGACCGCATTAAATTAGTCCTAAAATTAAGCAATTCAAAATTATAATTTGCATTGTATCTAAAAGAATATGAATTAAAACAATATTCAAAAGAAGCAAAGCAACTTACCTTAGTGTCGGAACTTATAAGTTCAAATTCAATGTAATACTTCTCATCTTCAGTGATCATGGAGTGTTCTCCAGGTGAGTTGGCAGACAACCAGTACCAGATACCAGCTGTGGTGAACATCAGACCAGAGATTGAGTAGAATATCAGCTTCCAACCCATCCCAGTCTCAGCTAGTAAGCCAGATAGAGGCATGGCTATAATTGTGCCGATTTGAGATCCTACAAATGAAGACAGGTCTTAAAATGCATTATTATTGCTTAGGTCATTTAGTACATTTTCTCATTTTGTAATTATCCAAGGATCGAAATTACTCTTAGGGCCGGTTTTTCAGTGTGTTTCGGTTTTTCATTTCCGGCAAGTGTATTATAGCCATCTGTCAAATAAACTATGGCGAGAGTTTATCAGCGCCATTATTAAACCAGCCCTTAATATAAAAAATGCAGACATTTCAAATTTTCAGTCAACAAAATATGAAACAGTACAGATCTACAAATATAATGTCACCATAAGCCAGCGCGCGTGCGACAGAGAACATGACCCTATTCTCTCTATCCCTTTCTTCCCAAATTTTAATATCGTAAGTATATCTTTGAAATATAGTTCTGTCACCGTAAGTACTTCATTCGAGTAGTTATGGTTATGATATTACAAATGTACCAACTTAATTGATAAAATACACCTATCTAACGATTAATAAAAGCTGCTATAATATTGAAGATAACAGAAGAGAGCCAAATTTACCATACACATAAATAAGGTGAAGTAAAATTACCAGAGTAAACCATGCCAGTGTAAGTGGTGCGCTCATTAGGTGGCACCCATTTGCCCAGGAGTGTGTGGCTGGCGGGGAACAGGCAAGCTTGGGTGAGCCCCATGGCGATACGACAAGCACACACCATCATCCAGCCACCCTGGAGTTTTTAAACGAAATATTCAAATGTAGTAGTCCAGTGAACGCTATCAGTAAAAATGCGTTTTCATAATTAGAAGTAATGCATGAACAGATTTATGAAAACTGAAGAAAAAAGTAAGGTACTCTTTAAGGCGGAAACAACTGAGAAATTCTAAAAACTACGTTTTGTTTATAAGAGATTGTTAATTACTGCTGATGCTTCAGTTTTCTCAAATTTTGCTCCCTTAAATTACAGAGCATATTTTAGTCTGTAGATTTTTAAAAGAGTGAATTGGTGAGATGATGCAAATAACGAAGTGCCACTCACCACACTAGCCAGTGTCGGTAAAAGGAGATTAATCACTCCATTTGCAAGTAGAGCAACAAGCAGGATAGGTTTTCCACCATACTTCTTCGCCAGCAGCCCTGCTGGGATCTGCATAGTCATGTAGCCCCAAAAAAAGGATGACAGAATTATCCCTTGGGTCTTTTCGTCCCATTCGTAAATCTGTAACAAACATGGAATGATTGTCTATGCTTAGGACGTGTGTGTTTGGTAATGCACTATCGAGCACTTAAGTTTAATATGAACAGTGTACCTAGTAGATACTTCTAACGTAATCGTGTCGTCGTCGAAACATAATGCTATCACTGTTATTGTTAATTATGAAATCGGTGGAGTGCGCGTGCTGGAACACGTTTACTATATAACGCTACGTGGAAAGATCGTACTTGAGCCACAGGTAAGGGGCGTAAGAAAGCCGCACCGCTGGAGCTAATTATTGCCGCGCAAAAATGAGGCGTCCGAGCGGTATTGTCTTCGATAGTAAATGTTTATTTAGCCATGTTATGCCCACGGCCCCTTTGCTCATACTTATTTGAAATGGCTTTATCGTACTAAGTCGATATTATGAGTAACACTAACTCAGCTCTTTTTGCAATCCAACTGTCACCACTATGATTTAAAATCATTTGCATTCTTGTTTCAAACATATAATCTGATAAAAATGAGGCGTGTTCTTAAAGCAATCACAGACTGTGACGCAACGGAATTTTTTATCGACCGGGTTTGCTTAACCAAAATAAATATATTACGTTTGTTTGAACGACATTTCACGATCAAGGAGAGTTTACGAAATTTCCACTATCTCATCAAATATAAATTATAAAGTTTATTACTCATGTAAATAAAAGTAAGTATACCTGTCAAGATTAGCTGAGACCGCAATGATTTATATTTACACCAAAAATTCTGCTGGGAATGGAAAATTTCAGTGAAACTAGCTAAGGAATAGATTCATTTTATGGGGGTCAATATGTCGCCATTTCACGTCTCTGTAACCTAATATGTGAGCCCATCCGCTCTGAATCTCTTAATCTATACCAGTACAAGTTAACTACTTATAGTAGAGATCTCCAAAATTGTTAGCCTACGGTCCAGACTGATTGCTCCACAAAGCCTTAAGGTCAATAAAAAATATTTTGTGTTTCGGTTTTCTGATTTGTGATCTGAGTGACCTTTTTGCAAATAATGTTAAGAACTCATGTCGCTTGCCGGTTCGGTGGTACTTAGAGGCTCTAGTTTAGATACCCTGACTTATAGGATTGCTAATGCGGGATCCAGACAAAAATGACTCACAAAAGTACTCACTTCAATATTAGTATCGTTTCGCCTCGTCGTGTCAGTCATGGCTAAGATGGCGACGCTGATGATGCTGCGCGCCATGAATAGCGCTGTCATGCAGAACAACATGCAGATCATTTGCATGTGCCGTATACCAAATCCATAGTCTGAAATCCACGGGGAATAACAATTTAAAAATCAAATTATCTAATGATACCAGGGCATCAAAACTTGTAAGGAGTGCAGGGGTTGGTACCGAACCGTCACGTGTGAGTATTGTCAAAGAAGATCAAATTACACATAGCAATACTAATCCTATAGGTATCTATATAGTACTAAGGGCAATCTCAGTTACACCTATACCTGTTCTTAGGCGCAAACAATTTTGATTGATTGAATGAATCTGTCATCTAATCGTATTTTAAATGGAAAGCATAGAAACCTAGCTAGGATAGAACCGGCTTTGTTTTTTTTACTTAATGCAATAGATATTTCCAATACTACTTAATAAGAAGTTAATTAAAGGAAGCTTTGTAGACGGTTAGTCACTACTTATTGGAAGTACTTTTACCCTCGTATTTATAGAAACTTGTAATTGCACTACAAATCACAATTCTTATAACAAATGCTCTGGCTGCTGCTCCATAGCTAGATAGTTCTGTGTCCAATACTACAAATGTATACAATACTGATGTTGACATTGAGGGCCTACAAATATCTGATATTAGTGCCGTGGTTCTCAGATATGTTTAGTAGAAATTGGTTGTTCTCATGACACAAGCATCTATGTTTTTGTTAGATTTTATGTATATTTCAAGGACCACGCAAGAATTCAAACTGGCACTACATCAAATATCCAATAACCTTTTTTCCAAACCTCACACAAGGGTCGAATAAGAAGCTTCTTGCATAAGGGCCGCTTACCATACATTGTAAGCAATTATTTGACACGATTCTATTATTTGGTTAGGGCAAGACTTGTAATCGTTTTTCGCTGTTTATTCGGGACGGGTCTGTAATCGATTGGGAACGTTCTCATAGCGGAGTGAATATCATGAATATGCTAATGGATGAATACGAATGGCGATAGGAGTTTCTTTTGATCAATTTGGCAGCGGAGGTGGCAAGCAGAAACATTATTACCAACCCCATCGAGTGTTTCGGGTGTTGTAAATAATAATTAAAACATAAACTCACTTACAAATTTCCTTTAATTAACATTACGTTAACTCAATGTAAACATAATTTGTTAAAGTAAAAGCCACCCTTATAGGAATGTGGAAATATCCTTGTGGATCCCGCAAGCCCCGGGAGAGGTATGTGGGTTATGTTGGACTCCTCCGACTACAACCCGACTGATATCCTTCCTCTCCCTTGTATTTGCAGGGGAACGCTTTAGCACACATACTTGAGACATATTTTTTTAGACTCCTTACGACCAATCGACTAGAACCCTACGGTGGTTAGACTTCTGTTTGATAGTACGGTGACGGGAATGCTTTCGTAATCCTCCGTAAGTGGACCATTGTGTGCCATAATCCTAACTTTGTGCTAAATTCTTTTAAAAAGAATTCACCTGGAGTTTCTTGACCATTCTTCTCTATAAGAATGGCTAAAAGACTGGTGGTAGTGGGCGGTAGTCTCATCTCATAATTCTGTAACACTATTCATGATTCATAAGTGCCTACTGTGATTATTTACATGAATATATCTACTACTTATATATACCACTCTATGCCTAAAATCGCCACAGCAATTCAGCAGCAAGTAGATGACTTTTTGGAGGGCACGCAAAGCCGGCGGTGCCGTTTGTTATTCTAAGCCCTTTGAAAAGAAAAAGTGAAAAGAGGCAAGTAAACTAATTAGTCACGAGGAAAGATATCCTACCACCGAACACATAGTAGAAATAAAACAAAAGTCAAAATAATAAAAATAAAGATATTTACATTTAGGCGATATTTTTTCCTGCGCCATGATGTCAAATTTTTCCTTGTTCCCTTCCGTCATTTTTCCCCGTCAGCTCTCCACATCACTCCTCACCAAAGAATGAAAGCTCGCAGAAATACCAGTGTTTATTAATATAAACAGGTATAACCACATCTACGAAGGAATATTAACTTTATTTCGTTCCTGACAATGTTAGTTTTAAGTTGTTTCAATAGAAGTTGCTATTAATTGAGTGGCAGTTGTTAGATATTTTGTATCGCTGTGTCCACAATACGCAGGTTTAATTTAACATGATGATATGATGCAGTACTAGATATTGTTTGTATTGTACTAGTAACTTGTTCGGATTGGTTTGCTTTAAATTGTTATTTAATTTTAGTAGTAGTCTTGATGTTGTGACCGCTGAAACGTGCTTGACATGTGACGAACGTAACAAGCTATGTTACAATCTTGACAAGTGACTAACTTAATATGTAACACACTCGAAATTTTTTTTTTACTATATAACATGTACATTGTAAACTCTGTTGGCAACTCTAAATAAATAAATAAATAAATAAAAAAAAAAAAAAAAAAATGTGACTAACTTGTCATGTAATAAACTTTTTCATTACTTTTAAATTATTCGTACATTAATTATGACGGGAGTGAATAGTCACATGCTCCACATATGAAGCGAGATACTCTCTTTCCTCTAATATGGTTAATGAGAGTATTCATAGTTTTTTTTTTTTGGAAACCATAAATATAAAAATTATTTGAATGCAACAGTTGATTCAAATAAATATATCTTAACTAATTAAGGTATTGCATTATGAGTCACTTTCAGCAGGGTCTGTACTATAAAGAAAAAAAATATACAATTGAATTGAGAACCTCCTCCTTTTTTAAGTCGTTTAATAACGTCGCCGCCGTTTAAATAGTTTTCTGCCAAACGTACATTACATTACTTTCAGTGTTATATGTCTATGACACTATATCTATTTATAAACAGAATTATAGATATAATCGTATTCTAAATTTAAAGTTAATATTGAATCACCGCGCCCGTCACGATTACACAATTAAATTTATAACTATAGTCATTATCATGGAGTGACGGAGAGTGTCACTTGATATGGTCGATTTCTGTTTTAATCAGACAATGGTAAATTTTACATTTAATATTTATGGTATACCTGTATACGATATTGACCAACTAAGCTAAGAGAGAAGTCCAGTCTCCTCCTATTTTCCGTTCAATGAATTTCGTTGTGGTTCCATGATAATTATCTTTTCCCCGGAACTCGGCGAGGGTCAAACTTTCACTTCTTTGGTCACCGCTGTGGATCCTGGATTACAGGAGTAACAGTGGCGGGAAGGTGTGGCGGGCCTAGTCCCAGATACAACAAGATAGTAGATGTTGTTTATTCTTAGAGGCGTCGTCCTCTTATAAATGACACCTCTAGTAGCGTGAGGGAGATATCATTCAATCCATGACGATTCAGATAATAGGTGCATTATAGATCTGAAATATTAGTTTAATGAGGAAGATAAGCTCGGTGTTATAATATTGTCCTTACAAATTATATTTGTATAAGTTATCTTTAAATTAATGTTCTAATATCTTTGTAGTAGTACAATTAGTTAGTCTATCGATGGCATAGACTCCAGACAGGTATGTATGTTTATGGACCATCGCAAACGAACTGCATACGATTGGAGCTCTACTTGTCTCGTAAAAAGCGGATGTTCCAAACTTCATAAAAATAATATACGTGTCGAATTGATAACCTCCTCCTTTTTTCGTCGGTTAAAAATGGACTCCACCAGCTTGGTTGTCCATCAGGTGATAAAGTATGGAAGTCATTAAAAAAATCCAGTGTCTATAATCCTTTTATTTTACTATATATAGCATACATTAAAACTATGTTATATTTCTTATTTCTAAACTTGGTAGAGTACGGAATATCATCTTAATTATCTAAAATAACTAACCCAAACTAAGTTGCTCGTAGTTTGAAACTTATTATCTCAAACATTACAGAGTACAACGTGTTGAGGGAGTAAACGAAACTGGAGTTTATTTTATAACTTTGTAATGTAACTTATTACGAACTATAATGGAATGATCTTAAGTAAGGGACATTACGTTTTCATTAAGTATCAAACTTTTCTCATGAAAAGAACTTTAAACATTCCTGAATAAAAATCTATTATGAATATTATAATAAACTAATACATTTCGATGGTGGTAAGTGGGATTTCACAGCTTTTGGCTATGTAATGAATATTTTCTAATAGTATTTCCTACAATCCTGGCATTCTATAACAATCCCACAATCTTAATTCAACGTGACAAAATGTAACTTAAAACAACTAAAGTCAGTCTTCGATTATTAGTTAAACTGTACAGTTTTCGACCTTATTTAACAATTATAAAGTTGTTTTCACGTATCTGTCATCTTCTATTATATTCTCACGAGATTCTGTCTTCGGCTGCTGTGGTCTCTTACCGCCTCCTAAAACAAGAACGAAACAATAAATGAACTGCTATATTTCTTAATAAAAAAAAATACTACTACTTTCATCCGACAAATAGCAACTGAGTACATTATTATTTTTTGAAACGAATATATTTGAATTTTCTGGAAAAATAACAAGACCAATGTAAAGTTCGAATTTTGCTAACATCTCATCTAATTAGCAGTGACTGTTTACGTGAGAAAACGCATCGATTTGTTTTCGATCGAACTTGGCTTTAATATGTATTTCTTCCATTTCTGATATCTCAGTCAAGTTATAAAATTATATTAAAATTTTAAAAAAATATTACTTACCCCCAATCAACAACTTCTGCAGCGTAGAGAAGGGTGCATCGATAGCGATGCACAATATGAACGCACCCACGAACGATATTGATATGTCACCCATGAATCTGTATATCTGTTGAAGAGAATAAAATGATTGCAAAATAATATAATAATAATAATATCGCCAGAAGAACACACCAACTATACAATCCCGTACCAAGCAAAGTTTGTATTATGGGTAACATCCTTATTTAGATGTTAAACATCCAAGACTCGGGTACAAATATTTGTGCTCATCACACAAAATTTGCCCTCATCGGGATTCTAACCCGGGACCCTCGAAACAGCAAGCAGGATCAATACCAAGTGCGCTGATCATGTCGTCATATAACAAAAATTTGCAATTTTAGGTAAAGATAGGGCAGTTTTTTACATTTTCTAGATAGTTGCGGTAGTGCAATCAGCTCTAGAGGGCAAATAAGTGAGCTACGATTTAGAATATAAAGTTCTATTCATCCTGTAATAATAAGCGATAATAATAAAAGCTCCCAGCCATATTCAGCTGCAGTGACTATCAGAAGTCCACCTTATGTTGTAAAGCTACCCGTACATAATTCATACTTACATTATTCCCAGTGGAAAAATAGTGCGTCTTCACCCAGCTGCCGTTAGCGATCATAATGATAGGCAAATGGATCAGGTACATAGCGTATGAGAGACGAGCTGGCAGCTTCCACATTTGCAGCGAGAGGAACCAGTTTATAGGACCTAAGAGCAAAAGAAACTCATTGTTAAGAAGCTGGAGAATGAAATTGTTATGATATTGAATAAACAAGGTTGAAGTAAAAAAGAGAGAGAGAGAGGTTAAGGAGAAGAGAGGACTGATGGTCTGACATACCGAGAACTTTTGTTTTTCTTTTGTCAACATCATTTCAAGTGTATCACTTTTAAATGATAATTTTACACAAAAATCGATCGAATATACGACGTTTATTTTTACAACAGTAACTGACGATGAAGCTACCCTAAAATATCACTTACTTTCCTATGTAGATTACAAAATGTTTTATACATTAAGTTACCTTCGTTATCCCTTTAAGCCGAACCGACCCATCTAGTTACATTAAAGAAACATAATGTCAGTAGATAATGAAGAAATAATTAATTTAACGCCAACCCGACATAAGCCTTATTTACTACAATTTACCACTGTATTAACTAAGAAGCTAAGTAGAGCTCTGAAACTGGCGACTCTGCACCATAAAATAAAAGTTCCAGATCTGATTTAAGCCTTTACTCATATTTAATTTACTATTTGTACATAGTTCAATACTTGCTACAACCAAAATGAAAACTTGCAAATTAATATTTTTTGGTCCAGAAAATGATAGCTCCTCGAAGAAATAAAGTAGTAAGATGGTTTAAGTTTTTAATATTCCAGTTCCCGTCAATTTCATAGCCTCCTATAACCCGCAAGTAACCATTAATCTGAAGGTTAATCACCGCACAGCTTTGCATTTTTGTGACGCAACGAGGTTGCTTCTAGAGTCGCGTGATACTGCAAAACTATGATGGATTTATATTTAATGTGAAATTGTTAGTTTATACGTCGACACAAATTTTGAATATTTTTGTTTAATAACCTAAATACCTACATTTATACGTCCCAATTAATAGAAAATGTTATCTATTAACAATGGCTTAGCAAAGTAGATTTGGAATTAAAGTATTTTATAATACGGTTAATAGATTTGAACTTCTTATGAATTGTGTTCATTTTATAGAAATAACAAAATTATTTTTTGAACTATAGAGTAATTTTTATACGTTACCTTTTTCTGATTGGATTTGTTGTCAGTTTCAATACTATTAAAATTCTATAGATAGTCGATACTATATTTTGAGACTCCATAGATATTATTTAGAATGTAAAATGTACAAGGGCAACAGTATATAATTTAAGACAAAATAATACGCACATCTCATAGACATCGTTATTGTTTACAGAAGAACTAACCTCCATATCCATGCACACAGGCAAAGATCAGCCATCCCAAGGCGACTGCCCAGATGGCGCGCATGTACGCGTTGAGGAAGTTATCGAAGAACTGTCCACTGTGATCCAATTGCATCACCGGATAGATAGACACAATGCAGAATGCCATCATCACGAACGATAGAATCCAGAGGAGAATCACGTTAATCTGAATGAAACAGGAATTTGTTACATAACTTATTGCAACTGATTAATAGGTTAGTGGTAATGTCATTAGACAGATTTCAGAAGGGAGAAACGGCGGCGGTCACTTTATATAAATATCGGTGGGTTTTATATAACATTTGGGTAGACTGGAAGTCTACAATAGGAAAAAAATTACCTCCTTCTACAGCAGACGAGTAAAAATTTGAGAACGATGGTAACAAACACATTATGTTAAGAGTAATTTACAGAATTGAATCGATCCCAGCAAACTATAGGGAAAACTTTGCAGAAACCAGAAGCCGAAATATATGGTATTTGTAATGCCTTAAAATATTGTAGAGCAAAGACTTACCAAGGATATTCTAATCTTCTTGTTCCTACATAAATGCAGCAGGTATCCGTACACCATGCCGATGAAGAATGGCGGCGCTCTGGTCAGTGTGTTAACGTAGTAGATTTGCACATAGTCGCGGAACTCAATAAAACGGCTACAACAAATAACATAATTTGTTTAACATTTCAACAAAATATATAAATACAAATAAACGTGGGAATCATTGTATTTACTATGTGAACAACAGATGTGAGGGTAGTAATGACAAAATCATGTTTGGTGTTAATAAAACAAGCCATTTGCACAACAATATTAAAATAAATGATTGTACCTCAAATTCGCTAGTGCAGCAGAGAAATTGTATAAGAAGCTATACACAGACGATGACACCAGGGAAAGTAGAACTGCGGCTGTGAGGGCACACCACGCGAACCTCTCCCTACCGAACAGGAATACCATCACGAGCGGGCAGACGATGTATAGCTGGATGTCCACTGATAGATACCAGGTTTGAGCTAGACACTGGAAATGAAGATTGGGTTGAATTTCGTTTGGCACACCATTTTTATCTGATCTGGATAAATTACACAAAGACGCCTGATTTATTGTAATGATTAAATAATAGCAACGCTGTTATCCGTGTAAGATAATTTTCTCTAGGCAATGGACACAGAGTAGATAAAGATATGTACAAGTAAGAAGCAAATATCATAACACACGTTGTACAATACACTTCGCTTTACTGTTATGTACTTACAATATTATGCGGGTTGACATAATTTTGAATATGCAACAGCGCTGCCCACCAATAAGTTCTGCAGTTCTCTGTGGCGTGGGCCACATTCTCCCAGAAGGGTCCATCGGATACGCGGTTGAAGACAGAAGTTTGAAGAAGCACCATCGTCGCTAAGAGAGGGAACATCCTCATGATACGGTTGATGTAGAAGAGATGGACTGTCCTTATGAAACGGGCTGAAAAGAATGAATACAATCTAAGATTGGTGACAGGAGCTAGAACGGGGATAAAATCTAGTCAAATTCAATGGTTAAAAAAGAACAGAATAACATTTTCATGAATTTAAAAAAAAAACTTGATTTGTATGTAAATTCATTATTTGATAGTACTATTATGATAAAATACAATCAAAGATAATCGCGAAATATAATTTATCACAAGGATTTATGGAACAATAATATTTTTTATCAATAAGGTTACGCCAAATATGTGATTTGGAACACGCACTGTCGCGTGTACAGATTAATTTCAGTGGCATCATTTTGTAGGTACGCATATTTTACAAACATCAGTATCTACCTATGTTTCGAGTGATAGATTTTAACTCCAATGTATCCTACAACACTTCTTGCTCTTATAATATAACCTCACCTTTGCTAATCTTTCCAACAGTAGTGTAAACTGCAAGTATTCCACTAAGCATAAAAAAAGTATCCACTGTGATTGGTGCCGAGTTAATCCAAGTGCTTGAGAAATCAGTAATCCACTGCAAAAAGAAATTAATAATAAGTAATTATACTGCCTTTCTATGAAATAATAATGGAGAAAGCCAATAAAATTATGGTTGCAGTCAAAACATTCTGAGATTTTTCCAAAATTGTGCAGCGTACTTGAATAACCTACAGGGTCATTTAATGGGTGACAAAAAAAAGGATATCACCATACGGTATGGTACATGAACAAGCACGGTGATCAATAATTAGCTCTGATTTTTATATAACCAACAACTAGAATATTGTTCATACTTACATTAAGAGTGTCACTAATATTATGAATGTACCCAAGTAGCGTCATACTATAGGTATGTCCAATAATAACCCACATCATAGAGATTGCCCTGATCCCGTCCAAGCACTCCAGTGCACCCGGCAAGGAGTTAAAGGTGAGGTACCGACGTGTGTTCGTGTAGACGGAGAACGAGCGGAAAAGAACGTTGACGCGTTTAGAATCTGAGGAGCAGAATATATTGATGAGTTTTAAGAAATTACAATGTGTAGTAACGAGAAAAAGAATAATTAAGCAGAACAAAATATTTGAGATGAATTCATTCAAAATGTATAAAAAAGACACTAAGTAGATTGATAATATGGTCATATTATAAAATGATCTAAGTACTACGCATACTAATAAGAATATATTGCAAGAAAGTACCAGAACGTAACTCACCACTTTTTAATATGAAAGTGTGATACAAGTCGTAGCTTGTGCTTGCTATCAAACAAAATCCTATTACTGATAACAGCACGCTAAAAAGAAAAAGAAACATTGTAATGATGTTGTTGCAACAATATATAAAGCAAAGTGGTTAACCTATAAAATAAGGTAAACGATAAAAAAAACTCAAAACACAAATTCTGTATAGTCTTTGTTAATAAATTGCCCAGGAACAGATATTTATCTCTCGTAGGCAAAAGGACATACTTATTCCAGCCAGATATAGAATAAACCTAGCGGTACGTACATAGCGACGTAATCAGCAGCAACAAAAGGCTTGTCGTCAGGTAACCGGCAGAAGTATTCGTTGTATGTAAAATTGACGAAAGGAACTTGTTCTTGAAAGAAGTCTATTGCCTCTGAAGGGGTGCACACCTTAGGCACGCATACTGATAAGGTCATCCGGAGCTGTGCCGCGACGACTGCGGGAAATATTCTGTAATAAAATATGATGGTTGTGACTGACTGTGAGCACTTTCTGCGCAGATCGGACCGCAAATAACAACTAAATATGAGGGTACCCCAATTCAAGCTATGACACTAGGACGTCTAATACCTCAGTCCTCCCGTGACCATGATTATTGTAAAGCAGCCAAAACGTCGGGACCGTAAAGAAAATGAAATAAACGCGATAAAATCCTTAAAAACAGTTTTATTTCAACACTCTATAGAACTTTTTTGTAGTTACTTACCTCATTTCAATAGGTTCTCCAACTCCCGAAATTTCCTGCGCATAGTATTGCAAATTCCTGAAATTCTCGGCCTCTTCAATGGTCTCATTATCTGGCTGAGGCCATGGGATATCAGGCCACCCAGGCCACTCAGGTAGCTCAGGCCATTCGGGCAGATCCGGGATCTGTATCGGATCCTGTTGTATTGGCACTGTGATTGCGCAGTATTTGCCTTGTATGTGCATCGAGTCGATGACTTGGTTTATTCCAAGACATTGGAAGTAATCACCCAGATCGTTCCAGTTGCCTAGTGTGAAACCGCTTGGTGGTTTGGCACTTGCGTCTAGGACTGGAATAAAAACATAACAAATTTAAATGACTAGTAAATATGCATACTGTAGGTCGATGATCAAGTACCTCCTTTAATTGAAGTAAGTATCTCTTATGAAATCTCTTGTGATTATTATGCATATTATCAGGAACCAAAAAAAAAATTGATTTATTAAAAATCAGATAACTCTGATGACATCAATCAAGCCTTAGCTAGCGATGGTAAATAATTGATATCAACCATGAGTCAATATTGACTCATTATGTGCAGAAAGTGTAATTAGTTAATATCTCCAAAGGGTTCTCCAAAGTTCCCAAAATACGTTATGAGTGAGCGGTGTGATTAATTTGAGTGATTTGTTACATACCATCCTAGATTGAACTGACTTGCTTCTAAAACTATCGTAACGATATATTGTCTGGGTTGTCGAAATTAACAGATATGCGCGAAAACAAGCACAAACAGTAACAGTAAACTGAGATTACCTATTTTTCTATACCAAAATGACAACCATTTAAGCACTTACAAAACAAAAACAATCCAAGATTTTAATAAATTAATACTGTCTCAGTGTATATCACGTAATACGTCTTAAGATTATAACGTATCGTTTTAATGAGCAGATTATAATTTATATAGAGACTATAAAACACGTGCACAATTTGTAAAGATAAATAGTTCCATCAAAAGTAGATGAGTCAGGATGATAACTGATCGAAATGACTCCTGAATTTTCATCTATACATTGCATGAAATTTATTAAGTGCTTTCTAGGAAAATTGAAAAGGTAAAAACTAGTGGAAGTCGCAGAACTGATGGCCGTAGGACTGTAGACAGGTTCTAGAATAGTGAGCAGGCAAGCCTGAAGACGTAGGGTCACCCAGAAGGTGGATCAATAATATCACCTTTGCAGGAACGCGGTGAATGCGAGTGAAGAAGAACCGTTATGTACGGAAGGCATTGTGAAAGTCCAAGGTGGACGGCTTCGGAGTGATGGATGGCTGAATGTCAGGAACAAAGCAATGATTTTCCAATCTACCATCTTCTCCATATTATTATTGTAAATGAGAGTATACATGCACACCTCACTAAACTGTTGTTTTTGTTGTTGATCATTTGACTTCCTAGGTTAATGACTCTGAGCGAGTTTTATATTTATCTACAATAATGCGTTAAGTACTGCTTGAGTATTTCTTTATTGCTTAGTATCGTCGCTAGGATGCTGCTGCTCTCAATGCGTTGATTGAAAATGTACCTACAACAACCTCTTTTTAAAAGAGTAACCACAGAGTTTCTTACCAGTTCTTCTCAGTGGAACCAATATTTCAAACCGATGGTAATATCTGATTATTCGTAAGCGCTTTTTTTATTGATTTTTAAACAGATACCTAGTACATAATAATATAATAACGTGGGCATTTCATAATGTTTATTCGTTGTTCGTAATGTCGTATGAACACGGATGTATGATAAAAGAAAGTAATTACAGATCCTATCATTGGTCCTATCGCAAATTTTGCTATTAAATATTAGTAGCGATCCATTGATATAATTTTTTAGTTTTTTGGTATACATAAATACTTATTTGTAAGGAAGTATTAAAAAAAATAATCCTTATTAATCCAATCATTGATTTACGAGACTTCCATGCAGTAGATAAATCGGTGACACAAATTACAAGGTTTGATAAATAAAAATATTATCCTTTGTTGTTAACTTATAAATAATTGACCTATTTAGTATCTCACTGCTGGGCACAGGTCTCCCCTCCATGAGAGGTTTAGGTTATGGTAAACCACGTTGGTATAATGCGTCCTGGCGGACTTTCTAGATCTTTAGCGGACTGGTTATAGTTTATCTCAGATATGCAGGTTTCCCCACAATGTTTTCATTCACTGTTCAGCAAGTGACCATGACTATTGGTTGCAAATGAGATACATCTTTACCTTTCAGCATCTTTATATTGTTCTGCTTTTTTACGCAATATTTTAATATCAAATACGATTTAATAAAGCCTTCCGATATGTCTTGCAAAGAGTCCTAGCGTATCCTGTTGTGATATTTTCACACAAATTTTATATTTCCTACTTATTTACATTCCCATGTTTTACTAGCGTCAGCTTAAAGTCTACCTATTATTTATATAGATTAATATTTTCTTAGAAGGATATTGTATTCATTTCATTACTTACACTGTAACCCAAGTGAATGATTCCTCAAAAACACCAGTTGCTCCCGACATTGTACAGGATTTAACACATCCTCATACAGATTCTGATCAAACGCACTTCTGTAATCATCGTTCCGTCCGTTCAAACAATTTACTGTATTGACAACTAACGCTATTGTAAATATGTATATAGTGATATCCATCGCGACTATCCAATCGAAAATCTCGGTCGTAAATATTGTTGCACTGTTCGAGTCCCGGTATAAATTGTATTTATCTAAACATACTTGCGATAATGATTGTGTGATTGAATTTCCAGCGATTACCTGTGATACTTTGATAAGTATGGCGGTTTATCGTTAATTTATATTACTTTGATAACTCTATAAGCTGTCGCTTTTTATATTAAGGTTCAGTATATACAAGAATGAATCATGTTATACAGTTTCCTAAATTAAACATTGAATAATATTTAATTATTCAATGTTTAAATATATCATAATAATATTTGTATAACTTATTTGTCTTTTGTGAGTTGAGTTATTCAATTCTCACTAGATCACGGTTGTGAATAGCTTGACATACGAGCAATAGGTTCACAGCCTTTTACCTTCGAACCCAATATTATCAGCAAAATGTCGGTTCGCTGAAGTGCACCTCGGCCAACCCTTTAATTGAAAATGCACGTAATGGTAATGGATTTATTTTGATCACTAAGTATTCGTTTTGACCTGAAATGTCTGCGACCTTGTCATTGTTTTAATTGGCACCTACTTGTGTTGCAGCGTTTTCATTCTTGCATATCATTACAGATAATCTTATTTTTTCACTAGTTAAATATTTGTCAGAGAAACCGGTTCTAACAACAATATACTCACTTATTACAATCTATCACCAATTTCTCACAATCATCGGAATAACTTAGAATTCTTTTCACATCGCTCCAGTCCTTCAAAGGTAATATTTGTCCTGGAAATGGACTGTTACATTCTACTATTTCCAAAATTACATTCTGATTGTGGAAAAACAATTGGTCAGACTTTTGGGAAGCAAGCGCGGCCGAAATTACAATCACTTGTTAGGAAATGGAGGATATACTTTTCCTTTGAGCACAAATGCAGCCTGATTTGTAATGTTTCTGATCTTGCTGCTTTTTTGTTATTCTTTCCTAGTACTTTCATTGGATTTTGTTTAGGCCTTTTCTGTTATATTTAAGCTTAATACAAAGTTTCAACTGTTAAATCACGAGTGTATGACTACGGTATAACAAGTTTATCTACATTGTATTTGTGCATTGTACGGATATTTAATATAATTTGTAAAAGTTACTTGAAGATTCTCAACATGTCAAACAACCTGTTGCTTGAACTCGCGACATCGGAGATTTAAATTCCATTTTCACCTACAGATTTTACAAATATTATGATAGTATTCGTAGCGTGCGAGGAACTCATAAAATTGCATTCGACATTTAAAGTCAAGTCTATCTTCCTTTTGTGCTATTTGGGTCTTTTTTAACCGACTTCAAAAAGGAGGAGGTTCTCAATTCTACTAACGATTTTTATAGTCTCAACATAACAAAAGTCACTAACCTGGGAGATGAAAAATTCTCAATGTTCGTATTAAACCTAATGGAATAAACAGGTAATGTGAACGACTTGTTCGGCACAAAGGGCCTGGCATCTGAAACACGTGCCCTTAGCTTCCTAACAAAGGAAGCATCACAGACTAATAAAAGTGATGTGGGATTTAGGGGGTACTAGGACATTATCATGTGGAAAAGCGTCATATTATGTCTCTAAGAAGTCTTTTGCGAGTACGATAATTTTGTATTTGAAAAGCTACAACTGCCGCCTCGGTGCAAAACTTATAAAAAAATACTGTGACGTCATAATTCCAGTACCTACCGGATATTCCAGTGCGTGAGCCTCTATTGGAATATTTAGTCTATGTATACATAACGTAAGTAACTTTTGTTATTTCTAGTAAGTCAATGTTGTTTATTTAATAGACATACTCTGTTCGAATTTAAGTTAATTTGATATATCTTATATACCACTAAGTTATTGACAATTGCAATTTATCAGTTGTTTTTCCATAATAATATTCCATTTCCATAATAATGGATGATGGTAAGTAATTATTATGCTTATCGCGTAATATGTCAATGATCGGTAACGATCAAAATATTAGACGATTTCCTAACTATGATGAGTTGATTCGATGATTTTAAATGGTTAATTCAAGCTGAGCTTAGTTGAATAATCCAAGATAAAAAAGGTTCAGATAAGGTAGGTTCAGGTAATTTTATTTCGTCATATTTCGAATCCGCTTTAATGAAATATCCTATCACCTATGAATCACTGATAAAACAAATATTTGTAATTATCAACGGAGTAAAGTCCATATTTACGGCGCACTAAAAGGTTCCGGTATGAATAAGCAAATAAAAATAAGAATTAACAAAATTTAATTTATTGTTTCTCAAAATATTCTACGTTTGCATTTATGCACATCCGAATAAACCAATCAATGGTTTACTTACTCTTTTGGTTTTATTGTCACTCTCAAACTTTCAAAATTGTAGGTCAACCTCTGATCTTTTTTCCTCGTATTTCTCCTCCATTACATCTATTGTCCTCAGTAAATTTATACATACCAACAAAACCAGGCGCGTTGTCTAAAAGAAAATTATCTCCGTTGTAACAACACTCCTTGACAGCCTTAAATTGACTGTGAATGTGTACGCAAATACTCAGAAACTCATAAAAGGTAGCACCGACATACTGACAGACATTACGTTGACGGGAAGCTTCCACGTACATATATCTAAATGCATTACATTCCCCCACAATCTAGATATACTTATATTAATGTGATTCTAAGGGCAAGACGTATGTCTGAAAGTATGCACGATCAGTGGGAATCCCGCCCCTTGTTGCGAACAATACAATTCAGCAAAATGTTATTCGCGCTAAATATCCTTATAATATGTACTGTGTTGACAAATTTTAAAAATGCATTTTGTATACCCGATACCTAATGTTTATAATGAAACTATGGGGTACTTTGAACACTGACAAAGGTTAACCATTTGTTTCCAGAGCGTCAACAGAACTGGCGTGGTTGTGAGTTCTCGTGATGGCGCCGTGTCATATGATGCTATTCCATAGAGCTGAATGAAGTTTCAAAGTGCAATTGTTGCCTATTGTCTAACTAAAACGGGACTTTAGCTATTCTTTTATATAGTATTGAGGTCTCAGGAAGCCGTATAAAAGGTTCTGCACTGTTTCTTTTGTTATAGAAATGGTTACAAGATTAAAGTGCAGCAGTGAGTCGGATTAATGGATCAGTTATTCTGTAGATTACCCCTATAAACATAGAAACTTACAAATTTAAATTTAGGTACGTACTTATACGATATTTTTAATGGAAAAACATTTAAAGTCGTATTCAATTGAACATAATTTTATACTTTACCTTAATCTTCGTTTGCAGTTCATACTAAATCATGCTGTAGGGTAGGTGGGTAGGGAAAGGGTAGGCAGAGGAGCACTACAGTGCACGTACAATGCGTCGAAGGTATTTGGTCTACATTGATGTCATAAGGGGTCTACTTGATTGGGATCAAACACAAACCAACCTATACTATGTATGTATATAATATAAGCAAAACCTGTGTATACCATTCCAAGACATAAAGGAAAAAAGAAAATAAGGCTTTTTTCGCGCGCTCAACGGGACGGAAACTTATAACGAGTGTAACTTTAGCGCTCGGAAACAAAAACCTTCCCTTCAATCTGATTGAAAGATGTCGACTTTTAACAGAGTCATGGAACTTTTACTCTCGCGAGAGTCCCTCGATTCGTTGTGAGTATTAATTGATCGAGAGTCCAATTATAGACGGCGAAGAGTTGAAATGGGATCTTTGTGTAAATTGGGTCCCCAATTGCAGAGGTTTTAAATGGTCTGGAGTACGTTTATTTAGGGAGTAGATACATACCACATTAAATAGGTTTGGTTTTCTCTGCTATATTATGCAAGCATTTATTTGGACTGCATATTTTTTTAATTGTTCAGTCCCGTTTTCAAATTTAGCTATGCTCTGTTATTTCAACATTGAATGCAATTTGGCTGTTCGGGGCTTGCGTGTATTATTCAGTATATTATCGTTTATAAGTAATTATTAATTGTTTATATTTCGTGTGTTCCTAAAGTTTTATTTACATATATATTTCAAATAAATGCAATTATAAATAAGAATACCTACCTAAAAAGGAAAGAGTATGAATTTCAAAGTAAGAATATCGTTCTGTAAAGAACCGATCTGAGAGCTAACATAACTGGATTACTTATTGGCAAGAGATGCCGTCTGTCACAATCGCTTTATAATGCTAATATCCAGATTATTGTAATGGCGACATTTGCATAATAAGAAACGACTAGAATTTGTCTGGGGAATGCTTATTACTTCGAAACTTTTGTAAGAGTTCTTTCGGTTCGAGATTCATACTTATTGGTAGCGCGTTTTAAGGGGGGCACAATGGGCTTTATAGTGGATTTCATTTGTGCTTTTAATTTTAATTAGAGTTCTAAGACGTGTTGCGGCTCTACAACCTTTTGTACCATGATATATATAGGGTATCATTCTGAAAATATAACAATAGTAACACTGAAAGGAGTGCTGTTTTAAGAAGATAAAAAAAATGATTTAAAAAATTTAAAGTGGTGTCTATTCTCAAATATCTCAGCTTGTTTCATATTATTTGTTACTCTTTTATCATAAATACCTTAACACTTTATATAAGGTGTAACAAAAATAGGGTAAAATATTTTAAGGGGCCAACAAGTACGTGCTATCATTATCAACGTGATCATTCACGATTATGTATAAAATGTATTTGGAAACAGTGTTAGCTGTCTGTGAGAAAGTGAGACAGTACCGGTCCATTGCGGACTTTTATGAAATGTGATTTTAAAAATTTCAAATAATTTGATTTTTTTTCGGGAATGTGACCTTTATAGCCAACTGATACCTTAAAATACCTTAAAATATTATTGTTAAACCTTATATTTATTTAAATGCGTGTTCAAATTGCATGTGGTGGGATTCGGCTCGATAGCGACGAAATTGCAAACCAATTTTCAGTTGAATAGTGCTTTGTAATTACGCTGCGAATAATTAATTATTTACATAGGTCAAGTGTCAAGCTTTTAGTGTATTCGTCAATGTTATAGTTAATTTTAATGATGTCGCAATCGAGACTAAAACAGAGTTTATGTCATATGTTGTTATATCGTATTAATTGTTGACGCCCTGATTAGCTCAGTAACCCTGCTTTCTATGCTGCGGGGCCCGGGTTCGAATCCTGGGACTAACTTTGTGTGATGAGCACGAATATTTGTATTGGTGTCATGTTTGTTTGGTATCTATATAAGTATTATATTCTGGGTTCGCTCCCAGTCCATTGTGCGGTTCACATAATACCAGCGTTGCTCAGTGTGGGACCGTGTGTAGTTGTCCTGTTCGTCTGGCGATATTATTATATATTACTATTAATTGTCATCTGTTTTGTTGCCTTTATAAAACAAATAAGGAAATAAAGAGCCTGAATTAAAATCACGGCTTCACCCAAATTTGATTACAAAAGTCCACTCCTTTTTTCCATCCATCATCAAAGCAATGCGTTCAATAATAGACTACCTTGCATGCCCATTCAACATTATGAAAAAGGTCGACTATATTTCATTCTATTTATTAAAAATAAATTGAGCTATTGTTTGTACAAACAACACAACACAATATGCGAACAGGGTTATACAAAGAGATTCTGGAATTCGATTTATACACATACATGTTTTATTTTCATCGGAACTCCAGTATTCGTATGAACACGACTTTCAATAAGCATGTAGTAGGAGTCATATCAATAATGCCAGTAAATAATTAGAACGGTTTTGGCACAGATCACGAGAGATATGCCGTGCGATTCAAAATGTATGGGAACTCGCTGTCTCCGTTTTGTTTCCCACCACTCGCTAAAACCAACCAATACGAAGTCTCTTCGGTGCGTGCTGCGTCGTCGCCGTATACAGCGGCCGTACCACGCGACGCACCAGTTTATTCAAAGTATCGTTAGACGATCTATCCATTGCCTCGTACATTCACTCAGTAGCGAACATAGGTGGTACTTAAAGAGCCATGTATTTTGTACAAAAATAAAAAAGTCGTTGTGCTACATGAAAACTAAAATAACATAATAAAGGCATTAAATATTTTTTGATTTGTTGTTTTTAATGATTTTAAAGACGAATAAATAAAATACTTAATACTGGCTGGTGAAATGAGATTCCATCTTTCGCGTAGTTCACTTTGCTGCTAGTATTTTAGCACACAACCACGGAATAACACGGCATTTAAAAAAAAAGTTAGAGCTCCGATACCGACGTGCAGTTGCAGTCGACTGACGGCGAAAACTCTATGTTAGCGTAATTTTGGCATAAGGTGAGCGCAAGCCCACCGCTTTCATAACATATCTCCTCTAATATATCTGTGGGTTTTGGAAAAAAACCGCCCAATTGTGTGTCATGACAGACAACCGGGCATGGCGAAACGAGATAAGTTCCGAATCCGACAACGGAACCCTAAAAATAGATTAATCCTTCAACCGTGAACTGCTGCCAACTAACGTTTATAATGTACTTAACAAATGACAACGATTGCTTGTTATATAACATTAAGATAAACACCATTTTGCGTTTTGTAGACTCAATGATAGTTAATATCTATTTTTGCCACTGCAACGTTGAGTATTTTCATCTTAAAATGAACCTTATCTTGAAGTTAAAAAGTTAATTACCTCTTGTCGATGTTTATTGTGATATTTAAATTAATAAACATTAGCATGTCTTCGTAGTTTCCATTCTTTATCAAAGCGTAACGTGGGGCACTGACATCGCTGTACAGATAGGATAATAATGATAGAAGAAGGACATGAAAAATGTGATATCACGATGCCAGAAGAAGCCGCCTCGAAACGTAAGTACTTATTTGTTATTTATTTTTCTTATATATGTAGTAAAATTTGACAAGTTCACTGCCGAGGTGCGCTGTAGCAACACAATTCAGAATCAGCTCACGATGCTCTACAAACTCGCGAATTCACCAAGCTCTTAAGGTGCCTGTAGACACTCAAATTTGTTTTTAATTCTTTACTTTCACTCGTAACGTATTAAACAAACAATGCTGCAGACGTTTAAATAAGATTTGACAATTTTAGGCTCAGTATCTACCTACATGTTTAGTATTCTACAATTTTAATTGGAGAGTTCTGCACGCTGTCTGAACTGCGGATTAGAATGATGGATAAATTGATTCGTCTTAACCTTCGCTTAATTTGTTTAGTATGTTTCAATCTAAAATAGACCACCCCGATTCACAATGGTAAAAGTCTTCTATCGTCCGATTCGGTTATTATTTGAAACTTGCATTGTGATCCCAGAATACGGTGCCGGCATCCGACACCTTCAAATGGCCTGCATGACGTTCTGTACTATCGCAATGTTTGTTGGGCGCAGCTCCATCAGCGTTGCCATTTTGGCTATGACTGACACGAGCAGACGTAATGATACTAATCTCGAAGTGAGTACCTTTACTTTCAGTTCCTGCCATAAGCCTTGTGGCTAGAATCCTATAATTCGGTTACAGCTAAAAAAATCTATTAAATTTTATTATATCAATTGGAAAAACTATTAATTGTCATTACTATGTTATCAACCCCTTGATACACTATATTAAATCTCATATCTAAAGTGGTTAGTTAAACATTTCCATTAGCCGTGATTTGAATGAGGCGTTATACTCTGCAGTAGGCTTTCTTGACAATGGTCAGTTACTGCTGAATTTAATTACAGATTTACGAATGGGACAAAAAGACCCAAGGTTTTATCCTTTCCTCGTTCTTCTGGGGCTACATGTCAATGCAAATTCCAAGCGGGCTTCTAGCAAAAAGGTACGGAGGGAAAATTATCCTGCTTGTAGCTCTAATCGCTGATGGATTGATAAACCTTTGTATACCAACGTTAGCTAGTACGGTGAGTGGTACTTGATTAATGAATCACTGATTTGTCTTAGTGTTATTATTAGAGTTGCCTTGTTTTTAGCATTAATTGATAGATTATTTACATTTCAAATCAAATAAAATCAGAATCAGAATCAGATCTTTTACATTTTTGAGCAGTACATTGTTATAGGTATGTGAGAACAGTGTAGGAACGGCTAGGCAGACTTTACTTGACTTTTGCTTTTTAAATAAGTCAACAAATGACAAATATACAGACAATTAGGCGTTGGACGCCACTCAATCGTTGTAATTATTATTTTAGAAAATATTTTCAATTATTTTTCAGTATGTCATAAAAGGGTTAATACTTTTCATATCGCAGGGTGGTTGGATGATGGTGTGCGCGTGTCGCTTGGCCATGGGTTTGACACAAGCTTGCTTATTACCAACTTTCCATACACTACTCGGCAAATGGCTGCCGGCCAGTGAGCGAACAACTTTCATCGGTATTGTTTACTCTGGTAAGAAAAATAGCAAGCCTATTTTTTATAAATTATAATGTCTTCTGTCTATCCAAGCTTCTTAATCTTCTTAAGAATCTCCAGAATGGCTAACTAATTTTATCTAGCAAATAGTTACTCATTCTTGGGTTAAAAAATCTGTTAAATATGTTATAGGGTCTGAAGTTGGTACAATCATAGGAATGCCTATATCCGGCGTACTAGCTGAGTCCGCCATGGGTTGGAAAATAATTTTCTACTTCGTGTCTGGTCTGATGTTCACAACAGCTGCGATGTGGTTCTGGCTCTCAGCCAGTTCTCCAGGGGAACACTTCATGATGACTGAAAAGGAGAAGCATTATATTGAAATAGGTCTTAATAGTACGGAGCCTAGGGTACATATTATTATATTTGCTATTTTGTTACTGGGCTTGCAAAAGGATAAAATATTATAGAATATTGTTTTTAAAATATTAGTGCATTTTCACATGCACCTGGTTCCGGCGAGACGACTGTGCCGGATCCGGTACATGTAAAAAGGCACTTAGAATGCCGAATTAATGGTATCATATTATTGGTTTTATTTTCTTGCATAAGCATACAATACCATATATTATAAACGTACTCTTATCGATTCATATTTTAGAGAAACCTTTCAACACCTTGGAAAGAAATGTTCCAAACTAAAGCGGTATGGGCCATCGTAGCAGCACATGCAGGGTGCTCTGTAGCGTACATCTTATTCTTTGTTGACTTACCTACGTATTTGGAAAGAGCTATGAAGCTGTCATTAAGGAATGTGAGTTTGATCATATTAATAACAACACTCTTTACATCTCAGTATTCGCTCCAATTTAAGTTGCTCTTAATTCTATTTTATTTAGGAATTTGGATAATTAAAAGCTGATATTTATAGAACAAGTAAGTATCAACATCATTGAAGTTTTTAAGAACCAGTTTTCTAGTTAATACAGCCTCTGCTTATGCGACCCTTGGAATAAATATGTGTTTTAATTTCCCCAGAGCGCATTCTTATCAGCTTTGCCCTACGTTGGCATGTGCCTTGGTGGAGTCATGTCTGCATCTTTATGCGATAAAATCTGCAATAATGGTCTGCTATCTGTTTGGACTTGCAGAAGGATATTCAATTCTATTGGTAATGAATTTCGTGTATCATAAGACCAGCATTCTTCAAACCATCCATCTGAGATTACCTGGCGATCGTTAGTTTGTATTGCCTCACTTCTGAGTAAAAATTCCCTCTTCTTCAACCATTACGAATATATCAGATTTATTTAATGTGGACCCAACCAACCATTTCTTTGGTTAAACACGGTGTACAATAAGCCATCGACCGCAGAGGCATCAAAGAGCTTAAATAGTTGACATTTCATAACTTTATTCCAGCATTATTCGGTACTGGTATTGGAATTGCGGTCCTCTCGTTCCTCGGTTCTGAAGACAGGGACTATGCAATAGTGACAATGGTAGCTGTACTCACAATGCTTGGGTTCACTTCAGCCGGATTCTTGGTATGTAGCATATCTAATATTCTTTTGCAGTAGGTGCCTACTAGGCCAAAATAAATCCATGCTTAAAGAATGGGATATTACTAGATTGGCTTTTCTTAATATGGAATACTAAGTTACTTACCTAATTTAAATAATTAATTTAATAAATCATCAAGCGCTTTTCTGTCGTCCTGTTTGTGCTAAAGCTATAAACTATGTATCGAAAGGATATTTATTATACCAATCATATGAATGGTTCTTCCAGGTGAACCCATTGGACCTTTCGCCCAACTTCGCTGGCGTGGTGCTCTCCATATCCAACTTCATCGGAGGCGTCGGCAGGGCGTTCACCCCGGTAGTAACTAGTCTGATCCTGCGAGACAATGCCGTGAGTTTTTTTTTTATCTCTCTCTAGTCTTTGCTTGTCAAGGCCACTCAAATGAACGGTTTATATGGTCAGTACACCCTAATAATAACTGAACAGCTGCTTTTTTATTTCGAATTAAGAAAAAGCTTTTCTAGCTTTAATGGACGAGCGCTTAGTTCAGACGAGCGGCTTAGACAAAAGGGGAAGAAGCATAAAAGTCGATAGTTTATGTAAGGCTGCCATGTATCGTGTCAAATTTGAATCCTTGACGCCTGATATTTAGAAGTAATTCTCTATGTACGTGTATAATAAAATAATAATTTAATTTTCAGGCTGACGTCAGCCGTTGGCGGATAGTATTTCTCCTGGTGGCAGTATACTGCATAGGTGCTAATCTGATTTACGTAATATTCGGCAGCTCAGACAAACAGCCATGGGACAGCCCTGACTATAAACTTGTGAGCAAGAATGACACAGGTATGTAAAAACGAAAACAAAAAATACGTATCATATCGCTAGAAATTTTACCACCAAACAATACAAACTAAAAAAAACCATTTCACAAATGCATAAAATCAGAGAATATAACGATTTATTTAGAATCATTCCACCTGCAATTTTACATTTTCTTTTATTTTCAGGGGAGATGAAAGCAGTGAAATCGAAATATAAATCAGAATGTACAGTAAAAGAGACGACCTAGTTTTGGATGCATTATTCAAATATTTGAATATAGTTGAAGGGGTAAAAAAATATTGGTGATTGTATTAACCATACCTAGATTTTTGATTTTACTCACGGACACCTCAAAAAAGGAATTGATTAGCTAACAATACTAATTAGTATTGATAGTGAACATAGCCTAACTATTCCGTGTGGGTACAACCAATTTGGAAATATTGCTATTTGTAAAGGCAGACTTATTAAAATACGCTTCCACAAATTGTTCAAAGTGAGCTCCATGTTTCAATCAGATAATAAAACTGCCATTTGTAACGATGAAATAAACCGTCTTTCGACCGCGATAGCAGAGCTCCATCAATTCCCTGGTAATTGAGCGGGACAGACCCGGTCTGGGGCTTTTGACTTCAGGGATTGGGTATTTTTGACTACAAAAAGAAACGATAATTTTATTTAAAAACCCCACAATAAATGCACGATAAATAATAGTTTATAGGTTCCTAAGTACAGACTACTACTGAAAAATAAAAACTATTAAAATGTGCTACTATGTTCAAATTATTAAGATCTTACAGACACATATAAAAGTAAATAATTCACTCAAGCAAGAAGTGCCATTAAAAAACAAACCGTATCACCACTGCAAAAGTTGCAATATCTTTTGTAAAGAAGGTTATAAGCCGTGGTCCCAATGGTATAACTGAGTATTGTGCCACTATTATACAACTCTTGTGACAACAGGCGCGTTGTGAATCGCGAGCTCATCCAGCGTGGCCTTCCTCACTATCATCTGTTACTGACTTGTATCAACATAGATCACAGCAGATTATAAGCCGTGGTCCCAATGGTATAACTGAGTATTGTGCCACTATTATACAACTCTTGTGACAACAGGCGCGTTGTGAATCGCGAGCTCATCCAGCGTGGCCTTCCTCACTATCATCTGTTACTGACTTGTATCAACATAGATCACAGCAGATTATTTTATTTTTAATCTACACTGAACAAGAAGTTTATAGAGTGGTCCTTAATAACCGTTTTCTAGGTTCAAGAATATATTTTTTTTATTTACCTGGTACTACATTACATATTTTTGATAATTATTTAATTAAAATTAAAGATTTTTATCATAATCTCACTCGAGGAGCTCGTCATATACCTAGCCCAAAATGAAAATTTGTATCATCCATGTGGATGAGGCTACAACAAACTTACAAGATAGTTCATTTCTGGAAACCCCATAAAACCCAGCCCACCATAGCACGACGGCTTAGCGACTCCAATTAGAGACAGTTGGTGTCCACTTAGTTTCTGAGCTACGACGCTCAAAGCCTATATAGGATGTCACAGATGCACAAAATCTGTGTAGATTAGATGATAGATGAGGGAAACTATTCGTCACTTAATTCTCGAAGATAAAAATAGGTTTTACATTATTATTTCTTTACTTTGTTTGTCAGCCTTCATTTTAGAGCCTACATTAAGGAGATATTGTAAACCATTGCAACTAAGCTTGCAAGGAATGGTCATTACGTCATCAGGTATATACCTATCGTGGCAAGCTCCTCCCTCTATTATAAACGGTGTATATTTGATCACTGCTTATCTAATGCTTATATAAGAACAATAATAATACTCTTTTAAAATACAACACACATCCAAATCACGTTTAATATACCCTCCGTGTATCATTACGATAAACCACGTCATTTATTAATTCTAATTATCAGTAATCTGCACGCTTATCTCAAAACGTGACACAAAATCAATAATTATCGCGCGTAATACTTCTTCATTAAACAACGTCACAATAGATTAATAAAAATTGCCTGTATCATGCTGATGTGGTATTAAAATAACAGATATTTAGTAACGGCTGCAGGTTGAAATTATACATAAGGAATGTTTTGCGTGTAATGAAACCTTAATTTTGTTCTTGGAGAGTTCCTAATCGTGCACAAACTATTCATAATAAATTTGGGTTTAGTTTGTTTGTTGTTTAAATGCGCGATGGAAAATAAGATTCATTGAGTGGAGGATTATAACTATTAAATGTTACCTCACTCTAAAGGGTGAAAGTTATACGTCATCCGAAACATTGTTCAGAAACACCTGTTTTTTATAATAATAATATTGCCAGATATTAAGCACCGCTTGTATTATAGGTACCATACACTAGACTGAGGGGGAGCTCAGGTTATAACCCTTATATAGATATTTAACATCCATGACAAGGCAAAGCATGACTATTTGTATATAGTCGTGCTCATCATACAAAGGTTGTCTCTAGGAGGATTTGAACCCCGGACGCTTGGCACAGAAAGCAGGGTCACTACCAACTGCGCTAATCTGATCGTCATTGTTTTGTAGTGAAATTGGTTATGCTATGTTTGCAACGGACTTCCTACAGTTCATTTAATACACATGTCATTTATCTACTGGTTCACTGATAGTTAGAACGTGTCTTTGGTAGGATTCGGACCGAAAGTCCACAATTTAATACTGATTTCCATTAGAAATGATTTAACAAAATGTCTGTTCTCATATATCATTGTCTGACACTGGCAGGGTTTTGCCCATTAGTTACATGATTACGTCGATTCGAGTCGGTATAATTTATCACTAACAGACTATCGAATGCTGCACTAGCAAATGGTATGTACCCTGACGATGACATTACAATTTCAGGGTTTATTATTTATACGATTTCAGAATTTATTTTTATGAGCTGTGAGCTGAAGATCAATATTCGGCTAAAATAGCGTACAGAAATAATGCAATGCGTCAGTATACTGGACCTTTGCTATGAGGTTTAAACTTTTTCAAATAGTGCCGATCTTGTTGTTGAAAGTATTCATACGTTTACTCGTAAATCTTCATTTTTTGGCTGAGGAAATAGTCTATCACTCGGATCAAAACTGGATACTGTTAAAACTCGAATTAAGCGTGCATAGTCGAATACATGGGCAGTCTTGACAACCTGATTGACATAGTTGGTTTAGTGACAAAACATCTTCTATGTATGTGAAAACTTGACTGCAATGTCAATTTCATATTTATGCGTCAATCAATTTATAGATAGATATTGCACTTTTGCCAACAACTTCGCGCGTGTAAAGATTGGTGAATTAATTATTCGTTAAAAAAATATGAAACCTGTTTATTTTTTATAATTTATGTAAAGTGCTTGTACAGTAATAGTTCCAAAATGATATACATAGTGTGTAAGTTCATAACGAATTTAACTATGTTTGAGAACTAATTTGTTTTGGAGAACAAAAACTAGTACGCGAAAACAAAAGTTTTACCTAGATAAAACATTCGCAACAATTACACATAAATCGTAATTACCTACATAGCAATCAAATAATGTAAGTTTTTTAACCTTATTACTTACTCCTTAAGGTGCTCTTTAAGGTACACCCTTGCCTAGTATATCAGCCCGTATCATCAAATACCACAATCTTATCGGTGTTATGTCTGCGGCATATCGGTTACGTGTATACAGACCAAATAATTTGTCTCGGATTATAGCTAACTGGCGCTGATAACAATGTATGTTGGGAGGTACTATGCTCGGTTAGGAAGGGGTGAGTAGATATCTCAGTAGGGGTAATTCACGCTAATACCATTTCCCAAATTTACCCCTCCCTATTATCATTAAACTTTGGTGAAGCCACTCAGTCGATGAGATATGCGCCGAGTGCCCACATTTTTGCACGAGAGAGGTCCTGAATGCGGTCACATTTATAATAAGATTTAATTGTGGGGACTCACTGACATAGAAAGAAAAAATGGAAACCCATCAACTGTCCACCAGACCATACGGCTGTCAAGGTTTACCAGTCATGAGAGCCGATGAACTAACAATAAATGCAAGATAGGTTGTCATTAAGGCAGGTATTACCGATAGTGCCGTTTAACTACTATAAATATCATTAAGTATTTCTTTGCAAGTACAAACATTATTTCAAGGAACATAATTCATTGCCAAACTCGGTACTCGAAGTGGGCGATTAGACCATTCATTTTCATTAAAATATGATAAGAATAATCATTCTAATAGGGAATGTGCGAAATAATGGCGTAAACACGCAATCAAACCATTACTCTAGCTCTGTGTCATCTCATAGCTGATAATTAAACACACTTGAATGCAATAATAATTTAAAATGATTAAATATAATTGTAGCCTTCACGCGTGTATCTCTATAGAAATAAGATATGATAGAATATAATCTCTCTCTCTCTTCAAGTGCCACTCGATTAATAAAGGTTAGCAATCAGCTCTTTAAACCTTATCTCGTCCAATCCAGTCTTAACGGTTGTTCCACAGTCTTTATGCTAGTCTACTCCGTGATGTTACGGAGCCATGACATCTTGCGCCTTCGGATCTATCTTTTTCAATGTTCCTTGCCCGTCATTATTGCCTGCAGCAGTTGGTTTGGCTCATTTCGTAACACGTGTCCAAGGTAGGCGACCTTTCGTTCTTTTATTATCCGAATAAGCTCCACTTTCTTGCCCGTCCACTCTAAAACTTGTGTTGGGAACTTTGTCCTTCCAACTGATACGGAGTATTTGGCGGTAGCACCACATCTCAAATGCTTCTACTATTCTCCGGAGCTCTACTTGCATGATCCATGCTTGGCAACCGTATACTCGTAGTACAATAAGCCAGATGTAGCATTGACGTATGAATATAATAAAATAATACATATTTATTTATTTTCGATATTTTTGATAAGACTATCAGATTGGGCTAAACTGTTTTTTCCCACATATGTACAATGTAATTTGTTTTTCAGTCCTCCTAGTGTGACGTTCGTGCCATTGTGTGATCCCCAAATTACCCAAGATATGGCTTAAGGTTTGGACCGATTTTATGCTCTACTTTGACAATACTAAACATCGGCGCTTAGGTCAATTATTTTTGTTAGGAACTCGAAGAAGGATTACTTTAATAATATACAATTTGTTAAAATGACCCTTGCCAGCTTCTATCGACGTAACATATTTAGTTTAACATACAACTAATAATGTTGGTATCTACAATGTTTACGTTGCACATGTGCATCGTAAGTCGCGATATTAAGTGCACGTTATACCGAGAGAAGCTTATAAAGACGGAGTAAACTTTATCTCGACATGCATCTTTGATTTTGGTAGCGCTACACACAAAAAGCTATGCACGAGTACGATACTTCGCCTGCCTGTGGTGTCACATTCTTGACAAAGATACGGGTCTATTTGAGTACGAAGGCGGCATCTTGATTCAGATATTCCAACTCTATCAATTTGAGAGAGACTGAGATAAAATATTCAATTTCCATGGGTTAGGTTATTAGGTTGACATGGACAATCGTTTTAAGCCTTCTTCAATAATACATTATCTACACACAAATGACACAAAAAGGTAGGATCTTCTCCGTTGTGTTCGCATTCCAATTCAGTTGTAGAGTTAAGGAAATGATTATAAAACAGCTAATTTGTAATTGCCTTCGTAGGCCTATACAAATTAAATGATTTGACTTCGATACCAACCTTCCTATAATTAATACTACCTACAGACATGTAATCAACGAAAGTTGCTATGGCTAGAAAATGATCTTATCAAGTCCTATTTGATTCTACAACGTACGCAATGTATGAAACCCACGCAAATGAAATATTTCCAACAGCTTCATCTTCAGTGTGTTGAGATCTTAATGTATTCAAGTCCCGTATCGCGAGAGTATAAATTCCAGTCGGTTCGCGACACGAGTCAATCCTGAGTGCCTAATTTGGCACCAACATTTGCGAAAATTGCTATATGCAAATGCTATATTCACTATCGGGGAGATAATTTGTGGAATGATAGCAATTTGCGTAGATGTTGCGGCTGGAAGTAGGATGGATTGGTTTTATGTAGATTTTTATAATGATGCCATTTTGGGGCAAGTGGTAAGTTCATTGCTCGCTGAAATTTCTCTTTTTGTGGTAAACTCGTAAATATTTTGGATTTTGAATGAGGAAGAAACCTGATTGACCCATCTTTCCTGACTTTCATAATATAGTCGTTGTTTTTGTATGAGATTAGTTACACATATTATGAGGATGGGTCCTAGAGTTTTTTCATAGAACTTTTTAAATCAAATTGGCAAAGTGTTGGCTTCTGATTAACAACAAAATACATTCAGTGGTACGGAAAATGGCCTAAGCGTAAATACGGTTGTTTCTCAAAATATGGACAAGTTTACATAGTAAAATGTAGAGCATCCTCACTATATTTATTAATTATATTCAATAAAATCTAGAACTTACCAACACCTCAATGATTATAATGTTTAAATTATACGATAAGAAATAAACCAACAAAAGTTTTACCACATATTCTAATTTAAGCAATTGCTAAAACGAAGTGTTCCTACTATATATCGCTAAGTTTATGTTTGGACCACTTTGTGTGCCACTGAGTGTACTTTAAATAAGTCTCCGAGTAATAAACATTTTATAAGAATATTTTTATTAATACAGCATTATTTCGTCAAGTAACTTATTACAGTATCCCTCGCTAGTCGTGCAAAGGACTCTGAAAATGTTCCGTGCTCTAAAGGCTAATGTAATAAAGATATATATTAAAGTATCTCTGTACTTACCTGCTCGGGCACAGAGCCCTTTGACATCGTTCCTCGGCTCCCGGGAACTCCGCAACGCTGCTGATTACCTGACTCCGCTCATGTCAAAAGAATGTAGACCAGATGGGACATTTTAAATTCCTATCTCAGCATGCTAACATTTTTGCTCTTATCATCTTGAAAATAGAGGTAAAGGATAACAAGTTATTTTTATTCGGAGCGCTAGTTTTAAGTGATTCTTTTTGAGGTTTCGATATTCATAATTTTTCAAAATTCTGATTTATTAATATTTATAAAAAAATGTATATTGTAGGACACTTTTTGATATTTTTGAGAAGACTCAGCTATCACCATGACAGTAGTACTAGTACCAAAGATTTGACTTCTTTCAAATATGTTTTAGACACTACCTATTATTATTCTTTGTCACCTCGCGGTTGTGGGTGTAAAATACCTGATATAGCTGTAAAACCGAGCTCACAGTGCCCTGAAAGATCAACGTTTAATTTTCCAACATTACCCCAAAACGTAGTACTCAGAAAAACGCTTTTCACCTCGGTTATGTGTGTGTGTGCCGTTCGTGTGGGCGGCCATTGTGATTAGAGCTATTTTCATGAAGAAGATATTTAAAGAACACTTTGTAAATGTTACACGTTGGCTTCCTTTTGCTCTGTGAACGAATGAATAACTTACATGTTGAGTATGTAAAGTAGGTATTTGAAGTACAAAATCGTTGCTAAAAATACCGTCACTTAAATTACTTCTAAATTAATGCATTCCTGGTATTTGCCACCGTGTTATGATATTCTCTTACTTAGTATAAAAAATACCTACTTCAAAGATGAACTTCGAGAGAATTTGTTATTAATACAATTTCCACTTACATAGGTCTTTGAGATTCCCCTTAATATATTCCATAAAACTTGGCGGACGCTTTTTAATTATGACTCGGTGTTGGGGCTTTTGTTTGTAAACTTTTACCTTTTGTAATTGAAATTGGCCAAAAACTTCCTGTTTTTTGTAAGTGTAGCTGGTAAAAAGTTTATCACATAAAAGTTCTGCCAAGTACTCATAATACTAAGAATGTATATGCATAAATACATTTAAGCTATACCTTACATTGAATGGAATCCATGACTACTACGGCCAATAAATATGGCATATTGACTTTCTTTCCTCCCCGTTTACGTCATCCTTTCTCTATATTAATTAAGTCTGTGTGAATTAATAAGTTAACAATAATTTATATAACCGCCGATAAAAAATAAATAATAATTTAAAATACCACATGTATTCCCTGGCAAGCATATTGTGGACAGCCTTTTTTTTTTTTTTTTTTTTTTTTATTACATTATAGGCAAGTATTTGATCTCGATCTCACCTGATGGTAAGTGACAATGAGATCTACGATGGAGCATACTTGCCTAGGTAGGAAGGCGGCAGTAGATAGAGACGCTACATTCACTAGGCACATGCAGCGCAACTGATCTGACCCGCTATCCATGAATGGCAGCACCGAACATCATGCCGGAACACGGCTAGGCCGCTTGGCGACATGGCTTTGTTCAGTGGGTGGTGACTAGCCACGGCCGAAGCCTACCACCAGTAGAGTTGTCACCTGGTTGGCACCACCCAGGGTCACGTGTAGGGTATCTCGAGGGTACTTAATTCTCCTACGGACGAAGGTGACTCGACCCCATACAGCCTGCTTTGAGGAGTGAGCCAAAGCCACAGAACAAAAACGGTTCCATGGCTACCTCTTGGATATAATGACCTGTAGAATGTTCCCTTTCTGTATGTGTAAGAGAAAATAATACATAATTATCTGGTCATAGGAAATCGCAGTCCGCCTCAAATGTTTCCCTTCAATAGATTGAAATGTCATATATTCTTCTTCTTCTTCTTCTTTTTTACGAAATGAAATGCGATGAACTAAAATGGATATGAATATGGCCTCACCCGCAACTTAGCGGGTATTTTGCCAGTGTCAAGTAATTAATAGCAATATTAAATTCAATAAACACACATTATAAATAAAATAATGGATGTGACATGAAGAAATGAAAATGGCGTGTCTCCCAGGCACTTTTAACTTACCTACACTGTGTTCCAAGTGTATACACACCACTTTTGTCAACGTAACTCTGCGCGTCAGAGAGAGCGAGAGGTTTGTTTAGCCCCGCAGTTAGTCTGTCTGAAACAGGGTTACCCTACATGTAGGAATGTAAAGTACCCCACTAGAAACTTCACCAGCGGTTATAATTTGATATCACTAATCCATTAACCCTTGGATGATAATTTAGTAATGGAGTGTGTTTCAAAGGAAAAACTTGATAACACAATTGTTTTTGACGTTCAACTCCAGAGATGTTCGCGGTGAATTTATGTTTGCAAATTTTCGAGGTTATTGAATTAAATCAGTTAACAGTAGCTGGATAATTTAAGTTTAGTTGTATTTTAATTATAAACTTGCCTTTAAGTTTTAATAGAGCGCTATTATAATATTATTAAGATACTGACCATATTATATTAGAAAACCATTTCTAGATTGTATGAGCAAAATGAGTACACTTTATACACGCATTTTTTGGTATTTACACTAAACGAACAAAATCTCTAGCGAACAAAAGAAACGGTATCAATGATCCTTCGTGTGTGACGTCACTCATCACCAGTTCCATGACAAATATTTCTCCCCTCACTAAATTAACTGACAGGCCTTTTAATAGAGACTGCGATGTTATAAATATCTTCTATAGAAAAATACGTCCAGATCTTCAACGAACATGACAGCCAGACATTTCATTTAATAATATTAATGCGGACAACTTCATCTTGTGACATAGAATGACTGGTAGAACAAGCATTGAACCGCAGCGACAGAATTTAATTTACGCGCTGTGACGTGGATTCATTGCGTATACAATACGTGTAGATTGCGCCCCCGAATGGTGACACGTTGATACTCATGTTTTACTGTTTATAATTTTAGTCTCAATATAGTCATAGTACTCATAGAAGTCATAGTAGGACTATTTCAACAGCAGAACTGCTTAATATTACTTTGAGCGTAGGCCGCTCGGTTCACTGCACCAAATGTTTACTGGTTCAGTACCTTGTTTATGTTTTAAGTATTCGTCCTGGTCTGGGTTGAACCGAAGCGCTCTATGTTAAATTATCTGTACCCAAAATACATGCCTTGCTTTGTTTGGAACCATATTTGGTGTGTTTATCTAGCGATCATTATTATTAATACAGACGATAACACTCCCCAAACGTTGGGTCTATAATAATTGCGAAAGGGACCAGGATAAGATTAGCATAGGACTGCGACGGTTGGCGCAAACAAAGGAGTTTTATACCCAGCAATGGGTAACGACAAGCTGTAGATGATGGTAAGGTTTTGTGCAAACAGCACACTCCAAAGTTCTAAAAGAGTTTATTGTCGAGCCCTTGTCCGCCGGTGACTCGTCAACGCATCCATTACCGGACGTGGCCGCCGATATCCGGCCATTAATGACGTCATATTCCAAAGCACCTAGTTATTATCCGGACTGTTATAAAAGGTTATATTTATTACAAATAATAATTCTACGTAACGCCCACACGTCGTTAGGAGACGATATATCCAAAATATATTTTATTATTTTCTAAAAATACATTTGTTTATATTTTATTTCAAAGAAAAGTCAAAGACATTGAAAGGTAATACAATACTCACAAAGGGATTAGGCGTTGAATACATCACAATGTGACCCTACGCAAGACTTTCAAAGGACCTTAATTGCCTGATGATAGATAACAAATGGTAGACAACACTATAAGTGAATTAGAACTAAAGAATCGCTTAATAAACAAACTACTAATCACAAACAATGTGGTGGTTGATAATCTTTGTTTCGATAACTTAATTTAATTAAATTCAATTAAATTGCTATAGATTAGAATAGAAATTTACTGTATGAACTACTCCTTTCTTGAGTGGGGATCTTGTATACCTAATAAAAAACCTCTGTTGCAAATAAAAACTGGTATAATGTTGATATCAAGCACACATAATATATATTCACCCACAGTACAACACGTCTAGCTTTCGAGAAAGAGGGTGGAAAAACAAAAGCAATATTGCTAAGTATAAAATAAATTAATATTTGTGGCGATGTTACCAACATTTACATCAAACAATTTAATTAGTCCCAGCTGTGCCGAATATTTTCTACTTGATATTTTGTCGATGGTGTTACGAAATTGGGGAAAACTTATTTTCAATTTACTGGGCATTTTTTAACATAATTGGGCCGAAGTAAACTTACACCGCTAAGTACGAGGTTAGTTAAGTGAATTTATTTTGATATTATTTTTTAGCACAATCCAGTATATAGTTGCAACTGTACAAGATATTCCTAAAAAAACTTCTTTATAAAGTTATGTGTATAAATTATGCAGATCCTTTATGTAAATACGTCATTGCAGTTACTATAAAGGGCAAGAGTGCTTTCAATTTAACTAACTAGTTTATCTGCGCGTCCCAGACGGAATTAATGGTAATGAGTACGTACTGAAAATATAGGATTGAAGCTATTTGACGGACGGAAACAGGCAGAAGATGGTTTCTGAGAGAACTCCTACATTAGGCTTATAGGAAACATAACTTATGCGTCGGTAGACGTCCCTATAATAATACGATCTATAGCGGATTTCATACTATTCTAAGACGTTTAAATACATTAACAGTCGAAGTACGGCGAAATATTTGCATTATCAAATATAAAACTCACACTTAAAGCAGAGTTATATTACGGCGGGTGATTGGTGTAGTTTTGTCTACAATATGATTAACTTTCCTGTGTGTAATTATAAGTACAAAAACATATCCAAATACACCATCACGCCTGTAATATCAGAAGAGCTACGCAGAGGTGCAATGCAGAGCACCCACATTTCGCCGATTTTATTTGGTCCCAATGCAATAGGGTAGGCGAGGCTATTGCTTTTATACCTGGCACATTCCTCCTCAATACGAGAAGGATTTATGCCATAGTCTACCACGCTAGACCAGTGCGGTTTGGCGAACTTTATACGACTCTCAACTGCCGCAAAGATAGCCAATTGGCCAAATGAGGTAGAACATTTCTGTCAGAACTAAAAAAAAAAACAACGTAACGTTAAAATTGCATGTCATCTGTTATTGCTAGCGCCTTCACACTACTTTACTGAGATGCTACTTCACAAACATGTAAAGGTCATCATATGCTCCCAACGGCGATAAATAAATTTATTTTAAGAAAGGATTCCATTCCAACACCCACGGATAATACGGGGTAGACATTTCAATGTAAACAGCGCCAAAAGGGAACTTTGAGGTAAGGCTTTGGACTTTTGGCTTAAAGTTATTTCGAAAGTTGAACTAACCTTTTTATTATGACACAAACAGACACCGACCTCGCCGGCGAGGTTGACGAAACACATCTTCTGCCCAACAGGTGCGTTTTCGCACCTAGGAGCAGTCGTCCGTCGTCAACCCCCACACTGGCAACAGCCCAAGCCGAGGTCGTGTCTCCGGAGGTGCCCTTCAGCTAGTTGCTTCCCCACCCTTCTGGCTGGAGCGCCTTCAGCGCTCACCCTCTCGTTTGGTGAAGCTGTAAAGGTCATCTGCGACCAATAGCATTTCTAATTAGGAAAAAAATAATTAAAAAATTACCTTATCTTAACTCAACTAGCGTAAATAAAGAAAATATATCCATGGTTAAACACAAGAAACATACCTCGCCGTTTATTCTATATGTATACGGAATATAATTACTAGTTTTGGAATCCTAGTGCAGTGTTAGTTTACTGTGTATATTTGGATTTTAATAACTGCTTTTGCTTGTAGCAACATTGCAGAGAGAACTTATGAACGTCATGATGGGAATGATTTGTGTAAAATATATTGACGATTTAGTTGGTAATATAACAGTAAAACAATAACACAAAACTAAACCCCTAAATCAGGTAAATACTTAAAGACGTGCTTATACCTTTCTTGGAAGGGAACAAATTGTTAAATAAAATTAGGACCGAACTTGCCAAAATGTAGAGGAATAATAAATTGAGGGATCGTCGAGTGGCCCAGCATCTGTAGCTCAGTGGAAGCCGACCCATATTTAGGGGGGTTAGGTCAGCCACCCTTGTTCCCAGACACGGGGTAATTTCATCAATGACGTAGTCTGTAGTTATATAATTACCTGATTAGCTCAGTTTATAGTGGCCCTGCTTTATGCGCCGAGGGTCCGGGTTTGCATTCTCGTAGAGACATACTTAGCGTGATGAGCACGAATGTTTGTATCCAAGTCATGGATGTTTAGTAGCTATATAAGTATTATATACTGAGTTCGCCCTTAGTCAATTTTACAGTACCCATAATACAAGCGTTGCTTAGTGTGGGACCGTATAGTTGGTGTGTTCTTCTGGCGATAATATATTATTATACTAGCTGCGCCCGGCGGTGTTACCCGCGATAAAAAGTATGAAAAACTAAAACATCTATCCCACGGGAACCATACATTTTACCGGGATAAAAAGACTATAATCTATCTCTGTGCCAAATTTCATCCAGATCCGTTCAGCCGTTCGGGCATGAGTAGCGAACATCCGATAAGAGTAACAAACATCCATCCATCTATCCATCCATCCATCCATCCATCCATCCATCCAAACTTTCACATTTATAATATTAGTATAGATTATATACTTAGTTCGCCCTAAGACCATTGTACGGGACCCATAATACAGGCATTGCTTAGTTTGAGACAGTATTATTATTATCTTTTATAAACCGATTACTCAATTTACGAACATATCCAGGCTTCATTATGTAACACTTCTAAGATCATCACCTAATTAATAGAACGACCACTACCACCTTAACAATACAGTCTTATTCGCTACAGCAGAAAAATAAAACAATTCGTCACTCTACAGGACAGCTAACGATGTACATTAAAAAGAAAACAGCATTTTTGCCATTTGTCTGAGTAAACGTTCTTTCTTGTACGCAAAACGTTTAATTTCCGCTAGAACTGAGTTTGTGTCGAGTTAGCCTTAATATGTAGGCTATGAGCGACTGTAGATTGAGCAATCCTTACAGTGCGTCAGTCACCTATAATTATGATAGGTACTTACACGCATCATGCAATGCGCTACTGATGGCCTTGTTAAAATATTTTACACTATTATTGTTATACCTTATATACTGCGCGAAGTATTCTCTTCTGAAGATAGCCCAAGACTACGCTACGATCGACACTACATCTTCAATAGTTTTAACAGCTCTCATTGGTCGAAATGGTCGATGACGTAGTTTAGAGCCTGCCTCGTGATCTAGCTGTTACGGTAAAATAATGCCTGGTTTTATTGTATCATGCTTACACACCGTAATAGAGTCACACTTCAGCGAAATAGAGAACACATACAAAATAATCCGGTAGCATTGCTGTCAGTGTCATCGTCGCCTGTTCCAGTCACCATATACGCAATGCTTCCTGGACTAGTTTTTTTTTTAATCCTGATAATTTTTCTCAGGCCCGCTCCATCTTACGTTTTGTGTTCTACCGGTTAGATAAGAATCGCGTAGACAACGCCTTTTACTCGCTGCGGATTTGTTGGAAAATGGCTCTGACCTGTGTGCAACTTATTGTACTATTTAACAACCCAAAGCGAAGGAAATTGAACCACCAATTTAAGGCATTGGACTGGGGGTTTAGCTGGTGATTTTTTTATAATCACTTGTGCCGTTTACCTGTGAACCCGACGCGACCCGAAAAACATATAAAGAAGAAAGTCCATAATTCGTCTAGTATATTTTGTTATTTACAGTATGACAGTAACTTTCTTACAGCAAGTACCTTTCATCCTTTCTATTACCCCTCCTCCCCACCCATCTCTCTTAATACATTTGTCTCACGCATATTATAAGCATATTATAAAAAAAAATCTTCAACATTTTCATACGATTGCCGTTGCTACGATAGTTTCTTATTTGTATCACGTATTTATTCGTGCTATCGCGACAACGACTTTAGAAATCGCATATTATTGTACAACGCGAAGCTATCTAGAATAGTTATTATAGTTTCGTGAAAATATTTTCACAAATGTAATCGTCGCGCGAAATTACTGGCACATGCACTTAATGCAAACGATCGTGGTGGCATTTTTCGCAACTGCAGAAGCGTGAAGGTAACGTTTGTTAGACACACAAAGAACGTTTCCAATTCATGTCATGTCAACACGATAAAAATTGAAGACAATAATTTTCGCGTTGATACTTTTATAAATGTAAAACTAACAAATGATCAATATAATATAACTAGCACCGAAATCATCCTAAGTTCAACGACTCGTCAACAGTTCCTGATATCCAGCGGAAAGATCACACAATGTCCCGACTATCGTTTGATGTCAAGCCGAGCGAGCTATTGCCTCGCCGACCTACGGGACTTGACATGAATTTGGCCGCGTGTTAACTTGTAGGACAAAATTCTTGCGATACAAGGGGTTAACATTCCTAATTTAGTTAATGTAGAACATAGGAATGCAATTGCAATTGGATATTCATATATAAATTGACAGGCAATCGTCTGCCAAGTTATTACATTGGACCATCTATAATTTAGGTAGTCGCGAATCCCTGAGAACCATTTAGGAAAACCAATATTTTGAAAGTACTAGTAGCTTTAGCTATCAAACTATTGTTGACGTGAGCCCCTCCAAGCTGCACAAGCTATGATTTAGTTGAAGGAGCTAACGATAACACGATTACTAGTAATTTGTTTATCAGATTACTATAAATCGTAAAAAAAATAAAAATAACATATTACTTAGTTGTAAGAAGTTATAATATATGTACAATAGGTATATACAAATATATGCGCATAAAACAAACAAACAACTAAAATATACTTTTAATTATTTTTTTTAAATGGGGGGGGGGATTATATACATAAAAATGCCTCTACATCGTTGTGGATACCAAAAGTTGTAAGATGAAAACAATTCAGGCCCCAATTCTTTACATGTATTCTCATAGTTGTTTCGATCATTAAAATAATACTAAAGATCCGGGCACAGCCCTTGTGAGAGAGAGAGATAATAATAATAATAACAAATAAAGGAAAAGTGAGTCTAGTCCCCACAATAGGAATTCCTGTGTCATGGGGACTAGAATATTTAAAAAAAAACAAAAACTGATCTTAAATAAATTACATTATGAGTGAAAGTGCCTGCGTGTGTGTGTGTATAACAATTATATTATGTAATGTTTTATATACAAAACGTTATAGCAGTGGTTGTTATGTGCTAAGAAACAGAAATAATATCTAATTCGTACTAAAACATGTAACAAACATTACTCAAAAGATATTCAGCTGTCCATTAGCGGCGGCATCTTGGCGAGCTTAAACTTGAATATTTATTGTGTCGGAAGCGGCGAGTGGGTTGGAAACAATTTAAATTAAACACCGAACTTTGAATGGTGTTAACAATTAAACTCTTGGTTAACAAGCAACAGTCGCTGACGGGCTGCGATAGTGGCGCGATTGTGGTACCGGTGGTATAGAACGTTTTAGAGCAGGAAACAACACTTGCTAAGAGAAGATCATGAGATATAGTTATATATTATATAATCTATGCATTTATACGTAAATACCGCACATATTCCTACTATAAGTTAATATATACTAATGGCTTGGGTAAACACTGCGAAAAGGTAGTCCTACTTGGTCTTCATATAACGAGTACATAATGTAAATAAAATAAAAAAAAACTATTTCCAATGTTCGCTCGGCAATATAGTGTTATACATTGATGATTCTATTGTGCTTGTCTGGACACCAGAAAACCATTTAATTTTCTTTCAATATCAAAAAATAAACCGAAAATGTTACACTTTATCCGAACAATGAAACAGGATTCAATCTCGTGATGGGTTTATTCTGGCACAATATAACTATAAGTACACCGTTCAACGAATCGTAAACTACAGTAAGAATCATTACTTATAACTTACATAAAACCGGTCAATAAAACCGAATACATTAGAACTGAAAGGAAAAAAAAACACTAAATCAGCCGATTTGCGCCAACAGGCTGTTTTCTCTCCTGAGTTATTCAAAATAGTTGCACTAAAAATCTCAAGTACGTAAGAGGAGCAACGAGGAAACTGTGAATTGTAGATCAAGTCAGTTAAGCTTCTTAGATCAGATTATTACTTGAAGTGAGTCGTACTAAAATTACTGGAATAATTGTCTTTATCTCCCACTATAATAGATTAATTATTATTTAATGTTTAACCATGTTAATACATATTGATCTGGATTATTCTAAACAGAATGCACATGACATTATAACTAATATCCTGCCGTCGGTGCCCACATTCGTGAAGAAACCTGTACATCTTTCTAAAACCTTTCGAAGGTCGCAAACCTATACTAGGCCATACTATACTGAACTATGACCCCAATGATGGGCAGAGTGCTTGATGTAACGGCAAAGGTCTCACCCCCTATTACATTGAGATCAAATACAAACGGTAAAATGTTAGTGCACTGGAGTGCTACTCTATCAACCCTTCTATTTTACAGGCATAATGGTGTTTGATGGATAATCGTTGTGTATGTGAATGTTAAGTACTCTGTGTCTAAAAACAACATTAAAACATAATATGTGCTGTTTAAAAGTAGTTAAATTCACTTAATTATGTAAATGGGCTCTGTGCATGAGAGCTTTTCTGTGTAGTTCGCTTACATAACGTGAGACACGAAGAAATTAATTGAGTTTGTGTTATGCAAACGAAGTGTTCCTAAATATTGCTCCATTTAAAGAACTATGGTGGCACCATGCTAGTGAAAATAGCAATTAGTGTAGCGCCTTCATTAAAATAAAATGAGAAAATTACATTATTATACAAAACTAATATACATTAAAAATAGAAAAGCTACTTTATATTTACAAAAGTGTAAAAAAATTGGCCCATGCGGTAGCGTGCCCAAGATGCTGGTCGCATTTCCTCGCTATACAGCCAAAGCTACTCGCTGAGCGAGGAAATGCCCAGCCCTTGGGTCGCCGGTTGCGTCGACCAATCATCCTGAAAAATGTTTTTTTTTTATGTAAGTATATTATTGTAAAGATATGTGTGCCTTCACAGAATCACTAGCACAATTAAATCGCGAGGGATGTGTGTACCTTGCTCGGACAGCGACAAACACCTATAAGTCTAAAATATTCATTCACCATCGATCCCGGACGCTCATCTCACAGACTTACAGGGACACAGGGAGAGAATTATTTTAAGTAACCTGAACCTACGCGAAGACATGAAAAATATGCAGTTTTTCATGTCTTCGCGTAGCTCTGTCCCTATCTCATGGAAAGCAGAGTTTATGTAGATACTGTTATTAAACTTTATTTCAATATTCATTCTGTGTGCACAAACTTTATTTTACAGGTAGGTATACTCTGAAATGATTAACCAAATGACGTGTATCGCATAACATTATAAAATTGAATAATTAAATTAGTTTTACCGTCAATGTTTCCTTGAGCAAATTTTTAAACATGCACCGCAATGCTAAAGTGATTCTATTATTATACCTAATCGAGGTTTTTCTTTTGCACACTGCACTTCTACTGACTGACGACGTGATAAGCTCTGTTGGTAGTGATCCTGCCTTCCGCACCGAGGGTCCTGGGTTCGAATCCTGATAGCGACCACACTTTGTGTGATGAGCATGTAAAGATTAGAATGTACAAAATAAACAAACAAGCTCAGTTTTACGCGTTTAAAAGCTATTTACTCAGTGGCGTGATACACAAAGGCAATCAAACAGAAAACTTGGGAGCACAAACGATCCAAATATTATGGCAGGACCGCCACGCACCTCACATCAAAATTTTATATTTTCCGATTCGTTTTATGGTCCATTTATTAGTTACCCGAGATGCTAGTAAAATTTTCGCGAGCTAGAATCGGATGTTATTAGGTAGTTATTGAGATCATAAATAATTAGTTTTTTTTTATTTCTACGGAACGCTTGGAGCAACGAGAACCCACGAATAAAAAACTTTTTTGTTTACAAGCTCAGCCCATTGACCAAATCAAGCCCAACTCCTGAAATTGGGCCCCTGATATATTGGCTGAAGGTCATGTTTGCCTTAGGTAAGGGATAAAAAGGAATTTTGGCAAATTTTACCCTTCGCATGAAAAATGGTCGCTAAAAGTTTTGCTCGACAAATCTGTAGCCGAGCTTTGTAAGCAATTTTAGAATTCTTCGTCATGGAATGGGAATAGTTTTATTTATGTCCCCAATTCAAATTAAAAGTGAAATAAAAATACTTCGGTGTACGCGTAGATTACGACTGACTTGTCGATGTAACAGTAAAAATATACAATATCTGCAACTCCGGCCCATATAATGTTACCATGATTTTAATGAGGTCTTATTCAGCTGTAAGTCTCTAAGCTTACTAATAAAACCACTTGGATGACTTATTCCATTCCAGGTTTTTCTACATTCTTAGTAGAATCTGGATAGAATCAAAAACCTTCTGCCTCGCCTCACAATATGTGAATCGCGTATTGTTTTCTCATTGTACTGTTAAAGGAAATTCTATATTTTCACTTTACATCTTCATGTTATATATACATAGACTCTCTATTATAACAACTTAACAAGTTACCGGCAGCAAATTGTGGCGTGTCAGCGGACTTATGGTCGTAGTAAAGTTGTGTAACGCGACCCTTAGCGTTCTGCTGAAGTAAGGCAATAAACTCACAGATGAACTAGCCAGCCAGCGGAATCAACCCTCAAAATAAGACCTTTAAACCTGGCCACAGAACAGTAGATTGCGGTATACCGAAATCATTATCTTGTTAACAGAACGATTGGACTTTTACCCGTGGACAAGCCAGTTTCAGTAAATAACTCGTAGGCTACATATATTGTCATGTCTTAACAAGCTTCTTGGAAACAAAATTGGTGATCACAGAACGATTAATTTATTCAAATTGACCTTACTTCAATAGCCAGTTCCTGCAACTGGCTATTTATCTCATATCGTTATGCTGAAGAATATCCTTCCTTTTGCTTAAGAGTGAGCCACCTACATTTTGGGCATATTTAACTGTCTTACAATATAAATTCCCTACGCCACAACAACCCCTAATAAAAGGGAAAATTGAAAGTAGCGTGCAGGGTGAAACTGCAAAATCCTGTTGCCCCTGCTGCTAGCTGACTCGCGCACAACCTGTGAATCAGTGAACTTTAGCCCTTTTGCAACATAGCTACAGACGGGACGTCAATTAAATTGCTAGTGCTTTATGCTACCAGGAGCACTGTTAGACAAATGGTCTTGAATTTGTTATCGTACTTCTCTATTTTTTAGATGCTTCTATTTGAGTACACCCTAACATATTTGTATTGTAGGTAAGTTGATATCACTGTCAAGTTTTAAGAATATTTATATTTAAATATTAGGGGAGTCGCTGGGTGGATGTAAGTACAATGTAGCTCTAATAAATATCAAATGAAAAAACTTTTCAATACCTGCATGTGCTTCATAAGCGCACGGCATCAAGTTTTAAGTCTTACTAAAATATAGAGTTTTATAAGGTATCTCCCGAGCATGGGAGTCCGAGAAGAACTTTTTTCATTTGCCTTAACTTGGTGATTTTCCGCGAAGTCTTATGAACAGACAAGTCTTTGAGTTTTAAATCCAAATTTCCATTGAAGAGGGAAAAAAGGAAAGCAGCGTTTTTATGGGAATCAGTCGAGCTAGTAAGTGTATTAGAGGAGCAACCCTAATATTATCGAGACCTTTTGTTCGGGTTTTTTTTTCGAGATAACAAAAACAACATGAACGACAAAAAACGATTTCCTATATCAGATACTTCCCCTAGATATCACTTGAAGTGTTTCTATAAGAATAAGTAACCGGACTGTATTTAAAGTAAATCAGAGTTAATTTATCTAAATGAAACCTGAAAGACGAAGATACATCAATGAGAGAGGAAACATCCTAAAATAAAAACGAATGTTAACGAGGCAAGCTTTATGAATAACAATTAAAACAACCAACGATGCTTCGTGCATCATCATTTTGTGAAAGCATTAAATCTTTCTGTCTAACGTCATTAGCACAAAGGCACAAAGCGCGTCACCGGCTGAGAGTGACGTGCGGCCGGCGCGATTACATAATAATAAGTACTTGCTCGTCCCGGAACTCCGGGGTGCCAACTAATTTAATTAATGCAAAATAGAGCTTGAAATTTCAAAAATATTATAATATAAATAAAGTAACTAAGCAACTTTTACCATATCAGTTATACTCATTTTCAACAGCACAACATTTGCACAGATAATCACTGAAACAGCCGTGTCCAGTGAGTATCTGCGCAAGCCTAAAGGTGACTCGCCCAGTCTTCCTCCTCACCCAAGCTTCGAGGACCGGCAGGATGGCGCTGACGACGCGTTTGCGCGCGTATCGCTCCTCCGAGAGCCGCGCGCGCCACCCGTCGAACGCGCGTCTCTGCTCCTGCCGGCGTACGCCTTCGAGCGCTGGCGCCTTCTCGCACCTCCGGTGGAAATCGCGGTACCGATCATAGACCCTCGCGTCCATGTCCGCCAACCCAGAAATATCCTATGCCTACATGAAGACGTAATAAATTCAATACACTATGACGCCTGCAATCCTGAAGAAACCGGCAGAGATGTACTAGAAAGCAAACACGGGCTTAGAGGTTTTTTCATGATGCCTACCTTTCCTAGCCTGTTTATACATTTTAGTAGTGCAACATTACAGATAAATATTTCTGGCTGTATAATACATGCGTAAGCTTCAAAGTATAGCTAACATCACTAATGTAATGACTTTCGTCAAAATTCTGATAAATTACTACCAGATTACATAAATCCTCACTTCTATTTAAATAAAGTTTTAAAAGCTGCAAATAGACAAGTGACCGATGCTAATTACTTAGCAGCCTGTTCTGCGTATTGCCTGGATAATCTTCCCTTAGTGTTATATTTAGCATTTCATTCGCAGCTGGCGTTAGGATGGATTGTTTTAAAGTGTTTCAGAAACCCTTTTGAGATTAAACTAAATAGTAATAATCTTTAGTGCCTTCAATTTCAATGGAAAAATAAGTATTTAAGGAAATTGCTTTTTAATCTTGGAATAAAAATCAGACAACAACATTGTGGTACCAATTCGTTTGTAATCTTTAAAATATACCACGTTAACAGACAATACACTGGGCCATTTAATATAAACCCCACACTAATATATGAGATTGCCAGCTCTTATAAATAATACCTATTCTAGAACTAAAATCACACTATATTAAGAACAAAAGTGCTTTGTTTAGTCTGCAGGTCCTGGGATATGAATTTCTACCTTATTGTGCCTTTGTTACCTAATGCTTTTGTTGCATGGCGAGATTAGCGCTACCTATACAGGGTGTAAGGGGCATGATAACGAAAACTTTGGGTTAAGGTTACACTTAATACCTATAATAAAGTTATAAAAATAAATCATGTCGAATGTCATGGGTTACAGATGTTGTGATTTTTGAGCGCGCAATGTATCGTGTACAAACCGATCACAACACAACGCTCCTCGCGATACCCAACTCGTGCGAGTGACGAGCGTGCTGAAGCGTATCGAGTTTCAATTTACATTGCAGTCTTAAGTCTAAATTAGTAATTATCGTTTTATTTATTTATAATCACGTTAAAATAGACTTCTATTATGATTTCATGCTAAAATCCGTTCTTTTTAAACTGATATTATTATGAATTTTTCGACTCTCTCACTCACTTTATCTCATCTAGGCATCGAGATTATAAGCATCTAGGTAATACTTGACCGCCCTCTCTCGCCGTCGCCGTCGCCTCGAGACTTCACCTCACGTTGAGCTAAACGTTATCGATCCATTCAATTATTATAACAATACCATTAAATGGTTTAATAATCGTCAGGTCCCTATATTTAAATTGCAATTTCATTACTAACTGATCACTAAATACAGATTATACTGGTAAAGAAACTGTTTTGAACTTCCCATAATTTTCTGTACAAACTTTTAAGCTCAGTTGCGAAGTTCAACGCTATTTAATTCGTATCAGCGCAACTAGCGCATAAACTGATGTTTAACGTGTTTTGTCGACTCGGTCAGGGCTGGACTAATTTGATAATAATCTGGGAAAAATCCTTACTTTGTTTTTAATATAGCATGTATTATATAAATTATAAGCGTTAATAGCCTCGCGGTCACAGAGACCGTGAAAGTAATCAATAGGTTAGTAAACCAAAGAAAAGCAACTAATCATCAGTAAAGTGAATACTAATCTATCTTTTAAAAAATATACAGCCAAACTACTATTATTAATTATGTGTTTATTACCAAATAAATAAACGTGAGCTTTACGTTTCTATAGTATCATTTACTATGTATGTATATTATGCACTTTATTGAAAACTAGCTGTCCCGGCAAAATTCGTATCACCTCAGAATCAAATGTATGAGAAAATGAATTATCTTCATTATTCTTTTTTATGAATTTTGCCCATGTTTAATAGTGATTCTGTTATATGGGGCGGAGACAAATTCAAAAATAAATTATCATAAAAATCGGCCCATCAGTTTTTTGGGTTATAAATAGTGTAACTAACACGAGTTTGTTATATATATATATTAACTAAATAATTATTTTAAAATTGTTCATATTTTATTATAGTTTACATTGTATCCAGTTGTTTATGCTTGAACTATAAACCAGCTCAAATATTCAACCCTTTTAAATACTTCAACCAATTAACGTCAAGCTATGCTGTGCCGACAAAGACGTTGTTTTGCCTCACGAAAGTGAAATATGAGACACAACCTCAGATTTTTTAATTAAATTTTATCATAATATGTATGCATACTCGTGTTTTTACAAATAAATATATCTTTATATAATGTTTATCAATTCGATTACAATGTATGCCATTAATCCTTGTAAGTTATTTATATGGTTCTGCTCACCTGTACTTTTAAGTCGTAAGGCCAACGTAGAATCGTCCAATAACCTAAAAGAATACTAAAAATTCAAATAATAAATTGAAAGGTTAAATCTGGCCTGCAATGTTTAGTAAATAATGGAACCTTGGCGAACCAAAGCACATCTTAAAGGTAAGTAAGTAATTGCATTGCTGAGTTTTGGGCTGTACAGTTGGCCTGTGTTATCAGGTAATATTTGATTATGCCGAATTTAAAAATGTGATGTATAGTAGTCGAAAGACATCCAATAATAATTGTTATATCTACATTTGACTTCTGGTTGAAACATCCAAAGCAAACGGAGACAAAATCATCGATAGACATTTCCTGTGTCAATTTATAAATGTTTAATGTCATTTCCCCTTCTGCTATCCTTCATAATACATTATGTGAACTGAACAACGGCGTAGATAATTAAGAACTCTCTTTCAATCTAAATAAAGTCCGGTGTTCGTTGGCAGATCATAGTTTTATCTTTTGGAGCAATATAAAAGAAGCCACGACTTTATTTTGAGACAAGAATCATAGGCTTGATATCACTGTTTGAAGAAAGGTTAAACATTTTAATACATACGTGAACAAACTTGTATTTTTATCTTAAAAACTCGAATTACTTTCCACTAATATTTTAATATTTACCATAGATTTATTTTAAATTTCGGACCCTCTTGTTGTCATGCTGTCTGTTGGCATGAAATCACCCACTTCCTTACGTTTGAAGTGTCCATGTGGTAATAATGAGCCAACATATAAAAGCGAAACCCACTTTTGTTATCACAAAATCGGCTTAACTATGAGACCTAAGCTTAAAATTAGCTTTGAATTTGGAACTGGTTGCTTATTAAGAAAAAAGATTAGTTACCCTCAGTTGTATATTCATTCGTAGCCCTGAGTTGTGTAATTCATAAACGCTTTAAGCCTGTCCTAGTACCACACAACCAGGTAAAATCAACAAAGCTAGCAGCTACCGTACGTCTTCGCGATTCCCTTTACTGTAGCCTTCTCGATACACTTTTGTTCCCAACATAATAGAATATCAAAGGCCCCGCTCTGTTTATTGATAATAATTTATTAGTTGGAATAAGTCTGGTTGAAGGAGGATGTGACGTAGGGAAGGCATAGATATGCTTTAGTAGATTTGATGATTAAGATGCTAGAGGACAGCTGTTTGGAATAGGAGTTGGTCGCAATTCTACACATTATAAGTTTTAGCGGAAAAGGGAAGATCTTCCAGCCAGGCGGGTGGTATGCCTGGCGGGGCGGCCGCTATGCCCCGACGGTTATTGTCGGGATCTTGTATATATGTTACTTGCTCCAAAAACTCTTATAGCGCGATTCAGGATTGTGACGTCAACTGTCTATTGTTCTGAATGCGTCTGCAATGCCATTTGTGTAGCTTGTGGTGTAGTTGAAGTGGTCGCTACAAAGTTATAATTAGTCAGAAACAGAAGTCAAAGAACGTATATCTAACGATCTCTCTATTTATCGTCATGATAGTATCAAGATATCAAAATAATCAACAAATTACGTTTAAGTGATGATAATAACTGTCAGAGATGCCACTTACCGTGGACTAAACATTTTTTTTCTCTAATACACAGAAAGCGAAACATCTTTCAATGTTTGTCTTGGTTTGCGGCCAAGCGGTCACATAGGGAATATATTATCTAAGTGTACCTAATGCATACGTCACTAAACTTATGTAATGCTGAAATCGACAATAATTTCATAAGCATCTAAATTTTAATGTTAATGCTGGGCCTTATTTCTACATTTTTGCTATTAATTGCTCTTACAAATCCATATGGCGCATATTCTCGTGTGGCGCGGAATTTCGCCTGTGCCACGATGGACGTCAAAACAAATGAAGTAGCTAATGCAGTGCACATTTTTGAAAACAACTTTCTAAAATTGTTGGCACAAACACATTGGAATGAAAGTTTATAAGCAACACATAAAGTGTCGCCTAATTTTAATTTAGTTTTTCAAAGTTTTCTGTCAAAACCTGCAGACTTATCTATTCATATAATTTTAGTCATTAGAAGAAGTTTATCGTCCATACTTTTTTCAAGTTAAGGAGGAACCTGAAGGTCTTCAAGTTTTTACCAAGCATTGTGTATTCTATAGTAAACATGCTGTACTTGGTCCTAGCGAAAGGCAGGATTCAAATAATTCTTTCAGCGATAGTGACAACATGACAAGTGAACTAATGAATTTGACGAATTTGAGTAAAATAATAAAACATATTTTTAAGGCTAAAATATGCTACTTGAAAACTATTGAAGTAATTATTGCGATAATGATCAAATAACTCATGATCATGCAGTTACTTTACAATCATTTTGAGACAATCGTAGCTTACAATTTAGTTCATAATACGTGTAATTAATTAATTTCGACATAAATTAACTAAATTTCAAAAGTACCTATCTTTACGATAATTAACTCCCTTTAACATTTGTACATTAATTAAATACATTCAACTGATTCATTGCCGAATTTCCCCTTTATATCACGCACTCCATAGACTTCCATGAATATTAGAAGAGTATCTTGATATTATACAGCTACAGCTTCACTCGTAATTAAACATCGTCCGATTGTGGATTCCCGCAGAGCCCTTGATTGAAATGCCTTTGTGCAAAGATTCCTTGTTTCACGTAAAGCTTTTGGGGTGTGGTCTCGTTGTTTGCGAGAATCGTGATTTTAATAGGTTTATATTTTATATGATCTCCAAATTTTTGTGATCGAATAATAATAGCATTTATTTTTATTCTCTAATGTGATGTAACATGTACCCTAGTGGGTGAAACGCAAGACTGACTGCGCGTGGTTCTGATGATGGTAACCATTGATTGGTGACTAAATTCATATAACATTTGATCTTAATTTAACTGGCGATCCCATGTGCCATACTAATATCGTTAAAAGTTATTAGAGACAGTATATAGCGGAAATTTTTTGACTAATAGTCTTATCTTAGGGTAACGGTTAGTGTCCTAGATGATCTCGGAGGGTAAACGGCAATACCGCTAGGAATACGGATAGCATTTTTATACCTATTGCAGTTTTTTGTCTTTTATATTTTCGTATGATTTTGTGATGTTGGTTCTATTCTGAGTAAAAGCTAACAAATAAGCTAAACATATTGTTTTCTTATATTTACGCGAATACTACACATTGAAATAAAACTATTTTTTAAGGATATCTTGTTGTTATTTGCCCCACCGGTATCACTGAAACCCCACCTGAACTGATCTCGCTGAATAGAGTGGGGATAACAATTAAACCGAGGCTTGCCACTGTACGCCACGTAGCTTACGAATCACGTAGCTGTGAACTGATCATCGCTAATCTGATATTAACTAGTATCGATTTTAATGCAAATTATTAGGTAGAACGCTTTAGTACGTTTCGTTGGTGGGTCGGTTTGGAAAATTGCTTCCACTTCCAAGATTCAGATATATGAGTCCACCGAAGAAAAATACGGCTGTATACATAAAAGAAAATGTCGTTTTTAAAAATTTTATATTATTTTTAAGAGGTTTTACAATACCTATGATCTATAAAAACTGGTGAATGTTTAAATTTTATAGATTTTATCGATATCGATATCGTTTTTTTATCCAAGAATAATTGAAAAGAGAAAATATGCAGCTGCAGAGATTCGCTTACTGAATAGGTCTACACATAGTCAGAGAATTTAAAATTCTGACACAATGTTAAGAAAGCTTTTTCTTGGTTAGTGTGGTAAAGAAAACTAATATAACATTTCATATTTTCTAGTCACGTGCCATGTAAAATGTAAATGGAGCTATTACTATAGATAAGATTCGTGTTTAGTTTTTATCTCTATTAAACTATCATGCAATAAACGATATCAAAAATACAAAGATGTCAAGGGACTCAGTAAAACACGCAAATGTCAACGAGAGTTCATACAAACTAAAAAATAACCCAGTTACAATTTGCTAGCAACTAAACCCTTACAGAGAACGTTTAAAGCTTGATTTCCTTTGATTTAACGGCAAATGCCAAGTCCCAAGTAACGATTTGTTGATCATTCACGCGCCCCCAGATAACTCCTTCAGATATTGTTATGTTAATTGTCGTCGAACTACTTATACGAATTTGACACAGAGGAATCTTTAGAAACCATTCTGTATAAGATAAGTTACGTTGAACGTTTATTTTTACGTTACCAAACATTTATTTGTATTAAAAAATGCCAATTAAAATACGCATAGCGTTTTCATGGAAAGCGTACTTCAAGTAGCAAAATTAACCATATTAGTTGTTAACAACTTCTATTTTAAACACAATTTTATAGGTTATTTTATTATTTCTCAGCCTATTTTTCAGACTACACATTTCACCGTCGTATTTAAATTACATTTGATGCATTCTATACTTTCAAACAAAATTTAATGAATAATATCGTCAGATAAATATTTCAAATGTATGGTCCCAAACTTAGGCAATACTGGCATCACAATATTCCAAAACATATAATAATCTACTTATCATTTGTCAATATAATCTATCAAAGCGAAAAATTCAACCAGATAGGCTGCAATCCTTTTTGTGATGAAATTTTATCTGTGTTACAATCTCACTTACCAGTTGTTTAATGTTTACCAAATTAGCTATGCGTGACGTCATTACGACCATTAAAGATAATTTAATTTGGTCTTGCTGACGTCAAAATAATTATGTCTCCAACGTGTTTATTATTCGTATTTATGATGCTTAGAACGAAAATTAAAAGTGTTAAGTGAATTGTTGAAAGTGTGAGTGGTGTAAGTCACCCTTGGCATTTAAAAAAATTAAAACACAGATAAAACAATACAACGGCATTTTTAAAAATTAGAACGTGGATGAAATAATACAACGGTTTTTTAAAATTAGAACATGGATAAGATTCAGCAAACTATAAAATTGCTATTGGACAATGAATTGGACTTTGATCTTTCCGCGTACAAAAAAAGAATGACATGGTGACCTTATTTTTTTTATTCGCGCTTGCCAAATCCCTCCAAAGCGGTTTCTTTTTACAACTTTCTGGATTTAAGAATTTCGTTCTAGTCGATGGAGCTTATTCCAGTTGCGAAAAGAACGTGTAAATTAAATAATAATATTTAATTATAAACTAATCAGACTATTCATAAGTAATGAAACTGTATAAGGTGAATAAAATATATTGTAAAAAGGAACTAGCACTCAATATAATTAAACTCAACAACAAAAACATATATCTAAGCAAGATCAAGTGCCTCTCCACGGATTGTCAGATAAATATTGTTTGTATTGAACATGTGTTTACGTATTAGTGGTATGTTGACGGCGGTGATCAGTCCAGTGCGCGACTCGACGGGCGGCGGGCTATACTGAATGTAACTGTATCCATCCATCAACCGCCATGGGAGTCGTCACTGAACAAGAGAATGTTAGGCCTAGTGAGTATAATTATAAGGTTTAACAGTAAAAGTGTAACAATAACGGTGAAGGAAAACATCGTGAGGAAACCAGCATGTCTGAGAGAACCCCTCGAAAGACGTGTGAAGTCCGTCAACCCGTACTGGGCCAGGGTGGTGGACTTATGGCCTTATCACCCTCGCACTGATGAAAGGCCAGTGCCCAACAGTGGCACATTAAAAAAGGCTGGTATTATTATTATATCATAATAGTGTAAAAATATTATAAAAGGTTATAAGTTTTTATTAATAAGATTCCTGAAAAAATAATATAATTATTAGAAATTTGAAAATAAAAGTGCGGCGTGAAAAATTATTACTGGTTCGCTTCAATTTAAAAACAATATAAGACAGAATTTTACTCATTTATTAACTGACTTCAAAAAGGAGGAGGTTCTCAATTCGTTTGTATTTTTTTTATTCTTTTTTATGCATCAACATGGCATAGGCCATGCCGTTTCTGAAATATTTGACGACTTTATAATGGTTCACATGAGTACCTCACACGTTTTGTTACACCTTATATTTATTAAGTGTAGAATAATAAAAAAACTATGTCTAAAATCAGTGACAAGCAAGTTGATAGAACTGTCTGAACAGTCCTCGTTACCGAGGCAAGCCCTCGGTAACGAGGATCGCAGGTTCAAACCCTGGCTCGCACCTCTGGAATTCCTGGATTTTTCAACCATGATTATCACTTGCTAAACGGTGAAGGAAATCATCGTAAGGAAACCTTGCATGTCGCAGAAAACCCCTCGAAAGACGTGTTAAGGCCGCCAACCCGCACTGGGCCAGCGTGGTGGACTATGGCCTTATTCTCTTGCCCAACAGTGGGACATAAGAGGTCTGGTATTATTTTATAATAAAATAATTTATAATATGTCGTAAGTTTTTATAGCCTTTTATGTTACACTCGGCTATGTTATGGCTGTCAGTCGGTTCTGACATCAACGTCAGCTGAAAATAATTTAGTTGTTGTTCATGTTTGCCCACCTTTGCATGCCCATGCTTGCGTCTTTTCTCCCACTTCTGCTATTTAGGTCATGGAGCGCAAAATGGTATTTCTGTCTCAGTCAGTTTGCTTGACATTGAGGATACTCCTGTCCGTTCCTAACACACCTTGAATTCTATACATAAAAATAATAACATTAAAAAAAAATGTCACATACTTGCAATTTGAAATGAACATTTAAATTATAATGTGACAGATATTATTAAATTTTTTACCTATACATCAGGACCGTAATTCTCGTAGGGCTGGTTTGAGACATTTTAAATATTTTCGACATCATGTTTAAAAAAATAATAGAACTCGCCACTTTAGTGAGCCTAATAAGCTAACAAAACCATTGTTTGCTTAATTAATAATCTTCTATGTACACCCATATCATACACAAACATAAGTATAACAGTTTATATTGCAAGCATGCAGTTTCTATTAGCTGATCCGTGTTAATTATTTTCTAAGATATTAAAAAATAATCTATTCTAATTGTTGCCCTTTTCAGAGGGACTGGGTGTGCGTCACGCTCAGGTAGCTCTGATCTTCTTCATGATGCTACTCGCTTTCAGCATGAGAGTCAACATGAGCATGGCGATAGTTGCCATGACAGATAAGGCGAATGACCCCGTAAGTTATAACTTAGTTAGGTACTAGTTTAAGGATTATATCGCGATTATCCAAAACCAAGCGCACCGTTAAATCAGAATCAGAATCAGAATATTTTTTATTCACGTAGACCATTATCGTACAGTAATTATGAATTGTCAAATTACAAAAATATTATGCTACTGCTTTACCACCCGTTCGGAACGCCGTTCCTATGGAGAAGAACGGGCAAGAAACTCCATGGTTGCTCTTTTTTAAAATAGGTCTTTCGGTTGTAAGATATCAAGACACTGTGAACACTTTCTGCGTAGATTGGACCGCAATTAGTTGGATTTCAATACTCTGTAGTTCATAATTGAGACATACCGCTACACAGAATTCTTTCAAAAGCTATATGTAACTTATTCTGTAAATGTATCTTATTTATTCCATCTGTTGCAACTATAGATTTTTTATCATCAAGCGTAAGTAAATCTATGACCACAACTTTGTTTTTTTTTTCATTTACACCAATTATGAAGCAACTTTATATCTGTGCCGTGCAACTGTATATCTGGGCCCTGCAACTGTATATCTGTGCCGTGGTGCATAGTATGTTGCTTTCCTAGTTCCTTATAAAATAATTGTATTGTTTTATCACAGATAGGCGCTAATATTTGTATCTTTATTTAGATAATTAGACACTGTTTTACAAGCTATATTTGATATCAAAACACAATCATATTGAATACTCTTATGCCATTATTATCTTTCAAGTTAACATTTAGTAATAATATTTGTGACCTCTCATGAGTAGTTTATCTTAAATTAGCAAGATGTTAATTTTTATGTTTTCAATATTGAGATAGTCTTAAATAAACAAAAATAATTATGTACTTTAATCGTGCATAATACTCTTTATTTAAGCATTCAATCAATAAGTATGTAGTCAAACATGGAGATTTACTCATAAAACTACGAAAATAAAATGTCTAAATTAGATCTCTTAGGGCGCCACGTGTTGTTGAGGCAACACAACGATTGAAGCATTACACGGCGCGATATAGTTAACGTAATCATTTAGTAAGAGTAATAAACAATGAATGGAAAGTTTATCGTGTCATTCGGTCGGGTTGGCAATATTATACAATGTGGGTCCCTGACCCGGCCCACGGTATCAATGACCTTAGCGAAGCTGTGACATAAGTACTCACGTATCTGTAAATGAAAAATTGCTTTGATTTGTTGCAAAAATTGATGTACAGGCTGAAATAAAAATCATTGGCAATAATTTAAAATATACCAAAGTAATATAAAATAATCCGGATCTTGATGATCTTTATTAATGACTAGATGCGCCCGGCGGTGTTACCCGCGATAAAAAGTATGAAAAATTAAAACATCTATCCCACGGGAACCATACATTTTACCGGGATAAAAAGTAGCCTATGTGTTATTCCAGACTATAATCTATCTCTGTGCCAAATTTCATCCAGATCCGTTCAGCCGTTCGGGCGTGAAAGAGTAACAAACATCCATCCATCCATCCATCCAAACTTTCACATTTATAATATTAGTATAGATTATAATTTTAGGACCTTTATTAATGAAATGGATTTATTAAAAATAGGTTTGAAATAAAACCTGTGATTTAATTAAAGTTTAATATTCTTTTTCTTTCTACCAGAGCAATCTATAACGTTAACTATGTGTAATTCTCGGTTTATTTTATATTTATTTTAAATCGTGCGATTTGTATTTGAATATTTTAATGTTCTAAAATAATAAGCATCATATATCGAGTTAAACTTTAAATATTAGCCAATCATTTCGATTCCACCCTGTATACATGGATAAAACAATAATTAATTTAGCACTTTCTTTAGGTTAAATGCAACGAGTATGTCAGTTGATTATATCAGTATTTTATGATATTAAATAACAAAATATCTTCGGCTCTTGATAAGTGCACAAATGCGGTCTTGTTCATAAATTGCCAAGACCGACTTTATGCATGAATCATCATAAGCCGAACGGCATCCACTGCTGGGCATATACCTCCCTCATAAAAAACCACAACGAACGGTTGCTAGCTATAATTTGCATCCAACGGCTCTCCGCGAGTCTCACCAGATCGTGGGTTCATCTAGTGTAACACTCAAATTGTTCCAGCACTTCGAGTGGCCATACGAGGTGCAGAGCGTGATATTATCCTCGTTCTTCTGGGGGTACGTGGTGCTGCAAGTGCCAGCAGGCGAGCTCGCTGCCAGGTTCGGTTCGAAAGTGCTCCTCACCGTGGCCATTGCAGTTAACTCGATGGTGTCCATCCTTATGTCCACTGCTGCCAGTATTGTGAGTATAAAAAAACAATGAATATTCTTAGACTCAACTGCAAAGGTACCTGATCCTCAAATAAGCAACGCTTGAATAGAGACCGAGTGCCGAAAAGTGGTCCCCTGAATGAATTTCGGTCACGGCAGTCAATCGGAAAAGAAGTGTAGCCAACTACGCAGAAAATACTACAGTGCACAAGTATGTGCGCAAGAATCAGAATCAGAATCAGAATATTTTTTATTCACGTAGACCATTAAGTACAGTACTTATGAATCGTCAAAAGTTACAAAATATATAATATTATGCTACTACTTTACCACCCGTTCGGAATGCCGTTCCTATTGAGAAGAACGGGCAAGCGTAGATTCACTCTCTTTTCACTCACTCTCAAACTCCTGTGGACGGCAATCCTATACGACCGAAGAGATCAGGCGTAGGACCGGCGGTTTCGTGTTCTCTTCGGAGCACGAACTCGCAGTACACTGCTGTTGAGGTATAATAAAGGTATTACATTCGCGGTCAGTCAACTGTTCAACGTGGACTTTTCCCAAGGCTTTCCACTTAACCTTGGAAACTAGTATATTAAACCGGTTGCATAGTTATAATTAAATGGCAGTGTGGTAAAAGCTAACATTTACTATGCCATTGTAGGTATACATAGCGAGACTTGAGCCCTGATTTTTGGTTCTACGCATCCAATTGTTCCCTCTGTGGCTTGTTATATTAAATTCAGATTAATCTGACTTCCAGGGTGGATGGAAGTTAGTGTGCGCCTGCCGTGTGCTGCAGGGTCTGACGCAGGCCCTAATCTATCCCAGTGTACATCATCTCGTCAGTCAGTGGGTACCGCTTGAAGAGAAGGGCGTCCTAACCACATTTGCCTATGCAGGTACGAAGAAGAAAATAATGTTTTTATGAATGTATATCGTTGATTAAGTAAGCCAGTACGAAGCTTAGTTGATGGTCATATAATTTAAATTGAATGCAATGAAACTTGGTCTAATACATACCTTTTCAAATGTATTGGGACGCTAAAAGAAGTATATAAAGACGAATTTTATGTATCCTGAGATACCAAAATCAATACGGATTAAAGATGGATACCTTACTTTTCCGAACAAGAACCATCAAATAATAACACCGGAAATGACAATAGTTTTAAAATTCTTGATATCCCCTAGGAACTAGATGTAAAACTATGTAACATAGTATGCTTTACGACTATAGAATAACAATGTATCTAGTCTAACCTCATTCGAAGTCGTGCAACGGTCTGCTTTTGATGTAATACCAAATAATTAGTATTCTGCTGATTTGTTTATTAAGATGTCCCGAACAGTTGAAGCTAGGAATCCCCTTTTACGAAGCCTTCTGAGTCAGAACAGTTTTTGATTGCTTTTTAAATTACCGTCTAGGTCGAAACTTTTAATTAAATAGTTTTATAGTTACAGATCAATATGTGCAAAAAAAAATCGTCTTGGTAGGTATTTGCTTCCAAGTGTGCTGGGTTTGTCCGTGTTTATGGATAAGTCTTTGTCTTATCATCATAACATCCAGTCAATCGAACAGACATGTCTTGCTGATGATAAACCTGTCACATTGTCTAATAAGAGGCATTTGTTATCACCACACATGGAGTGACAGATTCATATGAATGTGGCTCAATGATATTGAAAACATCGATTGTGTAGGTACTCAAAATGCACACTTGAGTAATTCTTCTTATAAACGCAGTTACCCCGGCTATAAGTAAGAACTGTTCTCAATGATAACATTAATATTATAAGCTCATAAGTATAGCAATTTCTTTTTCTGGATTTCAAAGAGATAACTCCTCTGACGTTTCTGTTTTATCTCTCAGAGGAGTAATCTTGTACATTATCCTGCATCAAGAACGTTGAACTTATTACGTCATAATCAATTCAGGCTTCTTAGCTCCTTCCGTAACTAGTAGTTACTTCTGTACATAACCTATTATCACGTATTTTTCAGGTGGTCAATTAGGAATAGCTCTTCAATTATTGGCTGCAGGTTTCTTGGCGTCAGCCTGGGGCTGGCCTGCTATATTTTATGCTAACGGAATCCTCGGTGCAATATGGACAGCAGTCTATATCATATTTGGAGCAAACTCCCCGGAAACATCCAAATTTATCTCGGAGAAGGAGGTTTTGTATATTCAGAAGTCTTTGGGAAGAGTTGGTGAACAAAAAGTAAGAATAATTGAAATAAAACTATTTTTAAGGATTTTATCGCGTTTATTTTTCGTTTTTACGTTCCCGACGTTTCGGCTGCTTTACAGCAACCATGGTCACGGGAGGACTGAGGTGGTTGACGTCCTGGTGTCATAGTTAGAAACGGGCTACCCTCATATTTAATTGTTGATTGTGGTCCGATCTACGCAGAAAGTGCTCACAGTATCTTGAGGTCTTGCAATGGTACGCTTGGTTTTCGATTTAATAATATTAATCACTGGATCCCAATTCGGTGGTAGCACCCAGCCATCTTCCCTATTGAAATTAGGATGTTTTTTAATTTCAATGGCCTCGCGTATCATCCTTGGTCGGAATCGGTGTTCTTTTGCGAGGATCTGTGGCTTATCAAATCTGATATAATGGCGGGTGCGATCTTGTACATGTTCACAGATTGCAGACTTCGTGGAGCGCCGGTGTTTTACATCAGCAATGTGTTCTTTTACGCGGGTTTTTATTGCTCTTTTAGTTTGTCCTATGTAAGAGAGCCCACATTCACAATCGAGTTTGTATACCCCTGCATCTTGTAGAGGAATGTGACACTTGACAGATGGTAAGAACTGATTAATCTTCTTCGGCGGCTTGAAAAAAGTTTTGAAGCGCGCTTCAAGATGTAGCCAATTTTGTCTGTGACTCCTCTGATGTATGGTAGTACAGCAGGCAGACGCTCGACTGTGGCTGGTTTCACTCGGTCACTGTGACGGCGGCGCGGGATTCGGAGCTTGTTGTCATGCAGTACTTGCTTGACATGATGGAGCTCGGCAGCCAGATGTTGCTCGTCACAGATCCCTTTGGCTCTCTGAAACAAAGATTTACCCACGGTAGCTAACTGTGTTGGATGGTGGTGAGATTCACCGTTTAAGTACCTATCTGTATGGGTCTTTTTTCTCTCTAACTACTACTACTAACTAACGTCGGGAACGTAAAAACGAAAAAAAAAAAATAAACGCGATAAAATCCTTAAAAAATAGTTTTATTTCAATGTGTAGTATTCGCGTAAATATAAGAAATCAATAAGTAAGAATAATGTTTGTTTTAACATTATCTATATATATAAAACAAAGTCGTGTTAGTTACAACATATTATAACTCAAACACGCATTTTTTATATTCTTTGATTTTGTTTATTTGTCTCTGCCACCGAATGGCAGAATACCTATTAAAACATGGGAAAAAATCACTAAAACAATAATAAAAAAAACATTTAGAATTAAAATGACACGCCTTTGTTGATAAAATGGTATCAGTAAGTACTCAGCAAATCCCCACCACTATCACCCGGGAGCGTACTCCAAAACGCTGGCAGCATTGCCACGCAGAATGGCAATGCTGATGTATTGGCCAAAATAAGTGCCAGCGTTCTGGTCACCAGATGTCTCAACCAGACTTTTTGAAATCTCTTTGAAAATCCGATGGGCACCCGGTCCCCACGGACCCAATGTCTCTACCCCGAATGCCTCAAATATGTACCATGCACCAAGGGAACCATATTTGCGATGTTTTAACAGTTGTCATATAATGTGTTTATGATTTGAAATGTATGGAGATTGTTATCAATTAGATAACACTAATTAAAGACAAACACTGCCTTGAGTTCTATTAATTTGCAATTATCATATGGTCATATTTCAGAGGTTCCCAACGCCGTGGCTGAAAATAATGACCTCATTGCCCTTCTGGGCTGTAATCGTAGCGCACTGCGGCCAGAACTGGGGCTTCTTCACGCTCATGACTGAAATGCCTACCTACATGTCTAGTGTACTGGAAGTCGATCTGAAAAGTGTAAGTAATAATAGGTTCGGTAAATTAAAAAAATATAAAACACACAACAAATGGCGCTTTTAACTTGACTTAGTGGAAGCACTCTCATTCTTATTCATATTGTATGTTTTACAGAATGGAGTTTTCTCGTCGTTGCCTTATCTCTCTATGTTCCTGTTGAGCTTTGTGATGGGCGCCATGACAGACTTCATCACCAGACGGAATTGGCTCTCCACCGCCAATACTAGGAAACTCTTCAATTCTATAGGTATCGATATATATTTCCGTTTCAGTAACATGCATTTATTAGTTGAAATTATCACGAAACAACACAATTCAATTTATGGATAGAAACGTGGGTTGAAAAATACGGAAATTTTCACGCAAAGATGTTTCGTCTTTACTTTTTTTTATGGCATAATTATATTGGTCTTCATTTTACTAGGTCTATGGGGCCCAGCAATAGCTCTTATAGGGCTATCCTACACCCCCGAGGGCAACATGATTTTCGCTGTAGTAATGTTAACGATCGCAGTTGGAATCAACTCTGGGCAATACGCTGGCTTCATGGTAAGTACAATCAGATCTTTGAAAGCTACAATCTGTGGGCTGTATGGCTAAAACCTTTATTATTTGTGAAAATAACGAATATTCTTTACCAAGCTGTCATACAAAATTTCCTTGTGAACGTTAGTTTTAGGCGAAAGTTAAAAGTATCAATTAACCATCATTGGCTACACACAGTACTCTACTACTAGTTATTTCCAAGTTTTAATAGTAGGATGTTATAAATTTAATTAGTTTGATAAAAAATATTTTAATGAATGTTTTTTTCCAGTTGGTTCACATCGATTTGGCGCCAAACTTCAGCGGTTGTTTGATGGGCGTCACCAACTTTTTGGCCAACATTATTTCAATCATCGCGCCACTTGTTTGTGGCGTTATAATACAAGATACAGTAAGCGGGTTCACTTAAATCGAGTGTCTTTATAATAGATCCACATCTGCTTGAAAACATAACTGCACTATAAATATAATCATTTTCCTCATTCCACAGTTACAAAACATAAAACCCAGAGCTCGCAAATTGTACGTTCCAAGCTCCACTCTGCCATTAAAACAAACAACCCTAGTGTGTATATTTTATTATGCGGCAATGGAACTAAGCGAGTGAATTAAATTTCCTCTACTTCTAAAATTTATAGGACATTAGTGAAACTATGAAATTAATGTTATTGAAATGCATCTCATATATTACAGAGTCAGCCTTCCGAGTGGCGTAAAGTATTTTTCGTAGCATCTGGAGTGTACTTCTTCACAAACTTGTTCTTTGTGCTGTTCAGTACATCGGAGAAGCAGCCCTGGAACGAACCTAAAGAACCTGACGTCGGTAAGTGAATTTTAACTTTATCACCCCACCACTAAAGTTTAGTTTTGATGGATGAGAAAAAATAATTGCTATTTTTAATATTTCCAGAAATGAAAGGAACTGAAAAGTCTGCAACGTACCCGAAGCGAAATGTTAATAATTGAAGTTGAAATTTATTTATTTCCGTACCTGATTTAATGTTACTATGTTTCATAAAATTCACATTAAGAAATTACATTTATTTTATTGAGGTCTTGTTATACAATGTGCTAATCAATCCTATCCACAACTTATTTGGCAGATGGCCCGAAAAAATGCTTTTTCCTGCTATACAGAAGCAGTTGTTCTCAGACGTTGATTGGCACAGTTCGTTTTTTAATTTTAAAAAATCAGCAGTCAATAGAAATCATAATTTATGTATTTTCTATGATTTACAGCGTAGCTTTCACACTTTTCAAGAAATTTGTTCTACCTTCTTTTATCGCCTCGATACTACACATGACTCTAAACTGAATTAAATACGTATGTAAAATACGTTTACATGGGACATGGATACGGGATGCCGTATCATATCTAACTCTCCGCCAGAATGTTGCGCAGCGCGTATTCTTTAGGGAACAAATGTTTTGCACTGTTTATTCCCGTTACATTTTTGACGAGAGATTTAGTTTTCGCTTCGCTTGTTTTGGTGTCTTGGGACGTGGACGACTGTATGTTTGGAAAATATAAAATACTAGCTGCGCCCCGCGGTGTTACCCGCAATTAAAAAGTATGTCTATCCCACGGGAACCCATTTTACCGGGATAAAAAGTAGCCTATGTGCTATTCCAGACTATAATCTATCTCTGTGCCAAATTTCATCCAGATCCGTTCAGCCGTTCTGGCGTGAAAGAGTAACAAACATCCATCCATCCATCCATCCATCCAAACTTTCACATTTATAATATTAGTATAGATAATATGTGATTTAAGGTATATTAAATAAACTATAAATTAATTCCACCAGAAAGCAGAGTCACTACCAACTGCGCTAATCAGTTATACTAACCAATTACCTTCTGATATTTTTTCATTGCAGTGCATCGTATGTTTTGTTTATGTTTAATAACAAAAATCGTATGACCAAATTGCTCTAACCTTCCGGAATCTAAAAGTAGATTGAGCGGCACGTACCACTGTCTCGGTCTCGACACTCCATGAGGTTACCGCAAGGCTGCGCGATGTCCGGCGCCCCCGCGCGGCGCGGCGGCGCGGCGGCGGCGCGGCGCGTATGCTCAACACGTATCGTATTAAGTAGCGTCGCCGTTTGAACTTCCCAACACGTAAAGGATCAGACGCCTGTAGTTATGGTCACTCGAATTTTGAGGTGGTGGAGATGACAGGCAGATGCCTGGATCCGCTCGGGATACCTGGAAACTGTGTGTGTGTGTGTTGACACATCTCAAAAAACTTAAGTTTTCTTATTCCAAGTTATACAAGAATTATTCTGATACGTTTTGTGATTTGAAAAGGTATCTTTCTTCAGAATCAGAATTAGAATATTTTTTATTCATATAAACCATTAAGTACAGTACTAATGAAACGTCAAAGTAGTTACGTTACAAAATGCTACCACTAACTACAACCAAAAAAAACCGTATGATATTACCTTTTATATAAGTAAATACTTTAATACCTACTTCTATTACTATAAAATTATACACATCATAATATGTCCCTTATGTAAAAACAGCAACCAAATTAGGAGAAACATAAATTATTTTCATGTCTGTGGTTCTGCACCTTTTAAATCTTATTCAATGGTTTAAAGTACAGTATTAAACTGAAGTAAAAAATCGCTATTTTAATGTCCCACTGTTGAGCATGAGCCTCCCCTCAATGCGAAGGGGATATCTATCTGAACCACAATATGAGTTTCAAAAGAAATCATATAATAGCCTACGCAAAAAAACAAAGCAGTTGTTTAGATATGTGTCTCACTGATAGAAATAATGTGTTTCTTCAATAATTCAAATACTTCTTACTTCAGTAAAAAGCCTGTACACGTGACTATTACGTCCAAAAATATATATATATAGATATTAAAAATCCATGACTTGGGTACAAGCCTACGTGCTCAACACATAAAGTTGGTCCCAATATTCGAATCCGGAACCCTCGGCACAGAAAGCAGAGTCACCACCGACTGCGCTAATCAGGCCGTCGGCTCATTGTAACCTTTGCGCAAATTGCATATTTTATCTATACATAATTAATATTATACATTCTTAAATAATTAAGTATATGGTGGGGATGGAACGGGATAAGCGCATGATTGTATATAATTTTTAGTTGTAGCTTGATGAAGAATTATTAATCTGTATTAGATTTTTTCAAAAACACTATTCATCTATACATATTTAAAAGTACTAAGTGGACGTTATCATTCTTTGGCGATTAAGGTTTTTTGCGACGGATCCCTAAAATCCAGCCTCTCAAAAAAACAAAATGGATCTCGTCTCCGGACATTTTTATTCCGAACACATGCCAACATGTTCGGCTTGTCTACCACTCGGCCGGGATTTCGCAAGCAACTTAGTGCTCCACTTTTTTCACGACATTACTATGCGATACGGCCTTCCTCAGTTGCCTCTGAAACTTGTTCTCAACGCAATTACTAGAGTACTGTTTAGAATTTGAAATACGAAAATTGGAAAGTGGAAAGCTAGCTGAAGGATTGATAGCCTCAAAACTAAGGCAATAGAAAAGCAAATGGAGATGGAAATATTTTACTTAGGTATTGTTTTGTCTTTTACGAGACAGGCTTTTACACAAATTTTATTAAGCTTACTAAATGTATCGCCGTCCTCTTTATCGCCGTCGTGTGTGACTAAGCCGTAAGTATTTTAAAAACAATAGTAGTGGTAATTGGTAGACATCAAAACCTATCAAAAACGGCACCTGTGCCCATAGCGCAAAGTTTTCGCGAGAGCAATATTAGATTTTTTTGACTCTTGCAGTCAGGCGCTCTGGCCAGCTAAAACTCAACTGAAAGAAATTCGCTTTTAATTGCAATCTTACTTGTTATTTTTTCCTTTATTTACGAAATACAACCCGCAACTCTCGGCTCAGTCATAATAATATTTATTATTTAGTATTCTTTGTCTCAGCGGATTTATTATGAAATATTCAATTTCACACGTCCGATATTGGAATTGGCATGTCCACGACACCGGATGTGGAATTCCACACGCGGCCACAGATGCATCGACGCTTACAATTTTAATTATCTTCTAGAAAATACATTTTCAGAGGCAGATGAAAACTTAATGGTAGGCCGCACAAAATGTGGAAATTTTGGTGGAAGGCCAATATGAAAAATTTGGTAAGTACCACATGGCCCAGCAATGCCCAGTTACTATTTTGGTATAGTATTAATACCAGTATTGGTATTATGGTTCATTCTGAACTGAAAACAAGTATAGTTGAAAAGTAGTTTATGGTTATCCATACAAACTCCCCTATTCGTAGTCCTAAATATTCACACATACTGCACTGAGGTCACATCTGGAGGGATCGACCCCATTTGGCAAGATTAGCACTTGACCGTTAGGACCCACACGCGATTGTGACTTAAATAATATATGACCATGGCCATGTTTGTAAAAGGAAAGTATTTTTCAGTGGCAGCAATATTCTTCAGTGAAATGTTGCCTCAGATTTGATTTTGTAAGTATTTCTATTTGCTATTCGGTGGAACCATTCCTTTTTTTAATACCTGGTTCATGGTCTAAGACTCAAAATTATGATTTTATTGAACTTCGATAAACCAAAGAGAATATCTGATTGGCCACTAAACAACTTTCTCATCATAGACAAAAATAAAAATACGAGCAATTTCTGCTCACATAAACATATTATCTTTTACCGCAACACGCGGGTGGTCGTCCACCGGATAACATCATAGCCCTATGAATATAAGAGGCAGAATAGCGTGACAAGACATACAGGGTACAAAGCATCTTGGCTACTTCCGGTTGTCGGGATGGCTCGGCGCTTGGTCGCTATCCGCGCCCCCGTTCATGCTTCCGGACACTTTTACTGAGATGTCTTAGCCAATTTTATTTATAACATATATACATGGTCGTGGTCTTAAAATTACTGCGTCTTTTACTATGCTACTTATAGATAAATACATTGGCCACACCCAATTAAAAAAAAACAAGCTATCCAAAATCATTTATAATAGCATCAATCATCGTGCCTGAATACACGCAATAACGAGCATAATTAATTAAAACGACTGAGGAGAGTTGCAAACATGCTTTTATTTCGATACAAGTGCAGCAACCTCATCACAAATTATACAGATGGCGCTGCAGCCAAGACTCAAAACAAATGACGATTCTCCATACAATCGTGAAACGCGCTATGAGAGTTCTCCGAGAACGTAACATATATACGAGACCCTGGTAATAACCGCCGGGGCATCTTCCCTTCTCCACTAATCAACAATTTCTGATAATAGCTCCTATTGATATACTTACGAAACTAAAAGACTCATTATCACTCAATATTGGTCCATTTGCCGGTCCACTTCATTAATATATACGAGTATACAAACAATCACGTTTCCTCTCATGCACTTTTGAAATGTGGTAAAAATATATTCGCGTACAGTTTTCTGAGTGATAAAATTTAAAATAAACAAAATTTATTAGAATGCAGGACTTAACATACTCGTATAATTTAATTTACCCTGTAAATAGTAATTACGTTGGTCTAATACTAAACAGCTCATAAAATAACTCGGTAAACTCGACTAGACCTAGAAAATGCTAGTTTTCCTCGAGGCTATTCCGCAGGCCACAAAGTGAAGGATAATAGAATCCAATTTTGATGCGTGTAGATTCGAGATTCTCACTTCTAAAGTTTCTTGTTGACTATAGCGTAAGATCAAATTAAACCTTTGTTTCTTGTTGCGGAAATAATTTGAGATGGTGTTGGAATAATATCATTTTATTTTATTTTTTTAAAACATTATGTATTTATAAAATGTTTTAAATGCCTACTGCCTTCTTTGTGTATAATGTAGGTATGTCAGGGAAATGTATAAACTAAATTAACTATTTATCAAACAATAATGTTATTTCATAAAACCATCCAAGTGGACATTTTTAGGAAATAAAATTATTCTCCTTTTCTATTGTTAAATTAAGTAAATTATTGATACAAAAGGAGTGCTTCCACTCGAACTATACTGTCAAGCCGGTACGTTACACTGCAGTGTTCCCGCACCACAGTCCAGCCACACCGTTCTCATCACGTCGGCCGACCCCGGAACCGCGTTCAGCACAACATTCACGTCCGTCGCTGTTATCCTGTCGCTGACCTGTTAATTACAGCTACGCAAAGGATGACCCTGATCGTGTACAGGTTCGTGGCCTTAATTAGATTTTATGCGACCGAAACACGAGATGATGATATGAAAAGTATAGTAGCACCTCGATAGACCAGGATGAAGACAAGTTAAGAGAAAGCAACAAATCAATAAGAAGTGAATTATACATGTGTGTACATGGATACGCTTTTGTTATACATTTAGTTGAAGGTTGTATCTCATCAGTATTTTTACACAGAATGAAAGAAAGTCGTATTTTTCCCTATGTTTGCAAATTTTGCAATAGTGTATACCATCGTTTTGAAAAGAGTAACCATGGAATTACTTGCGCCTGCTTCTCTATAGGAACGGTGCTCCAAAAGGCGGTAGAATGTTATCGTTAATATACGTTGGTGGTATTTTGAACGATTAATGATGTCTATAGTATAATCTATGGTAATACTACATTAATATTTACACGGAAAACAGAACCTGCCATATAATATTGAGGATGTACCTAGAGGTTGATGGGTTTAAGGAAAATCACATTAGACTGATGCGGAAAATGAATCATTAGCCCGTGGTTTGTCGTGACAAGTTTGACAAATGTCTTGATATGATTTGAACTGAAATTAGATGTCTTGAGGGCATAGGTATTTGATGGCATGAGGTTCAATAGCTTCCTGGTTTCCTGTTGGTTTTAACTGGATTGAGATGTAATACTGGTAATTGGTATAAATGTACTATTATTAAAGGGGTGAACGATCCAGAAATCTCAAAAGCTACTTTGGGTTTGTTGACGAATTTTTTTGTACATTTACTTGAACATGAATTGCGCCGATAGACTAATCAGACACGCATGAATCGGACACTAAAATAATCAATAGGATCTTATTAAACACCACATGTTGTCGTATTTGAGAGCGTTTTTTTATCATTGCGGTTGCATACTCATTACACGCAAAAATATTTACGTAAATCGAAAATACGAAGTAATAAAAATCGGTAAAAAAACTTTTAAGTTAAACGGTTTTATTTTATGTGCACTGAAAACTACAAAATAAATAAATAGTTACTTACCTATTAACCTACGTAGGTGATCTCGGTCATTAATATCTCTGATGGTAGTGGTTGTCATAACATGAACCATGTCAGCGGCCGAAAGGCAGTTCATGAAAGAACACTAACACCAGGGTTTGCTTGGTAGGTAAACTAAGCAGCCCACACTATAACAAGTAGGTATTTTGACCTTCTAGTTCAGAAATATTTTAGTACTAGGCAGAATAGCTTTTAGGCATATTAGACTAAAATAAAAACGTGGGGCCCATTAACTATTTCTGTATTACTTTCTACTATACTAAGTGTGGATTGCATCGACTTATTATAATCGTCATCATCATCATCCTAGCGGTTTATCCCGGTCGCATCCGAAACCTCATAGCTCCGGAGTCCAGGGTCCGCTGAATCGACTTACTATAATCGTAACTGGAGGTTTTGACCATCAATAACCAGCCGTTACGGCTTCACCAGCGAACGCCGAGCTCATGATCTACCAAAGTATAAGATATGCTCTGCCATAGGTATGATTTCAGAGGGGCCCCACGTTTTAATTTTAGTCTAATATGCCTAAAAGCTATTCTGCCTAGTACTAAAATATTTCTGAACTAGAAGGTCAAAATACCTACTTGTTATAGTGTGGGCTGCTTAGTTTACCTACCAAGCAAACCCTGGTGTTAGTGTTCTTTCATGAACTGCCTTTCGGCCGCTGACATGGTTCATGTTATGACAACCACTACCATCAGAGATATTAATGACCGAGATCACCTACGTAGGTTAATAGGTAAGTAACTATTTATTTATTTTGTAGTTTTCAGTGCACATAAAATAAAACCGTTTAACTTAAAAGTTTTTTTACCGATTTTTATTTTCTTGTTTTTAGTATTTAGTGAAATTGTCTACCGAATATTCCTCATTCTATTTAAATCATTCAGTGCATCATTATTAAATGGTTTCTTACCTGATAATTTATACAACAAGATGCGCCCAATCTTGAGGGGGAAGCGCTTACGACATTACATTTTTATCCACCCTAATGCCATACAGTCCTCGGCACGTTTTAACCTATTACCTTAACTTGGGTGGTATAGCTACCGCTTACTAACGAGGTATCTAATTACCACAGATCACGATAGATATGCCGTGCGGTTCAAAATGTATGGGAACTCGCTGTCTCCGTTTTGTTCCCCACCACTCGCCACAAAACACATGCAATTACATAAAACCAACCAATACGAAGTCTCACACACACACACGTGCCAATAATTCGGTGCGTGCTGCGTCGTCGCCGCATACAGCGGCCGTACCACGCGACGCACCAGTTTATTCAAAGTATCGTTAGACGATCTATCCATTGCCTCGTACATTCACTCAGTAGCGAACATAGGTGGTACTTAAAGAGCCATGTATTTTGTACAAAAATAAAAAAGTCGTTGTGCTACATGAAAACTAAAATAACATAATAAAGGCTTTAAATATTTTTTGATTTGTTGTTTTTAATGATTTTAAAGACGAATAAATAAAATACTTAATACTGGCTGGTGAAATGAGATTCCATCTTTCGCGTAGTTCACTTTGCTGCTAGTATTTTTGCACACAACCACGGAATAACACGGCATTTTAAAAAAAAGTTAGAGCTCCGATACCGACGTGCCAGTTGCAGTCGACTGACGGCGAAAACTCTATGTTAGCCTAATTTTGGCTAAAGGTGAGCGCAAGCCCACCGCTTTCATAACATATCTCCTCTAATATATCTGTGCTAATTACCAATTTTTTTTTTATCTGCCCCTCTAACGTCACACAATCTTGGACGCAACTGTTCTCGACACGACTAATCATGCCCCCACCTAATACGCCATTTTGTAACAGCGTCCATCTTGAGTTTGAAATTTGGCATAATGACAGTATTCTGCTAGTGTAGTCCTATTATTTGATACCCATATTGTGGTGGTTGTAGAAAAATATGTACATAGTCCGCCATATTGGAACGGCGTCCATCTTGAATTTAAAATTTTGACATAATCATCGTGTTTTACTAGTGTAGCCCTTTCACTTGATATCCATATTGAGGGGGTTAAGGAAAAATATGTAATCCGCCATTTGGTATCGGCGGCCATCTTAGATTTATAATGTTATTGATTTTATTATATTGTATTGTCATCTAAATTAAATGTGTGTACCAAATTTCAGATCAATCTGACAACGGGAAGGTGCTTAAATTTCAATTTCTAATTTTGACCCAAATAAATAAATTCCGTACGGGTCGAGCTAAATTAAACCGTTTAAAAAAGGCTGCCAATGGAACCTAATCATCCAACAATGACGAGCGTCACGTATATCGGTGTCATCGAAAACCTTGATTGTACCAATTTCTCAGAATTGTCCTTAAGTGCATTACAATCAGTTTATATTCTAAGGACCTTAAGATTTAGCTTTCAACTTCCAATCATAGGTTATATGAATTTTATATAGCAATTTAAGCTTTAGTAAGCAGATGTATTGGGAACCCGCAGCAAAATTAATGTAAAGGAAAATAGGAGTGGAAAAGAAAATGTAGTACGATCTATTACGACCTATAAAAATAAAATATATACTTATACAAAAATGTCTCAAGCATTGATAGCCAAGTTGGTAGAGAATTTGCCTCGCAAACAAGGGTTGCCGGTTCATTCCACTTCTCGCTTATAATCGTTAATTGATTTATAAATGAGTATGTAAGTTCTCTCTTCAGTCTCGTTCTTTTCGTCGTTCTTTTCTTCAGTCAATAATTCGTCACTCACAAATAAGACAAAGTGCATTAAAGGACAAATTAGTCTAAGCCCCAATTCACATGGCGATCATAATTTTAGAGACTAAAGTCAGTCATTAGTTGCTTGTCTACCTACACCTGCATAATTATTACTATTGCTGACGTCATGTGCCTTAAGCGCACGCGATGCGTATCACGTGTCAGGTAACATTTATGTAAATAATACGTTATTATTATAAACCAATCTTTTTAATCAACAGGAAAATCCAATTATAGATATATAATATAATGATATATTGGTTACATCTCGACATAACTTTCTTCCACACTGCTCTAGCTTTTAATGGAAAATAATAAATGAATATGTGGAACATGCTACCTTAACTAGCTATACCACGGACGTGGTTAATAACTCTTAGTTAAAGTAGACGCAATGGATTGTATGGGTAAACACTACAGATTTTTACGAAAAGCGGCAAAGGCATTTCTCTAGATGTTGCGTCAAACACTGCGGCGCAAGAACGAAAATCGCTCGCTGTAAGCCGACTAGTTGGGCATAATATATGGTACAATACAATGTACGGTACGTTTGTTACCATTTTCACTACCATGTGCAAGCTGACGCCGTTTCAAATGTACCAAAAAGAGCTGGAACGTATGATTACAGCCGTTGAGGCATAAACGACCCCTAACTAGAGGTAACGACTGCATTAGTCACAACTCTCGTTTGTCAGCGTCAGCCTCCGCGGCTCGGAATTAACTGAGACGAACATTTTATTAGCAACCGTATTTTTGGGGTATTTAGGATGGAATGTTCAATGCAATCATGACTCGCATCAATTAGAACCGACTGTAGATCTTTTCCAAGAAGAATAACTACAAAGGATTATAAATATAATAGCCACATAGGACGCACATATAGTACAAAAGAAAGAAAAACGCGGAATTATAAACTACAGCAAATCTTTATTAATTATTGCACTTGCTTTGGAGTTCACGTTCTGCAAGCCTGGTTGTCATGCCAACATCTTTACTGTCATTACGCTACAGTCAGACCAAGGCCGTAGGCTGCGGGGAGTTTGGGGTACAAACCCCCTTTCGAATTTCGAAATGTTAAATTAAAAAAATAAATCTTGTTCCAAAACGAAATAAAAATTGTGATTTGTAGTGTTTTTTTTAAATGTGCTATAGTGGCGTTTTGGTTCCAGGCTTGGTATACATATATCCTTTAATAATCCTCCTGTATAATCGGTAGACTGGAAGACGGCTTAAATATTTAAAAAAATGTGAAAAGGCTAGGACAACAATGTACTTGTAATACGACGCTACAACTCAGCACTAAGTCGGAGCGTAGATATAGTTGTCTGTTACTCCGATCTAGAAGAGCCTGCAGAAATAGCAAAAATCACGATTTAATATTTATATTATTAATTTTTATATTATAGGTACCTACTCCTAAGTAAATATCAGTACACTTGATATAATTGCAAGGGACAACGATGCAACTTAAGTCACTAACCTATACATAGAACGATTTCGAAATCCTAGATATCTTATCGATAACGTTAATATACCACTCAGGTTAATAGCTAACGTCATTAATATCAAATGCAATATAAAGCCAACTACAAAGGCAACGCCAATGTCTGCTTGTTTGTTTGACGACTTACCCTTCCAAGACCTGTTGGTTCTACTTCCAGCAACATTCAATATCCTTCAGTCCATGAGACGAGTCCGTATTTCTGAAAAATAACACAATATTGGTTGGCAGGCCTATATAAACTGATCTTCTGAGGAACGAATCGATGTTTTTATTTACTTTAACTGATTAATATAAAAACCTGTAAAGATGATCTACTATTAGTAGATCAAAAAATAATAGAAATACAGACATAATAAAATTGTCAGAATTAACGATTTATTCGTGCGTTCGATGTGTTTGATTTTGAGCAAATATAGCGAAACAAGTGCTTTATGCTGTAATAGTAGTCCAAAAAGTGTTTTTTTTTTAAGTAAACAAAGCCGCGGGGTACAGTGTCTTTGCACTGTGCGATATAAGGCTCGCGCTCGGACGCGCCGCGGCATTGCCGGCCTGCGCCTGCGTCGCCAACTTCCTGCACGCGTCGCCTTGCTCACGCGCACGTGTCCGCAACAACATCGTGACAACTATCGACCGTGTGGACCAAAATAATCGATATTCCAAAACATTCATATTCGAAACTAAATTCGGTTTTCAAAATATTTAAAAAATATAATATATATATTACACGAAATATTGAAAAAACAAACACAAATTCGACCGTGAATAAAAACAGCGATACAAATTCTACGAAAATATAGTTATTTAAGAATCTCTAAAGAAATTTACGCAAAGATAGAGTGCAGTGAGTGATTGTGAAAATGACTGAAAGTGATCTACAAGATGTGCCCGCGCCTAAGCCGGGTAAGTACCTGAAGCAGATCACATTTACCTATTCGTTTGCGATATATAAGTACACTTACCTTATCTGTTCTATATGACGTTTAACAATATTATTGTAAAAAAATTAAGAGGTCCATCGGTAGGCTATAAAAGCCACATTCCCGAAAAAAATAATCAAATTATTATTATTTTTTTCAAAATATTTACATACTACGTCCACAATGAAACGGTACTGTCTCGCTTTCTCATACAAAATCAAACACTGTATACACATATATTTTATACATAAACGTGATTGTTATCACCTGCTTGTTAACTCCTTAAATATTTTACTCTATTTTTATTAAAACTTATATGCTGTTTAATAAAAGCAAGTGTTTAGTATCTATTTATCTTGCCAATAGAATCTCCTTTCTAAATATATCAAGAAGAACAGAGAACTAGGTGGAGTCACTCATAGACCTACATGCATTGCTAAAATACCCATCCAATGCACTCGGAGATAAATCAAACTGATAGCAGCCATGCTCACTTGCTCAGCTCACTAATATAGACTTTCATCTATGATTTTAATTATTTGTATATTGCTGTAATAGACACAATATGTAACAATAGGATATTAGAGCGGAATACTGTCGTTTTATTATCTTCGAAATTTAATCCAATGTTCGATTTTGTTATCTTAGTATTTATGATGTTTTACCCGGTCTTTATTTATCTTTTGTTTTATTATATATAATTGAGATTAATGTTCACATTCAGTATGTAGGTATTATTTGTATCCATCAATTGAATCTATCAATCTATCAATTTGTATCTATCAATTGAAAGATGTCCAGTGCTGGACATAGCCTCTCCTAACGACTTCCACACATCAGGGTCCTCCGCAACTCGCATCCACCGGCTTCCAGCGATGCGTGCGATAACACTATACTTATGACCGCAAAACAACTGGCGCCATGATATCTTGTTAAGATTAAAATTAAATCGCACTTAAGAGCTAATTTAAAGCAAAAAAGTGTCGGTAGCCCTAAATGGGAAGGTAGGATTTTTTGTACTTGCGTATTGTTAAGGTCAGTCTGCATTATGCTACGTAAAGTATTATGATAAATTTAAAGAATGATAATTCAACTTAAGTAGACAGTTTTATCATTAAAAGAAATGCCTAGATAATGTTTCCAGACTCTAACTTCTCTCTTCTAACTGCCGCCGGTTCAGAGGCTCGAGCACAATTGTGGTTATGTATGGATCTTTTGTGTTGCTCACACTATAGATTCCACAAATAAGTATGACAATGACAGCATGCAGTCTCGAAGACGTTGTTACATTACATTAGGAGTTTCTGTTTACTCTACTGTGTCTAGACTAATCAACCATTGGTAATGTTCCAGTGGTTATAAAAGCTTGGCATATAATACAATTTAATTTGTTTACTTCCGTTCATAGCCCCACACATACTTACTACGTACAAATTCAAAATTTGGTTTTGGTAGGAGAGCCTAAATCATATTTTAAGATACGTTGCATCAACTGGCCTATAATTTACCCCATGGCAAACTTCAATAGAATAGCCCGATGGAAACAGAGCGTCAGGCAAAATATTAAAAAATGGCGGCTTTAGATTCTTTATCGTAATAATGTCCCGTACTGAATACTTAAAAAAAAGTCATTCAGCTGAAATTATCAAATTGTAACCTTATTAGATTTAATGGCAATCAATGTAATTTTTATAATAATGGCCGGATCCAGATCCAACCGCGCAGCCTCGTGTAGCCAGCGCCCGCGCTGCATCGCCCGAGCGCCGAAATCTTTTATCTGCCTCGCTGTCAGCCGGCGCGAGGCAATTAATTCAACCCGGGCAACTGGGCAAATATTTGAAAACGCAATTTATTGTCACCAAGTAAAGATTTTATTCATAACGTACAATTATTATTCCAATGTGCTCGTATAATAATTCATTTGTGACAGGATTTGCTATTAAAAATGTAGTGTACTTATCAATAAATCACGCAATTATATAAAGCCATAAAACACTTTCGTATGTACTTATTATGTACTCAAGTACTTATTTATTTATATACTCAAGGCAGTAGTCAGGAATTCGCTCTGGAACAGGGACAATAAGTAACAATAACAATCCAAAAAGTGGCCAAAAATATTATAGTAAGGAGCTATGTAGTAAACAGTGGGTTGGTTAAGGCGTTTCGGCTAGTTTAAAGCCTTGTATATACTAGAAAATTAATGTTCCTGTACTTACAAGAACACAAACTATTCGACAGGTATATACTTACTCTTGAATCAATTTAATTGGTAAGTTATAGTATTTCTTACTCAATTTGATAAAGCTAATGATACTTACCATTTATTAAATGGTACTCAAGTGGTCTACGCAAAGACGACCTTCTTTTGAGTGGGTACTTATTGCAAATTATACTGAACTTCGAGATTGCATAATGGCGACCTAAATACTCAACTCTTCAGTTTAACAAAAGATCAACGTCGCTGACTTACAAGTATAATGGCATCTCGCAACTTCAAGTTTGAGTGTTTTCGAATAATTATCACATTACACAAATGTGGAGTTTATAAAAAGTTTTGAAATGGCTGGTTGGTATTTAAAAGAATTGATTTTATTTAAGTTACTTTATTTATTGATTATCAACACATGCGAGCCCTACCGGCCCCTTGTTGTGATAGTTTATTGAAAGATCTTAGGATTTCCGTGAGTCTCTACCAAAGTGACATGTCGCGAATAGACAAACATGAACTTTAAAGTGATTTCATACAATTTATTTTAAGATTATTATGACATATAGTACCTACCTATGTAATCATGTGTTTTATATATATAAAACAAAGTCATGTTAGTTACACAAATTATCCCCGTAAGGGGGCGAGGCACAAGAGGGGCACCGGTGCGTTCCGTTTGGAGATCCCGGAGCCCCTCCAACATGTGTCGAAGGCGGCCACCGGGGGGGTTTTAGTGGGTAAGAATCCCACATAACCCGCCCCTCTCCCACACAGAGGCCGGGTATCTTTCGAAGATTTCCCCCGTCAACAAAAAAAAAAGTTACACAAATTATAACTCAAGTACGGGTGGGCCGATTTTTATGATATTTGACTTTTGTTTTATTTGTCTCCGCCCCGTATAGCAGAATAACTATTAAAATATGGGAAAATATCAGGAAAAATAATTATTTTTCCCGTAGACGCTTTATTTACATAAGTACATATGGGTAATAAATTAAGATTACAATTAAAATTAAAATTAGGCAGGTTTCAAAATGCATTTTTCCCACACATTTCATTCTGAGGCAGTGCGTAGTACGAAGTTCGCCGGAACAGCTAGTAATAATAAAAACAAAAAAAACACTTAGTACCGAACCAGACCAGCATGTCCTTGCAAAAGTCAAGTTTATATCTGATCATAAAAACGATTATCAAATCGTAAAATTCGTTCTATATTCGAAACATCTAAAAACGTTTACAATGCAATTCGATTTCGTTACCGATAAATAACCGATAAAACTAGTGCAAAACTACGTACCTATTACTGATAGGAATCGATTCTTATCTCGATAAAATATATAAAAAGGCATTTTGCATAACAATGCGAGCCACAGGTGTAGAGCATTGTCGGTGACGACTCTATTGTTTCGTATAGCACAAATTTCGCGTGAAAACATCAGTGTTTAATATACATTGATCGGTTTCAATTAAAATAACTGTGTCTAGTCATGCATAAACCAGCAATGGCTGATGTGTTAACTAATAAAATATTTAAGTATCGGATTTATTCTTCCCATTGGGGTCATGCTTATCTATGTAATAATTAGTTAGGTATGTTTAATGATGATTACAACAATTAAGTAACAATCGTAATTCCTATTAGTTAAATTTTACGAGTGAGATAAAGGATGGTTTTCTTCGATATAAAGGACTGGATGCTCTGTCTGTAGGGCAAGCAGAAACTTCAAATGTAATCATAACGTCATCGATAAAACATGCTGTCACTGTCATACCTATTTATGAAATCTAGGGTGAGAGAGATATGGAAGTCGTACGTAACGTATGGTACGTAAAAAAGATTGTGCTTGATGTACTGGTCTATGTTTTATTAACATCACCTTCAGTCCATTGTACGGTACCTATAATACAAGCGGTGCTTAATTAAGGCCCTTACATAGTTGGTGTGTTCATCTGGAGATATATATTTATTTATACATCTGGTGTTAAGATCATACAATTCCAATGAGTATACATAATTCACGTTGAAGGAAAAACACCATAATTAATTATAAGTTGGCAAACATTATCTATGCGCTTGCAGTCAACTGTTAATAATATTGCTATTAAGTGATTAACCTTTAATAAGCAGTCATTATAATAACCTGTAGATATCTAGCGAAATCCTTCGAGTTAGTTTCCTTAATAAATTAGAATGATAAAAGGTAGTCACTAACTTTAATACTTTTACTTCAAAACAATATCTTGTGTTACCCTTCTGTATGATCAATACTTATTTTAACGTATTTGTAATAGAATCACAAACAAGGTTTGTCTTAAAACAATTGATGAATACATGCGCGATGACTCTGCGGAATAATAGACATACAATTGGGGTCGAGTCACCTTCGTCCGTAGGAGAATTAAGTACCTTCGAGATACCCTACACGTGACCCTGGGTGGTGCCAACCAGGTGACAACTCTACTGGTGGTAGGCTTCGGCCGTGGTTAGTCACCACCCACTGAACAAAGCCATGTCGCCAAGCGGCCTAGCCGTGTTCCGGCATGATGTTCGGGGTTGCCATTCATGGATGGCGGGTCAGATCAGTTGCGCTGCATGTGCCTAGTGAATGTAGCGTCTCGATCTACTGCCGCCTTCCTACCTAGGCAAGTATGCTCCATTGAAGATCTCATCGTCACTTAACATCAGGTGAGATCGAGATCAAATACTTGCTTATAATGTATAAAAAAAAATCTGTATAAATCAAATCAACCAGGATAACAGTTAATAATACGAATTCAGAATTGAATCCTACATCATTCATACTCAATTAGTATTCAGAAGTGATCACGAATTGTCCTTTGAACTGAATAACGATTGGAAGAGACATAATAAACACGCGACAGGCATTATGAATGTGCAGTTAAAATCTTAACGTCATTTACTGCCGATAAAAACTAAAAAAAACCCTTAAACAGATACTAGGTACTTTAAATCTGCTATTTTAGTCATTAGTCGCGATTGCTATTTAGAGGGGAGCATTTTTATTAATTGTCTAAAAATTGTTGTAATGAAATTATAATTTAGAATGCGCTATGGATAGGTTAAAATAGTAGTACACCATTTCTGGGTCACGCTGTATAATAATAATGAATAATAAGACGATTCATTTCCATTTAGTCGAGAACAATTTGACTCTATTCGACGTAGTGGCGAAGAAACGATGGAGATTGATTAATCTTTTTATAATATGTATTAACACTTACTTAATTCTCAATAATCAAACCGATTATGATAATAAGTATATCGAAAGCATTGGTTCCAAATTGGGCAACACTTAGGAAATGATGTAGATCTCTTTCGATTCGGTACTTCAGCATTCTATTATTTTTCGCTCCCGCAGTCATGCGAACATCCTCATTTAACATAGATTTGGGTGCAGTCATGTCACGCGTGAGCGAGCGCGCTGTTACCTCTTGACGTGTTTCACACCGAAAGTACTCACCGTCCGACGTGACACAGTGCGTGATAAAGAGCGTATCATATTAGAATATAACACTGATTGATATAAACTTCTTTTTATAGCGATTGATAACATTTATCCCTCTCACTCGTTATTCAAAAAGGTACACAGAAAGCGGCTCCGACCGCTAAAGTTTTTATGTTATAACAATCATTTACATCGTTCATTACATCCAAAGTCGTCTTCAATATAAGCCTTGGCACTGTCTGTGTTTTGTATTCAATAAATAAACAAATGAAGTTCAGAGACTTACTAATTTACTTTAAACATGTTTTGATTAATGTAATTGTCGTACTCAAATGACGTTTTTCTAAGCAAATTCGCAGCCGTGCTTGAAAATGAAGTAACAATATTTTTTTTTGTATTAAATATTCTACGTCGTTATGCTTAAACATCTATATCCTAAGTCCAAACTATTCTTACTTGAATTCTATAAACACTACATCCACAACATCCATCGTTCACATCGGGCGTGCCTGATCACACACAGTACGTCAAGTGCGAGATTATTCGCAGGCTAACTGTATAGTAACATATATAGTTTTCGTATTTAAACACAGTGTATGGTAAATTGAACAGCGCCTATAGCGGACAGTGTTTAAAACTTTCAATTCTCCATACAATGTGTCTAAATACATAAACTATGATGTATACGGTTAGCTTACGAATAATCTCGCACTTGGCGTCCTGGTCAAACAACCCCAATTTACTGATCACTCAATGAAATCATTGACGCCAAACATCATTCGGTTCAACCATAGCATGGAGGAGATAATTTAGGTATATCGCCAGACGAACACACCAACTATACGGCCCCACACTAAGCAACGCTTGTATTATGGGTACCGTACAATGGACTAAGGGCGAACTCAGTATATAAAACTTATATAAATATTAAACATCCATGACTTGTGTACAAACATTGATGCTCATCACACTAACCTTGGTTCTTACCAGGATTCGAGCCCGGGACCCTGGGCGCATAAAGCAGGGTCACTACTAACAGGGCTAATCAGGTCGTCAAGCCGTATGTTAAGAGGAGTATCAAGCGCAGTATTAATCTTAAGCAGTTCTTGTTACTAAGTATGTCAGAAATACACGTGATAGCGCGTTGAATGGCTGGAATCTTCACACGATACTGTAGAACCAATTATAGGTAGTAATCAGAAATGTCGCTGAACAATAGCTGTGGTGAAGTGAATTCTTTTTTTATCGTAAACAGGCACGTGATTGAAAGAACACGAGGATCACCGTGCTTTGACATTAACCTTAAATATACAACCAATTATAATCACATTTGTGAGTGTCACACCTTAGTGTCTCCCGGCGTCATCTCATTCTGAGGCATTTCATTATTTAATGATAAATTGGCGATTAAAAAAATACTGTTAATCTCCTCAGTTGCGGTCGGTTCGTTGGGTTGTAGAGTTAAGAAATAAATAATTAACAAATTGCGAAAATTACGTTCAGTTCATAGATGTTGTTGATTAATTATTTTATCCATTTGCTATATGACGACTCGATTAGCGCAGTTGGTAGTGACCCTGCTTTCTGTGCCGCTGCTGGGTAGGAATCCTGGAATAATCCTTGTATGATCAGCACGAATGTTTCCGCCGAGTCATGGATGTTAAATATCTATATAAGTATTATATATTCAGTTCACCCTCAGTCCATTGTACGGTACCAATAATAAAAGCGTTGCTTAGTGTGGGACCGTAAAGTTTGTGTGTTCGTCTGGCGATATTATTATTATATGAAATAATCAATCAAACTTTATTTCGTCTGGTAAAAGATGAATTAATTGCAGTGTGTAAAAATGTATTATAACAAATCTCATCATAAAATTTCTCGACAATAGCTTATCACATACATGAATCTTACACCAAAACACCTAATCGTAGAGACTTAAAAATTTTAGTATGTTATGAACAAAATGAGCCAAAATCGAAGCTAATTTAACTAGCTATACTATCAGTCACAACATTATTATTGTTAATGGCGACAATAGCGATCACAAATGAAGTTAAAAATATGTTATTACAGAAGAGCGTAATATTCCGCTTATTATACGGACATTTCACGGTTAATGTGATGTGAAGGCGAATTGACAATGGAAGGATTTAATAATACCTCAATAAGCCTCATTACCAATGCGTTTGTTGACATCTTAGACTGAAAGAATATACATGGGTGTCCATATAACGTGATAACCAACGCGAATAACATATTCGGTTGGTACCTTTAACATAACAAACTGATTAATATATTTAAGGATCAGAGATTGACGAAAATAAATCAGATTGTCACTATTTCCCTGATGATTCTATGCTGGTCTGTGTGTACTGACATTATATACTAGCACTTACATTTTCATGGATAGGTTGAGATGATTAAATAAAAAAAATGGAAATTACAATATTGAAATTTTGTGTAGTATTTTTTTTTATATTTCCGGCTTAATGCCCACGGGCTGTATTCGATATGTTCTAAAAAAATAAACTCGATGAGTGCAGCGCCCACTGTCCCAACATTTGGAGCTGTAAAAATTGACCGCCGTTTGCAGTATGAAATTGTGTAAATGGAATTAATTTATTAATAGCTATTAAGGATTCAATCTATATCTTAGCATAAATTTCTAACGGCATAACATTTACGTTAATAGTTGGGCCACATATTGTCGCAAGTGACATATAGCCACTACTTCAGTACCTACCAGTGTATCATCATCATTATAGGGGGGGCCGATGTAGTCCTCGCGATCTGTCGACGGCTGAACTCAGCGTGCAATTGTTGGACGATATCGTTTAATTGTGATCAATAATTAGAGGCAAATAAAATTACTCACTGTCTCTCGATAACTAATACGTACTCGTATGCGTCTAAACATTCAAAATCGAATGTCGCCTATTGTCGACGGTTCGCGGTCATTTCTCGTTCGCGGAAGGTCAACGTGAACTGGTTTTACTAAAATGGTACTGCACTGATCCGTTCGTGCTGCATCCATAGTAACAGCGCGTGTGGAATGTTGTTTGTACGTTTCTCCAAAATCATATGGAACGGTTCTTAAAACAACGTATAAAATTAAATACCCAACTATTTATTTTTGTTAAATTGAAATGCCATATTTGCGATTCATAAAAGTAGAATTTAAGGAAAGCATAATCAAGATCTCGTATAAAAAATCCACAGGTAGTCCCAAGGAATGCGCGCGCATATAATATATAGACACAATCTCTTGCGCAGCATTGAGTACCGGGCTTCCTTCCGCGTTTTGCGACTAGTCTGTATGCTTTTTAGGAGAGTGTTGCTATGCGGCAAGTTCGCTATTAATAAATTTATTAGTGTATTTTATGTATAAACAATAAGAACTTATTTGTTTTTTATGACATTTCAAATTCAAAGGTCGCTTGGAATTAAATTGATAGGACGATGTAACGGTGAGAGAAGGGTACCTTTGTTTTTTTCTCTATTCTCTATCGATTTAGCGCTGATATCGCTATGCAGCTTTTTACTATTTAAGTACAATTTTTATTGAGAACTTTAAATTCAGTATTTTTGTTACTTAGAAAACTATGTACTAGGTATTTCACGATTAGTAATCGTTAGACATACATTTTGATCAAATTCAATACAAACATACGTGTTTCCAACTCCATTTAAATTTCTAGTTGTAGATAGGGGTGCAATCTCGCTCGCCACTCGAACAAACAAACAAGTTTATCTATCAAGTGTGAACCCCACTTTAGGTAATCCTCCACAGAAATGTTTGCGCTAACGGTGCTTACTTGTAATCTGGTTTGCGCACGAGATGGCCTATTTCTTTGTCATTGGGGTTTCTAGGATGTTCGAAAGGGTGAAGATAAGTTAAACAATTTGTCTGATTTGCTTTACTTTATATACAATACACATACCTATGTTTATAGTCATAGGTAAGCAGATAATAAATTCTGTAAATAAGTAAGCTTTCCTTAAATAGTTTCATTAGCTTCATCGGCCTATTATAAGATAAGGGGATGGTACAAATCTGAAGTCTATTATTTATTAGTATCGGGTATCCGAGTACCTGCTAGGGCCTAGCCAAAACGACTTTGGACAGCCTGACCAAAATTTACAACTTATAATGTTACAACTTATAATGTTACAACTTATAATGTTACTACCACCAGCTAAATATCGGTGTACTGCCGTACTCCTCTACTTACCCCTTCTTTCCCCAAAGTCGAATATATTTTTACTGTGAATATTTTTTATTTATTTTATATAAACGCTTAGTGCGGGAAACTGTTCTTTGTTATCCGAACGATGTGTTTATTTTCAACAATGGTGGTTCCCCATGCGGAACGTATGGTGTAATTATAGGGCAGGAGGGTGTGCATCATATAATAGCAACAGGCTGGCTACATATAAAGATTGCAATTAAATAGCGATGGTGTAATGATGTATTCTTTTATTTTATTTTTAAAACTGGACCAAAGAGTGTCCTCGAAAGGGCCACATTTTAATTAGAAAGTTTCATGTTAATCGACTGGTATGTTCCGAATATGATATTATTTTTTATAGTCCTAGCCGAAGGACTATATTATCAACCACTCACAATATCAACCAGTTCAATTTGAAAGAACTCCATGCATCCGCCTTCTATTAAGCGAGTGACTCGCGCGAGCCACTCTCACGCGACAAGGCCACAGTTCTGCATTAAGGTTATTGTCAATTTGTAATTGAAACAACTACTTAATAACGCCTTTTGATTACCATTCCGCAGTTATATTTGAGATTAATTAGAACTCTATGTAGTTGTTGAAGAGTTGATTTTTATGTATTATTATGTTGTAGTATTTTGTAGTGTTTAATGATCTTGATAAGATTATTTTCCTTGATAGTGTTTATTGCAACAGCCAGGTATTATTGTACGATTACTCTTATTGGTAATATTATGAGGTTTTTTTTTATTATTTAATAAATTATATATGGTACACATATTATGAGTAGGGTTGTTTGATGTATCTATCCTAATCTGTTATAGTATCAGCGATTAAATTAACTACAAATAAATAATCTAATATCTTAAATGACAAACAATCTTAATGATCAAATATATTGTATAGCATTAAGCAAACCCTTGTCTTGTTGACCTAATAATACTTCTTTAACGCTTAACGATAATCTTAAGTGATGATAACATTATTTTTGCATTAGGCTGACATTGTGAATTTATATTGACCAGTTCCTGAATCCTGAATTCTCTCTCAGTTGTATTTGTGAAGCAGTACCTTTAAAAGCAACAATATTTTTAAAAATAAAAGTGGCTGTACTTATACAGGCCTATTACGATGTTAACGTCACAGTAGGTAGTAAACATAAGATTAAGCAAGTAGTTTATAAATAATTCCATTTACAAAGTATATACATTCTCCAAAAGATTACGTTGTACGATTAAATAATTTGCACTAAAGTCGCCAGTATCCATTTCAAATACACTCGAGTTCACACGAAAGCGTAAGATAAAAGTTGAAAAGGCTCCGAAGGGCATGTACAAAGCTGAAGCTATCTCTGCTATGTGAGGGTTGAGGGCCTCTTGTGCGGGTCTTTAATTATGCATGGATAGTCGGAATAGAGGAGATGATGAAAAATTTAGTAAAAGATCTAATATTAACGTTATTTGAATATAAAAAGTCATGTTGTTGGAAATAATCAGAATTTTAACATACTTATGTTAAATTACTGAAAAAAATCCAATACAAATTAACATACAATTATTATGTTTAATTAATTGTGAAATCATTGATTGATGTACCCGGAAGGCATAAGCTTCTATTATAGTGTCATTTCAAATGATTGCAAACAATCCTTTTGTTCGTTGCAACTGATGTACTACTGACTATTTCTTGCCTCTTGCTCGGTTCATTGCTATAAAAATGCAGGCATATAGATGACCGTGGGCATTGATTACAAAGAGAAGCTTTATCGATATATTTATCGGGCATGCAGACCCATAATTATACGCTATGGCTGGTATTATATGTATCAATAAAATCAGGAAGGGGTGACCCCTTCCTGATTTTTATTTGACTGTAGAGAACTCAGGAAGTAAAAATAAAAAAAAAATTTTTGCTATGTGTATACGCTTGAAGTTTAATTGTGTTTGGCATCATTGACTAATACATGTCTTAGTCTTAGAAGAAGTAAACACTTTTATGCACTAGTGACTAAAGCATAAAATGCAGTTCTAGTCCGCTTGCACCCATGTTAAATAGGGAGTTTACAAGAATGAATAGTGAAAATTATTAAACCTATTGTGGATATATATATACTTAACAAGTGTGTTAGATATTTTAGTAAATGCAGACACTAAGTATAAGAATATTTTATCGTTTGATTCATCGATTACTTTTCCTATTGAAGGTTTTAATTTCAGCCTTTAAATCGATAATCTTGAGTTTAGCTGGAAAATGTTTATCATAGTGCCCGTGTTTTATAAGAAAACGTCCGTCGGGAAACCAATTCGACGCTCAACGAACTGATGGTAGTCCAATACTACGTCTGTCAGCTACAAACATTACGTTTATGGAAAGGCAAGACTATGGAATCGCTAAAAGAACTGAAATTGTTTTCACTTGCAAAGAATTTGGTACTTAAATGAAAATAGTGTACATAACTAGGAAATTGAACGTTGTCGACTTGAATAATCCCCTTTGTGCTTAGATTAAAAAATCTGTTCCAGCATCTTGTAACAGCTACAGGACCAATTCCAACGACCTTTTTTTATTAAATAGCCAAAATACGCATGGCGATTAAAAAAAGAGTTTTGTACAAAAGACAAGCCCGTTCTTGCCAGATCTTCTCAGTTGAGGTCGCGTTCCAGACTGATTGTAGAGTTACTCGTACGAAAAATAATGGTAAAATGACAATTTTTTCGTGCCTCCGTAGGTCTATACGAAATAAAAGATTTGAATTGGACTAATTGTCGGACTGAAGAGTCATGGTACTATTACACTAGTTTTGGGGACCAAGCAGCCAAGTCAAATCAATGGTTGCATGAGCGGAGCCACGGGAAAAAGCTGGTAGTTTAACATCATGTAATCGAACCTCTGAATTGTCAACGCCATCTATCAACGAATACTTAAACTAAATAAAACTCAATCCATTCATGCATACAAATTGCTTTTCATCGACTTTATCTGGCGATCATTATTATCCATTGTGTTAGTAAGTATGAATGCGTCAAAATATCATATCGTCCCCTAGAGAGGCGGATCACGTACTTGATGTGGCTGTTACTTGTGTTCTAATCAAATTTTTGACATTAGCTTCTATTCGGATTTTTTATGTAAATTCTATAGCATAGTGCTAGTGATATCCGTTTATTCTTTTACGTATATAGCTGTTAGGATTTGGTAACATTCACGCCAGCTTTATTCTCAAAGAGTAACGAACACAATGTTTAAAAACACTGGAAAGTAGAGCTTGACAAACAAGAGAGCCATATCTTTAATTTTGTCACACAAACAGTGTCCTTACTCATAATCCGTGGGCATGCACCTTTTTGTTTGGCTATTCTGACCACAGATACACACACAGACACTCACACACACACACACACACACATACATACACACACACTCACACACGCACACACACACAAACAAAAACACCATAATATCAACATTGCCATCAACACTATACTAGACCGCCTCGTCTGCAGCGCCTCTAAATATCTCAACACTACACAATCCTACATCATGATACAAGCTGCTTGATTTGTGGCCCCTAAATACATAGTTATACACATGTACAATGGACTGGGGGCGAACCCAGTTTATAATACTTATACAGATAAAATATTAAACATCGATGACTCAGGGTACAAATGCGCTCATCGCACTAAGTTTGACTCTACCAGCATTCGATCCCGAGTCCCTCGGCACAGAAAGCCGGGTCTCTACCGGCTGCGTTAATCAGGCCGTCATTGTTTCCATATCTCCTTCTCTTCTAATTATATTTGCATTGTTCCAGAGAGCAGTATCGGAATGCGACACGTGATTGCGTCGGTGATGTTCCTCGCGACCACCGTCTCGTACGCAACGAGGGTCAGCATGAGTGTCAGTATCGTCGCCATGACCTCTAACAACAGCTACGGGTACCCGGTATGTTCATATTCATTTCTAGTAATTTTGAGGAAGACTGAGATAAAATATCAACAAACCTATGAAACTTGTCGCAGAGTAGGAGTATATTAACTTGTCAATACAGAGCGAAAATATTATCCTAAATAACCAGCCATATATACTTACATAAAGATCACAGGCACACAAAACATAGCAAACTATGAAATGGATTACGTCCTATGGATACGAACGCCTCATGGAATACGGAATAAAACACCGGAGTTTCAAGAGTTAAGGTATATGACTCATAAGGATGGCTTGAGGACCATTGAACCGGGGCCAATCATTGAGACAGTCCACTAAGACGAATGGAGTGGAGGGGGAAATCTATTGACCGGATAGTCTCTATTCACACGCATCACACGCCAATAATGGATTAACTTAATATATTTTGCTCCATGAGAGGGACCATGAGAAATGCAGGGTTATCTGACGTTATCGATCGTGGGAGAAATTAAAAATGCTTCCGAATTACCTGACTAGCAGCCTGATTAGCGCAGTTGTAAGTGACCCTGCTTTCTGTGCCGAGTGTCCCGGGTTCGAATCTTGGTAGAGACCAACTTTGTGTGCTGAGCACGAATGTTTGTACCAATGTCATGGATGTTTAATATCTATATAAGTAATATGTACTGGATTCGCCCCCAGTCCATTGTAAGACAAGCGTTGCTTAGTGTGGGACCGTATCGTCGGTATGTCCGTCCGAATGATATGAAAAAAAATAGCAGCTTATACTATCATATCTTTGGGTATATTTGTGTAATTTTTAACAATGATTATTACTTGTTGTACGGTGAAAATAAATATCGTTAAGAAGCCAGCACGTCTATCAAAAGTCGTGTGAAGTTTACCAATCCGCCATTTTAATATACCTTATAAGATTTTCTGTAATTATTGGGACCAAATACCATCAGTGAGTTTCAGTGCACCTCTGCCTACCGCTTTAGGAATCACAGGCATGATGGTATTATTAATATATTTATCTTGTTACATTTTGTTGTGGCGATTGCCGTACCAACTTCGCATATAAACTCACAAAATGTTATCGCATGAATCATCTTTACCAGGTATTTGATTGGGACCGAAGCACCCAGGACACGATCCTGTCATCATTCTTCTGGGGCTACGTGGTGCTCCAGATCCCAGCCGGCATGATAGCTGGCCGCTTCGGAGCCAAGTACCCCATCTTCATCTCTATGTTTTCCACTGGCCTTGTCAACTTGATCCTGCCTTTTGTTGCTGAGAAGGTAAGATAAGTTTAACATAAAACAGACTAACACAAGTCGTCATTCGTCACGCAGATATAATAGGAGACCATAATTTCTTAATAGAATAGCTCCGACACTAAACAATATTTTACGAAACCATTTAAACCGAAACATAATCGTGTCATCAATTAAATTATCTTAAATGTCTTAAATTCAAATGCGACGCACAAAAACATGGGTATTGGTAGACACGCGCCGCTCTCATGTATCTTGTTGCCCTGCGGCCGATCGAAACAAAATGCTGCCATTTGTTACACAGGACGGTTAAGGCGGGTTGATAACCCATTTATGAAATTCATATTATTTTAATATGAGCGCAATAGAATTTGACTCAATTTTACTGCACATTATGATGGCTGAGGTTGTTTTGAGTATTTATAGTAAAACATGCACTGGGATTTAGAAAAAGTAAAGATCTCTACACAGTTGGTTTAAGTTAGGTAAGAGAGTACGATCGTTGGATTATTACACAGAAGTCATTTGAGGCTGTTATAATGTAAATATTATGATAAAAAATAACTGGAAAGGTAAATTTAAATGATGGGGAGCCTAACATAAACGGTAAATTTTGGATTATGACGTGACGGCACTTAAACTATAGCAGACTAGTATTTGCCATTTTCGATACACTAAGCAATACTGTTTTTGAAGAATGTAAATAAGTTCATCATGTTTCTTCATTTGTAATACCTATATGAGGTCCTTCCCTTAACGAAACAAAAGTCAAGACAAATAACGAGGATCTCAAATTAGGATGCTTTATTACAGCCCCGTTGGTTCAACTCCCCATCCCTCACTCAGATACTATCGGACAATATAATTCTACCAAGTAGAATGAGTAACGTACACAGATAACCTGGACCGATCTCATTCGTTACTGAGTAGACGGTTAGAGGACGCGTTTTAAATAGGACCACATTGTATAAGCCAACGTCCTTCACAGGACAACAGCGTTGGTACCTACCACATTGGAGTTTACTTTTAAAGGCGTCTATCCATAGACCGGTAACCAATAGCTAAGCTAAGTAGATACTGAACTTTCTGACCGCTTTTTAATGTCAATGGCCGATAGTGTGTAGATGTGTATATAAAAATACAGGCATAAATTCATGCAATTGCAAATGTATAGTACAGTCTTCTATGATAGACTAGAATATACCAAAAGAAAATATGATACCGAATCAGCTAATTTCAAAGAGCAAGTATTGAAATAGATGACTAGAAGGGGATCCACCGACAAGACTGAAAAACGAGGAATTAAACAATTTGACTACATCATATCCAAATCCACAGAAATAACTGCTAAACAAGCAAGCGAGCAAGTTTGGGAAAGTGAAACTTAAGTTATATTTAACTAAAATGGTAGGCTATTGCAGCGACTATAAGCGCCTAACGACTATAAAGCGACTATAGTTTCAAACCGCAATAGTGATACTAACTTTACGTATAAACTCAACAGTATGTAGCTGTGGCTGTGAGATAGAAATAATGACCGATAAATAATACAAACATCTATCTGTTAATTGTATTGTAGACGCATAAAAAATATAGCTAAGTAGTATGTTAGTACTCAAAAAGTCTAAAGTAGATGTTATTATAGGCTAGCAGCTGAGAAGCTACAAATACATGTATATTCAGTATAGTACCCTCTATGTTTTCCTCTCTCCGTTATTGATGTGCGCTATGAGAGCGTGTGTAAAAGAAATCTTTATCTTGCCGCCTTATAAGCTCAATAATAAATTACACAATGAGTTCCGTACACGGGGCAGGAATCTTTTCTTATATTTTCTTTGAGCACGCAACACGCAGAAACAAATATATATTTTGATGAAACTTGGTTCGGCGAGGTTGCTCATTATACAGGTGATTCAGAATCAGAATCACAATATTTTTTTTATTCATGTAAGTACAGTATTTTTTGTATCGTCAAAAATTTTACAAAATGCTTAGCTACGACCTAACTACCCGTTTGGAGTGCCAAAACTTCATGGTTGCTCTTTTTAAACCGCTTTTTGGCGTATTTATAGTCATTACGTGAAGGCAGAATTTCGATCTGCTAGTTTTTTAAATTAATTCTGTTCCCAACAAGATTACAATTAATTTTTATGACAAAAAAATATAAACTAATATTGGTGATGATAACAAGCGCGCATAAGAAGCACAGATTCCAAGGTTGGGATTCATTCTGAATTATCATGCATATGATATCCAGCTGATCAATTGGAAATGAGGTCGTACCGGATAATAATAAAAAAACTATTGTCATAATATTTACTGATCAGTTAGCTGACTGGCAACAAACATTCAAATATTATCTGCCTAGACAATTTTTAACTTTTATGAATATGTTGCATTCAGGGTGACTGGATGGCGGTGTGTGCTTGTCGGATAGTGATGGGCCTCACGCAAGGCCTGCTCTACCCGAGTCTTCACGGCGTGCTAGGACACTGGGCGCCTGCCTCTGAACGCAGTCGACTTGGAACATTCGTTTATGCTGGTAATTTAATACATTTTACACTGAAATAAATGTCTCCAGACAAATACACCAAGCAAATTTCAGTTTAGGAACACATTTTTTTTTTTAATTCAAGGTATTTATAACATGTTTTCAAACTAGTGGTATACCAAGTCGTACTTCTAAACAAAATCTGTTCTACTATATTCTCGGCTGGTTTTCGTAACTATAGAATGACATACTCTTAAATTAATGTGATCTTATAATTTTCTCTTCAGATGGGCTTAAAATGTAACAGCAATTACAATTTAATAAAATTAAGTACAACCTATTATTTCTTCTTTCTAAATAGTTTTTGCAATTTAAAAGTTAATAAATAGAGCTAATTGTCTGATTATTTTCCGTCGGGGACTGCCGCCGCTAATTGCGGTTCTATTAACATCAACGGGGTTGTTATTTCTATTAGATAGTTTTACTTCCTCTGATTTTGTATGTTTAATTCTGGCTTTAAATATGTCGGGAATTCAAGGTGCAGCATGTTTGTATATTTGGCTTCTTTGTAGAAGATTATTATAACTACTGGTCCCTCACCCAACTTTTAATTATTATTTTTTCCTAATAGGAGCCCAACTTGGCACCATCATTGAGCTGCTAACTTCAGGGCTTCTAGCGTCTAGTTCCTGGGGCTGGCCCTCTGTGTTCTACGTGGCTGGAGTCACGTGTATCTTGTGGTCGATCCTGTGGCTCATTGTGGGCGACTCCACTCCTGGCACCAGTAGATGGATATCTAAGAAAGAAAGGAAATATATTGAGACCAATGCTGGGTCCTGTGAGCTTGGACATAATGTATGTAAATGAAACGTTTTCAAAATTCCAAATCTCTAAATTTTATCTAAAAAACTCAATTTTTAAACATGGAGATAGCAGGAATTGAGGAACTGCTTAAACTTTACAAACCTCATCACGAAAATATTAACGTTTAGTGCCTGCCAAAAACGATGCTTACCACCTATAGGAAAGATAGTTAAATGCTTACATGACTTGGCACGCTCTGCTAGTGCCAGCCATATCAGTACAGATTAGATGAGTTATCAAACTCGCATTAAATTATAACCTGAGCATCGTATACATTATTATCAATATGCGTTTTCCAGAAAATGCCGACTCCATGGAAAGGAATCCTAACCTCGCTACCATTCTACGCAATTCTGTTGGCGCACTGTGGACAAAACCTAGGCTTCTGGACGCTGCTTACCGAATTGCCTTCCTACATGAAATATGTACTAGGTGTGGATATTAAGGAGGTATGTTGACCCATTCCTTTCTATTCAAAATACAATTTTAGACCTTATTTAGTTCATTTATCTTGGTAGTTGATGTGCTACTATCGTTGGTTCATCTATTTATGGTCTAGTCCGACAGATTGTTTTTATTATGAGTTGGCTATAGCCAGCAAGTCCATCAGGTCAAGCCTGGGACTTAACGAAAAGTTTAAAGTTTAATTTAAGTCAGATATAGTAAGCTAAGCTAATTACAAACAAAGGGTTCCAAAGCGCAGCTGCCGATGTTAAGGCCCTAATTTTGATTGTCATGTCTGATAATACTTTGCTGTATATCATTATTATTAAATGTTTTCAGAACGGTAAGCTGTCAGCGCTTCCCTATGTCGCCATGTACGTGTTGAGTTTCATCTTCAGCTGGATCGCCGATTTGCTCGTCAACAGAAACATCGTGAAGCTCGTCACATCTAGGAAGATATTCAACACAATTGGTAAACCTCACTAGTATAATAGCCTCTGTTATATTTTCACAGAAATTAATCTGTAATTATTGTCATAAGCCTATAAAGGTTATTGATAATGATGGAAACAGTAATTTCAAGAAGAAACAGTCCAGAATGATAGCTTATACAGTGTCAAGGTTTTTTTTAACTACATACGGATTTAAGCATGGCCTAGCTGCTTAGCCGTTTCTATATTATTCTCCCACACCCATAACAATGTTCTTATATAATTATAATGTTCTTATATAAATAGTTCTTATCCTTTTAAAATATTAATAGAGCTTCTTGCTTCTTCTTTTCCAAAAGAATAGGCGGTGGTTTTTGATAATTGTCTGATATTGTAATGGTTTACTTTACTGAGTCAATAAAATATTGAATTCCAATCAATCGACTTTAAGCTATTATTCAGTGTTATGTTATCTGACAGACTGGATCCATCTCTCTTCGTAACTTTAAGTTAAAGTAAATATTAATTGTTTGCAGCGTCTTGGGGCCCAGGGGCAGCTCTCCTGCTGTTGTCGTACCTTCCAGCTGGACATCTAAACTTAGCAGTCGTACTATTAGCACTCACCGTTGGACTAAACGGCGCTCACTATGTTGGTTTTATGGTGAGTATAATTTACGTATGGTTACAGAGGAGTTCTTAATACAGTAAACCCATATGAGTTTATGCATATTAAACCGTTTTTGTAGTTGAATAAATAAATACAAGTTTATGATTAGGATTTCAGAAGTAAATTAATGCACGGTGCAACAAATATTTAAAAACTTTGCCACTAACCCCATTATTTCTCGTTGAAGCTCTAAGCTTTTACAAAGTGCACGTATCTTTCAATGTTGGCAAGCTGCTTAACTATATTACTAATGAAAATGTATTAATAGAGCCTTTCAAGTACTTTTAAAATCACGACTTTTATTTTTCGACCAAGTTTTTGATAATATTTAATATGAAATAAAACTAATCTTAAGGATTTTATCGCGGTTTATTTTTTATTCTACGTTCCCGACGTTTCGGCTGCTTTGCAGCAACCATGGTCACGGGAGGACTAAGGTGGTAGACGTCCTGGTGTCATAGTTTGACGGGGGTACCCTCATATTTAGTTGTTACTTGCGGTCCGATCTACGCAGAAAGAGCTCACTGTGTCTTGAGGTCTCCTTAAGATTAGTTTTATTTCAATGTGTAGTATTCGCGTAAATATAAGAAATCAATATATTTAATATGATTTTAGCTGTCCCATATTGACCTGTCCCCGAACCACGCCAGTACTATGATGGGCATCACCAACGGCTTCAGCGCCATCTTCTCCATCATGGCTCCGCTCAGTGTATCTATATTTGTCACGGATCAAGTGAGTGTCCTTTGCTCTTCAGCCTTGATTAGTTACTGCTGTGAAAAGATCCTGTTGATATCTTCCTCGGTCTGGATGCAGTTAGCGATATATTTGTTTATATGGTCCCTATTATTATTTATTTTTAACAATGCGACGGATATCTATCATGACCAATTTAGCTATCACTCACTTATCAAAATGCATCAGCTATTGCCTTATAACTAATGTTCGTAATTCCAGACTCAGGCGTCAGAATGGAGAAAAGTGTTCTTCATCTCAGTGGCGTTCTACTTCCTGAGCAACCTATTCTATCTACTGTTCATATCTGGCAAAGTACAGCCCTGGAATGATCCACAGCCTGCAGAGAATATTGGTACATCTTCCTTTATTTTTTATTGTATGAACCGTGGTAGCCCAGTGGGAACGGAACTTGTCTTGGATTCAAAGCTTGTACCAATGTTTTTTTTATTAAAAAAGAAAATGGTGCAAATACCAAGTGCCCGAGACAGAAGCGCTCGTAGCAGTAAACATTTGGATGGGTGACCACTAGTGGCATTTACAACAGAGTGCACCCGTTTCTGCTTCGGATGCCACGTTAACCACGCGGGTATTACAGTTGCTTTACTTGTCAAAGGCCTTGAGGCGGCCCAAACACTCCGACACCAAACATGTTGCAGCTCAGTAACCTAACCCTCACGACTGTTTTGTTTACAGAAATCGGCGAGAAGAAAGAGAAGAGTGAAAATAAGTCAAGTATAAAACAGATTGAGGGCGAACACAAATTTTGATATTAAACAATCATATTGTGGCCATAACTAGTCATAACTTAGTTTTATGTAAGCATTCTTTGCAGGGCAATGCAATGAGGTCCCAGTTCCCAGTCGTACCTACCGATTTAAATATAGAAATGTTTTACAGTATATTTTTTCGATAAGTTCACATAAATAATTAAAGTTATATATTATAAATTGAGATAAAAATTAAAATAAGGCAGGTTTCAAAATGCACTACAGTTTTACAGTTAAATAGGATTGATTTCTAATCCATATATCATCTTTTTGGTCAGTATACTATAATTCTGGAAGATTAACTCACCATATCACCTGGGTCTTAGTTTGCCATAATGCGGTATATTAAAATGCGGGATTCAGATTTAGATATCTAGTACTCTGCTCAAGCCAGACTTACTGAAGAATATTTAAAATATCTATTTGAGATGTCATCTTGTATTTTTCATATGAAGTGTTAAAATAAAGCAGTCCTCAAAATTGCGTTTGAGTTCGGCTAGTAGCGTTTATAATGTGATAAATATAATGTTACATTATAATGAAAATAAGGATTAATTGAACGACAACCAAAGAGTTTCGTAAACCAATAGTGAACAACATAAGTTACCAGTTGTACATATATGTTTAAGATAATGACAACTATGTATAAATTAAATTATTATTTAAATAAATTTTAATAAGCGAATTTTACACACAGTATTATTACATTTGCAAATTTTAATCAGCCCATGCATAGCGTAAACAGAGATATAAATATAAGCTCAGGGGAATAGCAGTTACCTAACAAGTACATGTGTAAGATACATATAATAGTGGAAACAACTCAAGTGGCCCTTAGAGGACAATAGCTAATGTGGAATGGCTCCATGAGAACGGAGGTCTTAGTATTTTCTTAAAGTTCTCTATAAAATTCATTTTGGCTTTCATATCCATGCTCATAAATGGCTATTTTGTGGCTTCAAAAGTATGGTCAGTTTAAATAAACACTATTCAGTGAGATAAGCGAGGCATCGTGCTTCTACAAAACAATTTAGCTCGACAAGTACTAGCTGTTACTATACAATATTATGATGATAGACGGGTTTTACGCGGCTCTTAGAGTGAACTTCCATGTTCTCAATGCCGCGTTCATAACTCATAATATGGTACAGAAAGAGCAAAGTAGATATTTCTTTTCTCATAAACGAATGTGTAGTTTTAGTTGCCTTTAATAAAATCATATTACTTTTTTTGTAATAACAGTAACTCTACATGTAAATAACAAAAAAATATAGCAACCTATTGTTTTAGGAACCTAACAAGGACATATACAAAAAAAAATAAGATTTAAAGGGAACGTAACATTTTCATATTGTGCGCTTTATTCATTCGCTATAGCTGCCTTGCTTCCTTCTATCCCGCCCAACAGGAGTAAGACTATCAAGAGAGCTGTTATCACCTCTCCGATCATTTCCTTCAATGGTGGACAGGTTTATCACAAGCACCTTTAAATATAAGTTCATCTTACATATTTATAATATCTTTAAGAACACGACATTGGCCGTGATAAAATTAGCAAAATAAATTTTAGTTCAATTTACTGATATTCCTAAATAGATTTTTCACGAGATATCACACCGAAGTATCGGATTTTATTCATTATCAACGTAATTTAAGTGAATCTCCCCTCCCCTCCCTAACTGTCACCCCTTCTTCTTCACCTATATTATTCAACAGGGTAGAAATTGGAAAGAACGAATAAATGAGACCTATCGTGTAAGTAGCGATCGGTTGGCAGTAAAAAGATATTGCATTCAGTGAGCATAAATAAATACACCTATATCTAAACTAGATCTTTAAACGAATATTCTGGAAATTATACCCATTAATAAGTATCAGACTACATTATTAGTTAAGAGTATATTAAAACATGATCACATTAATATTTTAATATGCCTACTCACGCGATTGCACCCGTATCATCACAGTGCAATTAATTGAGCGTAAATCGTTTAACCATTGCCACTAGAATGTACGTAGTACGCCCTTACACAGCCGCTTAAATCGTAATTTCCCAACGATTAAATTGTTGAGGGAAACACTTGAGCCCGCCGCGACTTGCGCTCCTCTAAATATTAATGGAACGTTAAACTCGTGACGGCATATGTGACACTAGCAGTACGTAAAGATTATGTGAAGTTAATGTTCATTTGTGTAAGCTGAAGTGTTCTTTATACTCAATCATTTCAAGCCGACGGTGATTATTACGTAGTTATCATTATTAAAGCTCTGTTGGGTGGCTCTATCGTATACTGCCATGTGGCTATTTAAGATGGTGAGTCAATCTCTATTATACTTCGAAAGCACTTACACTCATTTTTCACAGTAATAATGCTCCCAAGCTACTGAAGTCATATTCAATAGTAGATACTAAAATAACTAACAAGGTTCTGTTTTAAGCTTGGAATCCAAAACACGATACAATTTTTATTTAACAGGATTCTGTTGTAAGAGCAGAATATATTGCTGGTTTATGCAAGGCTGTGCTGGAAGATATATGCAACGGTTTGAACTTCATATGGTACGTATAGTACATAGATACACAAGTTTGGTATTTTAAGGAACTATGTAATGTATGCGAGAAAGAAAATTTTCTTACACTGAATAAAAAAATCATGAAAAATATTTATAGGTGTAATTGTGGCCCTCATAATAGTCCTGGCTAGTATCCATTAAGTATCGTACTCTCCAATCATTAAAAAACTACCTTAAACGAATTACCGCCAAGTAGTCATATTGAGAAGTGCTCGTTTTATCGGCAAAAAGCAGTTTTAGGTCTTTATCGTTCAAACTAGATCTGGGTCGTTACCCCCGGGGTGCCAGATGCGCCCAGCTTTACTGTTTAAATGCTTTGGTCCAATTAAGGATATCTATTGGTTTATTTTATTATTAACTAGCTGTTGCCCGCGACTTCGTCCGCGTAGTATTTAACAAAGACAACCGTTGACAACAGCCTGCTCGCGCGTTCTGAGCCCGCGGGACGCATTGCAGGTTGTTGCTATCAAACTTAATCAGGCGCTGCGCTGCAACATTGGTTTTAATTTTTTTCCGTGAGATCCTATTCTTTTTCTAAAATAAAATTAGCCTAAGTTACTCCTTGTTACATCAGCTATCTGCCAGTGAAAGTCCCGTCAAAATTGGTCCAGCCATTTCAGAGATTAGCCGGAACAAACAGACAGACAGACAAAAATTGTAAAAAATGTTGTTTCGGTATAGGTAACGTGTATACATCCAAATGCACTTAGTAAAAAGCGGTTATTTTAATATTACAAACAGACACTCCAATTTTATTTATATGTATGTATAGATGAGGCCAACATAAATTACAGCAGTAAATAGTGTAAATGAACAGTTAATTTAACATAAGCCAATTATAGGTTTTCATGAAGTAATTATACATAGTAATAGCTTAGTTTCTTTTGAGCAAACATATTTTGTTGTTCTGGCTGGCCGGAGGAACCTGCATGGGCTATTATTGTAGGATAAATATTTTTATTAGAACTAGGCTGGGCCTATATGCTTTTATTTTACATAAAAGAGCCCTTACAGTGTAGACTATAATGGCGACAACATTACTTACCGCCGGGCACCAGGCGACTCAATTATATTCATTCCTACACCCGACACAACCGGTATTTAACACACATCAATGTTATATAGGCTTCCTTATAAATATATAAATTTTGCATATAAATAATAATTTATATATTTTGCCAGCCCTGTCGACGTTAACGGCGAAAAATCCGTCCGGTTAACAGAATCCCGACATTGCCGTGAAATCGTGACGCGGTGGCTCAATGGAGCCGTTTGACAGACGTGAGCACAGAATACATGTGAGCTACCTAGCAAATAAATTCTAACGATACCAACATCTAACGTAATAGCGTACGAGTGTGTGTGGGACTCGGAGTGTGATAAAAGTACAGTACACGCTAGGTTTTACTTTTCAATAAAGTTTTGGTTGAAAATATTGTATTTTTGAAAGTGAGAGTATAGGTAGTGTGAGTACGCAAAGTAATGATACAATTTATATAAATAGACTAATTACTACCTGTTTAGTAAGAAACTTTTACCAAAGGAAATTCTCCTTTCCTCATTGTTATTCTCTCGTCAGATAGATATATTCTACGATAGTTTGGTTTAAGTCCAATCGCCGGGCTGATTACGGTAATGATCCTTCCGTAATTGTCCCTAGTCTGCTTCCCCAGTACAAAGATAAAGATAAAGATAGTTTATTTGTGAACATAGGTAAAAGGGTGGTAGTACATAGAGTTAATGTTCGCTATGATCTGCCAATTATTGGCGTACAAACATTAGTGGCATAGTGTTACAAAAAAAAATATAAATATATACATTGTGTAGTACTCATAATACAAGTGTTGCAAACCATTGCATTGAACCATAAAGTTGTTGTAGTCTGGCGAAAAAGAAAATGTTGGTAGACTTCTCGTTTTAAGTTGGCACACTTTAAATTGTAGATATAAATATTTGACTGAGTTTATACTCTACCGCTATTTTCTCATATAGGTGATGATTATCCCAGCTACATGCTTACTTTCTTAGCAAAAAGGTATACATAATACAAACCCACGCGAACTACCGAACTGTTAATTTGCGAGCTGTCAAAACAGTCTAGGTTCCTACCTATCTCCCTACATCACGAGGCGGGAGGTATATTCTGACATCAACCGGTTATACCTTTGAAAACTCATTTTATAACTGTCATTCTACGCACGAAGGTCTGCGCCCTCAGAGCAGAATGACAAATACAACGTTTTAAGTCACTATTGACATTCACTTTCAGATTCTCAATGATTTTCCAAATGATGTCAGAACTGCACACCAAGAAAATAAGTGATTTATCTTTCACTAGGCACTGGCAAAATTACCAAAATAACGGTAGAGCCATACGAATCAACCAACATATTTAATTATATCAACTTTCAAACAGTCAATGATCTAATTTATTCGCAATTGTCATCGTATCAACTCAATATAACTACTTTAATATATACTTACCCTATCAGTGAACCTGAAAGCTGTCCATAACTGTATTCGAAGCAGCTGCGATCAGCCAGCTTAGCACATAAGGCACGTAGCGCGTCGGTTGTCGCGCAACCGCTCTGATATATCTAGACTCCCTCTGGGAAGGCGACGACACGTTGCAGAATATAAAATTATTCTTTAAAAGTTACATTGTCTGGTATGATGTAACTCTACGTAGTAAAACGAAAAGTGTTCTTGTTGACAGTGTTTCGACAGAACCGATCAGAATGTTGTTTTTATGAATGCAAATTACAGTTTGAATCCTTAAAAAATGACAGAAAAGTTTAAGATAAGATTCCGACGCCAGTCGAAAAGCAATTCTTATGAAAAATAATGGGCAGTAAACTCCGTTTCAAATGGTGGTTAAAAAGCATAGCTGCCCTGACGCAGACCAAAAGCAAATATCGCTTAATAGAAAATTTAAAGAGAATTGTATGAGCAATCATCCAATACTTTATACACATATGATGCGCAATGATATCCACAGTGTACTCTATGCACAGAAATACGTACTTACTTGATACCTTCCATTGTTCTGCCTTGCTCTTAAATAACTTTTACATTTTATCTAAAAGGTTTAAAACCCAAGTTCTTCGGTATTAAACCGTTTATGACACCGTTATGATGATGGCCGCATTAAAAACTTCCAAGATACAGTTTTATTAACAAAAACGTTGGTTTATTTCTCAAGTCTGGTGAGCATGTTTGAATCATTTTTATGAGTTACATTTTCATAGATATTAATCCGTTTTTGAGAATAGTTAATATTGGAATATTTCTGAGTATAAACCATATATGCTTGTTTGTTGTTAGAAGCTAACAACAAACATTTCAAAACTCATTTCTTTTCCTGCTTTTTTAAATGCTTTGAATATCTTAATTTGTACGTAATTGGCGTGTATACTACACAAATCATCTCAGTGTATTGCACATCAATGTTGTTCGGGATAATTCGTCAGTTTTATTTTATTTGTCTGAACTTACACCATTAAGTATGCATCACCTGTCAGCGCAAAAGAAAGCAATATTTTTGTAGCAAAGATAAAAATAATCATCTAATCATAATATAATGCAAATAATCAATAATTCTGATATTGTACGATTCGCGGGTAGTTGTACATTCGTATTGTGCCGTAATACCCACATATCATTCACGGCGCGCTTGTCTTCAATGGCGCGCGCGAATTGTGCTGCCATTTGCCAGCGGCCCGCGAGAGTTGCGCACGAGTAATTAGTCTGTTTCGGTCGTTGTGGCTGGAGGCGATCCATTATATTGATTGTATGGGTTAATGAACGATGAACGATTAGTTGAAAAAAAAACATTAATATTAACTGGTAACTTGTTAGTTTAGTTAGACTAACAGGTTTTGAAGTTTTATTCAGTGGTAAGTCCAAATCATATGATAAAATTTAAAAACGATTAGGTTTGTTTTAGGAAACTTGTGATGCAGCAAAAATGGAAACATGTACGTACTTATCCAGATTGCCGCCATGTAAGTATTTTATATTATATTAATAATGCTCATTGGAATCAGAAAAAGCTAATCAAGGCACTACATTTGTTTAAATATTAAATTGACGTAATTAAATTAATTATACATTCCATTAACTGGTGCTAATAAAAAAATCAATGAATAAATTGGCAATCATTTCGCACGAGCCAATGAGAGGACTCCGGGGGGAACAGGACTAATTGCTTTCGGTAATAACAAAATCATTCGTAGTTCCATATTTGTTTTAAATAATTAGTATCAACAACAAAATAGAATGTTTATGCAAGAAACTATCCTACACCTCTTAGAATTTTTAATGGTTATGTTTATATTATAGTAGGTATCGGGGCCGGTCCTACCGCAGGACGCGCTTCAGTGAGCCAAATTAGACGAAGACTTTAAGATGATTTCAAGATCTTCCAAGTTCTCTACTCTCTTGTTCTCTATTATTGGGGCGCCATAAGGTGATGCAATTTAAGACTGACAAAATAATAAATTGCCACTGCTACTTGCTACTTTTTGAAATATCATATTGTTGCTTGAATAGTTTTATTGTAAAAACTTAAAAACAAAACAAGCGATGATATTTGAAACTAGCATTGCTTTAGTAGTCCCCTACTCTATCGAAGGCTAGCCACAAGGCTACCTATTCATCAGGGCTGTAACGAGTAATTGTTTCGTTCAGCCGCCGCCCGCGTGCGGGTATAATCATTCTCGTCAGGTTCTCGGCGGCTACTAAGCCCTATAAATAATGCGAGCTGGTTGTAGAGAAAGGCTTATAATCTGACGCATTCTGTTTTTTTGACCAGGAGCTTTCGTGATTCTTTAGAAAAATAAATTGGGTCTTTTAGTTAGTAGGCTGCGTGTAATGTGTAATCAGTATTTACTGACATGTTAGACTAATATATATAATGATATACAGACGGAGTGTCATGTTGTTCACGATACTTCTTCTATATTATTGCTTCGTCGGTGGCCAATTACAATTATGTTAATAATTAAACTTAAAAATTAATCAAGAAAAAAAGTTCGTCCTAAGAATACATTCGCAATCAATCTACAACAGGAATAAATTAGCGTTAACTATCAGATGTCTTGAGGACAAATCAGAAGAGAATTTGTTTAGAGATCTTAGAATTTATCACTATCATACGAATTAAAATATTAATTCAATTAAAACTTGGAAACGCGACTTTGGGAACCCGGGGGCAGTTCTTACTCCCCTGCACTCTTTTAGAAGTCGAGAACGCTGTAGTGATTGTCTGCCTTCATTGTTTACGCCTTTTAATGCTTTTTGTGTCTTGGTAGTTGAGATTATGCTGTGATTCAAAGTTAGTGATTGTTTGTGAACGTTTAATTGGAATGCTTTTGTTTACACCAAATAGTTGACCTCTATAGACCGACCGACGTAGTAAAATCCATAGGTCGCTGGTTCATATCCGGCTCGAAGGACCATGTTTCACTGTGGACTGTAGCTCAGGGCTCTAGTTTTTAATAGAGAAGCCGTTTTTATGATAAAGAGTTTAATGTGTATGTAATAAATTATGATAATTGACAATACAATAATTATTAATTATAAGAGTTCAAGCAGTCTAAATCGCGTCCATTTTATACATAATAAGTTGCGATACATTAAATTTATTATATATAATTAAAAAGGTTTTGTTGGGTTGCCAACAACCCTATTTAACTACGCTTGAAGTTAAATTTGTTTTAATTTAATACTTTTTTAGTTATAGCTAATATTCCGGTATATAGGATAGGATATATATTATTATGAGCAACTGTTGTTTTTATTTGTCGCTATAGTAAGCAATTCTGCGGTAAGTAGCTTAGGTTTTATGGTAGGATACTTATACATATATGATAATTGAATCAAATATCTATATTTGAATAGACAAAAGAATTCTACGTAGTATTATGTTGGTTCTCGGCAAGGAAAATATCGCTCTTACTGCTGTTTAATATTGACGCCATCTATTGGAATTTTCCGAAGCTATCCAAAGGTATTTAAATATACGCCATCTAGTGATTTTTTCCAGAAGCGGTAAAAAGATTTTGAGATTTTCTTACATCAAAGAGGTTTCGTTCACAAAATAAGAAGAACAACATTTCTTTGTGCGTTTGTTTTATGACGAAATTATAGGTGGCGGCACTGCTACCAAGTTACAACAGTATGCCACACTGTATCAATTTTCAGCGCTGGTAAAAGTTTATTCCCTTAAATTAACAAAAATATACGATGGCATTAAAAAGCTCTTTTTTTCGATTTTCTTGTACTCGAGTGCGATAAAGCTGGTTTTATTAATGTATAGATATATTAATTAATATAGTATTATGAAATAAGTAAGTAAAGTAAGTTTAAAAGACATGTAATAAAATTAGCCCTTTATTATGCTACTGCTGGGCACGAGACTCCATTCAATGCGTGTTTGGGTACCACACTGGCTGGCCGATTGCGGATTGCCGGACTTCTTACGTTTTGATCTAGCTAAAAAGGTGATCTATAAAATATATATAATATAAAGACCTACCCCTAATTTCATTGAGATTTTAATCAAAATTTGCAAGCAGGCATTCTTCAGAATTCTTTATAATCATAGCTGAAACAAGATTCGAATGAGATTCGCGCAAATCAACGAAAATATATCAAATGATAAAATGAAAGGAAAATACAACAAAGAAGCTGACCTACCACTTGAGGAACTCCAAATTGTATAAAGTACGGTCCTATAAAATGAATCAAGGAAAACAACAAGAGAATGGAATTTCTCATTCATCTCAAGATACACCGTAAAAAAGAATCCTGCTTTTTATCACGCCATCGTATTCCGTCACCCGTCAAAGGGTTTCCAATCGCTCCAATAATTGCTCTTTTTCCGAGCGTTAACTATTCATAGCTATCAGATTTCCCATTCAATAAGGTCGAGTTTTGCGCCAACACAATTCCAGGCACAACTATGGCCCAAATGTGTCGAAAAAAGAGTACGAGAAGACATTCAAAACTTTCTTTGTGGAATATCTATAGTGTCTCATTAAAATACTATAAGAAAGTACGGCTTTTTCAGAAACATTTTTGTGGTGATCACATTACAAATCAGGCGTCGTAACAATTATTGTGATACGGTTATTTGATATTGTTGCTTTCAGAATTAATTGAAGCCATAATGGTTATCCTTGTGGCAAACGCTAAAATATATTTTGATTTATTTTATCAACTTTCGGTTTTGGTTTTACAAATAGTATTTTTTACCGGTACTAAAAAGGTAGCTACATTGACATGTAGCCCACACCTATGAAATAAGGTTAACAGGCAGATCTTAGAACTACAAACATAAATATGAATTTCATTCAACATCATATTTGTTTTTGTAGTTTTAATATCATCTAATGTTATGGAAAATGCCTCATATCCTAAATTGTAACAACTTATAACACAGACAGATAAACAACATATCCCATTAAATATTCTCCTCCGAGTTAGACAAAACCGTGGTCGTAAAGTCCGATGTAACAAATATCATATAAAATCGGTTATAAAATACATTGTACCTAAATTACTTTGTACGTAATACTAATATAACTTCTAATCTTGTTTTAGAGTCGGCTTCTCTGGTCATCCTAATAAACAAGAAGGTCTATAAAACCGCTCTACGTTTCAGGGGACGCTAGGTAACTTAATCGTAGTTTGTAGTCGTAGATTAGAAATCAATCGCATGTTGTCAAGCAAAGTTACCGCAATATATGTATCTAAATCATACCACGTAGATTTTATGGTAAAACCGCTTGCAAATGACTCGCATCTATTCCGGGTTTGACAGCCACAATAGCTCAAATGAGCCAAGTTTCGCTCTCGTATCGCCGACGCGGCGGACGCATAATGACACCCGGTGATTCCGCCCCAACACCCACTCATAAGGGTTCGAGCAAGTGGAATTTCTTTGTAGAATCGTACGAGGATGGAATATTTATGTAATGAGTAGTACTGTCTGTGGCCTACATACCTCTCACAGTCGAGTTTCTTTACTACGGCATTTCTCGTTGTCCTCTTAATATACTTCATACACTTATAATAAATTCAGTTGTGTTGGTTGTTGATAGGTTCAAATAGTTTTCATCTTTCAGGATAAATTATACCTACTGTGGGATTCTCAATCAAATGTAATTCCGATATAACTATTTGAAACACTATTAAGCACAATTGTTTTGATTAAACGCGCGGGTCCCAAATCAACGCTAACGATAATAGTGGTCGATACAATAAAGCGGAACCCAGCGTTAATCGAAGTCATTCCAGTGGCGCAGAAACCACTTTGAGAACTAATTAAATGGGCTCAGTAAATATTTGGCAGCCTGGGAATACTGTAATTATTATGTTGATTGTAGAGTTATTAAACGCTAGCAGATAATAATATGGATAATACCTATTAAGTATTATAATCCGCAGTATAGACTGCAAACTACTAGAATTAAAAAAGCACTTCATATGTGTCTCAAAATTGGACTCTCCAAATGATTTTATAACGGTTGAATTATGTAGGTATAACGATGTCATTTGCGTATGGTAATAACACACCAAAATTAGGATACTTTATATTCACACACAAATCCTTCAACGCTTTCGTATTATGACCTCAAATTAGAGTTCTCATGAGCAGGACCGCTCGGTCCTTTGGCTCCTAAACATTTTAGAAGGTTTAAATGTTCTCGGTAGCCCCCTAATGCACCGGATATACTGCTCAAGGGCTGGGCCAGCTGTTTTACCGCATTTTTATATTTTTACGAAACTACGTTTCATCGGATTAGATATAGATTAGTAATAGAAATAGTTATTAGGTCCACTCATTAAATCCGCCGACCATGTTTTAATCATCTGCCCCGGGGAATTTTGTACTGCCTCTAAATCAAATGTATGAGAGAATGAATTATCTATATAATATTTCTATAGTTTTTTAGTTATTCTGCTATTCGGGACAGAGACAAATTCAAAAAATTCAAGATCCTAAAAATAGGCCCATCCGTTCTTTAATTACAACAAAGGCATTATTACATTTACTAACACAAAAAATAATTCAGTGAGCAATTTAATTTTGACGCACTCCTCAAATTAAATTTTGATACTCTTGGGTCATGGCAAACCTAATTGCTAATTATAAAAGCCTCATTACCCGCCAGGAATCCACCGCCCTCTTGTAAACATTTTATTATTTCATAATAAAAGGTTGAGGGGACCGACAATATCAAAGGGTTCAGTAGATAAACATGGGTTTATGGATCGGATCCACGCGACGGCGCGGGGAGGTCCACGCAATAGTCGATATCGACATGATTGTTCACAACATTATATTTATTGACATTATATTGGAGGTATCTTACTAGTAAATAGGTGTAAAGACTGGTATGCAATAATAATACAAGGGTAACAAAAAGTGTTAAATTATTTAAGGGAAACAAATGCGGGAAGAGGTACCCACCACTGACCCTCGGCTGGTCAACTTTTGACAAGTTGATCGATAGTTCCAAAGCCAACAACACCGAACTCTTCTAAGACGTCAGTCGAAAAACTGTCTGTCATGTGAGTGTTGGTACCCTAATTAATATGCAATTCTCCACGAAACGAAATTAATCTATAAATGTATTTGAAACGTGTTTCAGCTCGTTTAGAAGCGACTTTCTCCCATTTGTTTAACAATGGTTTTCCGCCAATGTTCGCCTAATTATGTATGAAATAAATGCTCACCGATGGTCCTATTAAAATATTTTACACTATTATTGTTACACCTTATATAGGTATCTTAACCTAGTGTCATAGTTACACCTGCAATCATAGTATGCTAGCTTGGTACCGGTTCTTTTTTAATACCTATATTTTTTTTGCAGACGACGCAACTAAATAAAAAAAATTCATTCAATACAGCTAATTACTAAGGATACAATACGCCAGTTATACATGAAAATGAGGCCAGTACTTAAATCAGTAATGTTGCCCTCAAAGTGCCCTTTACTTTAGGTAAAGGGTTAGCCTAACCTAACCTAACCCTTTACTTTAGGTAAAGGGTTAGGCTCAGCAGGAGCTGGAGAGGCTTGCGGCTTGTGGCTTGTCTGTGTGTCAAGTGTATATGGTACGATACAGATGATATTCCCATATAATATTGCCTATAACAGTAAACCGGACTAGCGTCGTGCGACCCGCATAATACTCGATGCCGTCTCCCGTGTTGTGAGGTTATGCCCGATATTTGTGTTTGTCTTCTTAATGATATCGGTACGCATGAGGCGAATAACAAATAAAAAATAAATTCGTATACTTTAATTAACCTTGTGAGGAATGAGAACAGCCACATCCATACAAAAATGTTTTAGAATCTTGTGCTTGCCGTATAAGGTTTATTTAAAGTGACCCTCCACCATCAACTGTTTTATTCAATATCGCATTTCTTGTAACCTGATTAATATACTCCTTCTAACATCTAAATTGTTCTTGCAGAAATAGGAAACAAACAAAATCATATAGACACATTAATATTTACATCTGCTACAAACATATCTAATGGAAAGAACAGAGAGTCTCTTATCGACGAACAAAGTGCTCCAATCCACTTAAAATCTCTTTGGCAGCGAGTCAGCCGACTGATTATTTGTATATACCTATTATACAACCGCGGGGATGAGGGAAGAAATATATTCGATTTCATTTTGTAAACATGACTCAACACAAAGAATTTCGATTTACTATTCTTTTCAATGTTTTCTACAGTAATTAAATAAAGGTAAGAGTTGTAAAATGGCAGAAAATATTAAACATGAGCCACTAACGTCACAATATTTTGGCCACGTCTGGTTTATATATTTTTACGCTATTATAGTGTACAGAAGACTAATGGAAATACTAAAGCAGAGCTCTAGCTAGTGTAGCATAATTATATAGAGTACGGGGGTGCAGGAGTTCTATGTCCCATCTCTCATTACTTTGGTTCACTGGACTGTGATTGAATTCGCCGTAATAGCGTCGTTCCCGACACTGTCTCAGTTTATTTCGCTTTTCTGTTAAGTAACATACATTGCTGTATCTGTCTACAAATTCCATTTGTCGGAATAATAAGTACCTACCCTTAAACAGTAGAGCGTTCCGTATTTGTTTTAGTGGATTCCACATTATACTCACATTTTAAACGTACACGTTCCAATTTTTATAAAATCCGTAAATGAAAAATATAGTACGCACACAAGTCTGATTTGATTTATAGATAAAAATTTACTGTATATTATAAGATACTATATTACTAATAGTTCAGAGTTCAAATTGCTTTATAAAGTTGCTGAAAGCTAAAATTTGTTTTCCGATATCAGACGGTTTTAAGAATATAGATGTTAAGGAAAATTTATGGAGTGAAGCGATGACGCCTGACGTAGTGATTTATGATCCAAGTTACAGCTAATTTCCACTTTGGAAATAGAATATACATTACTTTTCAATTCGCTCGGTAATACATTTTAAATAATTAAAGGAAATCAAATTGTAAAATCTGTCATATAAATTAGAAATATTTACCTGGCATTTTCTATTTGAATTATCTGACGCCATTGTCTCGGATGGTATTACTAATTATTGGAAGAAGTGTATTTCTTCAATAAACTGTTATAACATTTAATTTGTAAACAAAGACCAAAGTATGCTTAAAACAAGAAAGTAACTATGATGGTGTACTTATATGCGATTTAGCGAGTATAATTCCCGGTACTAAATTGAATTAATCGCTCACTGGTTCATTCGGAGATAATGATAAAGCATTTCCTGCGTTAGCGTTGCTTTTCTAAGTCAATTTGTCTTGTCTTTTGTAACAGGTATGAGACTTATTAAATACAGTGAAACAGACTTATTTAATAATCCTAGTCTTCAAAATAAAAAAAATACGACATTTGATAAAATGTAACATCGCTCTTCTCTGCATGACACAAAATGACAAAAATGCTATACCCTTGCGATTTTAAAACCCCAACAGAGACACAAATTACTTTAATAAAAAAATAAAAACATCGCTATTGTTTGGCATCGGCAGCGGCCATAGCACCGTCAATACGCCATTCCCATCTATTGGTATTGTTTTCTAAGATTGAACGAAAACCTTGCGTGACGTCACACACACCGAATACGAGCGAATTGTCGCCAACTCAGGGACACAATCGAACGCTATTTTCACGTGATTGAAAACATTCATGAGTCAGATACATCTCTGAGATTCGAATTTATTTTTCCATTTCCTAAGATTAAGTATATACCTATAGTTTTATTCTACTGCGCCGCACCATTGTGATTCATTGACAGCTATTGATGACTGTCTATCAGCGGTAATCCGTTAAAGGTATTAAACTTAATGGTATTAAAAGGTTTGGCAATATAATCTTAAAATGTTTTTAGAGAATTGAATAGATAGAGGATCCTAGAAAAATCACTGTTAATGGCTTTCACTTAAGCTAACTATAAGCGATGGACTGTTTAAAAGGAATTATATTCTGTTTCAAGAAATATTGTACGAAGAAGAGTTTGAAATGAATATTAATGGAGATAACAAAGTTTGTGTTAGTAATTAAAGGCAATGATTTATGAGAATGACCAAGTTAAACTGATTCTATCTGAGTGTTTTATATGATAATTTGAGCCAGAAATTGGCAATAACGAGACTATAAATAGTGATATGATTGCATTATAAAACCTTATACGGCTTTAATACGCCTCGCTAATTTCATAGTTGCCTATATAATTATAATAAATAAACAGGCGATAAAGTAAATGTATCATGAGAAATAACATTGCCCGGAGTGGTGGCATCGCGAAATATTTAGTTTTCATTGCCATTATTTTTCTTTGTGCCAAAAATATACTGTTACTTATTAAAGTAATGAAACAATGGGCTAACCTTATCTTTATAGTAAAAACATGGTACATAAAGATTTTATGCTATAAAGTAGCCCGATGACTACCATTAAGAAGATCTATGCGTGAGTTAGGCTTTGTTAGTTTTTCTTTACTTCCCACGCACTGAAGCCTGTATGTGCCTTAATATTTTTTGCTCATTGTGTTTTCCCAGCTTTATTATGTACTGAAATATACGTTCAGTAATCTTTGCTCTATATAACCAAATAAAATCAATAGCATATTCAGGAATCGAACTCAGTAGCTACGTAGTACGATAGTTAGGTAAAACCAAAGAAAGCACGAATTTGCGAGGCCAAACCTTGAATCGGAATGTTCTGAAAGTAAAATAAAATCTCGTAATGGAACACAGTCGTGCACACTTTTTTCTAAATTCTACATTTAATATACAGCTGATGTCTAATAAGCCTAAAGAAACAAAATTTGTTAGATTTAAATAAAAATATTGCAAACAAAAATATATATTCTTTACGCGATAATGACATAACGACATAACATCGAGTGATAACAATATTATATTAAATTAGTAATATTTCGATAAAAAATAACGTAGATGATGGTTCATAAACTATCGAAAAAACTAGAATGTGTATTTGTTTCTGTTTAGAGTCTACAGCCGTATTGTGACAAATGTGATCCATTTACATTCAGTTCTGCTCTTCCATCTCGCGTTGGCCAGCAAGTCATGATTCGAGTAATGAAATGAAATTGTAAATTACATTTTAGTAAGAGCAGTCTATAATCTATCACCTGAATTTGAAATGAATGAGTGTTGTGTGAAGTGTTAGTACAGTGCTATAAAAACTATAAACTTCAAGATTGAAATACTGGAATCTGGATTCGACATTTATGTTTAATAAAAATCACTTAGTTTTTATTAAAATCTTCCTTTATAGAATGACAACAGTCGCAATCAATTCTCTTCAAGCTGAAGTTTTTTATACAAAAATGTTCGCGATCGGAACAAAAATCATTATCTCGATTTTGACTCAGTAATGCGAGTATATGCAAATCTGCCGTTAGCTCGACATGAATTTTCATAAGCCGGGCTTTTAATATTTTACAACGGAAATGTTGCATCCCTACCACGCAACGCATTTTTTGCCGTCTCTTTCAGCAATATTGAAGCTTTATCATATTATTTGGCTATACTGTAAGGCAAGCTTAAAAAGATTTCTACTACTAGCAAGACGTTATTAACAAATCATGTATATTAAGGTTATTTTGTGTTACACCATTTTTCTTTAGATACCAGGAAATTTAAATTTCAAATTAATTTATAGATATATCTATATGAATTTTACTATTAAAAAATCAAAATTAAAAAAAAACACTTCAGTAGGTAAAAAAACAAGGGCGCAGGGGCACATTTAACTGCGTCTCGATGTATATGTCCCCGGAAACCAGCTGGGAAATTGGAACAGACTAGAATTTACCGCTGCGTCTACGCCGGTGATAGAGTGCACGTTCCTTTATACGGGCTTTCGAAAAATACCTTTCCCTAATCTTTCAAAAAAGATTAGGGAAAGGTAATTTATAAGATATTGAATATTTGATAACATGTTAGTCTACACTATGTGAAAAGTATTAGTCAGTACAGAAGTCCCAACCAATTTTTAAACTGCCCAAGTTATGTGCTAAGTATTCTTTAGGTTTTTATCTTAGAATTAGTAAAAGTCTGTTTGTGTATATATAATGGTTTTCATGGCCTGATGGCGATACATTTTTTTTTAATTATACTTATGTAGTACCTATGTACGTATACGCTTTTACAACTTTAAAACGCGTTTGTTTGCTATCGAAGCTTTGTAATAGCATTTGCAATCCCAAAACGATCACGATCGTTCACTTTTCACAGAAAATTCATTAGAACGAGTGTGTGTGACAGCCATTGATAAGCTCACGTTTAATGCTTGCTTATCTTGTTTCCGCAGTGTTTTGTTATAAAAGCGACGTATTTACGAGTATGGCTGCAGAATTTTAGCCGTATCAAGTCAGTAATAATTAACTGCTTTAAAAATATGATATAAGTGGTTGTATTTAAATAGGTAGTGATATCTATAGATTTTATTCCTATGACATAGATTTAGGAATATTTATGTAGGTATGTCATCATAGTTCCAATTTTTTTGTTGAGAAAGAAAACATTCCAAACTACTATTTATGAAAGCCCCCGTAGGTGTATATTAAAACAAATAATTTCAATATAATATAAAAAATATGTGACACTATCGGAAACTATGAACAAGATTATATACAATATCATATACTTAGATATATAATGATATGATGATTCACTGTTTGTTTCACTTGGGTGTTTCCGCCTAGAAGGAACCATTTGCAATTAAATAGCTGTAAAAGATTACAAAACTTAAACGGAATGGTAATCTAATGTGATGGTAAACAGGTACTATAAAAGCTAATTCGGGCAATAAAGGAAGACAGCGCAAACTGCAATTCGGAATGAAAGCTCCGCATGTATCGTCGACAACAGTAATTCGTTTGAACTGCTATTGACAACGAGCCAAGTAGTCTAAGAGTTTACAAAGAAAAAGTTATAAGTCAGTCTAATTTATAAATATGTAATATCGCAAGACGAATACACCAACTATACAAGCAACGCTTGTATTATGGCTACCGTACAATGGACTGGGGGCGAACCCAGCATATATTACTTATATAGATATTAAACATCCATGACTTGGGTGATCAACACACAAAATTTGTCCCTACCAGGATTCGAACCCGGGACCCTCGGCTCAGAAAGAAGGGTCACTACCAACAGCTCAAATCAGGCCGTCAAAGTTCAGTTTAGTTATTTGACCGCGGCTTTATCTCAATAGGCCGTAGTTCTGATAACTGATTGTTGTTATAGTCAACAGAAATTATGTCACAACCATTTACCCGATACACGCAAGATCCTAAGCGCGAAAAGAAAGACAAACATGTATATTAACCGAATTGTGAAATTCATAGTAACTATTTTTCCGTATATCCCTCACTTTTGCGGCTGCCTCCGCGTTTACTGGCACGTGACGTAGAGCGCCACGACATCATGTTGCTGATAGAAACATAATCCCCTGAGATTTATCGCCGAGCCCCAACAGTTACTATATAAAGACAGTTTTGTTGGCATTTCGATATTTAATCGGGATTCTGGATCAGATAGATACATGATTTATGTGGCTGGATAAAGAAGTGACTTAGTGATGTCAGAAAAAGTTATTAGGGGCTTGAAAAACAATAACGTCTTGGACGCCGGATTACATTATTATAAAAAAAATCTAAGGAATTTTTTTTGTTAGATTAAACTCTTCTATAAAAAATATAGGGTAAGTATTAAGTTTCAACACTAAAAATATTATAAAATAATTTTATTGAAAGCAAGTTGGCCGACGGGGCGAGACAATAGTAGGTATCTTAGTTCAGCTGCTTGTTACTGAACCACTAACATAAGCAATCATCTGATAAGTACTTTAGACTCTAGAAATTTCTCTGATACCTCAGATTAAAAAAAATTTGGTCCCATTTTGATAACAATAATAAAAAGTTAAGACATTTTTTGTTATTAAAATCCGCGTAGATAAAAGTAATGAGGTAATAGAACTTTGAGCCATGAAAGCTTTGACGTTCGTGGATAATGCTAAATTAATACAATAATTTATCTGGCAATATTATTATTTTTATATATCTCCCGTCACCCAAGGTGCTTCAGTTAATGTACTTGTACATATCTCAAAGCAAGTACTTTAACTGAAGTACCTACTCGTACTCGCAGGAGGCGCTCAATCCTCTTGTGTTGGAAAAACAAGACACAACAAACTCATTCGGTTATCGCAATGATAATCGCGTTACTGAGCCCCGGGCAACGCTGGGCTGTTTGTTACTGAGCCCCGGGCAACGCTGGGCTGTTTGTTACTGAGCCCCGGGCAACGCTGGGCTGTTTGTTACTGAGCCCCGGGCAACGCTGGGCTGTTTGTTACTGAGCCCCGGGCAACGCTGGGCTGTTTGTTACTGAGCCCCGGGCAACGCTGGGCTGTTTGTTACTGAGCCCCGGGAAACGCTGGGCTGTTTGTTTTTGTAGCTTCTAGTATCATATGTGATGGAACAAAAAACATATCTGTGAGTTTTGCTTTCAGAGGACATTACCGCAGTAACATCGACTACCTAATTAGCTCAGCTAGTACTTATCCTGCAGGGTTCGAATCCTGGACACAAGTCATGGATGTTTAGTATATATATAAGTATTATATACAGGGTTTGCCCTCAGTTCATTGTACTATACCCATAATACAAGTGTTGCTTAGTCTGGGACCGTGTAGCTGGTGTGTTCGTCTGAGATATTATTATGTCTCCCACCACACGGGTTACACCCGACACTTTGGAAAGTTTTCGCGGGGACATAAGTCCAACCCGGAGAGGCCCTTTTTAAGAGTTTTAATGTTATGTTAGCCACCCGCTTGGCTCAACTTATTATTATTATCAGTGTGGAATTTCTAATTAAGTATGGGTTATCCAAATGCAAGGAATGTGAATGAAAGTTAGTATGGATATCCGATCGTTATGAGTGAAAGGGAAAGAAAGTGAATCAGAGGGTGGGGCGAATATACAATTAGACGACTGTACGTAGAGGACGTGTTTACGAGTGTATTACGTATTTATTTAATTTTTTGCAGTAAATATCAGTCAATGATTTTCTCTTCCCGCTGACGGCCTATATTAGTAACAGCTTCAATCATGTCGTGCTTAGTCTAAAATATTTTTGGGCAATAATATATGATATTAGGCCATCACCAAAGTATGTAGGTATCATAATTTTGTTGCTTGTTTCAGAGTACCGTAGCGTAGTCTTACCGCATCAGCCTTTTAGTTCAAAAACTTCGCTCTATTGATGCGTAATATCGCAAATTCATATGTATCTAGCGGCGCGCGTTGACAAACGCTCATCGCTTCACACGGGCCACCGGACGGGAATATGGAAAATCATTCATTCCTAAACCCTTCGCGCTGTTGCTGTTAGTAGTACCAGGGGTTCAGAAATTATGTAGTGGTTAAACGATTTGTATTCACCCCGAATTAATTTATTTTATGTTTCTATGTCTATGAGTCCATGTGCAAAATTATAAACCACTATTGTGTATTATTTTACTTTTCTACATTTTATTCTGCCACAGAATAAACGTATTCTCTCTGACAGGTATACAAAGTAACATTATCGTTTAATCCTACCGCGGTGCAGGCGCTTACATTTCGCTGCCAGCATTTCGCATGTCTGGGATTTCAGGATTTACCGTGACGTTTGTATTTATTTCTAACGTTGAAATTATTTATCTTTCTATACATACAATTTGTAATACATATTTAATAAAAAAAAAGCTTAAGTATTTGGAGTATCATAAAACTACGGCATACATTTTAGGACTATCGAAAACAAAGTCAATGTAATATGAACTCACAAACGAGCTTTTATGAGAGCAAGGACGCTAGAATAAGCTGAGTGTATATACGTACACAACAAAACCAACAAGCTATGATCCACATGGTTCCTTTATATATTATGAACTAACCAAAATTCTACAAACCCCATTTTTTGAATTCCCCAAAGGATCAATTTCAAATGGAATATAAACTTTTTCCAGATCACGAAGCATCCTCTAGCGTGTAGCAGATATGGGTCTGACATTTCTTTGCCCGATATCACCAGGCTATGCATATTAAATGATCATAACTTATCCGCAAAAGTGATCCGTGAATACCTGGTTAAAACATTAGAACTGTTCATTCTACATTTTTATGTGTAAAGGAGTTAAATGGGATATTGCTGTATAAGTGGCAGGTATTTTGGAATCACTATGTTGTGCAATTTTCGTGCTTAATTTATATTCATGTCATCCCCAGAAGGAGGAGAAATCCGTTTCGTATTAAACAGCTTTAAGCCTGCAAACACGCACATCCAATTTCTGAAATGTAATTTAGTAACTCTATTAACATACCAATGAGGAAGACTCTTTTGAAACCATATCACACTGATAACAATCCTTATAGTAGCGCTTTAAAAGATTTAACATTATGCACAGATGTGGTACTGTACTGGTAGGTACAAACTTTGGGTGATGAGCATGAATTTTCATACCTAAGTCATGGATGTTTAATATTTATATAGTATACACTTTTGCTGACCAGTTGAGGTATAGTATCATTAGGAAGAGATGTAAGCTTAAGAATGATCTGGTGACAAAGATTGATAGTATGATAAGTTTTTTTGGCAATGTGGAGAGCATGGGAGAAAAACAACTTATACATGAAATATAATGAGCGAACTTATGTAGGAGTATTAGAAGGTAACGTGTCCGTAGAACCTTTCATGACCGATAATCTTCTAGAGACGCAAAATCTGCATTACCCTTAACAAACGAAAGTGTAAGAAAAAAATGGGAATGAATTGAACGCTTTATAACGGACTCGTGGGTTGTGGTAACTGATGGGTCTCTGTCTACCGGGATACAGGCAGTATAATATGTAGCTATGTGTATAAAATATTCTTTGCTAGCAGAAGTACACAATATGAAACCGATCTGCACGGGATGCTGCGGAAGGCAAAATTGTGCGATCCATAGGGACCACCAAGGCAAGTGTTCCGAACTGATATTCACAAGTGTGTGCAAGTGATATTGAAATAGAATAACAAGTGTAGGACTTTTTTTGGTATCAATAGTATTGAACTGGATATAGTCAGTTCATTAATAACAATATTGTTTAATTGATATCAGGTAGAGTTTGAACTTCTGTGGTGACTTATTTCTATACCTATTCATTAAAATATTCAGTGATTTGGTAAAGGTTGATCTCATTGTTTAAATGGTGTATTAAACGAGTTTGTATTTGAGTTATTAATCTAATTTTCTGTTCTAAGGAAGAAACTAAACTGAACTGGGAAATTGAAAAATAAGGCAAAATAAGACACACCAATGGATCTCATGTGCTGCGCATCGTGGTTCTGTTCACAAACTTCTTCATATATTAGCTCAAAGATTGTTCAGGGTATAATATTCTAAATTAAATTATAAAGTTGGGTTGAAGAATTGAAATATATTCTCGTGGAGTTGGAATAACTTAACGCACTTAGTTAGTACTTTTTGCTTTTTTTTTTTTGACCTGCTGCTAAAGTTTGATTAGCCGTTCCTACATTGTTCTCACATATCTATAACAATGTATTGCTCAAAAATGTAAAAGATCTATTTTAAAAAAAGAGCAACCATGGAGTTTCTTGCCCGTTCTTCTCCATAGGAACGGCATTCCGAACGGGTGGTAAAGCAGTAGCATAATATTTTTGTAACTTGACGATTCATAAGTACTGTACAATAATGGTCTACGTGAATAAAAAATATTCTGATTCTGATTCTGATTCTTTAATATTACGAGACAGAAAATATTTTCACAATGTTAAATTATATCTATTTTGAAATTTAATAAAAGTAAAATAAAGAAACAAGGAAGAATTATGAAACAATAATTTGTTCATAAGATGTAGTTATCTTATGAATAAATTAAAAACTACTTAAATATTTTAACACACTAGTTTGTATTGATTTCTTATATTTACGTGAATACTACACATGGAAATAAAACTTATTTTAAGGATTTTATTACGTTTATTTTCTGTTACAATGAGCACTTTCTGCAAAGATCGGACCGCAAACAACAACTAAATATGAGGGTTCCCCAGTTCAAACTTTGATACTACGACGTCAAACACCTCAGTCCTCCCGTGACCATGGTTGATGTAAAGCAGCCGAAACGTCGGGAACATAAAAACAGAAAATAAACGCGATAAAATCCTTAAAACAAGTTTTATTTAAACACTAGTGTGAGTTTAAATGCCGATATTTTTATATAAAAACTTTCATATATTGGAGACATTTGTTCTGCTTTAGACAACAGCAATAATAATCCAGTTCCCAATACAGTTGAAACGTTTAATATTCGCTTCGCTCGAGCGCTCGTCATCTCGTTGAACTCGTAATTCAGACTCTTCGTTATGTGATCCTCATTACATAACTTATTCAGAGCAGTGCAATTTCCTTTTTGAGCGAACGAAATATTAAACATACTTGACCCCTTTAAGACTTAGAAACGTTTTGGTACTTACTTATAATCTAAAACAAAGTCGTGGTAGTTACACCATTTATAGCACAGGGACGGCAGCGGTTGATTTTTATGATCGTTGATTTTTTTAAATTGTCTCCGCCCCGAATAGCAAAATAACTATTTAAACATGAGAAAAAGTCATAAAATAATAATAATAATTTATTTTCTATTATATTTCATTCTGAGTCGGTACGAAGTTCACCGGGACAGCTGCATTGCAATAACTGATAATAAGCTTATATTAATATTCTTAAAACTCTAATAATGCTACCTACTGAATGTATTTTGCCAGGAAGCTCTTACTATTTCTGGCCAAGATTAATTTGACCTACACACATAAATAAGCCCAGGGTCTTAAGCTTAGAAAATGTATAAAACCCAACTCCATACGTCCCTTCCGTGAGGGATTTCCACCGCGTTAAGCGGTCCACATGGCTTCCGGTAGGTTTGTTTATTATACATCGCGGAAGGTATTGCTGTTTCATATTGCTTGCTTACCAACTCCTCGGCATTTTGGTAAAAGTCGCTTGAAGGATTAGGGACCATCTGCTTATTTTGTTATTTGAAACTGGGCTACGTCCGAATTCCCAAAGTAAATTTGTCGGTTTTACTTACCATTTTGTCATCGGGAGCCGGAGTCCGCTTTACACCATGCAATTTGGTGCGCTAGCCAGTGTACGGGATGCGCTAGTGCGGCAGAGTCCATGCAATCGCACTAGATTGGATCACTACCTGTCTAACTGCCTTTACACGATACAAATTTAGCACGCTAACTCATCTAGCGCTCTGCTAATTGGATAATGTAATGGCCGCTTTAGCATCTTTGGTAATAAATAAAGCAAACTTGGCAAGGAAATCCATTACTTTCATCAAGAATTTTAAGAGCAATTGATTCGTAAAAAATGTATGCCCAGCAATCGTAATATGTTACATACATTTGTGTACAGTGTACGGAGCTCCATTCGTTGAAAGCGCGCGCGAACATTAGCATTCGGTGGCTGAATTGCTTCAAGTACTCTCTCGGGGTTGTTACATCACCCAACCATAAACGGAATTCTTTTACATCAGCACGAAAGCAAGCAAGGGATTGAAAGGCGCTGTTATTTTCAACTCTGTAGGTATGTAGGTTTCTATATTATAAAATGTTGGTGCCTTGGTTTTTTTTGCTGGGTTAATGATTTCAGATTTCTTTCTCTAAAACGTTATCGCAAAGTCCACTATGGTGTCAAAAACTTACGAAAGTTCCTTCTGTAGATTCATGGTCTTGTGAAACTTAATTATGACTTGCAAAAATTTTACATATCATCGTCAAAATGTGGTTTGTTGAGAACCTCTGACTGCCACTTCGGAAATAGCACGTGTGATTATTTTATTTCAAGAACTCATAAAATAGTCTTTTCGTATTTTTAAGTAGTTATTTTTTGCTATATATGTTAGGAACATGACTTATTTTATTATATAACAAAATATCATTATATTTTGGCCGCAATGTCATACCCGTTCCAGTTCCTCCTGCAAGCAATCCGTAGCTAATTGGCTTTGCTATATCCTCATCTAATTAGGCAGCGTTGCATAAATTGCTCGTCCAGCAGCCATTAATGGTGTTTAGGATCTCTACTAGATATTGCGCTACAATTTGTCTCGGCCAACGAGCTATTTGGTCTCGGCATCTAACACTGTAAAGTACACCTTCGCAGAGACCTTTCTTTGCATATGCTATGAATATGAATCACCTCTTTTGCTTTATCCTCATTCATAAATCTGTTCAGGCTCTTCGGTCGGTCGAGGGTGCTACAGATTTTTTTTTATTAGTTTTCAAAGTTAAAATTGCAATCAACGATTCCCGTCCATTCTAATTTATTTCTTCTTTAAATATTTATTCCTATAAAAAAGATTTACCCAGCTTTTAATTTAAAGCTTTCTTACCAATTTCTCTTTCTTAATCAAAGGGAAATAGAAAATAAAACCGCTGAGGAATGAACAGTTTTTTTTGTTTGATCGCTCAGAAACTTTTAAATTTAATCTTTGGGTTTGTAGACAGACTCTTTTCTTTAAAAATTGCGTTGGACTTCAAAGTAAATCCTTTATATTAACACTCGCTTATGCAAACCTTTTTTAAATGTAATGTCAAAAAAAATTAGTTCAGAACAGCATAGAACACTATTAATAGCCAGCATAGATCGGGCGGGAAGTTATTCGTAGGGAGGGAAAGACTTTTCTTCATTTAAATAATTAAATAACGGAACGCTATCCTGATCCTCTCTATAAAGTTAGACCATTAGTAAGTGTATTTAATGGATTACCAGAAGTTCTCCCGTATCCCAGGACTTACGGGACACATTTCACTTGGCAAACAGAGTAAAAAAGTAGTTTTAGTTCGTGATGACTCGATGGTCTTTAGCAAATACACAGTGATTTTTGCATAAATCTACTAATATATTATATAAAGACATACGAAGTTTATACCACATCAATTGCGCCTTATATATTTTTGAAATATTTGACACGCTTGTTAATGAGTAAATAGCGAAACGCACGTAACCAAGGTAGCTAATCTGTGCTAAGGATATTTCGTACAAGGAAACGCGGGAGTAATTAGTAAAGAAATAAAAGTGCTAGCTACCTACATACAAACACGTGCTAATTCCATCGGTAATCTGTTCAAATGGTACATAGATCCAAATTAACACGACGGTGCCAGGATTAGGCGGCTATTTCCTGAGGATCGCGCAATCTTAGGGGAATTAATTCTCATTGATCGTACAAGCGTAGTAATTAGTTCTGCATTTTTACGTCCCGTACCTATACGATAACACAGTTAGCTTTTTTAAATCAAAAGTTAATTTGATTGAAATACAAATATACAATTTGTTTAAATTAAGTATACAATTTTTAATTTTCTAAATTCTTTACTAGCAGTGTCCGTGACTTTGTGCGCGTGGGCTTAAGACTTTTTTTTATATTATCTTGGGAAACCCATTGATTTCTCGGGATAGCAAGTTTTCTATGCCATGTTTCATTAAAATATCGACGGGTGAAAGCGGAAGTGGCGTAACTTGAAAAACCCAACTTTACACCAGAGCCAAAAAACTATTTCAAAAATTCATAACTCATATATTTATAGAGTTGGAAAGTTGAAAATTGGTATGTATTTATATTAATCTAAAGCCTATCTGATGCTTTTGTCTAAATTGTCGTAAAGTTTGTGTATCATTGATTTTTCACAAGTTACGCCAATTCATGTTTCAATTTCAGGCAGCAGAAATGTTGTATCTGTGAGATGAAATATATAGATAACTTAGACAGACATGTTTTTTGAGGTACGGGTTTGCTGTATCTTAAATATGAAACCTTCGACACATGTTTCATTTAGCTGTATGTCGTTTATTTTATTAAATTGCATCAAAGATTTGTTTTAAGTACAAATATGGCGACAGATGTTTTATAAATGAAATGCTGTATCTTAAACTAAATATTTTTATTAAATTTTGGAAAATGTTATTATAATCAACTGACCATAAAAAAGAACATACAGGCTTCTAAATGAGAAATATATTGTTACGTGCGGGGGTAATCAAATGCCGATTACGTGAAAATTACTTTAATCGCTCTCCACACAGAAGGCAAAAATAGTACACACCAGTACACTAACTAGTAAACACTCAAATCACAATTCACCAAATCACTTAGAAACACAGTTGTCCACAGTATTCGCTAGAGTCGCCGGTATAGTCTTCTTAGTTCGCTTCCGAGAGATGTGTTCACAATCGCTTTCAAATAGAAACTGTCTCGTCGCTGGTCCTGCACACTTTTTTGGTCGGTCTTCATCAGTTAATAATGTTGACTTCAACTCTTCCTTCCATCGCTGACGTTCTGCCATCTAAAATCAAGTAACAAAAAATATAAAATAATATTACTTGTTTCATAAATAGCTAACCATTTAAATCCAGTCTAGCAATCAAGTCCACTAAACCAATAATCTAGTCCACTGAAATATTGAAATAAATTCAATTTAAAAAAAAGACCCGTGTCGGGAATCGAATCCATGATCCCTACAGGCGTTCCAACATGCGAAAGCCGCAGCGCTACGGAGAGAGCGCTATTGATATTATCTATAATATTATTATAATATTGATTTGTGCTTTTTTCAACAACAAAAACATACAATACCCTGCATACAACTACATACTGTTCATGTTAAGCATAAAACAAGTTAGTTTTAACACTTAGGTACAATTTTAGGACCTAAGTAGTTAAAAAACCAAATACAAAAATGTTTACCCGTATATACCTACATACACAGTGAAGCTCAATAACGGTTTAAAAACAATAATAATCATGAAAACAAATTACAAATAAATAGAAATAGCTTAATTATTATGATTATAACTCACCCGAGCTCGTAGAATTGTTTTATAACACTTTATTTATCACAGCGACAAACACGCTTTCACAACTCGACGCTCGCGCATCGACTGAGGTGCGACCGGAACGGCGTATCAAGAATGCACGCATTGGTTGGTATGGTTCTAGATTGGTGTAACTGATCTCTGCATACAAAACTAATCTCTATTGTTTTAGGCTAAGTATGATATTAGCAAAAAAAAAAATGTTTGAAATGTAGTAACTATTTCATCATGTATGTACTAGTATGGAACAAATTGTTGTATCTCTTTAATGACCAAAATGTCATAGAGCAGAATTGTCGTATCTCTAGACAACGTAAAATTTAGGGCGACAGAAATGTCGTATCTTATTCCAAGCAGTCACTGTGACACATAAACAAAGTAGTATCTATTTTATTTAAAAAAAATGCATATTTTACCCTAGTTACAACAATTTTTTTTATGTGCAGTGCTAAAAGTAAGTAAAAATCCAAGGTCGTATCGATGAAAAATTTTATCGTAGGGAAACGAGTCCCAGACCATTCGAAGCGGTATTTTTTTTTATACAAGAATATGGTAAAAAGTGATTTAGCTCAAAATGCAAGTTACGACATTTCCGCTTTCTCCCGTCGATATGTACTGCAGTTTTCCCGTCGAGCGCGAACAGACAGACAAACAGAAACCTCCATAAATGACGGATGAATACTCCTAAAATCTAAAATAATATCCCCTTCAATTTATTTTTACAAAAAATATTTAATGCACCACCACAACCAAATGACAGTCTTATTATAAGCACACACATCATATGTTCCCATGATCAAATTGAAAACGAAGGAGAATGTAATCTTAAAGTAAACCATACACAAAAGGAGCTCGTGGCTCAGATAGCGCTGCTCGGAAATTAGACTCGCCTGGCCCTTTTAACCCACATTTAGAGACGAGCACAGTGGACACGAATAAAGGCCGCAAAAAACAAGAATGAAGCCTAATTATGTGGCCTCAAGGGTTGGGAGGAAGATTAGGGATGTTTTCATTTCGTCTTCAATTTGTTATTCAGAAATGGTTAAGGTACCGTACTTTAGGGGTGCTATACACATTTTCAGGTCGCTTCATTCGGTACGCCAATTTGTATTGAAGACAAAAACAACCCGATGATACTTACTGAACTGAACATGTGAATAGAACCCTTTAGATACATTTCAATGTAATCTTATATAATAGCACGGCATGACATCATTAATGTTGAAAGTAAATTACTCTGCAATTTTTTATGATTTCTGTCATGAAATATTGTTGTATCATGTTATCTGTGTATAGGTTTTTACTTGTGATGCAAATATAATAGTATCGTCACAACGTCTACTAAGTGAATATAATACGAGTATAATGCGACCAAATGTTAAAGGTAAAACACGCACCCGCGATCCAATAAAAGAGGCGATTAACAATATTCTATTCAGGTCACCGATCTATTATATTAGAAACAATCTACCAATAAATCACTGCTCTATTGTATTCCGCCGCGGAACCTACACGCTCAAGCGACGACCAGTAATAACTATTAGCGCGAGATTAATGTTGCACCATGACCCGGGATCATGCACGCGGAGACCATAAATCGTGCTTAAATAGCCCCGGGATAGAGAAAAACAAGAGATGGCGCTGAATAGTTCTGAAACACGCTAATTAATAATACTTATTTCAAAGTTCGCATTACGTGAACTGCTTTAAATTGCCGTCGGAACTCGGGTGCGTGTGACTGCGATCGGCAATACTTATGAGCATTCAAACCTTGTATATACCAATTGGCCTATATAGCTAAAAATTCTATGAACGAAAATTGGTAGCTATAAAATAGCTACTAATTTTCGTTGGCAACTGTAGGGAAATGCCGTGATCATCCATTTATTAAAATTCCTGTGTCTACAGGATCTAGGTTGCAGACTTGCATTTCAATATCGCTGATTAAATAAGCGCCGGTAGCGCAGCCTCGCCGCTGGAGTTATACTGTTGTTTCAGCAAACTCAATTAAGTGATTGCTGTCGAGAGCCGGCACGGAGATATCAAATGCAGCTTCCTTCCGATGTTTTGAACTATACATTATACCACAAGACCTGTCTATTTATTATTTATATTAATTGGGTGAAAATTTGGAAAGTAATGTACAGGCGAACTAATTATATTATAAACGATCCAACTTGAATTTTGTGGGCTATCCAACAAAAAAATGGATTTATCTGTTCTGGAGCGATGTTTGAACAAACGGACAGAGATGCTCCTACATACCCACCTATCGTTTCAAGATGAATATTTAAGAGATGCGAGGGAGATAACATAAATAATATTTAAGAGATGCGAGGGAGATAAAATAAATAATATTTAAGAGATGCGAGGGAGATAACATGTTTTACGGACTAGTTTACATGTTTATACCGTGTATACTATTTTACTACTTTAAATATAAAACGTAAAAGCAGTGAATACTATTTTTACTATCGCAGGTAATATTTAGGATATCAAAATGAGCAAGTTGTTTATAATCTAATGTATGACTATGAGGATAAATGTCCTATCATTAAGACCAGTTATATACGGTGTAGAGAATAATTTGTTGTCACACATACCACAGTACAGCCTGCACACTAAAGTTCGCCAACGACGGTGCCGCTGTGGCTATAAAACTTTTACTATCACGCTCCAAGGTACGACATAACCAGTACTCCATCTCGACATTGTTATTAAAAGCGATGGAAATTATGGAAGGTATGTAGTGGTCAGAAGCTTTGTGTATTATTTAATCTGATATTTCCTGATGGCAGTATGTCCGAGGCTATATCTGATACTTCCTGATGGCAGTATGTCCAAGGCTATATCTGATACTTCCTGATGGCAGTATGTCCGAGACTATATTTTGAAGCTACAAAGGATGATATTGATAATTTTAGTACCGCAAGTTTTCGTTTTGTTATCACTACCGTACTTTTTATAAAACAAAATTATTTATCGGATAATTATCTCATGAACTTTTCAGCTGAAACATTTCCATATCTGAAAAATCTGATGTAAGTAATATTACATGTTACACAAAGTATACCAAACAACGAGCAAATAATATATGCAAAGCTCATGAAACAAAGGCAAGAAGGTTACCGGCAAAATTACCAATGTCAACCAAAAACCTGTTATACCAAAACCATGCCACTATAATTCTAGACCTTGACCTGAAAACGTAAGGTTCTAAATAATAATGAAGTGTTTATGTTTGAGACATTATTGCGTATATGTGTAGAGAATCAAAGTGCAAAATTAAATGGGCGCGCATATGTTACCGAGCCAAATGACTCGCAAAGTGGAAGCCAGGTTATTGAGAAAATGGGAAGGTGTAGCCGCCTGACTGCTGCTGGGATTTTGGAAATTTCTACTCCACCGTAAGTGTTACGGGAAATTATATAAGTAACAGGTCCTCATTTCTGTTTATGGCTCAAGATGTAATATCATGCTGCCCTTAAGTCAACATATTATGGAGTTTGAAATCTATCAATATAATTACCATTTTTTCAAAATTGGCTAGTTAAGAGCAGTGAAATTTTGAAAAAAAAACATGTTCTTAAAACCATACCAGGTAAGTGCTTTATACAATGTATTGTTTTTTATATTAGCCTGTAAATTTAAGATAAACGGATTTCCATATTTAAGCGTCAGGGGCCTGTAAAAATAATGGCCGGCCTCTGAAGCAGACTCCATGTCGTAAAAAAATAACGACACCGCGGAGAGGGAAGAGGGAAAAATGTTCATTTTCTAATGTTATTATTTTATTAGACGGAATTTCCTAAAATTGTAACGGCTTCAACAGGGATTTCATTACTTTTGTTGTCCGTTTTATTTAGATAAGCAAACAGGAAAATATAAAAGAGTACTAACATCCGTCGCTTTGAATGTTCATTGCACAATTACGAGTTCCAACAGAACTGAGGCCGTTAAAGTTATTCCGACAATATCCCTGTAATGAGTCTGTGTGTTTGTGATGTAAATACAAATATATGTAAGAAAAAAGATTACATTGTTAAACATTTTAATTGAGCTTATCTTGCGGTAGCGTCAAAATGAGGACACGAACGAATCAATAGCACAATTCCATAGCAACACTGAGTGATGATCAAAGCGATCGTTCTTAGATTATAATAACAAAACATTTTTTAATTGAAGGAGAAGCACACGAACAATTCGGTTCATTATGAACAAAGTTTATTTCTCAAAGGATTTTTACTGTTTGATGTTATTAGAACCGGTCGCGGCGTGTTTTGACTAGTATATTGAGGAAAGCTGAAAAAATGGGTATCATTATACATCCGCATTTAAAGTAATGGCGAAGGATTCATTCACTTTATGTTCTCTTGTCTCTAAAGCTATTGTGATTATTGTGTCTTCTTTCCTACGAAACATCATCTCTCCCAGTTTCAATAAAGTTCTTCTAACATTGCTATGTAACAGCTTCTTTATAATTATTTATTCTCTTACTATAATTTTTATTATAATTTGTTTTATTTAAATAGCAATTGCTATTGAGGTACCCGGCTATTTTGTTTCGCGTAATTGCAATTTATAGCGCTTTGAAAATTAAATTTATTATAATTTGCATTTAAATCCATTTGTTTGTACTTATTATATTAACAAATACTTTTATGTTTGTTACTATAAGGAGTGTCATATTTGGTAGCTAATTAACAGAGCAAAAAGCCGCACCATAGTTTGCTATCTCAGAATTCCTAGTCCTTTTTTGTTTTATTACAAGTCATCAATTTGACGTCACATGCTCCGAGACTCTTAATTTGCTCCGCATAGTCTTGTAATGGCGCATCATCAACACGATATAACCCTGGACGATGCTATCAATGCTATCTCCGAAACACTTACCTATGTTATTAAAATAATAATTTCTAAGCATTGTCTACGCACTTCAAAATCATTCATCTGGGTCGAAATACTCATTGAATTGAAAGTGTATTCAGTTATTATATTTGTTTTTAATATAAATAGGAAAAGCGTGGTGAAGATTGAGTGTGTGATAAGATGATCGTCTTATTTGAAGTACAGATATGAGTAAAAACTTACTTATAAAATAACTATCCAATTAATTAACAGATGTTGATTTTTAAACTACTTTAATCATTTTCGTCAAAACCTTTTCAACTTAAATAACCAATGTTACTTATGAACTGAATAACTTAATTCTAAGCTCCACTGAAACTGAATGTAAAGACTACTCCGAATACATAATGAAGAAATTTGCTATCATTTTCAAACCTATGAATGTTGTCTTGTGTCCATTCTTGAGCTTGCTGTCTTGCAAGAAAATTATAGTTTAGAGATAGTTTTTTTAAAGTACAATTTTCTTGTAGTTTAGAATTAGGTACAACAATATGATTTCTCAACTTTTGGGCTATTCCAAGAATATGTAAATATATTACTAAGCCCCAAACTTACTAACTTAAAACCTTAAAATCTCATTCAATTCAATCTCAATACATTTTTTTATAATTTTTTTAAAACAAATGTATCTTAAAGCCATTATAAATAGCCAAAATCTGTAAAAAAATGTTGGGTCACTAATGACATCAGTCGTGTACTGACTGGACGCTTAGCCTCAGTTTTAACCCGAGCATTTACTTCACACGAATTCAACACAATATACAACGGATTGATTGAGAGCGTTTACAAGACAAGCAATGACTGAGAGAGCAGAGACAGGCTCGCGAGACACTTACAGTTAGTACACGGCTATTGAGTAATGCAAGTCTGTAGTATTGATGCTAGCTATAATAGTTATATAGTTGTGTATTTTTAACCGAACTGTGTCAGAGACTTCTCGATTTAATCCAAATTGAATGGAGCTCAATTAATTTAGTTTTGATTTCTATTGGATCATCGTATTCTATTGGGCTCCAGCTCCGGTTAGAACCCTACATCCTTTCAATAGTATTATCATATTATAATCAATTGAATTACTTGAGTTTATATAACTGACTTAAGTTGTCAAGCTATACTATTTTATTTTAAATTACTTAATTCATGCTCGTGTACGAACACATAATGGTTAATATCCCACTAATATTACACATTATTTATCATAGAAATACACTTTTGGAAAGTAAAACAAAATTGACATCACGGCCCCGCAAAAAAGGCCAAAATACTTTAATATTTGAATATCAAAGACATGATAATATAGATAGAAAATATAGACCGAACAGCTTAAAAATAAAAATAAATTTAAATGAAATAACACAGCAAATCCACACCACTATCAGGCGGCAGGGTGGCCAAATCGCTGGCAGCATTGCCACGTTGAATGGCAATGTAGATTGATGGCCAAAATAAGCCTGAGCGTTCTGGTCACCAGATGTCTCCACCAGAAGTTTTGATGGGCCTCTGGTCCCCACGGACCTAATTTGAATTTTCAATGTAATAAAATACTCGTATTCATTTTTATATTCCTACATAATTAATGACGTCTTAACATTTACTGACGTATCGTCCACAAAATATTTCATCATAAAATCATTACCAAAACGCCGGCGGGAGGGCTTTGTTTTGATTAAGATCAAAGGGAAATTACACTTCTAAGAACGGAATAATCATAAATCCTAATCTAAATCTTACACAAAGCGGATTTCAGACGTAAAACACGAAATTCAAAACGTTATGAATTATTGTGAAATATGTCATCAAAAGCAATGGAAAATGTCTTCAGTCAAGATATTAACATCTACCGTACTATCGTGCCTCGTGTTGGACTGGCAATACGAAGCAAAGAAACGATGACGTACTCGTATAGATACATAAAAGGAAACTTCTTTAGCCGTAGTGATCAGACACGAGTACCTAAAATAGGAATTTCTGTCTATGTAAAACCTGGCCCTGTAATATTTATATTCCACAGGATATTGAAGAGGTTATTGAAGTGCGTCGGCCCGTGTGGGCGGCTAATCTAAATTGTAGGAAAATGTTATTGAAACTTTTACCCATATTTACGTCCAGCGATAGCCCAGTGGAGTGAAAACTCATTTTATATTCAAGGCACTTTAGGATTTAGTGGACAAAAAGCTTTTTTCGAGAAAAAAATGACTTTGGCTACACCTCAATGATGGAATATTAAAGAGATGGACTAATTAAATATTATTTATTAGACATCTAATTGTAAAGGCGCTGTGACGTACTATGTTCCAGTACAGAGCGCTATAAGCTGACGCTTTACGAGCGCTCCAAACGTCAAATTTTCAGCCGCAAATCGCGGCCAAGTTGCGGTAGCATCGTAAAAGTTTATTCATATCATAAACACCGTTGTTAAAATTCAGCCTCTGAAGATAAATGATTAGCTGTGGCAGTCCCTTTGCTGTCACAGTTTAGTACTAATAGCGTTAGTGTACATGCAAGCGTAAATATATGTTTTGACGGCCTGATTAGCGTAGTTGGTAGTGACTCTGCTTTTTGTGCCGAGGGTTACGGGTTCAAATCCTGGTAGGGACAAACTTTGTGTGATGAGCACGAATGTTTGTACCCAAGGCATGGATGTTTAATATATAATGAGTTGGCCCCCAGTCCATTGTACGGTACCCATAATACAAGCTTTGCATAGTGTGAGACCGTATATTTGGTGTGTTAGTCTGGCAATAAAAAATTGTTTAACCTACAGCGGGATAACGGGATACATTAAAAGGAATGGAAAAGTTATGAGAGCTAAATATATAAATACATTTCCACAAAGTGGAAATTACTGTGTAGTTTTTGTCGGTATAGAAGTTCGACATAACCCACTTGCCTCCCCTGTGGCTTTCCCGGGTATTGGAGTTCCCCTCGTATATTAAAGGTTTAAGTAAAGCTGCTTCTTAATTCTTATGTGTTGGATTCAAACTTCTAATCCTTAATGGCATAGTGAGCCATTGTTCATTTATTGCTTTAGGGAGTCTACGCATGTATTTGTGAGATTCCTAGATCTGTTGGTTCATAATTGGCAATACTAATCAAAATATTCGTTGCTAACTGGGAATGCTTGTGAGATTTGTGCACCGTTTATCTTGTGTTTTGCGAAACCCAATTATAGAACATATTATCAACTAGTCGTACGGTTCCATTTAGCGAGCATTTTTTCTTTAGATGACTTAGTAAACCACTTTCTCATAAATCGTATTTTATTACACAACAAAGTAAATCTCTATATCAAAGTAGTCGTAATATAAATTCATACAATAGGAGATGTCGTCTTTCCTCCAGGGCGCTATGTAAGGAGTCAGCCGAATAAATTATTGCTTCGTGTTTTATGTCTGCTCAATCTTACTTCATTCTCGATTTACTGTGTCAAGACAATACAGTAGGTATTTATAAAATAGTCGGGTAACAAGCTGTTCTTTCATCTTTTATCTTCACTGCTATAATAAGTATATGGTTTTAATTGACATCAATCTTCACAAATTCACCAATTTGAAATGTGCTTAAGTCCAAAAGAGCTGTTAACATATCGCATCATATAAACATTCAACCAATGGTAAAAGGTCAAGAGAACTCAGTACTTAATGGGAACTGGCTCTAAGAGACATGAATACGATGTGGTATCCTAAATAACACTTACTAAAAGAACCTTTATGTGAATGAGAGTGTAAGATACTATGCAATTTGTTTGCATACTCGTAAAACCCTGCCGTATCTTTGGCGCGCAGGTGAGTTGTGAGGATGCGATATCTTGGGAATATTTCAATGGAATAGCTATCACTGCCTGAGATCGCTCAATAAATGTCTGCCGTGGCACTTGGGTATGCCATCGACCTCCTAAATCGAGAAAGAAAGGTTAAATCGAGCTTTCCTCGATGAAAATATTGAGTTCCTAGATTTAAAGTACCCGTATGTTGAACACATAAAGTAATAGTTATATTTAGGTTAATCATTATTAAGCAATCAAAATGTAAAGTAATTGAAATCTAAGCAACTATGAACTAAGAATTTTATTACAAATATTACCACCATACCAAATAATTATGTAATCAATTATCAAAAGTCACTAACAGACGCTGACTTGCTTGAGTTTGTTTGTTGTTCAACCTATAATATAATAATAACCTTTATTGAAAAATCTTATAAAATGACATTAATTAATTATTTGACACCGGTACTGAGATTGTCTTGCGTTTCCGCTAAGGCCCCCCTAGAGGCTGCCACACTTTCCGATTCTGGTTCAACCTATAGTAATAATTGAATTTCCCTGAGCTGCTGCCCAGCAGTAGGCGTGGGTATACGATACGATATATTACATGGTAATACGTCAATGTCACAGCTAATGCGAATGGAGATGGGATTCTGATGAAATAAAAAAATACAACCGAATTGAGAACCTCCTCCTTTTTGAAGTCGGTTAATAAATAAGCCGGACAACTGTGCACAATCTACTCCTCAATGAATTTTCAATCATAAGTATGAAACAATTTTATCAGTCCGTATACGTACTAGGTGACGATCGGTAAGGTTCAGCTTTATAGATTATTCAGAGCGTGTAAACATTTCTCTTCCGCCTCGCTGAACATTGCATGTACCGACACACACGTGGTAGATACCGACATCGATTGCTATTTTATTGATAAGATTAGTATTTTGAAACGAACATATTGTATACATTATTATTTTGGGCACGATTTTTAATATTTTCTGATAATTATATGTGGTCAAGAGTCAGAAGAACAATACTCTAATGCTCACATAGATATAAGAGTCAATTTTGATCTCAGGAATCCACTGTAGTACTTAGGTTTTAGTCTCTCCAATTTTGTGTTTCTTGAAAATTTCTAGAAGTTAAACTAACACCTTCACAAGTACAGCGTTTGTACGAGTATTATTGTATTGTTTTGAAACTCGCTCGGGGCAGTTCTCGGCACAGCCCCCGGCTTTTCAACCAGCTTCGTGTAATGAACATTAAATTTTCACTTAAATCAATCAACGAGTTACGTTCTCCTTGTTTGCGTAAATAGTTTCTCTGTGACTCAGTTATTGAGTTTGAAGTGAGCTGATTGATACCTCCCCGACTGGTTGAAACTAATGTTTAATTACAAAACACTCATCATCACGAAAGTTGCGGCGAACATGTTCAAACTAAATATTTATTTATAAGAAATGAAAACGTTTCACCTAATAAATATAGTTCTCATTTCGTATGCATTGCCCGGAGCTATCGTCCTATGCTTTGCTCTCACCAGATAATAATCATATTTTTCGTTCAAACAAATCTCATCATATGTATACAGACTACAATAAAGTTCATCGATTTGACTTTCAGAACCACCTCAAACCGTCTGCCGAGGCAACATCGTGTGTTCGGGTATTGCAATACAAATTGTTCCCACTTCAGCAACAAGCTGCAGATCTAACTTACTTGATAATCAAATTCATCTAGAGAAAGTACTTACCTACATCTCACACAATTCTAATCAGCTAGATCTAATAAGCCTATGAACACAAAGCTCTTTAAAACCGAACTATTGGTTCTATGTGCACTCCAGCATCCATCTATACTAATTATATAAGTTTGTTACTTTGTGAGTTTTGATGTAGGACGTAATCTCCGGATCCTCTGATCCGATTCTAAAAACTCTTTCACAAATAGAAAGCTACCTTATTTCTGAATGCTATAGGCTATATTTAATTGTGGTACCGCAGGTGGACCCGATGCAGAAACATTATATTATAATACTTATAGCTCCACTTACAGTGATAATGTAAACAACATTATATTTTTCACCGAATTATTTCGGAATGTAAAGGATTTTTTTTTCTAATTAGTTTTAATAGACAACAGCCTCCTCTCCATAGCAATAGTCCACTCTGTAAAATCTCTAGTTACTAACTGTAGAGCGGTTAGTAGTCCCAGCGCGCGTACTATGGCGGCAGTACTGCGGGCTTGCAGCATTATCGTGGCCGACAATGTGATATCGCATTACATACAGTTACCGAAGTTTTTTTTTTTTTTTTATTACATTATAGGCAAGTATTTGATCTCGATCTCACCTGATGGTAAGTGACGATGAGATCTACGATGGAGCATACTTGCCTAGGTAGGAAGGCGGCAGTAGATAGAGACGCTACATTCACTAGGCACATGCAGCGCAACTGATCTGACCCGCCATCCATGAATGGCAGCACCGAACATCATGCCGGAACACGGCTAGGCCGCTTGGCCACATGGCTTTGTTCAGTGGGTGGTGACTAGCCACGGCCGAAGCCTACCACCAGTAACACTTATTTAGATAGTTATTTTATGCTAGATACTGACCCCGTTTACTATTGCATAAATTATTTTAAGTCGAAACTCTTACTAGAGTTATGTTATGGTAACATTCGTGGTATAAAGAATATTTCCAAAAATAGTTTTTTTTTCTCTTGAACTTATCAGTTGAGGTCGCGATCAAGTTTTAGAGACATAAGAATAGTATTCACAATGACTGTTCGTAAGTGCCACTATAATCATCTACATAATACATTGTTTGACGCTGATTATATTATTTGTAAAATAACATACAACAATGCATGGCCTGGCCCAGTTTGTATTATAATTCGAATATGAGTATAATTTTCGTTTGTTTGACGCAATCAACAATGTTGTTTGTGTATCGTTCCAGGATTGTTTATATGTATTACATTAACTCTGCGCGAACCCTGTTAAACAAATTTTCCAATAAAATGTAAAACAATATTTCGTTTTTTATCTCAATTATTTTCTAGTACATTACACACCGTTGCTGCCAGCGCTGATGCTGGTGGCCGACAGCAGCGTAGCGCAGCTCCAGGGACTGGGCTGGACTGGACTGGGAATAGGCATGTGCCTTATAAATGCCAATCGGCTTGCATAATTGACGAAAGTGTTAGCACTATCGTCAATTCAGTCAAAATCATTAACAAAATTAAAAATCTTTTTACCAAACACTACATTAAACGATTACCTTTTAACTCTTGATAACATGTTCCATAATCGAGCAACTACGATCAAGAACTACATTAATTTGTGGGTAATATGAATTATTAGTCGTTATATATCCAATCATATACCGGTCAAACTCCCATAAAATTAATCGGTTGGGCTCTTGCCGGGTGCTGAAGTTAGGAAGTGCCGTTAATAAAACCAAACGAGAGCAATAGCTCCCGCGACTCCGAGGACTTTGCATAATAGCTTCCAACTTCAAATCTTCAAAATAAAGTCCTATACACAATTTAGAAATGCTCTTCATGTACAGTTGTATATTTAATTAACCTAATTTCTTAATTTTTGAACAAAATAGGAATATGTCCTATTTTGTTCAACAATGTAATTTCTTAATTTTATATTTACAAATTTCGCTGAAACGTCCCACAATGTCAGATCGCCAAAATAACGTCACCTTTAATCTAAAACGACCTTAAACAACATGTTCATCCTCGGTCTACGAACAACATTGAATAGAGATAAAAGCTGAAAGTTAATAAATATCAAAATGGCGTGATGCGAGGTCACGCTGTATGAAATATTGAAATTTGATTTTAATTAGTACAAGAAAGAAGATTGTTAATGGAAACTATATGAAATTTAAGAGCGAAGAAGGTAGACCATCTTTGCGACAGGCTTTATAGAACGATATAAAAATTTTTTAGAACTCCAGAAGCAATAGACGAAGGATAGGAGTAACATAAGAATGCAAATAAGCCTGCACCCTGCCACCACAATAACATGCATTCGAGCGCAGTTCATATAAGTGAGAATAGTCGCATGCCCGTTCGCTGTAGGAATATGTTCAGTGCCCATAACTGCTGCAAACTTCAGGGAATACAAATACATTGCTCTACCATCGCTTTTGTCTTAAACGTTTCAGAGGAAATTAATTGCATGAGTATTATAAACTATTATATAATCACTACTCGACCTTTCTCTCTTAAGCTATACGACACTGGTACAAAAACTTGCCTCGTTGTGTATAAACTTTTGAACCTTGGGACTCCAACCTGCCGAACGACAAGAAAACGTTTGTGCAGAAACTTCGTCTGCCATTTCGCTTCCATTCGCACAACTATCCCAAAGGAACTATTGTAATGAACTTTTTAACTTAATGAAAAGAATATCCGAGGAAGCTGGAAATATACGAGAATCTACAATTTTTTTAAAATGCAACTGCCAAGTTAAAATATATTTCCTATTTTGGACGTGAAAATCACTTTGTAAACGAGCGAGAAGGGTGAATGGAGGAACGCACGAATGATAATGGAAAAAGTTGAAATTCTCTTTTGGCATTAACAAAGGGATCGCTGTGAGCAAAATGTTTGAATGGGTACAATAACATCAGTTCATGTAAAGAATCTATTCGGGACTACAATTTATCGTACTATGGATAATTAAGTCTAAATAATTGTTCGTCCCCGCCTGCAAGTCGTTATAATATTAAAATAGGCATCGAATAAAACATATTGCATTCTAAATTGCTGAAATAAAATTCTATTGAATATTTCTTTGTAGTGTTTTTTTAAGGAACTGATTTAATATTTTTGTGATTAGTAAATGGTTATAACCGACCAAAAAAAGGAGGAGGTTCTCAATAATTCAACACGTATATTTTTTCTTGTTTAGTACCGGGCATTACTGTTTAGTGAATAATCTGATCTTGATGATCCTTTTTTTTTTTAAATACGCCTGATAGTGAGTGTCGCGACGCCTTATAGTGAGCGTCGCGATGCCATTATGTAAGCGTCACGACGCCTTATATTGAGCGACGCGACGCCTTATAGTGAGCGTCGCGATGCCATAATGTAAGCGTCACGAAGCCTTATAGTGAGCGTCGCGATGCCATAATGTAAGCGTCACGAAGCCTTATAGTGAGCGTCGCGATGCCATAATGTAAGCGTCACGACGCGTTATATTGAGCGACGCGACGCCTTATGGTGAGCGTCGCGATACCATAATGTAAGCGTCACGACGCCTAATAGTGAGCGTCGCGATGCCACAATGTAAGCGTCACGACGCCTTATATTGAGTGACGCGGCGCCTTATAGTGAGCGTCGCGATACCATAATGTAAGCGTCACGACGTCTAATAGTGAGCGTCGCGATGCCATAATGTAAGCGTCACGACGCCTTATATTGAGCGTCACGACGCCTTATAGTGAGCGTCGCGGTGCCATAATGTAAGCGTCGCGACGCCTTATAGGGAGCGTCGCGATGCCATAATGTAAGCGTCCCGACGCTTTATAGTGAGTGTCGCGACGCTTAGTATAATGCGTCGGGATGCGCCGCGCGCGTGTAATTTAAACCCAATAATTTGCCTGAATACTCAGCTCAGTAAGCGCTGCACCGAATATTTTTTTGTATTTGGTTAGGTTTAAAAATCCATATTCGGCGCATCTTTAGTAACTACAGATTTCTTATAAGTTGTAGATCTCTTACGCTCATATTGTTGATTGTATTCAGTTTGTTTCTTCTAGTTCAGAGTAGAGAGTACTGAAAACTAATACAGTTTTCAGTACTCTCTACTCTGAACTTTTCAACGGAGCCATTAACCTAATTAATACTTGAAGTAAAGCGCCCGCCCCTCCGGAAGATGGAAGGGAAAACTTGTTCGCTTGTGCGGCCATCACTCTTATACTTTGTTACGAGTATAGAAAATGTGACGACCACCAACTTCTTAAAGTGTAATAGTTACCATTAAGTAAAGTGCTTTTACGCAGATACAATTAAAATTTACTATTACTTAAAATGTGACACAATATTACTAACACTGTGCGTCTGGAAGGCACTGATGTATTTTTTTTTTTGGCATTCTAGTTTTTTTATGTTATGGCTCCTAACATTTTGGCTATTATCAATACAATGTACAATTAGTCGGGTTCGATTTAAACTTTTTATGAATATTTAAATATTATTAGAAGCTTCTCCTTTAGCATGTATCACTTTGGGCCTCCATGCTTTATGTCACCGAGACATTATTTTCTCTATGAATGTCAGTTATACCCTCTTGCCATATTATTTGTGTAAATCGTAAACAAGCATTGTCTTTTTGTAATTTAATGGTATTTTTCTGAGTTTCTTTCACAATTTTGATTATATTTTACGAAGCGAGGTGAAGCATAATGGCGGACAATTTACCTTTGATTCCGGGAAAGGGGTTAGTGTTTCGAATGCTGGAGTATCGTTTGCAGAGAAACTTGAGTTGCTCGACGTTTCTTGGTATTTAATTTGAAATAGAAGCCTCGCTTAATTTAGCCACCATATCAGTTTTTGATTTGTATTTATTAACACAGGTTGGATCAAATTTAAATAACAATACTTAAGAGGAGAAGTAAAAGCTACGCTTACCTATTTGGTTTGAGGACTAGTCAATTGATCATTAAGGCTCATTATATATTGTTCTTGCAGGTCAGTATGTGCGGATGTAAAGCCCGTTCTCCGTGAAGTATTCCGTAAGCTGGACCACCTGCCGCCGCTGGCAGTAGAGCAGGCTGTAGCTGAGGGGAACCAGGCCGCGGGGATTCTGGCAAAGCGGAAAACTGTGGTACCTCATGATAGCGATCACCTGCCTGCTGTCGACCCTTGGGTGAGATGGGGTCAATGTAACTAAATAAGTACTCGGAACATTGTACGTGCGTCACCAGTATCCAATATATAGCGGTGTAATCGATTCACGTCGCGCGGACTACCGCTGATTACTTCACGATAGTTGTGCGCTTAGTCATTTAGCGCACGGACCTGAAAGTTTTGTGTCGAAATACTGTAAAACGTTGGGACATTCATTAAATACTTAATTACTGGATCTGAAAAAAGATTTCTCTCGATTTAATTCTATGTAATTCATGAATTTGGTTTACCTAGGTATGTACAATAAGTTTTTAGTTGGCATGGCTATTTTTTTGTACTTTTTGTATAATATTAATTATTGTTTCTCTCGTCAGTCGAAAATCAATATTGTCTCTTAGATAGAAACCTACACATCGGAATGCAAGGAGGTATGGTTGCGCGAGGGCGAGCTGAAGCAACAGCACGCGACCAGGATCTCGCGCGAGCCCCTGCCGAATATCTTCAAGCTGTACCCGCGTCCCCCTGAGCGGCAGGCCGTGCCGCAGTGGAAGCTGCAGCGAGGACTTATCGAAAGGAGGGACCTGATACCCACTCTACAACAGAATGCCGGACGTTAGTCGTGCTGTTATTGTTAGAACCTGTGATGTAAAAATGCAACTAAATTGAGACTAGGCAAGCAGCAACTTGAATTGTCCTTGATTAATTCTAAATGTAAGGTTCTGCTGTGATTCTAGGTAGTTGGTTATTAAAGTCTGCTAGTAACAATTATGTGTTTTATTTGACATATAAATGTGATCTGTTCACATGCCAGGTGACGCATCCCTCTGGATACAGAACATCTTAAATAGAAGCTCATGCAACGTGACAATAGCGGACGAGGTGTCCCGCGTGCACTCCGCGTGCAGAATACAGACTCCTGAAGAACTGACTGTGCAAAGTCTCAGGTAAAGTCAAGATCTCGTGGCATTTGCATTTGTTTTTGCAACCAAACAAGTTTAAGGCACTGTAAATAAGAATGATGATTTGAGTAATAGGTATACTATTATTGTTATAGTATGGGTGAAGTATTTATCCGCCCCCCTCTCCCGCCACTACCCGCACCTCCGACTCCGCACATGCCCGAATACTTATTGTGCGTACCGCCTCATCTTGATTTCGTTAACTTCACCATTGGAGAATTACACTCGGTAAGATTTATATTTTTAGTAGATATTCTGTCGAAATCACTTGTGGAATTATAACTATTTCGACATATAAACTTATGTTATGATTCACAGCAAAACCTTCGCCTTGTTAACGTATCCAAATTCGAGCTCCGTCTCGCCATTCGTCCCCCGAAGCGTCGCGAGTTTGACGTCCAGTTATGTGGTGCACGGGGTCTGACCGTCACGTCAGGCTCAGCGGCGGAGCTAAAACTCAACTTTCGGCCGAGGGACGTGCGGGCATTGAGAGATTCGCTATACGTGCGAGTTTCCATGGGCAAGTCCCAGGTCGTGCCTATAACTTGCTATATGCAGCCGCCAATAGTTGACAGTGAGTATGGAAACCACTCAAACAAGTAGCGCAACTAAACTCTTGGATAGGAGAAGTATGAGGCTGGTTGCTTAGTAAAATGCTGTTTGGTTTCCAGTTCTAGTTCCGAATGTGACGTCATCAGCCCTCTGGTGCACCCCGGATGATTTGTGCGAGTGCGCACCAACCGAAGGGCGCGACGTGCTGGAGCTGGGCTCGCGGCTGCTCGGCGACGTGCACTGCGTTCGCCTGCTGTTTAACTGCGACGCGGATCACGCTTCCTTCTTCCTGCTGACCGAAGATGCGTGGCTCTCTTATTACCTTAATGTAAGTGCTAAGCATACCATACCGTGGGAGATGGTAGGGACCACTTTAAGCCACCTCTGCAGAACCATATTCTAATATTCCGCATTCGATTTATCCACATTCAAACATCTTTTGAAACACTTCGGTTTGTTTAGAGTACCATTAACTTGGCCTTACTGGAAGAGAGCATAAAATGTCGTGAATGGTTTTCTTTGGGTTCCCTTCTATCGGCACTTACACTTTTGTCCAGTTAACTGTTTTTATTAATAAACGTCATATGCTCACGGTATGAGGTCATATTAAACTATGGATTACCTAGGATATGTTTAACAGATAAGTTATGTTTGAGCTTAACTAACGATCCATTATCTTAACTAATAAAAATATACTTACATTGAGGGAGGAACCAGTACTATGAATCTTTTTTATATTGAGACAGAAAAAGCATTTTATTATGGGATTTATATTCCGTATGCGTTTATTTATCTGTAGATAACTAGCCCATGATTATCCAGTGTGTGACAAGCCATGGCACAGTGGTCGCCGGTCCATTCACGATCTGGCCCGCGTGGTGGACGGGGGGGGGAGCAGTCCGTGCGTTCGCCTGGTGCCAGGCGCCAGCAGTCGGGCTCCACGCCGCGCCGATACGGCTACTGTCCTCCACAGCTGTTGTCAGACACCTGCACATACTGGCTGACTCGCTTCATTGGCGACCAGACCATCTGACTGTTGAGGTAACCAAGTCTGTTGATTTGTAACTAGAACCTTAGATTTATAGTGCAGTTGCCAATGAGTTTGGTCACTAGGGCACGACTGTTGTCATTGTACCTAAATCTTATATATAAGGTTTTGTACAACGAATAGTTTGAATTGGTGTCAAGATATAATTACTAATTCTTAATTTTTTGTATTTTATTTTAATAATTTTGCAAATTTGTCAAAGCTTAGTCACTGACTTTACAGATGTTGACATGTCGGCTGGGCAAGTAAATCATATGATACGAGTACGTATTTAAATCAATTGACTCGAATTTTGCTGTATAATATCAGGGGGATACTAAACATTTCTCAAGGGACTTTGGACGTTATTGAAATGTGATATATATTAGATGTTGGCTGGAGCCGGGACTGTCCAACGTTAAAGTTTATGTGAAATCATGAAATCGGTATGCTCGCATGAATACCAAAGAATACAATGTTTAATATCGAACGTTCAAGATTGTAATATCGGAAACGGGTTCATAAACGTACAATATTCGGATCATTCGACTTTAAAAGGCTTGATTGAAAAGCGTATTCAGTAAAAGCAGTAATGGCTGACCTAGTTTACTTAAAGCAAATTGAAAGTTATTAACGTTGCTATAAAGCTATAAGTTCTATTTGATCTATAATAAATAAAAAGTTCTGAAGGGTATCAGACTTTTATTACTTGATAAGTTTATGTTCCATGCTGATCATATCACTAAGACGCAATCATCTTGCTAAGGCGCAAGACAAAGACTACGACATCTGTAGCGACGACGACCCAGCGTGCGAATACTACGTGCACCTCGGCACCGCCTTCCCGCGCCGAGCGCTCTCCGCCACGGTACAACTCCTGAACCAGAGGTCATTTTTATAACCGTTCTTTATAATGTTAAGTCTATTCAAAATGGCCTAGTATTTTTTACGATGACAAATGATTTTGTAATGCAATTGTAATGAGTTAAAACGTTTATTGATTCGAGAAACTTTTATTAGAATTGATAGAACTAGGCGATACTTGGCGAAAATGTATTGTTAAACAAATGAGCCTATTCGTAGCCAAGCCGTCCTGAGGATGCCTCGTTTAGAGGCGAAACACGTATTGAATACTTTTTAGATTCACTTCGTTTCGCGGAGAATTGCATATTAATTAGGATCCTGATACTCATGCTAGACGGATTCTCGATTTACAACATAGAGGAGTTCGGTTTAGTTGGCTTCTTTAGAAAGAAAGAAATAAATATATATTTATTGGATAAGCAACCAGAATACATTAGCAACACATACATTAAACTTAAAACTAACGGAATATAATAAAATTAAAAACTAAGAAAAAAATTATAATAACTGTTGTTCAACTTGTTTGGAAAAGTTGACGAGTCGAGGGTCAGTGGTGGATCCCTCTTCCGACATTTGTTAATCGTTTAATCTTCAATTTACTAAATATCTCAAATCATTAAATTTCGTAATCTGGCGGACTTGAATTCCTCACGTTTGTTTCTTGTGACCGCCAGTTTAACATGCTTTTTGAAACACTAAAGAGGTTAAATGTTATAATTCGGTCACGGAACCAAGGTCATGGTCCTCCATCCACTGTGCGACGGAGCCAAAAACGATCGAGACCTACTTATCTTTCTCATTTCGACCATTTTAAAATAATATCTGTGAGTGAAAAGATGATTATGTCTGTTTTGCTTTGGTCAGATCCTATAATTTTGTTTAAGCTTATTCGTATTGTACGGTTTAGTTTTTGTTCTTTCAGTCCAGTAGTATACTCGTACTATTGGAGCATCCGACCGTGGGGGGTGTGCTCGTGTTGGGAAGAAGAGCGGGACAGCAAGACTTCAGCAGTGTCGCCCGAGGAGGCCGATGACAAGTATTGCATCGGCTTTCTAGCAAATAGGGCCAGCGGAGTGAGTATATCTATCTTCCTTTATCACATCTGCTTAAGGTTAGCACAAAATTCTTCCTTATTATGTTGTTTTTTTATTTTATTTTAAGTAGTTACACTATTAGTGTAAGTACTATAATGTTTAAGGTCAGTTTTACATCTTATGAACCGAGAGTACTTAGTAAGCCAAAGGCTGTAACGGGGCTCAAGAGATTAGGATTTCAAGTGAATTTCGTACGTGCCCGAAAAAGCCGGTTGACGAAATTGTGTGGTCGCTAAGCTAAGTAGTCAATATAAACGTTGGGGCCTATTAGTATAATAAAATGTATTTGCCATATTAAACTCTTCACTAATAACTTCCCACGCGTGTCGTATTATTTCTGGCGATAATCAACTGCGTATTTTATCTATTGTACAGGGCAAAGCGAACGAGATCGCCTACGAGAATGCACGCTTGGTGCGCGTAGAGCCGGCGCGCAGGCAGATCGGCGCGCGCTCGTCGTGCTCCCTGCGCGTGCGCGTGCCCGACGTCGGCGAGCGCCTCGGCACCCAGCGCGCTGTACTCATGTGATCTCCGACTTTTATTACATCTTCTTATCAAGCAATTACAACTCGTAGATTTAAATAATTTCTTCACTTACTCACTCATACTCAAGCAGTTATATTACTGATGGATAATAAAATGACTCCAAGACTATGCAAGTATAGTGAACTAACAAAATATTATGACTAGGTTGGTGCTGAAGGACATCCCCAAAGAGAGTTTACCTGCAGATTACAGCCCCATGATCATCAGAACTGAAGAGCTCGAAGCGGAACTAATACCTGGCGTCAAGGTTACTAAGTTACTTTGTTACAAAATGAATTGTTCATTACTCATGATACAAGGTCTTGCTATTTTCGAGCGCAGCTGTCCCTTGGTAGTGGTCTTGTGCTGAGACCTGTACATGCCCGGTGGTCAGTGTGGTATCATCGCTGACCACGCTCGTAGATTGCACAGTCACAATTTACTTAAATCCTCCGTCTTTGTTAGACATACTCCCGTGAAGTGTGTGAAGTGGTGAGCGCCCAGATGGAGGTGTGGTGGGAGGTGGCCCCCGTGCGGTTCGTGCTCGATCCGCCGATTCTACCTGTCTTCTACTCTCGAAGGTACTTATGTAATGACAGTTTGTTCTTCTATTCAATCTCATTTCAGTAAGTTGAATTCATTAGTTGTCTGTAGCAAAAATATAGGTCTGAACACGTAACATACAATAAATAGAATGGGCTTCGCTTACATGTTCTTCCAAATCCAGTAGTATCACATACTTTCATACATTGCTAGTGTGAGTGTTTGAATTCTTTCTTACTTTTTATACACGCAATGCTAACAAAAGACAGGATATTTTTATATTGTCTTACGCAGACACTCCACTCTTTAATATGGCTCCGACTAATAAGCGTTGGAAGAGCAGTGTCGCTTGATATTTAGCCATGAGTCTGCTGATATGCGTCATCAGGCGTGTTGTCAACTAACATTCCCTTTCCGGTTATATTTTTTTTTGTTCTGTGGTTTTAAATCTATATAACATAAATGTCTTTATATAAAACAGTAAATGTAAAACTTGTCCCTTTCTTTATCAAAACCGAACAATACTGCTACAGACTGCAGTCCGTGGAGTTAAAACTGAGCAGCACACAACTGTACGGGTGCGATAGTATTCCCGTGACGTGGGAGACGCCTGCGCATGTAGAGACCCCGCCGGAAGCGCGCCTCACCCCCGCGCAGTCCAACGCCACCACGCTTGCGGTGCAACTGCCCAGCCAGCCGGACGAGCGACCTGCTATTGATGTCATTACGTGAGTAGTTACGTGCTCTTACCATGACAAGTAAACGGTGAGTCATCTCATTGATGTCTTCGGTAAGCTGAGATAATTCTCAGCTTACTGGGATTTTAATTTATCCGTATTTTTACTACAACGAATGCATTTTAGACTGTTGGCTTTAAACGAAGAATGGAGTTCGCAGTGCGAGATAGTAAGGCTATGTGCTACGCGCTATCCCGCCTTACAGCCGGCTCGCACTTGGCTGGGGATAGTTCCGCCCGGGACTCACATGCACACGACACTCGACATTTTGAATGATACGCATCAATATGTAAGTCAGCATAATTTTGAGCTTGTCCTTCTCATCACTCCAGGACATTGAGATTGCAGCTGGAAATGTGAGTTTCTGTTTATTCACCAGGTTATCATGAGTTTTTTTTACATTATATTGAATTTAATCGGTGATTTAAAAAACTGTTTAAATGAATCGATTTTTCAATTCTCATGTTCGGTTTCATGTTCTAATTTAGACTTTCACTAAGCATGGCATTTAAACTTATAATTTCATGAAAATATATGGTATAGATTCGCTGGTGGGGCAAACCGTTCCGATGGTGGGGGGAACGGGGGCCCCGGCCGGCGTGCGCGGGCCGGCTGCCGTGCCCGCGCTGCCAGGAGCGCGCCTGCACGTGCGCCATGCTGCGGCCCACGCGCGGCGCGCTCGACCACTTGCACACGCAGGACATCTGCTACGACGTCAACGCACCTGATGTTAGTTACGTAATATGAGACAAATATCAAAAAAATACTATAACATCATTGAACGTAATGGTTTGGACCTATCAAGTCACGTCACAAAAGCAATATCTTACCCAACTCCAGGAGCTAAAGTTGCAAATAATCTGGCAGTTGACTCCTAACTCCTTTGAAATTAAGCTAATAGGCGTGGAGACTAAATGCGTGTGTGTAAATAGTGTGACGGGTGCGTGGCAACCCTGGTGCAAGTGCGTCGCACAGGCGCGGACGTGGCGCTGGTGCACGACGCGCCCGGCACGGAGGCGCGCGCGGCGCTCATCGCGTACAGAGTGCTCGCGCCGCGGCTCATGTTGCGAGCGCTGCCGTGCTTTGGAGATAAGAAGGGTCACTGTTAGTAACATAGTTTTGTTGCACTTCCATTGGTGCTTATACTCCATCCATCCATTTATCAACTGGAAAACACCCACTCCTAACATAGGTCTCCTCCAAAAAGTTGCATCACGGTGCTTGGCCACTCCCATTTACTGGATACTTCCAACGCGTGAAATAAGGATTCACCCGATGGGCGGTGGCCCTACTCTACGTCTTCCGCCTTTTGGTCGCCATTTTAGAACCTCTCTGCGTCAACAGCCATTAGTTTTGTGTGACTCATGCAGCGCTAACTGCCAAATCAATTTTGGTATTCTTTGCGATAAGTTTGTTGGATACTCTAGTTTGTCAGCTAAACTCTGAACATATCTCTCACCATTACGCGACTAATATATATATTTTTATTTATTGGGTTAGTATAGTTTTAAGACCAGACCAGTACACCTCATTTCTGGCTCCTACACCATCAGAACTGAGGGTAATTTCTTGTAATAATGGCTTGCACACCAGGTGAAGCGTGCAGTCTAGACACTGGTATGATGGAAAGCAAACTGGGCACGGTGTGCTTGCGGCCGCTGGGCGCCCTGGCACTCCATCGGCGCTCCTGCTACCGGGTGCGCGTCACCAACCTAACCCCTCTGGCTACCTTCGTGCGTTGGGAAAAGCATCCAGGTTTGACATTATTTTATCTTAATGACACTTTTATCCCGGTTGTGGTTTGGTTCGCCGACGAGCAGGGCGCATATTAGCTGACCAGACGGACTGCGTCAGAAACATCACCCTCCTCTCCAGTACTCGAATTACTGACTTCGGCGAGAAAACGTCTAAGCGGATGTGGGACCACCCTCACTTCGTGAATAGTACTTATCTAGTACCCATCTTGAATTGTAATTACAGAAGGCGACGATGTTCTGAAAGTTAAGTTTATTCCCAACGACTTTGAGGTGAGGAGTTACGGTGAAGTGGAAATTAGGGTAAGTCGTACGTTTTACTAAATACTTCTTTCTCCAAATTATAACGTCTAGTGTCTAACAACTTACAATAACGAGTACTTTTCCCTCGTTATACCAATTAGATACGGCGGTGAGGTTTGCCTTTTCACTCCCATACAATTGAGTTATCATTATGCGCGCTGGGAATTAAGCTTTGCTTACTTTGAATTAATGAGAACTTGGTTGAAAGTCTCATGGTACATTAATGTTACGTGGAAATAACAGTATTTTTTAAAAAGATCAGGTTATTGTATAAAAAATCTACTTACTGTTTTATAAGTTGAAATGAAAATCCTGAAAGAGCACAAACCGCGTTTTTCCAAAAATGTACCTTATTTATTTTCTTCAAATTATTAAATTTTATTTCCTTTACTGAATTTCCTCTGTATACAAAACTACAAGTTTAAAATGTACTACAACTTAAGTTGATTAAAAAACACAAGTGTTTGTTTCGGATACCTATTTATTTTGTTATTTTCGAACAAGAACGTTCTTATAAATGTTAACCATTCAGATTGGCTTATATAGAACTACTGGAAATTGGTTATTTATTTCACTTGCTGGCGAATAACAACGAGAGGCCCATTACCTACCTAATAGTGTGTTGGTAGCTCTTGACGGCATCATGTGTGGTGACAGGTGGTGTTGGAGGCCCGCAAAGTGTGCGGGCGCCGTATATTTGTGCACCGCGCACAAGTCGCGTGCGCATACAAGCCGCTCTACCTCGTCATTGATGCTGCAATTACTGTAGGTATCCGCTTACAAAATGCAATGATATAATATATCTAAGAACTACATATATTTATGGTCACACTTTTTCACAATCCTGTACAATAATAAACCTGTTCTGATTTACCTCATAAACATTACTGGATCCCGTTTGTAAAGACAAACGGGATAACAAATATTTTTATCCCAGGTTGATTTATTTTATCTGTTTAATTACTTTACTAATTATTTATGGAGGAATTTTGAATGGTTTTCTATTGCTATTAAGTTATCCATGTCAATCTTCCTTAGCTAATAGTCTTCCCAATAAATAAGCTAATCGGACACAAATATTGCATAAAAAATCCTGATGCGTCTCAAGTTTAAACGAACCTACGAGTAGGTTATACCTAAATAAGTTTTTTAATAGCCTATTCTATGCCCCACTGCTGGGCAAAGGCCTCCCCTTTACTACTCCACTTGTAATAAAATAATCTTACCAGAGAATATTTTGAATACAAAGCAGACTAATTCAAATTTCAAATTACATTTAAGTGTGTATTAAGAGGAGTTCTTAATTATAAAACATTAGCTTTAATTTAGTTTTAAGTACCGTATGAAAGTTGATAGAGCCTTGGGAGAAGCTTCTAGATACAAAGTTGCGTTTATTAATTTTGATGTCTTAAGTTGTATGTGTGTTATGTTCTGCAGTTTATTTATGGAGTTATTGTTGATTAGTTTTGGAAGGTAATAGATGTTCCGATCGATTCATGTAGCAATTGATCAAAACATGAAAGTTTTATTACTTGTGGAACTGCAGGACACGTTACTTTGTTTCTATGACCAGATATATAATTATACAGGGTGTAAGGGGCAAGATAACGAAAACTTTGGGTAAAGGTTACACTTCATGCCTCTAATACAATTATAGAGATCATTTTTGTCGAATGTCATGGGGTAAAATGTTGTAATTTTAGGGTCTAGAATCATGAGCTGAACCCATGGTATCAGTTTTCGGTTCGAAGCCACTTACATCCTGTATATCAAAGTAAGTTTAGTCATTTATGTTTTATTATTATGACTCACGTTGCATCGCTCGAAACGTAGAAACAAAATATTGTTTTAAACTTTACTTTCAGTACTTTTTTATGTAAAATTTTCGCGGCTTAAGCTTTCAATTTTAATTTACATTCACATATTACACTTAACAAAATTAATACATTAACAAGCTATAAAGATTTGTTTGCTACATAACTGTTCAAAGTTTCAAGGTATCGTCTGTCATTTCTATTCGTATCAAACATTGCAATGGATTCAGCGCTTCCTGAACTTGCAGGATAATCTATTGATCGATTGACTACGTTTCAAAAAAAAATGGCTCCAATTTCGAGGAACCTCCACTCACCGAATCGTTCCTATTTCATGGATCGCCAAATGGTCCCTAATGTTTCAGACCATTAAATAGGGATATGGAATAAGCGGGGCCTTCTCATGATCAGGTGGAGCCGGTCGCTGCCATTTGTTCGAGTCCTGCGATGAATTGGTGGTGATCGCTCAGGAGGAACCCTCGATGCGTCAACATCAGTATCAGTTATAGGCGTGGGTTAAGAAAGTGCACGGCATTTCTCTGTGTTATCGCCATTTAGCACTAGAACAAGCTTTTAACACGATAATTTATCGCGCATAGTTTATTTTTATTAATGTGTGTATGGTTTGTTGCAGGGTCTAGAGGTGACATGTGAGGTGCCACTGGGCGGTGGTGATAAGACTAATTCGTTTATCATCATAAGAAAGACACAGGTATGCCGCTATTATCGTGAATGCTTCAATTTATATGTATTGTATTGTGCTATTTGGACCAGCTATTCAGGTTTGAGGTACCAGCCAAGTTTGGTAGTGTGCTTAATAAATGCCAAATAGGCTCGCGCTATTATACATTGGGATCTAAAGCAACCAGTGTATCTACCTATGCGTTCTCTTTTGGAAAATGAAGGTGTAATCGTCATTTATTATCCCCAGGAATGTATGTTTTCAACAATTCACAATAGCATTACAAAGCAAAATAGTGTGATGTAAATAGACAAAAACTTTCTATAAATTCGAGTGTTTATTTTATGTCGTAGAAACTAAAAAATTAACATTTAAGCGCTATTGTACTCATTTAGCCCTACTCAATGACGTATTGTGAATTTTTGACACTTTATTCTAAATAGATACTTTACTCCAGCTCATGAGCTCAGCTCTGAGCCTTTCGGTATAGCCTATAATATTATAACACTAAGGTCAACATAATTACAACGAGATAGGTTTCAAAATTAACCCCCAAATTGTCATGCTCTTTCTCTGTAATCTTAATCTTAGGCCTTGGAATGTGTTTCTGTCGCATAAATGCCTTTCATTAAATGTAATTATATGCTGCCATAGTGGAGCTCCGTTGCCTCATTCAGCAGCACCCGGCGCGGCGGGAAGCCTTCTTCACGGGAACGTGCGGAATCCCGACGGACTTATTTACCATCACGTTAATGCATATGGCCTCTCTAGTAATGTGCTTCTGCTGTAATGAATTTTATTTCAGAAAGTTTCTTACTTCTAGCACTAGTGTGTATTTAGCCGGATTATTATGTTTTAAATTCAAAGAGTACGATATCGTATTTAGGAGGATAAAAATTTCGAGGGTACCAAGGCTTCCAAGTTACACACACGGAAATAATAAAAATTGTCGTGTGTCTCGCTACGCGTGAGATAGGGAAACTCTTGGGTACAGGTAAGAGTAGCCTGGGTATAGGCCTCTGTGCAAGCTTTGTTTTGTGTTTCGATTTACTTTTTACTCTCTCGGGAGCTCTTTGATATTTTTATTCGGGTTTTTTGCCAGGCTAATATTTGCTACGACGTTGCTACGCCGCTATGTAGCTACCGCGTAGCACGGCTTATGTATTTTTGCGGTCGCTATGGCGTAGCGCACCGTAGTACCTGTTAATAGGACTGTTCGTAATATGCAAAGTACTTGCAATTCATATAGGCGAAAAATCGTACATAAATAAATAATCCACGCCTATGTAAGCAGACATAATTTTGTAAAATACATCAGTATGTAACATGACGCGTAATTATACATACACACGTACATAATTCAGAAGGAAGCCAGACTTCTATAATAGCAAGTACTAGCATTTATTGAAAGTTCTAACGACACATATACTAGTGAGATAGTATTCGACTACTACGTGGAAGGCAGCGAGGCGTTCGCGCGAACATATCAAGGACCGGAACTAGTTTCACGCTACTGTGCTCTTTATTGTCGCACCTCGTTTAGTTTAATTACATCTGACTATTTCCGAACCTTGTGGTTGAGTTTCGCTTGAAGGGGTCTAATGAAAAGAGGTTATTTTCATGTCAGTTATATTGACTTATTTAAAAAAAAAATTCTGCATACTGCAAACGTATGATTTCAATAACAGATTAATTGCCAACAATTTAAAGAAGTGCATTACTTTTTAAATCAGCATACATTTTTGTAACCATAAAACTGTGGCAGTCGTAAAACTCTCAAAGCGAACACCCATAACGACATCACGGAACATTGACGACGACGCGGTGCGATGCCGACATAAAACGATTATTTAAACTTTAACTACAGACCCATCGATAAACGATTTGTGAGCGACCCACCCCCCCACGATATAATATATTGTCACCGATACCGCCCTTCTTTTGTAATCAAACGCGTAAAATGTTTGTTTAACGACCTCCTCCTTGGTATACAATATGCTTTTAAGTACAATGTCCATTTCTAGGATGCCGCAAACTAAAAATCCTTACCATTTACTATGCCCGTAATGTCTACATGTGTGCTTGTACGGGTCAGATTCTTTTTTCAGAGACATGAAGACTTTATGATTTTAATCTATCACATTTATGGATATTTATAACCGTTGCAAAGATGAGATGAGATTAGTTACCTGGAAAAATAATAACATTTTTGTACAAATTACAGTGAAAAATATCAGAAAGCGACGGTACATGGCCAACCTAATCACGAACTAAAGCCGACCCAACTAATACAAAGCTAAACCCGCATCGTTGCTAAACAAACTCAATAGAAAAAAAACAAAAATTTACCACGAATACAACGTTTTTTTCAGGTTTATCAGGTACACATACAATACACGTTCTTTGGAATGGAATCTTTTGTGCGACCGGATATGCACTAGATCGGCTATTAATTGGTAATGTGTGGGTTGTGTACTGAGCTATTGCATGTAATGAAAAGTATACTTTTGTTCCTATTTTCTTACTGCTATCGTGAACATTCAACGTCGCCTGAATCGTATAGTCAAAGTACAGGTAGTGTATATCGGGCTATAAATTGAAGTAAATAAAATAAACATTGAACACAGGCATAGTACATACTCACGTAAAATACATCTTTTTTTTGCAAGAACAAAAGGTATATTTATTTCGCCCCAGTTTTCCTCTATAATACGAACGCGCGCAGCGTTGTGACAAGCAGCTGTCGAACAAGCGATTTGTGTTGAGCCTGCCTGTGGGGAGCGCGCCGGGACGCAGGGATCGGGAACAAACACCGAGGGGGAATCGCCGGTGACGTGCAGGCTTGTTGTTTGCTCGTTGCTACCGTTCATTTGTGACGTATGTTACTTTACGATAAATGAAAATAATGTAGGTATTGTTTGAAGAGCTCCAACCATTGAGCAATATTTTTTTGATATTACGAGGAAGAGCTAAAGGTTTATCGATTTGTACGGGTAACTAATTTCTAGAACTTTTCCTCATTAACTCTGATCTTAGGTTTATCTGTGAACTAGATTTTCCGATGAGATGAAATACCCATCTTTCAGATCGAGATGCATAGTTAGATCATGAATGCGTATTGTTTAACATTTAGGGATCAAAACTACAAAAGGATTCGAATATTATGCATAGCCACATACACTTTTCAAAATATTATTGCGAATTTATGTAGCAAGTATTATTGCCGTGTTCCAAAGCTACGTTTCGGCGTTTCCTTTACTTTTGTTTTAATATTTTGCTTCTCACTGCATAGTCTTGGCGGCAGAGTTATTGCTTGACTGTCAGTTATTTGAAAATACCTTTAATAATTAGAGTTCTCCTGACATCGGCGTAGGTAGCAAATATTAAACTAATTTAAAAAGAGATATATGTATGTATTTCCACACGAATGCGCCCTTACAAACAACATTCTGATAGGTTCAGGTAACAACACAAATCAAAGGGTAACTGAAATTCAAAGCGATTTTGTAGAGAGAAGAGTACCCCTGGGAAGCGAACAAGCCCAAGCCGTCCACCGTCGAGCAGTTGTTTGCTGATGACGACTTCAAGCGTGCGGTAGTGTGCGGTAAACGAACTTAATGCTATTAATCTGTTTATAATTATACCTTTAAATTAGTAAATGTCAAATTATTTATTTCGTATAAGCCTACGCAAGCACTTACAAATTTGTCAGCGTAATTTTTATACTTTACTCCACCACCGGATCGGAACGAGACCTTAACTATAAAGATCCAAACAACTTTAAATGCGAATGCCCTCGTTAATTGGTAGCACAGAGTCAAACGTGATAAATTCTATCAATTTTCGTTTGGAAAACACGAAAATATTATTCCGTTAAAATGTTCATAACTCGATAACTACAGTCGTCACGTGCGCTGACGAGCGCCGCGCGAATGAGCTGAGCAAACAGTGTTAACTTCATCAGAAGATCTAATGAAAGACAAGTCGATAGCTATTTTCTCTTCTCTTTTTATATTACTTTATATTGTGCCACAATGTGAGCTTTATGCATCTCGCGAAAGGTAAGACACCCTATCGCCAGACCATTCGCAAGTCACAGAAGATTGATCCAATGCGTTGCCAAGGTTACGAGCTCAATAAATCTACTAAACCGAAACAGTCAACAAGTAGAAATCATTCAAATATAATTTCTCACATTTTTTAGATAATGTATTATCACAGCCAGAAATAGTTTAAAACCATGACATTTTTGATCGGAAAGTCCAGAGAGTTATGCGATATTGAATAAAAGCTTTTATTTCAGAAAACATATGCCATTGCCCCTTCGAACTCAAATACATACCCCCTCCCGCTCGCGTGATGCGGAAGGGCTCCGAAGACTTGCCCTCTATCGACATAGGCAAGTGAACAATTATGATTTATCGTAAAATGCTAAATAACGATTGCATCCAAAATTTAATCAACGTCAAATTTTAACTCATAATATAGATTCATATGATGATATTCATCATATACGCAGTATTGGCATGCCTATTGCAGGCGAGATATGCTGTACAATTAATTTATTTAACATCTTTATGTAAACCAAACCATATCTAGCGAATAAATAAATTTCAATTTCAAATTTCAATTTCAACTAAGATATTTGAAAATAGAAAACTGTATACAGACAAGTAACCTAATAATCTTAATTCTGAACTTATTGACCACCTGATTAGCGCAGTTGGTAGTGACCCTGCTTCGCCGAGGGTCGTGGGTTCGAATCCTAGTACGGACAAACTTTGTGTGATAAGCACGAATGTTTGTACCCGAGTCATGGATGTTTAGTATCTGAGTTCGTTCTACTGAGTTCGCCCTAAGTCCATTATACGGTACCCATAATACAAGCGTTGCTAAGTGTGGGACCGTGTAGTTGGTGCGTTCGTCTAGCGATATTATTGTTGCTATCACGCTGTTTTAATACTATACTAGTCCGTTTACATTGGTCTCAAGTAAATTTTTATGTCTGAACTAGTTCCGTAAGTTTCCTATTGACTGTAAATAAACTTGGAAACTTAAAAGAATATAAAGAGATATCGATCACGACCAAGAAAATGTAACTATAATCATAGGCATATACTATAAGAGACAGACGATTAACGATACTGTCCAACAAAAAATAATAGGATTTAGATATTACGAGGAAAATACATTACTGGTTGCTTATATTGCTATAGACAAAGCCTTAAAAAGAATTATAGCTTCATCTATCCATTGAGATAACAGATTTGCTGGCCACAAACAACGCCCATAACTTACTCTAGCCAAATCCATTAAGCTCTGATTATTGTGAATAGTCTTGATACAATGGACGGTCTCAGATCTAAATCCAGGGCCAGAATTTGAGTAGAGTCCTTTATTATAAATTACATTTCGAAATAATAAAGATTTGTATGTATAGCTTGATAATCATATATATAAATTTAAAAAAAATCATAAGTTTTGCTATCTTTTGCTATCACATTTCAAGAAAAATCTTTATCATATTACTTTTGTAAAGATTGATTTCTATATTATTATAGGTATTCTGTATCTAAATAATGTATGTGTACCTTGTTTATATTGGAGAATATGGGTGTACAATTATTTAATTATCCATGTAATAATGAATCACTTCGATGTTCAGTGACGGAGCCGCCGTCGCTAACCCGCATATGTCCTTGCTTCACGTGTACCAAGCCGATTATCCCAGAAAACGTCGAACCAATATGTCTACAGTTTAGAAACATACCCACCAGGAAAGGTAAGTATTCCGGTCCCTTAATAAATGAGCCTATCTATTTTACCTTACATTGTCACCGATTTAACGTAGTATCAATTAAAATATTATGCCGTCAGTTCGGACCCGCACGTTGGTACTTCGAAACGAGTCCGTGCTGACGGCACATTGGAGCACCACTATCAGAAGATGGCCGAGAATTCACAACAGGACATTGGCAACTGGTTATTATTAGAATATTGATTTTATTCACCGTACTTCTAGGTAGATACGTAATTACTTACACGAAAGAAGTGTAAAAATATATCCTCAAAAAGACTTGGTAATTTTAAATCATTCGCATAAATAAGTATTCAACAGAAGTTTACATAATCCGTTCCATCATTTTTATTCAAATCTACTGTGACTTTCTCAAACTCATTATTAATACAGTCGATTCAAAAACAAATCACAGAAGCAAAGAATCACTCTCCTGTGAAATATTTGGCGAGTTTATCACGGGAGCCGCGCCGCCTCGAGCTACGGCGGGAGTCAATTATGCAAATATATTGTCAATTTATGAGTCGTTCCTCGACAAGTAAGGTTTTAGGGAATTAACGGATCATTGCGCTTCATTAACAGCAGTTAACAAGTTGGGAGTGTTCGCGCTCGCATCGAAATGCTTCCGCAAAAGTTTGATAAATTTGATGAATGTTGTTACTTTATGATGTAATTCAATGCGTCATCTTTGATACTTTTGTTGATATTAGTCGTTTGCCAATTGAATACTATGTTTGATTCTTCTGGATTCTATAAAATATTAACTACTCAATGATATTAAATAATTTCATGTAGAATAATATGAAGTGTCCAGTTTAGCGAAAATAATGGTAGGAACGTGTAGTAATAATGCAGAAAACATGTTGTAATCTGTGGTATAGTACCCTTATGTGGCAACATTTACATGGTTAACTCATTTGATCGCGAGCGTCGCTGCCAAATCACCATAACTACACTACACTACGGCGGCGATATACTTTTATGGCTATTTTGAAAGTTGGTAACTATATTGTGTACCCGGAATATTAATCAAATTAGAAAACAAACATGCCATTTATTCAGAAAAACCTCCCTCAGCTGCGTATTTATTTACTTTTATACTTTGTCAAAATAGGTGAGCTAGTAGTTAATAAACAGACTATGCTCAGATCAGTGGGCGGGCGACGTGCACGCGCCCGGGCTGGTCGTGCAGTGCACGCCGGCTCACGGCGTGCTGGCGGGCGGCGCGTGCGCTCGAGTTGACGTACAGGTCTACGCGGATTGCTGGGGGCTCTACTACGATCAGATCATGCTGCAGGTGAGATGATACGGTGTCCTATGGTTTTCCTAACCACATTTTCATATGGCATAACAGGTTAGATATTTTGTCAGTCGTTGAGACTACTTTGTGATCAAGAAGAAGGTGAAATTATCAATAAAGTTTTCCAAATCACTTTCGAGGTCTTCAAGTAGAGGTCAAATGATGGGTAGCTCCGAATCCCGACGCCGCGCTCTTTTATAATGTACAGCGCAATATTTTATCAGCTTTATAGTCCCTACGCGTCCCAAAGGCGAGATGTATCATGTTTTAAAGATCACACGGTCGTGGCTTGTTGTCTGGCAATTTAGATAGCAGAGTTTTATTATATTCTGCTTGTAATTTATATGACATATACCGGTGCTAATGTGACCAGATAATAAACCATTTCACGCACGTTAATTAACCTATTTGCTGACATAGATACTGGCATACGAAGCCGTAGCTTTTTGGTTTTAATCATAAAGCAAATTCACGGTGATTATGTGATTCATTCTAATCCATAAATTATAATATAATATAACATTATTTTCCCAAAGCATGTGAGCATATCCTTTTCCGAGCCATAATTATTGTGTCACCTCTATATCAAAGTCAAAGTCAAATCATTTATTTCGTATAGGCATACGGGAGCACTTACAAATTGTCATATTACATTTTTTTAACTCTATAATCGGGTTGGAAGGTGGATCTTCTCGAGTATCTACTCAGTGGGCTTGTCTTATTTACAGCATTTTTTTATATCGCCTATAATATTATACAAGATACAAAAACAAAATTATTTTCTTTAGGTCCAGGGTGTTGCCTTTCGAGGCGCACACACGCTACACTTGGACATGTCATTGACGCTAAATATATGAGCATTTAGTCCCCACTCCCATATCTACAAACTCATGTCGATATAATGAACTACGCACGGCAATGGTGCCGTAACATCCGCTCGGAGGTGCCGCTGTCTACATCGCGTCTCCTCCGCAAACAACGAGCCACTGTGTCTATTCAAATGTACTGCTGCTTGACATCAGCAAATATTTATCAAGTTGTTTATAGCTTAACGCGCAAGTAGGTGTAATACCTGCGTGTATGGTGTATGCCATATTATTGCCTACCAATAATATAGCATTACGATATTATATTTCCACGTCCAGATCAACGACGTGGAGCCGATAATAGTGGATATGTGGGTGGAGGCGGTTGGGCCGCCGCTCCAGTTCGCGCTCAAACCCACGGACACGGGCTCACCTACATTATGGTAAGACTTCGAGTACACGCATATTTAGTCTTTTAAATATTATTTATAATCAGCGATCCTATGTCCTTATGATATTAACTCTTCATACTTCTTCAGCAAATCTGTTCAAACACACGAGGAAATCACTTCCAGTAAAATTCTAAAATTGGAACAGAGCAAATAGCATAGCATGAGCTAAAAACTTATTTCAAATTGATATAACACATAGTACATACAGCAGATAATTCGCATGACCGTAGTAATGTAATAAAAGTAGCCATAAGCTACGACTGTCGCTACGAGGGACATTCGTAGCCGATGACTACGCAGTTTGCACGTCGCATTGTTCCAGCGACCGACAGACTCTGCGTCAAAGCCCTTTCACGTTCAATTAGTCGTCGCATATATTGTGGATGAAATGTTGATGTCACATGACCTATATTTACATTTTACGCACCAGACCCAGACGCTATCTTAGTCTATACCCAGCGCAACACACGACACATCTGTCTCAGCAATACCGGACTTAGGGGTAATATATAACCCATATAAGCAATCATCGCCAGTACGGAATTGTGTCTGGTCCTCAACCTGCACACCAGAGACGCAAAAGATTTGTGCTACAATCTGTGCACACCGCTGCGAACTAGCCTGAGGTTTCGCAAATACAAGGAAGCTCCAACACTGCCCTGACCGCGATGCTAAGGTAGACACACAGGGCGCTGAAGCGGTTCTGCGAATATTTGCAATAGCATGCTCGAATACTTGGCGCGGATAGCACCAATTACATAATCCAGGCTGCATTGAGCGCGCTCCATCGGTACAGTACGACAATTCCGGAACGGAATTCCGATTGAGATTGATACATTGCTGTTAGCTGCTTAACAATTATATATCTGATCGGATCCGATTGATTGGTGAAAGTTTACCTCAGTTGAAGGGCAGCGAAATATACCTTAGAGAAGTGGAAGTTAATTTAACTTCCACTCATCTAAGCTATATCGATGATTTCATACATGCTAGTATTTAGGAACATTAATTAGTGGTCTTATAATAATTGTAATTTTCTAATATTTTTTTCTGTTCTAGGATGTCCGCTTCGGACCCGGAACGTGTGTTACGCGTAAGGAACGTGTCACGTTCAGACCTTTCAATGCATGCTTACGTGTTGAAAAAACACGGTAAGTTGTTTGTCCACATAAATGAAGTGACGCGAACAACATATTGAAACAAAAAGCCGAACCGAATTTGTGTAGTAATTGCGAATTCGCGTCTACGTGAGGATGCAATTCGCGCCTACTATACACAGATCGGCTTGTTTATTTGTGCTTCAATATATTGTACGCGACACTCAGTCTATATTGTTTCTTCGTCTGCGCGTACGCACCATCTTCTTGTTATTATAGCTGGTAGTAAACTGTCACATGGAACAAACACCTGTATTCTTTGCAGAGCATCCGCAACACGCGCTACCATTCAGATTATATTTGCGATTCTATGACGTCACACCAAGATCCTGCCCGTGTCTCAATGCCTTCGATTGTATGTACGCATTATTTATTTTAGTAAACAGAGTGTCAGGTGTGAGCGCAGGTCAGCTTAGTAACTTAGCTGGTACATGTACCGTCGACATCACTTAAGCGCTAAGTCTTGTTTGCACCTCTCAGGTTTCCCACACGAAACTAGCTCGAACAACTACTTAAGCATCTTCTGTATAAACCCTCTTACTGGACACCGACGCCGACGGTTACACTACTTTCATAATAATCTGCTTACCGAGTAACTATAGATGCAAAAATAAACATACGTTATTTTAAATTAGTCCTTGTTTGTAGTCTTTAAGAAATTATTGATATATGAGAGAATCAGAATCAGAATATTTTTTATTCACGTAGACCATTAAGTACAGTACTTATGAATCGTCAAAAGTTACAAATATTATGCTACTACTTTACCACCCGTTCGAAATGCCGTTCCTATGGAGAAGAACGGGCAAGAAACTCCATGGTTGCTCTTTTTTTTAAAGTAATAGTTGAAGTAATGATCTTCTTTTACAAGCGGACGAGTTTGTCGGTGAGGATGCTTCAAATGCTGGAGCCTCGATGCCAAGCCAAGAGATGGACACCGGCGTAGAGGTCTACCTCGCACCTGACAACGGAATACAACAAGATACTAACTTTAAGGTATAGTTTATTAATTGTCAGTAGAGCATCAAAGGACCCAGAATGAAGAACATTCAGATCAACAGATCAACTGTTGCCATTCAAATGACAGGGAGAAATGAGAGAGCGGAGTTGTTAATAACATCAATAAAAATTGCCTCGTGTTTAGGTCAGTCCAGATGTAACGACGATAGCGGCCGGTGAGTGCATGGAGTGGAGCGTCACGCTGACCCCGCCCCTGCACTCGGAGATAGCGTCGGCCGCCAACCTACTGCTACACATCCGTCCCATTAATAACTCGGGGTACACAATTGTATTTACTACTTAAAGCTACGCTCGTCCCTGTCTAGATTGCGTTCATACCATTATGTTTTCTTCTGTTGCGTACCTACTAAGATGATTCTCATTTACATTATGTTTGAAAATATATTATTATTGAACACTAGCTGCGACCCGCGGTGTTACCCGAGATTAAAAAATATGTCCTTTTTACCGGGATAAAAAGTAGCCCATGTGCTATTCCAGACTATAATCTATCTCTGTGCCAAATTTCATCCAGATCCGTTCAGCCGTTTGGGTGTTATTGAGTAACAAACATCCATCCATCCATCCATCCATCCAAACTTTCACATTTATAATCTCAGTGAGATGATGCATTGCCGAGTTTTCTGCAGTATTTGCACTGAATTTCGTCCATTAAAACGATTTCTCACTAACAGTAGTTATTTTTGCCTTATATTGAGTAGCATGATTCGTGTTATTGTTGTGCTAAATACAAGAGACTGGTATTCAATCTGACTATCTCATATAGATCGTTCTGGTCTCGGCCGGGGCCGCCGGCGCAGTTCGTGAAGCTCCGGCAGACAGCCCGCGAGGGGCTCCTGAAGGTGTCCTGCGGCGAACTGCATGTCAAATTGTCTGCGCTTGCGTTGCCTTATGGAGATGTTATGCGGTATTTCCAAAATTTCCCACCCCATAGTCATAAACAATAGCCATTAAGTAAAACCTGCAACTCAAAATCTCTACACATAAAAGTCTCCAACACAACTTCTACGCCGGATCGTATTTGATACGGTTATGAGTAAAATAGATCCAATATACCCAGCAACACTATGTAATTGCTGCACTTGATATCATAGAATAAGTTTAGAGGCAGGGGCATGCACTTGGATTTATGATTATTTTATTAATCCGTTATTTTTATAAAAAAAAAGCTGTTGGGAATCGGGATGTTGATTACTATTAATTATTTATCAAGGAGTCGCTATTTGAATGATGGGTATTTATTGCTAGGGTGCGCAAGCGTTTCCGCGTACAGAACGTAGGAAACGGACCACTCGAGATAAGCGCTCAGACCAGAGCGCCCTGGTGTGTGGTGCTCGACATCTTAGAACACGACGTTTGCGGCATGGGATGCTGTTGCATTGACGAGGTTGAAGAGCTGCAAGCGCAGCCCGCGAGGGAGTTGTCGGTGCCCTTCAACCTGGAGGCGAGGAGCTCCGTCGAGGTAATTACAGTACAACTATGTGCAACTATTGGTAGGACAGTACTACTAGCAGTGAGCTTAAGAGCTGTGCCTCACCTCACTAACAAGACAAGAAATGCACGGTGAATATCTAACCAGGTATCACCGTACTTCCTTGTTTTGTTAGGTGATTAGTTGAGGTCCGCCTTTAACGTGGGCATTTAGTTGGTACCGCTTTGTTTTGATCGTCTCATCGTTTGATATTGGAGTATTCAATCCGGTAGGTAGATTATTATCCTGATTTTCCAATATGAATGTAAAATAAATAAACCTTTGGGTACCGCATTTTGAGCTTCATCGCCTTTTTTAAACATATCAATTACAGATTCATGATAGATCCTGGCATTCAGAAGTGGCATTAAGGGACTTTGTAGGGAGCTAAGTATCAAAGATGATAAAACGGCAATGTGCCCACGCTAAAATGGCAATTTGTCCGACCTTACTCGGCAATGTATTCATGCTAAAACAGCACTTTTGACAACCCTTCGTCTACACCATAAAGTTAATCCTCAGGTGTCTGTGGAGGTATGTATTCACACAGTGGAAGCGTGGCCCGATGCTGCGGAGACGAAGGACGCGTGCCAGCCGCCGATCTACGAACAATGGAAAATCACGCACACACCGCTGCAGTTCTACGACGATGACAATCTGTTGCTGGTATGATGACTGTACAGTGACTAGCTAAAACAAGTGCTACTATCCTTAGATCATAATAACGAGGGACATTTATGTCGAAACTTATAATGGTATTATCAGAATATGGTTGACATGCTTATTTTTGATCGCAGACTGTGCCTCTAATACTCGAACTAGAGTTTCCAAAAATCCGTGTGGAACCTTTGACGATCGATTTCGGGTTTGTAACCGACGGGGACACGAGGAAGACATATTTCACCGTCTCACATACCAGCAGTAAGTTATATGCAAGGGCTGATTGACTACTATGGATAGGAATCAAGTTCTTTTGTTTAAATGCTGTGTTACAAAGGTACCTTAACTCTGGAGCTGATGATACAATGGAACGGCGGCAAAGAGTTCCAAATATGGCCGCCATACTTCGCCGTCCCTCCCGGGATAAGCAAGCGCGTCTATTTGCAGTATACCGCCGTGTGAGTATCAGCAATACGTAGAATTAAAACATTCATTGTAATAAGTTATATTTTGCCACACACTCGTGGCTAGAAAATGTATAAGACGTATGTCCCATGAAAGTCTTCATTACCGTGTCTGCTGAAAATGGTTCTGACTCATTCGGGTTTCTATCATAACTCTCTGACGACTAAAAACTAAAGCTTCGTTTTGAAAGCCCAACGACACCGCGATTTTTTTTCGTCCAGTGTCGTCACGGGTGGTCTTTGCGAAAGGTCCATGAATGCGACGATTTCCTATATGTCTTAAAGAAAGCTCGAGCTATTTCAGAGCTCTCTACTCCACGAACTAAATACGGCACGCTGAAACTGAACGGCATCTTTATTGCCAGTCAGTCAATCTCTTTCGTTTAGTGTCTTTAGAATCAGAATGTCATTGATTATGTTAATATTTCATAATTAGTTTAATTGATTACAAGATAAAGTTGTTTGCTAGCAACAACATCACTTTAATAATATAGTTGTATCTGAGCAGTTGGCAAGCGGCCCCAGTGGAGGGTTGCGCGCGAGTGCGTTCGTGCGGCGCGAGCGGCGCGTGGTGCCGCGCCGCGCTGCCGTGCCGCGCCACGCCCGCGCGCGATCACAAGTGTCGCGCGACACGGCACGATCACACAGATGATACGCACCTGCTGCCGCCGCCAGCGCCCGGTCGACCTGTGTAGCGTAGCGATGTCACATCGCACAAGGTGAATAACTCTATAGTATAGCACACGTATATTGAGGTAGGTACATACTAATGGGAACGGGATTCGGGCCAGTCATATATTGAATAGCAAAAGTACGCCATCCCAAAGGAGGGATCGTTATACTATATTTACATATAACTTTATGTATATTACGTATATTAATTATTATTTTCAATAAATCAAATATGTACCAGTTACGAATTATAATTTCAGTAGCAATATTTTACACAGGTTGTGACCCTACATCCTATATTAGGAAAGGGTAGTTAATAGTGTTAAGAAAGTGTCAAACATGTCACATGAAATAATTTACACATTACAGGGTTAGATTTCTATCAAACATAACTGATAAAAGAAAAAAGTTAGTCTACCAACACTAATGTGCACGATTACGTCATGAAATACCTTCCAGTGTAATAGTAAAAGAAGATAAATAGGAAACACAAGCATTCTCAAACTATGGCAAAAGAATCATTTCACAATACAGAGTATACACACATCCAGAATCACCCATAAAAATGTAGAATGATTTTCCTCTCGTCCTGCTAGCATTACGTAGTTCCCTAGAGAGTAGGAAAATTACTTAGTTTCAAGGCTGAATAAAACTATTTTAGTCTTTGATCACAATACAGTAAGAAATTTATTTAGTGGACGCTTTAAATAGATTATATGGATACTAGAGACATAATTTACTAAAAGGCGCATAAGCAAACCAACAAAATTCAGTGAGGATATATTTCAGGTATGTGCATAAATTTTTGAAACTAATCATCTTTATTACTGGTGATAAGAGTCATAAATGAATAAGAAGTCTGCAAGATGGATTTGAAGAGTTCCATGTTAAAGACCACGAGACCGTTGCCAGTGATTATAAGCCTCTTCTGTGCTCGCGCAATCATGAAAACTAACAGTTTGGTGACTGTAGGATCTGCCCAAGACTCCCAGGGTGCGGAGTATAGCTCATCTGGAATCTCCTCGCCTACCTACAAAATTAAGAAAATATACAAATATAATCAAAGACAGAGAGCAAAATCCCTTTCTGGTTCCTCTAGTTCAGTAAACAACGAATACGGACAAGCAGTTTTGAAAAACTGCTAAAACCCATTGTGAGCGATCTTTTATGCTCAGTGTGAGATGTCATTAAACGGCATAGAATACGTGTAATAAGGGTGCACGAATCAAATTATCGAAATCAATATTCAAATGGCAGATATACAAATTATTCTATAATTGTAAGAAACGCTACCTAACCTAAACTGATATGAAAAAAAATAACCGTACCTTGGTCAGCGTACTGGCATAGTGGCAAGGCAAATAAATATGTATCACGCCAAACAGTCCAAACATCGTGTATTTAGGCTCAATTTGCTTCAGCAAGTAGATCTGATACAAGTTAAACGATATCATAGAAGAAGTTAGCAAGAAAACCGCAAACAACCAAGGCCCGTAGACATTCTGCAGTTGCATGTAGAAGTTTAAAGCTTTTTGATGGTCTTTGATTGCCTCCTTCATTATTTCTCGTAACTCCAAACTGTTTCTTGCATCGTTGAAAGCTCTATGAACTTTATGGGTCATCAATTTTAGTTTAAGTCGCAGATGTGTAGTGGCTATGCAAAAAGATGCATCAAATCCGCAATAGTTTGGGGATAGAACGACGCACTGGACGCAGTTATAAGCAAACATGCATTGAAAAAACGGTGTCTCACTTTGAATATCCTCAACGAATAATAGCTCCATATCGTGCACCATTCGCCTCACGTAGTCATCTGTTTGTATGCTCTCGATGCTCATTAAGATCCCAGCATATATTGGAAACTGGGCACTCAGCACTGTTGGAAATAGCAACCATGATAACTCAACCGCCTTCCCCTCCTTTAGATGTTCCATGTATATTTCTTGGTAGTCTTCTTCTAAGTCATTAGCACTAATTAAATCTTCGGATATAATATCCAGTAATGGAGCAAACTTGTAAGTAGCAAAGATGACGTAATAGGTTTTGATGAAGAAGAGAACGAGTACCACGGCCAATGTCATGTTTCTGGAGAAGTTATAAATATCTAAGATGTATAGACATTTGAAGGTATACGTGATGAACCAGAACAACTGCCCGCCATTGAAAGCAATGATCAGTGTGATTATAATAGCTCTCTTGATAGTGTTACTCCTGTTGGGATAGAGGAAAGCAATAGCCAATGAAAAAGCGCACAATTTGAATGTTTCGTTGAAATTTTTGAATTTATTTTCTCGGTGTGCGAGTACATCGGCTTTAATTTCCATTTTCAAGTTTTCAATCTAAGTAACAAATGGGTTATAAGTTATAACGTTAAAAGAACTTCAATAAAAATAAGCAATTTCACGTACATTAGAGGCAATCACTTGGAAAATTATAGGACAATTTATTATTACTAAATTACTATGCAGCACTATAAATCAATGGCTCTTCACTTCATAATTTAGCAACATTAGGTTTCCAGTTCCAGTGTAGTGCTAAAATTATATGTTGCATGTAGATACATTAAAAGAATAAGTTTCAGTGACTAAATGCAATTTTAGGAGCAAGGTTATATTTCAAAATAGTTGCTAGAAACCTTTGATCAACAACAGTTATTGTAGATCCGGCTATAGGAATAAAGAAGTTCACTCGCGGTGCTGCATCAGCTTTGATGATAGAAACCGCGCGTGATCTGGCAAACCGAGCGGAGCCCTTAGTATAAATTTTGAACATAGTTTTAATACTGATGCAGTCATCTAATGAACATACATTTACCGGAAAGGTGCACATTTTGCAGGAAAGACGCTGTTTATGATTTAATATCTATCGGTATTTAATGCTATCAAAACTAGTTCTAAGACCCGAGAAGAGACGCGAAACATAAATCCAAGTAGATATCGTGTAGTGGTTGAATATGTTGGTTCACACGTCTGCTACAGAATCTATTTTAGCAATTAATTTAAACGTTTATATGAGTTGAATAAGGCTACGTCTCGATCAACCTTTAAATTTTTTCACTAGTATATTGGGGGCATAATTGAATACAAGAGCTGTACTACGAAATTGTATTTCTTTGCTGTTTACGAACGATCAAGTTGTTTACCTCATTTCGATAACATTACTATGTATTCAAGCTCAGATACCCTTGGTATCCAGTCCTTAAATATAGTACAAAATGTATTTCACGTACATATGTTTACTTAGTGTATTTACTCATAATCTTACAAGAAGGACAGCTTTTATATGTCACGTGAAAATACCATATTGAAAAAAGGCCATAGGTACATGAAAACGCATACTAAACACAAGCAAAATCGATGGCTCGGTTCTTACCCGAAGTTGACTTAACTACTGACTCCTGCCTCCTAGTACTCGTATAAGGAGAGGCTTATATTCTATTGTTTCAGTTATTTCCTCATTACTCAACCCTTTGTTCAAATCTCCTCAATCCCATCGCAAAACATAGCTTTGTCGCATGGGTGGGTTTGATATTCCCGCCCAGTGGGCCGTGCGAAGCGACGAGCGCTTGTCAACGCACTTTGAGTGGGCGGAGGATCGCTGGAGAGTTTGACTCGACAATACTATCAAAAAATACCATAACTGAAAACTGACGTGTGAAACTCGCTTGATAGGAATCCGTACTATGTTCTCAAAGAGACTCTTTTGTTTATTAACTTTACTCTGTTTTAAGATGTAGGTAATCAGGCTCTTCGGGATTAGGCATTGGATATATGTGTATGAACAAAAACAAAAGGCTTTAGTGTAATACAAAAAATACACTGATTTATTTATCATTTTCTTTATACCAATTTGAATTAATTGGAATTTATGATGGCTAATGATTTAAAAAATCCTATACGTCAAGTGCGACATTATTCGCAAGCTAACCGTATACTTTATAGTCTACGTATTTAGACATTTTGTATAAAGATTTGAACAGTGCCTCTGGCAGATTGTATTTAAAACTTTCAAGTTGCCATACAATGGGTCTGAATACATAAACTATAAACTATACAGTTAGCTTACGAATAATCTCGCACTTGGCACCCTGATCTCTAACTTTACGTTCACTATAATTTATGTTTATTTCAAAAGCACTCATTAACGATAATAATAAGAAGTAATTCATAACCAAAACTACTAAAGCTTGTATTCCTAGAAATCTACGTCAAAAAGTTTCGGTATCATAAAATTAAATCTTGCGTTGGTGTTTTCCAGTTTCCACCGTGTTATCTATGCTTAAGTACCGCTATGCGTTAAACTACTTTGAAATAAGTTTTTAGCGTAATAAATAACAGTGCTTTATTTCAACCTAATAGATATAATATTGGTTTGCTTACTTGAGAGTGCTTACATAAATTTGTACTGGATTTCTACTCGCAATCGTGTACGATTTATTTCCCGCTTCATTTACTCTGAGGCTTTTAAGCCGTTGATATTCAATCATATTAAACGCACGACCTAAATACATTCGCCAGCAGTTCACAATACAATATACCCTGCCGGCTATTTTCTTGTGACCCGCTGAGGGACCGCTCACCGTTTGAGACTTTCACTATGTTCAACACTTTAAGATGGGTCTAATGGGGACTTGAATATAATGTCACTACGTTTGTATGTATTCAATGCAGAGCAGCTGATTTTATGCAGACTTATATTTTTTTTGGTACTATTAATACCGTACAGTCTGCGATCGTTTTAAACAAACTAATACTAATACTTAAATATGTCAAAGGTTATGAAGTAGTATAATTTGATATTAGATGGATTACCGTGCCCTTTATTCTCACAAGAGGAATATTTCTGTAATGAATTTCCCGCTGTAGACTGCGCAGCCGACCGTGAACAACGTTCTTTGCAGAAAATATAATAAAGGGCTGACTTAGGGTGGCCGTCTCTGAAATCTGTTTCTGAAATAGCTAGCTTATGTTGTCGCGAGGCCGCCCCCATATCCGATGCCAACTTACAGCGATGGGGTGCTACACTAAAACTTGGGAGAAATCCATTGAGTGCTGGTTAAGCCAATTAACAGGCCTAAACACGACATGTAACGCGAGGATTTTATTTTCTTGTCTATACCGCGGGAACCCATCCGTTTCCCGCGATAAAAAGTATCTTATGTATATGAGTTATACGCTATCACCGCACCAAGTTTTTTTTAAAACGCTTACAGTAGTTTACCCGTGATGCGCGTATAAACAAACAGGCGAATATTCCAGAAATTGTACATTCGGCATCTGTATCGAAAATTATGTTCCCTACGAAAAAAACAAATTAGAAAGTATTTCATGTAGAGACCCGACAAAGTTGCAGTATTGTCATATGTTTTAGATACTCGTCTCGTCGACACATGTCAAATCGATGCGGCGACGAATACAATGTTTGTGTAAAATTACAATGAACACACTTACGAAGCTTGCATGTACTTGCTAACATACGTTACAACACAACGTGTACATACCTCCTTCCCGTAGCGCCCTTCGCTCCGCGTGCCGAGCGCGGGATTGATGAGTTTCAGTTTCAACATTTAATGAGAACGAATGATGAAACACACTCATTACTTGACCTATTTTGTAGTAATGGCTTTGATCTCCATCAGACATATTATAATAAATACACAGGCGAAAGGGGAAAGTAAACGGTTGAACGCCCGCATTTTGTCATCATAATGCATTTTTCATAAGAAGAACATTGCTTTATAACTCGCCGGTAAGAAGTACATTAACGAATGGGACTAACACCACAATTTCTAAAGTGCCTACGTGTCTTACCATTCTTCTTACCAAAAACCTAATTATATTACGCTAGCAACTTAAATGCGTAAAGCATTATACAGTTTCAAAAGCCCATAACTATACCTACAGACCTGTAAGTAAGTTTCCATTGGCATGTAAAACTCTTGGCGAAACTAATTTGTGATTTTTTTTTGCTCGCCTATAAACGTAACGAGGAAGGAATTAGTGAACCAGCTGTTAGGCAATACATTTAAGGTGAAAGCAGCCTTGGCAGTGTCGTCTATTAAGCAGTGGGTTTTGATAACAGGTTTAGTTTCGAGCCGTTATCAGAAGTTAATAAGGGCTATAAGCACGTTACGTATGAACTTTCTGAACAGAAAAAATAAGCAATCAATTGAACATCTGGACATCTGGACAAATCAAGGACAGGAATTTCATTCATAAAGATAAGTTTGATTTGAGACACAAAAATAATCCAACAACAAAACAATAATAATGTACCCATTCCTTGCCTGAAGTGTATGCGAGAATAGTACCTATACTCGTAGAAGAAATAGTACAAATGCTATGTTTGACCTACAACGAAGCGATCCAACGAGCCAGCGCTATGAGCGTACATGCTCGGCTCTATTGTGACAATGGAAGATGAGCCCTCGCTTGCTATTGATACAATAAACTAAAAAACTTTACAAGAAATCCTTACAATGTTGCCCTAATCAATCGGAGCTGGTATTATATAAATGTAGGTACTAGGATTATTGCATAAAACTTTAAAAAGGGTGAGCTACTTATCTATTATCATTCTCAAGAAAATATATTGTTCATATGGATTACGATCTTTGAAATAATCTATTTGTGAGTCGATCGCGGAACTATACGGAATTGAATTTCGTTTGAAAAGTAAATAGGATACCTCCGTCCGGTGCAATGGCCGCGCGATCTGCAATAAAATTCAATTGAAACGATTCTAAAAGTCCAGGAAGGGGAGTCAGGGGGCGCGGAGGGGGATGGGGCCGGCACGGAACGGCTTTGCCTACAAATTTTTTTTAATTAAATCGGTGTTATAAAAACCCCTGTAATAGGATGTCCTTTGAAGAATATTTACTGTTGCTTTCATAAAAATATATGACTTTGACAATATTTCATGCTGTACATGAGTCGGTAAAAAACCATACCATGCAGATATGATTTGCTTGTCACACCATAAAACCTTTTCATTAGAGATGTTTACAGAGATACATTAAAAAACAGCAGATAATACGTACATGTAATATTTCTATAAGTTAAACGCAACATCTTTACTTTCAGACTTTATATTTATTATAAAACTTGTGTAATCTAAAGGCGTTTAATGTTACGTATTTCGAGTTCCACTGTAATGAAACCTTATACTGTTGTACAAAACAACAATAGCTCTTTATTCGCTACAATCGATGTCATATATATACAGTAGTGGTATTCTGCATCCAGTATGATACTGTACTCAGCAGCACATGGTGTTCGCTTTCCTATTCCATTCTCTAGAGCGCTCACTACTTTCACTTACTTGGTATTCTTTGAAATGAACAGAATTTTCTAGGAAACTACCGTAACTTCATTCTTCCTTGAAAATGATAATTATTCTACTGGACCGACACATACAACATGTTTTATATGAAGACCGATTACCACTAATTTATATAAAGTAGTACATACGAGTGGATATGTGTTTGCTCTATCGGTGGCGCTTGATGTCGCTGAGCCGGCGCGCCGCCCGCTCGTGTGCTTTATTGAATAAGAGCTGGCTCGGCGGCACGTCCACAAAGTAAAGAGGCGTCCTATCTGCAGTATAGTGGAAAATTATTATCACACACTACACGCTACTGGAGCGCTAAAGATCGGTTATAAACCAGCTTGTTAGATTTTTTTGTATATACTAGCTAGATATGGTACTGTAAAATTAATTAAGTTTGCCAATATTATCTTATAAGTAGCATTACCAATATCTTAGAACAATGAAAATTCACGTGATCAATAAATATTGTTTATTTTGATGTCCAATATTCTAAATATAATCTTCTTTATCACTTGGATGTCTCATCTCTCTCTTAAAGCTCTCGTTTCGTCAACAGCCGCGCTGTTAATCAAATACCTACCACTCACCAGCGGATAGCTGGCGACACGTTCTAATTAAATTCATCTTAGACATTCCTCAGATTGTGCCTGTGTTAGTGCCATTACAGTCGAACGTAATTAAAATATATTCAAATTAACGGAAAATAATTATCTACTCCAAAAGAGCCTGTTAAATATGACACCAGAGTTGTCACAGATCCGAAACAAATCTCGCCTCTCCAGTGATTCTAATTTCTTCCTTCTTGTACCAAAAAAAGTTGATTAAAATAACGATTGATTCATTGGATTTTGAAGAGCGTAATATATAGCTGTGCCTACGGCGAAGTTACTTGTACTTTTACAGAGTAGCTCGTATTCCGACCTACACGGTATGATGTGATGTACACTGTTCTCTTAACGTCTTTTTTTAAATAAATTGTCACATTATAGCATTATAAATAGCATTTCGATGGGCAGATTTTTATTGTTGGTTGGACATAAGCAATGGATGGCACATTGAAGCCGATATGGGTGTTGCTTTTTAACTTCTCATTGACAGCACTAAATCAACGCGAGTGAAATATCGTGTCAAACAAACGAAACTCAATTATTAGTGAGACCGAGGCGGAAACTATTTGTTTTCAGTGTCCGTTACAGGGGCGGCCCCGGAGGCGGCGGGGCGGCCCCGGAGGCGGCCGGGAGCGCCCGCGCTGGCTGTTTTACACATGTGAAAATATGGGAATGCTTCGCGTCTGAATAACTCATTAATGAACTAAACTGTTTGCAAATGGAAATCCTATAAATTCTACGTGAAAATTTAAGCGAATCATATTAATTGCCATGGTGATGATCATAATGATGAATATTTGGCAGTCTTACAGATGGTGATAATATGATTCACTGATTACAGGTTCCCATAAAAGCATATAATATTTAACGTTAATACATAGAGAGCGTTTACATTTTACAAAGTACTTATAATTTACGTCATACTTAATGTGAAAGATTCTTATTTTCTTGTCAAATAAACTTACAAAATATTTTGCAGGCGCTTAGCTTTAGGAAAATAAAACAAAATCGTCAACTTTACTGTTCTACTTGCCGCTAAAAAGCCCTTGATTGAATTTGTTGTAGCTATTTAATACTTGATATTGACCAAATACCCACAATTAAACTAATAAAACTCATATTTCATTATAATTTTTCATTACTCATAATAAATTGTTTTAGTTGCAAAAATAAAATACCTAATGGAAAAATTTTAAATTTATTTTGCGTAACAATGATTTATAACAATTTTCCAGAACTCATAATCATTCTGAATCAAAAATTGTGGGGTCCCGTCGCGATGTGGAAGCCAACGAGGCTTCATCCTAATCATTGGCATTGAAATGCGTCTGATATATTTAAATGATGGATCTGAATATTAAAATAGGGTGTATAGGGTGCAAGGGGTGGTAGTAACACCCCGAGAATTTATACATCAATCACCTACCTAGTCGTTTTCCAATTTAAATTGTCCATTCTTCCCTCATTTGACAAATGTCCGATATTTGATCGCAGTGTCTGCAGTCTGCCCGCCAAAGGCTGAGAAAAAAAGTATATGCTCGTGGTTAGACTGGCATAATGGCCGGAGTGGCACCAAGGAATGTGTCCAATATTGTCTCTATTATTCTCCAAGCATCGATACATGTGAAATGAAAATGGGACATAAAATAATAATAATCATAACTTAGTTTTTAATCAGTTCTTATCAATTAGCATTACTATTGATCTCTTTGAATAAGAATATAGTATCCTTCGTTGGATGTCCCTTGGCATCAGATCTGCTTGTCACTTTTTCACAGATAACCAACGTGACAAATGGCCGGTACCCATGTTCAGAGCTATGGAACCTTTGTTTCCCCGAGCTATTTCGCTTCGCACGCCAGTGATAAATAGGATTGTGGCACATTTTTATACACACATTTGCTGACATCCCATTTCCTGTGTTTCGAACGGATATAGGAAATGGGAACGGAGTTTTCAGCTTAATCAAACACTACTTTTTCGGTGGCATCATTACTGAATTTAAAATATTGAAATACCTGTGCAGGGAGACCCGCTCTCCATGACCGGTTGAGTCTGTATGTGTGTAGCGTACTGCTATAAAGCATATGTAATGCAATCAAATTCCGCCTTCCAGTCTTCCACTAATGTGCTGTTCATGCCCTAGGGTCATAAAAAATACACACGACTTTTAAGACTTCATACTTGATAACAACCAATAAACGTTTTTTTATTAAATTTCTTCGTATTGGGAGAAAATGTAGGAACCTATTATCGAAATCGCTATCTAGTCAAACGGAATACCGGCTACGCCTCCTTCATAAATCAAATTAAGGCTTCCTCGTACTGGCATAAAGTCATAAATCACAACAATATTCATTTTAAAACGTTGTACAAAATATTCTCTATTTCGCGATCCGCCATTGCTCGTTTACATCACAAGTCTACTCCAGTCATCAGTTATTTTTTACTGCAACCAACTTTGATTTAAGTAATACTGCAGTCAAGAAATTTAAAATTCGAAGTAAAACTATATCATGTAACACGCCTAATCCACTTTAATAGACAAACTCATAACAATAGGTTTTGTGGCTCTCATCGCGGGGGATGACAACAATACTCCGCAATACATTACTCAAGTTTTATACGTTTGTTTGTCCCGCCGGTGGCTTCGGAGTGCGGCGCGTGCAGCGTGTCTCTCGACTCGTCTACTTGTCCCGCTTTATTCGTTGACTCACATGGGCTTTATGCGATCCCTATTGTGTCGAAAATAATGATGATGCTTATGCATTTCCTCTGTAAGCCTGTGACTGTGACTGACTCTCCACTTTTTAAGGACTTCCATGGAACCAAAAAAAGTCCTTTATAATACTTGCACCGACACCGACAATATGTGACGCCCTGATTAGCACAGTTGGTAAGGGCTCTGTTATCAGTACCCAGTATCTGTATAAGTAATTATACGAGTATACTGTTATCGCCCCTAGTTATTTGTATGGTAACCATAATAGATCGCTTAGTTTGGGACCGTGAAGTTGTTTTGTTTGTGTGACGATGTTATTATTATTCTTACTACTGTGGAACCCCCTAGTCAGTTCCAATCATGTATAAACTTGACAACTTACAAAATGAAGCGAACAATTAATATGTTGGTTGGAGTACTACTAGTATATTGGTATTTACCCTGAAGTCTTTCGGACATCTTCATTTTTATTATAGAAATAATAATACTTCTACCAAAGACTTTCTTGGTCGCTTCAATTTATCGTAGAAATCTGTATCGGCGAGCTCCTTAAATCATAATAATATGAAACAGTCTGCCATGTTTTTTACCGAAATAGCTTTAGATGTCAGCGCAAAGTGAGTTATTGCTGTTATCTACATGAACGGCAAAATTACTGTTGCTTTCAAACCGAAGCATTTCATGGTGTAAGGCGAATTTAATTAACATTATCCTTATAATGTTATGACAATAAATACATAGGCTCAAGTATAGGATTGTTTTATCTAAATGATATACTTAGTTAGGTATACTCCCAACCATATTTACCTGAAAATAATCCCCTGAAAATATTTTATTTTATGTGATATGAAATGGGCTAAGTAGTCTGTGACGATCGTCTAGACTGTGTCAAAAATAGCTTTCTGAAGTTAAGGGTTAAATAAACCCAGTATAATTAGGGTGATAGGGAATAATACCTCCTACATTCGATTACAACATAGAATCATTTAATTTTTAAATGAAATCGACCCGCAATCCAAGCGAGTCGTGTATGTATAATGATTTTAGTAAATAATTTTCCAATCAACTGAATGTCGTAAGCCGCGCGATATCAAAGCGATGTCAACACGCAAATTGATTGGGAAGGGAGTTGGCATCTGCGATCAATTATTATACACTCGATCGCGCTCGAGTGTGGCGGGATATTCGATTTGTACCGTGACTCTAGCCCATGGCATGGCATGGTGGGGACACTTGGAACCATGACTGTCTAATTACATACCTACTTACATAATCTTAACAATCACGCAGATTTTTGACGCCATTATTAGGAGTCGTATCATTCTCTGCACAACTACTACCAACCTGTCAATTCGCTGAAACGTTTATAGGTTTCATAACACATTTTACCTGAAGAGGCTAAACGACCTAACAGCCATACATCTTTCAACGAGGCCCTTCGCCGCGCGCTGCGGAACGTTGGCCTACATTCTTTCTCTTTAAACTCCCTTTGGAATCCGATCCTGACCCAAATAACTTAACAATATAAAGTATTTAAAGGCTTGGTGTGGTATTACAGTGTGTGCTCATTATATTATAATAAGCTTCAAATTAACCCGTTAAACTTCGGCACAGCCGGATACATAATCTTTACGGTTCCTCTATTATTCATTTTATGACTACATTAATGTAGAGATTATATTTACGACACCACTTCAATACAATCATTATGAGTAGGTATGAAATAGGTTAGATATCACAGCATTTGATAGCTCATAAAGTCGTTTATAAAACTACAAGCAGTATTAGATTAATAAGCATTGTTAACGATCAATAAGCTTTATTTGAGAATAAATCTAATTACCAAAATGCTAGAAACCAAAACACACTTGCTAACACAACGCTAGTACTTGAAGCTAGCAGACCCTCAACACACTACAATAAATCATGTTTCGCGGAGACAATAAGACATGACATCACTTCTGATGATCCTCCCCCCCACACCCCACCCCTTTAAATGTGACCCAGATCTGGAGATTCCATTACATGAATATAAAACAAAACGTTCGAACACAATAACAAAGAATATCGCAAACTGACGTCACATAATGCGCCCCGATTGAAATCTTTATCTATAAAAAAATAAATATATCAAACTATTTGTTTCCTTGTACGTAAAAATGAAATTAAAGAAATACAAATGTAGTTTAGATTGTACAGGTTTTTCTAGCTGTGCTTGACGTTATATGGCTCACAATTGACGGGTCCATTGTTTTCTATTCAGATCACGACTCAATCATAAAGTTTTATTTTAATAAGCTAGCTACATTTCCGTGTTTGCACAACATCGGTAAATTCAACACGTTCCTTTGGCAATTCCTCGTAAGACTTGGAGAGTACTGACATTTTAAAAAATGTGCTTGCCGATTTTATTTTATTTCTGAAGTCTATAAAATATTTTCATTTTAAGTTTTCCATTCTGATAATATATTAAGTCGCTATCGGTTGTCGACAAACTTAAATTGATCCGTGTCCTGCCTGCGCCGGGTACGAGTACATACTTCCAACGGAATATCAAGTAGCCTTTTGGTTGGACCGAGCCACGCAAACTTTTTAATCTGTCGCCTTTATATTAATATTTCATAACAACAAAATATCTTGAAAATGAATAAAGCTTATTAAACTTCTTAATTAAAAAAAACAGAGTGCGCCTGTAATGTCTTTGAAATTAACACCCGGCCCCTGGTGGTCGCTTCATTTAAATAAACAAAGTAGAATACAAATGAGGCTTTCTACGCATTCCATTTGAATCTCGCAATAATATCAAAGGTTTCATTATCCACATTCCTTACCGTAACAATATTGTTTGTACTTCACTAACTGAGGTTCTAACTAAGTAGGTACATACTGGTTTAGAACCGCCAGCGCGCTAAATGCCTCAACGGCTAACAAGACTAGCGTTTAGTTTTATAATTAAAAATAATTGGTATCATTTTACTCAATCAACTGGTTTTATATTTGATCATATCTAGCGAAACCGGCTAGAAATAATCGCTTGAAATATGATGTTTAAATTCTTCAGCAAATCAGTGACGTAGCACTTTGGGAGCTAACCACTGATGGGTGGAGTAAAGCTCCTGAAAAATGACGGCTAGATGACAAGAGTTGACGAGCTACGACAATCTGCCTCCGCTTGTCATATTCATAAAGTAAGGTTTAACATGTATCGATTGAGGATTACTCTCATTTTGTTTCCGTGTAAAATCTGGGCGATCGCGAGGTTTCTGTATACATAATATATTTATGCTAGACGTTGCCATAAAACTAAAGAAGTAAGGCCGGGACGCTAGTTATTCAGAACCAGCTCTTGAGAATTTTTAAGCCACTACATGGTATTTTCTGCCTAAGTGTAATGAGTACTAGTGATTATCCGATGTAGAGACACAGTTGTACGAACTCTACTGTGCTAGAGGTCACCGGTTGTGGTGATATATGGCGAGACAATGGCGTCGCCGCGAGTTCATTATGTATACGGTCTAAATAATTCATGGCTCCTCGTGCCTCACACACAAGAAGAAACATGGCTGCCCTATCCTGCTCTCTAGCCAGATATTACTGAACCTATCTGGATATCAGTCTATTAAATCGTATGTATGCCTACTGTGCATAGATTTTACCATATTTTTCTATGTAATTTCCTCGCTCTGAAATCATAAAACTGTACTGTAATAAATAGACGCGATGTATATTTAGTAAGCATTTTTACTTCCCTACAGTCTTTATTTACTTTTCTATACTTTCTGCTGCCTGCCCTAGTTTCCACTAAAGGTTTTTTGCACGCCAGTCCGCGCTTTCGAGCCCCTCGCACAATAGGGAACTAGTTTAATGCTTATGCGCATAACATTTTAAGTTTCAGCCGATTTTTTAATTGCTTGTGTTTACTTTTCAAACCAGAAAGTATAGGGTATTTATTTTATCCATCCAACATCCTTTTCTTGCTCTATTAATGTTGGGTTGTTGAGTCAAGGAGACACTATTACGCTTATCTAAGTTTGTTGTAATCTATTTCCCACCTTGACTTACTAAACGGTATTTGAGACGTTGAGTTCAAGGCTTTGCTCTTTTAATTTAACTTAACTATTGCTAGTTGAGATTAGTCTGTGCATTTTGTGGGATCCGTTGCAAAAAATCGGTACATGTAATATTATACTAATTAAAACAAATTCTACCGAAAAAGCCTAAGAATGGTTTGCATAGTTCGAAATATCGACATGCCTAAAGTATTAGGCTACCATTCTCAAAGTTTTTATGTTGTACCGCTTTACTGTTTTTTTTTGCAAGAAAAATCTAATAAAGCGTTTATAAAAAGGATTTCGGCAAGCAAGAGTTGAACACATGATTGTGAATCGACATAAACTTGTTCGCAGCACGCCGCGCCGCTTTCCCAGACACAATTTTGCATGAATATCTTATTTATCGCTATGTCGATGCCAAAACTATAAGTTTACGCGCCGACATTACGGTTAGCGGGTACGTGACTCGCTTCCAGATATTGAACGAACTCCGCAAAAAACCCGTTGAGACTTTCTGATTCAAATAAGGTTCCAAAATCGAGAGTATAAAACAAAAATACAACCGAATTGAGAACCTCCTCCTTTTTTTGAAGTCGGTTATAAATACACGTAACGCTTAGAGCAAAATTAATTAACCCAATTGAACATTTTATTAATTTAAGTAATAAATTATGTGCAAGTTTTCAGTTATCATTATCATCTTAATTTCTCAGCCTGTCCTTTTATTCGTTGTTATAATTTTCTCTTAATTTATTTTATGGACGACATTATTCGATATTCTAATGCCCCTGCCTACGTGTTGTGCTTACATATTGCTAATTGCGAGTTTTATTTCTACGCGTCGATACAAGAGCAAATTTTAATCAAATTTATAACTATGTTTCACATTATAAAAATTGCCTCTGGGATACCAAATGATTTGTCGCCAGTTCACAATGACTACACGAAGCTAACAATTACAATCATTAAACAGGGATACCTATTATCTTGGAAGTTCTATGATCACATTGTATGAAGTATTACTCGTATTTATACCAGCTTTAAGATTTAGATATGTAGGTACTTTGGTTATATTATGTTACCAAAACGAGACACAAACAGATTGATAATATACGGACGAATTACTATATACAATATTAATTTAATAATGCTGGTGCTAGCAAAACTAGGGAAGTAAGTAGTGAGCGTCCGATTGGCAAGTTGCCCGTTCTATCGTCACTTTACTGAATTTACGATTCGCAATATTGTAGCAGTCAGGTCACTGAACAGATAGCTGGGAATGGTAATTTACCAGGTCCCCGCACCACCCGACGCGGACGACCCTATTATTAAATTGGCGATTGTAAGTGCAATAAATGTTGATTTACGCAAAAAAAAAGATACTTAACTTAATTAAATGAAGACAATAGGTAGCACCACCAACTACATTTGTCGACGAAACAAATCATTTGATATTTCTCTGTCAGTATCGAGTTATTGTTAACTGTTCAGGAGTGTGACGAATATTGGTAGTGTACACATTCCTTAATCAAACAAACATGATTTCTGACATAATATCGCTTAGAAAGTATTATGATATAATCAAACATTTAATTTGTATTTTTTAGTTGTCTAGATATTATATGGGATGATATTGTACGCGGTGTCTACAGCCAGTAGATGTAGCGACACGCCACAACATGCGACATTGTATTGCGTGCGTAATATGATGCGCTATGCGAATGAGGCGATGGCCGCTAGCTATGAATACATAATATATATGACGAGGCTCTACTCATTCAAATTGAACATTATATTTAGTAAGAGATGAAGCTGAGAGACCATGTAGTTTTTTAAATTATATTACCTATGGAATACACTGAACCTTTTTACTTTTCCAATGTTATTTTTTTCTAAATTAAAAGTTAATTAAGAATTATTACTAAATATGTTGTTAACTGCTACTAGTTGGCACTATGAGCCAGGTCAGGGGAACCAAAAATATCTGGTTAACCATAACAGTTTTTTTAACTGCCATAGTAAACGTATCTATCAGGACAGTTAATGGGAAAGTTATGACTGAACATAATGAAGAAAGAGCGGTCAGTATGGTATAGTGATAACGCAAGCATTATACGAGTATATATACCTACTATTCATAGAGCCTGATGATGTGCCTGAGAAACGAAGTGCGCGCTGGAGCTTATTGTTCCCAAACTACACAATAACGTAAATTCAGAACAAAGTTCCAAAGACATTCCCGAAATCTATGCAAACTGGCTTGCAAACTTCATGAACCCTAACAATAGGATGGCTCCGCAAACAGAAACAGTGCGCCTTTATTGGATTCTCAATTGTATTTGAACCATAAACAAGATGTATAGTCGATTGAGGTAAACAATTGGCATTCACTTTAGGGGTATCTGGGATATTCAATTTGGGCTCGCGTGAGCTAGACAGGTCTGAAATAATCGCCCTTAAACAATTGTAATCTATAGGTGGGCATACTTACTTACTTTGTACATAGGGTTCACACCCAACGCATCGGAAGACGGACATCAAAGTGACAGTACCTACACAATATTAGAGGTTAATACTTTTCAGAACCAAAGCCTTCACGTATCAAGAAAACAAAAATATAAACTCTCTCCTGCGCTAACGAACGACACGTTCCTGTCAACATGGCGCGTTAAAAGCAAAAATGTAATCGCCGACAAAGAGGCGCACGGAGGCGTGTACCACACATGCGGTACATGGGCACTCTTGTATTCGCTTTGCCTTTCCGCAAACAGAATACAATTTATTTTAACTTAATACAAATATAAAGGGAGGCTTGGAATGAAATTCCCAAGACGTGCTGATTTGAAAACTTTATTGTTTTGTTTATCGGCTCGTCGGAGACTTAATAATACTAATGTACTTTTTTGTAGTAGTTACGAGAGAGAAAACACTGAAATATTTACAATCTATCCATATATATATAAAAGCAAAATCCACTGACTGACTGGCTGACTGACTCACTCATTCATCACGAAATCTCCAAAACCATGAGACTTGAGACTTGACATGTGGCAAGCTGGTTCCTGTAGGCCCCTAGGTGCTTGCTGAGCAAGGCTTTTAGGAAATCGGCCCCCTAAGAGGCTAAAAGGGGGTTCAAAACTTCTATGGAAAATGATTATAATATTCTATTTTTTCCACAGCGATGACGTCGCGGGCAACAGCTAGTATTTTGTATTTACGTGATCGTGTTTAGACTACGAATATGAGCGGTGTAACCTGTACCACACAGAGTGTGTTTCATCGCACAAAATCGTTCTTTATTATTTTACGTGTTAGTATAAGCTGAAACTTGTGTCATAATTTTGTAAATGTAAAGATTGACGTCGCTTGTATCGAGTGTCGCGACTCGAGCGGCGGCAGACGCTTCGGAGGACGCGTCCCGCGGGCTGCGCTCACGGTGGGCGCTCATTAACTAAATGGATTCCTAATTTGTACCCCCTTGGAGATAACATTTCGATACACTTGTTATTTTGTCAGTGGGAGTGTTTTTCTATTCACAGATTATCTATACTAATTACGCTGAGTCTAGTGAGTGGGTACCTACATCCAACAAATCATGCTAGTTCACAGCTCGTAACTTCACGGTACTTAAACGTCGTCCCGAAATACCGGAAAGTGCACTCTTGTCAATATACACCAGCTTTGTACTACCATTAATTTGAGTAGGTGCAGGACCTCGCACATTAATGTTATACAACGCTAGCATACCTGACTGTACCTTGACTGATTTGACTTATAATAATAGAATTTAATGCCTTTAGGGACCCAACACTTACGAAAAACGTTTGAATAGGTTCGTTTTGCAAAAATTACCAAATTGTTGAATTATGTGAGTACATTCCCTAACTACTAAATATCTGTAGATGTATCCTCATTCACTTGTAGCACGTAGCACTTGTAGCACGTAGCACTTGTAGCACGTAGCACTTGTAGCACGTGGGTCAGAAGAATGTCAATAATGAGCGAAGGCGATGCGAACTATTGATGGGATACACAACGACAGTCGTGACGAGAAATCAAAAGGCAATGACACCAAAACAGGTGCGGCGCGGTGAGTCTGGAATCAACAAACCAGCCAAGCAAAGTTAAAAATTCTCACAACGTTATTTGTGGTTCCCTTTAAAGCTACAACTGATTGGTGTTACATGTTTGAATATGAAATCTGCAGGTATAACTTGCCACTGGCAAAATACCCATTTTATTCATCGCATTTCATTCCGTAAAGAAAGAAGACGAAGAAAATTATACTGACACGATTGACCGATAAATGGCATGTTTACCTTCGCACCGCCCTTATCACCTTTGCCTTGTAGGGTTGTATTACAAACAACAGAGCTTAGATCGTAAGAAAAATGTTGTTAAAACAAAATACACTATTTTTTTTATTGGTACTGGCTACTAGAAACTAAGAATGACAGCATCAGACGAAATATCCAGTCAAACATAAGCCTAAGCTGTGACTAAAACGGGAATAGCCCTAAACTCTAGCTCTAGGTACCATTCGTAGCACAAACAACAACCAGACAAAAACTAGATTGTTAACTTGCTACACCCCCCCCCCCCCCGGGCTGTTGCTGAGTGAGCTTTTTCGTTTTTTTTTTGTGTCAAAAGTGCGTTTCCAAACGCGCTATGTCACTGTGCCTCGACGTGACAGCGATGGCAGCCATTATCCCGCACATCATTACAATGTGTCCGCACATCACCTGACACCGGCAATATTCCACCGGCACACTTCTCGTTGTAGCTAGTTTTACAGTAGGAACAGTGTTCGCATACATTACATAAATTTGCATAATTCTGTTTAGATATTACGTATACTCTTTTTGAAGCAACTTAGTTAACCTTTCCGCATTATCGACTTATTTGTATTGTCACTGGAATAATTCATGATCATGCAATTTCAATTAAAGGAATTAAAGTATGTTATCTTTTTGTTTATTTACCTATCTGTTTGAAATAGCTGCCCTATTCAACTTTTTCAACGAGTGCTAATCTTATTAAAGCACTAAGTCATTGTATTGAAAAGAGCTGATATTCTCCGAAGTATTATAATTTATATTTTCTAGATGTTAAAGCAAAATATAATTCAACAGCAAGCTCCTAAATATAATAAATACTGTAACGAAGCCTATTCTGCAATATAAACAATGGACGCTTAATCGTTTACGCAAATATCGTAAATCACAAATCTAATAACGGGACGGCGTAAATCATTATGATTAATGCAGAATGTGCGCGAGTTGCGCATGCGCGAGCCGGCCTGGCGGCTCCCGCCTGGCGTTTGCGGCGCGGCGCTGTCCAATTATGAAATAATTAATACCTGGACGCGGGCGCAGCTTGCGGTCGTGTTTTCGATAAATAAATCACTAACACTGCTCCACGATACAACCGGACATATTTCTTAGGTGATTTACCAGCTTCCCTCAATACAACGAACTTTGGTGTAATAGGCAGTAACCAAGCACACACAGGCGAGTCATGTCATCATTGTTCATTGTGCCGTTTCGTTTAATGATAAACCCATAAGCTGCTAAATAATTACCTACAGTCTGCCGAATAAAAATCTGGAATGGAAATTCGCTGGAACCCTCTTTAAGCAATGATAATATAATATTCATTACCATCTTGACTTTCAGTAGTCTCTTATAGTAAACAGCGAAGGAAATCTGCTACAGACACATATTAAATGTAAGTATATGAAGATATACCTATTTTGAAATAAAACTAATTGTACGGATTTTACCGCGTTTATACACTAAACTAAACGCGATAAAATCAATTTAATTAGTTTTATTTCAATGTGTAGTATTCGCGTAAATATAATAAATCTATATATACCTACAACACGCCAATCCCATTAATTTGTACTGCGTTCAGTTTTGTTATATTTCGATTCATCCATCTATCAGCCGAAAGACGTCCACGGCTGGACACAGGCCTCCCTCAAAGATTTCCACACATCACGGTCGTCCGCCACTCTCTCACTCGCATCCACCGGCTTGCTGCGACGCGTCTGCTATCATCGGTCCACCTTGTAGGGAAAGACGTCCTGCAAGACGTCATCCGGCTCGAGTCGCCAGTCCAGAACCTTTCTGCCTCAACGAACATCGGTCCATTGAGCTATGTGCCCCGCCCACTGCCACTTCAACTTTGAAATTCTTTGAGCTATGTCGGTTACCCTAGTTCGTCTATGGATCTCCTCATGTTTTATTCTATCACGAAATACCGAGCATAGCACGTTCCATGTCACGTTGAGCGACCGTGAGCTTTATTATCAGGCCCATAGTAAGCGATCGTTTGTTACACACGAACAAATACTGTCGAAATCAATCTATTAATTGCTAAACAAATCCCAGTACTCGAACGAGGTCGTTCGGTTCTAATTAGCAGCAATGTCTGTCTCGGGGCGAAGCGAGACATGTTATAAGCTCCGATGGGTGCCTATAATAATTACTAGAATGTAAACATCAATAAACATTCGTACATGTGTACATTGTATGTAGACACGCTGTAAATAAATAAGTATCAAGTTACTCAGTATAGTCTGAATGAATTATTTTAACTTATGTTTTGATTCAAATTTATTCCAGTAACAATTTTGCCAAAACACCTAACAAACATACCGTTCAATATTTGATCTAAGCCAGTAAATAATATTATGTATTGTGCAGGGAGTAAGTCCCCGCAGGTCAGCCCCCCCCCCCCCCGCTACGAGCATCATCGAGACGAGTATCCATAAATAAATAATACTGGAGGACACGACCAAATTATGTTACAAAATAAAATTAGCTGTAGATAAGTAGAATTGTTCATAAATAGCCGATTTGATTAGAGTATGACAGGCAAATAATTTGTTTTTCAGCTCGGCTTGTTAAAATATGTCAAGAATGAATTAGATACTCAAGCTTTGTGATATCACTTGTATAAGAGGTATTGGCGGCTCTACAATAAGATTTAGCTTGGAATAAATCTTACCCTCACCCAGAACAGGTATAATGTATCATCTCCGTCTTGTAAGGAGTGATTCACCCTAATGGACGAGGCGGCGAGTTGGGAACTGGGCTATCTGTGGCTAACCTGGCCTTATCAAAACGCTATGCCCCAGTTCAAGAGCGCGGCCCTCCGCACTTGTACAACTGAATGATGACCACTCCAACCCACTCACGCATACCTATCTATTATTTGATATATTTAATTATTGAACTCTCGGTAATACTAAGTCAAGCTTTTCGACGGCCTTTCAAACAGACGCTTGTAAATTAAGAGATGAAACGGCTTGGCTTTTGTGCTTCACAATACAGAATTTATGCGTACTCATTACTTCAGTGCAGGCAAATTAGATTTTTATTTAGTTTATACTGTAACATTTATTTTAAGCATAGCAACCCTACGCAATAGTTCTTATTCCCATGACTCAATTAGTACCTCGGTGAAGTCGCTCTTACAAACAAATCGTAATCATTGGTTCTTTTTATATTTACTACTAGCTGTTGCCCGCGACTTCGTCCGCGTGGTATTTAACAAAGACTCAACCGTTGGCAACAGCCTGCTCGCACGTTCTGATCCCGCGGGACGCATTGCAGATTGTTGCTATCAAACTTAACCAGGCGCAGCGCTGCAACATTGGTTTTATTTTTTTTTCGAGAGATCCTATTTTTTTTCTAAAATAAAAGTAGCCTAAGTTACTCCTTGTTACATCAGCTATCTGCCAGTAAAATTCCCGTCAAAATCGGTCTAGCCATTTCAGAGATTACCCGGAACAAACAGACAGACAGACAAAAATTTTAAAAAAGGTGTTTTGGTATAGGTACCGTGTATACATCCAAATGCATTTAGTAAAAAGCGTTTTTTTTAATATTACAGACAGACACTCCAATTTTATTTATATGTATAGATATTTTTTATCCAATCTATAGACTTAAGCATCAGTGGTTACTGAGCAACTTATTTCACGAGCAAAGTGAACACAAAGTTTAAGTTATTTATATCTGTAAACCGTAAGTTTAAAAGGTATATCTGTCACTCGTGTTAAACAAAGAAGCAGCTTTTGTGCGAAATAGTCAGAGCGGATGATACCAACTCACTGGTATTAGCGGCGCGGTAACGACACCGGGGCTGCGCTGAGTCGCAGCGGTATGCGGAGCACGCTTACTGCCAAATTATTTTCACAAAGTCAAACCTTACACACTACATTTACTTCGTACTATGTTTATGTATGTCGGGATGTTGAATTGTGTACATTTCTTATACATTTTCGTTTTATGCAAATTATTTAGTTTTCCTCAGAATATTTTTCATTCATGTTTAAACTATGTACTTATGAATCGTCAAAATGTTCTTCAAATTATGAGCTACGGCTTTACCGCCCGTCCCTTCATGGAAGGTACACAGCATGATAATGTGCTACGTATCGTAGTACTTTTGCTACGATGGGTAGCTCGTGCTACGACTCGTAGCATATATTATGCTACAATATATATTTTGATAATACAGCGAGGAGCAGCCAGCGTTCTCGCCTCCATTCCACGCGGGCAAGGATTTTTTGATACATAGTTTGTTTTCATTTTTTTTGTTTTTCTATTTATTTTAACTTTAATTGTAAATATTTAACATTCGTAACTAAATTGTTCTTGTTTTGTGAGAATCAGACAATTAGCAGGGGTATAATTAAGTCTGAGCCCTTTGTAACAGATATTCTAATATAATTTATCAGCAGTGAGCAACTTGATCTCTGGTTGTCAACTCATCAAACAAAAACCGCAAGTTAAGATCTTAATTCGAGAATCTGAAGTTATAAAAATTAGAAAAGTGTTCAACTTTAAACTTCGACCGGCTGTGTGCAGGTCCCCTCCAATCTAAAAAGCTTTAGTCTTGAGTAGGTAAATCTTAAATTATATTTAAACTACTTCTAGCCGATGTGGTATAAATTGTAGGGTAGTTTTAATTTGATTTATAAGGTGTTAGAGAAGTTATGTTTTAATAATGTAAAGTTTAAAACTCGTTACTAGGCCACAAACCTGCAAAGTCGGTTTCAACTAAATAAGCTGTAACAACACTACGCAGCGCGCCGCCGCGTTGGCTCTGCCTCAGCTTGATCAGGGCCCGCACGGACACTGCCTGGAAATAATTGCTACCGCGTGATTGCAAACCAATTAGCTTACGTTGCGGTTGCGAGTCAGGCGAGCTCACGTCGAGCTCTCATCGAATGCGTACACCGATCCGAGACACCAACATGTCCCACTATACTTCAAAACTGATGTTAACAAATGACAGTTTACTGTAGCAGTAAGGATTACAGTAGAGTAAGAGGGAACTGCTAACGTAATAGCGACGTTGTTGAGTAATATGAAAGGGAAGAAACGCTTCGTCAAATGCATTGTGCTTGCGATACAACGCGTTGAGCATGATCTTTGATGTAGCGTTTCGTTAACGAAAGCTTCTTCCATCCCGCTCACATCACGGACTACAGAAAAGAACGCATGTATGTTGTTACTTTCATTATTTGAAAGTAACAACATGCGTTCTCGATGACGTTACAATTAAATTACGCGATTCTACTCGCGCTACTAATTCACAGTTGTTTCTTCAGTTTATAGATGTTATAAGTTGAAGAATTCTTAATATTAGCATTTTATTTTCCGTGGGTAATATTCGCACCGCGTCACGCGTCGCGCCCTCGACGAGGGCTGAATCACTTCCTTGTCTCAGTGACAGCGCCTTATTGAGGGCTGACAGATTCATTAGTTCAGGCCCTTTATTCCACTCAACCTTTTAACATGTAATATGAATTCATCCCGAGATTGTTTGTAAAGAAATATAATATTTAACAATATGCGATCCGAGCAGAGGGTACTTATTATCCAATGCACACTAAGATTACATATGAAAACAATTTCCTGTTGATTAAAGCGCTTTTTTCACTTTGCAGTCGTTAACTACCGCCATTCGATATTCACAATATCCGGTTCTGAAAACTGCCGTTTGCGAGCGATGTGCACTTCGTAGCAGATGTGCCTCCCCCCTCCCCGCACCCCCGCACCCCGCACCACGTCACCCACCACTGCTGCCTGCTCAATTCGGTTTACCTAAACAAACTTTCCGTAACAACAAAATTCGTGTATCATCCCCGCGGGTGCGCGCACTCGTGGAAAACAAATCAGCGCCGCCGACTCGTGAACCGCTCGCTAGTAGTAAAGTTGTCTCTGAAACAAGCACTACTCTATTAATGTTAGTTAAGTTTAGCTCCGATGGGAATAAATAACATTTTCGCATTATGCCATGTTTACCGGTTTAGTTGTAAATATAAATAGCGATACTGTTTCTATGATACGAATACTTGGTACTCATTCATAAACTTTCTTAAGTCGCATTCCATCAAGTCGAAATCCCACTATCTACGATAAATTGACGACAAGCAATATTTCAAACTTCCTCTGAACCGACACTCTATTAGCGCATGTCAGTCGCTTCGCTGTGCACGCAGAGCACTTCCCGATCGAGATTTCAATGAAGAGAAAAGCGTCGCGGAATACCAATTTGTACAAAATGAACCAATTACGGGCTGAACGAAATATCTCTCTTTCTCTTAGCGATGTATCACCACTTGCGTGGGAAACCGAACATCGTCACATTGTACGCTATTCAGAATTCATTACATATTTTTATTTATCTCGTATTCGCAAAGTTCTAAAATTAAATTTCAATTTTCATCTTATTTTTAGGAGTGTAATATTATATGAAACCCGACAAAACAAGCGACACTCGCTCAATTTTATCTAACAGTTCATATCAATACCATGATAATGTATTATCGCAGCAATATGGAACCCAAATCCACATCTGTTTATAAACCAACACCTATCTCCCTCAATATGAAACAAATATTTCGTTTGACTTCAGTACTTATTAACTTCATGGTAGTTTTCAACATCATATAATACTCTGAATATTTATTTATACGCTTGTGAATTGTCAAAAATGTCACAATTATGAGTCCTGGCAAAAAGTCAGTTCTGATTTAACTTACGTAAGAATAACCTAATAAAAAACCAAATAACACGATGGTATTCTTACTTGTGTAAAAGCCAAACAGAACAATGTTAATATGGATCCCCAAGTGAATGAACTGTCATTAAGGCCACTTAGCTTCCTCACCCGAGAAGCGTATTATACTTACATTGCAACCTTTTACGCATAGCCATTACGGGCGGCTCTGCTAGTAATTAAAATTCTTGCCGACCACTGTCTTAGCTTAAGAGTCCCTTTATATAGTGCCCCGTTACTCCGGCAGGTGGCGCTGGCGAACTTTGTGTTGCACCTGCGCACACAACTTACGACTGAATTTATTTTTTAATTGTATTTGTTTACTAAACTCAAAAAGTAAGATTACAGAACCACAATAGTTAAATATCACAGGAAAATACAAACTCTATAGTGGTAATAAATAGCTACACCGGCCCTAGAAGCTCGTGTGGACTGTTAGAGAGTGCTCCAACAAAGATTTGATGGTAAGAGGCGCAATCAAACAGCGGAACGAGTCTCCGCGGAGCGCACATGTTATAACAAGCGGCTCGCACAATGTTGGCTGTGGGCGAAAGGTACAGTTTGCTTGCTCCGGCTACATGGATGGCGATCCCTCGGGAGACGGGTTCATGAAAACATTCTGTACATAGCCTTATGGCTCAAATCATTAATATCGTGTTCGAGCTAAGAGAGTTGACCGACGAAGATTTACTTTGGAATACAAACATATCGTTGTCTGAATACTCTAACAAGTCTGGGACATAAACGTGATCGATATGACCTACTTGTTTACCTCTTAAAATATTTCAAACTATATTTTGTTACATCTTAATATATATAAATCTCGTGTCACAATGTTTGTCCTCAATGGACTCCTAAACCACTTAACCGATTATAATAACATTCGCACACCATGTGCAGTTCGATCCAACTTGAGAGATAGGATAGTTTAAATCTCAATTTATTTTATATGGCAAAACAACGTTTGCCGAGTCAGCTAGTAATAATATAATAATGATAACATGTGTTACAACATTGCTTTTTACTTTTAGAGGTGTACATACACATATCAACCGATTCACAGAAAGCCAAAGTCATACAATAGTTATAGTTAAATTGCACTCCGTCGTTACCCCACTCCGTGAACTGTTTACTTATCATCATAATATACTTACTTGCTGTTGCTAGTCCACAGTAATTAATTGAAGTGGATCTAATCGGTCACTTAGGCTGATGTGGATGCTACGGTTATGGGGGCAGTTAGGCGGCTTTTTGTTTTATAACCCCAAAGGCACCCGAGGCCACCCTGATGAAGATAACTTGAAGGCACTCTAACGTAAAAACAATAATTTATGTTACAATTAATGATTTAATGTACATACAGAGTCGGTTCTATATTTTGGAAATGCAATAGATTCAAATAAAACAACACAATATGTTTTGTTTTAACTTACCTTAATTACTCACATCATACGCGCAACAAAGAAAATACCTTTAGTATTCGATATAAAAATGTTATCTTCAAACATTTCAGGTCCCTTTTTCTACGTAAATCGAGATTGTAATTAATTTAAAACTAAAGACAAAACAAAGAACACCTCGTTAAGCCGGGGCGCGCGACACTTCGTCACCCGAAAACTGCCGCCATTTTTGAAACGCACGCGCTGAAAGGGCTCACAGCCGCGGCTCACAGCTTCGAAGATGAATGATCGCGATGCTTTGTGTGTTTAATGCATTTCTTTCAATACCCCGTCAACTGAAGGTACCGCACACAACCGAAGTATTTAGCTTTGGATACCCTTTGTATATTTATATATGGGCCGTATAATAAATTGTAGGGCGTGGCGCAGATCATAATGTATAGATTAGGTTTATACTGATGCTCCACACAACACAGAACATTTTCGATTTTACTGAGCTGTGTTCGGTACATACTTGATGCTTTATTCTCGTCATATTTAGAGCTTTTGAGTACCTTGTAGGAACCCTTTAATCTTTCCTAAACTTATCCTAGACCTTGTATGAGCTCATTTCCAATGAAGATTGAGTTTTTTTGGTTCTATCCTTAGGAACTATACATTAACGGGGATATAAAGTGCCTTAAATGATCTGGCCTGTAAAGCTATCACTGTGTCAGGTTTCAGACTGAAAAATATCCAAAGATCGCAGCTGCGTCCTTCTTCCAAAAATAATAAATTTAGAGACAAAGCCATGTTACAGTCTTATTATATGTACATATATGCATTATCATTTTACTTAGTAATGTAGCCGCAAACTAACTTAATGGCAAAGGTAACACACACGTTAGTTCGGCCGAGCTGCCGGAGAGCCGCGGCGCTCCCGGCCGGACCGCACGTACTCGTATACATTGTTAATTAGATGAGTGGTGATGAAAGGAACGCGGCATGCGCTGAGCCTCACTGAACTAGCATCAGAGCGAGAATACCCCACACCCCTTATTATTTCAGGCTCAAAACCCTTTGTTAAATTTTATACACGATGAGGTATACGACGGAGTGATGTCGAAGCAAGTATACGATATTAGCCTATTTACTTACGGTAGAATAACTAACAAAAACATAAAAAGTACTTATAAACATAAGGTAATAAGTTATAATACAATTGAATTTTGGAATTCATTCATTTTCTTTATACATTTCTAAACTAGATGGAACGTAGGTATAGAATCAGAATCAGAATATTTTTTATTCATGTAGTACCATTATGTACAGTATTTATGAATCGTCAAAAGTTACAAAAATACTATGCTACTGCTTTACCACCCGTTCGGAATGCCGTTCCTATGGAGAAGAACGGGCAAGAAACTCCATGGTTGCTCTTTTTTTATATTTTATAGTAGCAATTGTACAAAAAATCTATAGATTGAGATTAATCGCGGCCCGGCTCATCTATTGCGTTGATCCCCGCACTAATGGATGCCGGATAATTGGTACTAATTGCGCCACATTTGAGCGCCGGGCACCTGCCAAGCCAGCAAATGTACCGGGTATTAACCACGCATCGATCAACTGCTTTCAAAAAGCTAAGAAAGTATTTATTTTCATTTTATTCCGGGTCATAGATTTTCTTCACCAATACGTTGTTATAAAAATATACTCGTGGGTGCTGGCTCTGCCTAGTCACCACGATGATGCTGTCAGATGAACTTCGCACGTTACATCCCCACTTGACAGCTTAGCTCATACTACACTGAATTACAATCGTGAGCTGTGCTTTATGTTTTATATTAAAAACATGTTTTATCACAATATTGGTACAAAGATCATATCGCTCGTAATACGTAGTGGGATTTCGGAGTAAAATGCTGTACCTAATAGTAGCCTTATTAGTAGGCTTGCGTAGGGAGCCGGCGCAGACCGGCGGCCGCCAATTTCTGCTCGTTGCTTTTTATGGAGACCATCTCCAATGATATAACGCCCCTTCTTTGATTTCTCCTCTTGTTACTTTTGTACTCAATTTATTTATCTGTGTTGGGAAATACCAACGCGACTTAAAGAAAGCGCCTTCATTCGATACCCATAATATAATGAGATACTGTGGGAATTTATTTTCATTAAGTTTTGTGTGTCTCCTAAAATACTTCCCAAATACGAATGTGTTACGACCCAGACCTGCCTCGGATTTCCATTAAACGCTTTTAGTCATGGGTATTATTGGAAATTAACAAATTCACGGGTAATGCATCCCCACAGTTCATCGTAGCAGTCGTAGCCGCCACCTTAGCATGCGTAGTAGGCTTAGTAGCCCGTCTGATACCAAATTACCCGGTACGTTTGTTTTTTTTACCGTAGCACAGCGCATATTGCTCGCACCCCTACAAATAGCTACGGTGCCGCCGCACCGCTGTCGCTGTTATTTATATTTCTATCACAATACTACACGAATATAGAGTTATGTAGAGTGATCGGCATGTCCATTCATATTATTTAGTACGTAGCAAACAAAAGCCTGTATCGCATATGACTTCTAATATGTAGGCGTAGGTGCGGCTATTTATTATTTACTTATTTAGGTGGCTATTTACAGGAGTAGCCGTATGGGGATATAATAATAATTTAATTGTGCAGATGAGACTCACGCAAGCCAGGGCGAGAAGTTAAGGTGGAAAAGCAGAGCCTACTCTGAGGATTGTTCCGGAACCAGATATATTCATAACGAGTGTCAGTCGCTGAGCTTCACGCAGGCACATTTGATTGAATGTTATCTTGTGTCAAACATTGTGTAAGTGATGAGCCACGTCCTGGGTTCAGAGTGTTAATTACGAACACAAACGTGACACGTCCGGTGTCGCCCTTCCTTTGTGTCCCTAAAGAGCGCCTCTAATACACCTCCTAACAATACAAGTACGTGAGCCTTGCGAGCATACGCGTCGCCACGAGCATATAGACCGCGGTGTCCAAAATTAGTAGGTACATTTATAATAACTAGAGATGCGCCGAACATGAATTTTTAAACCGATACTAAATACCGAACATTATTCGGTCCAGCACTTACCGAACGGAATATTTAGTTTAATTTACGATCAGTTTCTTTGCTGCGAGTTTGCGTTGTGTATAACCAACTAGGTAGTATTTTGAATTCTAGACAAGCCACAAATATTTTTTCTTTATTTTGACTGTCATTTACTGTCTTTTTACCAGACTGCGCTAGAAGGAGAGTAATGCTTTTGATTGTATTTTTTTTTCAAATTATGTATGGGATTGTACTTTCTGAATACAGTATTCAGGGAGTAGAGTTGGCAGTCGCAAGTGCACTCGCCGCGCCGCGGCTCGCACAACCCGCAGCAGTGAGTGAGCGATACCCTAAGTCTAGAAGCGAGCGCGCGGCGCGGCGCCCGGCTCGCCGCGCGCCAGCCACTACGCGGCCACACTCCGCGCCCGACGCACGCTCGCCGCGCGCCGCTTCGTACTAATCTCCTTTGGTTAACACGCGCGTGACAGAAATAAACATAAACTCTTGAAAAGCATACTTTTAATTGTCAATGATTGTTGTTTTTACTTGTGAGTCTACTCAAACATAAAAACTGGACTCTGAGTTGTATAAAAATACTCCAATTGGAAATTCAACTTTTTTTTTCAAATTGTTGTGTTTCTCACCGAATCGATGTGGTGCGATATGCCGAAATGTACCCGACGCGAGTCAGCTGCGACACGGCTTACTGCAGCACCGTGAGGGATTATTACTTATGCGTGATGACGGGAATGGTCGGTGCGGTGCGGCAACAGTGAGGCGCGCGAATGATCCATATGAGCGAATGCGAGATGCGCGTGGCGCTCACGAGGCAGGCGGCGCGACACCGCACGTGAAGCATGCCGCGCGCGCTCGCGCTCGCGCTCGCGCTGCTGCTCGTGGCGCCCGCGCGGCTCGCACGCAACCAAACCGCTCCACCGCTCTTACCGCACGATGAGCGCGTCGCCCGAGCGCTCACCCGCGTCCTCGCTATCGACACGTCCAGCTCCGGGCATCATAATTTTACTTCAATCTACAGCGATGGATTTTCATCGTTCAACCCCGCTAATAGTTATATTTTTATCGACGCCACCATACCCCGGGAGCTCGGGAGATACCGAAGAGAATCCCACTCGCTCATAGGACCGTTCGATTTGTCGAAGATGTCTAAAACGAGAAAGTATAAGGCTAAACACGAAGACGGGCTCCGGCCGAGCGCTTCATCGCTACAGGATGTCAGGGCTCATAGAGAGGGCATTGACCGACTATCGGTGCGTGGAAGGACCGCTGTGCTCGACCAGACCACCGCTACTACTTTAGTACCAAGGTCAGAATTTATAAAGTTTACGATTCCCGCTCACGTGCTGTCCACGGAGGATGCAACGATTGGGACTACAAAAGACACACCCGTCCCTGCTAGGCCCAAGACAAAAACTAAAATGTCCCGGAAATCCAAAAGCGTTATAGAAATGACGACCACCAACGGCAGGCCCGCGAGCATAAGGCGCGAAACGCGACTCGTATCTAAGAAGAAGGCCGACGACGAGACGCTGTGGCCGGTGAAGCACGCCGCCGTCGTCGAGGGTGACATCATCCTCGGCGGCCTCATGATGGTTTGCTGCTTGTCATATCGCATGCTCAGCCTGATGTGCACATGAACAATTTTCCACAACTGTTTTACTTTCTGATTATTATTTTTTCACGTACTACCTCGGCCTAAAAAGGACGAATTGTCAGAATGTATTTTGCATAAATTCAGGAAAATGTGGCACAAATAATATAATTATGTTGAACCCATAGCCAAAAGCACGCAGTTCACTAGAACATAGCCAGTCCAAATTGTAAATTCCTTTAAAATTGAGAGTAGACTCATTTAACCCAGATATACCCAAATGCACCATACGAGATAGAGTAAATTAATTAAATAACACGTATTGAGCAACACAAAGATACAGAAAAGCATTAAGCATTCTCTGTTACACGTTCTCTGTTCCGCATTCCTTATAATAGGAATATACCATTTGCTGCTTGTGTGAATGCTATGAAACTCAAATAAGTATTCTATGGAACATGAAATGCAGAACTCTGGACGCTCTCCTGTCTGTTTAGATGCTCCATTTGCATACTTCTCTTATGAGAAATTACATAATAAAGATGAATGTCACGCCCCAGGTGCACAGCAGGTCGGAGGTGGCTACATGCGGGCCGGTGATGGCGCAGGGCGGCGTGCAGGCGCTAGAAGCCATGCTGTTCGCGCTGGACGCGGTGGCGCGCGCCGGGCTCGCGCCGCCGCGCGTGCGCATCGGCGCGCACGTGCTCGACGACTGCGACAACGACACCTACGGCCTCGAGATGGCGCTCGACTTCATCAAAGGTGCGAGCCCCGTCCGCGCTACCTCTGCGCTGTCGTGGTTCTCGGCTATCGACTAACCTAACGGAATGCTTGGCTGGCGCAGGCTCGATCAGCAACATCGACGACGCAGAGTACGCGTGCAACGCGTCCGCCGTACGCAAGGTCATCACTGGCGTGGTCGGCGCCGCGTCCAGCGTCACCTCGGTGCAGGTCGCTAACCTGCTGCGCCTCTTCAAAATACCGCAGGTATAAAGGCAGTGGCTGTGGTCGCTGATTATCATTATCTATAAATATTTTAAATTTGGCGTTTACTTCTGAAAGGTATCGTTCTTCTCGACATCACCCGAGCTGTCGAACAAGGCCCGCTTCGAGTATTTCACGCGCACGATACCTTCGGACTTGCATCAGGTGCGCGCTATGGTCGAAATCGTCAAAAAACTGGGCTGGCGCTATGTTTCTATCATATACGAGGAATCCAATTACGGTATAAAAGTGAGTTGTACATTGAGTATCTCTTTTAAACACCGTTAAAATCACAAGGGACTTAGTTATTTACATAGCTATAACCGTTCAAATTACCGTTTTATAGGCCTTCGAAGAATTGGAAACTCTCTTAGCGCGGAGCGACATCTGTATCGCCGTTAAAGAGAGGCTCGTGAAAGACTCCGGGGAGGCGGATGAACACGCGTACGACGCCATTGTGTCGCGGCTCCTGTCGCGGCCCAGAGCGAGAGGTACCGCGCCCCCGGCAGGAACGATTCGGTGGTTAAGTCTGCCCACACATATAAAGAATGTTGTCTTTCGGTACAGGCGTGATCGTTTTCGGCTCGGACCAGGAGGTGGCAGGCGTGATGGCGGCGGTGGGGCGCCTGCACGCAACCGACGCGTTCAGCTGGGTCGGCTCGGATGGCTGGAGCGCGCGCGCGCTCGTCTCCGAGGGCAACGAGGCGGCCGTGGAGGGCACTATCAGCGTGCAGCCGCAAGCGAACCCCGTGCGCGGCTTCCGCGAGTACTTCCTCAACCTTACCGTCGAAAATAATGCTAGGAATCCTTGGTTTGTGGGTAATGATTTTTTTTTTCTAATATCTGCTCCGTAGGGAAATTAAAATAACATTAGCATCGCTATTGCTAGTAATTACCCTCTTGCATTAAATAAATAAAAGCGAACTAAATTTATTACCTGTCCCATATGTTAGAATTTTGGGAAGACCAGTTCAAGTGTCGGTACCCGGGCGGCGCACGCACTCCCTACAATGTGCAGTACGAGCGCAACTGCACCGGCGCGGAGCGGCTCTCCGCCGATAATATTGATTTTGAAGCGCAGCTGCAGTTCGTCACCGACGCGGTCTTCGCCTTCGCGCATGCCATCAGGTACGCAGTCGGTTTATAAGAGATAAACACAACGAAAATTACTTACTCACGCTACGATTGTATCGTCGCCTCGTCAACGGCGCGTCCTCTTCCAGGAGCATGCACGTCGAGGTTTGCGGAGGCAAGCCGGGCCTGTGCGCGGCGATGCGCCCCGCGAGTGGCGCCACGCTGCTGCGGCACCTGCGAGAAGTGGACTTCACAGGTCTCCCGCCGGCAATATGTTTCGCACGATGTGACACTGGTGCCAAATCGCCGATAAACTGCAGTATTAAACCTGCATGTACTTGACGCAGGGCTCAGCGGAGACAAGTTTAATTTCGACAGCAACGGCGACGGTCCCGTGCGCTACAACATCCTGCACTTCAAGCAGATCTCTCGCGGGGTCTACCGATGGATGAAAGTGGGCCGCTACTTCGATGGGGAACTCGAACTGAACATGGATGGTGACAATTTTTTTTTTTCTAAGAACTTGATTAGACTTCTTGGATGCCAAAAAATCAATACGGGATAAATCTGTTATACTGTAGAGATGAGCGTTCAAAACATAACGAATTTCATTCTCCAGAAATTCAATTTAAATGGGGCGAGCATCACCCTCCAGAGTCAGTGTGCAGCGCGGAGTGCGAGCTGGGCCAGGCCAAGCAGTACGTGGAGGGCGAAATCTGCTGCTGGCACTGCTTCAACTGCACGCAGTACGAGGTCTGCGCCGTCGCTATCGTGAATACACCCATACATTTGGCCGTTATTTATAGTAGTTCTTTGAATCAACCTACGGAGATGTGCGCAGATCCGCTCTCCGACGGTGGAGACGGCATGCGTGGAGTGTCCGCTGGGCGCGCTGCCGGACGCCACGCGCACGCGCTGCGCGCCCGTGCCGGAGCTCTACCTGCGGCCGGACTCGCCGGCTGCCATCGGCGCCATGAGCTTTTCTGCGCTCGGCATACTGCTCACCACGTAACGTTTCTTCGCTTGTCCATGAATTGTCGCAAACATCGGCGTGTGCTCGAGTGAGTGCAGGGTGACGTGTCTGCCGGCAGGCTGGTGGGGTGCGTGTGGACGGCGCGCGGCGACACGCCGGTGGTGCGCGCCAGCGGCCGCGAGCTGTCCTTCGTGCTGCTCGCCGGTATCCTCATGTGCTACCTCGTCACCTTCGCGCTCGTCTTCCGACCCAACGATGTGCTGTGCTCGCTGCAACGGTCCAACTTATTTACGTTACTTTTACCTACTATTGCTCTATCCGGATAAAAAACTTACGCTCTTCTGTTTTAGGTTTGGCACTGGATTCTGTTTCACGGTCGTGTACGCCGCCCTGCTCACTAAAACAAATCGGATAGCGCGAATCTTCGACGCTAGTAAACACTCGGCGCGGAGGCCGTCACTCATATCGCCCAAGTCGCAGCTTTTCATTTGTTCCGTTCTAGTATCTATACAAGTTAGTATGATAGCCGTATTTATCTTAGCTGTGATTCTCCAAAACTGTAACCGGCCATTAACAGGGTAACGTGTGATGTCGACTACAGGTGGTGATAGTGGTGGTGTGGCAAATCATATCGCCGGCACTCGCTATCCATCACTACCCGACGCGTGACGACAACATGCTCGTGTGTGACTCGTACGTGGACGCTTCCTACACCATCGCGTTCTTCTACCCTGTCGTGCTGATCGTCGTGTGCACCGTGTACGCCGTGCTCACTAGGAAAATCCCTGAAGCGTTCAATGAGAGCAAACATATTGGTAAGTTACAACTGTCCACAAAGTAAACATGGCCCCTTTAATTAACAAATACTCAACACTCTGTCTTATCGGCAGGGTTCACCATGTACACGACGTGCGTGATCTGGCTGGCGTTCGTGCCGCTGTACTTCGGCACGGCGAGCCACGTGCCGCTGCGCGTCACGAGCATGGCCGTCACCATCTCGCTCAGCGCGAGCGTCACGCTCGTCTGCCTCTTCGCACCTAAGGTTCTTGCTTTCTTGGCACCGTTCTTGCTCTCCTTTCAGTATTCAAACATTTGGAGAATATTTAAACCGGTGTGTTGCCTTGAAAAGCAATGGAAAATAAAAACAAAGATTTCGAGTGAAACTAGATGAAACGTTCCCCGCAAATAGCATCCGTACATAAGCATGAATACAGGATCAGCCATTGCTCTCCGCATCTATATTACAGAGTAGACCCTTACCCGCTCCACAGAGCCAGAGCTGTCCAAATAACGCATGTTATATTGTAACTATGCCTTCTCTGTCACAGTTGTATATAATCATCGTTCACCCAGAACGCAACGTGCGCGCAAGTCTTATGCCCCAGCGCTGGCGCTCGGCGGGCGGTGGCGGAGGGGCGGGGGGCGCGCGGCGCGGCGCGGCCGGGGGCGCCGTGTGCGCCGCAATCATCGGCACCGCGCCGCTGCCGCGCGTCCCCGACCTCACGCCGTCCACTGACCTCTCCACGCTTAACGACACCGGTGAGCATCCTCCGGGCCAGCTCGCATTACATCGCCGTCTCGTAACTCACTGATTGTCCGATCATTCGCAGAGAGGACGAACTCGTCGGATCAACAAGTCCAGACGGAGGAGAGCGCGCTGTACCCGCAGCTGGCGCGCCCGTCTGTGGCGACCCGCCCCGTGCTCGTTGAGAATGGCGTGCGGCTAGACGCACGACGCCTTGCCGAGTTGCGTGGCGTGTTGCCCGCTTTTTATGAAGCGCGTGAGGGCCATGCGCCGCCCCCGTTCGCCGTCGCCGTAGCCATAGTGGGCGCTGAGATTCCGTTATAGCGCACCGAAGAGCACCGCGCCAGGCCACGTCGCGTGCCCGTCATAGTTTAAAGGGGAAACGACTGAGAAATCGCAAACAACTAGGTTCGATTATAAAAGTTTGGTGATGAATCGTTCTGTTCATTTGCTATATGAAATGTATCAAATTGGTGTTTATTTCAGTTTTTTTTTTTTTTTTTTTTTTACTATCTGAATGTCAACCGATTGCGACTGCGAAACAAAAAAAATAATGCACCTATTAAAGTCGATTATTCTGGCGTAACAACGTTCTTATCAGCTTTGTATATAACAAGGACAATTTAAATAAAAAATACTATAAATACTACTACTACTCGTATAAATATAACAAAGAAAACCAACTTGTGATATTAGGTCTATCATAATCATTTAAGAAATTATATAATATTAAAATGAATATCCAAACAGAAATCATTGTACTTTATTTTCTCAGAAGGCCTGAAAAATTCAAAAATCGAAAAGCAAAAAAATATGTTATCTTGAAATCTATCTTGTCTAACAAAATCGATTTTTTTGCGAATAATAAGTTGGTGCCAAACAAACCACTGAGTCGAGTATTGCCGGTCCGCGTCAAAGACTATACCTACAAATTTGTCCGCGAATCTTGTTACTTAGTATACTATTATTATTCTACGTTGGTTGTTTATTTGGCATCAATTTCACATTCGTTACTTATTTGATTTAGTTGGACAAGGTAGATTTTAAGATTAGTTTATTGCTTTTCTAATATTTTTTTTTTCAATATGGTTTTATTTTAAAAAGCTAGCCAGTAGCCCGCTGGGAATTTTTTTTTTTTTTTTTTTTTTTTTTTTTTCAGAAGCTACACCCACATACGGCACGACGCAGGACGCGATATGAGGAGGGGTGTACGATAAGTTGAAATACGGAAAATTGTAAACTGGACCTAAGGCAATTAAAAGACGTAACCCAACCTAAATCATAGGACAAACTAAGTTCTTAAACCAACATACTTCTAGCATCTTCATTTATTCATCTCAGTTTCCATTTAAATATTTTTTTTTTTTTTTTTTTTTTTTTTCAGGGGAAAATGCCTAACGCATGCTCCCCCGCCGAGGGCACGGCGGGGGGGGTATGTCCGATCTGCCCGGACTAAAAACCCCTGGTGTCCCTTCTTCTGCCTGCGCCGGAGCTGCGGGATCGCTTGCGCATTCGCAGCGCTGCTCCGGCAGGCCTCGGCCCGCATTGCGGACCCCTCCTGTTGTGAGGGGCTGTTGCCCCTCTTTCCTTCACTAGGCGGACGTGTTGAACACAGAACGCGTCCGCTTTCTCCTTCTTGGCCTGTTACTGATCGGTTGACGGGTTGCCCTCCCCGCCACCCGCAGGCCCGACCTTATGGTGGTCGCAGGTCGTTTGCTGCGTACGCCCTACGGCGCCGCCCTGCACGTCTTTGGCGAGAGGGGAGTGTGCTGATGGACTCCCTCTCCCTCTCAGCTGTCTCCTTGGCCGTCATAACGGCCTCCGCAAATGAGGCTACTGCCTCCCAGGCTCTCCCTCCCC